>OU342545.1:2507500-5007500 GCA_910589475.2 Bembecia ichneumoniformis
CTCGCTCCTTATTCTAAAGATAAAGATTATTTATAGATTCTATTATTAAATAAGGATCCCCTTCTTATACATCATCCTTTATCCTATCAAGTTCGGCAGCGCATTTGTAACCTCAAAAGCGTTGCTTGTGTCAATAACTTTGATTGGACACTTGGTAGTAACAAAAAAATCGATTTTCATTAAAACATTAGTTGATACCAAGGATTTAAAATTGAATGACATAATAGCCTTTAAAATTGAAGCTGTAAGCTGAGGAATTCTGTGATTAAAAAAATGAATATTTCTTAATAATAAATACAACGAACGGTGCAATGTGTACGGGCTAAGTTAAAATTCTTCTATGCATGTTGCATGTCATAGTGCAAACGACAGAACTCAACCGATTATTTCGGTTAACATAAAAATAATACTGTTATGTTAAGGTCGAGAGACAGAGACAGGCTAGCGGGAGGTCGATGGAAGGTAGATGGCTTTTGTCACCCTACAACACAAGCAACATCACAGGTGCTGCAAGTATGCTGGCGACCATAGTAAGATTAAGGATTGGGAAAGGATAAGAAAATGGGCCCTGGCATCCCTTACTTACTCATCGAAACACAAATTAATAATGCTTAATCGAATAGAACACGCGTATGTATCCTTAATGCTACAGTTACTGTAACTGAGTTACAGTATGTTCCATAAATTAACAGTAAAACATAAAACATTAAAACCTGAAACATTAAACATTAAAACATCGTAAACATTAAAACCTTTATTGACTCGAATACAATTGGCACTAGACGCCTAGCCATTAAAATACTTTCCCTTTAGGTCTAGCAATTCAAAACAATGACTCAAACATGTTTTCGATACCGAAATAGGAGCCAAGTAAACATAAACTAATGCGCAATAATTAGGTTTACAGAGAGCGAATGTGCAGAACAAACAATTATTCTGACGCTAAATTGTTCATGAATTCGTGTATTTTTTTTTAAAGATACAGATGAAGCGACACATAAATATCTGATTAAAGTGCTTGAATCACTGCAAGGCCTAGTGCGTCTTCACCTATATAATTATAGGTGAAGACGCACTAGGCCTTGCAGTGATTATAAAACAAAACTATTGCAAACACATTTGCACAAATGTAGCTGATAGTAACGATTAGAAATACATTAAGCGAACAGTCCGAGATATTCTTAAAGCAATGTACACTCTACTTCATTTAAATATTATAGTACCTATCCATTCTTCTGTATAAAATCAACAAAGCATAGCTCATGGGTCTAACACAGGCCACTAAAAGATAGGTAGGTTAAGATAAGTAAAAGTAGCAGTGTTATTTCTACAAGACGAACCTACAAGCTGAGACTGTATCTTAGACAAAAACTACAGAAGAACTTTTAAATTTCCTTGTGACAGTCCACCAAGCCCCTCTTTTTATTGGGGTCTCTGGGCAAGCGCTAGCTGCTCTTGCTCTGTGTGTTCATTGGACACAGTATTTAAGGTCTATGTGGGGATAAAGACTCACTAATCCTTCTTTTTTTTTTTGGTTCTGTCTATGGTGCTAACGCTGGTCACGGTGGTCTTCTGTAAGCGAATGGTTACTGCCGCCAGATGCACTGCCAATTTATGACTGCAGAACGAAACGTGCCCAGCCACTAGTACTTACTAGTATGAGTAGTATTAATGTTACTTATCCACACTAATACTTATGCAAGGACTCCTTGAGCCACATTATTATTTAATCGGCACGGCCCGATTTCCGATAGCATTAACTGAATAGCTTATAGCTCAACAGCATACCGAACATAAAACGGCTATTAGCGGACGTCCAATTTAGGATGGTATACGTTTATAAAACAATCCTGGTTTCGATGTAGTTATTTTAAAATTCACCATAAATTCTCTACACTATGCTACAGCGAGGAATGTTTGTATTTCAAACTGTCTTATATATTATTATATTAGCACGGTTATAATTCGATTAATCGTTAAGTCAAAATTAGAGCTAAGCGAAACCAAAAGTTGGAGAAGTGGTTTATTCCCATCTCGGCAACCTCGATGTGCTGGGTAAAATTTCGTGGTTGTTACAAAAAGAGTTGTAGGTATTATGAAAACATAATTCGCTCACCTGTAAATAACAATCATCATCATCTCAGCCATAGGACTTCCACTGCTGGACAAAGGCCTCCTCCTAATTTTCCAAAAGCATCGATCAGAAGCAGTCTGGATACACCGTCGACCCGCGGCCCTTATCAGATCGTCTGTCCACCTTCTAGGTGGACGTCTTATGTTGCGCTTGCCGATCCGTGGCCTCCACTCGAAAACCTTTCGGCCCCAGCAGTCGTCGGCTCTCCATACTATGTTTCCTGTCCACTGCCACTTCAACTTACTAATCTTCCAGGTTAAGTCGGTAACTTTCGTTCGTCTACGAATCTCCTGATTTCCTGATTCGATTTCGCAGTGTAACTCCGAGCATAGCCCTCTTCATAGCTCGTTGAAAATAACAATACAGTTGTAGTTTTTTCCCAAGACTGAGTTATCGATGTAATAATAATCTGCTATCGATGCTATACTAATGTTTACTCGGACGAAGAAACCGCCGATTGGCAGTTTCATGGGAAGCCCCGGTTATGTGTTGATGCATTTTGAAATTATAACAAGATAGAGGTACTTGTGTATATATATTCTCAGATTTGTTAGTAAGAACCGCATAAAATCGTACTTTTAAATCACAACTACAGAAAATAAAAAATTTTAGTACAAGAATCTCACATTTGTAGGATATGACAATAATATTTAATGATACATTGAAAGGTACATTTATTTTTCTACTTCTATTTTTTCTCTCAAGTTATACCTACCTTTATAATATATTATAAACATCACAACTTCATCATAAAACGTTTAAATTTGAACTGTTTCACGTGAAACATTTACAAAAACATCTCTCCTGCAAAATTGTCAAACACGAATTAATAATCGATTTAGAATAGACTTTGCCTACATACTTAATGCGCTTAATCCTTTACACGTTGAAATCCATAATGCATGTATAATTGCCATATTTAAATATTGTAAATACTCAGCTTATGAATCAGTATTATCTCAATAAAGGATATTCAAAAACATGTAGTTCGATTGTACGTACGAGTATGTGCAGTGCACGCATGCCCATGCCCGTGTCTAATTACCGCTATGCACCGAGCTAACGGATGGACGCTCATCATGTATGTATATCGTCTTCACATTTTTATTATGTATACTACTCTAACTCTTGTTAAGTTTAATTAGTTTTGGAATTATGTTTCAAGAGTTATATTAGTTTATTGGGAAACAATTAGCTTTTGTTTTTTCTGAGTGTCTACTTGATGGCATTACCGACCCCAGGAGGATTAAGTCGAGGACTTAGGAGAAAAAGAGTTATTTTTGTCGCTTAATTTGACTTGTTAGAGTAAAATTAAAACTTAGATTAAAATACAGAGCATAGCAGATTATATTTAAAAAAGTTTGAATCTGTTGAAGATTTATAAAAAAAAATCTGAAAAAAAAATAGTAAATTACTGCACAAAAAAAGCTTTTTCTTCATAGTAATAAGAACGTTCAGCGACAATTACATTATTTTTTAAGCTTCTTAATTAGGTAACTTAAGTTCTATACTAAAGCATTAATCGGGTACTTTTATTTCTTTTTTTTTCATATTTTACACAATATTTAAGAAAAACCTTCCAATTTTAAATCTGTTCGGTTATCTCCGAGGCGCTACAAAAATTTGTTGCACAATATTGCACCTTAATTCATAGGTTAGGTTGCGCTAATTTTGGTAAAAATTGTGTTCGGTCTGAATTGTCTTAAGCATAAGGGATTATGAAGGGATAGGGATTGAGGATATGTCAACGAGATACCAATCCGCGTGGTTCAAAGTCGTAGTCGTCTCCCTTCGTGATAGTCGTATCCTCGGCACTACTAATTTCAATATGATAAGGCAACAATAAAGATTGTATTAAAGCTGACCATTAAAAAACAACATGCTACTGTTATGTATGATTTAGTAATGACATGAATAAATCATCGTCTGCTTATCGACGTTAAGTAACAAAATGCTTTGGACGGAAAAGATGAATAAGAATTCTCATTTGAACTGAACATTGATTAGAGGTCCTCAGAAAACTTTTTGTTATTAGCGGGAGAGATCTAATTTTTATTTTTTTATTTCACAAAGATAAATTAAACCTTAACAGTACCTACAACGTGCCAATGAACTTTGTCACAAAAGTGGAGTAATTTTCAAAGAAGCCGGTCGCATCGCCATTGTTACCAATTTGTAACGGCACGGCCGATATCCCACGGGGTTGTTGTTTACAATTAAAAGTAGATTAGGTTGGAATAGTTAATGAAATCATAACAGCTTTAAAAAATATATTCCATATTTTCTTTCTCGTCGCAAAGTGAGGCAGGCACGCTGATAATTTTCGATGGTAATTAGTCGTCGGCTATGAGCACAAACAACACTAGAGGTCTCGCAAAAGCACTGGCGACATTGATAGAATAATGGAACAAGGTGTAGAAAAGAGAAATGAGTTTTGATATTCACGCACCAAATTGCAATAACACACGTGTTTTTTATGTCGCGACTATCTTCTGGAAGATGGCTGGTCGCTGCAGAACGCCGTGTGCCTCCAGTGAACTATTATGTGTACGTTAGTACATATAATAGCTCATGGTGTGCCTCCCACTAATATTTTTTAAGAGAAGTTTAATCACATAATAAAAATGTTCGAAAGATCCAAGGTTAGTCCTTGGACCATTGTAGTTAAATTGATACGGTTTTCACTAATAGAAAAAGCGATAAGCGACGAAGATACAATTTGCAGAAAAATAAATATTGTATGCACCTTTTATAGTTTATTCTCCCTGAAAATACAATACAGATCACGGAACTTTAAATTACAAAGCTTCCATTCACGTTTACCATTCGTTATAATGGCATCATTATGTACTATTATCTTAATATGCCGTATAAGTGTACGAATGACTTTCTTCAATGTTACAGTCACTTTGAGATCATACGCTTTCTAAGGTTGCGGTGCAATTCTTTGGTGGACGCTAGTAGACATCTAATTCATTAAATATCTTTTAAGGAAAGGAATAGTTTTATGTTTAATATGTTTGGATTGAGTTGTTTTTTTTGAGTTTTCATATAATTTAATATTTTATTCATTTCATATAATTAATATAAGCGTTAACTATTATTATTACTATCGTCGTACATAACTTATTATTAGAAGATAAGAGTATTTCGAAGGCCACGAAGGCCTTGTCAAAATAAAAAAGATTGAAAAATACAAACACTTTTATTATTATCAATAAACTTGTTTGTATTTACAATATTTATATTATTATTATAGTATATTTATTATACATGATGTATTATTCGTTAATATGCAATATATGTAATATTTAATATTTAAAGCCGTAACCTACAGTTAGATATTAATTTGGATTTTAAGTTACATATTTTGATTAATTGAATTTCTTAATTTAGTGTCCAATTCGTTCACCAGACTTGGTATTAATGTGAATAAATCCTGGTGCCAAGGAGTTTTTAACAGTAGTGATTACCAATTTATTTTCTAACTTTCTTCTTGTTTTACATGGGTGATCATTTACAATTTATATGGTATTATTAAAAAATTCTTCGTTATAAAAAGGCGTTATGTTCTATTAAGCGGTTCTACCCAAAGCCGCCGCCCCCTATTGTAGTACCCTATAGATGGCGCATTTATTTAGCCTCTTTTTCCAATTGCCCAGTAAAAGACTCCAGTCGTGCGTCGGAGCTGACACACTTTTTTGTTTCTAATTTTCTTACTGACAATATTCATGTCTGAAATATTGTAAACATATTTTATTCATGGTTTTTATTTCAGGGTGATCTTGTGTAAAGTGATGACAAGTGCCGCTTGACGACGGCTTACGATTTACTACCGCTGTATGACTGCGAAACGAGTCACTATTAAATTAATATTTAAAAATAATTAAGATTATTTTATAGTTTTCATATAAATAATACGTCAATCTATACTAATATTATAAAGCTGAAAGGTTTGTTTGTTTGAACGCACTAATCTCAGGAACTACTGGTTCGAATTGAAAAATTCTTTTTGTTTTGAGTAGTCCAATTATCGAGGAAGGCTATAGCCTATATAACATCACGCTACGATAAATAGTATTATATATAAGCAGTGTCCAGTACCGCGCGCCCCACGCTCGCTCCACCGCCGGCAGCGAAGCGTGGCCGAGTTTAGCTAGTTTATTTATAAATGTATGATTTCAGTTTCATGTTTGTCTCTCAGTAATCCATTTTCAGTTTTAGTTATATAGTTAGATATATTTCCATAACTCGTGATTTAGAAGAAGTAAGCCGAAAACAGTCAGAGCGGACAGCGGCTTCATTTTATACTATTTAATTGGAGAGAGACCATAGATAAAACAAAGACTCGTTCAGATTGCATGGATGAAACGATCGCTTCAACGTTTCACTTGGACCAAAGAGAAGTTTTATATCATGCAATGCATAATGCAAAGGCGCGATTGTCGGAAAATGGCCTATACTTATATCTCGCAATGTTCTCGCGAATTTTAAGTAGATACGCACATGCTTCGTCGTTCCGTATGTAGCACAATAAATGTGACAAAATTAGGCTACTATTTAAATTTTAAAAAAACTCATCCTCTTTTACCGTTTGAACATATCTTAACGCCTCCGTCGACTGCAAACTTAATTGGACTATTGGAAGCAATTGTATCT
This sequence comes from Bembecia ichneumoniformis, assembly GCA_910589475.2. NCBI lineage: Eukaryota > Metazoa > Arthropoda > Insecta > Lepidoptera > Sesiidae > Bembecia > Bembecia ichneumoniformis. The sequence continues at coordinate 2,514,294 of OU342545.1, forward strand.
GTATCAGAATGAAAGAAAGGACTTAAAGGATAAATTAGAATCTAACCTTTTGAAATCTCCAAATACGGATAAATACGAGTATCCTACAAATTTTATTGTACTATGCACAATACTTACTAAAGTAGGTAGAACTTTACTGGTCAAATGAAGAACTAAGGTACTCTCACATGTTTTTTTTTTAAATTCACTTTCTATTCTGCTACCTACAGTATACTTAATTTATTTATTTATATTTATTTAAACATTTAGACGTTGGAAGAGTGAGTGCCATTACAAGACGTGTACTATTAAAATAATTACTCCTTCACGCTTTCTGAATACGCAGAATACATGAGAGCTGGTAAAATATTACTTCATTCATCTATAGGTACATGTAATAGTACATTGTTTTTTCTTTGAAAAATATATAAAAAAATTAAAAAAACTATGTACAACGTTGTGTACAGCTAGTAAAATTAATATGTTTGATATATTAACTACCCATCTCTAATACTTCGTATTATAATGAACTAGTATTAAAGGCTTTAAGATAAGGACTAACCTCAGACTGAACACAATTCTTACCAAAATAGTTAATCGTAACCTAATAACTAATAAATTAAGGTGAAAAATTGCACAAAAAAAGTTTTGGAGCTTCTCGGAGATAACCGAACAGATTTAAAATTGGATTTAATTTTTAATATTGTGTAAAATATGAAAAAAGAAATAAAAGTAGCCGATTAAAACTTTAGTACAGAACAACTGTGAAAACGGAACGATGAAATAATAAATAAGTCTTTTTTTTCTATACTAAGCGAAATTTTACAATATTCAAATTAAGCTTTGAACAATTTGTTTATGTAGGTTGCGTGGTCACGCAGCAAAAACTATGCAATCGTAGCCTGTGTCCATAACCAAATGTAACCCTAACCTTGTCCAAGATCGATACTCACCCTCTGATCGCGCCCCTAAACGAGGGTGTTCAACGATTCTCACTTATTCAATACTTATAGTTTGAACTTTTGACGTTAGTTTTTATATGACAAGCTTTCACACTACGGAATAAAGAAGTGTGTGTGTCAGCACCGACGCACGACCGGAGTTTACTCCTTTAAACCTCAGACCGACAAAAACTATAGACGGAACAATACACACTCTTAAGTGAGGGAGGTAATAGGAAGACGATTCTGCAATAGGGTGACGGACGCTCTATAGTCTGACGCGAATAGTTGATATACCTAACTATATTTTTTGTTTAATAAACATTATAATAATTAATTGGGATAAAAGCTGTTAGTGGATAACATTTTTAACTGCATACACAAACGCATGACCACTATACGACAAGTAGGGTTACGCACACATCTTCAGCGAACCGGCTTCACTTTTTAAAACGTTTTTGTTCGTAAGGGCTCTGTCTATAGTTTTTTTTGGTCTGGGCTTTAAACGTATAAAATTTTCCTCGTGTCAGCAGACAACTGGATACTTAATTACTTTATATTATATAGTTACATTCCGCATACTCAGATGTCACGTGTTCCAACATAAATTGTGTTAGTTTAGTTGCACAGTTCGGTATACACAGACAGATTGATGTCGCAGCGCCGCGCCGCGCCGGTAGGTTAAAATGCGCTATCGTCAACGCGAACTACAATTTTCATACAAGGTTTTGACGTTTGTTTTTATAAGCCCATATAGAAACCCTCTGGTGTTGCTTGTTATACTACAATAGAATTAGGGAACATAAACACATGCGTCAGCTGTCGCACAGATGTCAAAGTGACAGATAACGCTTTGTAGTTAACGCTTGTATTAATTTTACTCCTCATAAAATTTCCATTGCAGGGGCCTTATGTCAAAATTGATTCATAAGGAGTAAACTCCAAAAATAAATCACTATGAAATCATTTAATTCGCTATAATTACCTAAAGACATGCCCTGTCACTACTAAAAATATAGTAAATAGGCCACACTGCTTTTCTTCTTTTAACCTACTAAGACGTTACTTATGTTAATGGGCGACCTGCCTGCCGATAAAGGATTGTACGTCAACTCACGGGCAATTATATGTATATTTAAATTATATACGCAATTGTGTTCGCTTCAAGTTACATATTTTTTGTTTAGCAAAACCCCTACACGGATTTATCCTACAATCTCTTTTGACAACAATTGGGCCTCAAGTCCAATTGGAAATAGTTTCCCTATTCTATATTCTTATCCGGTCCATATTTCAATCAAACAGTTTCGCAACTCGCGTTAAAATTGTACATTTTAATAAATGTTAAAACTGTGCGAGTCTAATGATTGATGGCAAAAGAACTTGTAGCTTTTGTAACACTAGCACCATCCGTCCCGGTTTTGCACAGATGAAGTTTTATACTTACCAAATTCCGTTGCCCAGATTAGAAGTAAGCGGAGAAGAGGCTTACAGCGATTTTTTTCATCCTGTTTTACATATGTTTTTTCCTTTCCAACTATAGTTCTAACCGTATGTGGTGAAAGTTCACTTCAATCAATAAATAATAAAATCGTAAACGAGATCTGGTACATTAAAGATTAAAAAAAAAAAAAAAAAAAAAAAAAACAATTTGTACACGTTGCACTTATGTTACCGAAAACAAAAAAAAATGTTTTTAAAATTTTGTCCGTTTGTCGGTTTATCTGTCCGTTTGTGCCCGCTAATATCTGAAACAGCTTAGCCGATTCGAATGCGGTTCACTGATGTATTGTAACAAGCTTGCCGTAACATTAGTGTTTGTTTCATTCCAATAGGTTCACAAACAAAAAAGTTACGCGCTATAACGAATACCACGCGTACGAAGTTGCGGGCTCAGCTAGTGTTCAATATATTTCTTAGGAATACTACAAAATAATTTAAAAAAAACTATTTTATATGTCCTAATTATTTATGACATTTTTAATAATGTTAGTTTAAATGAAGTTTAAACAATATCCTTCTAAGCTCATCACAAATATCCTAGACAAAATTTAACAAAAAAATAAATAATAAAAAAACAAAAGTACTTACATAGATTAAAAGAGTACGTACATAATGCCTCAGCCAGTAGATAACCACAAGCATTAAGCGTACCCATATTTGGAAAATCAATAGAGCATACAGAGTTCATTGTTCCTTTTTAAAACTTGTTTTTATCTTCATGCTGCATTAAATTTCGCAATTAAACTCGTTTACAAGTCCGGACGTTCGCAAAAAGTCGTCAGACCATCGTGTTAACCAATTAACTGTATTTACAAGGCGATTTGCAAAAAAATACTGACATGAAGTAATAATATTGCATCACACGCATTTGTTGCACCTATATATTTGATAATAACACAAATTAAAACGTGTTCTTTAATAAAACCCGAATAAATGCGAGTAGGACGCGGTTTTAAGGGTTCCGTGGAGAAATTTATTTTATTCGAAACTAGCGTCCCGCTTTCGGCTTCGCACGGGTGCAATTTTTTCTGCAAATTATATATGTACACAAATCTCCTTCGTTTATGGCTCTTTCCTAATGGCAAAACCGTTCACTAAACTGAAAACCGTTTGAAAATCCGTTGGCATGGTTTAGAAGAAATTACAGACAGAAGCGGACACCGATGTCGAATTTATCCAATTTTTTTCTCTTCATAAAACATTTTTTTTTTTTTTTGCTTTAATTTTGTTAACATTTGTTATAAGTTTGAATAAAGTATGACAAAATAGAGTTCATAAAATATCTATCTTCTAACAAAAAAATAATTTTTTTTTTTATAATTGTTGACTTACCAATTAATGTTCCCCAATTTATTTTTTCTTTTTGACTTGTATTTGTCACGTTTTGGCTTATGAGCGTAATAAATTTTAATACTGAGAAAAATGATCCCGTTTTAACCAAAAAACGAACGAAATTATCGTTGAACAAACAAAATGACAGTTTCATTTTTTCATTTCAAGATGCTGCGGAATCATAGAAACGACGTTTTTCATTGGACTAGTGAGAATGCGTTGAAAGAGTCCTTGGTAAAAAAAACATTGCGTGATAAAAAATATCTATTTATATGAAGATCGGGATACATAACTTGCGGTTTCAGGGGTTATTATTAAAAATGACTCTATCAGAGGTGAAGCAACTCATCAAAGATTTTTGAAATGGCAACACTTTCTGTGTTGTGTCAAAAATAAGAATGTGAATGCTCTATCTACATAATTACGAAGAAACAAATATATTTTATGTAAAGATCGGCAGGTATGCCGATCTTACATTCGGCATACCTGCCGATCTTGCCACTTGATGTTTAGGAGGTGGCTATCGTCGCCTAGTTGCTGCAACTGTGTTGCACACTTCCTGGAGACCTTAGTAGGATTAAGGATAGGGGATAGGGAGGAATCACTCACTCCGTCACTAACCGGAACATAAAAGTACACATACTGTTATTTCACAGTGATTTCTGTAAGGGGGTGGTTGCTGCCGCCTGACGGGCTGCCCTACTTATAACTACGAAACACAGTGTGTCCTGCCACTAAAAAAATAATAAATAAATGGCAATAAATTAAAACCGTTTCAAATAATGGCGAATGCTTTTAAATAAAACTTCCAATAAGTTAATCGTAGCTGAAATGCGAACATGGCTTAGCTTACACACAGCTTACAACCTATTTCCCCACACAATTGCAGACACCGCGTCACGTCCTAGTTTCAAGAGAACCGGTGCTCAACGATGTAGGTTTCAGAACAGGTTCCCGGCACAGCATACCGAAGAATCAGGAATCATTCTCAGCTTGCAAATTCGAAAGAATAATTCTTGCACGATTTTGACATGGACATAATCAACATATATAGCATAGTTTGTCTTTAGAATTTAAGTTGTAAATGGTAGGTATCATACATATATATTTCTAAAGGGTATATTCTAACTTAATTACCAGATTGCGTACTTGTGTACCAAATTGTGACTCGAGTATAACAGCCTATGAAGGAGGCCTAGGAAGTATAACAGCCTAGGAGCTGTGAAAGGAGGATGTTCGCCCAACTTCCGGTAGGAGATGGCGCCATAAGAAGAAGAGTTATAATGGTTTGTGTCAAAAAGTCGATAAAAACATCGCTTTGAAAACACCGTTTTTCACGTGCACAACCTAAACCGTTTGATAGGTTGAAATTAAGTTATTTTTTTATAATATTCAGTCAGAAGAAGGTTCTTATGAAGATAAAATTGTCCGGAAACGCACGAAGCCGCGGGCGGATTGCTAGTGTATGATAAAAACTTTGGCTTATCTTTTTTTTTTCGTTTTAGAAGAATCTATCTTCAAAAAAATAATAATCAAAAAAGTTTTTTTATGATTTTTACGCAGTCACATTTCTGGGCGGGCGAATTAGCGTGGTAAAGTTAGTTTACTTTATTTTAATATTTTTTCAATACGGAAATACAAATTTTCAGACATACCTTACAACTGGTATATTCTGGTATCGTGCGTCTGCCCGGGCAGGGCGTTCGCAATTTAACAGAGTTGAAAGGTTTCATCGTAGAAGACTCGTTCTTGTTTTATTCGAAAGTTTTTAACCGCTGTAATTGAGATCACGTACAGATGTAGAGGACTTTAGGTGAAGTCGATTTGAAATATCTACACAAAATCCCAAGAATGAGTGAAGTCAATTCGAACCCTAATGTGTCGAGAGACTCTCTTAGCTGCCACTAATCTCTTAATAGTGAAGAGACACTCTTGTAAAAGGTACCAATCGAGCGCATCCCGACTAAGGGGCCTCGTAGTCAAAAGGTCGACAATAGCGGTAGGAGGAAATGACGCCAATTGAGACGTTTCGTTCGCACTGAGAGCAGCTATGTTACGTCTGGCCTGCAGACATCTTGATGCATTCGAAGTGTTTTGTTTCCACTTTCCATTAGCTTTTAGAGGCTGTAATAATAATTATATCTATCTATCTATACTAATATTATAAAGCTGAAGAGTTTGTTTGTTTGTTTGAACGCGCTAATCTCAGGAACTACTGGTTCGAATTGAAAAATTCTTTTTGTGTTGGATAGTCCATTTATCGAGGAAGGCTTTAGGCTATATAACATCACGCTACGACCAATAGGAGCGGAGCTTCAATGAAAAATGTTGCAGAATCGGGAAAATTTATCCTTTTTGAGACCTTCCGTTGCGTGCGCTGCGTAAACGATTAAAGTTACGTAAAAATGATGTATGACGGAATTGTTCCCCTTTAAAAGTTCTAAAAAAAACTCGGCGACAGCATATGCCTATCTTTTAAGGTTGACTCGCTATAACCTTTTTTATGGTAATCAAATTTGTTCTAAAATAATGCATTATTAGCGAAAGTATTTTTATAAACATGATATTAATCCTATCCAAATAAATACGTTATTCATTAAAAGTATTTAATTTTGAACAATATTGAACAATATTGCCCTGGACAACATTTGATTTCAATTAATATCTTAGGAGATATGTTAAATTAAAAAGTACGCGGGAGAAAATAAATACAAGCGGTCTCGCACCAACGCGACGCGAACGACGGGACTCGCTTGATGCAGACGCAAGCGTTATGTTACACATTTATATTTTTCATTTTCAACGCGGGCGAAGTCGCCGCCACCAGCTAGTAATATTATAAAGAGGTAAAGTTTATATGTAGGTATGTTTGTTTGTATGTTTTTATGTAGTAGAAAATTATCTTCGAAACTACTCACCCAATTTAAAAAAAAATCTTTAAACAAACACAGACACATTATCCCGTAAAATGAAAAGGCTTTCACGTGGTAATGGAATTTGCAAAGTAAGTCGACGAGCTTGATAATTACCACAAAAAAGTCAGCGACAGCAAAAAAAAAATTATGGTCATATTTTCAACAAAATTATGAATCCTTGAATCCTATGAAAATCAGCAAGTTTATCGTCACAAGTAATTTAATAATATGTGATTTTTGCTATTTTCTGCATATGTTTTGAACTTGATGGTAGGAATATTTGGCAAGTTTATTTTAATGACATAGGTATCAATGAAAAATATTAAAGACTAGCTGAGTCCGCAACTTCACACACGTGGTATTCGATATAGCGCGTAACTTTTTTTGTTTGTAAACCGATTTGAATAAAACAAACACTAAATTTTACGGGAAGCTTGCTACAAATCATCAGTGTAAACCGCTTTCAAATCGGTTAAGCCGTTTCTGAGATTGACGTGCACAAACGCACAGACAAACAGACGAAAAATTCTAAAAACATTTTTCGGTAACATAGGTAAGTAGGTACCTACGTGTACCAATTGTTTTTTTTTTTTTTTGGAAAATATTTAATGTACAGACATAGCTTTATTATAGTATATTAGAAGATATATATTTTTCTCTGGCGTTGATTTTTTAGAAGATCCCTCGGAAACAGTAGTAGAACAGAAGGTATCTTCCAGCAGAAGGAAGTGCCTTCTGCTGGATGATAGGTGGGTACTCTATGTTAGTTACATTCTGCCTTTTCTATATCCCTAACGTGTATGCAAAATTTCATGATGATTGGTCGAGTAGTTAAGGCGTGAAAGCGTTAGTTACGTCTTATAATATTAATTTGAACATACAAACATACAAACTTTCGCATTTATAATATTAGTTTGAATTTTAACTAAGCCCCTAAGGGGTTATTGTAAGGGATGACTTAGTTTGGAGTTTCAGTAATACATTTTAGATGAAAAGGTGAACTTATTGAATAAGTACTAAATGCATTAGACTAGACCATATGACCCTGAAAGTACTGATTTCAAACATAGCAGACAACAGAGGAAATGATTAACGAACTTAGCAATCCTTATAAATTGACTGAACAACCGTTTCTGGCTTCCCTCCGTTATATTTAGTGCCACGCCACCGACATCGCCATGTTGTAACATTTCCGTGTTTCCGTTTGCTTAACACACGTAGAATCGGGCGTTTAACCTATATTATTTGTTTATAATAAAGATTTAAAATAGCTGTGTGTACAGTATGCTAATAACTTCTGTGTTGAAGAAAAAAATAAAAACGGGACAAGTGCGAGGTTCCGTACGATGTTACCTATCCGCACAATATTGAGTGATTTACCATGTTATTTTAATACCATGGACTTTTTATAGGTTTTCCTAAAATCTATAAGTAGAAAACTAATTTATATATTATTTCAAAATTTTAGGTTCACTAGTTTCGGAGATAGGCCCCCCCTATCTCCGAAACGACTGAATTATTTTCGTCTATTTTCTTGAATAACTTGGAAATTATTTATTTTAAAATTACAAAAAATACATTTAAGATCTCCACAACAAGACCTTCCATTTGATATGTCACACGATGCAGTTTTCAAAAGATTTTTTTTTTAATATTCCACCTTCCCCCCAAAAATGACCTCCCATATACAGATTCAATCTATTCACGTCACACCTCTGCGTTTGGGTCACAGAAATTGATATGTGTACCAAATTTCAACTTAATCGGTCTAGTAGATTCCGAGATAATTGACTGTGACCGACGGACAGACGGACACACGAGTGATCCTATAAGGGTTCCGTTTTTTATTCGGACATACGGTACCCTCATAAATAGCCCAGAGCAACCTTAGGTACTTTTTATTACAATCAAATCAGTCGGCTACCGAACAATATTTATAAATGTTATAAATTCAATTGTCTGTTTGTTGTGTATTTTAATGATTTTTTTTATTGTAATACAATTGATCTTAGGTCGCTTAAAAAGTTGTGGATTGGTTAATGGGGTCTAGCATCCCTTACTAACTCGTGTTTTAATTTAAATTAATTTGTCTGTGGTCTTCTGTAAAAGCGGTAGTTAATGCACCAGATGTGTTGCCAAGTTGATGACTGCAAAATGCATTCTTCAATGCAACTACTACCGAAATACTATAATAGGTGATACTGGTAAAGTATGATAAATAAAAAAGCAGTGCTTTATTTATTATAATACACTTTAAAAAAACACAGTGGCGCAATTTTGTTTATACTTTAAAGAATTTTACAGATATACAGTTACTAGCTCATTGTTACGTGATATCAAATGTATAAAAATACACTTTTGATAAAACAGTAATTATTTTATTAAAAATGAAAATGAAGTCTTTTATAGGCCATTGTACGAGGAAAGTAACATCAGGGACAATAGCTTGACAATAACAAAGAGGTGTTTTGTGATGTTCTTAATGTTAGAAAGTTACGATATCATGCACCGTGTTTTGAGATTGCACAAGTCCCCTAAGGACATCAATCAAAACCAGGCCATTGTTTTCTTTTTTAAACTTGCACTTTGGAGAATTTGGTAATAAAAGTCTTTCTTAATTTCAGTAATTTCCTGTGAATATTTCGGATTTTGTAAATGTATCCCCACATTCGAAAATTAACACATTGATCGCGAAGCACGTTACCAAAGTTACGTTGTTCAAGTTAGTGCGTAGTTCAAACAGATCTTTCAATACTTGCAAACTTAAATATCTTTGAAACCCCATTACCAAATTACACGATATTTTCCCAGTAAAATCGATAATTTCTTCTTAACTAATAGTACAAGTTTCAACCGTTAAAACGAAAAAAAAAACTGATCTCCAGTTTATTAGTCTCCTATTTTGATATTAGTGTTAGGTATGAACCGTATAAGAAAGTATACTGCCAATAACCACTGTTATATAAAATCAACCTTCGGTAGGAGACAGTAGTTATAGCTTTCAATCTATAAAATTATATAATTTAATAAATAAAGAAATTAATATTCATATTAATATAAATATTTTCAAATTAAAAAAAATAGTCTTTTGACGAAGAATTAAGCAATCTTGACAAATCATGAACACCTTTTTTTCTATTCGCGGGATGAATTTATGAAGTCCTAACAAGGGGGCGATCAGTAGGCTAAAAATATGAGAGTTGACCAAAAGGTGAAAGAAGCCAAGGAAGGCATAAGAAATGATGGAGAGACACATTTACAGAAAGCTGTGAGACAGGCTGAATGGGATAGGCGAAAACTTAGGGCGTGTAAGGACATCGATTTCCAAACGATCAAATCTAAATGTAATCCTATCCAACTGCAAATCTAATCTAACATGCTTTCAGAGCGAAAACCCTTGTGGCCCTAACGCTGTTTTCAGCGAGTTGGCGAAAAGCCTAATCTACGTCACTGGAGCACAAAGAGCTGGCAGCTTCCACGCATAACTTGATTTACTTATCTTGACGAGTAGACAGTAAACGGTATTAGCCAAGCTATTCAGAATTTTGCTGCATTGCTGATACGACACCGCAGACCTCGGTTTAAATTTATTTTGAAATATTTTTTTCTAATTTAATTTACGTAGTTCCAAGACCTGTTAGGTAGCTAGGTAGTTCCTGTTACCTAGGTACTTAATATTTACTAAGATTATGTAGTTATTCAAACAGGGTTTTCCCTCGACTTCCTTCGCCTAGGTATTTTTTTTATAAATTATAGCCTTACAAGCGGAGCGCCCATCTACGCATCTAACGCCTGGCAAAGCTATAACTGCAATAAAGATGTTAGGCGTTATATTGCTCATATATTTAGCCATGCGTTATTTTTTTATTTTTCAACGCGAGCAAAGCTAGTGTATTTATTTATATACAAACGGTTACATTATAATAACATGGTGGTAATATCTTAAACCCTTGATAAGTTGTCTAGACAATGGGTTATCATACATACTAAGTTATATAAACATAAATTGTAGACAATAAGTTATATAAATATAATATACTAGCTGACCCAGCAGACGTTGTCCTGCCCGAACCCAAAAATAATTCTGTAACCCGATTGTGGCGCCACCTGTCGGGTCCAATTTTATTTTCAAACCATATGTCAAAGTTACGCGACACTTCACGTCATTCACGGTTAAATTATGTATTTGTATATTGTTCATACAAAAATACTAAAATTGCGATTAAAAAATGGGGGTGGGGGTAGGAGGATGAAAAATACTTTACGACCTATTCTCATACCTACCAAATATACGAATAGGTCCAGCCGCTTCGGAGGAGTTTTGTTACAAACACTGTGACACGAGAATTCTATAATTATACTAGCGGCCCGCCCCCGGCTTCGCCCGGCGGAAAATTTTTATATACCCTAAAACATTCCCCGCTCATCCCTCTTTCCATTAACGAAAACCGAATTAAAATCGGTCTACAGCCTTATTATCTAACAGCAGACGACAACAAAGCAATCAGACAGCAACAGCCACGCGACAGCAATCAGTTAGCAGACGACACTTAAAGTTGGTATTATCTAAGGCGATTGCTAACAATTGCTAAGTTGTCGTAAGAATGCATTTTATAGCGCCCTCTACTGTGAATATTTGCGATCGAGGAACTAACTAGCAGACAAAATTTAATTTTTCTTGTAATTTTAATTGGTTTTTATATATTTATTGTAAAACATATATAAACATTTATTTGCATTTATAAAAATTGATCAAATTAATTTATGTACTGTGCTTAAAGGGTCTAATTCTTTTCAACCTTACACAGTATAGTTAAGGATGAACTAGCCGCGGGCTCGAAGTCACGCGTGAGTGCGGCCAAAAAGCACGCTGTCTCACCTAGCATCGTGTCCGACAGAGATTACTGAGTGAAATGCACGATAATTCAAAGTAAACCGAGAGCGTAAAAATAAGCGAAAAGTCCTTTGAAAAATGGAGTTTTATGAAAAAACTTCTGCATAAATCAATTATAATTAAAATTTATTGAAATCGTCGATAATTGAGCTTTGTCGGTGCCGATTTTGTTTTGGAGATTTTACACTTCTTTTATTACTTATTTACGCCCAAAGTTACGTTAAAATTAGCAAGAAAAATTAATCTTTGTTCGCTAATAACTTTTTAACGGCTTTTTATTTTACTATTCTGTTTCCGTACAGACAAAAGTAATAATGAGACAAAACGATATCAGGTTTAACTTTTGATGTACAATGTCAAACAGTGGAGTAAAACCCCCCCGAAATTTGTATGGAAAAAGTGTCGACTAGTTCAACCTTAATATTAAGTTTCTGTTGTCAATTGTCATATTCATATCATCGGTGAACTCAAACGCAGTGATTACATTCTCTTTGTTTAAATATCTTTGAGTTGCTTTGCTTTGGTGTTTTATTTTTATTATATTATTAAAACCGTTATTTATTATACGTACCTTCGTTTAAAAAATCAAAGTAAATGGAGCACAGAGTGTCCGCAAGCCAATTAGAGGAATTGTTGGAGTATTTGGCGACCCATACTATATTAATAAAAGGAGCTGGGTTAGGGGCCAGATCCAAAGAAATGATGGACCGTGAGTGGCAAAATTTGGCGCAGAGGCTTAACGCTCACGGTTCTGGCGCCTCTAAAACAGCGATTAGGTGGAAACGCGTAAGTAAAGTTACACTTAGCACTTTTTAACTGTCATAAATTTCATGTTACGCATTTAAAATTTTATGCTTTTTGATTTAGTATTGGGCTGATCTTAAACACAAGGTGAAGGCCAGGGCTTCCGCCAAGAGGCAGGAGTACAACCGTACTGGTGGTGGCCCTTCATCTGAAACGCCACTGACGGAAACAGAAAAGAAAGTACTCCACTTAATTGGTGAAGGGGCGATTTATGGAGATACACAACACGCAGTGCCGGCATTTGTGAGTGTTTTTAAAATATAATAATTGTCATCTCAATCTTATTATGGACTAATTTATTTATATGCATTTCATTTCTGTTTATAGGATTACGAGGACTTGCCACCACATGACTCTCCTATTATTGTAATTGGTATGAATTAATTATAATTATTTAAACTAAAAAGACACATAGGTGTTGTATACCCAACAGTAATTAAAACACTTAAATCTTTCTAAATTAATATTTAAGATGAAAATTAGTTTTTATTTGGATTTTTTTTACAATAAATGAGATATAACATTTATTTACAGAAACAGAAGAATCACAATATTTGACACCTGCTGTTATCAATACTGCTCTCCCTTGTGAGTTGACATTATTGAATTGAATATCTTAACAGTAACACAATATGTTCTATTTGGTAATGAAATTGATAAGATATTCTGTAATTGATATCTTAACTATACAGAAGATTATTCTTAACTATTAATTTAGATAATTTTGTACAAATTTATGTATTTATTCACAGATTCACAAGCCATACAAAAAACGCCACCAATGATAAATGTTGGCCAAAACCAAATTTGTGAGTATTACTAGAGTAACAATAAGATTATTGAGAAAAAATTATCATCGTAAAATATGTTTAATAGTATTCAACCATAAAAAATACAAATTTAATTGCAGATGCCCAAAGTGTAACAACAATGGCGACTCCATCAAAAAATGGCTCGACAAACCAAAGTGAGTAATTTTAGGTTTTATAAAATTAAATTGTATATACAATTAAAATAGATCTACTTAGTTGTTTATATAAATAAACCTTCACATTTAGTAAAGGAAAGCAAAGCATATTAACAAATACAATATTTTAAGAAAATTAATATCTCCATACCTATCTAGTCAAAAACTAGTTTCATTGACTAAACACTGTTTAATAGTTTATTGTTTTAGTGGCTAAGGGTAAAACGATATCAATTTATTTTGAGATGTTAATAATGGTAGGAAGTTATTGTACAGGTTATTATTATTTTGTTTTTATTTACAGGTACACCGGAAAAGTCGCCTTACAAAATTAAAACATTAAGAACTGGTATATTTTTATCTTAGTTATTTGTAATTCTCCCATTGATAACGTTTTTCATTTTGTATTTATTTTATAGGATCTCCAACTCCAAGACGGAAATCAAATATAAAAAAAGCAAGTGCTCAACAAAGTGAGTAACTGTTATTTCAACCACATTTTAGGATTTACACTTACTACTGGACCAAAACAATGCATAACTGACATGACTATGCCCAACACAAATTTAATAGCGCTATGTCTGCCAATTTACTTAATGACATTTTTTATTAGCATATTTAATTTTTCATATTTATCACAGTTTATTTATATTTTCAGAATCTAAATTGACATCATGGATAGTGGAGATAGAAAAGAAAAGGGTGAGAGCTGAACAGAAACTGGCAGATGCCACTTTTGTTACGGCAGAAGCTGCCAAAGTGCAGTCAGATGCAGCTCTGCTTATGGTAGAAGCTGCCAAAACACAGGCTGAGACAGTACAGAAGCTCACTGAAATATTAGAGCACTTAATAAAAAAATAATTTAATATATATTTTGTTTTTTTTAATGTTAAGGTCGGCAAACAGGCTGACAGTCCATTTGATGGTAGATGGATTAATGATAAGGGAATGGGAAGGCTTAGGGAAATGGGCAATGACATACCTTACTCACCGAAACATGGTAGTCATCTGTAAGGGTTACTGCTGCCTAAATGACTGTGAAACACGTGTGCCCTACCACTACTTATTTTCTTATATCAGAAGCATATTATGTCACATTTAGCAAATTATTCATTCATGGTAAGTCACAGTTACCATATTAAAGGAAAAACAGGGAAAAGTGCATGTATAGAAAAATAGCTTCTTTTGCAGAAATAAAACACTTCAAATAATTTAATTCACTGTTTATTATGTTCACTATATTTAAACAATTTAATTCACTTAGTTATTTATAGTACACTTAAACTGTGTACCGCCCAATGTATTTTTTCTTTGTGTAAATAAAAAAAAATTATGTTTATTATTGTAAGTCTGGTTTGATTAAAATACTTCTATGCCTCCTTGACCTATGGAGAAATTTATACTAACACATTATAGCCTAACTTCTAATAAACATACAAACTTTTCTTTATATCTAAGATACAGCATAAAAGTTTCGTATTAATTGAATCGCCATAACCTTTGCACAACAAATTCCCGCTGACGACGACCGCTGTCCAGTTGTGCTGCCTCTTCTCCTGTAAATTGTGATGGAATTTGCCTAGAATGGTCTTCCTCTTCATCATCAGGGGATAAATCATTAAATGGAATCCTGTATCTGTTACACATATTGTGCAAAATAACACAGGCATTTATTATTTTTGCGACCATATGATGATCATAGTGGAGAGTCCTGTGAGCCAGCAAACACCGCCAACGTGCCTTTAAGACTCCTATGCAGCGTTCCACTGTGTTCCTAGCATGGCAGTGAACACTGGTGTAATGCTCATCTGCACTGCCAGGTTCAGCATTTACAATTGGCGTTAAAAGCCAAGGTCTTAAAGGGTACCCAGAATCACCTGAAAAGAAATGTTTTTCATATTAGTGCATATCTGATATATAAAAAGAAATATTTTTTCAATGTGTTCATTTTGTTTGTAAAATTCTACCTATGAATTCATTGAAGAAATAAAGATATTTGTTTTTCAAAATTGTTCCGTGTTTAGAAAATAAGAAAGTAGAAGTAGTAGATAAAGAAATCTTACATAAGAAATATAAAGAAACCTTTACCTAGAAACCAAACACTTTCACCATTACGATGAAGCTGTTGCATATGGTGGTGGATTTCACAGTTTTTCCATATATATGCATCATGAGCAGCTCCTCCAAATGTTGCATTCACATTTAAAATATTTAAGTCACTGTCACATATCTGCAATATAATAGATAAGGCATACTTAAACACATGTAAATCATTCACTTGATGTCCTATGTATACCTTCCAAAATGATTGCTATTGTGTTTTATATTATTTCTATTTTTTCATAATAAGGAGACATACTAACTATTTGAACATTCCTAGAATAATAGAGTTTTCTATTAAAAAACCTTTCCGAGTGCTCTTTGGGTTGTACTAGGGCCACATGTGTACCATCAATACATCCAAGGACTCCAGGAATTCCGAATTTATTAGAGAATCTGAAATGAAAAGAATTAATAGGTTTAAAGAATTAAAACACTAATAAGTAAAACATTTAACTTAACATGGCAAATGTAGAATGCTTATATTAATATAGGTAAATAGAAATAATAATGTACTATTATTATATATGCCATTTTTAAGGTTTTTAATAATGATATTTACCCATTAATAATTTTTTGTCTTTCAGGACGTGTTTGAGGAAATCGTATGTATTTCTTAAGCAAAGTTATATGGTTAAGTGCCATTGTCACCTCTCTTATAGCATTTGATACACTTGCTTGAGAAAGTACATGCATGTAACTCATACCAACAGGTTTTTGATATGATCCTGTTGCATAAAAGGAGAGCGCCGTTAGAATCTGAAATGTTTTGTGTTTTTTGAATCAGTTTTCAATTTAAGCGGGAATTACTTTCTGTAATAAAAACACGATACATACCTTACATTCATTGCTGATTTTAGTATTTCGGCGAGCTTCTTGTAAATGAGGCTTGAGGTCTGTACAAAGCTGTAAAAATGCTTCCTTCGAGAGTCTGTAATGAGCTCGAAACTCAGAGTCAGACAATGTAATGTGAAAATTAGAGCGAAGGTTGCGCCGTAATTGTCTGTTTTCGATTATAGCTCTTCTATGTTCAATTTCTTCGACCTCGATCAGTAAAAAAGCTCGAGCCATTATAATATAAATCCTAAAACAGTTGTTATTGTTAAAAGAAGGCACGTAAAAGAAGGCAATTATAACACTTTTAAATCTTCGTGTGTTGATTTACACATACACAAAATCAATAAACGAACAACCGATCGATACTTACCAATAAAATGTTATTTTATTAGATATTTATTAGATACCGTATACAATCGGTTTGCAATTGGTTTGCAACGAGTAAAATGGTGGTCGCAAAAAAATACACAAAATCGCACGTCTGATTGCTGTCGCGAGCTGTCAAAATTTTTACATAATACCAAATCTCTGCGATTGTATGGGCAGACATAGAGAAATGATGCACTTTTAGTTTAGTTGTCGTCCGCAAGAGGCAGCACCGTCGCTTATCGCAAACCACACGTCTGTTGTGAGTTACGTGATACCAAAAACGCGATCTTACTGTGAAATTGCGCAATTTGACACAAATCTGTCGTCTATCGCACAGCAGACGGAGTTAGATAATAGGGCTGCCGTTCACGCGTGATGCCGTGACCAGGAGAAATAGGGATTCATTTTTATATATAAGACTAGCGGCCCGCCCCCGGCCTCGCCCGTGGTGCAATTTTTATATACCCTAAAACATTCCCCGCTCATCCCTCTTTCCATTAGCGAAAACCGAATTAAAATCGGTCTACCCATTCACGCGTGATGCCGTGACAAGGAGAAATAGGGATTCATTTTTATATATAAGACTAGCGGCCCGCCCCCGGCCTCGCCCGTGGTGCAATTTTTATATACTAAAACATTCCCCGTTTATCCCTCTTTCCATTAGTGAAAACCGAATTAAAATCGGTCTACCCGTTCACGCGTGATGCCGTGACCAAGGGAAATGGGTATTCATTTTTATATATAGAGAAGATTAGAAGATGTAGAGATATATTACTGCTATATACATATATTAATAAAGTAATTACTGTAAAATTTCACCAAAATCGGTTTAGAAGTGTATCTAAGTTAGGCTTTTTTTTAAATTCATATTGTCATTTGCAATTTACAAAATCTGAACGTGATACCTAATAGAACAATTTAGTCTGATTGTGTAGGCTTTTCTGCGGATTTTTTCTGCACAATTATATAAAAAAGAATATAAGTAAATTCTTCATCCCTAATTTAATATTTTATTATTCCCAACTTTTTATAAAATATTTAGGGTTCCCACGTAAAAATTAACACTACTCGCAATCGATTTTGCATAATGTTAAAATTTTCCGTGATTGCTCATTAACTAGAAGCCACCAATTTTTCAAAGGTCTCTGATTAAAGTTTAGTTATCTTTTGTCGCGTGTCGCGTACTAACTTGATAGCACTTTTAAAGGGTTCAATTGGGAGAGTGTGGAATCGTACTGAGTTTCTGGGACTCAGCTTGTGGAAGGCAATAATCCGGTAAGGGACACAAAGCGTGACTCTTTCTCCCGTGTCTCTCTAGTCCTCAAGATTTGCAGTCAACTCTCTGAAACTGCCTCAGCCAATTCCAGTCCACTCCTGAATGTTTCTTAACCGCGACTTCATCCTCCGCCCAATTAACTTCAACCGATTGATTCTAATTTTAATTAAATTGCTCGCAATTTTTCTATAATCTATTTGCAGCAACAATTATAACGCTTACCAAATAGAACTAAACGTACGAACGAGCCATAGATAATCGCGTGTAACGAAACACTTTTTCGTGAGTTATAGAGCGTGAACACGATGTTGTGTTCTCGCGTAACATTCAATACCTATCATTAGTTGAAAGAGAGGCGCTGATCCTACAGAATATTACATTGTCTCGAATGTGTGACATTTAATACTCGTATCCGGTACATTCAACTACCGACCAGTACAGTGCAATCGTTCGATTTTTCGTTCGATCCATTGCTCATACAACAACGGTTAGAACCCCGCAGTTCAAGCCTCTCTTGGGTGTTCTACCAGTTGTCAGCCCATCAGAGCATTCAGCTCTGATGGGCTGACCGAATTAATGCCTACCCCGAGTTTTCACTCCTGTTTTTCAATTTTCCAGGTATTCCAATTAGCATTGAAAAACAGTTATTACCAAATCGACTGCCAGTGGACTACACACTCACAGTTAATAGACACATTATATGCATTTCTATTAACTGCACTAAACAAAATCTAAACTGCTATTTTGCATCTAGCTTAGACAGGCTGACGGTCCATTTGATGGTAGGTGGCTACCGTCGCCTATAACACAAGCAACGCCAAAGCTGCTGTAAGTGCGCTGCCGACTACAGTAGGATTAAGGGAAGTCTTAGCGTCTAAGTAAAAATAGTAGTTTGCGCTAAATGGACGACGTAAGTTAAAATGAAAAAACCGCAACTTGGTAATTACTCATTGACGAGTACATTGGTCGAGTGGTTAAAGTGTTTGGTTGAGCGTTCTGGATCCCGGCTTCGATTTTCTCGAACTCATTGGTCTAGATCTTTTAGAAATGTCAGTACAATGCGTTCATAATTATAAATTGGACAACAGTGACAGACAGCAGTAACAGGTGGTTCCATTACAGAAGACCACGGTGAAATAACACAAAGTGTGCAGTTGTGTTTCGATGAGTGAGGTAAAGGATGCCAGAGCTCATTTCCCTATCCCATCCTAAATAAACAGGTCAAGTTGTCTGCGTTCAAGGAGTAATTCAATTCAAAATGTAAGATGTTACTACTTAGCGGGTTGGTGTAATTAAGAAACCAAATGTGTTTTAAGCAATATTTTTTTAAAAAAACCTTATAATGTGTATACACTAAAATATCTTGATGAAAATGGGTATGAAGGACATTAAATTTTCACGTGGGCAAAGCCGTGTGCACAACCTCTGTATTGCGAAAGTCTTATTCTTATTTAATACCTTACGTGAGGCAAAATCTCGATCACGTTATGTCATTTATAAAGTAAAAAAATATATTAGCACATTATAACCAAAAATAGGTAGGCAAGCCAGTCCATCCAGTTATAACTCCTACAAAGTCTCAAAGCGCACGACAGTCACGCAAAGCTTATCTGCGAGATATAATTGGCCAATTAAGATAACAGACTTAAAATGTCTACTACACATACTTATACAGTAGGTAAGTATGCTTGTTTTAGTTTGAAGTGTACTTCTTGACCGATACGCCCCCGGTTTCATCCGGGTGCAACTGAAGGAATTAATATTCATTTTTACATAAGTAATTAATATAAAATGAAATCCCCCGCCGTTGTCTGTCAAAATGTATGTTTCGCGATAATCTCAAAAACTACTGAACGGTTTTTCATCTATCAACAGAATGATTCCTGAGGAAGACTTAGGTGTATATTTCGTTAAGGTTTTGTGTAAATTGTTGAAAATGTCGGAAAAAATCAAGCCGCCCGGGAGCTTTCATCGAAAACGCTGCCTAATCCGTTTGAGATATTATAACAAAACAATGTATGGCGGGACTATTTCTTTTTTATAGGTCTACTTATTTACATAAAATTTCGCGATCGCATATGTCATCTTTTAAGGGATAGCCTACTATGCCCATTCTAACTTCTAAAAAATGATACACATATATAAGTAATGTGGTATTCAGAAAAGCTATTTAGACGGATACAGTATTAATCATTATCAATAAATACGTTAGTTACCTTAAGCAGTTTATAGACATTATAATAGTCATTAACAACATACAATTTATAAGTACGAAAATATATAAGTAATATTATAAGTACGAAAATGGGTTTCTTTCTGAAATTTTGCATATTATATGTTGTAAGGTATACAGAAGAAGACATAGGTGGGGTTACCAACTTCTCTACGAAAAAAGTACTGTTTCCGAGAAACGCGGATAAAATTGCGTCCAAAAGTCCTCTGATATGAGCAATGATTTTTTTTTCAATTAGGAACACAGTAGGGTCTGAAGATTACTCCCCAAATATCGAAATTATAAAATCCTCTCTCTCTCTCTTTATATTATATTAGCTTTTGCTCGCGACTTTATTAATTACAGGCTATGTGTGATTCTGATATTAAAAACTAAATTATTATATTATCTGTTTAGTTGTTTTTGCATTAAAGAGTAATATGTTTTCATACTATGTTTTCATAATTTACTCGTATTACCTATAAACTCTAATTACTAAAAGTTAATATTTAATGGATAATTACTTGTTCTAACTGTGAGCGTAAACCCTTGGGAAATCTGTGTTTGTAAAAAGAATGGAATCCATTTTAGATATGAAGTTATTTTATTATAATTTTTGATATTAAATTAGTTATTATAATAATTACAAAAAAAAAAGTAGTGTTAGGTCAATGAATCTGGTGCTCGGATGCCAAACAGCAGTTGCAGGTTTGAATATTGATCAGGTAATTGTCATTTGTTAACAGAATCCTCTGTTCTTATTAGCTTTCCTATTAAAAATAAAGAATTATGAGCCGCCATTAAATGCCACTTCAATAACTTCTTTAAAACATTATAAAAAACCCTATTCATCTTTATTTAAATAAATTTTGGTATAGTGAGATCACTTTATACGATATCAATTCTATTTTAGCGCATTATCTAATTGCAATAGGTCTTAGCGCACAAGGTTACCCATGTAAAGGTCAATTCTATTGACATATGATAAATTTTCAAACTTAAGTAACACCTTGTCGTAATTTGCATACATAAATGCTGAATTATTTTATGAATTCATACAAACTTGTCATCGTTTTAGCTGCCAGAACCAACGGCACATATCAATTTGTATTATGATACTTATAAAGTTGTTTATCCTGACTGACTTGTCAACAAACATCCAAAACTACTAAGTATAGAAAGCTGAAATTTAGAACATAGGATTATTTTACAGTGTAAGCATCCACTAAGAAAGGAATTTCTAAAGTTTCCACTCTGTGCAAAGCCAGAAGCAGGTCGCTATTATGGAATATGGAAGGAATTGGTATGTATAAATAAAATATTTAAGATTTATTACTAAAACATTAAACGCATTAATAGGGTTTAAATTAGCTGAGTAACATATGGATAGACAAGCACAAACATAACAAACTTGATGACAACGCAAGTATAATATGCAGGAATGATGTCTGAATAACTGACTGAAGGAAGATTGGCACTTCAGCTAATAGGAAGGAACCACTGACCCTAAGAGGGCTGCAAACAATGTCTGTTTGTATATTTCTTATATTTTACAATGTTAATTAAGTAGGTACAAAGCACAACTTAAGGTTCCATTTGAATGCAATAAAGATTTCCGTTCAGTCCCTCAATGTATATGTCAAGAATAACAAAGATTTGAAATGATTGTCCTTGCATTTTAATTGCTGCATGTGTTTGTTTAATGTTAATGTTTAGTAAACAAAAAAGATATTATCATAGATAAAATACTACTTAAAAGTAGTATTTTATCTATGATATTATGTAGGATTTAAAAAGAAAAAATATTTTAGAATCTATGTCTATAATTAACTGTTGATATACATATACATACTAATAACTATTGATATACTTCAATTCATACTATGTAAGATATCTTATATGCCATGGTATATATTACAATGTTTTTCAGCCAGATACATTAAAAATATGTAATAGGTTGGGGAAAAAGTCAAGACATTTTTTTTTTCAAAGTTTATTTTCATTTTGTTTTGTTTGATGACTTTTTATCATCTTGTAGGTGATCCTGTTGCTGTAGAAATTTTGGGACTTCTGATCAAAAAAACATGACAAAGTAGTTTTGGTAGTCCTCTCTTGATGTTAACCTGACACTGCCTAAAGAATACTGAAGAGACCGAAACAGGTGGAAATCTGAAGGTGCAAGATCAGGGCTATAAGGCAGGTGCATTAACACCTCCCAACCAAACTCTCTTAGTTTTTGCTGAGCGGCTAAAGATGTGTGTGGTCTAGCATTGTCCTAATGAAAGAACACATCCTTTCTATTGATCAATTCCAACCGCTTTCTCTCAACTTCTTGATTTAATATCATCAGTTGTTGGCAGTAGAGATCCGAATGGTTCTGCCCAGCGGTAAAAGCTCATAAGTCTGTAAAGCCTGACCGATCTTTGACCACGACCTTTTTCGCACGATCTTGTCGTATGTGATCTACTTTTCATCACCAGTTATCAATCTCTTCAAAAACGGTTCGGTTTCATTACGTCTCAATATAGAATCGCAAATGTTTACACGATTAATAAGGTTTATTAAGCTCAAATATTGAGCTTTTTTGTGTACCCAGGTTTTTTCAAATGGGGCAAAAATGTTTCGTTCTCAATTCCCAGTTCTTCAGCTATGTTGAAACTAATGAAAAGCCGATCTTGCTCCCTTTTTAAAAAATGGCGTCCATTTTATCGGTAACAAGGCAACCAGAGTGAGGGGCATCTTTGACATCAAAATTGTCAGATTGAAAATGCTTAAACCAACTTTCTACACTTGCTACTTCTTACTGACACTGCATTAGGTCCAAAGAGATTTCATTCCAAGTTTATACATGCTAAATGCGAAAATATTTTTTCTCCCATCTATTTAAAGGTGTGTGGTCACTCAAAAAATATTCTTACTTATTCTTATGAAAATACTACAAAAATATGTCTTACTTTACCCTTTATTTATTTTTTCTTTACTTATTTTTTTTTTAATAAAATACAGTCTATGTTACTGTAATGTAGCTTTCTATGGGTGAAAGAATTTTTTAATTCAGTTAAGTAGTTTCGGATTTTATCCATTATACAAACATACAAAAATAATAAAATGTCAAGTGCAAAAAAAAAACAGATATTTATACTTAGGTACATAAATCGAAACAGAATCTTATTAGATTAAATATTCATTTTAAAAGGAGGCCATTATAGGTACAAATAAAAAAATTCCAAATCAAATTGAAGGAGTACATGACTATTTATATAATGTCTAAGATTTTTATAATTATTTTTATCTTATGGATAGAAACTTAAAAAATTAAACATAACTTTGAAGCAATTTGACCGATAACACGGTTAGACCGGCAAATAATATAACGTAAGTCGATTACGTCTAATCAAACCGAAACGATTAGTAAATAAGAGTAAAAAATGAATACATCACATACCTTCATATCGGAAATGATTTGTTGATATAGATTCCATAGTGGCGAACAATCCTTCTCAGTAGTTCCCTCCATTGTCAAGTAAACACAAATTTAAAATGCACTATCAAAAAACACGAGAAAATTTCACTGGTGCAATAACGCCATAGCGAGTATCCAACATGTTAGCACAGTTTTCTACAAGTTTAGCACTTATTTCTTCGGTTACCTACATTTCACTTTACGTTTCAAAGCACAATAGAAACGTTAGAAACGACGAAATGCAACAAATCAATATTTATAAACATGAATGCCCTGTAGCCTCGACAGGGGGAGAAACAATGTTTTGCTAACACAAAATTATTATTTCTTTAAATAGTAACGACTTGTTGCAAATATATTTTGCAACGAATTAAGCATTTATTAATTTAAAAAAAATATTTTGTATTAGGTTTTCATATACAAACAAACAATTTATTCAATTTTAAAGACGCACAACTTCATAGAGGAGCTCAAGGAACACATCACACAGGACGAACGAAGTCGGCACAGTTAAAGTTGACTGAAGTCGAGTTGGTTGGTCGGTCGGTTTGTTGCTTTTGCTGTTTTGCTTGCTTTCTGTCGCGGTCTCGCTCTTTGCTCATTTGCGATTCGTCAATTATTTAAAAGGGTTGCTAGTTGAAAAAATTCAAATTAAATAACAAAAAAAAAAACCATTTATAATTGGTGTCTCCTATATCTCTATTCTAATAATTTGGGAGGTAGTAATTTGAAGCAGTGACGGTACATGTATATTCTAGGATTTTCCCTTTAGTTCGGCACATAATATCATAGTAGTCTGTAGCCTTTGGTTCGACCATAGAATAATAACTAAAGCATAGGACCCAGATTAAAATAAAAATCAATATTTATAGTGTGTTGTTCATTATGCTTTTGCATTAAGACCATGAGTCAAAAAGATATAAACATACAAACTTTGTTCTTATTTTTGATCGGCGTATCTGAGTCAAACGTCAAACTTGGTTCCTTTAAGTATTTGGTGCCGTTTTATGATACCGATTTAAAGAGTCTATCTAAACGTTAACAAATGATTTGCGTTAACAAATTGTCAACTTAACTTATTTGTATTTTTGCGTTGTGTGTATGCGACTGTAACATGAGTGACAACGTTTTTGTTTATTTCTTGATTTATGTATCAAAATATAATAAATCTAGCATCTATTCAATTATAATAGTGTTATTTGATATCTGTGAATTCTGTGATTATAACAATATCTTCTTCAGTGCAAGGATGTAAATCTAATGCATCCAGAAAACAAATATGTTTATAAGTTACCATCGGTAAGTGATTGTGTTTGTTTTGTTTGCATAATCAGAGTCACGTAGTAAATATACTGAGAGCTTGTTTGTGTAATAAAGATCACTTATAAATTATGTTTCTTGAATTTACGTAATATTTTATTATAAGGAAAAGATAAAAACATAGATTATGTTAATGTTGTAGCGACGATATATATGGATAATTTGTATAGATCACTCTGGTACGGAACAGCCAGACGAACATCTAGTGACAGTATATTTGTCTCTCTTTAATTTATTGCCTGTTTTTATCTTTTTCTTAGAATATTAAGTGAATTCAAGAAACATAATTTATCAATGGTCTATATTATACAAACAAGCTCTCAGTATATTTACTGCAAGACTCTGAGGCTCTAGTATGAGTTTACGATACTACACTCGTTAGCGAGAACGTAAAACTTTTGTATGGAAAATCGTGAACTGTCAATGTCACATTGTCAATTTTCCATATAAATTTTTTACGCTCTCGCTAATGAGTGTAGTATCGTAAACTCATGCTAGAGCCACTGATTATGCAAACAAACAAAATCACCTACCGAAGGTAACTTATAACATCCTGGCACTGAACAAGACACTGTTATAATCACAGAATTCACAGATATCTAATGTAATAGTGCTATAATTGATTTGATGCTAGATTTATTACATTTTAATACAGAAAGTACAAAGCAAAAATACAAATAAGTTAATATGACACTTTACGCAAATCATTTGTTAACGTTTAGCTAGTCTCTTTAAATCGGTATTATAAAACGGGACTAAGTGTTAATGAATTTAGAACTTAAATACTGGCTGACTTAAAAAGGTTTGATATTCAAACAGGGAAAAAGAAAAAGAATGATTTTATGTTTTGATGTGTGAAAAAATAGAGTGTGTTTTTATACATCTGGATAGATGGTTGTGAAATATTTTATATATAAGTAATTTTAGATGTTTTGAAGTAATTAATAAATAAACAAGATGTGTGCACCATCCAAATAAGTAATTTTAATTACATCCAATGAAAATTTAAGAAAATAAAGTAATTCGAAGAAGTGAAATCTACAATACTATAGTATGGTCATTCTATGAATGCGTTTTTGACATTTCTTTATGTCCATTGCATAAAGTTCATTTCCGAATAAACGATACAGAAAATGAATGGAATTGACACCTGTAAGAACAGCACTTTTATAATGGCCGCAGTATAAGTACGTAAAGGGACCATATTTGACGTTTAATCTAGATACGCGGATCAAAAATAAGAACAAAGTTTTATGTTTATCTCTTTTTGACTTAGGTCTTAATACAAAAGCATAAGGAGCACCACACTATAAATATTGATTTTTATTTTAGTCAGGGTTCTATGTTTTTTTTATTTTCCTTTGATCTGACCTGACATCTGTCATCTCATCTCATACAATAAACAAACATTTCATTTTCCGTTCCCACCAAAAAATAGTTTACTTATTTACTTACACCCATAGATTATTTATTGTGTTATATAGAGGTACACCTTTATAATTTATATATTTATAATATTTTATTTATTTCCTTTCTTTCAATAATATTTGAATAACAGTTTGGAGCATTCTGTAAATATTTTATTTTATTTATTAACTACTTACTTGAGCAGTTGCTACTTGCTTTGATTTTTACGAAAAAGTTACATATATGTATTGTTTCATGATTGTACCATGATCATATTTCTATCCTGTTTATAGAAAAAAAAAATTAATATTTCTATTATTGTGCTAAATATTAAGGTGGATGACTAATGAATGGAAAAAATAAATGTGATTTGATTAATATTATGTTGTCTTAGGTTATTGGAGATTTAATTAAATCATATCTTCAGCCCGCGCATGTGATTCAAAGTTTTGGGTATTTTCGTAAAAAACAATGTTTCGTTATACCCAGATACTTTATTAAAAAACAATTTTACTTATATTAGAAAATTAAAGAATATATAAATGCATAAAAAATTACACAGTACAAAACTATGGTAATCGAAACTACTTTAATACTGAAGAAAAAAGCCGTATCAAAGTCCATTGGATGTTTTAGAATAATTTAGCGGAGAAACAGAGGCGTATCCTGGAGGCTTTATTTTTATGTATATATTACGTATGTGTTTAGATTAATAATAAAGTATTGAATTGTAAACGCAGGGTAGAATTACTTGGTACAATTTTGCTGAAAAAAAATATCACTCATTTAATAAATTGAAACTACGATTAATTGATAATAGTGTAAAATAAGTAGGTGACAGAATTAAATATGCTACAAATAGCATATTTAATTTTAAATGATTTAATCACTACTAGTAGAGCCGTGCGGCAGAAATAACTTGCATACACTCCCTAAGGATCTTCAAGCTGTTAAAAATAGGTCTTTTCACAGTGCTCTGAGTGAAGTTAGAAATACTGCTTTGAGTACAACCATAAATGGGTTATGGTTCTTTATGGATACATAAACTTTTAGTTGCGAAATATTTTATTTAGCGCCATCTATTACTAATTCTTAGTATTTTGTGGCTGATTTGTGATGTCCTTTTTAACGCCTGACTCCCAAACGCATGGACCGACCTATTTTGATCCGTTTTTTTTTTGTTTAAAAGCTGACGTGGTCGAGATTGTTCTTAGCTACAATTTATGAAGATATGTTCAGGCGTTTGAATATCAGCTCATTTCCTAGTTAACGAAGGGATTTCACTAACTTCTACAAGTTCGATTTATGCCATCTATTACTTCGATGGCTATTACTTCGTGTGAAATTTGGTATACTGTTACTTCGATGGTATTTCGATGTTGCAACACCAAGTAGTCTGCAGGATACTCAATTCCTGAGCAACTTACAGCAGATATAGCATATTTGTTAGTTTATAATTTATAGTTATAGCTTGTTAAATGAGCAAACAATAAGCTATTGTTTGCAGTGGGAGCATACAATCTTAAGTTAATTGCATAATATTTTATTTATTCTTAGAAGGAAAACGAAAACATCTAGTTAATTTAAAAAATATTTACTTTATTTTAATATTTACTTCATATTATACATTTATAAAAAAATCTTATCATCCTATTTCTATTAAGTATGTACATTATGTCCTAGATGTTTTTATTGTCAAAGTGTGGGCAACGTGGGCGGGTCCATAGCCAAGTCAATAAATTCATCGATGTCATCTTGATTCCAGAAAGAGAGCTCCACCTGAAATTTGAGAGAGAACTTTCATTACAAAATAATTCGTTACTAAAATGTAAATATCACAAATTTGATTTTGCGACGTCCCAATGCATGCCTTTGTTAATTTAAATTAAACGTATGAAACTGCGGGACACCACTATTATGCCATATATTTGTCGCTGATTTTGCACGACTAACGCGAGCGCAACTGTCTCACTCACTCGTAAAAGTTACGAGTGGTCACAAAAGAGTAAACGATAGATTGAGCGGAGCAGGTGTACAGTATTTTATTTTTATTGGAGTTTAATCCTTAAGAATCGTTTTTCATATAAGGCTCCCGGTTTGGAAATTTAGTAAAATTAATACAAGCGTTAACTAAAACGCGTTACGTTATTTGTCACTTTGTGCGCATGTATTAATTCTATTCTCTGGGTTTATAAAAGCAAACGTCGAAATCTTGTATGAAAAGTGTAGTCAGTGTTGAGGAACGAAACGATAGCGCGTTATAACCTGACACCTGTCGTCGAAAAATAAACTATTTGAACTTATGAACGTATTTGTGTTCATAACATTTGTGTATACTGAACGTAACTAACATAACTTTTGTTGGAACATGTGACATCTGAGCATGCAGAATGTAACCAAATAATATAAAGTAATTAGGTATCCAGTTATCTATCGACACGAGTAAAATTTTATACGTTTAAAGGACCAAACTCCAGTGCGTCGGAGCTGACACACTTTTTTATTACAAAATAATTATGAATTTTAATTATTTTACGTTTATGGTCTCTAGACTATGTGTGAAACTTAGAAACTACTGTGTTTTCGAAATGTCAGTGAGTTTATATTCAATTGTCCAACTGAGGATCGGTCGGCCGTTAAGCATAGTTTAGCAATTTAATCGAAAATAAATACACAGTAGAGAAATAGAAGACTCACTGTGGGCGCGTCGGTGCACGGGCGACAGTGCAGGGCGGCGTCGCGGCACTCGCAGCGCGCGCGGCTGCAGCCCCGAGCCACGGCTGCCGCTGCAGCGCGACCTCCCAGCACCGTTGAAAGACGTCGCGCCGGGGCGCGTTCCCCTGATAGCTTCGACCCCGCGAAGATGGTCCCTGGGGATTTCAGTTTCACCGTTTAAACATGGAACAATTAGGCTACGGTCTCCTATTAAAGTGACGTGCGACTTCAGCGTAAATATTTCGCTTGACGTATGAACGCCAGACACAGCATCAGCGGTCAGTACGTATCGTAGCAGCGCACGACATCTCAATCACAACAGTAGTTTCAGAAACAGTGCTTGCCTGTGGTCATAAGTCATTTTGTACTGACGCTAGACACGACGTTCACGACTTTGAAATAACTGACTACCAAACGCCGATATATGCGTGTGAAAGAGACTGAAATAGTACATTTCTATAGAAAGCATTGTGATGCATCGTACGACTTGACGCTGTGAGTGGCCAATGGCGTTTATAGGAGATCATAGTTCAAAACTGCAGGAAATGAGAAACATACGAAATAAACTCAATCTTCTTTGTTAAATGAAACCAGATTCGAATACCCATATAAAACATTGTTGAGTTTTACTGCAATCACGTAATTTTAATATCGTACGTATTGAATTACGTATCGTAATTCCAAAAAAACTTATAGTTAAAAACAAATTTAAATTAATTACAAATTACTATATTATCTGTTGAAATAATATTAAGAAATACAACTAGATAGTAGCAACACTTTATTCTTCCTTCTAGTCTGTGGTAAAACAATGCTAAGAAGCATATATATACTCTCTAGCGAGATTGTTGTATTGGTTGTTCGCTCTTTGTAATAAGCTCAATAAAAACGTTAGCAAACAGATTTATTCGTGTAACAAACAGATTTCTTCCAAATAACCCTCGCCAATATTATCTATACATTTTATCTATACATATAATAAAATCGTAAAAGAGCCCTGTCTGTACACAGTAAAGATATTTTATTTATATGTATACAATAGATTATTTATATGTTACAAATAATAAATTGAGCATCCATTGAGCATTATAATGCTCAATGGATGCTCAAAGCTTAACAATATAAAGAAACTATAATCAGTAGAATAAAAATGATTTGTAAAAAATAATACCTAATAATAATCCTAAACAACTTATGGCCGCTCTTTTTCTGAACTTATGCTTTATTTGGTATTTGCAAGCTTATTTATTTCATTATTATTTATTGCAGCTATTTGCAGCTTTTTCATGAAAGACTGATCTTTCGAGTCGGATGTAAACGTAAACGAATTGATCATAAAACATACCGTTAGTCTCCATGGCCAGTGACATACATACGCCGAGTTTTTCTTTGGGCAGCTTGACTTGTTTGCGAAGGCTGGCGTCACCTACCAAACGCTCGTAGTCCTTGTTGGTGTACGCGTAAGTGCTGTCTACGCCTGAAATGTTAACGTTACTTGCTTTAAACATTCCAGCAGTAAAGCTTCCGCATTTCCTCATAAGCACAATACACTAAGCGAAACTCAGTCATTACTTGGAAAGAATCGAGTCAGGGATTTGTGATGTAAATGGTTGAAATAAAACATTTAAAAAATCGTATATATTTAATATAATTGATATTAATTGTTTCAATGGCAATATGAGATATATTGCCATTGAGACAAATAATATCCACTAGTTTATTAGGATTGAGTAAAATACTACTGGATTTATTTGGCCCCTACTTTCTCTTAAAAATTGTAAACAAAAGATTTGTGGAATGCCAATTAGAATGTTGTACTCACCGAACAAATATTTGGAGACGCGTTTCTTGTTGAGCAGAAAATCGTCGTCCATCAAAATGTGTAGAATGACCGAATTCTCCATTAAATTGTGATATATTGTCGAGTAATCCAACTGCGATGGAATAAACAAATCAAATTGTTAACAAAGATGATAATAATTGATACAGTAGCATATTTTTAAACATTCAAGTTTGTAATGGAGAAAGGAAAATATATCTGAAAGCAGCTAAATCATACTTTGACAACTTAAACATGATTTCTATAGAAAAACTAAGGACCTCATTAACACTGTTCCCATACGAACTTTGTCATACTGAATCTAAAGAAATATTTTATAGGTATATATTATGTTTGTCATTGACACACAGCACTATACAGACGGCCACTAATCAAAGATACATTCTATAACATATCTTCACGCGTTCTGTTGACACACACAGAGATATGTTGAAACCAGGTCCATTATATTTAGATTATTAATAAATCCTATTTATATATATTTCACGAAAAGCAATTCACTATACGCCTCGCTCGAGTGTTCATTATGCGCATTCGCATCTAACTTAAGCACACAGCTTGTATGATAATTTGTACTTAAGGCTCGAGTCTCCTAAAAATTAGTGTTCTTGCATAATTTACAGAAAATAAATGTTTTTTTACAGTTACTAACAAAAGAATAAATGAAATATATTTTACATTTATTGAAATTGATGGATTTGAAATTTCAAAAACACTTTTTTAATTTTATTTTGATGCACATTTTAATAGCTCTATTGGGCGTTAAAATTAGGTTGAACGCGTTGAAGGTCTCATTCAAGCACATGCTACGTAAAAATTATAACAAAAATACGAAATATATTCAGTTTACATTTATTCTCATATCGTTAGCAATAATCTAAACTGGTTACTTTTTTGATAAACGCTTTAGTTTTCTTATTTAAAGAGGTTTAAAAAGTTGTAGTTTCATGAATTTTACCACTGCAAATACATATATTTTTCTGTTGAAATTTTTTTTTAATGCAGTCCCTCTTAAAACCACTTAGTAATGACCTATTTTTTAAAATAAATTAATGAAAAAAAAATACAAAAAATATTTTTTTTATGTACTTTTTAATAATTGCAATTCATAACAAAAAAGACGGGTGAAAGTGCGCTTAGTTCTGTTTGCTAAGGTAGAGTCGCAAAGCGAGACCGGAGCCTTAAGACGATTAAATAATTAAAACTCAGAGAAAAAAAAATGTACTATTTACATATTAAGCAAATTTACATTGTGAAAAATTTAAAATACAGGCAAGTAGATAATTTATCAATAACTTGAAAATTATTATTAATTTAGTGTTGGGACTTCCTTTACAATTACACAGGTGTATGTTACCTATGTAGATACGTATTGTATCGTGTTGTACGTATCAGGGAGTACGATGAAGTGTCATTGAAACATTACATCTATCAAGTTATAGAGCTCACGCAGTTACAAATCTAATGACTAACCTTTTGGGACAAAATGAAATTAATTTAATACATAAAAAATATGGTATCTACACGTTCTATTTTGATAATTAAGATTGTATTTCTGGTTGTTTGAGCATTTAGTGATTTATCAGACTGGTATTATGCGGCATCTAAGTGACTACCCAAACATATAACAATATTAATACAAGCAATCGCCATATGAGCTGCAAGTGAGCAAAGATAGGATAAAAAGGGGACAGAGAATGCGCTCAGTGAAACATAATAACACATTTACATCACAGTGGTCTTCTATAAGCGTGTGATAACTGCCACCAACCAACCCCAGTTCGTGACTTAATGTTTTGAGAGCAATAAACTGAATTCACGATACAATATTTAATTCAATTAAGCACAGTATTAAAACAAAATTCTTCCTTTTATGAGAACAAAATGGTCGTTTATGCAAAATAGGTCTCACTTTCATATCGGCGAGGTCACACTTGGTGCAAGGCAGAAGCAGAAGCGTGCGAGTGACGCCGGCACGGAACGGCAGCGAGCTTGTCGCGAAGCGCAGCGCGCTGAATGCGTCTGCGCCCACAGATTGATTACGCGACACTACATCGCGCTTTTCTGCAGACGAATCGACATTAATGTTACAGGCACAAGGTAATCACAAAAATGCTGATGCAAATTGATTCTTGTTACAAATCAACTCTACTTGGAGCAGAATAATATCCAATATTAACAAAAAAATAGCATTGTTAAAAGTATTGTCCTTTTGGTAGTAAGATGGCTGTATGATTTGAGTTTGTAAGGATGCCACTTTAAATATATTCTAGGGGATAGAATAGATCTGGGAATCGAACTCTGCGTCGACCCTCACAAATCGTGTTCCAAAACCCAAGTGACTCTCTTGGAAGAGAGAGCTCTAGCACTAGGTAAACATTTGCCACAACAAATTACACTTTATGCTGTTGTGTTACGCTGGAGCCCATTATCCTGTCATCACGTTCTCCCTCTTTCTTTATCTTCTGAGGATAGGCAGCATCTCTCCTGGTGTTGTTTGTGTATATATAGGCGACGGTAGTCTCCTACCATCAAGTGATGCGTGAGTCTGCCTGACACTGTTTTAATATATTAAAAAAAATACAAATTAACAGTTCATCTATAGCGATTATATCGATCATTTACTTATTCTTAGGAAGGTTTTTTATTATTATTTTGAAAATAAGACGATATTTTGTAATCAAGACGTCTTGCTTATGCTGTCTAAATTGTTTACCTTGGGCATTAATGACATTAATGACGATTGAAATTATTATTTGTTGACTTTGCAGGGAATCGAGTTCGGGACCCTTGACTCAATGGGCTAGTGGTCTAAAGCTGCACAATCGACCACTTGCTTTGTCGTGTATGTCAATACTCATGAAATGCGATACATACCTATTTGGATGTGGTCGAAGTGGTTTGGTATGTCGATGGCGTTGGTGAAGACGCGATTGTCGACATAAAGTGCTCGCGGCCGGGAGAACACGCCGCCTCCTCCATAGCCCACTATCGCGTATCTGCATAACGAACATGATGCGTTGATATACAGTCTGTGACAAGAGCTTTTCGACGACTGGTTTTGAGGCCAACTCTCGAAACAGTCGCGCTTTACCGGACAGGTCGCGTCTATAAACCACTAAAAGGCTCGACTAGCTAGCTACGTTTCGCCGCGAATTTAAGGCGCTATGTAGACACCGCAACTTTGCGTGTCTAATTTGGCAACTGGAAACCAACAAAGTGTTCTTTATGATCCAAGAAATAAGTTCAGCTACTCCCGTGCATTCCTCACAGTCTCTGTCGCTGTTTTGTACTCATTTGCGCAAGAGTTTATGTAGACGAGAGTGTCCTGAATCGAACATGTTCGGTTTCGGTGAGTGAGTAAGGGATGTCAGAGCCCATTTCCCTGTTCCCTTCTAATCCTTTATCCTTAATCCTATTGTAGTCGGCAGCGTATTTGCAGCAGTTGTGGCGTTGCTTGTGTTATAGGCGACGGTAGCCACCTACCATCAAGTGGACAGTCAGCATGTCTGTCGACCTTAACATAAAAAAAAACATTGAAATATATATTAAAAAATTTGCATTAACCATCAACTTGTTACTGTTGTTTGCTTTAATTTGTGTTGACATACTCAAAAAGTCACATACTTTTTGAGTATACCATTGAGATGTTTGTTAACTACTTCTATTAGAAATAGCCCCCATAAAATTTTAAGCTACATTTCTAACCAAGCTTGAATAAAATAAGACATTAAATTAGAAGTAACATTTTTATAAGACTTTGTATAAAAATAGCCGCTATAAGATTATAAGCTATATTTTATCCAAACATAGGAAAATATATAATATTACTAGCCGTTCCCACGACTTTGTATGCGTTTTAGTCCGTTTTTTAAAAAACACATAGTAATATTTTTCCAGGATATCTTATTTGTCAATCCAGGTAAAAAACCATGTATATGTGTGCCAAATTTCATCCAAATCAGTTTTTGCGTGATTGAGTAACAAACATACAAACTTTCTCATTTATAATATTACTAGCTGGTGCCCGCGACTTCGTCCGCGTTATAATAAAATAATGATGGCGCCATTTATTTTATTATAATAGCGGCAAAATCTATCGAATTTGGGTAGAACAGCTTGGTGATACTCCCGGGCCTTAATTCACTAACGCCACTTAGCGATTCCACGCGATTCCTTACTTCGAAAGCACGTCATATCCTCACAAAATGTTACGATATCTGCTAAAAAGTCATTCTCTTACCATGCCATGCCATAAATGCCATGATAAGACATTACGTGTTTTGATAAGGTAAGACAAAAGCGTGAAATCATAATTGCCATACAGAATCAAGGCCCAGTGCATAGTAGGCTACAATTTGCAAACCCTCGGGAACCTAAGGCTAAAACCTTAATGAATTATATAGATTCCTCAGGAATCACTCTGTTGATAAATGAAAATCGCATTAAAATCCGTTCCCTAGTTATTTAGGTTATCGAAAACATACATACAGACAGACGCTGCGGGGTACTTTGTTTTATAATATGTAAAGATCCTATGGATATTAGGATTTTTATATTATTGCATAAACAGAAAAAAAGAACAGAAAATTGAGGCTGCACGGAAAATAGATCTTTGCGTCAACTCATTGTGTAATTAATGAAGTTAATAAGAACTAATGCAATGGATTTTTCACTAAGTGCTGTGCGTCATTTATTTCTTAGGCAGTTCTATGTTTGGCAAAAGATAAAAGTATAATTATAACTTATACTTACCAGTGACATAGTTCGGCATCGACAACAACATTACACAATTTGGCTCACCTGTTGTCAGAAAGTCCGTTGGCTTGCATTTTAGTGTCAAATGCCTCAACGAAAAGGTCTATGTTTCTATTCTTCCTGATATTGTTATTGCATCTCGTCGCTTCCACCACGAAAACGACGTCTGTGGAACTGGGCACGTACTGGAGCTCGTGGAAGGAACCCTCCTCCACTATGTCGCCTTGCGGTGTACTGCATCTATACCATCAGAATGTTTGTTGTGAAATGTTTACGCAGTAATTTTTCATTCTTTATTAGCTGTGCCCGCGTCTTCGTGTAGTTCGTTTTTGAAAACCCCCACAGGAATCTAACATTATTTGAGGATAAAAAGCATTATATATGTTAATCTAGGTAAAAAACTATCTGTGTGCCAAATCACATCGAAATCTGTTCTGACTTTTTTGTGTGATCGAGTAACAAACATCCAAAATAATATAATTAAATAAATGTGCAAATTTTTAGTCTAAGAAGTTTTCATTCAAACAATTTTTAATATTTAAAGTAAACTTCAAAGCGATCAAATACGAATTTCAAATATAATGTGCTTTTTACGACATAAACCAACGATCAACAGTAAAACCTTGTAATTACTGTCGAAACATATAATCATTTTTAAATTATACGTGGTTTTCGCTAATTAGCATACATTTCACTTCAATAACTTTAGATATCCAGAAATTTCGATCAATAGAGAAGGTGTGATGTAAATTGTTATGTTGTAAAAATACTGACTGGAGACAATGGTCGGGAATATGAGTGGGCACGTGCTGATGCGCGCACAGCTCGAGGTACGCGCTGGCAAGTGCACACGCATCTGCGCCCCATGAGCACTCGCGCATGAACGGCTCGGCTGAGATCTGCGCAACAACAATACCACATTCACAACACTCGCTTGTAAAGTGACCCTTACTGCGAAGCATTTAAGTTCGTAAAACATAAAACTTAGCTTTTTCTTTAATTCTTAAAAATGATAAACTTCTAGCTTTTGCTCACGACTTCGTAAGCGCCCCTTTTTATTAATCGAGAGCTGATAAAAATATAATTTATTCAACCTTTATTGCTCATATATTTTTGTTAGGCATTGAATTTGTTACATTTTTAGATGATCCCTCGGAAACAGTACTCTTTTTCTGGATGAAAGATCCTTTTCGACGATCGGTTGAGTAGATAAGGCGTGAAAGGGTAATAAACAAACTCACTTTCGCATTTATATTGTAGTATTACTTAGTTTTATAAATAAGCAAGATTTCGTAGTTGAAATTTATGTAATAAGTAATAATATCATTTCATCAAATTATTTTGTGTTATCGACAAATATTTTCTATATCCAACTTTCCATAGCTTAGAATTTGCGGTAAATCATAAGTTGGAAACTTGTCACAGAGTGAGTAATATGTACGCGCATGCGTACAGGCAAACTACATTGTAATATATGTGACTGTTAATTGTCTTTATGCACGCCATCAACTCAACTTCAACCTTCAGAGTCAACTTAAGCTGTATATAACATCTAAATGTATTGAGACTAATTAGCTCATACAGGTGTTTAGCGGGTTCTTCAGTACCTCTTATTCTACCTCCACTGACCTTATGAAATAATAGTAATAATAATAATAAACAAAAAATGTGTTATTGCGAAGAATTTCTCGATTATTATAGACCATTCATAAAGTTTGAAACAATCTTGTTATTTGTATTACATGCACTTCAACTGAGTTGCCATTTTATTATACGAGTATGTACAATATGTAATTGGGAAATTTAAAAATTTTACGTGAATCTGTAATCAGATTAACTGTTTCGTGAGACCAATATTCAGGAGAGGTGAACTCTAGTCATAATGAATAGATGTATGTACATGTTGCGACAATATCACGGTAACAGAATGACCGACTAATTGAATTTATTACGTTCGCTTTTGCTGGAGGTTCGGTCTAAAATCAACGACCATTAGTCATCATGCGTGAACTAAATTATGTTTAACGGTACAAAAATATGATTTTGATGATTATGGACAAATGACTGGGCGCACTGTCCTACATTGAGCAGCAGATTGAGTAACGATCGTTTCACAAGAAGACAATCTTGAAATGCTGATGTATTTTGGTAAGGAACATTTATCCTGTTAGGCGACTGGTATTCTTGGGCCAAGATCATTTGAGGATTAGTTCAATT
Source organism: Bembecia ichneumoniformis (assembly GCA_910589475.2). NCBI lineage: Eukaryota > Metazoa > Arthropoda > Insecta > Lepidoptera > Sesiidae > Bembecia > Bembecia ichneumoniformis. The sequence goes on from OU342545.1 coordinate 2,552,143, forward strand.
TGAATTCTTAAAAACAAAGCTGAACACAACGTTTAGGTTGGCAAGCAGGTTGACAGTCAATTCGATAGTAGGTATAGCTACATTCGTCTGCAAGTGCGTAACCGACCATAGTAGAACAGAAGATAAGGGTTTAGGAAAGGATAGGGAAAATAACTTTAGAATGCCTTAAACACTGAAATGCATTACTATAATAGTTAAATAATAATAAAAAAAACTGTTAAAAGACTCACAACTGAGAAGCAGGGGTGCAGCGGTGACACTTTGTTGCTGAAGAACTTATCGCACTGCGTGTCGTTCTTGAGTTCGGTGTTGGGCATCTGGCCAGCGGCCCCCGAGGCGGTCGGACGCACATTCCACGCGTGCGCTAGAACCGCGGTCCGTTCGGTGTACGTGTTGTTGGGGAGTTGAAGGTCGTCGTATTGCTCGTTGTTGTAAGTACCGAGGAGGCCGCCCAGGCTTGCGTAGTACCAACCTTGGCATATTGAATTATATTTTTATCTGAATGTAATCTTAATTATCTTTAAGAGCAGAGTGAATAGGCTATTAACCGGCAAGCGAACTCCATCTTCGAGCTCATCTTCACTCACTTCAATCGCTTTCCCGTATACAAATAATAAAAAAAAAGATTTTGAGACATTAAAATAATAAAAAAAATTGGGAATATGCTACAGGAAATTGCAATTTGCATTGAAATGTGCAACGATTATCTACCTGTCACTTGCAGTCGACACGTCCTGAACAACAGGTTGCAATGTATGTCGAGTCCGTTTTGCCCCGTGACAGTAAGCGTGTCTGTCTGTCGCTCGACCACATAATCTTCTATGATGGCCGGTAGAGAGAGCGCAGCTGCCCCGTCTAGTGACACTTGCTGAAAGAATAACGATAAGGGTGTTATGTTATAGACAATGCTGTATAACACTGTCTTAAGGTCTTCGTAAAGTGTGAAAAGCGGTGAATAGCTAAGAGAATTCAGAATAACTTTTTTAAAATCACAATTTAAAAATTTATTCGAAACCGTTACAGATGTTATTTCAAAAATTGTATTTTTTTTAAAAACTAGTTATTTTGTTTAGTCTAGATATCGTGTTTAGTCTATCTGAAAATTTAATAAAAATACGAAATCACAGATTCAGATCATAATTGACAAGATAGATCTAATACTAGGGAGAGGCTTATTCCTTATCCTTTAACCCATTAAGGTCGGCAGCTCAAGATTGCTGCGCAAGCGTTGCTTGTGTTCATCGGTGACGGTAGCCACGTAGCATCAAGTGGTTCGTCAGAATGATTGCCTTTGTAAGTATAATCCTTTATTTACAGAGTTTTTAAAAAAATAGGTAATTTTACGAGCTTTATTAGCTTACATATTTAGTGAAGATAATGCAGTAAATGCAAGCGAAAAATTGAAATTTCAATAGAAATGTTGCTGTATTGACACAAAACCTACCTCCTTGTACAGGTCAATATGTATGAGATTCCTTGAAGTCAGTACGACTAAGTTGTAGCGGCTTTGGTCGTTGCTTTCCATTAGTACTGTGAAGTTATTTTGTCTGTAATCTTTGGTGAGCAGGAACGTGCCCTTCTCGGATATCGTGAACACTCGTTTGTCAAAAGTCACCAGTGTCCCTTGACCGGTCATCATTGCCATACCTGTAAGGCAATTATAGCGTCAGCTTATGAATTGAGAAGCCAGTTTGGCGGCAGTAATCACGTTTCAAATACTCTAGCCAGCACAAACAATGCTTTATACACTTCGCTATATTCAACGTATATCGTATATTTACAACATTGGAGTTCTTTTTTCTTAGATTTGTGACATACTGACATATATAACATATTAAACAAATATATAATACTAGCTCTTGATCGCGACTTCGGCCGCGCCCCTTTTGCTAAGATGTTAAAACACTTATTCAATCTTTATTTTTCATATATTTTTGTCAGGCTCATAAATTTTTTTAATGAAAATTTTATTAACATGTTATAAGTTCGTATCGCCCAAGATAATAAGTAAGCGCTCAACGGGAAATATTTAGGGCTGTTCTGCTAATTGTCAATACATACATATCTGACGCAAAAATTACCAGCAAACGGTGGCATGACGTTGTTGAAGTCCATGTACGGTCTGATGTCGTAGTAGTAAGACCAGATGGTCTTGTTGGTGGCCAGCCATTGGTCGAGGAAATCTCTCACCGCTCGGTACTCTCCCACCTCGGTGAAGTCCGGGGTTCGGTTGAAGGCGTGCCACGACATCGGCAATTTCTGCTCCAACAGAATTTCGCCCTTGCGGGGATCGAAGACAAAATTCGTTTTGGGCGTTCGGTGGCTGGAATACACAATTTAATGGGTGGTTTATTTAGAGATTTCCAAGAACGCAAATTACCTCTCACGTGTTCGGAGGCTACTATGTATGTAATAATTTGAATATTTTTATGTGAAATTCAACTTGACATTTGATACTTCAATATCGATAAACCCTAAACTCATCTATACTTATAAAATTGTTTGTCCTGAATCACTACCAACGCACAGCCAAAACTACTGAGTCTAGAAAGATGTTATGTATAAATCGATAAAAGATCCACGTTTCACTGAACGTTTCTTTGTTGAAACTTTAATACAAGGTAAAATGGCAATATAAGAATAACTAATGTTTGTGAATGCTTTTAGCTTAAAGAAATAGAAATGCAAATTCTTCACGATCGCGATAAAAAATAGTAATGTTTGGTACAAGGGGCGTGTGATTGTGCAAACGACTATTTTTAATGGGCAGCGTTCGGGAAGCTCCGAGACATCTTCTCATGCAAAATTCCAACAAAAGTTTACGACCAATGTGTGTTGCCAGTGATGATATATGGCGCTGAAACGTGGTCTCAAACGCTGAAACGTGTTCTCTAACTATGGGCCTGGTAAGAAAGCTGAACGTCTCGCTCAACGAGCTATGGAAGAGGGCTGTGCTCGGGGTTACATTGCGAGATCGAATCAGGAATGAGGAGATCCGTAGACGAACGAAAGTTAGCGATTTAACCCGGCGGATTAGTAAGTTGAAGTTGCAGTGGACAGGACACATAGTATGGATAGCCGACGGCCGCTGGGGCCGGAAGGTTCTCGAGTGGAGGCCACGGACCCCCAGCAAGGTGGACGGACGACCTGATAAGGCCTGCGGGTCGACGGTGAATCAAGGCTGCTTCTGACCGGTCCTTTTGGAAAATTAGGAGGGAGGTCTTTGTTCAGCAGTGGACGTCCTACGGTTGAGATGATGATGATGAATATACACAAAACCAATGCAAGCATGTATAAATACCAAACATAAATATTATAAAAAAATTAAGGCTTACTCAATCTTTGGACTGAAGTGAGTTTACAACAATAGTATAAATTATTTGTGTGTTTGTCTAAACATAATTACTATTTTAGACCGTGGTTCAATAACTTATTTATTTGAGTGCTATCAAACAAAAAGAAAACTTACAGTTCCTCATACTGCAGCGCAGTTCTCGCCAAGTCCGTTATTTTTTGGTACAATATCTCCCACACTTTGTCGAGGGCTTCTCCGATTAAGAAGTAGTCGTACCACCATTTTAAACGTATGTACGCTTCTTTATACTGAAACGTATAAGTTTTAACATTAAAAGCCTCTCATACATTTCCAAAAGGAATATTATTGTCCTTGAAGCTAATTTGAAGATTGCTTGAAAATTTCATCAAAATCGGTTGAGCGGTTTTAGAGTCTAATATTAGAAAGAGGTAAAGTTTGTATGTTTGTTTGTATGTAGGGGCTAATCTTCGCAACTACTCATCCGATTAAAACATTCTTCCAGCAATAATTAGAACAGAATTTCAGGATGACATAGGCTAGATATTATCCCATAAATTGACGAGGCAAAGTTCGTAGCATACGAGTATTTCGTGGTAATCGAATTTGCGAAGTAAGTCGACGAACACGTTTTTAAGTTAACGAAAACGTTTCTTTTGTTTTAACCGTGAAAGACTGATTTTTATAGAAAAGTTGAAGAGTGACAGCATAATATGCATAATGACAGCATAACTTATATTTAAGCCCAAAAACTATTTTTTGTATTAAAAAATAATTAAAATCGTTAGGTGATGTCTAGATCCAGACCAGAGACAAATTTGAAAAGTTCATTTTTCAAAGTTGACCCTGCCGGGAATCGAACCCGGAGACCCTAGAACAGAGCGTTAAGGCAAGCACCCTAACCACTCATCCAATGGGCTCGTCAAATGTAAAGCGCGACCGCGCCGTGACGCCACAGAGGCAGTGCAAATAGGTCAAGACGCGTACGCTACGACTGCGGGGTAGGTACCCATTATCGAAAAATAATATAATCTGAATTCCACGCGGGTGAAGCCAGGGGCACAGCTCTTATGTATATAAAAGATGACTCTAATTTTAATTTTTATCTTCGGTACCTACCTTTTCCTTGACGTAAACGACTTGCGGTGTTTTCAGGAAATTATCCTTGGCATTCTTGAATTCAGCATACAGTTGAAGTATTTCGTCTTTGAACGGTATATACTTCTCAATCTTCCCCCAAACCACGTTCCACAATTTCTTGGAGTACTTCTTTATGTTTGTCACCAAATCATTGCTCATCAAATCCTTGTATAACCTGTAATGAGATATGTCATTTTAAATTTACAAGTGTTTCATGATATTTTTTAAGAATTTCCAGTTAAGGACTTTAAGGCAGTAAGTTCTATATTTATTCAGATTTGTCGACATAAAAAAAAATAAATTGTATGAAGACCCTTTCGCATCCGTTCGGCTTTCCGAAGATTTTTCTATGGACAAAAGCTGAATTGAGTCGAATAAAATGTAATTACTCCCTAAATTATAATTAACGTCAATTGTGTTAAAGATATTATTTTTAGTTTCATTGTTTGGAAGGGCTTCTTGGTTTAATTTTAAAAACTATAATCATCATCAGTTTACAATACTAAACTCGGTTTTTGCCTTCCGCATCCATCCTGTCAGCCGCTCTGGAGACTGGTCTTCAATTTAACACAGATCTATCAAATTCCCACTTTAGCGTAATTATTCTTTGGGCAATATCTGGCACTTTGGTTCTAAGACAGATTTCTGTGTTACGGATAACATACTTCAAATGGCGAGCACTAACCTCTCCTTAGCACGCTGAATAACTTGCAATTTGTGGTAGATATATTTTTAAAGCGAGTATTAAATCATTAAAAATTAAAATGTAAAAAGATATTCCATGCTATCTCGCTCTAAATATTTAAATGCAAAAAATACAGTAAGAATACAATTTAAATCATAGCGAAGTTTACAGGGATTAAGTCTTTTTTATTGTATCATATAAAATATGGTTATTTTATTGATTCTGGGAATGCACAGATTTTTTTTATCATAATTACCGATGTTTTACCGTAATTGAAATAATGATAATTCACTGTAATTTTTACCTATGTATCATCGTAACTTTTATTGATAATTTAATCAATTTAAATTTCTATAAGAGAACGTTTTCAGTGTGTAAAATGTAAAAAAAATCATGACTTTTATTTTACTAAAATCTAGATATTCTAAACCTTATCTATAAACCTATTAAGGTCAGCATTGTACTTACAGCACCTTGGCATGTGTTATAGGCGACGGTAGCCACCTACCATCATGTGGACCGTCAAGACTGACGACTTTTATATAAAAAAGTCTACTTATAACAATAAATAGTATAAATAAGTGTATGAAATTGCTTTAGTTAGTTCACCTTAATAAAATCAACTCACTTGTCCATTTCGTGGCCAAATGTCGACACATAGTTGAAATATGGTGAATCGGTCAACTCTTGCGTTCTGTTGTAGAAGAAATCCATAACACCCTTCCATACGGTGAACACAAACGACTCTGTATAATGAAGGACCTTGAAAAACAACGGCTCCATAGACTTCAATATTTCCCGCCAATATTTGGCAAACCTTGTGGTAGCGTTCACCCAAGTCGCCTCCCAATACTCCAACAATTTCATATGCAAGTCCCTAACGAAATTGTCGTACTGCAAGATCACCGCTTCCAACTTTTCCGACACGAGCTCCATGAAATCCGCCTCTAACACTTTATTGGCCGACTCCAAGAAGTTTGCGTAGGCCATTTTTATCGTATCCACAACGTATGTGAGGCTCTGTTTAATCGACTGACTCGTGTTACCCATCATTCCCCACATATCGTTAACGATACCCGGAAGACTCTCCAGATGATTCCTTATAGCCATCTCATCGAGCACATAATATGTGAACTCCACTATATCTTTTACATAGAAATCGTTGTCGTTATATGATCCGTTTAGGAATAGCTGAAAATCGTCTAGGTCGTCCTTTATGACGTGTAAGTCATTTAAATCGTCTAGGAACTCTCTGATTCTCGGCTTGACGTCCTGCCAAATGTTCTTGAGGGCAACGTGCGATTCCATGGGAGCTTCCTTCAGGATGACGAGGGTGTCGTTGACTTGGCTGTACAGCTGTTTCAGCATATACACAGCCTGCGATTTCAGTTCGGCGAATATCTGCGGCCGCCAAACGAGCGAACTGGTGAGGAGACGCGAGTGATTGAGGCGGATGTACGAGGCGAAATCTACGGTGGTCACGTCAATGTAATCGCGCCAAGCGTTTAGCTTCGCGGAACGCGTGTCCACTATCATACCTATCAAGTGATACGATATATCTGAAAGAAAATTGTGCTCATTTAAATAGGTCGATATTTTAAAAACTTTAACCACTACTTTCCAAATGTAACAGAAGTGTAAGGCCATTTTATTTTCTTAGGTTGGTACATATGTTTATAATACATCATCATCATCTCAGCCGTAGAATATCCACTGCTGGACAAAGGCCTCCCTCCTAATTCTCCAAAAGAATAAGAAGCAGCCTGGATCCACCGTTGACCCGCGGCCCTAAGCAGGTCGTCTGTCCACCTTGAAGGTGGACTTCCTACGCTGCGCTTGCCAATCCGTTACATCCACTCGAGAACCTTCCGGCCCGAGCGGCCATCGGCTCTCCGTACTATGTGTCCTGCCCAGTCCCACTTCAATTTACTAATCTGTCAGATTATTGATCCAGTGATCCTGTGACTTTATCCTGTTCACAAAAAAAACAAGAAAGCTATGAACGGAAAAAATGAGCTACGAGTGAATACATTATACACGTTGTTATTAGTATAATCCTACTAATATTATAAACGCGAAAGTTTGTGAGGATGTAAAGATGTATGGGTGTTCGTTATTCTTTCACGCAAAAACTGATTTGGTTTAAATTTGGCACACAGATAGTTTATTATCTGGATTAAATAAAACATAGGATATTTTTTATTCTGAAAAAATATTAGGTTCGTGAGAGATTATACAAAAATATAATAAAATTGGGCGCCACTGTCCCGTTACGACGCCACCGTCGTATCGGTCACAGCGATAAAAATGTCAGATATTTTGCTCGAATAGTGTAGGTACATATTTATAAATTAAACTTCAATACCATTTTGCTTATTCATGTCGCACTCGTATGTTTTCTACGTCTCGTATGTCCAATAAGTAGCAAAAAATAGTGTCCATGAGTTATTAATTTAATCTTTATCTCTATATATAAAAATGAATCCCCATTTCCCTTGGTCACGGCATCACGCGTGAACGGGTAGACCGATTTTAATTCGGTTTTCACTAATGGAAATAGGGGTAAATGGGGAATGTTCATATATATAAAAATTGCACCCCGGGCGAAGCCGGGGGCGGGTCGCTAGTAAACAGATAAAAAAATGAAAAGTTCACAAGACTAACTCAAACAAATTTTGTAACGAGATAAAATTAACGACCTGCAATTGTCGATATCATAATTTTATTCGAAGTCTGTCATTATATATATTATATGAAAGTCTGTATGTCTGTATCTAATTTCAAAAACACGCAACGGATTTTAATACGATTTTGACTAACGGGAAGTGTTAAACGAAGAAATTTATATAATTTGTAGAAGAAATTGCACCCTTGCGAAGCCGTGAGCGGGTCGCTAGTAATTAATTAATAATGTAGCAAATAATTTACTTACCGTCAGAGCTGTTGTAGTGCGCGACAAGACTTTTATCAACCATAGACAAAGTAGCTAACGCTGTGTCATTTCCGGTGGGCTTCTGTACGTTTGCATGTACTTTGTATAAAGGATATAAAAGCTCCCATGTACCATTCACGTTACAATAGCCCGTCTCGTTGGCGCGCTATGAAAGATACAGGGCTTTGAACGACATAATGTAAAAAAGTTCTGTTATTAGATAGATTGTTCATGTTGAAATTTTCTAAATGCTCGCTAAATTTGTGAGAAATGAGCAAACTAAAATAATAATTGGCAAATTATGGCCACTGTACCGCTAAATAGTATAAAAAATAAATAATCGTGTTAATGAAAAAAAAAAAAACGGGACAAGTGCGAGTTAAACTCGTGCGAAGAGGGTTTCGTACGATGTTACCTATCCGCACAATATTGAGTGATTTACCATGTTATTTTAATATCATGGACTTCTTATAGGCTTTCTTATAATCTATAAGTAGAAAACTAATTTCTGTATTTTTTTTAAATTTTAGGTTCAGTAGTTTTGGAGATAGGGGGGGGGGGGGGGGAAATGGTCGGACAGTTTACTCCTTTAAACGTATAAAATTAAATGTATAAAAAATTTTCTCGTGTCAATAGATAACTGGATACCTAATACTTTATATTATTTAGTTACATTATGCATACTCAGATATCACGTGTTCAAACAAAAGTTATGTTAGTTACGTTCGGTATACGCAGATGTCACTACGATTTTATAAATAGTTCATTTTTCGATGACAGATGTCTCTGCGCCGGCAGGTTATAACGCGCCATCCTTTCGTTCCTGAACGCTACACTACACTACATAAAAGATTTCGATGTTTGCTTTTATAAGCCGAGAGAATAAAATCAAGGAACATAAATAAATACGTCAGCTGTCGCACAAATATCAAAGTGACTGATAAAGTAACGTTTCTTAGTTAACATTCTTATTTCTTCGTAACATTATTTCTTCGTATTAAATTTACTAGTCATTATATAAAAAATATTTTCTTAAGGAGTAAACTCCGACGAAAAGCTTATAAACCAATCATTAACAACTCCAATTAACTGTAACAAATGCATTTTTGTAGGCAAAGCACACAATACATTGAAAATGAATTCTTACCTCCCATTGAACAGCGCTATTATTTAAATCTATAAGCATCTTGTTCTTTCTCAATTTGACGTCGTACAGCAACTTCTGGTGTCTGTAATAGTTGTTCAAGTAATACCACCGACTGTGAATGTTCACGTCAGATTTCATCTCTAGGTCCAAATTGGTGGAGGGATGAGTGCACGTCAGAGCGAATTTGTAATCTCGAATCGGACCATTCGAATTATCGGTCAGTATCGATTCTAGTTTCAAATACTCGTTCTCATAGTCCGAGTACTGCAACTCTAGTGACACATTCGACATCACTGTTGGGGTGCTTTTGTATTGACCTTGCAGGGTTACGTCCTGAAAATAAATACACTTTTCATGGTAACTAGAGAAATAAAACGCATAGTTTGGTAGTGAGACAATTTGAGATAACTTTCAAATGAGACAATTTAAGAAAATTTTGCGCAGCGCACATGTACCCCCCCTGGTGTTGCTTGTGTCCTTAGGCGACGCGGTAGCCATCTACCATCAAGTGGACCGTCAGTCTGTCTGCCACCTTTAATAACATTAAAAAAGTACAATTTTTCACACAATGTTAAGGTCGACAGACATGCTTACGGTTTACTTGATGGTAGATGGCTTCCGTCGCCGTTAACACAATCTACGCTACAGATGATGCGAGTGCGCTGCCCACCATAGTAGGATTAAGGATAAGATGTCAACCTTCATATTTTCAAGCGGATATGTTAACTTCTTGTAATTAAAATCTGTTTTTGTCAAAAAATATAATTATGTATATATGTACTTTATGTATATTTCATACATGTTCATACAGAGGTGAAAAAGGTAATAATAATCCACATGCACCTAGATATCTAAAGGATAAGGAACAAGGTGGGGAAAGGGGAATGAGCTCTAAAGCAACCCCTAATTTTATTTTTATGCATAAATGACCATAGGAAATCAGCTGTATATTTTTATCTAGCGAACAATAACTGACCTTACTGAACGACGGATGCGAGAGAGACAAATCAACTTTATGTAAATTGCCTTCCTGCGTTGGCGGATTCTCCCATCTTCCCTTCAGCTCTGCGGTCTTGTTGCCGTCTTTCACGTTCCACTTCAATTGCGCTTTGCCATCCAACAGACTGTCTTGCAGATTGTACAAGGCGACCAGGTTGAATGTACGCAGCGGGTACCATACGTTCATTTCCAATTGCTGGGACTCAGTTTCGGCCTATTAAGCAATTATTTATAATCAATATTTTGACTTTTTAAGGTGAGTGGCTAGTTCATAATTACCTGGGGGTAACATTTTATGTTTTATTTATCAATGATCGATCCTTGGGAAAAGCTGGTATAATTTATATATACTAATGACCTACAAAAAGAAATGAGATTACTTAAAACTTAAAATTTTAAAAACGCCAAGTCTCGCAACGCGTTTCATCCACTCAAAAAGTTGTGAGATCTCATGTAAAACCAAGTCTCAGTTATTTTATTTAGTGTTTATGGATGCACCTATTCAACAACTTTATTATAAACTGTTATCTAATCAATTATCTATCAACATTTATGGTGACCGTGTCAATATTAGACATCTTTCTAATATATAAAATTCTCGTGTCACAGTTTTTGTAACAAAACTCCTCCGAAACGGATGGACTGATTTTTTTATATTTTTTATGATTTTTTTTGTATATTTGGTAGGTATGAGAATAGGTAGTAAAGTATTTTTCACCCTCTTGCCCCCCCCCCCCCCATAATTTAACCGGCGTCGTTCATTGACGTGAAGTGACGCGTCACTTTTAAAATATGGTTTGAAAATAAAATTGGGCCCGATAGGTGGCGCCACAATCGGTTTGCGGAATTATTTTCGGGTTGTGGCAGGACAACGTCTGCTGGGTCAGCTAGTATTTCTATAATAATTATAATGAGTTGGCATATAAATGCAAGCAAATCTTCTTTTTTTTATAATAATAAATCATTTATTATATGTAAGTTTTTTACAAAATATTTATCTTCCTAAAATATTTCTCATTTTCTATAATTTTAAACTATCACCGGTTCGGAATGTTGCTTCTAAGGGGAAGAATTCGGCAAGAAACACCCTAGTTGCTCTTTTTCAGCAATTTATATAACAGTGTAATATTATAATTTAACTTGAAGGATGTTTATTATTCATATAATTCTAATTTTGTAATATCCATTTTTCCATAGGGATTTCTTAATATTAACTTTAAATTTGTTTATAGATAACTGTTGTATATTAGCAGGATTTCAATTAACTTTTCTGAATTAATTTTAAATGTTAGATGTATAGAAATAAAAGGATGAATTATGGCTAAGTAAATGAACGAAGTAATAAAATGAATGAAGTAAATAAATAAAATCAACAAATAAATAGAAAGAGAAAACACGCGAACTAACACCCCGTCAAGTTCTCTAGTTTTGCGATTAGAAACACATTTAACGAATCATTTTTTTTCTATATCTATATATCAGTCAACGTAATTCTGTAGTTTAATTTCATTAGGAATCCTTCAATTAGCTAATACTGGATCCAAAACAGTTCTTCTTGTAACAACTACAAAATAATCTTACAAGACAATTCAACCTACCGTGGTCTTATTGGTGACGTGTATATCATAGTTGATCCAAGTGTCGTCGGCCCACTTGATGTTGCTCCCTTGCTTCAGCTCCCTATCGAAGGCCTCGTACTTGTTCTCGAAGGTCCACGTCCTGTTACCGTGGATCGCCATCAGTTTTAGCTTCTTCCCGATCTCGTACGTCAATATGTCCAATTTACCGGTCACGTTGAATTTCGTCGCGTTGTACAGGTGGAACACTGTGGCTTGCTTTACGTCCTGCAAATGGAAATGTATGTATTACATCAACTTTTAAGTCGAAATAGTTATTCGATTGTCTTTACTTCAACACTAAAACAATAATACACTAAATATTTTATTAAGTTTATAACAGTCACATTTATAAAAAAAACCATACAATGACTATTTGGCTGATAAAACTGCTTGGTAAAACCACTGTCATTTTAATCTTATTTTATGTTAAAGATCGGCAGGCAGAGTGACGGTTCACTTGATGGTAGTTGGGTACCGTCACCTATAACACAAGCAACGCCACAAGATTTTAAGTACGCAGCTGACCTTAATAGGATAAAGAATAAGAAGTAACAAGGAAAAATTGAATGCGCTCAGACATTCCTTAATTACTCACAGAAGCAGCACAACTGCTGTTAACTCACGGTGGTATTCTTGCAAGGGAGTGAGTAGTGTTACAATGCCGCCAGACATAGAGTTATGACTATGGAACGCAGTGTGTCTTGACCCTACTCATTATTATATTCATACTTTAACCAAATATCATCTTGTAATACGCTTGAGAAGTTATACTAGCTGGTGCCCGCATCTTCGTCCGCGTTGAAAACGGCGCCATCTATTATACTACAATAGAATTAGGTGAAGCGGTGACATCTATAGAATTTGGGTGGGGCTGCTTGGCGATATATTTGTGCATAGTGCTCCAATTAGCAAACCCTCGGGAACCTAAGGAGACCTTATGGAATTGTACACCTATAGATTCCTCAGGAATCCCTTTGTTGATAGATGAAAACTGCTCAGTAGTTTTTGAGATTATCACAAACATACATACACACAGACGCCGCGGGGGACTTTGTTTTATATATGTAAGAATATTTACTCACTTCAAAAACTTTACTATATAATGTCAATATGGTAGGAAAAATAACAAAATAATTTGTATTCTGTCATCAAAACATTCTCTATCTAGATATCATTCAGCCATACCCTTAGCCTTAAATTAAAATTGTTAAAAAATACATACCACATTACCAGTGTTGTCGTATTCGTGTATATATTTAACACCGACGGGCGTATGTTTATTCTCCACCTCGATGTTGGTGGTGGATAGGTCGTGGTTTCGCTCACTCTTACCGAGGACCTGATTGAAGGAGCCCTTCAAGAATCTCTCGTGGTCGAAGTCTATGGTCGCGTTTCCATCGCTGGTCTTATCTCCTTGAATATAGAAGTACTCCGTGGTGACCAAGTGCTGAGTGTTCAGCGGAATCGAAAACGATATGACTCCGGTTTGGACGAAGCCGTTGCTTTGCTTCTTGAAACGATGCGTCGTATTCACGGTCGCCGTTTTGTTTGGCCAGAACAAATCCACTTTATTATCCGAGTGCTCCTCTTGATTGTTTATCTGAAACGTGATTATTTTTGTTTAAAAATCTAAATTTCTTGCCAAAATATAGGAATATTTAACACCGACGGCCTCTGATGCCATCCTTTACTCATGCACCCAATCACAACACAAGTGCAGTTGTTTCACAGTGGTCTTTTGTAAAATGTAAATGAACAATAAAGAGCCTAAAATACACGAATAGACTAACTGTATAATCAATTACCGGTTAATAAATTAAATTTCACAGGCATACATATCAACATTGCTCATTAATCAAACATTTTTAAAAACTAAAACAAATTACATACTGCTCAAAATACCCTCTCGATATGATAGTTGTTACTGAGGTGGAATATACCAGATAGAGTAATCTCTTTAATATTCGAGGATATAAGGTGTATACACGGTTAAAGAGCAATTAAAAGGGACACTGGGACAATTAGACTGTCCCAATGTCATTGTGAGCACTTTATAGACATTTTATCGACCTAAAACTACCATCTACGGAAAGAGATTCATACTTAAATATGGTAGTCGAGTGCGGTGTTATGTGCGGCGTAGTACACACATAGATCACATATTTTGGGCGTTTTCCGACATTAACTTGGCCGTGTTCTATGTAGTATTGACTGATGGTTTTGGTTTGTGTAGCATATTTAATTAACAAAAAATTCACTGGTTCTCTCACCGGACTAATAAGCAAATTGCTGCAGTTAGGCGGCAGTAGCTTGGATCATAGCTGGGATCATACTAGAATAAAATGGGATCTCACAAATAGGAGCATAACGAATCCTAAACAGTCCAACTAGAAGCAAAGGTTTTATCATAACGTAAAAACAAGCACTACAAAACGCACTACTAGACTATATTTCTTTGTACTGTTGCTATAAATTAATATGTCAAGCAACCAAATTTCACACATATGTAAGGTTTTTTTAACGAAAAATATGTTACAAAACACATTAGTAGAATTTTATCAAAATATATTTTCATAGAAGCGTCCCTGCTTGAACACGAAAAAAAGAAACTGTAACCAGATTGTTTAATAAACTTTTTGTTTTAATAAACTAACTTACACCGCCAATAGTTAGAAACTTATGGAACTTACTTTGTCCAATAAAAAATCTTTAAATTTAAGTAAAAAAAAAAAAACAGTAAGTTTTGTAACAGTACAATAAAGTACTCGTGACAGAAGTGAAACTTCTTTGGCGATCGAATATATAGCAAGCGGCAAACGTCGTGCATAAACGTTACAAGCAAAGGAAGTAATAATGAAGAATTATGTAAATTAATAAGTTTAACTGTGTCTCCTTTCAGGCTGCAACAGTGGATAGATTGTTTTATTTATCACATATAAATATATTTAAACTTCCAATGAAATTCCTTCGTTAAAACTAAAACGTTGTGTTCTTTCGCATTTTCCGAGAGAATTCTTTGCAATTAGTTTGGCGACTAAGTCGCCCGACCTTTTTTTGAATAAGTTATTTAACTTAAGTAAATGAAGTAAACCATATGAGACTGGAGGGTTACTCGAAGCTACTGGAAAACACTATCACGATATCGCGCCTGGGAAGTAAGAATTACAAGGGGGAGAGTTTTAAATATGTATGTTTAACATATTTTTAACAAT
This sequence comes from Bembecia ichneumoniformis, assembly GCA_910589475.2. NCBI lineage: Eukaryota > Metazoa > Arthropoda > Insecta > Lepidoptera > Sesiidae > Bembecia > Bembecia ichneumoniformis. The sequence goes on from OU342545.1 coordinate 2,567,190, forward strand.
ATGTCGCCTTCCAAGTAATGCCTTAAAGTGACAGATGTCAACAAAGGAATGTTTAACGTATACGTAACGCAATAAGGTTGAAACTAGAGTGGTACTCACGTTAAAAATTGAGTTGAGCCACGGCAGCGTGCGGAACGGCGTGGTCACGTTGAAGTGTCCATCGGTATGCGCGACGCCGCCATAGCGGACGTCCACTTCGCCGATACGTGTGCGCCCGGGCCGATGCATCACGCCCCTGCAGAACATTGGACAGGATTACCTTAACTCACATAGTGTCTCCAAATTTGATCGTTGAAAAAGGCAATCTTTCGTACGCGGCTCTGTTCACGTTATAGATCGTCAAGTTTTAAAATAGCATTAAGGAAATATTTTGGTACATACAAAACGGTTGGGCTTATTTGTAGGAAATATGCGTTGATTTACACCATTTATTAATTAAAAATGGTCAGCCACACCAATCAAACCAGCAACTATCAGATCACCGAACACCAGCATCAAGGAGAAAAAAAAAAACAGTTTTTAGAATTTTTGCCTGTTTGTCTGTGCGTTTGTGCACGCTAATCTCAGAAACGGCTTAACTGATTTGAGTGTAGTTTTCACTTATGCATTGTAGCAAGCTTCCCGTAACATTTACCGTCTTACTACAAAAACATTAAACATACTTTAAACAGGCTTTGTACACGTGGTTAAATAAAACTTTACTACAAAAGAGTGTCTAGGCATTATTTAGGGTTAGACAATGCTTGAGCATTATTTAAATTTAAATACCGCCAGATGCTTGATTAACAAGTGTCTATCTAGTTAGCGGCTTCTCCTTGGACGTGCTGTCAAATTTGTAATCGTTTTGCGTAATATTAAAGATTTCTTTTGATTTTTGAAATGACTATGGATATTTTAAATTTAATTGATTACGTATGGAGGATATGAATTATTTATAAGGATATATAATTTTGTGAGATAGGATACATCGCCAGCGAATTAATCCATTCGAATATTACGATGACGCAACGCCGCGCTCACGTTTTTATCCATGTTAATAATAATAATTGGAATTTATGAAAATAAGAATATTAAATTAACAAATCCAACTTGACATTTGACAATTACGCCCGTGTCAGTTACGTTCCATTAAGCGCAAGGTTTTTTGATATAACAAAATTTTATAAACAATCTAACGTATTTGTTGTAATTTGTGCCTTATTCCAATTTGATAATTTACTTATATCGTTACTATAGTCCGTAATAATAGCTTGTGAAAACCAAAATCTGCGTAAAATGAAAACGACATGAATTCAGGGCGAGTGACTGAATGAATGTTTGTCAGGGTTGCCATAATGCAATATCATTCTCGTACTTTAACACTATCTACAAAAACAAGCGCTAAGCAAGGTTTTGTGGTAAGGATATTTTAAGCGCTCGCCTAACAATGTTTAAATAGTTATACATTGTCTACGTAAGCACGTGTTTAGACAGTGCTTATTTAATCTTTTGTAGTAAGACGGTTAGTGTTTGTATCATTCATTCCAATCGGTTTATAAGCAAAAAAGTACAACGCGTTCGAAGTCGCGGGCACAGCTAGTAAGAAATAACTAACTTGACGACTTGATATCCGTGTATCAAATCTCTCTGGTAGGATCCCTTCACTTTGAATGTATCGTCCTTTAAGTAGAGAGGCGAAGCGAGAGTGTAGTCGACATAGTGAGATCCGTTCCCATCCCAGTTGTATATCACTATATTATCGACAGTTTTGTACATCGAGTCCGCTGTCCACATCACTGATGCGTTGCACTTCAAGCTGTCCGCTTGAAGATTCATCTGAAAATGAAATGTATTTGTAAAATGAATAATTTGTATTATTGATGACATGATTGGTACCCAAAATAGAAAGTTTTCTTAATATTTTCACTATAGCAACAACGAGCAATTCTTTTTCAGGTAAGAAATTTCACATATTTGTACCTATAAGTTGTATTGCATAAGTTAATTTGAAAACTACGTAGATTAGCATTTTTAATACGAAAAATTAGAATTTTTCGAAATTGAAAAATTATTACCTAAATAGTTATACCTAATGAAAATTTGTAAATGTAAAAATGAATTGAGCTTGCGGTGCGTACGTGAAATGTATATTGGGTCGTCAGAAGGCGTGTTTACTATGGATCGATGTATGTATGAGACGAAAGCAGAGGAGTTACCTTTCCCTGAACGCCGGTGCGTACGGTGGTGACATCGGTGCGGTACTCGGCGTGTATAGTGCGCAGAGGATTCTCGGGCCCGCCCATATTTCCGTCGATATACAACGTGTGAACGTCCACATTGGGCTTTGGCAAGATCGCGTTCAGTAGAAGACTCACGCGCTGCTCCATCACATAGCCGAACGAGGCATTTGCACCGATTCTGAAATAGTACGCGACTTACTATAAATATATTCTATACAAGTATATAAAATTAGCAGTGAGACTGCGTTTATAAGCTGGACCCTTCGATTGGCGACTGAATGACCCTTGTGTGAAATTAGGAATTTAGAGCCAATTCCTCTATCTCTATCTTACATTGTTTCCTACCATTTATTCTTCGAAGTCAACAAACATTCAAAATTAAAATGTAAGCAAATTCAAAGAGAGTCGAGTTGAATTTTAATTTGCTTATGTTTATAAATAGTATTAGCAACATTGATTCAAGGGACTGTTAGCCTGCTTGGCCATTTTACTATGGTTAATGTCTTTTGTGAAGCTCTAAAAGTTGTATGCTATGAAAATCAAATTATTAATTAATTTATTAATTTTTTCGATTTTATGTCATTTTCTGAAACGGTGATTTTGAGGACACTCCTTGACGGACAGATGAAAGTTCAGAGAAGTCACGTAAAAATTATCAAGTGTAAAAAATGATGATAAGCAATATCGACTTCGAATAATAGGTTTTAATAATAATAATAATTATTATTATTATATTTATTTCCAAACAATTAAATTACAATGGCCATAAGTTATCTTTGACCCCCACACTAAGCTGTGCTTGTATCGTGGGAGTCTACTGCAAATACATAAATACTGCATACAATTTTTCTACAATACCTAATATACAATTATAAATACAAAACAAAATTTTATAGAATAATTAATAATAAATACAGGGTAACACATTATAGTATAATAAGGGAACATATATGTACATATAAAACATAGAAAACTTGCCTATATATAAACTTAAAATTAAAAATTAAATTAATCCGTTATCCAATCCTACTGTAGTCGGCAGCGCACTTACAGCACCTGTAGCGTTGCTTGTGTTATAGGCGACGGTAGCCACCTACCATCAAGTGGACCGTCAGCCTGTCTGTCGACATAACATAAAAAAAAGACTGCACCAAGGTATAAATAAAATAGAAAAGGATAGACCATAGCATACTGGAAAAGGATAGTTTTATATTGGAAGTGCAAGTTAAAATTATAATATATTAATATTGTGTCTTTTTAGTGCGGTACACGGATTGCTGCATTTTCAAAGAGATTCTTAAGGGAGCAACTACATTTATTCGGCTCAATTCAGCTTTTATGTTCATAGAAAACAGCATTTTTATATGGAGATGCATACGTTCGTTCAGCTTTCCGAATCTATTTATCTTTCGCGCCAAACAAGCGAAAATGAGAACAAGTGAGTTTTATCATTGGCGTGTTAACCATTTAGCGCGAATCCTCATCGCCAAGTTTTTTTTTTTAATGTTATGTCGACAGACAGGCTGACGGTCCACTTGATGGTAGTTACCACTTACATTGATTTTCACTCATTCAGTTCTAGTGCGCGACTAGTTCTAGTACGTCGTATGATCTATGCGATATTCATAACTAAGCGATTAAAACAATTGATTTTTTACCCACAAATAGATGAGAAAGCACCCCATTTTTGTCGCGATGACTTTGGAAAGTCAAAAAGGGGATCAGACGTCAACTTACTGCCAAACATGGTCGAGATCCATTCGGAAGCCGGCATCAGTCTTCACGAGTCCATCGGGCGCTGTGCTGTTCCCGAAATAAATGTCCAGGTCCACACTCTTCTGGATTTCTTTCATTTGTTGATGACCCAATGCCTGTTGACGAACATTATATTAAGATCTCGCTACTTCGTCGGCGTTGAAAAATAAAAAATATAATTGCTTTTATACTTTTGCCCAGGGTTGAATTTTTATTTTTAGATGATGCCTAGGGGACAGTACTTTTTTTCGGGATGAAAAGTACCCTAAGTCCTTTTCTGTATTCCAGACAATCTGTATGCAAAATTTCATGATGATCGGTCAAGTAGTTAAGGCGTGAAAACGTAACTGACAGCCAGATATACAGACAAACAGACAGAGTTACTTTCACATTTATGATAATAGTAGGGTAAAAAATTTTGGTCATAGAGCAATACCACTTTGACCACTTGTTGTTATCGGCTTACCTTTATGAAGAGATCACCAAAGAGGAAACTCCATTTAAGGTCGCCATCGCCCTTCATTTCCGGCAACTCGTATTTGCAAAGCAAGTAACCAGTTTTAGGTCCAAACCTTCCGAAACAATCATACAAATTAGATATTGTACCGCTTCTCTCGCTTTGGAATATCAAATAAGCAAGTTTTTAAAAACAAAATGAAGTATTATAACAACATCGTCTAAATTATAACAAACAGAAATTTAATTGTAACACGAAGGGCATTAATAACAATCAAAATGATAAACATGTTAACATACACAAAATCAGTGTCCCCTTTTAAGAATCGTAGTCTTTGTAAGGGAGTGGCCGCTTGCACAGTCACCACTCGTCGAAGTCCCGGGTAGGATTCCACGCGGGACTTGAAGAATATCTCCTTTTGTTTAGCTTGAGGCACTTCCAGCTGAAATTAGAGATATATGTTATGCCCCAATTCAACTAAAAAAGAACAATTGACTCACTTTGCTGTTACTGTACTTTGAAACACAGCAACTCAGCAAAAGGATTGAACAGCCTGTTAATAATTCTAATTGTAAAAATTATAATATAGCATAATATAGCATTTTGTTGATACTAAAGTTTAAAGTTGATCTGCCGATTTCGGTTTTAGAACAAATAATATTAGAAGTTCGTGTCCACGTACTTCTAATATTAAGAACAGAATATTAAAGACAGGACAGATATTTTTGGTTTAGTGATTGATTGATTAGTAAATTGATTTGATCTATTAGTAAATTATTTCAAATCTTGAATTGAACTGATTAAAAATTAAACTGTACTTTATTTAAAAAACATAAATGTAAAATGGGTTATTACGTTGGTTATTTGAACTAACTATAGTCTGTTGACAGAGAGTTGATAAATATTATATGATTCGTCTTCGAATAGCGACTGTCGCGCGCACTAAGTTTTGTGGTACGAGGTGCAAGTTTTGTGGTACGAGGTGCAAGTTTTGTGGTACGAGGTTTTCTGTTTTAAGTTAATAATTGTTTAAAATAATTGTTATTATCGTTGTTTTGTTACTTGTTTTGTTTTGTTATATGATGTTATTGTTTTGTGGGGGATATTATTCTATTGATGTCTCCGCGTAAGAAACATGAGAAAGGTTCTGTGTTTACGGTAAATGAGGAAAATAAGATGATTAATGTTTATAAATATGTCCAAGAAACAGTAAGTACCAAACCTACTCAACATGTGTATGACTGAACTCGTAGAGAAAACGACAAATATATTGGGCGTTAGAGTAGCCCCAGAGTACAGAATTGTCAAAGAGTATAAAAAAGAAGGTAACCCATCTATACTGTACGAGTGTAACGATTTGGTTTTTGTCAAGTGGATTAATAAAAGTTTTTTAATATATCGGTGTTTTACTCAGTTCGATACGTAAAAATATGTCTTGTATATGTTTCTTTCATATACATTTTGGCACAAGATTGCCATGAATGGCGTGAAAGTGGAATGGAGAACTTTGACCAACAATGGGACCCATTACAGGCTATATAATCTAGAAACAATAAAATAGTTTTTCCTTAAATTTTTATTATCATCGGTCTTAAATTTTTTGTCATCGGTAAAAATAATTAGCGGACCGCAATATGTAATGACATAAGAACTCTGTTTTTTTTTATCAACTCTCTGTGAACAGACTAGGCGATGAAAAGTAACTGTTTACAAAATTTTCTTATTGATCAGGCTGTAGTTTGTTCATTTATTGTTGTAAATCGTTTTACAAACAAAAGAGAAACCGTTCTCTTTTCATCACGATAAAATACATTCGAGTATTTTTGGTTCATCTAACGTAGGATGATCAAGACTGTATACGCTATACTGAATAAAAATGAATTCGTAGCATATTACCTTGAAGTAAATGTCAGTGAAGTTGCCAGTGAATTCGGTGCGAGCTCTTACAGAGGCAGCCATGGGTCCCGAAATTTGAGCAGTGAGGGAGTACGCATCGCCTGACAAGTGTTCGTACTTGGCGCGAATCGTCCAGTCGGACGCTTCCTGCTGTGAGCCCTTGCCCTTAGGCACCAGCACGATGAACAGCTGCAAACGAATACGACTTTTGTAGCGTGACAAAAGTCCTAAGGCAAACTTTCAATTCCCGGCAGGGTTAACTTCGGAAATTAACTTTTAATAGTTGGCTCTCATTTCCATTTCACTGATAATGACTCTGCTCTGGATTTGGAAGTCATTTGTGCAGCTCGTCTGGCGGCAGTAACCACCCCTTACAGAAGACCACAGTGAAATAACCCTATGTGTGCTGTTGTGTTTCAGTGAGTGAGTAAAGGATGCCAGAGTCCATTACCCTATTCCCTCCGAATAATTCCTTATCCTTAATTCTTCTCAGCTTGGCAGCGCACTTGCAGCACATGTGGCGGTGCTTGTGTTAGATGTGTTATAGGCAACGGTAGCCACCTGCCATCAAGTGGACCGTCAGCGTGTCTGACGACCTAAATATTAATTTTTAAAAAAAATCTGTTGTAGCGTACTAAGAAATATTGAATGGGACCATAAAATTACCTTGTGAAACGAAAAATAGTTTCAGCCATTTTTATCACCATTATTTCTATTAAATAAATAACACATTCAAAAGGGATGCGTTATTGTAACATTTTGGAGCTTAAGCGTTATGGGCTTCTGTCGAACAAGTTATAAAATTATAGAGTCAAAATTATCAGCAAAATGGCAATTATAAATAGTTTATTCTTTTATTAAAAGTACGCATTAGGTCGTTAGACAATGATTAAAATATTAAATAAAAATAAATAAATAATTACTTCCAATGGTTCCTTGTTGATAGTCTTAACAGTGACTCCATATTCATTTGTATCAGTCACAAATGAACCCCTGATATCATTCCCTTCCACTTCGCCGACGATTTTCACTGTCCTGTAAATATATAAGACATCAGTATAGAGAGATGAAAGGTATATTAATAATTTCATAATTGTTGCCTCAGAAGAGAGCGTAATAAAATTCGTCTTCGCTATGAAGACTGAATTGAGCTAACAGGAATTAGCTGATCAGGAAATATTGTTTACAAATATAAAATTAATCTCAAGACGTCCCAACGATCTAGTCAAGCACATAATTAAATAAAAGGATCATCGGACCGAGGATGTCTTTAAGTTGCCTATTAAGTTGGCCTTGTGTTTGAAAAATTCCTATCTTTTTAAGAAGCGTTCAGCCACAAAAGTATAAAACGAACATGGCGAACGTTGAAATTTTATAAAAAAATTTAAGCTTGCCTGGAAAAAAATGTTTCACAACGATTTCCCATAAAATGGCCAATACGTAATTGATAGCAAATTTTTTTTTTTTTTTTTTTTTTTTTTTTTTCATAATGTTTTTTATTTATGCTATGAAACTGAATGTTTAAGTATTTTTTAGATTAAACCCTGCTATGAAAGTAAAAAACAATCACAAATTGGCTACATCTGTTCGCGCCGCTAGAGCGCGAGAGCTTGTCTTTTGTTATTGAGGCAATCAATCAGTCAATCATATAGTCCACTTAAAAAACTTGATATGGAGCGCCCATTCAAATAATACTTTTAGAAAGCCATCACATGTTTAATACCAGTAACGCAAAACTATTGACTTAAGGTTTTAAACCTTAAGTTCTACACAATAAACAAATGATCTTTAACCGACTCACCTGAAACCATCATGCGGACTGCTAAACGCAACATTGAATGTCGTCGGCCTCTGATCGGCTTTCAGTGAGTAATAGCCGACATCGCTGGCGATGTCAACTGTTAAAGTTTTCTGTCCTTCTTCTTCGCTGTAGAGGAACTGTAGGTCGGATGGAGACAGCACTGTGGCTAAAGCGCCGCGAGATTTCAACCGAATGTGACGGTTTGGCGGAGGACGCCACACTACGTCCGCGAATAACTGAAAAGGAATCTAAGGTATTCATTCGGCTCGAAGGATCAAATTTCGAGCGAATGCATTTTCCACACATTCGATAGTCATTTGATATTAGTAGCCTTATTTCCATGAGCAATATCATAACTGAGCTCTTTTATACTATTTCAGGGAAATTTTAATATTTCCTGCGTTTCGGTGGACGAGTAAAAAACCTTTTTTGTGTGATCAATGGCGTTATTACTACACGGCAAAACCTAAGTAACCGAGGATTTATGTAACTATTTTATAGAATGTGTACCGAAACAATAAAATATCTATCATATATCCATACTAATATTATAAAGAGAAAAGATTTGTATGTATGTATGTATTTTTGTATGTTTGTAATGAATAAACTCAAAGACTACTGGACCGATTTTAAAACTTATTTCACCTATATAAAGTTACATTATCAGCGAGTAACATAGGCTACTCATCCTCCGTCATCTCCGCCCTTTACCCCCCACCATATAAAATTCCATTTCCCACGAATAATATTTTATAAAGATACACGGACGAAGTCGCGTACAACAGCTAGTATTATATAAAATGAAAAACTACTCACGTAATTATTCTGATCTCCCTGTTGTATTTGAATGCCGCCGCCGACAACGTTTTCCACGTCCGAGAAGTCTTTTTTAAACTCCATTTTTATGAAATAGTCCTCCAAATATTCCGAAGTTAAGTTCAAACTGCCTGAAGTTTCCACAAACGGATCATCCAACTGCAGACAAAAAACATTTTTCATACCTATATTTACTTAGTCTCAATAAGTATATCAAAATTGATTTCTCATTCCGGAGACTTTTAGTGCGCCGAGCATATAATAGCGACCCGCCCTCAGATTCGCAAGGAGTTAAAATTTTCAAAAATGTTTTAAATTACAGTTACGTTCCAAATTTTAGCTTTCTAGAGTTAGTAGTTTTGGCTGTGCGTTGATAGCCAGTCAGGACGACGAACGAAGTACAGACGATCACAAGCTATTGGACTAGATTGAAAATGTTGGGAACCAAGCGAACCTCGAGCCGGCCTGTAGCGTTGATGGTGAATGCCGGCATTCCGATATCGGCCGCCATCTTCCAAAGCGCGTCCTCCAGCCGAACGGAGACTGCGGCGTCCAGACGAGGCAGGACGGCTAGAGGCGTCGCCACGCCGAGTCGGGCCACGTACGACTCGTACGCATCGTCTTCACCAGTCTCGTATAGATACAGGATACGGTACGATATCTGCGGACACACATAACCAGTTCTATCTATGTACTATGCTGCTTCCTGTACGGTTAGCAATGGCATGGTACACAGCGTTGCGTTAACCTAATCGAAGCTAACCCCGCCTTAAAGATCACCAAAGGCCTATATTGGTATGAACACAACAAATGTGTCACTCTCTAAGAAATTACTATTTATTGAAAACCTAGTTTATTTAATGGGTTGTTTATTAGAACTTCTTCCATTGTAAATTGTAAAGCTACTAGGCGACTTTATCAACATGTTCATTCGCTTCGCGACTTGCTTGGTCATTAGCTAGGCAACTACTTTGGCACGTCGCTTGCAGTGTGGCCTTGAATCTTAGGCTAGTGAATAAGGAATAACAGAGCACATACTCTATCCCCTCTTTATCCCTTATAATGGGATAATATATTTAATTGTCTTGACAGAGAAATCGAGAATGTACCCATTCCCGAGTCGCATCTTATCCTATAACATATTATGGTAAGTTACTACCATAATATACTTCATTGCAACCCCTTTGGTTGATACTTGGGTTTATAGACGATGGTAGTCACGTGGACGGTGAATCTGCCTGTCGACCTTGAAAAGGCGCACCTTTGACATTTAAAAAAATCAACTAATCTGTATACAAATTGTCATAACTGACATTTGTCATAACATTAGACTGTCATGTAATAAAATTAAAAAAAAAATGAACTTTACTTCGTGCCAATAGGTTCCATTGTAGAGTAACGCTAGGCAGGTGATGTTAAACTTCTCTCCCATCTCGATGTCCACGGTGTATATAGACTTGAGTTCGCGTATAGCGGGAAACGGTGTCACCAAGTTCAACTTGTTGCGCATCACAGCATATGTCTGAAAGAATAAAGAGATTATTCTTGCAAAACATTAAAAAGAAAATTGGGATTTGGAAATATTTGGAAAATACATCCATATTTTTCAAAGTAATTAACACTTTTCTTCCACAACAACAATTTACATTGCCTAGACTTCGCCAATAAACTATGTAATTAAATATCTGTTAAAACGAAACCTGTTTGCGTTGTCGTTGGCAAAAATATATGTAAAGTCAGTATTTGCCCTTATACTTTTTTATTTACAATATTTACTTTTTTTATAACAGTTGGACTGAAAAGTTCGCAGGCTAACACACAGATGGCGCTACCAGTATTAAATCCATATGTTCAGTGACAGACAAAAATAAAAATAAAAAAATGGTTTATTGTTATAGGTACCGTATATACTTTGACATACATTTAATAAAAAACGGTTATTTTGACATTACAAACAGATACTTCAATTTTATTTATTAGTATTAGACGAACGTAACGAAGCTGCCATTTATCGAAGTTATTGGATTTGTAGAATAGAAAATATGTAGTTTACCTCCAACTCGAAGATGTCAGTGAGTATAATGGGCGGCTTGTCTGGAAGAAGCAGGGTAGCATTCAACTGCAATATATCTTCTTCTTCTGGACCAATGTACTGAAAAAATACATATTATTTCGGGTCAACCTCTGCGGTACAGATATTATCGGGCTCAGGAGTAGCCGAAAACACGAAGTAAGTCTCGATACTTACAGTACAAGATTGTATATTCGCCAATAATGATAAACGTTACACTTGAAATGTGAACGATTATACAGATGCAAATGAATTTTACTGGTAACGTTGTTTGTCGCGGAACTAGTTCGACATGAGTTCACTTTGAACGCTCTATTCAGAATGTTCATTCGTCGCCTCTTTCTATCGTAGATTGAAAGGACCTCTCTGCCAAAAGTATTGAGGCTCATTAATGTTAGTGAGCCTCAATACTTTCGGTTGAGTAGTTAAGGCGTGAAAGCGTAACAAAAAACAAACTCAATTTCGCATTTAAATATATTTAAAATATTTAAATATATTTCGCATTTAGTATATGGATGACAGGTGGAAAATTTCGTGAAAGAAACATTTTCTTACACTCGAGAAATAAAATCTTACTACGTGAGTGTAAGAAAATGGTTGTCTGTCTTTCTTTGTCTCCTATGGAGGGAAACATATTATGTCCATTAGAAAAAGAAAAACAAATTACCTTCATGAGATGGCCCGTGAACGTGATGGTGGGATAGTATAGTGTGTCTAGCGTGACGCCGGCGGTGGTATCGAAGTTCTCCAGGAAGATGTCAGAGTTGGTGTTCTTATGCTGGAACCTGTCTTTAAGAACGTCCAGTAGACCCTTGCCATTGTCCACCAGCTCTATGGCTATGCCGAACTGAAACAAAGATTCCCGAGCGTGGCTTTAAAGGGAATTCAGAGGAATGTAACACGAGAAAATATGTTATTAAAAATGCTCAATTGGTAAGATTTATGTTGAACCTAACCAATTGAGATGATTTTTTTTTCTTATGTGAAGTTTGACAGACAGACGGTCCACTTGATGGACCACAGGTGTTGCAAATGCATTGCCGACCATTGTAGGGTTAAGAATAAGGGATAGGGCAATGGGATCTGATATCCCTTACCTCACCCACCGAAATAGCACACATGCTGTTATTTCATGGGTCTTCTGTTACTAGGGGGTTATTACTGCGGCCATACGAGTTACGCAGTGTGGGCTGCCACTACTTAAAGTCTTATTACTTAAATTATGTGCAATTGGGTTACTTAATTTAGGTTAATGTTGGAGTACATTTTAAGCCATTTAATGTGTTGATTTCATTCAATTTTGTTTTGTTTGTATGCTTTGCTTATAGCAGAACATGTAGAGGACATTTATTAATTAAGATGTTAGTTATTTAGGACAAATATTTCCAATATTTTTTGATTTTAGTAATGGCATTAATAAACTGGGCAGACCGTCTCGCGGTTGTAACCACCCTGCGTAACAAAAAACACCAATGAAATAATAGTGCGTGTTTCGGCGAGTGAGTAAGAGATGCTAGAAACACATTTTTCTATGCCTTCTTTATCCTCTATATTTTATCTTATGAAAGTCGGCAGCTCACTTGCAATTCTTATGGCGTAGCTCAAGTTTATAGGGGACGGTAGCCACCTACCATCAAGTGGATCGCCAACTTTTACACGAAAATGACCCATGATCATGTTCTTCATGTCTATGACATAATTGATGTGTCTCCATGGTTGCGTAAAATATGGATAGCATTGCCGAAGTGTCTCACCTTGTGCGTGGATAGTCTGATGGACAGTTCTGTGTCGAGGCCGTTCCCGTACACATTCTTAAGAACGAGACCGTTCTCTTCGAAGCCTTCCAAGGGCGTGTAGAGTTTGTAAACGTACACAAAGTTGATCGGCGACTGCCAATGCCAGATGCCGGTGAAGCCGAAGTCCATTGTGCCCCAACCGACCCTCAATTCGACCTGCACAACACCACAGAACAATACAATACTGTACAAGAAACTAGTGTCGGTATATCCATAGAAAACAGCAGTTTTTTTTTGGTCGCACCGCCCGTTCCAAGGTACGCGACCGTTCAGCTTTCAGAATTATTCAGCTTTTGCGCCAAGCAGGTGAAAATGATGACAAATATGTTTTATCATTCGCATGATGGCGCTATAGTCAATATCGACGTAAAAAAAATTGCTGAGCTCGTCGCCCAGGTACTGAATTTGTAATAAAACGAATTCCACGCAGGCAAATGTTTACTGTTATGCGTACATTACCTCTTCAGGGGCTCGCTTGGCGGTGAGCATGGCTCTATTGAGATACTGTATTGGTAGGGCCACGTGGCCGAACACGTGGAAGTCCTGAAGGGCTACCAGCTTCATGAGCACCTCCACTCCTGTAACCAACGAGAGGGGCGTGTTGAAAATAGCTTGAAATATAAAATCTGGCTTGATTAGCACCTGATTAGAAATAATGATTAGCAATTTTAAAATATTCACTGTTTCGACGAATAAGCAAAGGCCTGATTTAGATTTCCTGATTTTTAATCTTTTTTTTGGTAATCATAACAAATTATAACATAATATAAGCTATAGGCAAAAAGATTTTTACTACTTTCGTCACCACTATAATAGTACAAATTGCTGCTATGCTAATAGTACCTAAATGTTAATTATACATAGGTAAATTTTAGGATACCATAATGTTGGAAATACCTATTTGATTTAAGCAATTATTATTATTTAGTTATTAATTTCCCATTAGACCAATAAGTACTGTACAAATAAGCCGTGAGAAATCATTGTTTATTTTATTACTTTAACCGGATTACTTGGATTTAATCACATTTACTAAAGCACGGGGTAATTACTGGTTCTGGGTAGTTATTATTACCGTAACATAAATAAATTGGATTCATTCATTCATTCATGTTATGCATTCTTTCTCAAAATTATTCTAAGTAATATTTTCTCTATGGTCTCGGTTACTTGTTAGTATTTTTGTACAAAATTATACATAAGCTATGTAACCAAAACATAAACGGAAGCTGACTTTGCATAAGTAAACACATACCAGTAGTAGAGTTCGGCGTGACGACCATTGCGACTAAATGTCGGTCGGCTTCGATGAAACCGAAGCGCGCAGTCGTGTGCGACAATTCTGTAGCAGGACTGGTCACGTTCACTACGAGCATGCAGTTCGTGATTCGCCTCATGTGACCTGAATTCAAGTATAAATGTTCAAGTATATTAGCTTCGACAAGTAGGGGAAAAATGATGCCCATTAGCAGGGATTAGGGAAATAATTTTTAGCAGATGACAGGATATTTTCGTACCCACATGGTGTCACTGTGCGGTTCGTATTGCTGCCACCATTATCCTTACTTGAACGGGACGTCAGATTACGAAAATATGGTCCGTGGGTTGGGATCCATGATACACGAGGAGTCAGTGCGCGAGAGCAAAAACTACTGACACAACTATACTAATAAAATAAAACTGAAGTGGTTTGTTTATAATGTCTAAGTAGCTACCTTTTATTAAATGTATATAAAAATATATACGGTACTTATAACAAAAGTACCGTATATATTTTTGTATACATTTAAAAAAAAATACATTAATAAAAATGTTTGCCTGTCTGTTCCGGCTAATCATCGAAACGCCTAGACCAATTAATTTAGGTTAATTACTTTTATTTTCGACGTTCACTCTTAGTTTTTCATATCAATGTTGATGTCAAAGTCAGAATGTCAATGTCACTTGAATTGTAATTGTATAAAATAGCATATAGTAAAAATAAATGTGTTTTGAATATGAGTTTGAGTTTTGAGTCAATATGCTGCACGATTGAAACCAATACCAGCGAAGCCTGCTATGTATGCTGCTAATGCTGCTGTACACATGTCAACATTAACACAGTTTCTCCATTCTCTCACATGTATTTCTTTAAAAACTTAAGACATATGAGTGAAGTGGTTACCACTTACCATTTACATATATTTTGAGCACTTTCTCTTCTAAATCCAAATATGTGACCCCATCGATGTCTCGCTTGTGGCCCAGTACGAACTTCGTCTTCAGGAAGCCTTTTCTGTAACCCTGGAGATATAATATGTATTTGTAACAACTTGTATTAAGAGAAAATCAGCCAATGACTTACGCTTTACTGAAAATCGGCAATAGATTGTGCTAAACAGTTTGCATGACTCTCTGACAACAGCTAAAAACTAGTTAAAAAAGTATGTAGTATTTAATTCAGTATTTTAAAAATAAACCGATTATTTATAAAAGAAACGATGAGAGCTTAAATCAAGACATTTTTTTTTTAAATTCATATTTAAACTCCAAAACTTTTTAATTTTTGGAGTAAATTAGATATTTTTGACGGCGATACGAAAATATGTATACGGCTGTATCGCAACCCGTGAAATGTCTACCTCTGGCCGTTACATAGTCTCATAAAAACACACAGACAACAACAGGATACTGTACTTACTTGGAATGGAGTAAGGAGTGTCACTTTTCCGGTGATATTATTCTCTTTCTGACCTCTGTCTAGACTCCATGAAGAGTTTATCATTAGCAATCCTTCTTCGTTATACTGAAAAAGTGTAATTAGTTGACATTTAAAATAATAATTATATAATAATTATTTAGAACATATAGTTTTCAAGTACCGTCAGTCTGTCTGTCGAGTTTAACATTTAAAAAAAAAACTTTAAACTTGATATTAAAAATCAAGAATTATTAGGTGTTTGGTTCTTGAGAGTAGATTTTAACATAGAATTATTGTCTCAAGATGATTAAATGTTAAAATAGCGAACCTGAAAACTGAGTAGTGTATCAGCACTCTTCTTCCAAACGACCCTGTGCTTGGCGACGGCGGCCGCCTTGGGCAGGGTCGGTATGGTGGAATTGACCAGGGCGCTGATCTCACCGTAGAACTCGTTGGTCTTGAAGAGGTAGTCGGATAACAGGTAGAACGCAAGGTAATCTTCTTGCCAGTTCATGCTGCCGTTTAGGGCTTGCAGGTTATCATGGTAACGCCACCTGTTTGAGGGACCATTCAAACAGTTTGAACGTAAAAGCTTGCGAGGCGTTCCCCGCGCGAGGCAGTCTCATTCGGATAAGACTCGAGCCATATTGTTAATTTGGAAGGTGTTATTATAAATTTATGTAAGGTCGTTCAATTGTAAATATGTTTTTTATTAATAAACAGAGACACGGAGACAAGCTCTACTCTATCGGTAGCCGAGATGGCGATTTAGCGTCGACTATTAACACACAACCTTTAAGGCTGCCATTACGGAATGAACGGACTCCAGGGAGGGATTTTATACAAAGACTTATCCCAAATATCTACGGTAACAAGTTTTAGAATAATGTTCTAAAACTTGTTCTAAAACTCACATGAGGTTGAAGCTAGTGTCCTTCCATCCGTCGAAGGGCGTGTCCATGTGGCTGAGAAGGGCATAAACGGTCTCGTCGCGGGCTTCAGAGTACATCTTGACGCGCCAGATGATGCTCGCAGTGCTCGACCAACCCATGCGAACGTGCCATTCGCAGAACCAATCTGAAATTCATTAAAACAACCATGAGTTATTTTTGTCATGATACAGGTAGCAGGTTAGCTGACACGCCATCGGTTAGTATGTAGCTACCGCCGCCAGTACAGGCAAAACCAGAGGGAACAGCAGATGTTATGCAGGCCCTGATAGAGAGCAGAAAATTTAGGGTTTGGCAATCTTTTAATCATACACAAAAATCAAAATGTGCCTACTATTTCAGTTTCAGTCGGCTGAAGTCACGGCTACAAGTCGGTTGGCTACACAGTTCATAACTAAAACTAAATATCGTCTGACACAATGAAAATTAAAATAACACATTCTCGTATTTACTCTATGCTAACTGGGAGAAGGTCCATTAATAAGTCTGGCTTTATATTCACACCGTATTTTCTCTTATTATTTATTTTTGTAAAGTCCGGCTGAAGACTTAACGATAGATGGCTACCGTCGCGTATTAGCACAAACAACGTCATAGTGGTAGCAAAAGCGCTGTTGACAATGATAGGTAAGGAACAAGGAGAGAACAGGGAAATTGATTCTGGCAACCTTAGCTCATTCACCAAAAACCCAAGAACACACGTGTTTTATTTATTTTACGGTGGTCGTCTATAAGGAGGTTGTAACTGTTTATGACTTCGGAATGCAGTGTGTTACGCAAGCCTAGTCTACGAAGACCGTTGAACTTGCATGGTCCTCAATATGGCCCGCGGTTGCGACACTAAATTACGCGGCGCACGAGGCGCTGACACTGCACCCTATTGACGTCAATCCGAGACTACAAGCCAACATAGGAACCAACATCCAACGCTTTCCGTACCTAACATCGGTCGAAGACACTTCTAAATTTTATATAGTTCATAGTTTTATTTCTGTAAAAATTGTAAAATTAAATTTGGCTTATAACAAATAAAGTACATTTTTTGCATCCTTCACTGCGACCACACATAACTAGTGTTCCCTGCCAACACTAAAGAAATAACTTTGCTTTATTTAGGACAATAGAGCATTTATATCCATACAAACCTTTCAAGAGGAACCCGAACTCCCCATTAACCACCCTTCCCGGGTAATAAAGTGTGAGTTGTCCGTCATGATGCCAGCGGTCATGGCTATCCAATTGCACATCTGCGGCCACCTTCTGCGAGGGGTCGCGGTTCGCGTCCCAGTTTAGAGCCAAGCTCAAACGTTTCTGTTTGGCGGTCAGCCAGCGTTTGTAGGACACTTGCACATCTCGCAATCTGTCAACGAGTCCTAAGTTAGCGCAGAATTTAAGATAATTGTGTATGAAATGTAAGGAAAATTAGAATGCCAATTTTTGGAGATATTAATTCTAAAACCGCTTAACCGATTTTGATAAAATTTTCAGGCAATCTTCATATTGCCCACCATTTAGCCACCCACCAGATTAGTTCAGCGGGTAATCATGTGAAGGTTAGTAGCGATCGGATAAACAGTAATTTTGTGTTATTTTTTTCTACAAATTAAGATATTTCTATTTAAAAATAAAAATGAAAGATTCAATGCCTAACAAAGATTGAATAAATGTTTTAATACCTAAGAAAATGAGGCGCAATGAAGTTGCGCGAAAACCTAGAGTCATATAGAGTTACGGACTGGATAGTAATTCTTATTGCGCTTTTGGAACAAGATTAGGCAGAGCATCTTTGACATTGTGTTAAGAAAGAAAACACTAAAATACTTACTGATCCAAATGTAAGTCGATATTAATAATTGTATTATTGTTCAGGTCGGCATTCAAATTGACACTGTAAGCTTTCCCGCTAATGTCGACTTCAGCATACGTCGTGAAATTTTGCTCCGAGAGTAGAACGTAACGAATCAAGGTTCTGTATTTATTCTCATTGTATTCACCCTTAAAATAATCACAATATTTAATTGCATCATTACAATATAGAGCAATCAGTGTTTAAGACAAGATATTCCCTAAAACCTTAAGGTTAAGTGTCATCATACACATCTCTTTATGAAACCAATTTCATGTAGTGTGATGGTTAATTGGTTTTTAACAGTTCAATAACGTAATCAATTTGTCGCCATTAGTCACTTGTCAAGAATATCTAAATTTGTTTACACTCAAGAGCCGTCATTCGGACGGATTTATTTTCAATCAGCAGTTCATATAATTCATTCACGTAATTGGATCGTGAAAATAAATCTATACATTATAATAAAAATCGTAAACGACATATTTTTTCATTTGTACATTAAATATTTTTTTAAGAAAACAATTTGTACACATTGTATTATGTTACTCAGGTAAAAAAAAATTTTAGAATTTTTATCTGTTTGTCTTTGCGTTTGTGCGCGCAAATCTCAGAAACGGCTTAACCGATTTGAATGCGGTTTTCACTGACATAATGTAGCAAACTTCTCATAACATTTATTGTTTGTTTCATTCAAATCGGTTTATAAACAAAAAAGTTACGCGCTGTATCGAATGCTACGCGTAAGAAGTTGCGGGCTCAGCTAGTGATAAATAAAGTAGTGATTGTCGATTGTTAGATTCCGCGAATGAAGTGTATAAATAAACTAAACAAAGATGTAAGTATACTACACCTATTGAGATTTGATATAGTCTACGCTCCTAAGTGTAAACTTAAAAACACAAATAATATTAATGGATATCGCAATTTAAAATGTCTTGAATGTGACGAAAAAATGAGATATGCAACCCTTATTATCCAACAGAGAAAAAAAAATATTATACAGAAATCATGCAATGATAGCTAGCAGATAATTAATTAATATCTTACCTCTCCAATGAAAGTGACTTGTCTATTGTCTTGGGTGAATCTTGCATCGACAGCGATATCTTTGAATTGATTACTATTTATCAAAACTTTGAGTCTGTGTGACGCCATATTTGTTTTAGATTGATCTTGGTACAACGCGTCTATATTGAAATCTACTCCTGTGAACCAAACTCCCAAAGCGTTCACCTGTAAGTATATTTGGGAGATATTAAAAAAAAAAACATTAAGTAAATTGTTTGATTCTGTTCAATAATGTTTATGGACTTTCGTTTTAAATAAAGTAATTACTATTGTTTTTTTTCTATTGGTATGATATTATTTTTTAAAAAAATCTTAATGTAGGATATAAATAAAAGTTTAATTAATTTCATTTTTATATATTTTCTATAGTGTTTTGTGAATTTTAAAATTAAATATTATAAAGAGTGTGAATTTTTTGACTTTCTCTTTACGTGGAGAATAATTTTCGGAAAAATTGCACTTATATGAAAATTTCTTAACATGTAACTAAAGTATATATGGTCTACGTGGTCCAGTTATTTAGTCTAGTTATTAGTTAAAAATATAGTCATTAAAATTAGTTAGATATTAAAATTCCTACCTGAAACTCATTCTGTTGTTTCTCGTGTACTTTGACCATTATATTACAAGGGTGTAAATTTGGCAATGTCATGTTAACCTCGGAAGCAATATAGAGTTGCGTGCCTGGTGGAAAATACAAATATCCCGATACCTCTATGTCTCGAGATTTAGGGTTGAAATTTAATATACCGATGGCGGTGTATTTAGCTCCGATCTGTGAATAAGAATGAATGAATCAATGACGTAATGGTTTAATGTCTTATATAAATCTCATCTAGACAAAATATTTGGCACAGTATTATCAATCTGCATCGGATGAAACTATTATGGTACTTCGAAAATATGAGCATTGCCACACGTTCAAAGTAGAATAAGACAGTAAGTAACTATACATTACTGGATTAAATTTCGCGTAGTTAAATATCTATTGTATAAATATATAGTGTAATAAAATACCTATTCGTTACCATCATCAACAGCCTATTATATGTCCACACTGCAGGGGCACAGCCCTCCCCTCTCAATAAGGGCGTATGGGCTAAATGGTCCATCATGCTGGTCCAATGCGGGTTGGTGGACTTCACGTGCGCCTTAGAATTTATTCCTTGGCGTATGTTGGTTTCCTCACGATGTTTTCCTTCACCGTTTGAGAGCAGTCAGTAAATGCATTTAAGCTTTTAGATAAAAAAAAATTGATCGAACTTGGACGTCTCGAGACATGTTAGGCCGCGCCTTTCCCACTGCGCCAACGACGCTCAAATATCTATTAGTGCGTTTTTATTTTATTAGCACCATGAAGAACAGAAGTAAGGGGGACCAACTTACGTGGGTGTTAAATTGAAAAACTGTCAAGCTACAACCATTAAATAGTGGTTCATAAATTGGGCACAATGACGCATGTGTAACATTGGCGTTTGCTACGATTGGTTGCGTAGTTCATGAAAGCACCGTAAATAAAATGCTACTACGGCGCCCCCTATTTGATGGTGGCTGACGTACACTCGCTCATGTAGAGAGTTGGTCCTCCTTACCTCTATTCTCCATGTTTAGCGCATTTTTATTTTCCCTATTTATAAAAAAATAGAGAGAAGTCTTAAACTTCCACGGGCATAAATCTATGTGCATAATAATAGCAGCTGGATCAAATGCAACATTTAAATATTGTGTGGACAAGTAATTTGATAAAAATTGGTCGTAGGTATTGCGGGAATAACTGCAAAATTACCGAATGTAAGAAATTTACCAAATGATACCGAAGTATATGGTATCATATAAAGTTAAGAAGCTTGTAAGCCGTTATTAAGGAAAAATATCGTGTAATTTGGTAATGGGGTTTCTTAGACATTTAAGTTTGAAATTATTAAAAATTCAATTGTTCCAATTAAGTAATAAGTTTTTTAATTTTCGAATTTTATCCCACTTTACAAAATTTGAAAGATTCACAGCAAATTACTGAAATCAAGAAAGACGTTTTTTACCAAAACCTCCAAAGATAAAAATTGCCTAGAAGACTTGTATTTTGAAAGACGTCTTTTATTATGATATAAGCAAATTTTAAATAAAACCATTATTTCCAATACAACAAAACTGACGTAATAGCCATTTAGGCCGATACAGACTAAATAATACTTGTAAGTCCGTACTGGAAGTTGTTGGCGCAAGCAAACATCGAAAATATTCTCACCTCTTCAAAGTTGAATTTGGCCTTAATAGGCCACGGTTTATTCAAGAACAACTGCGTGTTTAACGTCAATCCTTTGATTTTGTCGATGCGCGCAAATCCAAAACTAACCGTTGGCGACTCTTTGAGCTGTCTGGATGCGCTCACATTAAAACTAATGTCCACGTGGCTCTGAGTTTTCTGGTAATTAAACAAATTACAATTACGTTAATATTCAATACAGAAAGTATTCATTGTATCATTCAATATCCATTGGTTTCATTTCAGGTTTGATTTAATCTCAAAAGCCTCTTACGATGTCTTTGCGTAACTTACCCCATGGTGGTACCCATGGTCTTTGTGCATTATAATACGTCTCAATGACATATTGCAAACCTATTTAAGGGCTTGCCCCTTTTGTACACTTGGCTATACAACTTAGCAGTGGTAGATTTACATTTTAAATCTGTACCCGCTGAATCTACAGATATAAAATTTGAAGGATTTCTTGGGTGCCCAAGATGCACGGATGATTATAGGGGCACACCGAAATTAACGGGATTGAGTACTTTAGACTGAGATAGAATAAAACCTTTTTGTTGGGCTCTTACAAACAAGATGGCATTTTCACAATTAAAAAAATATATATTATAGCGTTTTAAAAGTGACAAGTCGATAAACAAAATGGAGCTTGCGCGTGAAAATTTCCATGAGATGTGAAAATATCTCAAGGTGAATGTCTCAGTGAGATATGATGTTGAAGCACCAGAGATGTTACCAGAGATGATGGCCGAAATTCGCAAAGGCAACTCGACATGTCGCGTCATCTTACATCACGATAATACGAGCTCCCCACAGTGCCAGTAAAACAAAAGATTTTTGGACCAAGAAAACGTTGAGTTGGTGACCCATCCTCTGTACACTCCTGATCTGAGTTCAAATGATTTTTTTTTACATTTAAGTTACCTAGAATTAAAGATTTATTGCATGGTCAGCAGACAAAGAAGCCGCTGTGGAAGCATATAAAGCGGCAATTTTGACAACGTCTACTTCAGACTGGAATTACTGCTTCAATGACTGGTTCAAAAAAACGTATATTGCAACATAGATTGCAAGGGGAAATACTTTGAAAAACAAAAAAAAAACATATTTTATGTACACTTTGCAATTTTTTTACTCTGATAATTTCGGCGTGCCCCTCGTATTTTTTTAAATTCCAACCACAAGGGACCTAATGAGGTTGTAAAATTTACACATAAAATAAAAAGCTCTAAAAGAAAGACAACATAGTTTCAAATTTAAAACAAAACAAACCCCGCAGGTTAAGCTAATGTAAATAGACAGAGATTCTTGTTAAAGAACTAGACTTTATTGTATTATAATTTAGAAAATGACTGAATAGAAACTTAATACAATTTAGTAAAAAAAAAAAACTAAAATCTCACCAAATTCCTGAGCACTGCGTAGAAATTGTACATCGGATATGCGGTAAATTCCATAGACAACTCTCCGTACAAGTCGTGTCTATACCCCATCGCCCTTTCACTGTACAGGCCCTCCATTCTTACAGTTTGCTTTGGGTTCTTATAAAATTGATAGTCTAAATGTAACTGAGTTCCGTGCGTCGGTCCGTTTATAGTGTAGTAGCCGATCAAACGACTGGCCAGCTGTTTCGTTTGAAATTCCGTCTCTATGTCCCACTGTGTGACGCCGCCCTTAGTTTTGACTTTTAGACTGCCTGTGATGGGCAGTATAAATTTATTAGAATAAGTAGCGTTTTCTTAAGACATTTTTATGTATGTAAGAAAAATATCTTTGAATCTGATAGCCGATTGCAGATTATCTATATAAATATAGATAATCTGCATTGTATATAAAAATGGATCTTCGAAATGGAACGGGTAGATCGATTTTAATTCGGTTTTGACTAATGGAAAGAGGGATAAACGGGGAATGTTCATATATATAAAAATTGCACCACGGGCGAAGCCGGAGGAGGGCCGCTAGTTAAAAATAAAAACCTAAAAATGTATGTAATTTGAAATGTAATTTCATTTGTTGCATCGTTGTAAAATACGAACTACATCATTGAAATGAAATATGATTACTCTGAATTTTTCCAAAGTACAGGGAAAATTTGAAATGATATACGAGAACACAATGTAGAAATAAACTCACCCATAACCTCGGCGACTCTTTCATCGTTGACGACCCAATAGGCGTGAGGAAGCCAAACGAACCCGTATTTGATCGTGTGTCTTATTAGAGACATTTTTGTATCGAAATGTTTGCGACCGTCTATATCGAGACTCGCCTCGAGCGACTTATCGTCTTCCAGATTCTTATACATGCCTTTGGCTTTGAGAGTACTTTGAGCCGATTGAAAAGAAACAAGTGCCGTGCTGGACGTGTTCGACAGGCTCAACACTGCATTAAACATACGCTTCTCCTGTCAAATATAAAATAGTATTAATCCCCCGTCTCTAAGAAAACTACCAATCACGGAGCCGAAGGTAATACGGACGTAGTGAAACATAGAAAACATGTGAGGAGGTTTTAGATCAAACTAGTCAAATAAGAGTTGGTCCCACCGCAAAATTCTGCACTTATCTGTTATTGGTTTCATGTGGGGTCATACCAGCAAAATCTTGCCGCAAATACCTTTACGATATTTTTTTTTTACTTTTTTTAAGAATTGCACTCATCTATTTGGAAACTATAAGAAGTGCCATAGAAAAGACACCGATCTGTACAATTGAAAAAAAAAAAAAAAAAATGTTGCCACCTCTTAGTCAGCCGCAACTCTTGAGTTGCCAGGTGCTAGAAATGAGAAGAGACTGATCATAGAAAAGAGACCTATCTATGGTCTCTTTTCTAAGGTTTCCTTCATATAGCTTCCAAACAAACGAGTGCAATTTGAAAAATGAAAGGTATCAAAAATAATTATAGTAAAGGTACATACTTACGGCAAGATTTTGCTAGGCGACCCTGCCTGTTATTTAAATCACATTTCGATCAAATAACAGATAGGTGCAGAATTTTACGGTGGGATCTTACACTAATTTAATTTGTTGAAAAGGAAAACCTCCGCAATCCTATGGCATCCTATTCTACCTAACGACCAGTTAAAATTATATACCTAGTTTCAAAGAAACAAATAAAAAGTCATCATAGCCCATTGGCAAATATATTATTTCGTGACCCCTTTGGAATAGTCATAAATGGATAAATTGATGTAATCGACACTTAAAGCACATTTAATAATAAAGCTGACCCCAAATTGATGAAACGTCCGTATATTATCAGGTTCTCATTTTTAATAAAATTTACCTTGCTATTTGGAGTGTCGAATGAAAAGCTCAACAAATTATTTGTATCATTCTTATCCCATTTGTATTGGAATACGTAGGTCTTCGCTGAAGGATCAGCCTTCTCTAGCGACAGTATATATTTGGCAGGACCACTCAACAGGAAGTAAGGTGCGTTTGGCAAATTGGTCATGTTAGGGAACTGAAAAACAAATGAAAGATAATATTTTAAGTGTAGATGATATATTGATTTTAAATTATAATCCTAAAAAAAATTTACTTTGTGATGATTTCCAATAATTTCTGATCATCATCATTATCAACAGCTTATCATATGTCTCCACTGCAGGGGCACAGGCCTACCCTCTCACCAAAGGCATGTAGGCTATATGGTCCACAACGCTGGCCGAGTGCGTGTTGGTGGACTTCACATGCGCCTTAGAATTTCTTCTTTGGCATATGCAGGTTTCCACAAGATGTTTTCCTTCACCGAGGTCAGTAAATGCACTTAAGATTTTAGAAAAAAAAACCTATTGGTATATGGCATGACCGGGGATTGAACTCAGACCTCTAGACATGATAGGCTGCGTCTTTCCCACTGCGCCACAGACGCTCTTTCAGATACCTACAGAGTATTAAAAGAGACAATATAATAATTATTTACCCTTAATAAGGTTATGACACAAAACTAGGTTCTAAACTTATATTCTTCCTGTAAAAGTAATTAAATACTAACATAAGTAAGCCGAGGGACTCTTTGAGTAAAATTGATTTATCTTGTCCCATAGAATTTATAATTTTAAAATTCAAGGTTTTTCTTTAATTTAATTTAGAATGTTTGTTACAGAGATTTGATTCTTATGATTGACCTATCGATTGATGCCACAAAAGCCTATTGGTATATGGCATGCCACACGATTCTTACCTGTACTGTACTTACTTACTTCTATTTTCTCGGATTTTAGCTGGTACAGTTAAAGTATTTTCCCTTCAGGCGAGGCTACAAAATGACATATTATTATGTCATTTTGTATATTTATGACTTATATATATTTATAACCTTTAATGGCTAAATAAGCGGTACCTGGTAGGAGGCGCACACTTTAATGCCGATAGCTTTGTCGAAGGTAGACCAGCTGCAAGTGTTCTGCTCTATCCTGTTTTGGTTTAGACCGTCCTGCTGTAATTCTTCTTCGCCATGAAGGATTATTAGTTCCGACCTGTAATAAATCTATGTTACTTTGGATAGTATTAATTAACAACCCACTACTACTAGGTGTTCACATTATCTATATATTAATATGGGAGATATATAATATGATAAGATACATGGGATATTTTGGCAAACAAGTCATATTAAAATAAAATACAACAAAAAAAAGGTAGAATGTGTATTTTTTTCTGTGCGATTTCATTTAGCTGCACGAGTTTATAAATGTAAATAATGAAACGTCTTTCGATTATAAAAATTACAGCATGCTCGATTTTCCTTTGAACGATTTCTAAGATTTAAGATTAAAGCTACGGTCACACTACAAAGAGCCTCGCTTAGTGCCAAGAGCCAAGCTATTCGCTTGGTGAACAGACATATTGCGTTGGCCACACTGAAAACGATGTAGTTGCCTAGTTAGTCACCAAGCTAGACGCGAAGCGAACGAACATGTTGGTAAAGTTGCCTAGTAACTTTAAAATGGAAATTTTTTAATTGCTGTTGTTTCATTTGTGAATTGTATAAAATTTTGCATTGAATTTTCAATCAATAGCAATTTCTTTGAGAGTAACAAATTTGTTCTTTTGACACTAAAAAGCGGCGCGAAAGTGAATTGTGTGTCACCAAGCTAAGCGTCTTGTCTTTTAACTTGTACACATGCGTAGCTCCTAGCTTGGCACGTATAGTGTGGCCTTGACCTTAGGTATAAGACAAAAATATCCATTAGGGCTTATGAAAACTCACTTAGCGGCGAAGATCTCCTGCTTGTGGTAGGGCAAAGAGAGGTGGAGGTCGGCCCGGCCCTCCCCTTGGACGGCCACTCTGGCCGCTACCGCAGTGGCTGTATACAGACGTGTGGCCAGACGCACCCCGCTACCGCACAGACCGCCTCCCGACACGCCCATCGTCGCAGCCACGTGGACAGACACGCTGTCAAGTATATACACTGATAAAGTATAAATGCTCTAGGAATCATGTACACATCATGGTAGTCCACTGCGATTAACAAGATCTTTAGGACCCTTCGAAAATTGCTGGTCGTCTGCATTTGCGTATCAGCAAGTAAACGTCACTTCTGCGAATTCTAAACAACTCTTTGACCAGGATACAAACATGCACACATGTCATTTTGTCAGGGTGGGTAGCTCACGTGATTTGGTGTTAAATGCGGCCTTGTATAATAAACAGGCACTTTCCTGTAGTTTCACTCGTGTTAATATAAATTCTGCGGTGTACTCCATACCACTCTAACCCAATTTTTTTAAATCACATATGAGTTCATACAATATATCTAATTCGGGTACAGTCATAGGCTAGTCACAATATTAGAGCAGACTAACGCCCGTGGTGAGGTCAAGATTATTTATTTTTATTTTTTAATTTTGGGATGAACGTAAAGTAAATGTATCTTTATGCAGGACATAAGTAGTTTTTTATTTTCAAATTAATATAAGTGAGTAGCCTATCTTACTCGCTGATAACGTAGCTTTCTATATGTGAAATAAGTTTTAAAATCGGTCCAGTGGTTTTTGAGTTTATTCGTGGAAAACGGAAATTTTGTATTTAGGGGGTAAAGGGGGGGGGGGGAGATGGGGGGAGAATGAGTAGCCTATGTTACTCGCTGATAATGTAGCTTTCTACAGCTGAAAGAATTTTTAAAATCGGTCCAGTAGTTTTTGAGTTTATTCTTAACAAACATACAAAAATACATACATACATATAAATATTTTCTCTTTATAATATTAGCAAAGACAAAGACAGAAGACATTATACATTTATAATCCTAAATCACTTGCCACAATTGACGTCATATTTAAGGACGTGTAGCGGAGTATGTAATGGCTACCTATAAAACCCCTGACTGAAGAATTGAGCAGCCAAAAGTACGCTCAATTTGCTAATTCCGATCAATTTCTCCATATCAGATGGACATGGGCTACTATTATATTGTATAACATTATTTAATTCATTAAGCCCCCAGTAGCATCGGAGTGAAGCCAGGGCGCGTCTGTCTAGTATATTTAATATCCGCGATACAGATCTTACATTGTATGGTAAGATTGGAATTTTCAAACATTTTGAAGCATTAATTTCAATTATCTATCTTAACAATTTTATAACTGATTAGAGTAACTCACCCCGGCTTCGCCCTGCAGCAATCGCTAGTATTAGTATACAGGATTCTCATACCTTGGATGGATTTTCCCCTCAAAAGTCAAATTTCCAGTCCTTCTGTATTCGTCGTTGATAGTTCCCGACATTTTTGTATTCACATAACTGGTTCCCATAAGATTCATGTTCAACGGGAGACCGCAGCCAGTCGGTACAGAAAACGTGGTATCCAGGAAGAGTGATGCTTTGTTATACGATATTTCCTATGAGTGAAAAAAAAAAGTATAGTTTTGCCAGGCGTTGAATTTTTATTTTTATATGATTCCTCAGGAATTAGCTTTTTTTTTTCTACATGTACTTTTTTGTATCCCTGACAATGCGTATGCAAAGTTGCGTGATAATCGGTTAGTTAAGGCGTGAAAAGGTTAACTGGTTAACTTTAGTTAACTACAGCGCGATTTCAGAAAATTTTCAACAAACATTTTAACGCATAGCATACTTATAAAACTAATTTTACATAGTATAGTGGAAATTACAAAAATACTATACTACGAAATAACAGCGAGTGTGCTCTTGTTTGAGTGAGTGAGTATATAAATAAGGGACGCTGGAGTCCATTTCCTCCATCCCTACCTTATCCTATTAAGGTTGGCACTTTGACAACGAATTTATAATCCCTATGCTCAGACCGACAAAAACTATAGACGGAACAATACACACTCTTAAGTGAGGCAGGTAATAGGAAGACGATTCTGCAATAGGGTGACGGCCGCTCTATAGTCTGACGCGAATAGTTGATATACCTATATATACTATATTTTTTGTTTAATAAGTATTATAATTTATTAATTGGGGTAAAAGTTGTTAGTGGATAATATTTTAACTGCATACACAAACGCATGGCCACTATACGACAAGTAGGGTTATGCACACATCTTCAGCGAAGCAGCTTCATTTTTTAAAACGTTTTTGTTCGTAAGGGCTCTGTCTATAGTTTTTGTCGGTCTAAGTCCCTATGGCGATTCTTGCGTTATTTTGCGACAGTAGCCACCACAGAATTTTACATAAAAATGACTCCATTTGTAATTGTAACATTGCTACAAGGTATTTCGATTTTACAATTTACATCTAGTAATAACTGACTAAAATTAGAATAGAATAAATTTTATTTGCGACAAAGGACAATTTCAATGTACTATACATTTTACAAAACTACACATAATAAATAAACTAGACATTTCCTACAATCATGGTCGGCATTGCACTTGCAACACCTGTGGCGTTACTTGTGTTATATGATACCATCAAGCCATGATTGACGATAGCCAGCTACCATCAAGGGGACCGTCAACCTGTCTCACTACCTTAACATAGAAAAAAAAACCACAAACGTCTTCTGCCACAAACCGACCCCAACTGAAAACAATGCAGGACACAATATCCGAAGTTTTGAGAACACAGAATAATTAAATCAGGAAATTAATTCGATCTGATAAGGAGCGCGGGTCGACGGTGAATTCAGGTTGCTTCTGACCGGTCCTATTGGAAAAATATAGGTGAAGCATGTCCAGAAGTGGACTTCTTACGGGTGAATACGAAAGTGATAAAAAAAATTACTCTTAATAATATCATAATCCTTACCTTCCCAGATAATATTTCCAAGATCCTCAACTTGGGATTCAGTCTTGAGAGCGACTTCTTTATCTCATCGTCTCCCTCCACGTTCCAATATGCGATCTCATTACCGAAAACCTTGATCCCCAATTCGGCCATCGGGAACTGATGTTTTAGGGCCTCGTTCTTGTAATTGAGGTCATCGATTTTCTCTTTGATTTCATCGGCGTCTTTCAAGGAGCGTAGAAACCTCAGGTTGTGTATGTAATCGTTGATTTTGGTTTTGCTCAGAGGGCCGTTGTTACCGAATAGAGATTCAAAGTAACGTTCGAAGCCTTCCCCGCGGGCTTTCAACTGGAAATATCCAGGTACATACAAATTAATAATTCAGTTCAGAGTTACTTAACTTTTGTCTATAAATAGTATTTAAAAAAGTCGCGGTCCCATTGTCTCTTTCCCCGCTTCTTCTAAACTACACCAACGATTTTGATAGGGTTTTCACAAATCCACGAGTTTCGCCGTACTACCAAAAAAGGGTAGCGAGGTGGACGATAGCAGGACGGCGTCGTGGCGCTTCACTCGTTCGTGGAAGTGGCAACTTATGGAAATAGCGATAAACGAGAAAGGCTTGTGTATATAAAATTAAATAAAATTGCATTCGTGCGAAGCTAGGGCGAGTCGCTACTAACCAATAAGATAACTTTGGCATTCAATCAAAAGGTTTATGTAGTATAGCAACTAAGCACTTATGCGTTTGAGACAGGATAGAGCTAAAACTCCAGTAAAGTACATGTAACACTAATATAGATTTTTTTTTAATTCCTAAGATTTTGAATTATTTACAATTGTTTACAAGTATGACAGATTATTTACTTCGTATTGAAATGGTTCCAAGGTGGTTTACCTGTGGCGACAATAAATTTAAGTACTTAAAATATACAATAAAAGTAATTTAAAATTGGAACAAGCTGAGAAATTATAAACTTCGTAGAAGTTGATATTTTGAGACTCTAATGATTAAAACAGCGAAATAGAGATTGCTAGAAAATACATAAATTATTACGCGTGGGTTGTAATAAATGTAAAATAATAGACTTATTAGAATAAAACGCGTAGAAAAGCAAATTAAAGAAAATAACTTACTTCTAAAACATTAATAGATTCACCGAACATATCAACTGTAAGATTAAGCGCTACGGATCTCGGAATGTAAGAGTCGGGTGAAAATATCACGTTCGCCTCGTAATTGCCACCTGAAAAGAAGTGTTAATTATTTTAAATTTTATGGCCATTTATATAAATCGATCTAAAAAGTGAAAAGAATTACATAAATATGGACTCATACTGTTCTCTCAATGTCTCTAAGATTTTCTCTCTATCATTTGTAGAAACAAAAAAGTTTTCAAAGTGTGCTCTGGGTCTAGCCTACGCTTAAGTCTGTTAATAATTACCTATACACATTTTATTTTTTGTTTATAATATTAGTTATAATAAAGAGAGGGCGTATGCTTTATAATATTAGTTATAATAAAGGAATTTGTATGTTTGTTCATGAAGGGTAATTTACAGAACCACTGCACCTATTTGAAATATTCTTTTACTATTTGGAAAGTACATTGTTCCAAATGGACGTAGGGTATATATTATGTATACTAATACTCCCAATTGCACCCGGGCGTAGCCGTGGTGCGTCAGTCTAGTGACTAAATAAAGCTAGTAACAATCCATTGTTAATGGAAAAGGTAAAACTAACCTGCATTGTACTGGTCAAAGAAAACGCCCTGCTCGTAGTTCCTAGAGAACATTCTGAAGTCGGGACTGTCTTCGAGCTGAGGCATGGTGTGTCCCGACAGCAGACCTTGGATCTCCACCCGGGACGGGAGTGAAGACTGACCCAGATTGTTCAGGTGGCTCCATACGAAGGTCGCAACTGAAAAAGCACATACAAAGAACTAGCTCGGGCAATTATCTTTTAGGCCTCTATCACACTGCAACAAAAACAAAACGGAAACATACTTGAACGAAACACCACCGAAACAGCGAAACTCTGTCTAGTATTGTTTTGAATCAAATAAACGTATAGCACTCAGAAAAGCGAAACGAAATCAGTTCGCTTTGCGTCCGCGATCGGTTTAAATGTCGAATAAGATGCAAATACTCATAGTAATTCCGCTGTACTTTTCATACAGATTGCTTATAACTAAAGCGAAACGAAATCGTTATTATGGTTTCATAATAATTCGTTATTATGGTTCGTTTGAACACGGCCTACAGTTCGCTGTCGTTTCGCTTTCGTATCTGTGTGCTAGAGGCATTTAAGGTGCATACCGTTCGCCCTATTCTCAAAATCGATGCGGCCTAAAAACATTTAAAAGTATTCACCTTGATTAACAGCTTCATTTCTTAGAGCGTGGAATATCATCCTTATGGTGCTGAGATTAGGGCACCTCATCACTTGCATATACGAAGCGAGCCGAATCTCCACGTTCACATAGTTTTCCCGAAACGTCTCCAAGAAATATTCTCTGTAACATTTTTCACATAAAGTAACGTTTAGTAAATTCTTATCTTTTTTCGTCTTCTTATTGTAATTATTTTCTTGAAATTCTTAAAAACAAGTGTCAAAGAGAAAGCCTCATTCAGAAAAAAGCATACCTTTTTCATTACGGTGTTTACATTACTGACTCGATTAATTGCGCTATCCATGTAGATGATAGCTATAACTTTTTAAGATAAATGATCTGCTATATTTCAATAATCTAAGATTATATAAATTTTTATTACATTATTTATCACAAGTCAAATAGCCTATTAATATCTGGGAAGTAGTTGTAGGGCACACTGCGTTTCACAGTCATTAGAGCAACCCGTCTGGCGGCAGTAATCACCGCTTACAGAAAAACACCGTGAAATAAAAGCAGGTGTGCTTTCAATACAGCAGTGAGTGAGTAAGGGATGCCAAGCCCATTTTTCTATCCCTTCCTAACCCCTATCCTTAATTTTACTATGGGCGGCAGCGCACTTATAGCACCTCTGGCGTTGCTTGTGTTATAGGCGATGGTAGGCAACCTACCATCAAGTAAATCGTCAGCCTGTCGGAAGACCGTAACACAAAAAATAATGCCCATACAGTTGAGCAATGTAAAACTAACTCGTAGAATATTGATAGGTTGGGGAAAAAAGTTTCTTCGCATTTTATATGAAAACTAAAGACATTTTTTTTTTTTCAATTTTTTTTTTACATTTTATTACAGTATTTATGTGCCATTTTGTTCGATAACTTTTTGACCATGATCCCGTTTCTGCAGAAATTTTGAGACTTCTGATCAAAAAAACGTCACAAGTAAAAAAAAAAAAGAAAAAAAAAAGTTGAATGCGATGAAAATTGACGTCAACTTTTGATTGAGAAGTTTTTAGAGACCTCATCAAGTCAAGGGCAATTTTATTCTAAACTAATTAACGAATAAATAAATGTTTACCGTGTCTCCGTACAGGGTGTTCTTCTAAATGCGTCAATCGCTGATAGTCTTACGGGTATCGGCAGCAGGGAATCTCCTGCAACGCTCATCAGTACATCCGTGAATTCCTGCTTGAATCCTCCAATGTTTCCCAGTGCCTTCATTGCTATTATTATCTGTAACATTACAGTGAAACAGTTGGAACAGTTATATTCTCGGAGCATTGTGTGAACTTGGCTTTACTTTAGCTTTACGCAAGCAATATCAAAAATAACCAACTTTTCAAATTATTTATTGTTAAATTTGACAGAAGGAACGTAAGTAAGCGATAAGTCGACGTATGCCAAAATTCTGTCATCACAGAACATTTTTTAAAGCTCTTGTCCTTACTTATCTTAATTTTATCAAAATCCCTAAAAATATTTATATAATTTGATTTTTTTTTCTCCTTTCACTTACTAACTCAGTTTTCACCTTCAAATTTTTTAACTTTTTTCTTTTTAATATAAGGTTAACTAAACAAGGGTAAATCCCCAAACATTGTTTCACCTGACCTTGACACTGGCAGAATTATCGGAAAATCCGATGGGGCCATAACATCAAAATTTTAATTGGAAAGCTCTTGTCTGAGCTTCAATGTTCTTAATTAATATATTTCTTAACGAGTATTGTTATTAATTTTATAATTCCCTATCTGTTATCCGCAGCTTCACCTGCATGAAAAGTTAAAAAGTAGATTTAGTCCACCCTGAAGGTCTATTTAAAATATTGGTGAAAGAAGTTTTGAAACCAGATGAGTGGTTACGGAGATTTTCCTACAAACTTAAATTCTTTATAATAAATATTAGTATAGTTATTACAAAAGAACAAAGATACTCACGTTCTGTCTGTCCTGTCTAGGTGCATCAATCAAACCTTTTTTCATAAGATTTATGACAATGTTCTGGAACTCTTCTAGAATCAGTCTGGGTGTATCATCTTCGCAGCATTCTCGTACTGTATCGATAACAAAAGAATTACTATCAACAAAGTTCATAGACAATTAAATAAATACTAATTGCTTGTCATCATCTCGAAGGAACTAAAAAGGACGGCATATTTTTTCATTATATTAAATTAATTGAGTGAAGTGGCATCATACAATATTATATTTGTATAATATATGATTTCAACAATATATCCTATCGTTAAAATTAATTAGATATTTTTTTATCTAAAGGTCAGCTAGTAGAATGACAGTCCACTTGGTGGTAGGTATTATGGTCCCCCTATAATACGCGCAAAGACATGATAAAGGGACGCAAGTGGCCCGTCGACCTTGATAAGGTGAAGGATAAAGTACAAGGCATCCCTTACTCACATGCAAACACAACTGCACACAGTAAAGTTTTATGACTGCGAAAAGCTGTTACTACTAATTTAAAAACTCGATACATTGTCAAACTCACGTCAAAATAATTTTACGAGTCCTTTGGTCGAGTGGTTAAGGTAATTGCTTCAACGCCCTGAATCGGGGGTCCCGGGTTAGATTCGGCAGGGCCAACTTTGGAAATGAACTTTTAATCTTTGGCTCTGGTTTGAAAAGTAGTGGCATGGCACACAGGGTTTCCCAGTCATTTGGGCTACCCGTCTGACGGTAATAACCACTCCTTTACGAAGACCATGGTGAAATAAGAGCATGTGTGCTGTAGTTTCGGTGAATGAGTGAGGGATGCCAGAGCACATTTCCCTATTCCTTTCTAATCCCTTATATTTAATAGTACTATATTTGGGAGCACACTAGCAGCATCTGTGGCGTTGCTTGTAGTAAAGGCGATGGTAGCCATCTACTATCAAGTGGACCGACTTTAACATAATAAATAAAACTAACTACTCATGGAGCCAATAAGAACTAATATTAATTTTCGGCCATCTTAAGAAATGATTTCAAACAATGAACGTTAAAATTCGTCAAACAATATTGACTTGAATTAGAGATTCCTTCATATTAAATTGCGATTATAAAGCTTTTAAACAAAAATAATAAATTAAAGAGAATATTAAAATACTTAAGATACATACATGATTTTCCACTATGTTTGCAGTAAGAGTGCACCATGGACGACACAGTAAAACTGACCGCCTTGTCATTCTTCTGTTCCCTTAACAACTCCAACATACTTGTTAACATCTCCTTCCTTGGTCTGAAACGTTACGAAAATATTTTCATTAATATCCGCTAAAATTTTCAAAGTTTTTTAATGTAATGATATGTGGCTATAATCTCCTGTAAAAAAAAAGCAACGTCAGGGTGGACATTGCACCTACCCTAGGTGTGCTAGGACTTTGCCGTGGTGGGTGGCTTAACCCTCGGCAATCCTGACGGTTGCAGGGATCGGTGGAGTCACTAACCTTCGCTTGGTTGTACGGATTGTTTGTGAGGAACAATGAAAGCACACGCGAGTTTACTCCGAGCGGGTTCATTCCCAGTACAAAAAGGTTGCTGATTTTGTGGTGGATAAATTTTATCTTTTATTATTGTGCTTGATGATCTATAAATACTTGTTGATTATATCTTTATGGCAAACTATAGACTACACTATATTCTCTCTGTTTGTTTTCTGTGTGTAAAACTGTGAATCCTTGAAATTTTGGAAAATTGTGTACTAATTAATAAAAGGATAAATACAAAAGTAAAAGCATGTGTTTAATGTGCTATAAACAAGAAACAAATACAAAATTATTCTATCAATACTTTTAAGAGTGTACATAATAAATAAATAAATACATAGGTACGCTGCGCATTAGGCATAGTATATTATGAAATGTACTGTGTGCTTAGAGGTACACTTCGCGGTTGTCTTCTGTAAGGGATATTTTTCTAGGGTGAAAATGCATATCACAGTTTACCACTGTGCCACGCAGCGTAGCTAACTTAGCCTGAATTTGTAAATGACAATAAAATAACTAACCGTGGTATCATAGCCATGGACATGAGCCATTCGTGTCTTGTGTCTTGATCCACATCGTTTTTGATCACCTTGTCTTTGATCAGCTCTACAGAACCAGTGCTAGCGATGTACGGCAATGCATCCATTATGTGTTTACTGAAAATATAAAAAAAAACCTGAATTCGTGACCTGTGTACTTAGACATCTCTTCTGAGTGAGGACGTCCTATTCCTTTGTCGTTAGGCTAGTTATTATCACTTTTAATCTATAGAGTTATTATTACTCTTTATCCTGGCCCTGCCAGTATTTGAACCTGAGTTTGTCCCACTACGCTATCATTGCTCATAAAATTGTATATGTCGAATATACTTTAATGGTGTCAATTCCACTGAAATAATAATTCACGATAGAATTGCTGTTTTGTCAGTAACAGAGAGTTTGTTTCATTTTTAGGGTTCCGTACGTCCGAATAAAAAAACGGAACCCTTATAGGATCACTCGTGTGTCCGTCTGTCCGTCGCTCACAGTCAATTATCTCGGAATCTACTAGACAGATTGAGTTGAAATTTGGTACACATATCAACTTCTGTGACCCAAACGCAGAAGTGTGACGCGAATAGATGAAATCTGTATATGGGAGGTCATTTTTGGGGGAAAAGTGGAAAATTAAAAAAAAATTTTTGAAAACTGCATCGTGTGACTTATCAAATGGAAGGTCTTGTTGTGAAGATCTTAAATGTATTTTTTTTTGTAATTTTAAAATAGATAGTTTAAAATAAGTAGTTTTTTAAAATAAAATTACTGAACCTAAAATTTCGAAAAAAATACAGAAATTAGTTTTCTACTTATAGATTATAGAAAACTTATAAGAAGTCCATGATATTAAAATAACATGGTAAATCACTCAATATTGTGCGGACAGGTAACATCGTATGGAACCTCTTCACGCGAGTTCAACTCGCACTTGTTTTACATTGGCTTTATGTTTGAAGGAGTTAAGGTCTGGAGCCTCTTAATTACCTATTACAAAAATAGTTCAACTCGCACTTGATGTTTTATTTATGTTAAGGTCGACAGACAGGCTGACGGTCTACTTAATGGTAGGTGGCTACCGAAGCTTATGACACAAGCAACGTCTCAAGTACGCTGCCGACTATAGTAGTATTAAGGATAAAGGATTCCTTGGCATTCCTTAGTCACTCACTGAAACACAACAACACACTTCTGGAAGGGGGTGGTTACTGCCGCCAGACGGGCTGCCCAAATGACTGCGTAACGCAGTGTGCACTGCCACTACTTTCCAGATCCAGACCAGAGCCAACTTTGAAAAGTTCATTTTTAAAGTGGCCAACTGTGGCCGTGAAACGATCCCGGAATCCCTAAAACTAAGCGTTAAGGCAACCATTTATTCAATGGGCTCAGTGGGCCAAGTGCTATCGGGGGCTCATTCCTTTGAGCTAGAGTCAATAAAATATAATTTGGAGAATCTATAATAGGGTATATGCATGTAATTTTTTTTTATTTTTTCAATCTATAGTTTACATCGTCCTAGCTTGTTAAAAATATAAATACTATTGGAAATATTTCTAATAAATAAAAAATAAAAATTTAAAACGGAGAATTGAGTTTTCGCGCACCTTCACTGACGTCACAAGCTATGTCCAGCGTTTGTTTACTGTCAGTGTTCTATAAACGATACGAGTCTGTTGAGATAGCATCTGACGTCACATTTCGTCTCAACAAATGGCGTTCGTTTGGCAATTTTGAATTTTCCTCGCATAAATTGCATTTTTTATTTATAAAAATATGAAATACAAAAGGGATGAAATAAGGAAATAATGGTTTAGATATAACAATATCCGTTCGAAAAAGATTCGGAAAAAAATATTTGATCGAAATTTAAACTACACGCATATTCCCTATTACATATTTAACAAGACAAATTTTGTTTTACCGTTGATATGGTGTCCTTTCGAAGCAGTGTTATTTGAAAAGTAAAGTATATGAGTTACATACGTGGCGGCGTCGCATATAGTGTTCGCTCGTGTCAATAGTTGCGCAAGCGCAGGATAATGTAAAGCCCTAGCGGCCCTCACGAGGCGGCCCCACAGTCCAACCGTGGCCCCACTATCCAGCTTCTCAGCCACGTTAGGCGCCGACGCACTCTCTTCGCGGTGCTCCTTGGCACTACAAAACACTTCAAGTCAAAAACACTCCAACCACAAATCCTATTCGCATTTAAATTTAACGTCCCTAGTCGTTCTAAATAAGAAAATGTTTGTCAAAATTGCAGTAAGCTTTCCGTAACATTTAGAGTTTGTTTCATTCCAATCAGTTTACAAACAAAATAGTTACGCGCTATACCGAATACCACGCACACGAAGTTGCGGGCTCAGCTAGTGTTTAAATATATACGGCTTTTATCTTCAAAATAAAGGTACAAAATAAGTAAAAATACATACATTATAAAAATACATACTTGCAAAGTAACTTAAGCACGTCCCTAGCAGATTTAAGTTCGCTTGTTTCTATTTTGTTCTCAGGCGAATGATGATGAAGTAAGTTTGCTCGTCTCTTTATGTAGGTCCAAGCTGAAATAAAAAAAGATACATAATTTTAGTTTAAATTTATTATTTCAAAATTTTATACATAACAAAAAACCCAAAACAGACTATATTTTAAAATATTTTAGTGATCCTGATTATTTCCTAACGAGATTGGATTTATTAGCTCTGAACAGAAACAGAAACGAACAGGCGCCTACTAAATATTACTCGAACCACATCTCCCCTGTGCGCCGTTGCCGGCTTGTGAAACATAGTTTACCATACAAATATGACACATCTCTTCACTCCGCTCAACCGTCTCCACTGAAGCTGAGCGGAGCGGAGATGAGTAAATAACGAAATCCTATTGCTTGTTTCTAACACATCTCCGCTCCGCTCGTCTCGTCTCCGCTTTTGTGGAGCCCGGGCCTTAGGGGTCCCTGGTTTGATTCCCAGCAGGGCCAATTTTTGGAAATAAACTACTCATTGTAGGTTTTGGTTGTGTGACAGGGCACACTGCGTTTCGCAATCAATTGGACTGTCCGTCTGGCGGTAGTAACCATCATTTTACAAAAAACCACTGTGAAATAACAGCATGTCACTCCTATTTTTATATAAACAAATCACCCGACGTCTATTTATACCACTATTAGCGTTCTCTTAGTTTGACAACCATAGGTTAAACTAGTCAACCATTTCAAATTCATACGCAACTTGATACTGTAAGAAGTGTTTGAGTATTCGGTCATTAAAGTCAAACATCACTATCATACAAAGATATCAAAAACAATAGGAGATTGGACAGTAATCAGATTAAAATCTAAAATGTACTTAGAAAGAAAATATATAATTTTTTACGATTATTTATCGAATAATAATTTAATATAATTCATTTAAATATTTTTAAATGAAGAAATAAAATTTTATTATTTACAATATTTTCAATCTATACTGAAACACCAATCACAGTGCGTGACGTCATTTGTGGGCAATCATTGTCTTATGCCAATGCAGCTGTTTTGTTATGATATGACCACAAATGACGTTACGCGCTCTCAGATGAACTATCGTGGCGTTTTGGCGGCATTTTCAAACAAACAATATTAAAACATGATTTTGAGTACCTAAAAGGCTATAAATAAATAAAATAGTATTTTTTATGGGAATAAATATCCATGAAGATTAATTTAAAACATTTTCTGAAAATTTGTCCGATCCCCTATTCACAGAGACCTTCAAGTACCAACGGTAGAGAAAAAAGTCAAAGCGGCACCTTTAACAAGGGCAAGGACAAAACTACTGTCCATCCTATCCAAACATTTTAGCAAATGATTTGATGGAATGGAAATAGATTGTGAAGAAAAGCCGATTAACAACAGATTTGCTATAACTGGCAGCTGACACTATTGTTTAAGGGTTGCATTGTTGAATCATTCCTGGGATGGTATTTAATAAATTCATAAACTCTCATATTTACCTCCACTAGCCGCCTCCACATACTGAATATCGGTTTTGCTGCCCTCTTTAATCAAAGTCAGATCTTGCACAACAGTGGTCATCGCTCCGGAGTTTCTGCCAGAGAACGGTTCGAACAAATGGCGCTCCCGACAATTGACCGCCTTGTAAATGTGATGGTCCACCGTTATTCGACATTTGCTCTCCGATTTTAACACTGGCCATGTTTGGAATTTCTAAAATCAAATTAAAATATATGTTTACATACATATTTAAAAACACGCCCCCGAACGATCCCAGATAATTCCCAGGTGGTTATATTACAAACTAGGTGAGCCCGCAACTTCGTAAGCGTGGTATTCGGTACAGCGCGTAACTGAATGAAATAAACACTAAATTTTACGGGAAGCTTGTTACATCAGTGAAAACCGCTTCCAAATCGGTTAAGCTGTTTCTGAAATTAGCGTGCAAAAACCCACAAATAAACGGACAAAAATTCTAAAATCTATTTTTTGACCTGGATAACATAAGTACAATGTGTACAAATTGTTTTGTACACATTGTACTTATGTTTACGTGTACTTATGACACGGCTCGTTTACGATTTTATTATATTATTATGTATAGATGTTATATTGTGTTTGTTTATTGAAGTGGGAAGGCATTATTTTGTTAATTTTAATCCCAATCATCATTTTGGGGCAACCACAAAAATAAGTTGCTGACTATTTCAACTTAACAAGAATGTTCTTCAACCAAGACTTATAGATAGATATAGAGGTCTCACTAGTACAGGAGAGTGTCGCTTCTGCCACGAGGCAGAAGAAACACCAATGCATATCCTGTGCGAGTGTGGCCCCTTATGCACAAGCCCAGTCACATCCTGGGAAGCTACACAATGGCTGTGAAGATGTGAAGAATGCCTTTTTAAAAAAAGTACTACAGTTTCTTAACGTGGTAGGTATAGGTAGAGAGCTTTAGTTCACGTGGCGATCACAATATTTCAGCAATGGACGAAGTGATACTGGTACTCTAGCAGATAAATAGGCACTAAGAAGATAAGAAACCTATAGATGGCGCTTTTTTGGCATCAATAGCCTAAAAATACGCTCAAAGTAGGAAAATATGTATTAAACTTGTTAAATGATGCAAAATTAG
This sequence comes from Bembecia ichneumoniformis, assembly GCA_910589475.2. Lineage (NCBI taxonomy): Eukaryota > Metazoa > Arthropoda > Insecta > Lepidoptera > Sesiidae > Bembecia > Bembecia ichneumoniformis. The sequence continues at coordinate 2,608,560 of OU342545.1, forward strand.
TATGGCCGCATAGCATTAAATGAAGTCATTCCAATTTCTATCGTTTTAAGTGCTGATTCCATGATAAAGAACAGGAAAGAAATCTCTTTGAATAGTTTCGTCAATTAATATTAGTGACGCCGCCACGGCGACAGTGGCGCCCAATTTTTAAATTTTAGACGATCCCTGGGGAACGTAACATTTTACCAAGACAAAAAGTATCCTATATGTTAATCCAGGTCATAAACTATCTGTGTGCCAAATTTCATCCAAATCCGTTGAGCCGTTTTTGCGTGAAAGAGCAACAAACATCCATCCTCACAAACTTTATAATACATATTAGTAGGAAGTAGAAGCACGAATTTATTTTTAGATATATTTATTTTACTACTTATAAATTTCTATAAGTAGTAAACAGTCTAGATCCAGTCCAGACACTGTTCTCCAAATAGATACAGGTAATAATAATTTTCTTACACTTTGGAAGTCATATCGAACCGTCTGCAGAATGGACATGTATTTATATCTGTTAGTGCATTGAGACAAATCGCGTGTCTTCACTAGTATTAAGCTGGTTTCCTCTTGACCTCGAACTGTGTAGTCTACATTGCACGTGCCATGAATGTCTTGCTGAAACAGTACAAACATAAATATTAAAACAACATCTAGGTACTATATGTGCCCAGGCACATCTATTTCCTAATTATCTATTAGTAAGTTCTTTTTTTCTATCAGTCAGTTACCATATAAATGTTCTAACACAACCAAATTATTGTTCATTAAAAATAAAAAATAAATAAATGCAAAATATCATAACAGATTACAGATTTACAAACTGACTCATAAAGAGAAAGGCTGACAGTCTATTTGATGGTAAGTGGCTACTATATATGTGCCCAGGCGCATGTATTATCTACTAGTAAGTTCATATATGTATTAGTCGGTTATTACAAACTCAACAGACAGTATACCCACACAATCAAATTTTATTGTTCAGTAAAAAAAAATGCAAAATGTCACAACAGAAATATACAAACTGACAATCTATAATGAGAAAGGCTGACGGTCTATCTGATGGTAAGTGGCTACCGTCGTCGCTTATAAACAATGCTTTAAAAAGACAAGCCAACAAAAACTACATATTTAGTGCGTTTTTTTACTTGCACTTGTATATTTCTTTCACTGTTATATTTTGTATGAGTTGTCCAGTTTATGTACAATTACTTTTGTCCCATCTCTATTGCAAATTGGTAAACATCACATAATTAGGTTAAAAAAATGGTTTTCATACGTGCAGATTTCCTTAAGATGGGTTTTTTCACTATTAATCAAGACTGCTTTAAACTTGACATAGAAACGACTCCAACACTCTTATCATGTCAAGCAATTGACCTTTGAACATTTGTTCAGTTTATAGCATAAAATCATAAGTCATACCTCAACACCCTTGAAGTTAATATCAAATCTCTTCATGCTATTCTGAAGAAGCGATAGAAGTGCCCTTTTGAAGTTGAGCACCCAATCCTGTTCCTCATCTTCTGGACAGATTTCAGATATGATGCCATCGTGGAAAGCAAATCTGTAAATAAATATTTTAACGGAAATTAAGTACCAATAATAATAATAATATGCATCAGTTAAACACACCAATAGTGTGGCCTCAAAACGGGCACTATACAATAGCTAACTTGATTTAACGAATCCAAACTGGGGCCAATACATCATGGGCCTAACTTCTTAACTAGCCGACCAATGGGATCATCACTAAAATATATTAAATTTTAGTGGTTTTATAATAGGAATCTATACTAATATTATAAAGTTGAAGAGTTTGTTTGTTTGAACGCGCTAATCTCAGGAACTACCGGTTTTAATTGAAAAATTCTTTTTGTTTTGATTAGTACATTTATCGAGGAAGGCTATAGGCTATATAACATCACGCTACGATAAATAGTATTACATATAAGCAGTGTCCAGTACCGCTCGCCCCATGCGCACGCCGCCGCCGTATGGGCCGCAGTGGAGCGTGGCCGAGTTCAGCTAGTTTTAAATACTACTAATAAATAAATGCAATCGTTTGTTAGTATGGATCCATTTATTTCTACACTTGTTAAAATATTATTAAATAAATAAAATATTTATTTGCACAAATACATGTATAGACAATCTTAATTCATATACAGAAGTTGCAGTACAAAGTGCGTTCTACCCAACTAGGGCATACAAATATTTTTATTTCATATTTTAATGTATTGTGATTTTTCGAATTTAATCTATACATAAATAAAATCGTAAACGAGCCCTGTCTGTACATTAAATATTTTTTCAAAAAACACTTTGTACACGTTATACTACTTGTAGTTATATAATAGAGGTAAAAAAAATAACTTAGAATTTTGTGCACGCTAATCTCAGAAATGGCCTAACCGATTTGATTGCGTTTTTTACTGATGTATTGTAGCAAGCTTCCCGTAACATTTAGTGTTTGTTTTATTCCAATCGGTTTACAAACAAAAAAGTTACGCGCTATACTGAATACAACACATATGAATTTGCGGGCTTGGCTACTAATTAATATGTTTTTATTGTAATAAATAAATCAATTAATGTGTTTTATTATAAAAATCTTTAAAGTCATAATAGCAACAGTCTAATAACCATTCTGTCAAAATTATTGAAAATTTAGGAATTGCCGGATCCGGCAATTTTATATTATACGCTTTAGTTATTGTACGCTTTAATTGCCATAACAAATAAAAAACTATTAAGTAATACCTAGTTCTAGTCTAGGTACCACATTTTGGTCTTGCATAAAATGCAATAAATTTCTTTGCCTAGTTATTTTGAACCCTACTTGTCTAATTTGATAAAATAATTTGAATATTTTTACCTGAGTTCATATTGAGAGACAGCGTGAATGAACTTCTCAGCCCTCTCCACAGGATAATTTTCATCTTGATCAATAAGTGTCACATCAGTTAGTCTCAGTAGACCTTCACAAGAAGTAATGAATTCTATAATAACCTGAAATTACATTAGAATTTTTAGAAATAGTCGCAGGGAATACTAATTTCTATAAAATAAACAAGACAGTCTGTCTGGCAGCAGTCACGAACTCCTTACAGAAGACCACTGTGTAATAACACATTTAAAACAGCACAAACCACCATTCCATTGTCTTATCCCCATCATATATATCCATTTCTTTAAGATTGCCTATGACATTTCTTATAGTTATAGGTAGGTTTCACCTACCGTCAATTGTACCATCAGCATGCTTGCCAACTTTTACATATTTAAAAGAAGAAACACCCCTGTAGATAAAATTTTTGATAAATAATAAGTATATACTCAGGGGTCTAGTCGCTGTCCACTTCCATCTGTTTCTCCGCTTACAACTTCTAAACTATTTAATTGATTTTAATATAGTTTTTATTGAAGGAGCTATAAACAAGGTTTTTGTATATAAAATTGCATAAGACAATGGTGGCTCGCGAATGTCATCAAACAATGACAATCTTTATCATTTAAGAATAAAAATTTCATCTGTCAATCTATGGTTATATCTAATAGTTGGGTTCTAGATTTAGCATATGGTGACAGAAAGGGTGGCACAGTAAAATTTTGTGCTTAGAAACAAGTTGTTCATGAAAATTCACAAGTCATTGCAATTATAACTAGATGATTTAAAGAAATTTCTTAATTAAAATAAAACAGTTTAATAAAAAATTAGAGAAGTATTTACCAAAGTAGGTAAGACATTATAAATAGTAAAAATGGATTAGACATCTACTCAAATACAATAATGCAAGATAATGTATAACATTAATGAAATTTAATTTGTAATAGTAATTTTGACGAGCCAATTGGATGAGTGCTTGCCTTAATGCTCTGTTCTGGGGTTCCCTGGTTCAATTCCTGGCAGGGTCTTTGGAAATGAATTTTTCAAAGTTGGCTCTGTATTTGCAGGGCACACTGTGTTTTGCAGTCATTTGAGCAGCCCTTCCAGCGGCAGTAACCACCCAGTTACAGAAGACCACCATGAAATAACAGCTTGTGTGTTGTTGTTATTCAGTAAGTGAGTAAGGAATGCCAGAGCCCATTTCTCTAGCCCTTACCAATCCCTTATCAATAATCCTACATAGTCAGCAGCACACTTTCAGCATCTATGGCGTTGTTTATGGTAGGTGACGGTAATGGTAGCCACCTACCATAAGGTGGATCGTCAGCCCTTCTGCCGACATTAACATGAAAAAAATAAATCAAAATATTTACTTACTTCAGCTTTAATGTCCAAAGTTGATCTGTTGTTACTAGATCCAGCGAAGTAAGTCTCGACGTTAACTTTGTATTCATAATGGTAGACCACTTGTGATAGATATTTAAACTTTTCCGATTCTAAAACATAAGATACTTTATATAGCTAAGTACATCACTCCTTCACGGTAAAGATAAATAATTCGTATGCCTTATAATTTAAATCAAGAACTTATATTATATTATATTGGTTAATTAGTATAAAACTTACGAGCGCAGGATGGTGAACCACAAATGTACGGATCCTTTAGTGAATCTGAAAATTGTAAATAAGATTACAAATCCGAAAACCTACTTTACTATACAATTAATCAGCTAGGTACTATACTTAATTACTATTGGTATTTACTTTATTTTGTTTTAGGTATTCATATTTAAAAAAAATTACAATGTTTTTGAAAATCTATAAGTAGACAGATAGTAACAATCACATTATTAGTTGCAATAAGTTAGTAAAGCAAAATTTCACTTACAACGTAGTGATTATAACTTCTTTGAGCATAACTTTAGCAATTCCCGACTAGTCCAGTTTAAATTAAATATAACATTATAATATGCGGATAATATGTCTGTCTGTAGTTTACAAACGTCTCTCTTCGCTACAAGGAGTATTGAGTATACAAATACATTACATCTTTGTTTACAAACAAAGCAAAGATAAATAATTGTATTAGTGTACTAATACAACATCTTTCAAACAAAGCGAGTGTGTTTCTGTCAAATTTAGGGTTGCCGTAAACGAAATCTAAATTTGCCATATTTGTGAAGAAATTTTAAGAGATCCCGTTGTAGAAATCTTATTAGAAATCTTATTTTGCAATAAAAAAAGTGTGTGTGTTGCTCCGACGCATGACTGGAGTTTACTAAATAAAAAAATAATAAAAATATGAACACTGTAATAACCGATTTCATTTAGAATTTATTCTTTTTGTAGGTAACTGATATTTGAATCTAGTTATTACAGTTATAAGAAGTCTAAAATTATACGTTACTGTTGTTGAAGATATACAACCTCTTGTGTTCAATGTACGAAAAAGAAAATGTACGTTGACATTTATATAGAATAAGTAAGTTGTCAATGTTTTGTCATATAAAAATAAACGGATTGAAAATACGTGCTTTAATCTTTTAACAGAAGAAATAATCTCCAAGTCTATAAGGCTAACCACCTTGGACACCACTGCCCACAGCCAAACAACAATAGGTTATCGGACCCACCAACGAAAATGGAGAATTTCACGAAATTGCAGATTGGGTTGTTGCAAGGGAAATCTAACTGGGATACTTGGAAATATAAAGCCATAAGTCTGCTACGAACCGACCCGCACGTGCTGGAAGTAGTTGACGGCTCGTTCCAGAAACCCGCAGACCCCGTTCCACAAGCAGGTGATGCTGCAGTTGCTACGTACAACACCAATTTAGAACGGTTTGTAAAATCTGATGCGACTGCTCTTCTCATCATTACAACCAATATGCAAGAAGACACATTGAGAAAGGTCATGAGATACACAAATGCAAGAAACGTATGGCTTGAGCTGCATAGACTTTTCGACGGTACTGACGAGGATAAGTCTTACAATCTATGCATGAGTTTCTTTGGTTTTAAAAAGGATCCGGCAGATGACATAGCCACACACATGTCAAAATTGAAAAACATTTGGACGCAGCTTAATCAGGAGTTAAGTAAGGACCAAACTAGCGAGCTTCCAGAACTGCTACTTCTTTGCAAGATTCTTGATACCCTAGACGAAGCCTACTTCTCCTTCAGAAGCAGCTGGCTACTGCTGCCAAAATCTGAACGAACTATCGAAAGCCTCACAAGCCACTTATGTGCATTTGAACGAGCATTGTTGAGTAACAACGTACTTAAACAGGAAGCTCTTGTTTTAAATTCCGGAAAGATGTCTACGAAGGATAGAAAGTTGAAATGCAACTACTGCCAAGCTATCGGCCATCGAGTGAGAAACTGCCAGAAGTGGATCAAAGACGGCAAGCCTCCGAAAAGCAGTAATCCGCAAGCAACACCTTCGACTTCAAAATCCGCGAACATGATCCTTATGTCTATAGAGAGCACAGAAATATTTTCAATCGATCCTGACACTGAAAACTGGTACGTAGATAACGGCGCTACGAGCCACGTGACAAACCGGGCTGATTTATTCCAAGACTTCAAATGCTTTGACGAAATCCGTACTGTAACGACAGCGAATGGCAATTCGATTCGTGCTAAAGGCAAAGGTTCAGTAATAATAGAAGCATGTACAAAAGGGAAACTACAACGTGTGACCCTACAAGACGTTTGGTATGTTCCGGCCATAACAAAAAATTTATTTTCGGTATTAGCAGTACACGACAAGATTCCTACCAGCCAATTCTCATCGACGACAAAAGAATGTACCGTCTATGTCAACGGAGAAGCCTGCTTAATAGGAAAACGTCAGAAAGAAGGTGGATTGTATAGACTAGATGTTAGAGTCCTACAACCTGAGAATCCCGCACAAGTCTATGCGACATTGGATACTATGCAATTATATCACGAGAGGTTTGCACACCAAAACAAGAGGCACGTGAAAGTGAAAGCTACAGTTAAACGCGAACTGGACTTAGATCTTCCTCTTGACAAGGAGTTGTGTGAAGGCTGCATATATGGGAAAGCTCACAGACTTAAATTCGGTACGAGGACACGAGCTACCGCGCCAGGAGAACTTGTACACACAGACGTTTGTGGACCATTTCAACCCAGTTACTCCAAATTCCAGTACTACGTGTTGTTCAAAGACGACTACACAGGCTACCGTATGGTATACTTCCTGAGACATAAGTCAGAGGTTAAGGATAAACTCGCCTTAATGCTAGCTCAGACCAAGACGGAAGGACATACCGTCAAATGCCTGCTCAGTGACAACGGTGGTGAGTTTGACAACAAGTCCATTCGAGAATTACTAGACTCCCATGGAATCCAACAAAGACTGGTAATGCCCTACACGCCAGAGCAAAATGGTGTGAGCGAGAGGGAAAACCGAACTCTGGTTGAAACAGCACGATCTATGATGTATGCGCACGAAACAATGCCACAACAGCTCTGGGCAGAACTAATAAGTACTGCTGCATACATTCTCAATAGAACAGGTCCCACAAACAAGAGAGACAAGTCACCGTATGAACTTTGGAGTGGAAAGAAACCGGAAATTAAACATCTCCGAATAATAGGATGCACTGCCTACGTCCATGTTCCAAAGCAAAAACGGAAGAAGATGAACAAGAAAGCCATAAAAGGGAGACTTGTCGGTTATGATGAAGATGGCTACCGGATTTGGATCACGGACGGGAAAAATGAGAGGCTCATTCGTTCGCGTGATGTGACGTTCGATGAGAAACCGCTTCCTATCAGCGATGTTCACCCAGCTTGTGTAAACAACGAAGCAAATACGAGGGAGTACACGCTGCGACTGCCAATGAATAATGGCATCAGAAAAGAAGAACAAGCTCTCGAAGAACATCATGATCCATTACATATAGAACCCGAGGGAGACAACGAAGTTGATCAACCATCTGTCTGCGACGATCTTAAACGTGGCCTTGAGGGAGAGTATTTGGAACTCGAGCCAGTCCGAGAAGACCACGTTCAAGAACCCGAATCACAAGTAGAAGTAGACGAATTCTATGACGCTGAACCGCCTCGTTACAATTTACGAGATCGCAACGAAATTCGACGGCCTGTAAGATTCAACGATTATGTGAACGCTACCGAAACATACCCGGCGAATTTTGCTGATGCGATGAATCGAGATGATGGTGAAGAATGGCGAAAAGCGATGCATAGCGAAATGAAGTCACTAAGAGAACTCAACGTTGGCACGGCTTGTGATTTACCGAAAGGGAGAAAAGCGCTTCCTTGCAAATGGGTTCTTCGAACAAAAAGGAATCCAGACGGCACAATCGACAAGTACAAAGCACGGCTCGTTGTGAAGGGTTTTAAACAGAGGAAAGGAATCGATTACGATCAGACCTTTAGTCCTGTTACACGTCTAGCAACTGTCAGAGCACTATTGAGTGTCAGCGCTCAAGAGAATATGTACCTGGTTCAATTCGATGTTGCTACAGCTTTCCTCAATGGAAAACTTGAAGAGGAAATTTATATGCAGCAGCCTGAAGGCTTTAGTGATGGAACGCCTAGAGTCTGGAAACTTAATCGAAGCTTATATGGCCTAAAGCAAGCTCCAAGATGTTGGAACTCTTGTTTTGAAGGAATTTTACTAGAGTTGGGCTTTAAGCAATGCGAGGCAGACTGCTGTCTTTTCACAAAGGAAATTAATGGCAGAAAGCTATTAATCACATTATACGTAGACGACGGATTAGTAGCCGCAACGGATGAAGAGTTGGCAAACTCTTTTCTTAACGACTTACGTAAAATATTGAACATTACGACTAAACCCGCGTCGTATTATCTCGGATTACAAATCGTAAGAGGAGAGAATGGCTCTGTCTTCATAAGTCAAGAAGCCTACGCAAAGAAAGTCCTGGAGCGTTTTGGAATGACAGACTGCAATCCTGTCACGACACCCATAGTAAAAGAAGGTTCTTATTCAGGGAAAGTCGAAACTGAAAAGAATGAAAAGTATCCGTACAGAGAAGCTATCGGTGCTTTAGCATATTTAATGGTCGGTACACGTCCGGACATTGTGTATGCTTTGGGCGTTGCTTCACGGAAATTAGAATCGCCCTCTGTAGAAGATTGGCTTGGCGTAAAGAGGATTCTGCGTTACATCAAAGGCACATATTCATATGGAATTAAATATGAACAGCGTAAACCAGAAACGCTCGAGGGATTTAGCGATGCTGACCATGGAGGTTATCGAGAGACTAGCCGATCCACTACAGGCGTAGCCTGCTGCTATGGAGGAGGAATTATATCGTGGCTCAGTCAACGGCAAGCATCGGTTGCTATTTCTACTACCGAAGCCGAGTTGGTAGCAGCTAGTGAGGCAGCTAGAGAATTGGTTTGGCTAACACGAATAATGAAGCAATTGACTAAGCTCGAGAATACTCCTGCGTTGTTTGTCGACAATGAAGCTGCTGTTCGTTTGGCTCATAATCCGGAATTCCACAAGCGAACAAAGCACATTCGCATTCGACATTTTTATGTTCGAGAGCAAGTTGCAGAAGGTGCAATAGAAGTAAAGAGAATCGGCACAACGGATCAATTAGCTGATATTTTTACGAAAGAATTACCGAGACCAAGATTCTCTTTTCTTCGCCATGCCCTCGGAATACAAGAGCGTTGAATAAGGGAAAGTGTTGAAGATATACAACCTCTTGTGTTCAATGTACGAAAAAGAAAATGTACGTTGACATTTATATAGAATAAGTAAGTTGTCAATGTTTTGTCATATAAAAATAAACGGATTGAAAATACGTGCTTTAATCTTTTAACAGAAGAAATAATCTCCAAGTCTATAAGGCTAACCACCTTGGACACCACTGCCCACAGCCAAACAACAATAACTGTTTGTTTAAAACCATTGCCCAAAAGATGCAGTAAAAAGCACATGTTTTGATAAGAATTCATAATTTTGTTGATAAGGTTACCAATAAATATCACCTAAAGATTTTAATTTTTTTAAGGCAGCATTCGAAAGAAACCTTTTCGTTCAACCGTTTGCAGGTATTAATAAGAAGACGATTCTGCAATAGGGTGACGGACGCTCTATAGTCTGACGCTCTATATTTTTTTGTTTAATAAATATTATAATAATTAATTGGGATAAAAACTGTTAGTGGATAACATTTTTAACTGCATACGCAAACGCATGACCACTATACGACAAGTAGGGTTACGCACACATCTTCAGCGAACCGGCTTCAGTCTACCTATAGTTTTTTTTGGTCTGAGTTTAAGGGGTAATATATTGCCTATGTACATCCTGAAATTATATTCTAACTAAGTATTGGTGAAAGAATTTTTAAATCGGATCAGTAGTTTGGAAGAATACGTCCTAAAAAGAAACATACAAACATTACCCCTTTAAAATATTATAGTATAATAAATAGTTTTTTGCGAGCCCGTTGGACGAATGGTTACGAAGCTTCCCTTAACGCTCTGTTCTAGGGTTCCCGGTGGTCAAGTTTGAAAATCTTTTCAAAGTTGGCTCTCGTCTGGATCTGGAAAGTAGTGGCGGCCCATCTGGCGGCAGTAACCATCCCTTTAAAAAAGAGCACCGTGAAATAACTGCATGTGTGCTGTTTTGTTTTGCCGAGTGAGTAAGGGATGCCTATGACACGTCGCTACAGCTGCTTTGGAGAATCGTAATACAGTGAATAGTGATTGTTACATGACCATTTGTTTGTCAGAAGTTATTGACGAACTCCGTTAAAATAACAGTAAACGCCGTATCATATTGTACCACGATAATGCCAGTTTTCAGACAGATAAACGAATTTTTTGAAGGTGAAAAACGTAGAACTCATGAGCCATCTTGCATAATTATACTCCCGACCTTGCGACTTTTTTGTTTCCAACAATTAAGGACCAGTTAAAAGGTCAGCGATTTTCATCACCAGAAGAGGCTGTCGAAGAGTATGAAAAACATGTTTCCGAGGTCACCACGGACGAGCGCCCTAAATGTTTTTAAAATTGGTTTAATTCGTAGTTAAAAGTGCTTTTACGCTCACGGAGAATATTTTGAGAAACAATACATTTTTGACCATTCATAGTAACTTTTTCTTATTCATCCCGGAAACTTATAGTGCGCTCCATGTATTTATAAATAGTAACGAAAGTATGAAAGAGATTATATTTTTTTGAAATTCACATAATGCATTCGAATAAGGTATTTTAATAACATACATTTAAAATAACTAAAATAGAAACAAGAATTTTTGTGATAATTTACGTATAGGTACAATTTGGCATAACATGTTTAACAAAATATTATTTAAGTAGATATTTTTAAAACTAGTAACTATGCAACTGTTTAATTACTAATCAGTATAGTCGTAAAACAAAGTCTAGTCTCTGAGTTTGTGTGAGAATTCGGTTATAGTGTAATACAGTTAGGGTTGCTAACAACATGCAAAGGACATATCTATTAGGGTTGCAGAGCTAAAATAAACAGTATTTAAGAATAATAAACAATAATTTTCAATTTTAAAACCATATTTTTTTAACTTGGTGCACAATTTAATAATTTGTTTACATTTTTTAACTATTCATACGCTTTTTCATATTTTAAATTTTTATAAATTTATAAAATATTTTTATTAAATTAATCGAACTTCTATTTCTGTCATCAGGCCTCTCTGAAATTATTTATAGGAAACATTATTTCTGTAAAAGCTGAAGTAATTTTATGAGTCCAGATCCAGCGATGATAAAAACAGTATTTTGTATATTTTTTAATAGAAAACAGTACAAAGAATTTTAGAGTGAAATAAAGTATTGTTTTAATAGAATCGTTGGCAACCCTAGATACAGTTATAGTTTTTTATTTTGATGCTTCGTTAACTTTGTTACCCAAGTCTTGTTAGTGTGACAAATTTAATTAAGTTATCAATTTAAGTACAATTATTGTTTGTTAAAACGATCATAGAAAGCCATTGGTGGTATTAGGAATATACACAGTTTCTCATCCCTCAACCCTCATACCACCCTCTTACAGAAGACCACCGTGAAATAATAGCATATGTGCTGTTGTGTTTCGGTGAGTGAAGTAAGGGATGCCAGAGCACATTTCCCTGGTTTCCCTCCCCTTCCTAATCCCTTATACTTAATCCTACTATGGTCGGAAGTTCACTTGCAGCACCTACGGCATTGCTTGTGTTATAGGCGACGGTAGCCATCTACCATCAAGTGGACCGTCAGCTTGTCCAATGAACTTTACATAACACTGTGAACTATTTGCTGAACGCAAAAAAAAATTGTTAAAGAAATTGATATTACTTTATCGGCGACTAAGCGAAACTTCTTATTGCATTTCTTATTAAAAAAATGGATATCGTCTAAATAATAATAACGTTGACACCGTATTTCTTTGTACTAACTGCTGATTCCAGAGACGCCATTTTTATCATCCAGGATTCACTTTTTAAAAATGTACCGTGGACTTTCTAGCAGGACTCTGCACCTGGTCACAAGACTCACAAGGCATGAACTACTCAAGCCTGGCTCGAAACCAACGTTCCGGATTTTATAAGAGCTGAAGACTGGCTCTCGTCTAGTCTAGATCTGAATCCCTTAGACTACAAATTATAGTCAATTTTAGTGGACATGGACATGGCCTGCTCTAAAGACACGTCAACATTGAGTCTCTTAAGAAATCTCTGGAGCAAGAAGTGGCTAAATTTCCAATGGAAACAGTGCATAAATCCATAGATTCGTGGCCAAACAGATAAATAAAAAGCCTGTATTAAAGCTAAAGGTGGCCATTTTGAATATTTTTTATTTTTTTGCTGAGTCTTCAATAAATATATGTGTGCATAAATTTTATTAAGATTACCTTACTTCACAAAAAAATAAATGCATTTTCATTTGTAACAGCACTTATGGCTGGACTAGGTAGATATAGATTATTCTATGCCCCAAACAAGTTACCACTGGATACAATTAAAATTGCGAGAGATTGTATTTCCTACTCGTGTCCTACCAAGCTTGCCGTCAGGTAGGACTGGAACCTATCTGCCACTCCTTATTATTTAAAAAAATCTTGCCTATTTGATGGTAAGCTCAAGGCTAAGGAGAATGAGGGTGGTGGGCCATAGAACTGCGCGCGCGCGTGGTGTTGTGCGGCCGCTTGCGGCGCGCTCTCGTCCATAAACCGTCCAGTTTATCCGTTTAGATGTGTCAAATAGCTTACTCAACGCCTCTCAATATTGAGCAATAAAATGTAATCAATAAATACTGAATAAAAAAGTATCTTACTTGCAGATCCATAGCTAACGCTGGCCATGCACAAAGCAAAGAACACACACCAGTACATTTTCGCACTAATTAACACAAACTTTTTAGTCCATTGTGAGAATCTTGCGTCGTGCAGTACTACCAGAGTCCAAATGACAAAAATCTTGGCTTATTTATCGTGAGGTCGTTGTTTGGGGTCACAGTAAATAATGTTATCGCTTCATTATCGACTTAACGGAACTAGTTGATGATGCAGAATGTACTTCGTATCAGTAATTAGACGCAATTTGTCAGAAAATATTGATATTGTGAACACGTTGTCGTGTAATTTGCGTACGAGTGTCGTGTTGGGGTCCACCGAACGACAGGAAGTCAGCGGAAATCGCTGCGGGCTCATATTACATTCCCGCGTTGCATACTTAGTGTAAAATATTGCTGGATTTTAATTTTTAAATATGCTGGTGTTTGAATACTCACCAAACATTCGACTAAAATTGTAATAAAACTAAACAACAAAAGCAAACTATACTTACGCTCTTTTAACGAAAATAGATTTTTAAGAACTGATAAAATAAAAAAATGAAATCGGGTCAGACAATGTAGAGGTTACAAATTGTAAGCTTTCTCCATTCCTTATCCTTTTTAGGGTTCCGTACGTCTAAATAAAAAAACGGAACCCTTATAGGATCACTCGTGTGTCCGTCTGTTCGTCGCTCACAGTCAATTATCTCGGAATCTACTGGACCGATTAAGTTGAAATTTGGTACACATATTTCTGTGACCCAAACGCAGAGGTGTGACGTGAATAGATGAAATCTGCATATGGGAGGTCATTTTTGGGGGGAAGGTGGAAAATAAAAAAAAAATTTTTTTGAAAACTACATCGTGTGACATATCACATGAGTCTTGTTGTGAAGATCTTAAATGTTTTCGTAATTTTAAAATAAATAGTTTCCAAGTTATTCAAGAAAATAGACGAAAACTCGTGTGTCCGTCTGTCCGACCATTCCCCCCCCCCCTATCTCCGAAACTACTGAACCTAAAATTTTGAAAAAAATACAGAAATTAGTTTTCTACTTATAGATTATAGGAAAACCTATAAGAAGTCCATGATATTAAAATAACATGGTAAATCACTCAATATTGTGCGGATAGGTAACAGCGTATGGAACCCTCTTCACGCGAGTTCAACTCACACTTGTCCCGTTTTTTTCAACTAAATCAACTTAATGAGGGCATTTTCCATAGTAGTATACAATATTGCAAAGAGGTAAAACGTAAAAGGACATCGTACAAAACCAGATGGAGATTTTGGTCTTTCTTAATTTCAATAATTTCGTGTAAATATTTCAGATTAAATGTAAATGGGGATAACATACAAAAATTAAAAAACTTATTACTTAATTGGAACAATTGAATTTTTCAATAATTTGTACCTATGTAATGAGCAATCCCTGTAAATTTATGGATGGATATACCCTATCAATAACGTGTGCTATATTTTATTTCGACATTCGAAGAATTTTCAGTCAAAATTTAAATACGTATTATGTGTAAATCATATCTACATTTCAAATTGGAACATCGAACGAGGAACATACGAGTATTTTACTCGCGATTGCTAGGAAAAAATAGGATTGCGATGAGCTCAGGGTGTAATTGTTCTGTACTTTACCTATTTACTTTTATAAATGCGATAGGAACGTTATTTGTATTTGGTAGGGTCTGTATTACATATAATTACTAGCGACCCTGCCCCGGCTTCGCCCGTGGTGCAATTTTTATATATATGAACATTCCCCGATTATCCCTCCTTCCATTAGTGAAAACCGAATTAAAATCGGTCTACCCGTTCACGCGTGATGCCGTGATCAAGGGAAATAGGGATTCATTTTTATATATAGAGATTTTTCTGATATACCTACTTATAAGCTTACATATAAATTACATTACTACGTATATAAGTAAAAGATTCCAATGGTTCCATAACTGCTGATAACATCAAAATATATGGAACTGTGAATGGTTTTACCGATGTTTGCATATGACCTCATCCATCATTATACATATTACTTTAATAGTCGTCAGTAATATATTCCATACATGTATATTAGGTAAGTATACTGACGAGCCCGTTGAATGAGTGGTTAGGGTGCTTGCCTTAACGCGCTGTTTTAGGGTTCCCGGGTTCGATTCCCGGCAGGGTCAATTTTGAAAAACGAACTTTTCAAATTAGGCTGTGGTCTGGATCTGGAAAGTAGCGACAGACTACTTTTCGCAGTCATTTGGGCAGCCCGTCTGGCGGCAGTAACCACCGTGAAATAACAGCACGTGAGCTATTATTACTCTATCAAAGACTTCGCTATCTATGTATAATACTCGTATTGTAGATATGTGGTATATACATATATGTAAACAATTTATAAATGCAACTTATAGTTGAAAGGTTATTTGTTACTGATAATGATTTTACTGCAACAAACGATATTTATAAATGAAAGTAAGAATTTACTTAGTGCACACTTTACTTGGAAACTTGAAACTTATTTGGATATTTAGATATCTTTATTTTTTACCAGTTAGTGTTCACGGCTTTGTCCGCGTTGTAAAAGAAAATAATTATTATGAGTAATTATAAAGCCTGACATGGCGTAACTTTTTTAATTTTTAGACGATCTCTGGGGAACCTACGATTTTTCCAGGACAAAAATTATCCTATATGTTAATCCAGGTAATAAACTACTCCTTCAAATAATCCAGGTAGTTTTTATGTGAAAGAGTAATTATAATTTAGTAATAGGATAGGTTATTCTTCTGGATAAAATGCGTTTAGCAATCATAATTTTGATGAGTCCGTTGGATGGGTGGTTTTGCCTTAATGGTCTGTTCTAGGGTTCCCGGGTTCGATTCCCGGCAGGGTCAACTTTGAAAATGAACTTAAATTTGGATCTGGTCTGGATCTGAAAAGTAGTGGTAGGGCACACTGGCTCAGTGTTGTGGTCTACACCACAACTGTATATTTGTTTGTTTCTTTTGTTTCTATTTATTATTTGTTCATGAAGGGGTGGGACGAGGAGCTAGTACCAATAAATAGTCCTCGTTGTAGACTACCATTTGAAAGACTACCAATAAATAGTCTTTCAAATGATACCAAATACGGCGGCTCTATATCAAAGCGTTACCGAGGGCCAACTGAAGTACTAAAACAGTTGATTTTAGTACTTCAAAAATCTGCCGAAAAAAAAATTGAGGTTGCGTTAGCCCGCGGCCCGCGGAGGCTGGTTTTCTTGGGACGAAGGTTGCGCGGAGGTTGTGAGGGCGTGAAGGAACAATAAATAGTCCTCGTTGAGACCTTTCAAATTATACCAAACACGGTGGGTCTATCTAAAAGCGTTGCCGAGGTCAAATAAGTAGGTATACCTAGATACTTATAGCGGTCAAATATCGAATTTGTGAAAACTTCATCAAAAATAGTTAGAATAAATAAATGGACACAGAGACTATTACAGCAGCCATGTTAATGTGGCCATAAGGTGATGGTGATTGGCCACGGTTGACCAGAAACCAAGCAATATCAAGGTGACGGAAGTGCACTTTCGACCAATGGTCGGATCTGACATTGTCACATGCCACTGAAACTGTCATCTGATGCACACTTGAGGCTTGGTCTACATCAGTGGCGACCTCATAACTGGCCATAACCTCGGTCAGCAAATTAGTCTTGCTAATGTAATACAACCAGGTAATGTAGGTAGTAAGCTTGCTTGGAATGCTGCCTAAGAGACTCACGCTAGATCTTATGCATAATTTTTAATATTTAAAATTAAATTTTTAAATATTATAATTTTTAAATATTTTTGTTACATAATAGTTTTGAATATTAATTTAATTGAAATATTATTAAAAAATAATAATCCGTGTAATGAATTTTATTATATAATATGATCCCGACTTAATTATAATAGCTTTTTGTATCATAATTTATATTTTAATTTTTCCAAATTATAGCTATGCGCTATTCTGATGAAAAACTATATAACTGGTAATGTTTCATCAAAACATAAAGGCTATTTTTATGTTTTAACTTATTTTGAGAATGAATATACATATTATATTATCAGGTGATATGCATAAGTTGCAATTTGCCAACAATAATTATATCAAAATGTTGTCTGTTTATATAATACATATAATTATGTGTTACGACTTAATTATCTTATCGTTATTTGACTCATACAAACTCCTTAATTTGTTTTGGAAGTAAATGTAGGTATTTAAAGAAATCATTAGTATAAACCAATAAGTATTTCTTGGTGTTAGACTAACGAATCCAGACTTAATAAGATGATAACATTGTCAAAAATTTTCGACAATATATAAGTATTATTATAGAAGTAACCTTTGTAACTGAACCCAGCTACTGCGGCGTGCGCGGTTCGGGACACTGCTTATGTATAGCACAATTCTATTTTCGGAACTGGCCACTTACATAAAAAACATTTAAAAAGGTATTTACAACATTTGAAAATGGAACTCTTTTACTCTAGAATACAATTTGTTTCATCGCTGACTGTCACTTGTTTTTACATTGTGGCGTCATTTTTAAAATGCGTGTTTATAATCACCATGGATTTAAATAGTGAAAATTTTGGTAGTATTCATATTTTGATAGTTCAGTAGATCTTCGCTCGGTTTCAAGCTGCTTTTGCGATGAAGCTCCATGCGAGACAACTATTTATAAGCTGGATTGCATAATTCAAATGCGGTCGTGTCAATATCAGTGACGAATTTCGTGATGGTCGCTGGTCCACCGTTGTGAACATCAAAAACATCAATGCTGTGCGCCGTATGATCGAAACAGACACGTGAGCTACCATGAGATTCGGGCATCCTTAGACATAGGCACGAGTCAAATACATTCAATCCTAAACAAACATTTGGGTGTGAAAGAACTGTGCTCTCGGTGGAACCCACACAATTTGACTGAGACTCAAAAAACGGAAACGGAATGCTTACCAGATTCAAATATGTGGGGTATAGTAACAGGTGACGAAATATTGCTATTTATTGCTACAATCCCAAAAGCAGCAATCGAGCGCATGGGTTTTTCAAGATGAGCCGAAACCAACCAAAATAGCGCGGCTGCTGTTGCTTTGGGGAATCGTCGTATAGTGAATAGTGATTGGGTGCACGACCATTTGTTTACCGGAAATAACCGTAAATGCCGTATATGTTGCACCACGATAATGTCAGTTCTCACACGCCCAGACAGATAAACGAATTTTTGGAGGTTAAAAACGTAGAACTTATGAGCCATCCGGCATACAGTCCCGCGACTTTTTTTGTTCCCAAAAATTAAGAACCAGTTACGTGTCAACGATTTTCATCACCAGAAGAGGCTGTCGAAGAGCATGAAAAACATGTACATATACATATGTACATATGTTCCGAAGTCAACACGGAGGGGTGGAGAAATGATTTCAAAATTGGTTTATTCGTATAAAATGTAAGGTACATGCCTATAAAATATACCTTACATTTTATAGGCGACGGTAGCCACCTACCATCAATTGGACCTTTAGCCTGTCTGCCGACGCTGACGGAGAATATTTTGAGAAACAATAAATTCATTTTAGATAATTCATAGTATCTTTTTCTTAATCATTCCGGAAACTTTTAGTGCGCCACACGTATACATATTCAAGGCTGCTGCTGACCGCTCCTTTTCCCTTCTTAGGAGGGAGGCTTTTGTCCAGCAGAGGATGTCCTACGGCTGAGATGATGATAATGATGACTTATATATTCTAGGGTAAAAGTAGCCTAGGGTAAGGAACTCCTTTTAACATCAGTCATCTGACAGTAAAAGTCGCGTTAAAATCGGTCCAGCCATTTCGTAGATTAGCAGGAATAAACAGACAGGCAGACAAAAATTTACAAAAAAACAAAAATTATCAGCGAACTGAAAATTATATTATATGACGAGCCCGTTGGATGAGTGGTTAGGGTGCTTGCCTTAACGCTCTGTTCTAGGGTTCCCGGGTTCGATTCCCGGCGGGGTCGACTTTGAAAAATGAACTTTTCAAATTTGGCTCTGGTCTGGAACTGGAAAGTAGTGGCAGGGCGCACTGCGTTTCGCAGTCATGGGCAGCCCGTCTGGCGGCAGTAACCACCACCTTACAGAAGACCACCGTGAAATAACAGCACGTGCGCTGTTGTGTTTCGATGAGTGAGTAAGGGATGCCAGAACCCATTTCCCTATCCCCTCCTAATCCCTTATCCTTAATCCTACTGTAGTCGGCAGCGCACTTGCAGCCGCTTTGGCGTTGCTTGTGTTATAGACGACGGTAGCCACGTAGGTACCATCAAGTGGACAGTCATCAGGCTGTCTGCCGATCTTAACTTAAAAAAATCGATGTTTGATATTGATTGCAGTTATTCTGACTTTACAAACTGACACTTTTGTCTGAATCTCCGCTACTTTCTAACCAGCCAACCGGATTGATATGGTTTTCTCTAATGGTAAGAGAGATATACCAGGGAATATACCAGAAATTATTTTACAAATTATAACCTATATTCGTGTGACGCAGGTCGCTAGTCGCTAGTATAAAACATTTTTTATTTTAGCCATTAGACGCGTTTACAATATTAGCGAATCAATTCTTATGGAGCGATCACTATTTTTTGACCTCTGTTATACATAATATGAACCTATAACGTGTACAAATTATTTTTTTTTTAAAAATCTTTAATACAGACACGGCTCGTTTACGATTTAATTATACGTAAAGATTAGATTAGCGTTGTAAGTACATTTTTTATTACCAGCCAGTTTTTTAAAACTTAAACTAAGAAAGGAACCATTTGGGAATCGTTTAATGCATTTAAATGTAACTATCACAAAGTACTTTAACATAGTAACTATGTAGGTTAAGCAGCGTAGTCGTTACAGCTTGTTTTCTATTTTCAAAATGTCAACAATTTAACATTTGAGTTGAGTTCGCGTTGAGCTTGTATTGCTTGAAACTGTCTAATTAGTAGTGCGAGGTACGGCGACGATTTCATTACGAATGTATGCAGCCACCGAGACGTGGTTTGCAAGCTCACAACCCCCTGTACATGTACAATGCTCCTTCCACAGTGCAGAGAGACCAACTAATATTGACACATGCCCTCCCTTTTGTTACCCTTGTCGTTTAAACAAAGCCTACATGGGATCGGGGTGAGGTAGTCGAAGATACATTGGTCATTTCGTTCCTTAGCTTTTCCTGCTACCGGCAAAAACTCGATACGTGTGGGACTGCAGACGAACCCGTTTCTCCATACAAGGCACTCCTCGACAAGTGGCTTCCCAACGTACCAGCTCACATAATATTGTTAGCAGCCGATAGCTTTTTATGTCGAATGCATTATTCGATACTCATTTAAAATTCTAACATGAACTTATAAAGAAAGCTTGCCATTTTCATGCGATCCTTTGCGTTTGTCGGTTGTATACTGCATCGACGATTCCTTTTGAAAACGTTGCGGACTCGGTTATGTTATTTCGAGATAATTTTATATGGTAACATTACGCAAATTCGGCTTGGAAGCCAGCACACCGGTCTGTTTTGCGCCCACGCGCCAAAAATTGCGGGGGCGAACGCTGGGAGGCTTCGGCGCGTGCTCAAATGCGCGCGCGCAGCGGCTAACACACACGCTTCGATAAAAAAAAACCTTTTTTTATAGCCCCTCTCTAAAATAATATCGAACTCCACACGCAGTGCCGTTTCACGTTCGATATTTAAATTTGAAATTTCGAAATTCGAACTAGTGTGGTGCCAATGACACAAATCTATGTTTTATGAATGGAGTGCAATAGGAAGTGACGTCATGCGTAGTGTTGTGACCGTGTTCGTCCGATGGGCGCTGATTTGTTGACAATGTGCGGCCATTAGAGTGAAAGGTGAGTGTATACTTGAGTTAATTATTAAGTATAATTATTCCTAATTACCATAACAAATTATTTGGTTAACTATAATCACACAAATTAATGAGTATAAGTAAATAAATTAACTAATTAAATTAAGTATTGAAGTTATGGTTGTATAACTATTATTATCTATAATAATATTAATGTTTGTGTTGTTAATAGTTACAAACAAATACAAAATATTTCTATACTTAATAATGTGATTTTTAATTTTAATTTTTTGTAAGTACATACTTTTTTCGCTCAAAATAGTGTCACTTTTTATCCTAAAGTTGATTCGCTTCTGTTATTTCCTTGTGTCGTTAACAATATTATATAATTTCATTGTACAATTCCAAATGATGTACAATCAAATTCCACTGCAATTTTATTTTGAAAGATTCATAATATACTTTACCTCAAACAGCACGCTCACCTCGAGAAGGTACATCCCTACTGAATCGTACTCTTTAGCATAGTACTCTTAATTACGAGATAAATTAATTAGCCAAGATGCATTAACAGACATTAATAGGTTAGTAATGAATCGAATAATATAGGTAAACAAATAATTGGCGAAGGTATTTATCATGTTTTTTTATTATAGTGCAAGGGTATATAGCTTTTCGAAATTGTATAACCTGCCTGATAAGAATAACTACGGCCATTGGCGGATACGGGGGGGGGGCATTGGGGGGGGGGGGGGGGGGGCCCCCCCCCCCCCCCAAAGACCCAGGAATTCCATATTTTTGACTTAACTTTTCAATTCAATTCAAGTACAATTCAATTCATATATGAACTGAATATAGAATAATATAATCCATATCAATCAAAGTTATCGAAAGTTTCATAATTCATGTCAGACATTTGAGACAGTTCAAATACGCGATTACGCGGGTTAAAAGTATTTGCAATACAACCATAATGCATCTCAACTAGTAAAAAAAATACACAAAAAAATTACTTGTGATATTAACCCTAACTCCGAACTTTGTCAGAATGGCCCCCCCCAAAAATGAAATCCTGGATCCGCCCCTGACTACGGCCTTAGAAGTAAACCGTGAAATAACATCACATGTGCTGTTGTGTGGATGCCAAAGCCCAATTCCATAGCGTTAGGCTTGGTACTGATGGCAATATACTGCCATCATACTTGTACTAGGCCGTAATGTAGTGTCACAGTAACATAGTATAATCCTGACTTGTATTTGCTGGTTAGTCCATTGAAATAAACACCTATATTATGTTAGGTGTATTGTTAAAAACGACTAAGTATAATTCTTAATAATAAATTAAAAACTTAAATTGAAATAAAATAAAATTTCTAGTATTGAGTAATTGTTTCATATCCTTGTAAAAATGAACTGAGAGAGAGTAATGAAAAAAGTAGACAATTACATTAGTTTTGCTTGGTTTTTTTTTTTTTTTTTTTTTTTTTTTTATGTTATGTCGACAAACAGGCTGACGGTCCACTTGATGGTAGGTGGCTACCGTTGCCTATAACACAAGCAACGCTACAGGTGCTGCAAGTACACTGCTGACTACAGTAGGATTAAGGATAAGGGATTAGGAGGGGATAAGGAGATGGACTCTGGCATCACTTACTCACTCACCGAAACACAACAGCACGTATATGCTGTTATTTCAGCAGGTTTTACAGCACCCCCCAGGTTTTAAAATAAAAGAAAGTCACTGTCCGCTTCTATCTGTTTCTTCTCTAACTTATTTTAAACCACCCATCGCATTTTGATATGGTTTTCATTAATGGAAAGAGCGATAAACGAGAAGGGTTTTTGTATATAATTTTTTTATGTTAAGATCGGCAGACAGGCTGACGGTCCACTTGATGGTAGGTGGCTACCGTCGCCTATAAAACAAGCAATGCCAAAGCTGCTGCAAGTGCGCTGCCGGCTACAGTAGGATTAAGGATAAGGGATTAGGAGGGTACAGGTAAATGGGCTTTGGCATCCCTTACTCACTCACCGAATCACAATAGCACATGTACTGTTATTTCACGGTGGTCTTCTGTAAGGGGGTAGTTACTCCCGCCAGACGGGCTGCCCAAATGACTGCGAAACGCAGTGTGCCCCTGCCACTACTTTCCAGATCCAGACCAGAGCCAAATTTGAAAATTTCAATTTTCAAAGTTGACCCTGCCGGGAATCGAACCCGAGAACCCTAGAACAGAGCGTTAAGGCAAGCACCCTAACCACTCATCCAACGGGCTCAGCAAAATGCAGAAAAAATGGATCTGTGTGAAGCCGGGGCCGGGTGCCTAGTCATTTATATGAATTAATTAATTGCTTTGAACATTACTTTTGGTTTTATAAACAAAACTAGTTGAACTCGGCCACGCTTCGCTGCGGCCCATACGGCGGCGGCGTGCGCATGGGGCGCGCGGTACTGGACACTGCTTATATATAATACTAATACTATTTATCGCAGCGTGATGTTATATAGCCTATAGCCTTCCTCGATAAATGGACTATTCAAAACAAAAATAATTTTTCAATTCGAACCAGTAGTTCCTGAGATTAGCGCGTTCAAACAAACAAACAAACTCTTCAGTTTTATATTATAAGTATAGATTAATGGACTTAAATCCGACAAGTCGCTGAAAATAGGTTATGTTTTGACAAAGGAATAATTAAACGAAACTTGCTTACATTATATTTTTTGTATATAGAAATTTTTCTTTTTGCGGTGCCTCTCAAAATTTGTACTGGACCGTAATCCTATGTCTTTAATTTTTCAGTTTATGATAACAGTCCCTTTAATATTTGTTTTTTTATTTTTTTTTATTTTCATACAAGCCGTAATTGCGCGTGGTATTCGGAATAGAGCGTAACTTTTTTGTTTGTAAACCGATTGGAATGAAACAAATACTAAATGTTAGGGTAAGCTTGCTACAATACATCAGTGAAAAATAGTATTCAAATCGGTTAAGCTGTTTCAGAGATTAGCGTGCACAAACGTATAAACGAACAAACAGACAAAATTCTAAAAAAAACTATTTTTTTGACCTTGGTAACATAAGTACAATGTGTACAAATTGTTTTTTTGAAAAATCTTTAACGTACTGATATGGCTCGTTTACGATTTTATTGTATGTAATATAATAAAATATAGATTTTCAACGCTTAAGGAAAAAGGGCGCAGACAAAGTTCTTATGTTTCTTTCGTTCGATTATTAGGTACTAGCTGAACTCGGCCACTGGTGGAGTGCGCGTGGGGCGCGCGGTACTGGACACTGCTTATATATAATACTATTGATCGTAGCGTAATGTTATATAGCCTATAGCCTTCCTCGATAAATGGACTATTCAATACAAAAAGAATTTTTCAATTCGAACATGTAGTTCCTGAGATTAACGCGTTGAAACAAACAAACAAACTCTTCAGCTTTATATGTATATAAGTATAAATTTACCAAGTTTACTTAAGCAACACTGTCTGGTGTATCATTTTAAGAATCATGAAGGAATACATTATCGTTATCCTCTTGTCATAGGTACAGGCACTTTTTAACTCAATGCGTAAGTATCTAAATGTTGCATGCAAACTACCAACGTGGGTGTTCATAATAGGCCGAATGTCATGACATTTCGAAATGCCTGCAGCGTATACAAACTTCATTATAAATTACAACTAATTAATGAGATAATACGGTATAAAATTAAACGCTAACAAATTTTGCAAGTTTTGACGTTCGTTCGTAGTTTAGTAAACTTGTAGATTTGAATATATTTAGCATACAATGAACGTTGGAGTCATAGATGCAAATATATTGAGTGTCCGTGTGCAACGATGGAAGGTTTGCGAACTTTTCCTCACAATGTAGAGGACTGAATGATGAGATTCAGTTTGTCTGAAAGTAGGAATCATTCATATGGGATAAAATAATATTGTTCTTAAAACTACTCAGTGTAATGTTGAATTTTCCTTAATATTTTGACAAATATTTCTTTTTTTGATGAACCCTTTGGTCGAGTGGTTGAGGTGATTGCTTTAACGTTCTGTCTCAAGGGATCTTTGGATTTTGGAAATGAGCTATTCATAGTTGGATCTAGTCTAGATCTGGCAAGTAGTGGCAGGGCACACTGCGTTTCGCATTCATTTGGGAGGCCATCCGACGGCAATAATCCGTCCGTCCGGCCACAGAAGACCACCGTGAAGTAACAGCATGTGTGCTGTTGTGTTTCCGTGAGTGAGAAAGGGATGCCAAAGCCCAGTTCCTTACCCCTCTTTAAGGCGAGGTCTTAGCAGAAAAGCGTTATTCTCGTCGCCGAGTTTGACTTGTTAGAGTAAAATTAAAACTTAGATAAAAATACAGAGCATAATAAACAAAATTAAAAAAAAGTTTTAATAATTTTGTGTAGATTTATACAAAAATATATATTTTCTGAGAAAAATAATAACAAATTACTGACCAAAAAAAGCTTTCTCCTCACAGTACATAATAACAATTACATTTGTTTTTAAGCTTATTAATTAACTTAAGCTCTGTATTAAAGTTTGAATGGCTACTTTTATTCCTTTTTTCATATTTTACACATTATTTTAAAAAAACCTTCCAATTTTAAATCTGTTCGGTTATCTCCGAGAAGCTACAAAAATTTGTTGTGCGACATAAATTCTTACTTCATTCAGATTTCAGACCTTACTTCATAAATTGCCATCATTTTGGTAAAAATTGTGTTCGGTATGAGGTTAGTTCTTGTCTTAATCCGTTATCACTTGCAGCTTTTAGCACCTGTACCTACCGTTACTTGTGTTATAGGTGACGGTAGCCACCTACCATCAAGTGGACCGTCAGCCTGTGCACGACCTTAATGTAATTTTAAAAAAATATCGCAGACTTGTGACACTCGAGACTACAAACACATCGAATGACACTCTTCTTTCTGGTGGTCGTCTAAGATTAGTTTTCTGTAGAGTTGTTTGTTTGTTATCAAAAGCACAGTTGTACGACACAGGAACTGCAGAGTTTTCTTTGTGAGACGTGTACGTTGGTAGTCATTTTCGAAATGTTGACCATTTTCATTACTTTAATGGAATACTACAGATCGCCCGCCACTTCTTTCGCAACCAGTTTTAAAATCTTAACGAAGGAAACCTAAATTCCAGTGTAATTAATAATATATTAAAAATACTATACATTTAAAGATCAATCAGTTTTGTATGGTGTTCAGGCCATCCGTTTGTTTTCGTTTCAAATTCCTTTTAACGTTTGAAACTTATACCATTAGGTAGAAGAAATTATAGATTTTACTGGGAAAATATCGCGTTATTTGGTAATGGGGTTTCATAGATATTTACCTAAGTTAGGAAGTATTAAAAATCTGTTTGAATTGCGCGTCATTGATCGAGTGTCGAACAACGTAGAGCGATGTCTTTTTAATTTTCGAATGTTATCTTCATTTATAAAATCTGAAATATTCACAGAGGTTTACTGAAATTAAGAGATTTTCAAAGTGTAAGTTATAAAAATATGGCCTGGTTTTGAACGATGTCCTTTACGACTGTGACACATAGTGCCCTGCTAATACCTGCACTATCCATTTGTGATTGTTGTTGATCCTCTGAACCTTTGTTGACGATCTATTGCTAACACAAGCACGATTAGAACCCTTTAGTTTAAGGATTGTATGTAGCCTATCTATGTGAGTTCCACGAGTTTTGCCATGCGCACCATAAAAACGAAGTTCATTCTCATTACTTAGACAAGGTACCGCTGCGCACAGTCCGGATGAGTAGATATTTTATCACTCTGACGCAAGTACTTTGAAACAAACTCCTTTCTGAGGTGTCTCTACAAAGCTACAATATGGGTAACTGCAGGGTTGTCAGAGCACCTGCATCCCTTGTAGTGTTGCTTGTATTCTTAGGCGACCGTGGCCAAGTGTGACCAAGTGGACCATCAGCCTGCCTGCTACGCTTTATTATAAAAAAAAATCCAAAGAAATACTGAGAATAAGAAGCAACGAATAATTTAAATATAAAAACATATTCATAAAAAGTTACATTGATTATAGCAGTAAGTTGCCTTATTTCACTTAATTGGGTAATCAACTTGCTTAATACCATTAAGCAATTTTTCACTAAAACCGATGAACAAGGTGATGGTGGTGATATGATCTGAAAGTTGATTAGCTGTTTAAAATTAGTCTCAATAGAAATGAGTCTGGTTCCGACCATTTAGTCTGGACCATTTAGCTCGTGTCTGCGACTTCGTCTGTGTTAAAAAATTAAAAAATATATAAAACGTAAATAACCCCTGAAATATTTACGACGACGGTAGCGACAGAGGCGCCTTATTTTTTTATATTTTTAGACGATCCCTTGGAAACCCAACATTTGTCCAGGATAAAAAGTATCCCATATATTATCCAGGTGTACTAAATTTCATCCAAATCCTTTGAGTAGTTTTTGCTTGAAAGAGTAACAAACATACATGCATGCATCTTCATGAAATTTCGCATTTATTTATAATATGAGTAGGATGTTAGATTTAAAGTTTTTATTCTTTGTTTGTTAATTAAATATATTTAAAAAATTATTTTCATATATTTGATGAACCTTGTGATCGAGTTTTAGAATTTTGAAATGTTCTATTCAAAGATATATCTTTAGTCTGAGTGTAGTCTCCCAAGTAGCACAACTGGGTGGGAAATAGCTCGTATATCATATCTATTTAAATACTTAAGTGAAATATATAGCCATGATTAAGTTCTATATAGGTGGAAAGAACCCTTAGGCAACCAATATAGAACCACGGGGAGAAAAATTGCAGCCTATTTTTAGTTCTAAATTGAATCCATAAGAGATCTCACGATTACCTTAAGTGTCTATTAGAACTATGGATGAAAGTTATGCGCAGTGAACTATTTATTCACTCATTGACCGAATTAATAATTTCAGTTCGGTCAATGAGTGATTAATGAGACGCCAAAGTTCCTTTGAGTGGCGTGGCAACTTGTCAATAAGTTATTTTTTATAAGTGAATGTTATCTGCCATTTTAATTTTAGATTTATACCTCTGTTTGGGTAAATGATTAAAACTTCACGTTATACAAGCAATGAAACAAGCACGAAATTCCTGCGCATTTTTTGTTACTGTGAAACTATAGTATGGTTTCTTTGTAAATTTCGATGCGCCTTTGATTTGATCAGGAATATTTAAAAAGAGAGTGCTAAATCAAATAAGGAATTGATACTGATAAGAAATAAAACTGTTAAAAACCTGACCTAATGATTGTAGGTTACGTACAATGTTAAAGTAACATCGTCACAACTATCAAAAGTCTGTGATTATGCGCAAGTGTGATAAAATTCTGTTTAAAATAATTCATTTTCAAGGACTCCAATTTGTAAACATGGCGAAACAAAAAAGATCTTACAGTGTTTATTTTCACTTATTTGTTCTCTATTTGGAACTATCAGGTCTGAAAATCACTTATTTGTATCTTGCGAGTGGCAAAGCAGTGAATGCTATTACCAATACTAAAGTAGGGCCAATTTAATAGATCACATTTGACATCTGTCAGCTTAGGTTCATAGTAAAGCTTCATTGACAGCTTCTGTCATTATTTCAATAAACGTTCAATAAACATTGAACGCTATTCTTTAATAATAGCGTTCAATGTTGCACAGTAATTTTTTCAGATAAAAATAGACGTTTATTGAAATAATGACAGAAGCTGTCAGTGAAGCTTCACTATGAAGTTAAGCTGAAAAATGTCAAATGTGATCTATTAAATTGGCCCTATTTTAATTATTTGCTCTTTTGTAGGACGAATAATGTTATTTTGACAAAGGCAATAGAAATAATAAAATACTATGTCCTAATTTTGGAACTGTTAGATCGTTAGTGGTTCGAAATAAGTGAAAATAACTGCTTTTGGTTTCAAAAACCTCCTATTGAGACTTTTATGAGTCTATTGAGACTCCTATTTATGCGTTGGAGTGGCAATAAGGTACTTCTAGGCCTTAAAAGTTGCAATCACTTTAGGTTCCAAAAGAGCCATAAAATTATCTTTTTAGCCACTATTGGTGATATACTACTCTATTATACTTGTCATTTGGAATTAAAAGTTCCAAATAAGGGTATGTTCCCACTTATATGTAAACATTGCTTATAAGTGACTTTAGGGCCTTATATAGCACTATTGCTTCTTATATAGTGACAATTAAAACCTGCATGCAACTTTAAGTAGCAAAATCTACTTTACCCAACCATAAGTAATAAAACAGAAACAAAAAACGTTCCTAAGCAACTACAAGTGAGAGGATGAACTTATATACAATTTTGAGTTGTATTTAAAGTTATAAGTTTTATCAAACACTGTTAACCCACTCATTTAGAACATAAAGCTATAAGATAAGCTGCAAAATTCACTAATGTGCTGCTTGGGCTGTTATACGCTTATCCATAACACGAGCCTTAATAAGTGTTTACTTTGGAGGCCATTTATTTGGTATGTTTAGGCCTTGAAATGGATTCTTGTTGTATTTTATAGCTCTCTTGAAGATAATTTAAAAAAAAACGATTCTAATTATATGTACAATGTAATAAGTTACAAGCTTTACATAGAGATTTAGATTCTCGCCTATGAGGCAAATCGCGTTCATTGGTCCGATACTAATATGTCCATTATCATGCCACTGCAGTTGCTATAAATCTCTATTAGTACATATATAATAAGATATACTGGTAACAATCGCAGGCACCATTACCATTACCTACAGTTTCAATTTCAATTGAGTAAACATCCGATCTTGATTCGTTTTAGTGTAACAAAAATTCAAATTTTATACCAAAATATGATGTTCTATTTTGAAATGCGATATTAAATTATTTCGTTTTGTTGAAAAGAGTCTACTCTTTCTGTCCAAGAGGACAATAATATCAATTGCTGGACAGTTTATAGCGTGACCAACTAAATTACCGAGACGCGATCAAATAAAAGGTCAGGGGAAGATGAACGTCATTATGTTTTATTCTTAGTGTCAATTCTATTCTGAATTAAATAAGATTTTCAAATTCAATTCAAATTCAAATTTGAATTTGAATATTTTCAACATTTTTACGTTTAGAAGTTGTTGTAAGTATTATAAAAATGAGTACTTCATCGGAAGAAATGTATTTAACCATTAATTAATTTTTGTTTCTTGTTTTGCCTGTTATTTCCACGCAAGTTAGAGGAATATTTCATACTCGGTCGAAATAGCAAATTTACGGCAAGTACGAGGCGACCAATATATAATGTTACCACAAAAGACCAAAATTATTAGCGCCGAATTATCTCCGCAACAGAACTCCTGCGAACACCATGAAAGAGATTTAGCGAAATTGTCATATAAACGTTGGTGACATTGAAATCCTTAAAGTGATTAGCGTAAATAATCACTATTTAGTTTAGACATAAATAATAATATTTAGTTGTTTTTAACTAAATATTATTATTTTAACTAATATTTAGAGTTGTCATTAAGTGTGTTTTACGGTACTCATATAAAACCTGGTTTATGTTCTTTATAAGATGAACTGGACTTTGACTCCATATCCTAATTCCTAATATCCTAATCTATACTCTATACTTCTATATACTTATACTAATATTATAAAACTGAAAAGTTTGTTTGTTTGTTTTTTTGTTTGGTTGAACGCGCGAATCTCAGGAACTATTGGTTCGAATTGAAAAAATATTTTTGTGTTGGATAGTCCATTTATTGAGGATGGCTATAGGCCATATAACATCACGCTACGACCAATAGGAGTGGAACTTCAATGAAAAATGTTGCAAAAAACGGGAAAATTATCCCTTTGGAGAGTTTCCGATGAGTGCGCTGCGTAAACGGTTAAAGTTATGCAAAAATCATGTATGACGGAAATGTTTACCTTTAGGAGTTCTAAAAAAAAGTCGGCGACAGCATATGTCTATCTTGGTTGACTCATTGTAACCTTTTTTATGGTAGTCAAATTTCAAATCAAATATATTAGTAAAATGCCTAGAAAAAGAATTCCGCTTTCTCGGCAGTCTGATACAGCAATAAGGCTGCGTCTTTTGTCTATAATACAGTCGTTGTTTGCCTATTATGCTTTTGTGCACGCTAATCTCAGAAACGGCTTAACCGATTTTCATATGGTTTCCACTGATGTATTGTAGCAAGCTTCCGGTAATATTTAGGTGTATATTTCATTGCAATCTGTTTACAAACAAAAAAGCTACGCATTATTCCGTATACCACGCGTAAGAAGTCGCTGGCACAGCTAGTTGTAAAATAAGTTGTAATTTAGTGTTACAGTTATTAGTGTTATTGCATTTAGTTATTGGTGTCGTATTCCGAACGAAAGCCTTTTTTTATTAAGATCACAAAATAAATACGAGTTAATATTTTTACTTTTTTTCTAACTAAATATAGATACTGGTTTAATTAACCGCCATTATTAATTTTACTTTTATATATTCATTAAGATTGCCTACAAGTTGCTCTTAACTTAAATATTTTATAGTTTAAGTTAAGAGACAAGTTTGTTGTACGTTAACAAGTTAAAATTCATTCGAAAATTGATATGTATGTGAACTGTGAGAAACTTCGTCTTTCCTGTTTGATATCGACCTACATCGCCAACTATGTGAGTGGGATTTAACTAATTTATTTACCTTCTAGCTGCATGTTGAACTCCCACACTAAAGCAAATTTAGGTACTTTATAAAGAAATATATAATAGATTATAACCAATCATGCGCAAAAGGACCGCTTCCTTGCTCTTCAGATTGCATACGAGTTCAAATTCCATCATGAAGACTATAGCCGAAAGGTATGATGCGCCATCTCATACAGGTGGTAGTCGGTAAGAGTAAAAAAAAGAGCTATAATTGCAATTATTTAATTTCCTTTTTAATAATTTATTACTTGATTTAATATAATTTAGTTTAGTACAATTTAATCTGGGCCTTTTTTGACGACGCTACTTTGCACCCCGTCACAGTTTTGGGATTTAGAAAATATAAATTACATTTTTATAGTATTTTCATTGTATGATGATATCGACCTACCGATTTTACATTTCAGATTTAGAAATAAATTCTAGTAAGTAATTAGGAATAAAGGTTACGTTAAATAAATTATAGAATACATAGCAGTCTGTTTAAAATATTAATTTATATATTCATTACTGTCAGAAATCGAAACTTGACAACTTGTACAAGACTGAGAAAAAAAAATACTTTTAATTCTTTTATTGTTATTATTAGTCAGCTTTAGTTTTATTATCAAAATACGATGTTTTTATAAATATATATAATAGAATAAATATTTGTTAAATCTCCGAATATCCAATGGCAAACATAGAGTACTTTCGATATATCGAATATACATAAGTGAATATTCCTAGTGTCTATCCCTATTGACACAAGTTCCGTTCCACGCGTTTGACACTTTTAAAATATATGTTTTTTTATTACATTTACCTATTATAATAATAAATTAATAATAAAAGTGATAATTCCTTTTTGAATAGATAATTTTTTTTTCATACATTTGGTAGGTTAATTGTTATTTTTTTGGTCGAAAACAGTATGCGTGACATGAAAACATGAGAACTGTCACGCATATCATCATACAGTGAAAATAATATAGTTATAATAATATAGTAAATTTTTTTTTTATGTTAAAATCGGCAGACTGGGTAATGGTCCTCTTGATGGTAGGTGGCCATCGTCGCCTATAACACAAGTAACGCAACAGATACTGTAGGTGCGCTGACGACTACAGTAGGATTAAGGATAAGGGACTGGGTAGGAAAATGGGCTTTGGCATCCCTTACTCACTCACTAAATTGCAACAGCACACGTGCTGTTATTTCACAGTGGTCTTCTTTAAAGGGTTGGTCACTGACGCCAGACGGGCTGCCCAAATGACTGCGAAACGCAGTGTTTGTTGAGGCCGCCAGCCCATTTGAGGCTGGGCATTTATGCATACACTGACAAATATTATAATATTTTTGTGTGCATAATGTGTCCGTTTCAATAAAAATATGTTTCATTCTTTCTTGTGTTTTACAAT
Source organism: Bembecia ichneumoniformis (assembly GCA_910589475.2). Classification (NCBI taxonomy): domain Eukaryota; kingdom Metazoa; phylum Arthropoda; class Insecta; order Lepidoptera; family Sesiidae; genus Bembecia; species Bembecia ichneumoniformis. The sequence continues at coordinate 2,641,775 of OU342545.1, forward strand.
AATTTCACGTTTATATTAAATTACCTACTCGAGCTAGGTACCTTAAAGTATAATGAATTTGATGCCTGTATGATAGATTGTAGGTATCAATAAGAGACGCAATGGGATTGAGCATGTTTGTGGGAGAAATACGTTTAGGAAGACAAATGAGTTGTTTGATAATATTTTAAAACAATTCAATGAGAATATTTATATACTGTTGACTGACAAAGTATGGACTCATATTCATTCATGTGGGCGCATGCTGCGACTGACGAAACTCGCCGCTCGTGAAGCTAAGTTGTTGTGGAGAGTGAAAGTAAAAAATATATCTCTACTAGCTGAACCAGCAGACGTTGTCCTGCCAGAACCCGAAAATAATTCCGTAACCCGATTATGGCGCCACCTATCGGGTCCAATTTTATTTTCAAACCATATGTTAAAGTGACGCGTTACTTCACGTCAATGAACGACGGTAAAATTATTTGACTGTTTTTCATATAAAAATACTACAATCGTAATTAAAAAATGGGGAGTGGGAGTAGGAAGGTGAAAAATACTTTACGACCTATTCTCATACCTACCAAATATTAAAAAAAACGCAAAAATCGGTCCAGCCGATTTTTATGTTTTGTTACAAACACTGTGACACGAGAATTTTATATATTAGAGAAGATACTAATAAAATCGTAAACGAGCCGTGCCTGTACACTAAATATTTTTTCAAAAAACAATTTGTACACGTTGTAGTTATGTTAGAATCCCATGTGTTTAAAAAGAGATGTAGCCTCTCTTTGCGAGAATAGTAAGAGTAAGAGCTCAGAGGCTCTAGTATGAGTTTACGATACTACACTAATTCTACACTCGCTAGCGAGAACGTAAAAATTTAGTATGGAAAATCGTGAACTGTCAATGTCAAATTATCAATTTTCCATATAAATGTTTTACGCTCTCGCTAGCGAGTGTAGTATCGTAAACTCATGATAGAGCCACAGAGGCTCTAGTATGAGTTTACGATACTACACTCGCTAGCGAGAACGTAAAACTTTTGTATGGAAAATCGTGAACTGTCAATGTCAAATTGACAATTTTCCATATAAATGATTTTATCTGATTTTATCTGATGATCTGATTTTACTTTTGTTGATTTTTGATCAATTTATTTTTTATTTTTACTTTTATAACAAGTCAGCTATCAGAAAGAATGTAGCAAAGTTCATAATGTACAAAAATATGATGATAATCAATCGAAAAATATTATTGCTATTTTTTTAGATCTCAAAGTCTTAGATTTTCAGTTGTAAAAATTACTGTAACTCATAAACTAGAGCAATTTGGATCTATAGACCCTTATTGAAGAAGATAAAATTTCCTTTGAAAATGTGTAATTCTTTTTTCTACACTAAACGGTTTGCTCTAAAAAGTGAAAAAAAAAAATCACACGTGAAAAAAAAATTTTTTTTTGACAGTTCTTAGGTACTGGAGAACCAGTGGGACCTACATCAAAATAAGCAATTTTGATGAGCATCCTTTACTTCTAGATCCAATCTATACTTTAATATCGTTAAAAGCGGCTAAGCATTGGAAATGAAAAAAATATTACATAAATATTAAATGTATTTTAAATGTATAAAAATAAAAATAAAATAGTAACTACCTAATTAATATTGGATTAAGAGCTCTTCTCTGGTGAGATTTTTTTTTCTATATGTATTTACATATTTTGCTTGAGCAGCCAAAAAAAAAACTTTTGCGGAAATGAATTGCCCTAAACATAAATATAAACTAAAAAAATGTCATTCTGCCACTTCAAGAGTAGGTAGGTATTTTTAAGCGTCACTTATAATAAAAGTTTCTTCATGCAAAACCTACCAATACTTTAGTATATCTGCCTACCATAATATATTTCAATATACAATAATATATATAAAAATCTCGTGTAAGGATGTATGTTCGCGATAAACTCTGAAACTACTGAACCGACTTTGATTAAACTTCGTAAGTATCTGTCATTTGGTCCAACTTAAAAGATAGGATAGTTTTTATCTTAATTATTGACATCAACATTTGCTATTGCAAATTAAATGTTTATTATACACCAGTAGTGTCTATTTATAGTTTAGTTCGATGAATTATTAATAGATGGCTCTGATTTTTTTGTATATTTGGTAGGTATGAGAATAGGTCTTCACTTTAACATATGGTTTGAAAATAAAATTGGACCCGATAGGTGGCGTCACAATCGGTTTACGAAATTATTTTCGGGTTCTGGCAGGACGTCTGCTGGGTCAGCTAGTTTCAATATATGTATATTTTTATAAAAAGAAATATAGTTTTCCATTTTTCAAAACTGTATCTAGGTATATAATATTTACAGAGGCTGCTGTGTCTCAGTAAAGCTACCCACAAATTCATAATTGCTACCTTTAGTTTATTAGGCATAGAATAGATATTACAAATACTAAACGTCTTGTCCCCAAAAATTCACAGACAGATGTTAATTTACATAAAGTATCGCGCTATAATTATGATGATCTTATTGTGAAGCCGCCTCCACACAATTCTATCTAGCGGCGACCCGACCGCAGGCGGGCGCGGGCGGAGGAGGTATGCGCCCACGCAGTAGTGTGAATAGTAACTGAATGAAACTAGCTAATGTTGGGATTCATCTGCAGTTATCTTTAATTTAAACGCAAGATTGTAGTTTTTGGTGATATTTTACACATTTTTTATAACATTCTTAAAAGGAAATATGTTATAATTACACGAATAATTGCATTTTTGTATTATTTATTGCATAAAATTAAATTTCGTCTGTTCTTGTGACTCCAACCTTATTTACTCTTTAGATTCTTTCGATAGCCTTATTATATTTGTTTAAATAGTAGTCTAAGTTTTTGATTACGCAAAATATTTTTTTTTAGTTTAACATCCTGTTAAATACGTGCAAATATATAATATGCTTATAGAAAACTAAGCTGATGCCTCCAGCTTCACCCTGGTGCGACTGGGAATGTTATAGTATATAATATTAACTATGGCATTAGTAATAATTTTTTTATTGTTAAGATCGGCAGACAGGCTGACGGTCCACTTGATGGTATATGGGGTTAGCGTCGTCTATAACAGAAGCAACGCCACAGGTGCGGCAAGTGCGTTACCAACTACAGTACGATTAAGGATCAGGGATTAGGATGGGATAGGGAAACGGGCTCTGGCATCCCTTATTCACTCACCGAAACACAACAGCACACGTGCAGTTATTTCACGGTGGTCTTCCGTAAGAGAGTGGTTACTGTCGCCAGACGGGCTGCCTAAATGACTGCGAAACGCAGTGTGCCCTGCCACTACTGTCCAGATAGAGACCAGAGCCAATTTTGAAAAATTCATTTTCAAAGTTGACCTTGCCGAGAATCGAACCCGGGAACCTTAGAACAGAGCATTAAAGCAAGCACCCTAACCACTCATCCAACGGGTTGTCGTGGTTCCCCGTTATCTATGATTTATGGCCAATGGCTATCTGGATTACCGGTGAAATAACTTTCAAAATTTACAATATTAGGTACCCTTCACATTTAAACACATTTTATCCTTTATCTCTTTATAATATTAGTAAAGATTGTAATAATAATAGATATTATAATTCGTCTGGAGCGCAGACTTGACGACTCCAGTCTCTCGAACAAGCTGGTTTTCGAAAAGGCTATTCCATAGATCACATCCATATGGTATGGGAAGTTATAAGAAAACCGAGGACTATAACCTTCCACTATGTCCGGCGTTTGTGAACTATGAGAAGTCCTTAGATTTGATCGGAACCTACTTGAGGCTCTGCGGCGATGTCGCATTGGTCATCAGTATATGGAAATACTGATCAGTATACTGATCAGTATCAGTAGGTATATGAAATTTTTATTAATTAATATTAATAAAAATTATATGTTATATGTTTAATTAGTATTTTCAAATTGGATTAAATATTTTTAAACAGATTTTTTAAATAATTAACATACAATATCCATAGGCTATCTGTATTGTATGTATTCCATATTATACAGGAAGTCATTTCTTACAGTATCGCGCTCTTCATATACCTAAGTGGAAGGAAAATGATGGTCTCACCGCTGGTTTTGAACGATAACTTTCACCTCCACATTATTTTTATTCAAATAGATAGGTAATAGGAATGAGGAATAGTTTAACACAAAGGCAAGATTTCTGATATTTACTAACCAGTAAATGAGTATTTTACCGTACTAATTAACTAAAATATTATAATTATTCAAATGAAAAATACATTTCGGATCTGATCATCGGAAAATACATATAGAGGTTGATATTGTTTCGCTAAGTCTAGCATGAGTTTACGATACTACACTCGCTAGCGAGAGCGTAAAACATTTACGTATATGGAAAATTGAATTGGAAATTTGACATTGACAGTTCACGATTTTCCATACAAAAGTTTTACGTTCTCGCTAGCGAGTGTAGTAGTATCGTAAACTCATACTGTAGTATCGTAGGAATGGCTAAGTATACTGAAAATAAAATAAGCTATAATAATTATAAATTAACCTCCGAATTTCTATTAAGCCCAAACACGCTATATCTGCTATAAGTTGCCGAGGAGTTGGGTTTACCGCAGACTACTTGATGCTGCAGCATCAGATCAAAGTTACCTTGTCAGGGATGTACCACCGAAATAACATTATACTAAATTTCACATCAATTGAAACTGTAGAAGTTAGGGAAATCCCTTCGTCCACTAGGACATGAGCCTATGATTTGCAAACGCCTGAACAGATCTTTATGAACTATAACCACATCGATCACATCAGTTTAAAAAAAAAAACCGGATTAAAGTCGGTTTTTCTGTTTGGGACCTATGACGCCATACATACACACAAACACAGGCATACACGTCAAACTTATAAAACTCCGTTTTGCGTCGGGGGTTAATAAAATTCCCCTCGTTATGTTGTTTCCGTATGAGCTATTTAGCGAAATTATACTTACTATCGGTTCGACATTAGCTGAGGTCACTATGCCCATCAATTACCCTTTTCGTGCTTACTGTTTAAATAAAATGCCATTTATAAACTAATATTATTGAAAATACTTTTATCGCGCTAGCAATCAAAACGATAAAAAACCAATTTATAACAACAAGTTTATGCAAAAATCGCGCCATTTTTGGAGTAGACACAATTTATTGCAAAGTCCTCTTATTAATATTTATTTTAAATCCATTTTGTTTAAGCAGTTTATGTTAATTTAATTCATAAACTGCTTAAAGACAATTTATAGATGTAGTTTAGTGTAAATAGTATGTTAATATGTATAACTAGCTGGTGCTTTCGACTTCATCCGCATTCCGCATAGATAAATAAAAGTATAATGCATGAGAAAATATATAAAGCAATATAACTCCTGGTCTCCTGACATAGGTACATATTGTTACGTGTGGGGTGAGTCAAATAGCCGATAAAACCGTTAAACTTGCCAAAAATCGTCAATGATTCCGTTAATGAGTCGCAGGTAAGTTCCGAAGTATCGCTTTCGAATCGCAGCGTCGAACTGTGTACGTCACCTTGCCACTCTCCTATTTACATTCCCCGTCAAACGTCTAGATCTATCTCGAATTTACTTCAAACAAACAATAAACAAATACAAGTAAACAAGTATTGTAAACACGTATTGTAAATAAGGTCATTGAAAGTTCGGGAACGCTATTTCTGTTGAATGTGAACTCTATGTTGTGTACATAAGGACCAATTTCCTTTGGCAATAACCGGAGAGTGGCGTGACTTCTATTCTAGGGTGGAACTTTCGAGAACTTTTGACAGACGGCAACGCTTATCTAGAACGTTCCATGGTGAGTCATAACAATATATTTGATACCTGATATTATACTTTTGCCAAGCGTTGAGTCTTTTTATTTATACACATAGCTCGTGCACGCGGCTCGTCGTGGAATATTTAGCCTAAGCCTTGCTGAAATTTTATTGTAACCATAGAATAAAAAAATTAATTATTGTATAACATTATTACTTTATCTATGTTCTATATATCGATGAAAGATTTTTTAAAAATCGGATGAATAGTTTCGAAGATTACCTACTACATACAAAAAAATATACAAACTTTTCTTACCTCTTTATATATTAGTATAGATGTAGAAGGTACTGCCATTTTCATACTGTAAATAACATTTTTATCATATGTATAAAAGATACTAAGAGCCATTCATCTTCAGTCATTTCGTATCCACTCTTGGATGTACGAATAGGTAAAACTTAATCCTGTGATATGGGAATTCATTTGGTCTGCATCTGCATTTGAGCTCCTATGTTTGTTATCTTAGTTGTTTTTGAACTTGTTCAAATTGTTCGCTGAAGTCAGGTCTCTTGGCAGCCTATTCCTTGAAAAACCATTCTGTTAGAGAGAAAGTGGTAGTGTGGGTTTGAATTCGCTCTCCTCCTTTTAAGAGATGTGTCAAGTCTGTGTGATTTATGATACCTATTGGTCCATGATCACTACATGAATCTATGTTCATTTAGATATTAATTTGTCAAGGTTTTAATGTTTCAATTACATTGCCGCGTGCTTGTGTCTTTTTTAGAATTTTTTCAACTGTTTTAAAATTGAGAGATGATTTGTATCCCCACTTCATAAGTCTTGTGCTTAAGTTTTCGCGGTAACTTAGATTATTCTACTCTCTATACAATTTCTTTTTTACAACTTTACAGTACCACAATAGTCCAGGAAAATTTACCTAATAACAAAACAAATAAACCTCAAGGGTTAGAAAAATGAGTTCAATAAATATGGTAGAGAATTTAATTTTACATTCTTTTTTTTTCCGCTAAAATTAAAATTAACAGAGTTTAGCAGGGGTTAACAGGGGTTGCTAATGTGTTTTTTAAAAATGTACCTATCAACGCTTATATCATTCTAAAAATGTTTCTACATTTTTATGTAAACCAAAATTCTCTACAATATTTGCCTGAAACTTTTTCTAATTTTATCATTTTGTATAATTTGGAACAAAACACTTTTTTTTTCGTTCTTTTACAGAGTGGAATCGATAATTTCTTTCGTGTACCTAAATTTTATGATTCCATTAAATATAAATACAAATTTAAAAAAATGCAATTTAAACATCCGACATTTTGCAAGCTTGTCAGTTTACAATAATTTTTTTTTCTATTAAATCAAGGTAGCGTTTGACCACTATCTCACCTAATGAGAGGCCGAAGGTGGACCATACTTACCTAGTAAATGACCACACTTACCTAGTAAATTTTGAAGACCCCGAGTTAAAAAATCATATATAAATTTCATAAAAAAAATCATAAATCAAACAACTACGCGCTTGCTGAAAATGTCATTATAGACTTTTAAGTCGCATTCGATCCGACCAATAGCGTTGCGTTTCAAGTGTTTTGAATTTCCCACTTTTTTTTTTAAACTATTTAATCATTATTTTCTTAACGAAAAAGAAATAATATTAAAAAATATTTAAATATACATTATTGTAAAGTAATATTGTTCATTAAAAAAAATTAACCCTTTATTGAATTAGACGCATATTCCCTATTGTAACAGCTTGTCGTACAACAAAGTTCTCGTCTAAAGATTTCCATGTTGCTCGATGGCTAATCGGTCCATCCATTACAAATACAACGCTTAGAATTATAGAAATAATTGATCACCATATAGTCGGCTCATTAGAATGTCCAAACAATAATCGCTGATACAATGTAGTAATTTATCTGATTAGAAAACCGAGCAATCGTGAAATTATCTAAACTGTATCAAACGGGAAATGAATATTGAATAAATAGAATACGGAGGCATAATTTTGTGTCATTGTGGTTCAGTTTGAGCGTTCGGATTTAGCCCCCACGCATAGTGTAGGCGCTAACATTCGCTCTAACTTCAGTTTCCAATTTTATCCGCCAACGAACACACGATAATTCCGAGATGTGAGCGACAATTTTATGTGAAATATATTCCTTGAATATTTTATTACTATGTACACCTGTGTTCATACAGGTATTGACGGTGACATCGGCAAATTGAAAGTAGGTTCGTTCTGAATGTATTGTTCTTTGTTTTCGGTGATAAAGGTTTCGTTGAAGATCCTTGACGAGAGTTTATAGAGTCTTATATCTTTTAAAATATACGAGACTACGTTCCACCCCCCATTTTTTGTAAATTATACATATACAACACCTTCCTGGTTTATGGTCCCCTCCATTAGTGAAAATAGTATTAAAATTCAGAGACAGGAGCGCACAGCGAATATAAGAGATGAGGATAGGATAGGATTACAATTGGTTATCATATTTACATCTCGTATGAAAATAATTTTGTATCTCTATATTTGTTTAAGGGACATCAAAATAGAAACATTTACAAAATGAGAGAAGTACTAAAAATCAGTATACAAGATAGTGTCAGCTTGTCTGCTAACCTTTACCTTGTGCTCTATGTCTTATAGATATGTCTCACGTACTCTCAAGCAATTTTACAATTTTATAATGAATTTTATCGACGGATGAAAGACAATTTTAGGGCTTCGATTGTGGGCTGCCGACCATAGTGCGATTGAGGATAAGGGATTAGGAAGGGATAGAGAAATGGGCTCTGGCATTCCTTACTCATTCACCGAAACACAACAGTATAGAGTAATGCTGTTATTTCACGTGGTCTTCTGTAAGGCGGTGGTTACTGCCGCTTAACATTTACCTTCTCCATTTTCCTTTATCCTCTCGGGATAGGCAACTCATTTGCATTCCTCAGTGTTGCTTGCGTATGTAGACGATGTTAGCCATCTACCATCAAGTCCAAGGTCCGCATCCCGCATTTTTACCATTGGTCGAGTGTCGAAATTTTCAAAAATCCTATATAAAAAGTTGAAATAAAGCAATGTTACAAATTTCAGCTTTCTAGACTTCATAAAGTCCTAGACCTATTAAATTTCGATTAACCACTTTAATTCAATGGTATGTATATGTAATTTTATCACAATTCCTTGAACGTCCTTCCAATAAACATACAGGAGGATACTCGTTAGTGCATTTAACCGGAGAAGCATCCAGGGAATCGTTGGTAAAAACGAAGTATTGGACTCCAATCGATCGCACCATGTCATCGACCCGCGAGACGTGGGAATTCAACTGAGATGACATTACCGAACAGCATTATTACCTTTTTACTGTTCGCAATGCCAATTTGTTTTCAACTCTCGATTTGGTCGAACATCGACTGAAAACATTCATGCATTAAGACTGTAGGTACACTCACTCAAGTCAGTCGGCTCGAAAAATATCAGTAATCATGAGTTATGCGATATTTTTATATTTTCTTAGAACACGCAGCCGCTACTACGAATTTGATGTCATTATTTTTCTTTATGGGATGTACTGAAAGTATATTCAGATTTACAAATCGTTTAAATAGTAAAAAAGTATGAAATTCTAGAACCTTTAAAAGACTATGAGTCTTATAGAGGTTTGATAATAGCTTAATGCAAATTTTATACACAAACCTTCTTCGTTTATCGCTTTTTCCATCAGTGAAGACTGTATCAAAATCCGCATGGTTTAGAATAAGTTAACGAAGAAATAGACAGAAAACAACAGCATGAAAATAGCAACAAATATTTTATGATTTGTGATATAGAGCATAGAAGATTAAGTATATATACATACATACTCCATTTAATTATAAAATATACAGAATATAATATATCGAGAGGGCATTGAGAAAATTTTCCTACAAAAATTCTACAAAAATATTGATGGCTTGACGTAGCTAAATGAGCTAGCTAAAAAGATTTTGTACCATGTGGCTCTAAATGTCACATTCCGTACCTATTCTTTCGTCTTGCCCGATCTATACAGTTGAAAATCTTTGTCTATATACATATCGATGGCCCCAACGAATAAACGTGCAAGAGCTCTTACCCAAAATTTTTTTTTCGTATTTTTCGTTTGCATGGCCTATTATACACCTATAATATTTTTTTTGAATATTTTAGACTTAAAATAAGGCTGTTATAGCACAATATTCGTTTATTGTACGGAAAAAAAATTACATATCACATGAATAATAAAACATGCGCTTATTGCAGATTATTTGTTTATTTGAGTTCACCAGAATATACGTGTTAAATCAATCTGCCGCTCGTGTCTATCCTTTGCTTTGGGTAATAACTCTTGCACGATTATTCGTGTAAAAATGCAAGCGACTTTTATCAGTAATGCCTCATTGCAGGCGGCAAAACTTTGAATATAATAATTACAGCTATTCTATTATCTTTTACTAATTTCTCCTGTTTTTTCTACTTTTGTAAAGACCCGTAACTCCTATAGAACCGCTTACGAAAAAGAGAAAAATAGATCCTAATTTATGGAAAGATCGCAAAAATAAAACTTTTAAAAATTCTGGTAAAAGTTATGAAAGTGTTAGAACTAAAAAGCAAAACGTAGAAAAATCTATTGGACCACCATGCAACTGCAAACTGAAATGTTACGAAAAGATACAGCAAAATATGAGGAGTAAAATTTTTCAGAATTTTTGGGCTATCAGGGACCACGAAAGACAGTGGGATTTTATTAACCGCCATTTAAAAAAAGATAACGTCAAAAAATTACAGTTGAACGTAAAAATAATAGTACTCAAACATTAACATAACAACTAATTCCATGATTAAAGTTTGTAAAACTATGTTTTTAAGTACCTTGTCTATTACACAGCAAGTAGTATACACAGCTATTGATAAATTGGGAGATGACAATTATTTAAAAGATTACAGAGGAACTCATAAGAATAGGCCAAGAAAAATGTCAGAAGAGACTGAGAAAAGTATAATTGACCATATAAATCTATTTGAAAGAGTTGAATCACACTATACTCGTAAAGATAGCCAAAAGCAATATCTGTGTGAAACATTGAATGTCTCTAAAATGCACCGACTATATTTAGAATGGATAGATACAAACCACCAGTACAATCAAACATGCAAAGCAACTAAACGGCAATATGAAATAATATTTAATACGAAGTTTAACCTATCCTTTCACAAACCTAAAAAAGATTTATGTGAAATATGTTCAATTTACCAAACTTCTGATGATGTTAGAAAAGAACAGTTAAAAGCTGACTATGAAAAGCACTTGAAAGAAAAACAAATGGTAAGGCAATTAAAGGAACAAGAAAAAGAAAAATTTTGTTCAGATGACATTGTTGTAGCATGTTTTGATCTGGAAAAAGTGTTAAATATCCCCCAAAGTGAAGTAGGCATATTTCATTATAAACGGAAGTATCCTGTATACAATATCTTAGAGAAGAAAGGTTACTGCTACGTCTGACATTGTCAGATTGCGAAAAGGGGTGCGATAGAAATAGTCTTTGGTCATTTATCCAGGCACACGTTGAAAATATATCCTTTTATTCTGATTCATGCGCAGGGCAAAATCGTAATCGTTTCGGATTCGCCATGTTTTCTTTAGCGGCAAAGAAATACAACATAAAAATAACACATAGGTTTTTGGAGAAAGGTCATAGCCAATCGGAGGGCGATTCTATGCATGCTGCTATTGAGCGTTCTAAGAAAAAGCATCCTATCTACACACCTGATCAAATGTATTCCTTGATAGAGAATGCCAAAGTTACCGGGCATAAGTATCAAGTAAAACAAATGACGCAAGCTGATTTCATAGATTTTAAAGAATTAATTAAAGGGAAGAATTGGTTAAAAGCAATAAAATTTACTTTAGCAAAATAAAAGAAGTAGTTTTTCCTTATAATCAACCTGATACAGTTTACTTTAGATACAGTTTTGAAGACGAATTACAAGAGATGCAAGCTATTACGAGGACTAACTCAAGAAGGCGACGAGGGGAACCTATAGAAGACGCTGAAAACCTAAAACTCGCATTCACTGGAATGCTACCCATACCTCTTCCTTTATATAGAGATTTAATAAGTCTGTGTGACTCGGGAGCCATGCCAAACCATTACCAGTGTTTTTACAGAAATCTAGTGCCATTAAATTCCACCTCAGTTACCAACGAAGGGACGAGGAGAATTAGTAACCACTTATTAGTTTTCTGTTAGATTTTTCTTGTTTTTGTTTATATACTTGATAAGTACCTACTTCGTTCTAAATTGGATAAATAAATAGTAATTATTCTTATTAACAATATTTTTTATTGAACCTTCAACAAAAAAATATTAGCTAATTTACATTATATACCATGCACTAATAAAGTCGTATTACATAAATAATGAGTCGATTTTGTTAACACAAATATACGGGCCCTTATCTTTACAAACATGTAAAAGCAACAAAATATACAAGAATAAGTGTGTAGATGACCAGAGCAAGGCTCAGGGAAAAAAAAATACGTGGAATAACCATGCAACATTTCACTACACTTGTTTAAGCTTCATTTATGACACGAATAAACGTGGAGTGATACAATAATGTTAACAAGTCACATATTATTCCCTAGAATAATAATTTAATACGGTTTTTCTTAAATTATGTAGTAAACCGATAATATTTTATTTATAATAAATATATGAGCTGAAAGATATTTTTTTTACCTTTAATTTGATTACACATTATATTTGTCTATTTATTATGTAATTAATGTTATGTGATTCCAAACGTTTTATAATCTTCCTGAAAAGTTGTCGTTTTTCGATTGCACGTTTATTCGTTGGGGCCATCGATATAATAAAGTCGTAAACGAGCCGTCTCTGAACATTAAAGATTTTTTTACAAAAACAATTTGTAGACATTGTACATGTTACCGATGTCAAAAAAATTAGTTTTGGAATTTTTGTCTGTTTGTTTGAGCGTTTGTGCACGTCAATCTCTGAAAAAGCTTAAGCGATTTGAATGTGGTTTTCACTGATGTATTTTAGCAAGCTACCCGTAACATTAGTGTTTGTTTCATTCCAATCGGTTTATAAACAAAAAAAAGTTACGCGCTATACCGAATACCACGCGTACGAAGTTGAAGGCTCAGCTAGTAAATAAATTATCAATCTTATACTTCTTTTTTTTTATGTTAAGGTCGGCAGACAGGCTGACGGTCCACTTCATGGTAGGTGGCTGCCGTCGCCTATAATACAAGCAACGCCTAAGCTGCTGCAAGTGCGCTGCCGAGTGCAGTAGGATTAAGGATAAGGGATTAGGAGTGGATAGGGAAATGGGCTCTGGCAATCCTTACTTTTGTAAAATTGAAATCTGTAAAATATGTTATAATTAAATAGGTTTAAATATTACACATAATTAACTTGGTGCACGTTCATTAGTAGACTAAATAATAAAAAAGTAATAAAAAAAGTGGAGAATGCATAAAGACTTGCGGGAATAGTTGCAGGGCACACAGTCAAACTGGATAGCTTGTCTGGCTGCAAAAACAAACCTCTTACTCCTATCTTATCTTTATCTTCTCAGGATATCAGCGCAATATCATTTCTCCTATTGCTTGCATGTATAGAGCGACAGTAACTGCCTACAATCAAGAAGACGATTAGCTTGCCTGCCATAATTGAACACATTTTGAACATACCATAGGTTATAATAAAATAAAATCATGACTTCATAATTTAAAAACATTACAATGGTGCCCGATACAATGCGTAGGTACCTATGCTATTTGTCTATTTCATTGTGAGAAATTGTACCTACGTTAGGAGTGTGTTAGAAAGGCAAACATTATTAATGATTCTGGATAAACAGATGCTTATTTATCGGAATGCGCTTTCGTAATTCCACGGTCCACGCCTGTGGGAAATTGTCAGGAACACGAGATTTACATTTTTATGTTTCAATTTTTACTATGTCTCTGGTGCGTGGGCGCGGTTTTATTTCATTGAATAATGTCTTAGTTAAAAGACATTTTGGTAATGCATAGACATCTCTAGTCTTTTTCTTATGTTTTGAAAGAATCGCGATGAGTCTGGCTAGATTTGTAGCAAGACAGTGCCTCAATTTAATCTATCTATGTATACTAATATATAAGCTGAAGAGTTTGTTTGTTTGAACGCGCTAATCTCAGGAACTACTTGTTCGTATTGAAAAATTCTTTTTGTATTGAATAGTCCATTTATCGAGGAAGGCTATAGGCTATATAACATTACGCTATGACCAATAGTATTATATATAATCAGTGTCCAGTACCTCGCGCCCCACGCGCACTCCACCTCCGCAGTGGCCGCAGCGAAGCGTGGCCGAGTTCAGCTAGTGTTTAATATGGATTCAAAAGGTTGCTAAAATTTTCTCAAATATTAAGGCTTCTTGATACAGTGTAAGTCTCACCGTAAAATTCTGCACCTATTTGTTATTTGATCGAAATGTGATTTAAATAAATAAATAAAAAGAAAACCTTTACCATAATTATTTTTGATACCTTTTTTTTAGCAATTTTATTGGACTCATTTGTTCGGTAACTACATAAAGTGCCATAGAAAAGAGGTCATAAGCCATAGAAAGAGTCTTATCGAAGATCACGATATCATATCACCAATTAAAAAAAATTACCCTCCGGCTAATCTCCGAAACGGCTGGACCGATTTAGGGTGGATTTTCACTGGCAGATAGCTGATGTTATATGGAGTAACTTAGGCTACTTTTATTTTAGAAAAATACTAATATTATAAAAAGGTAAAGTTTGATTGTTTGTATATAGAAGGTAATCTTCTAAACTACTACTCCGATTTAAAAAATTCTTTAACCAATAGTTACAATAGAATTTCATTATGGACAATGGGAATTTATATGCTATAATATATACCACACGGGTGAAGCCGCAGGCACCAGCTATCTAAAAATAAAGATTCAAGACCTGGCAAATGTAAATGCGTTTATATAAATGAAGTAAGTGATGACAGAAATTATAAGGGTTCTCCATATTGATAATCCTTCATACAAGTTCGGCAGCCAAGCGCACCCTCTGTGTTACTTGTACAATATTGGTACCTCCCATCTAAGTGAAGCGTCGTCTTGTATACAAAGACTTACATAAAAAAAATCAAATTATGTCACTTAAATGATCACACGTTCGAACGATCGTGTCTCCATTCAAAAGTAGTTACACCTACGTTTTCATTCATAAACAGATTTTAGGTCGATATATTTTATACGAACCCACAACGCATTAGCATAGCTATTTCAAGTGAGGAAATGCTGCCAGTATCTTTGGAACTATGCAATGAAGGCTTTGCCTTTTATGAAAGTTCTCTTTAAATGCTTCGGTTTTTCTCTAAATAACAAGTTTTTAATATATCCATCTATAGATATTATGTTACCGGAAATGTGTGAAACGTGGGAATTGTATAAAATTCCTAGGAAATGTATAAAATTCCGAGCATAATGAGGAAATATGTAAAATAAGGTTTCAAAGATTCTTTAATACACACATGTCGACAGTATTATTGCCAAAATCAGTATTCCGCTCGCATTTAATTTCATAAATATTCCAGAACCTAACCTAACTTTGTTTCAAGTACAAATAAGTCTTGTAACATATTTGAAATGGCTTGGCGATTAATCCCGCCCCGCTGCCGCTGTACCCACTGACGATATTCCAAATGTAACATATTTCCTATTGCGATTTAGAAAATGCAAATATATATTTCTTTGAAAAAGTGCATATAAAAACATATTATCTATATCATGCATTTCCTATCTTTTTAGGAATTTACACATTTCCTAGGAATTGTATACAATGACTAATTACATACTTTGCCGTTAACTGATACATATGATAAAATAAAATCTCTGTCCGCCTCCGTTTGTTTCCCGCTAACTTTTTCTAAATCACCCAACGGATTTGATACGGTTTTCACTAACTGAAAGAGCGATAAGCGAGGAAGGTTTGTGTACATAATTTGCAGAAATAATTGCATCCGTACGAAGTAGAGGACGATTCGCTAATCCTACTAATATCATGAACGTGATAGTTTGTATGTTTGTTCCTCAATAACGCAAAAACGGCTAAACCGATTTGGATGAAATTCAGCACACAGACAGTTTATTACCTGGAAAAAAATGTTAGATTCCCGAGAGATAGTCTAAAAGTATAAAATTATTCAGCACCAATGTCGTCACACACGATGAAGGGTTATAACTCATAAATTTTTCATTTTCCAACGCGTAAGAAATCGCGGCACAGCTAGGGTTTAAATAAATGCAAGTAACTGAAAAACTCTCAACCACTTTCTACCGTTGGATCATGTAGGTATATCATTCCGAAAGATCTTTTTGACGAGTTCAAGTAGACCTTTTACGATGAGGAAGTCCATGTATCAGAGGTTTGTTTCACGAAAAGAATGTTAATTAAAATTAGGATTTTTTTCCACAAAGCGTGTCCATAAAAAGGGGTTAGTACGTAGATAATGTTTTATAATCAAACAAGCTAAAACTGATTGCGTAAACCTCAGTTGTCGGTCTGAGGCGTAAACATAGTTATAGTCCGAGAGCTGAGGGACCAAAAGTGCAACAGTTTTATAAAGGCTGATATTTTAATATTAGATCATAAATAGATTGAATATCAATAGCCCGCCGTCAGTCAGCCAGTTTTTGGGACATCTGGCGCAGGGGTGTTTCCGAACTTGTAAAACAAGTTCTTACAAGTTCGGTTTTTTTCAAAAAACAAATTTTTTGACGGGTTTAACGGGCTGCTGACGTACTGTTCCAATATTCTGCAGACTGACTATGTCCGTATTGTTTGTTGTCTTACCATCAACTGATTAATTTTCAGATTTTACAAAAAGGTTGCGACGTACGTGTTTTTTTTACAAGTTCGGAACCACCTCCGCACCAGATGTCCCAAAAACTGGCTGACTGACGGCGGGCTATTGATATTCAACCTATTTATGACCTAATATTAAAATATCAGCCTTTATAAAACTCTTGCACTTTTGGTCCCTTATCTCTCCGACTATTACGAATTCATTTGGAACTATTCCGCTGTAAGCTTGTACCTACTATGAACTTTTCTATTTAATATTCAACGCGTGGGTTTTTACATTAACTGAGAATGTATTACCATTGATAACAAATACTTATCGGTACGAATATTAATAATGTGGTTTGAATTAAAAATGATCGATGATTGTTCCTACTTCTTCCTAACTGAATTTCTTTCTATGTTGTTTTAAAAGTGGGACCTTTAAACTAATATTCACTCGTGATCAGTTCGTTTTAGGATTGTATAATCTATTCAGGAATGGGTACTGTATTAATTATACTAAAATATTAATAAATACTATTATTAATATAGTATTTATTAATATTTTAGTTAATAGTAGAATGTAGGTTTTCTCGGCCGGTATCCATATGAGTTGTGGGTT
Organism: Bembecia ichneumoniformis; assembly: GCA_910589475.2. Taxonomy (NCBI): domain Eukaryota; kingdom Metazoa; phylum Arthropoda; class Insecta; order Lepidoptera; family Sesiidae; genus Bembecia; species Bembecia ichneumoniformis. Next base: position 2,659,136 of record OU342545.1, read on the forward strand.
TCCGGGATGATGGCCCAGGTCTGTGGCCAACTCCAACTCCAACCATCACCCTCAACAAAAAAGAGCTATGATTAAGACGCTGGTTGATAGAGCGAAACGAGTCTGCGAACCAACACAGATACAAAAAGAGCTGGAACATTTAAGCCATACTCTACGGTGCAACGGATACACACCCACTGAAATTAAGCGAGCGATAAAACCGAGGAGAAACAAGACTAATACCGAAGACAAAAACCCAGATAAAGGCAGAGCATTCCTCCCATATATTAAAGGAGTAACGGATCGCATAGGAAAAATGTTACAGAGCAGAAACATCAAGGCCATATATAAGCCCACGAGCCAAATCAGAAACCTGCTCGGCTCAGTTAAAGACCCAAGGGATCCATTATCCTCGACAGGGGTATATAAAATACCTTGTGAATGTGGCGCAGTATACATCGGCACCACAAAACGCAGCATTAACACCCGAATTAAAGAACACAAGGGTAACTGTCGCAGAGGAGAGACCGAAAAATCGGCAGTAGCTGAACACGCCTTTTCTGAAGGCAATCATAAAATCCTTTTCAAAAACACATTAGTTCTGTCATCCGAGGTACACTATCACTCACGCCTTAATCGGGAAGCCATTGAAATTTTCAAGCATCCAAATAATTTCAACAGGAAGGAGGAAAATCTAAGGCTACACAACATTTGGTATCCGGCACTACGCAGGAATAATAATAATAATAAAAGAAAGAGAGGGCATTATAACCCCTCTCCTAGTGACCACACCCCACCAATTCAACCACGGGGTGGGGATAAAAATTTAAATTTAAATATAGACACATTCCAGTCGACAAATCAGTCTCGCACGAGAAGTCGAAAAGCGCAGAAGTAAAGTGCAGTGATGTGATGTACTTTTTCTTCTAACTCGGACTACACCACTGAGGATGTCAACCGCAGTTGTTGACGAAACGTTTGGAAGAATTTCCAACAGACCTGGGCCATCATCCCGGAAACCCACAACTCATAATATTTTAGTTAATCAAGTGTTGGTAATATTTGCTACTACATATTTTGCTATCTGCACTTTTATATTAGTGGCAGCGGGGAATTCTATTCATACTCGTGCGAAAGGGGAACTCTTTGCAGGTATTTAAAAAAAAAAAAAAAAAAAAAAACCATAAAATTGAATTGTCTGTCTATAATCTCAAAATATCTGCTTTTTATTAAATGTACCTACATTTAATAAAAAGCAGATATAGAACTATTTATTTACGGTACTTATAACAAAAGTTAATTCAAAAAATTTGTCTGTCTGTCTGTGTTTGACCTTTTCAGTATTTCCCTTTCGCCTAGAAAATTCTGTACACGTCATTGACAATTATAAACGCACTGAATGATGCTTTCGACTGTGATTACACTGAGTGAATTTCTTTCCTTCGTCCACACTCATTCTACATACTAGAGCATTGTAGCCAGGGATTGCAAAAACATATTGTCAAATTTCAAGAAGATTTGTTTTCTTTCCTGTTCTAAGGTATTTTCAAAAAAGTATTTAGATTTTTCTTGCACATCTTTGGCTTTCCACTCATCATACATTTCACATTCATTTAATTAATTTAAGCATAATTTTTTGGAAAAAACTAAATCACTGTATTTACTCAAACGGAAAAACAAGTTTTGGTCATTATTAGTGTGAAAGCCTCTTCGAAAATTCCAAACCAATTCGACTTCGATTCGACTCCACATGTGAGTAATTAGCGTGAAACAAAAGCTGCGTGAAAATAATGCTCTACAATGTGTGAATTGTCGAACAATACGTTTACATGTAGATATTATTGTAATTATTGTGCATGTCGTAATATTCATTCAAATAGTATCTGGTGCATATAACGACGTCATAAAATTGTAATTTTGTGTGCGGTGAACGCAACCGAAGCGTGTAATGAAAATCCACGATAAACTCTTATGTTGTGTCGGTTTCCATCCGTTTTAGGATCACTAGCAACAAATTTGAAATTAATTTAAGAGTTTAGTGGTGTGATTTTGTTAAACAAATAAATTAACGTGTCTTTTTAAGTAAAATATACAAATAATATGAATTGAACTATTATTTAATTTCAATTACAAAGATACTTCTGTACAGAGACCTTTCACAAATGCACTCTCAATTTTATTTTGACGCCTACATAATTTATTATAGCAATGAACTATGCAGAATGATGAAATATTGACTCCGTTATTTCAGGCGTTACTTATTTAAAATTTTCAATTGCAAGGTTCAAAGAGATAATAATAATGAAAACTTTATTTTCTAATTATATATTATAATTATTATTATAACTTATGTACTAGTTTATGTACTTCATATACTAGATAAATAGAAAAACTTATACAAACATATAAACTATTAAAAATAGATAATATCTATCTATCAATATTATTGTCTTAACGAAACTTACTTAGATGAGTTTTATTAAAAAAAGTATGTTTTATTAAAACATACTTTTCTTTTAATAAGACTTACCAATAAGTATGTAAAATTAAAAGTAACATTAACATATTTAATTTTTATTTCAATTGGAAATAGATATAAAGTGTACTAGAAGTTCCCAGTATACGAATCTATTACACTAATATATATAGCAGTAGAACAATTTGGACATGCTCCATTTTATTCGAGTCAGTCACTCTGCAGTAGAACCCTAGTTGGAGTTACCCATTAGTAGCACGATGTAGTTTTGAAATATAATGTGGGTTATATTGAAAGTTATACGTTATAGCTATTACATTGTAAGAAAGTAGAGAGCTTTATTGAAAAATCTTAAGCCGAATTTACATTACGAAATTAGTGTTATGCATGATGAAACTAATTTCATGAAACTTGTTTCAGTACTTGTGTAACCAGTTTTGTACTGTCGTGAAATCGAAGAGTATCGCTAGGATCGCTAGGCTCCGTTAGCAACGTAGTTTTTTATTTAGCAGTGCAAAATGTGGTCATACAGATTTTAACATATAAAATTATAAAATATTGCCTAGAAAGAAAAAGCGTTGTTGGATTAGGCAGAGCTTTCCAGCCTTTTTTTCTCATAGACAACTTTCAAAATTTAGCTGGTTCCGGTGGACCCCCTGCAGCCACATTTCTACCATATTCCCAAACTCGACAAATTACGATTAGATCTAACTATGGCAATTTGCGTTGCGGCTGAGTTCCAACAATGAATGAGGAGTTTTCTAAATGAAATAAGTGAGAACTGATTGGGTTTTTTGTCACCCCCATTTTTTTATCACGCCAACGTGACCCCCGTCGAGCCTCCCGTGGACCCCTGGAGGTCCACCTGGACCACTTTGGAAACTAAGGGATTAGGCGATGGGTAGCATGAAAGCATCCGGATGCAACTCAGTTAATCTCTGAATTAGGAGATGAAGATGCTGAGGAGAGCTATATGAGTGAATAAATATCATTTTTAATTTTTATTGAATAATTTTTTTAGCCGGCCATCTTTGGTTTGCCACTTTTAACGCGTATGACCTGTCCTCGCCGGCGGCGGCGCTTTCGCGATACTAGTTTCGTTTCGCGTTTACACGATGAAATGCATGACACTAGTTTTACAAAAAATATGCGCATGGCAAGAAACTATTTTAGTGTCATAAAACTAATGCATGCATTGTAAAACTTGATGTTTACACGTGAATGATGAAATTAATAACATGAAATTAATTTCATGCCACTAATTTCGTAATGTAATTTAAATGTAATATTTAACTTGTGTAACATGTAACATTCCCTGTTACATGTTACATAGTTCCTGAAATATTTTGAGTCAATTTTGCTCAATAATCTTAACTATTAAAACTTAACTTATTCAAAACTATTCTAATTGGCCTTTTCGCATACACAGTTCTTAGCATCTAGATAGGTCTGGTAAACTTTTCTGCTTGCAGTAGGCGTACGATGAAGGCCAAGCTTTGAATCCGACTTTGTCGTAGATACGTTTCGCACATCTGACGTCATCAGCCAAATCAACGTTTAAAAATTCTGGAAAGACATTGAATTTGAAATTATTGAAGTTTTTTCCATAAAATTCAAAGTATTACAAGTATTCGCAGTCCGTCTGGCGACAGTAACCACTAGTAAGGTTATTCACTAGTAAGGGATGTCAAACCTCATTTCCCCATCCCAATTCTTAATCCCTTATCCTTTGGTCAGTAGCGCCACAGAGCAAAGAATCGCCGCTCTGCGCCCTACTAGAGACGACATCGTCAACGCTTTCCATACAAAACCAGCGTCTCAAGGGACATTATCGTTTATTTAATACCAGTTTACGTCCGGTTTACTCACTTTTAAGGTTTCATGTTCCAAGAAAAATCTCAATTCGCATTTTTTATAAGCTAAAAATTGCATTTAATTACCCACTTGTGATATAATACACCAGAATGTTGCTTGTTCGGGTATTTACTTTGATTATCACACCAAATTACAGCTCAAAGAGGTATTTATACCTCTATTTTGGTTAATGTTTACTCCACAAAGTGCAAATAGAAACTGCCGGTCAAATGCGCCTTGAGTTGCGCTAAGCGCAATTGCGTGGTACGAAAATTACTATTACTACCGTCTCTAGTAGAGGACGATTCTTTGCTGTGTGTGTAGCACACTTGCAGCACTGCGTCGTTTGTGTAGGCGACGGTAGTTACCTATTATGAAGTGACGAATTTTACATAAAAAATACAGGTGTATTTTAAATGCGTTCGAGCTGTTCTTAAAGTTATGAAACCCGTAGTGAGAGAAGATCGCATAATGATCTATTTTTAAACAAAGAAGAAAAGAAAAAATTCTTTTAAATAAAAAAGAAACTTTCTAATGGCCTTCATTTCATGACATTCTGACTCATTAGCAACACTGTGTTCATAGGTGTCAGTTTAGCTGCCATCCTTTACTATAAAAAATATTTTAAAAAAAATTTTACCTTCGCATTTCATGTTACAATGACCCCCTTTTCGTCCCTTCTTACACCAATCCTTATTATTTATCTGAAATCAAATTTGCACTTTTACTTCATTCAATTCATATATAATTTAGTTGTGAAGTTTGATTTGATGAAGTTAGTTTCATCAAAAGAAGCTTCAACCAACAAAGTACAATTCACAAATATAGGTTCCTAGTAAGTGATTACAATCATCATTATTAACTCGCATCTGAATAAAAGAAAATTAATTAAACTCGTGTTTGCTGACAAAGTATAAAATCTGTGGTCGTATTTTGTTCGCATTACAGCTGATATTCTGCATTCGTATTGCAGCATAAGGACGTAAAGTACTTTTTATTAATTACTAGCGACCTGCCCCCGGCTTCGCCCGGGATACAATTTTTATATATAAGAACATTCCCCGTTTATCCCTCTTTCCATTGGTGAAAACCGAATTAAAATCGGTCTACCCGTTCAGGCGTGACGCCGTGACCAAGGAAAATGGGGATTCATTTTTATATATAGAGATTATTATATTGATAATGCATTTAAAAATTGTCGTTTTTCTTAACAAACCTGCATGTAACCATTCTAAGGCACTCATAAAAGCTTATATAGTAGAAACGTGACAAACCAGGCTATGTCGCTTAGTAGGAGCAATTTGTGTATGCTAACCAGGGCACTAACGGGGCACTGCCGCCTCAATAGGCACCTTAAAATAATGGGACTCACTAATACGGGAGAGTGTCGCTTCTGCCATGAGGCAGAAGAAACACCAATGCATATCCTGTGCGAGTGTGGCCCCTTGATGCACAAGCGCAGTCACATCCTAGGAAGCCACACAATGGCTTGTGAAGATGTGAAGAATGCCTCTATAGAGCTTTAGTTTACGGGGCGATCACAATATTTCAGCGATGGACGAAGTGTTACTGGTACTCTAGCAGACGGAAATAGCCACTAAGAAGATAAATAAAATAAAAAACCGGTATGTATTTTACATTTAATTTCATTTAGTCAAAATTTGGACTCAAAAAAAAAATATCAATAATAGGCGTAACACAGCTTTGACCATAGTACTAATCTGACCATAGTACTAACAGTAATAATCTGCATTTTTTTACGCGTTATTTCTTAAGATTGCGTGATAACCGTACGTAGCTGATAAAATTTATATATTTTGAAGGTTTAAAATTGTAGTTTTCAGGTCTTTTGGCCAAAAATTTTATCAGCTAGGTTATCACGCAATCTTAAGAAATAACGCGAAGAAAAAAAATGCAGATTAAATAAGCGATTTAAACTTTTTTAAATATAGTCTATTATGATCTGTTTTTTTATCTAAGTTTTAATTTTACTCTAACAAGTCAAATAAATCGACGAAAATAACGCTTTTCTGCTAACTCCTCGCCTTAAATTTAGGTTAGTGTGCATATCAATAATAGGCGTAACACAGCTTTGACCATAGTACTATGATAACAGTAATAAATAACAGAAATAAAATAAATTCTGAATATACACAAGTATTATACACAGCCAAAATTTCAAAAAATAATAATATCAAATTAAAGAAAAAAAAAATACTATCTCTGTAATCCGCAAAAATCAGTTAAAACCATATTAATTTGGTTGTAAAATTTGTAAAATAATTTGACGCAATTAATACCGCGGTAGGCGATTAATACCGCTATATACGGACAAGTTTAATTAGAGACAATAATTCAACATGATCCAGTTGAAAATGGCTCGCCATCGACATTGCACCGCAATCAAACAGATTTTATAGAACATGACTGAACATGTTAAAACGAAGTGAGCCTTTTGTCTTTATGTTGTAGGTAAAATTTGAAATTGTCACTTTATTGTAACATGTTACTAAGGTCAAAAAAATAGTTTTTAAAATAATTATCTGTTTGCCTGTGCGTTCCAAAGTCATTGTGATACCAGCCGATGTGTTGATTTCAAACAAGTCCAAAGTCACTATGAACGACATCGAGTATATACATATGTATGGATATAATAGATTAATCTTAATCTTATCAAAATTAACTAATTGGTACAATAAAAAAAATTTTTTTTTTTTTCGACATTTAAATAATTTATTCACTAATTAATATAAATATAAATAACAATTGTCTTTCCTACTATAAATTAAAATCTAATCGGGGGCCCCTTGGGAGGGTCTCCATCACGCAGGCAGCATTCCCGCGCTGAATTGCAATTTCAATTCTTTGCGCGAGAAAGCCGCCAGCGCGAGGGTCACCTGTTGCCTCCCTCAGACGTTTGCATAGGTCCCTGTGGAGCCCGAGCGCACCCTTACCCCAAGGCCCCAGTGTCTCGACCCCAAACGGTATGAACTGATATTGGGCGCCGAGACAACTGTATTTAGAGACCTTGAAAAGCTCCCGGGCATCTGCCGCTGCACCCGCGCGGCAGATAAAAAATAATTGTATTTAAAATAAACATAATTTAGTTTATATTTTCCCGTGACGAATGGTAGATTCAATTTTATTCAAGAAACAACTCCAATAATTAAATTATAATATTAAAATAAAAATTTTAAATGCCTTATAAAAAATAACTTATAAAATAATAATGCAATTAAAAGCAAATTGTGTCAATTAGCTATACTAAATCGCCGAGAGAGGTAATCAACAGCCCTTGTGATCACCACATAGGATCAGCTTGGTATCCTATGGGCGCAGCGTTTCAAAGCCGAAATTACTAATTGATTTTGTTAATCAAAAGCATTACAAAAATGTATATTTTTCAAATGATTTTTATTTTTCAAATGATTGCAAAATCTACGCCCACTAATTAAAGACTTGATGAGGTCGCCTACCTTTTCAAGGGACAAGAGTAATATAGCTTTGTACAGTATATTAGTCTGTTATTTACTTTGTTGATATCCAGAAATAAGTCGAAGCTTATTTGAAACGATCGAGATTTCTAATAACGAACGAAACATTGTTCTATAAGCCTTTATTTAGGCAAACAGACACCGTAATATCTTATTCATTTTATCAGAAAACGTATTACTAAATCTTAAGACGCACATAGACGAGCTATAGACTTGGGATTAGCAATTTCAGTGGAAAGTATTAGCTTGCAGACGTTATTTACCGACCGCTGGCTGATTTCAATCGGAGCTTCGATTTGCACAGTGTTACAAAATAGAGATGGGACATTTTTATCGATAAAATATAATACTTCGCATGATAAAACAGACACAGGCAGGACAAACTGCACTCTGTAGTCATAAACTAAGCTGTCATTTGGTGGCAGTGAGTATCCCATTACAGAAGACTACGGTGGAATAAAAGCACTAGAGTGTTGTTATGTTTCGGTGAGTAAGGAGTAAGGAAGTCGGTGAGTAAAAGATTTATAGCCATTTTTTTGTTATTTCACCACTGTGAAATCACAGCATGTGTGCTGTTGTGTTTCGGTGAGTGAGTGAGGGATGCCAGAGCCCATTTCCCTATCCCCTCCTAATTCCTTATCCTTAATCCTACTGTAGTCGGTAGCGCACTTGCAGCAGCTTTGGCATTGTAGGCGACGATAGCTACCTACCATCAAGTGGGCGGTCAGCCTGTCTGCCGATCTTAACATAAAAAAAATTTAATTCTTATCGTATCGTTTATAGGTGACGTAAGCTACCGAGAGACTAACGACCTACTTTATCCTACAAAGTTCGTAGTGCTTTAATACCCGTCTATGACCTTGCACGTGTAAATGGGCGACCTAGCATTAAGTTAACCGCCCAATAAGTTTCTCTATATTGACAAAAGCGATCATCAAGTCGACTGCAATTTGCAATGAGATCTCCTTTAAAAAAACCTAATGATACTACCTAAAGTAACATTTAAAAATTCAATCAAAAAATTATTTCGTCTAATTTCACCTAAATTTTATAAAGCAAATAATATCTCTAAAGGTCTACCGACAAGAAGACCAGTTGTAATTTCAATCAAAACAGCACCTAGTTTTATTAGTAAGAAATTAAATTTAATAAATGTTAAAAAAAAATAAAAAAAAAATAACTTTTCTTGTTTACACTCTAGCTCCTTTATATCATATATATAAACATATAGATAGGTATGTAACTTTTTGAAGTTCCCAGTAAAAAATTACATTTAATATTTTTCGTTCAAACTCATAAATACGTTGTACTATTAGTTTAGCTAAATCACCTCACACCGTGTAAAAAAAAACATAACATGTACAAAAAAGGAAAATATTTAACAATTAAAATTAACAATTTATTAAACTTTCTAAAAACATTCCACAAATATCGTATTGTTACGACTAACAACAGAACGCGTATGCGCCGGCCGAAAGTCTCTAACGTCCCACCCTATCGATGGTAGCTACGCCCCTTCTCAACTAGTGTCAAAGGAAATTGGTCCTTATGTTTACAACATAGAGTTTACATTTACAGAAATAGCATTACCGAACTTTCAATGGTTTGTTTACAATCTTGTTTATATTTCTAGTAAATTCGAAATACATCCAGGCGTTTGGCGCCAAGTATAAATAAGAGGCGACGGGTCAAATGGGAGTTAGTTGTGCTATATCAAGTGATTCGAAAGCGACTCTCGGAGCTTTTGCGAAGTTACCTGCGACAGCGAACCGGCGACACATTAACGGAATCATTGACGATTCTGGCAAGTTTAACGGTTTCATCAGACACGTCTAGTGATTTTGGAAGTCATCTTGGTTTGTGAAAATAAATCGTTCGTATCGCCCTTACATTTTTGACTCACCCCGCACGTAACAGTATGAGTCAAACTCCTGAGTCAGTGCGTTAATCTTTTAACGGTTTTATCGACACTCTCGTAGCGTTCTTTGTTCCGTCACTATCATGTGTAGTATTCACCCTAGTACGAGTATAGATCTGAATTGATCAACCACCCTGCGTTCGTATCGACGCGCCAGGTGACAATGCAAATCACACGTCTAACACAACTAAATCGAAGACGTGCCTCGTGATGGCATTGCACTGTTTTAGTAGAATTAAATGAAATGAAATAAATAAATTTCATTTCTATTTTTAATTCTATTCAGAAAACTATATCCCTAATCTAATTTAATATATATAAAGGGATGTGATTAGGGTATCATTGGTCTCCATATTATTTGATCACGACATATACGCGCGAATAGTCGGGCGCGGAGAATATAACTCAACATTAGGTCATGCGTTGTAATTCTAAACCAAACGCTATAATCGGCACAAAATAAGTCCTAGATCGCATTGTCCACTGGCCAATCATACCAAATCAGATAACACTCCACCAAACACGTAGCACCATTCACTTGATGTAAGTCGATTGCCTTCTCTTAAGGTACCGCTGGGCCACGATGCCTCTGCGCTAGCGCTCGGTGTTGTATCAGAGTCAACGACAATGACATTCCGACCCCGCTGTCCAGTTGACAACTGACAGTTGTCATTGCTGTTTACTCTCGTTAATCAAAAGCGCCGTCATATAAAACTCTCGTGCCACAGTGTTTGTAACAAAACTCCTCCGACGCGGCTGGACCGATTTTTATAATAATAATAATAATCGACTTGGCCCACGAGATCGTCGACATTTGGGCTGTGGCCTCCGCTGAAATCATCCCAGTTGTTCTGTCCGTGAATGGTTTGGTTTGATCTTGATAACGATGATGCGATTATTGGGCTAATAGAAAATCTGAAGCATTAAAGGGATAAATTTCCACTAATAGAAAGAGGGATAAACGGGGAATGTTCATATATATAAAAATTGGACGCCGGGCGAAGCCGGGGGCAGGTCGCTAGTTGTTATTAAATTAGATTGCAGAAAAAAGTTGCACAGTTTTTTTTTGCACAATTTTTTTTTGCTAATTGTATATATAGTATATAATTAATTGTATATGATTGGAACTCCCTGCCGGCGTCTGTATTTCCGAGCTCATACAACCCAAATCTTTTCAAGATTCGAGTGAATAGGCATCTTCTGGGTGAGCTCGCTCGATCGTCGGCCTCATCCTTCCTACGTGGATAGATGCTGGTCTAGAGAAAACCCATCTTTAATAATAAAACAAATTACACACACCTTCCTCGTTTATGGTTAAAAATACATTGTAACTAAATAAGCTTCGCGGAAACTATTAAAGAGGTGCAATGTTATGTTCGTTCTCGTAGAGTGACCGAGCAGCGGAATTCTTGAACCAACACATTAGATGCACAGTAAAAGTTATAAACTGCATTTAAGTTATTCCACATGTAAAGAAACAAAGTGCACCACAACACAATACAATTTCAGCGGTGTCGATTTCAACGAAAGATCGAAACGAACGGTGACGTTTATTCGACACGCGATCCTTGTAGCTGTCTTGTGTTCTTTCATTTTCCGTTTTCAGTGACTGCTGAATCATTTTCACTGCTTTTTATGTGGGAATAGATAAAAAGTAGTCCCTCCTTGCGCATTCAACTAGTTCTGTCCCGTTTATTTATAAACAAAAGAAATAAAATACATATTAAAATAAATAAAGCGGTTTCAATTCTGAAAAAACGTCGTAGGTACCATCATTACTTTAATTATTTCTAACTAGCGACCCGCCCGCGCCTTCGCGCGGCGTGCAATTTTTATATATATGAACATTCCCCGTTTATCCCTCTTTCCATTAGTGAAAACCGAATTAAAATCGGTCTACCCGTTCACGCGTGATGCCGTGACCAAGGGAAATGGGGATTCATTTTTATATATAGAGACTAGCGACCCGTACCCGGCTTCGCCCGTGGTGCAATTTTTATATATATGAACATTCCCCTTTTATCCCTCTTTCCATTAGCGAAAACCGAATTAAAATCGGTCAACCCGTTCACGCGTGATGCCGTGACCAAGGGAAATGGGGATTCATTTTTATATATATAAGATTAACTTATCATTAAGCTTTGACGTTGCTTGTGTCATAGGCGACGGTAGCCACCTACCATCAATCAAGTGGACCGTCAGCTTGTCTGCCTGCATGAATCCTGCAACACCTAATTGCATCCGTGCGGAGCCGAAGGCGGACCGCTAATCTATTCCAAAAGAGGACAATTTGTCTCTTTTTTTGAACTATTTCAGTACGTAACTGTGAAGGGATTCAATGTGAAAGTTCTTTTTTTTTTCTGGTCAAAGAGTTTTATCTAAACAGAACGCATCGCGCACTCGTCACGTTCGACACACTGGGAACCGTGCATCGTGCACTATCGTCCGATCACTAACTTCTCTGACCTATATTCATTATTGACGCCACTAAATCTGTAATACGTTTCATCCGTTGGACTTGTGAAATAGAGCGTACATTTTACAATGTAGATTGACTATGTTACGATTCGTAATACAATCGTTCCTGGGCATAGGTGGGCCTTTCTGTTTAGGTGGCATTTAGACTAAACAAAAAACATAAGCGTTTGCAATTTTTTAAGGGCTTCACTTAGGCAAATGATATTTACAATAGAACTCGCTGGCGGCGGATCCAATTCAACAGGCCTAGAAATAGTGTTTTTTTTTTGTTTTTACCATTAGAACAATACACAAAAAAATTTTTTATTAATACATTAACTTATTAATAGGTACAGGATTCATATGCGCGTAATAAGCCGTTTTCGAGATAATTTTCAATAAACGTCTAATCCTTCTTGTGTTCTAACTTTTTTTGTGGAGTTTCTATTACTTTAACGAAAATTCTAATTAATACAATTGGTTCTTCACATGTTTAAGTATTATTTATATTTTTTTCAAAGCAATTGTGTTGTCTATTTCTTGTAACATCTTCATTAAACAATGGATATTTTTAGTATTTAGCGTTTGTCTCCACCTTAAAGTAAAACTAATAAAATTTGCCTCATCTAATATAACAAAGTATAACTCGAAATTACTGGCTCAGATATAATAAAATCAATACTCCATACTAATAAATGTGAAAATAACTCTGTCTGTCTGTCTGTTACCTTTTCACGCCTAAACCGCTGAACAGATCTTTATGAAATTTTGCATACACGTTGTCAGGGATGTAGGAAAGTATCTTCCATCCAGAAAAAACTACTTTTCCCGAGGGATCATCTAACGCCTGGCAAAGCGAGTCCATTAAAGATGTTAGGCGTTACATTGCTAATATATTTCAGGCATAATTTTTTATTTTTCAACGCGGGCGAAGCCGCTTGCACAGGCTAGAGATAGAATCCCGTGGACGGCAGAGTGAAGCCGGTATAACTAAGGACACGCACACAAATGTAATCAAATTATAGTAGCCGGCAAACTTCTTGGACAAACGACCTTGAATGCAGAAACGAAAAATAGGTCTCTTTGTCTCTCGTGATCTCTTTTCTCTCTATACCACCAACTAAAACGTTATTAGATCAATCAATAAAAACCCAGTAATAAAAAAAATAGAGTTTTTCAATGAAGCAACTTCAGTGTACCATGCCTAAACTTTCCCCCACCACCTCACGCGATGGCCAAGAAGTTTGCCGGGTACTATACGTCTCGCCTTATTAGAACAACTGATCTTCAAGGGTGTAAAAGGGAGTAAAAATCAGTCTTAATGAAATAAAAAGCAGAATGGAATCACATTTCACACGTAACTAAACTTGGAAACCAATATTTTCAATAGAAATAAATAAAAATGGAGGTTATATATTGGAACACAAAACCTCAACCTAAGATTGTTATACCTAAAACCGGCTTCACTATGTTGTTCACAATATTCTGTCTAGTTCTTATTTGGACCAAGGACATAAGATCTTTTTGTACGGAAAACTTAATCGTCTTTATTTCTAAAAAAAAAATTGGATTAATTTGAGCAATATATGTACCTACTTACTAAAATCAATAAATATCTTAATGGTAAACATTTTGAATTCTGTGTAATTAATTATACAATTTTCAATGTTAATTTTCAATTGCACCTCCGTCATTTACCTAATGGTTACTGGTAGATAATGCCTTAAGGCATTAAGTTCGCCTTTTGTACGTTTGTGCAATAGAGTTTAAATAAATAAATAAATAAATAAATATTTTAACGATTAAAACGATTAAAAATAAAAGATTATAATTGAAGTAAATTAAAATTTACCATTAAATATTGTCTATGGGTGATTATTTCCATAATCAGATCCCTCAGGAACCTAACATTTTCCAGGATAAAAAATATCATATGTTTTGGGAAATTTGTGATACGACATCCGCAAATCTTTACCCCCCTAGGGCTTCCTTGAGATGATCAAACTATAAACAACTAGAGATGAATTGTTTTTGCAGTGCAAACACTCTAGCTCGTGAAAGAGTCTAATCCTTGAACTGTGCAGTCTATCTCTTCCGTGGCAATTGACAATGAAAACTTATGCTCATGTCTGAGTCATGTCACGATGGGTCTGAGAAGAGAGAGCAAGATCGCTAACTTGCTTTTCTCACTCCCGGCATCAACGTCTGATACCTCACAAAGCAAGAAACATCACTCTTTTATATTAAATTATATATTATTTTATATTACCTTTTATATTACGGTTTACATTTCAATAATAGTACAGTAGCGAGTTAACTTTACTCACCGGCGAGTTAAGTTTTTATTTTCGTTTGAATGGCAAAAGCGAGTTAAGTAGTAAGTTGTTGATTAAGTCGAGTTGAATAGAATGCGATCCTATTTTTCGGAAAGTCCAGTGCGAAGTAGCCCCTCTCCCGCGTATCCCGCACCCTGCCGACTTAACTGGCCGACATGCGAACCGGCGAGTTTAATAAAGTATATCTATCATATCTGCAAACACAGGCCGCGGACTACCTTTGTATTTGTACAAAAATTCCTCAAACATGAGTGTTTGTTTAATTCAAAACGCAATAATCACTGCAATAAACTGGTTAAAATTTGTGAGGTTATGATCATTTGGACCGAAGGAGTTTCTCTCGAAAATAAAAGATCAACATAGTCAGGGATTAAAAAATGAATCTACTAAAAGTAGAGCAGGAACAGACGATGCTGAAATGATTCACATTATACTTAAATTATACATTAGCACGTAAATTAGTGTTAAGTAATTCAATGTAAATTTTCTGGAAATAGCTGTTTTGGAAGCGCAAAAACAACCGTTGACGCGACTAGTCGTCTTCTTGTTCAGGCAACTTATGACTACTGACTCGCGTACGTTTGAACGCTACTTATTACTTAACAGAATGATTTCTTAACTCGCTACTGTACTTACTGAAATCTAAACCGGGCTTTAGGGCTAAAAGTCTGCTGTAAAATTGATTCACCTATTAAATCTAAACACAACATAAATTTCAATGCAAGTTGATGTTGTTGTTTGAGTAATGGAACGATCCTTATCAAGTTTCCATTAGTTACAATGACACCATGCTCCCGAATGAATGATTAGTGCTCGGGACGCGTATCACACATATATTTTACACAGTGCGTCAAGTTTATTCGATGCAATAATGTCTATCTCTACTGATAGCGAATTGGATTGGAACTAAATCGAATTACCTAATTTTGTAGGTATCAGTATCTCTGTGCTCTGGAACTAGCAGTCAAAATTCTTCTTGCATTTGATAGCCTAATTCTTGATGAAGGTTGGCTATTTATTATATCATCATCGCGTTACGGCCCTAGGGAGAAAACGAGAAAACGTAGTATTTAATGCGTGCGGGCGATGCCGTGCGCTAGATTCGGCCGTCCGCTGAAAACCGAGTATTATCAGAGAGAAAATGAAGGGAATAAATCTCATTTCTTTCAATTTAAATCTAATCAAGATATGAAAAATAAAAACACTCAGAGGTCCAGGCGAATATAACTGTTTTTGAATATTATTCCTGTTTAACTTTGGTGCTTATGATTTTTTAATAATAATAATAATAATAATAATAATAATAGAAAAGTCCGTACGCTCCTCACTGCATACCGAATGCATCATCCGCGTTCATCTGTAATGAGGTTGTACATACCGCGGAAATGCGGGGGTCGTGGTTTTTTAAATGCCAAGACCCTCCATAACCGCGAGGTGTGCAACCTTAGGGATTATTTCCTACACAGTGATGCTGATGTGCATCGTGATGTAGTAACAATCGACCACGGACTTACTCCGCTCGCTTTAGCTAAAGAGAACTGGCGCAGACCTGTAGTATTAAGTATTAATGACCGCAGGAATGTTTGGAAGAGCAAAGAATTACATGGACGTTTCTATCGGGCTCTACATGGGCCTGATGTAGATATACTCTCATCTGTATCCTGGCTACGGTTCGGCGACCTATTTGGGGAAACTGAAGGTTTTGTCTGTGCAATTATGGACGAAGTTGTAATGACGAACAACTATCGGAGGTATATTCTAAGAGACGGCACGGTTGACATTTGTCGGGCGTGCCACCGTCCCGGAGAATCTCTTAGACATATTATTTCTGGTTGTTCTCGTCTTGCCAACGGTGAGTATTTGCACAGGCATAATCAAGTAGCTAGGATTATCCATCAACAACTTGCTCTAAAATACAATCTTGTCGAATCAGAGGTACCGTACTACAGGTATGTGCCCGACTCAGTTCTCGATAATGGCCATATCACGTTGTATTGGGATCGATCTATTATCACTGACAGAACTATTGTTGCTAATAAGCCTGACATAGTGATAATAGATCGAGTAGAGCGCCGTGCAATGATAGTTGACATCACTGTCCCTCATGACGAGAATCTCATGAAGGCAGAAAAAGACAAACAAGTAAAGTATTTGGACTTGGCCCACGAGATGGTCGACATGTGGGATATTGATTCAACTGTTATTGTTCCGATAGTCGTATCCGTTCACGGACTAATTGCCAAGAGCCTCGACCAACACCTTAAGAAGCTTGCGTTAGACGGCTGGATCAAGGGCTTGATGCAGAAGGCGGTTCTCCTCGACACGGCTCGCATTGTGAGGAGATTCCTCTCTTTGGAGCCCTAACCACCGGTAGCTTGGTCCCTGTACCCGATACCGGTGGACCACTATTTTTTATATTTTTAAATGTATTTTTTTTTTTTTAGATATATTTAAAAATATAATTTATATGTTTATTAGTTAAATAAAGAGAATAATAATAATAATAATAATAATAATAATAATAATAATAATAATAATAATAATAATAATAATGCCACCGTCCTGGAGAGACACTCAGGCATATTATTTCCGGTTGTGCTCATCTTTCTAACGGCGAGTATTTGCACAGACACAACCAAGTAGCCAGGATCATTCATCAGCAACTTGCCATTCGATACGGTCTTATCGAGTCTGAGGTGCCGTACTACAAGTACGTGCCTGCGCCCGTTCTCGAAAATGGTCATGCTACGCTCTACTGGGATCGCTCCATAATCACGGACAGGACTATTGTCGCCAATAAGCCTGACATCGTGGTTATTGACCGATCCCAGCGCCGGACGATGCTTGTCGACATCGCTGTTCCGCATGACGAAAACCTCGTGAAAGCCGAAAAAGAAAAACTTACCAAATACATCGACTTGGCTCACGAGGTGACCGCCATGTGGGACGTCGATTCGACGATTATCGTCCCGATAGTCATCTCGGCGAACGGTCTTATAGCGAAGAGCCTCGACCAACATCTTAAGAGGCTCTCGCTAGATGGCTGGATCAAGGGACAGATACAGAAGGCGGTACTTCTTGACACGGCACGAATTGTCAGGAGGTTCCTCACTCTGCAGCCCTAACCACCGGTAGCTTGGGCCTTGCCCCGCTACTAGTGGACACCTAATTTTAAGTTTTTTATAATATTTATTGTTTTTATATACATATATATTGTAAAAAATTTAAAATTAAGAAAGAAAATAAATAAGTGAATAATAATAATAATCTGGCAACACCAACAGCAACTGTCGGATTTTTTCCTCTTCATATATTAATAATTCAAGATTTACTTAAATTTATAAAATTATATACCACATATATTGAAAATAGTGCACACAAGTTACCATAATGAATCGAAATAAACATAAAAAGGAAATACTTAATATTTTCAGATACATTTAATAAATATGCAGCGCAACAATGACACGACAGCTCATGTCATGTCAAAAATTATTTATTATATTAATGGAAAAAACTGATAACAATGCTTACAAGAGCCAGAACAAAAACTAATGCACGACAAACAACCCCGGACTCGTCACTGAGTTCCGCCTCGCAGCCGCCAATACCCACACCAGTCATTGCCGAGACGTCGAGCTCAAGCACTAGTGAAGAGTTTTTCTCCCCGCCCTTGTCACCAACACCAGCGCGACGGCGAGGGAGAGGCCGGCCACCGACCAGCTTAGGACCCCGAGGCCCACCTGCTTCGAATAGGGTCCCCGCTGCCGGTGGTAATGTGCACCGCATCAGATGGACCACTTCTATGAATGAGAACGTCATGCGGGCATATTTAGTGGCTACAAAGGGGGGAGTTAACCTCACTGCGTATCGTGTTAGAATGCTACCTCTGTTTCAGGAACTTGAACCAGCGGTCAACGTATCGGCACAGCGTCTTTCGGATCAAGTGCGGGCAATCCAACGATGTCATTTGTTGGAAGATACCGTACTTGAACGGCTACGCTCTGAAGTGTTAAGTAATCCTGGTATCCCTACATCTTCGCTAAGAAATACACAGCCAACGATTGAACCTGTTTTACAATCTGACCGCGATTACGAAGATGTGATGGATACCGGGTCTACAAACGTAAGTAACCATTACAACGAACAATTAAGGAGTGTTTTGGAATGCACAGTACGAGAGTATCGGTTTGTACCTTGTGTTGATAGACCTCGTCTACCCCGTTTGCCCACGCATAAAAAGAACATAGCGCTAGTGGGTGCCTTGGATGCAATGTTATCAGATTATTTTGATAATAGTGCAGATCTTAGTGATACGCACTCGATTCTGTATTGTGCGGCTGTTGCAGCTTGTCGAGTGGCTAATGTCAAATTTCCAGATTATGACATAGCTTCTCGACCACAATCTGCTGTACCGGCATGGCAGTGTAGGATTGAACGACGTATTGCTGAGACCAGGGCACTCATTGGAAAGCTTACTTGCTTTAGGTTGGGCAATACACGCCCCAGAGTGATGCGCTTTGTGACTCGGGCATTCTCGGAAACTGGAATCAGTCCTCGAGATTTTCTGTCACGGGTCACGGAGCGTATCGACTACCTAAAGCAAAAAGTTTATGCATGGGCGAACCGGATACGACGATATAAAAAAAGAGTGGACCGATATTCTCAAAATCGTGCATTCCAAAGGGACCAAAGGTGGGTCTACAGATGTTGGGAGCGTCCTGATTTAAACACAATAGACGTGCATCGACCGGATGATAATGCCACTACTACATTTTGGAGCAGCATCTGGTCGTTGCCCGTCGGTCACACAGAGGGTGATTGGATGTGTGATGTCAGACGGTCGTGTGAACCTATTAAGAAAATGGAACCCGTTTGTATTTCATCTTTAGATGTAACAAATGCAGTACGTCTGTTACCAAACTGGAAATCTGCGGGCCCAGACGGACTGCATAATTTCTGGTTAAAGTGGTTTAAGAGCTCACACGGATGTCTGGCATCTCAGTTTCAATCATGCCTAGAATCAGGATCGCTCCCCGATTTCATTACAACTGGCGTGACCCACCTACTTTATAAGTCTGGTAGTGCCATGGATCCAAAAAATTATAGACCAATTACATGCTTACCAACTATCTATAAACTTCTTACATCCATTCTGAGAAGAAAAATATCTTCCCACTTAACTGACAACTCGATCATGTCTATCTCTCAGAATGGATGTAGAAGTGGAGCCCGTGGCACTAAAGAACTCCTCATAATTGATATGGCACTTTGCCAACAAGCACGCCGTAATCGCAAGGATCTGGCGACATGTTGGATAGATTACAAGAAGGCCTATGATTCGGTGCCACATACGTGGCTCTTGAGGGTGCTAGAGTTGTATAAAATTGATACAACTTTATGCACCTTCATGAAGGCATGTATGGGGCAGTGGAAGACTGTTCTTCGCTATCCAGGGTGTCGACAGGTATGCGGGGGGCACATAAAGATTGAGCGGGGTATATTTCAGGGTGATAGCCTCAGTCCATTATGGTTTTGTCTGGCACTGAACCCTCTCAGTACTATACTGGAGAGTTCAGGGTTAGGCTGTCGGTTGAGAAAAGATGGTCAGGTTATATCCCACCTCCTATACATGGATGACTTGAAACTATTTGCTCCAAACAATCTCCAACTGACAGAGTTAATAAAGGTAACAGAAACCTTTAGTAACTCTATCAGAATGGAGTTTGGTGTGGATAAATGTGCGGTCATGTATGTAAAGAAAGGGAGAGTAGTGGAATCTGAAGGCGTAGAACTTTCAGATTCCACTCAATTTAGGTCTCTTTCCTCAACCGAAACTTATAAATACTTGGGTATGTCACAGGCGTTAGGCATTTCTGAGGCCAGTATGAAGCAATCGTTACAGGAACGTTTCATTGGCCGCTTGAAAAAAGTCTTAAACAGTCTTTTATCAGGCGGTAACAAAGTGCGTGCCTGTAATGGTTGGGTTATGCCGATCTTAATGTACTC
Organism: Bembecia ichneumoniformis; assembly: GCA_910589475.2. Classification (NCBI taxonomy): domain Eukaryota; kingdom Metazoa; phylum Arthropoda; class Insecta; order Lepidoptera; family Sesiidae; genus Bembecia; species Bembecia ichneumoniformis. The sequence goes on from OU342545.1 coordinate 2,679,659, forward strand.
CTTTGGCATACTCAGGTGGACTCAGACAGAACTTGATGCTCTGGATAGAAAAGTCCGTACGCTCCTCACTGCATACCGAATGCATCATCCGCGTTCATCTGTAATGAGGTTGTACATACCATGGAAATGCGGGGGTCGTGGTTTTTTAAATGCCAAGACCCTCCATAACCGCGAGGTGTGCAACCTTAGGGATTATTTCCTACACAGTGATGCTGATGTGCATCGTGATGTAGTAACAATCGACCACGGACTTACTCCGCTCGCTTTAGCTAAAGAGAACTGGCGCAGACCTGTAGTATTAAGTATTAATGACCGCAGGAATGTTTGGAAGAGCAAAGAATTACATGGACGTTTCTATCGGGCTCTACATGGGCCTGATGTAGATATACTCTCATCTGTATCCTGGCTACGGTTCGGCGACCTATTTGGGGAAACTGAAGGTTTTGTCTGTGCAATTATGGACGAAGTTGTAATGACGAACAACTATCGGAGGTATATTCTAAGAGACGGCACGGTTGACATTTGTCGGGCGTGCCACCGTCCCGGAGAATCTCTTAGACATATTATTTCTGGTTGTTCTCGTCTTGCCAACGGTGAGTATTTGCACAGGCATAATCAAGTAGCTAGGATTATCCATCAACAACTTGCTCTAAAATACAATCTTGTCGAATCAGAGGTACCGTACTACAGGTATGTGCCCGACTCAGTTCTCGATAATGGCCATATCACGTTGTATTGGGATCGATCTATTATCACTGACAGAACTATTGTTGCTAATAAGCCTGACATAGTGATAATAGATCGAGTAGAGCGCCGTGCAATGATAGTTGACATCACTGTCCCTCATGACGAGAATCTCGTGAAGGCAGAAAAAGACAAACAAGTAAAGTATTTGGACTTGGCCCACGAGATGGTCGACATGTGGGATATTGATTCAACTGTTATTGTTCCGATAGTCGTATCCGTTCACGGACTAATTGCCAAGAGCCTCGACCAACACCTTAAGAAGCTTGCGTTAGACGGCTGGATCAAGGGCTTGATGCAGAAGGCGGTTCTCCTCGACACGGCTCGCATTGTGAGGAGATTCCTCTCTTTGGAGCCCTAACCACCGGTAGCTTGGTCCCTGTACCCGATACCGGTGGACCACTATTTTTTATATTTTTAAATGTATTATTTTTTTTTAGATATATTTAAAAATATAATTTATATGTTTATTAGTTAAATAAAGAGAATAATAATAATAACCAAGCACAACCAAGCGGCCAGGATCCTGCATCAGGAGCTCGCTCTGAAATACGGCTTCCTTGAGCGGAGGATACCTTACTACCGGTACTCGCCAGAACCAGTCCTCGAGAACAGCCGTGCCAAGCTCTACTGGGACCGGCCCATCATCACGGACAGGACTATTCTAGCGAATAGACCTGATATCGTGTTGATGGACCGGGAGCAGTCGCGGGTGTTTTTGGTGGATGTCACTATCCCCCATGACGATGGTCTCGTGAAGGCTGAAACCGAGAAGAGGAGGAAATACCTCGACTTGGCCCACGAGATCGTCGACATGTGGGCCGTGGCATCCGTTGAAATCATCCCAGTTGTTCTGTCCGTAAATGGTCTGATCCCAGTCAGCCTCAGGGATAACCTGGGGCGGTTGGGATTCCGTGGCGGTTCCCTCCCGGGCCAGATGCAGAGAGCGGTGCTGCTCGATACAGCCAGGATAGTACGTCGGTTTCTGTCCTTGTCGCCCTGAACCCCGACCGACTGTGCTTCTGTCGGGGGTTACACCGTCTCCCCCTCATTTTGGCTTTTAGAGGGGGAGATGAGTTAAAATGATAAATAATAATAATAATAATAATAATAATCACGGACAGGACTATTGTCGCCAATAAGCCTGACATCGTGGTTATTGACCGATCCCAGCGCCGGACGATGCTTGTCGACATCGCTGTCCCGCATGACGAAAACCTCGTGAAAGCCGAAAAAGAAAAACTTACCAAGTACATCGACTTGGCTCACGAGGTGACCGCCATGTGGGACGTCGATTCGACAATTATCGTCCCGATAGTCGTCTCGGCGAACGGTCTTATAGCGAAGAGCCTCGACCAACATCTCAAGAGGCTCTCGCTAGATGGCTGGATCAGGGGGCAGATACAGAAGGCGGTACTTCTTGATACGGCACGAATTGTCAGGAGGTTCCTCACTCTACAGCCCTAACCACTGGTAGCTTGGGCCTTGCCCCGCTATTAGCGGATATCTAATTTTAAGTTTTTTATAATATTTATTGTTTTTATATATATATTGTAAAAAATTTAGAATTAAGAAAAAAGATGAATAAATGTATAATAATAATAATAATAATAATAATAACTTTATTTCAGATTTCATTGTGTCCATAGCTTTTTAAATTATATTACTATACATTGTAGAAAATTAAAATTAAAATTAAAATATAAACTAACAATATACATAATGTGCAAGTATCATAGAAAATGATAGAACCTATCATTTTCTAATCACCGTAATTCATTTTAGAACAAGAATACACCTTTGCCTATATTATGTTTTTAATTATATTTATATTTTAAAGTGTTTTGTCCTAAGAAAGATATTTAAAAGCATCGGGATAATGGGATTGAGTTTCGTGTTCCCTCGGGAGACAGGCAAAACAATCTACAGTTCTCTAAGAAAAAGTCGGAGACAAATGCTGGTCTCATTGTTAAATCTGTCGTAGATTAGAAAGTTTAAGAATACTTGGTAAACAAAAAGGCGGTTATTCTAAAATAGAATATTTGTCATCATGATCGAATGACCATACATCGATTATGCCAACGATATGGCGTTACGGGAACAAACGTTTCACGTCACAATTCATTACAACCAATATGATATATGGACTCGAATCGAAATCAAATCGAAATATTAAGGCGAGAATGCGCTTGAAATAAAATTTTATATTAATTGAGATTGATTACACTTGCTCCATTTGTTATAATAGAAATGTTTAAAAAAAATGTTACCTGCCTACAAGGATTTTTTAATACTTGTACAGGTTACGTTACTCGTTTTCTCATTAGTTCATAAAAATAAAGCCTCCAGTAAATTTATTAATTCTATTGCTGGAAGTAGTAGTGGGAGAGCACACTGCGTATCGCAGTTATTGTGTCTGACGGCAGTACCCACCCCCTTACAGAAGACCACCGTGAAATAAAAGCATGTGTGGTGTTGCACAGTCCACCACAGTCTAACCATACTTACGTCATACAGTCAGGCAACGTATGTACTTGCATAGAGCAACGTTTGGTGAACTCGCTTCAGTTTGCAGGCTCGAATATTGAGCGTTGCCCAACTGTATGACGTATGTAAGGTGAGTGTGTGAGTAAGGAATGCCAGAGCCCATCTTCCTATCCAATCTCTTATCCTTAATCCTACTGTAATCGGCACCGATGCTCTCCACTCACTTCCATTTGCTGATCCATCCCACTTACTACAGGACCTATGGTTTTGCTTGACTTATTAGGCCCTTACCATCAAGTGGATTGTCGACGTTTGTAGAAAAAAAATCTTCCAAAGGCATTTTTCACACCCAATAAAATAATTAAACACTAGCGACCCTCTCCTGGCTTCGAACAAGTGCATTTTTTCTGAAAATTATACGTAAAAACCTTCCCCGTTTAACGCTTTTTTTACTAGTGAAAATCGCATCAAAACCCATTGCGTGCTTTAGGAGAAATTAGTGGACATACGGACAGATAGATAGACGCGGGCAGTGACTTCAATTTCTACTGTGTAAGGATATTTCTTGATATACAATAAAACAGAGTACGAAATCTTAAAAAACAACGACATAATAATAAGGTCTCATAACGAAGAGCCTCGACCAACACCTCAAGAGGCTCTCACTAGATGGCTGGGTCAAGGGATAGACACAGAGGGCAGTACAGTACTTGTTGACACGATTCCTCACTCTGCAGCCCTAACCAATTTTAAGTTTTTTGTACATTTATTTTAATTTTTAAAGATATGTATTGTAAAAAATTATAATGGAAAAAATTATAATAAATGTATAATTAATAAGTAACTGAGGCGCCTAGCATTAAAAACAATTCTAAATAATTTTAAATTTAATTTATTTTATCAAATATTAGCAACTCCTTCCTTGTTTATCGCTCTTTCCATTAGTGAAAACGGTATCTAAATTCGTTGGGTAGTTTAAAAGAAGTTAGCGAAGATACAGAGGCCGAGAGAGACTTTGTTTTATAATACGTACCTAGTATAATAAGATAAAATAATAGATATAATTGCGCAGCTAAATTGAATTCATATAGAGAAAAAAAGAAAATAAATTTTCTTATCTAAACTTAGGTAGCTTTTGATATTATCTAAATAATATGTATTAAAAGTTACCTAAGTTATTCATTAATTAAGTTTTACAAAACACATTATCTTGTTACCCGTCACGTTTGAAAGATAATTAATGCCTTAGGGACGACTTTATAACTTAAATTTATAGTGATTTATTAACAGTATTATTGAGTAAGCTATCTTATAGACAAGAATTAGTGTTTCTAAACATTAGGTAACCTATATTTCAAAAACGAGTATTAAGTAGAATAGGGAAAATATTTCTAATTCAAAAAAAGGGTTAAATATATTTTTTATGAACATTATTGCTTTAGATTTTAGAATAGGCATGATGACAGATTTTGAAATTCCCTTCCTTAATGTAGATACACGTCTACCATATCCGAAAAAAACAATATTTCTGCAAAAAAACTAAATTTCAACGCGAATTATTGAATGTTTTTTAAATATATTTTGAATTAAGGGCGAAAACGCTCTTAGGTGTCATGGCGTCGCGTTTGATGAACCCTGACGTCACAAGCCGACGTCACATCAGATTTTTCATTCTGTCAAAGCAAAGTCAAGCAACACGATGGCACTTACCTGGGCGTGACGTCATTCGCTCTGATTGGTGTTTCAGTTAACATAGCCGATTGCAGTTATTTATATTTCTATTTTATTGAAAATCTTTTTAATCTCAATTTTAATACAAAAAATCAGTAATTTTTTACATTCCTTTCAACATAATATATTTTTCTCCATAACCATTATTATTCTTTGATTTTTTTATTACCGTCATCATGCCTATTATGTATGTCTATGTAAATATTTTTTTATGTTATTCCTTTTTGGTTAAGGAAATAATTATTAAAAAGTTTTTTTAATGTTAAGATAAATGATGTTGGATGAGTGGTTAGGGTGCTTGCCTTAACGCTCTGTTCTAGGGTTACCCGGGTTCAACTTTGAAAAATCAACTTTTCAAATTTGGCTCTGGTCTGGATCTCGAACTAGAGGCAGGGCACACTGCGTTTCCCAGTCATTTGGGCAGCCCGTCTGCCGGCAGTAACCACCCCTTACAGAAGACCACCGTGAAATAACAGCTGTTGTGTTTCGGTGAGTGAGTAAGACATGCCAGAGCCCATTTCCCCCCAATCCACTCCTAATCCTTTATCCTTAATCCTACTGCAGTCGGCAGCGCACTTGCAGCATCTTTTGGCGTTGCTTGTGTTATAGGCGACGACGGTAGCCACCTACCATCAAGTGGACCGTCAGCCTGTCTGCCGATTTTAATATAAAAAAAAGACAGAGGTGAACAGCTACTTTATGTTATATTATGTATGTATGTATGTATACACGTACATAGTTTTTAGACCGTCTATATAACTCACCTGAAATAGTCCGTAGCTGGTAAAAGAGTTGTTGTGGTTTGTTATTTTCTCTGTTGTTCTTCCGCTCGCGTGCTCGATCAAGCACACCCCTAGAAAAATAATACAAATAAAAAAAAGGTCACAACCGATGGCACATACTCGTATGTTTATGTGATTCAGCAATTCCACCCACTTGAGAGGAAAAAAAACGATATATTAAGTAACTAGCTGAGCCCGTTAGTAAACCGATTGGAATGAAACTAACACTAAATGTTAGGGGAAGCTTGCTACAATACATCAGTGAAAATCGCATTCAAATTGGTTAAGCCGTTTCTGAGATTAGCGTGCACAAACGCACAGACAAACATACAAAAAGTCTAAAAACTATTTTTTTGCCCTCAGTAGGTAACATAAGTATGTACAACGAGTACAAATCGTTTTATTGAAAAAATATTTTAATGCACACACACGGCTCATTTACGATTTTATTATATTATACTAGCGTTCCGCCCCCGGCTTCGCCTGGGATGCAATTTTTATATATGTATAAGAACATTCCCCGTTTATCCCTCTTTCCATTAGTGAAAACCGAATCAAAATCGATCTACCCGTTCGCGCGTGATGCCGTGACCAAGGGAAATAGGGAATCATTTTTATATATAAGATAAGATGTATAGAAGATATAGATAAGTCTTGTATTTATAATGAGTCACACACTACGCTATAAGTCCAAAACATATTGCAGTGAAAAGCAAAAATTTCGTGTATTACATGTGACCATAAACTTGCTGATTTTGATAAGCATTCATAATTGTTGATAATATGGCCAAAGACATCACCTAACGATTTTAATTAGTTTTTAATACAAAAAAGTCGTTTTCTCGGTTTGTGGCTTCAATGAATTCAAGCTAATAATGAATTATGAAAGGAATCATTTCAGTAAATTTCAAATAAATAATTTCTTTCCACATTAAAATTTAACAGGAAAAATTATATGTAAAGTCCTATACTAACACATTTTTTACAATTACAAAATATACATACATATGTTGTATACAAAATATATATACATATGTTACAAAATGTATATTAAAATGGCGGTCAATTATAACATTGTCAGAAGCGAAACGAAACGACGACACAATGCCAACCAGTTGTTTGAACAAATTAAATTCCGCGACTTCAAAATTCAAATAACGTCACCAAGACCGCTGATACCAAATGTGGAGCTCAGTGTGGAGAGTTTGAGGAGAATGAGGGAGTTTCACGAGTGACTCATTATACTGAGGTTATCTTAACATAATCTTAACAGCTCTCAATGGACACAAAATAGTATGGTATTTTAAATGCTGAAAGTATTTAAAACTAGCTGTTGATAATGTAGCTTTCTATAGGTGAAAGAATTTTTAAAATCGGTCCAGTAATCTTTGAGTTTATTCATACATACATACATACAAATCGTTTCTCTTTATAATATTAGTATAGATTAATCATTGTTGATATTAAATGTGTTGTACCTACTTTAATATCAACAATTATTCCGTGGAAAAATACTTTTTTACGCATTGGGCAGCCCTTGTGGAGGCAGAAACCATCCTCTTACAAAAGACTACCAAGAAACAACAGCATAATGCTGTTTTGTTTCGGTGAGTGAATGTGGGATGCTATAGCCTGTTCCTTCCTAATTTCTTATCCTTACTAAGCTTGTACTACTGAGCAATTGTAATATTCAAATTTTATTTATTTTCGAATATCTCTGAAACTGCTGAAATTTTATACGTTGTTAAGGTTTTGCTTTTTAACTGTACATACCTATATAGCAGTATCTCTTGCAAAAATTCAGTTTTACACAAAAAGTTTTATTAAAGCGCCATCTCGTATTGTTGCCGATGAATGATAAATCAACCTCTAATTTTGTTAGATGGCGCTATCCGCTTACATCCAATAGTAACAATGCAATTATTGTGACGATCTTACATGAATCCCTAATAACTACTAACAGTAACATTTAACATATAAACTGCACTTTTAGGAGTAAAATAGTTTTACCTCAAATGAGGTAAATGATTTGTAATAAGAGTAAATAAATTCAAAGTCAATTCTGTTCAGCTCTAGGCGAAGTCGAATGAAGCCGGCAGTGAACCTTTATAAGCGTTTACGGGAAACTTCACCCAGAGATCTCTTATTTGCATAAAAAGGGGGCATCATTGAAATGACAAAACATTTCGAGATCCTCTTTCATTTAAGTTTAAAATTGTTAACAGAGTACCGCCTTAATTGATACGATACAAAGGGAAGGGCGTCCATGTCCTAATCCGAATTTATTCAAATTAATACGAAACGGCGTTGAATCAAAAGCGGTTATTTTGTCACAAATTATGTTAGGGCTCGCTGTCGGGTCCGGGTGACATACGGTGGGAAGAGTATTCAGTTTGTTAACGAAATTGTAGGTTAAGACCGGTTATTAAAATCGTAGCTGGGTGGGATAAAATACTAAAGTAGTATTTTAACGATGAAGGCATTTAAAAAGCCCCCCTACTCACGATACAACTTCGTATCCAATCTGTCGATTCAATCTGTTGGACTCGAAATTGATCGTACTTACTCTACTATTGATACGTGTATCAATCCTGCTCACAATTTCATTTTGATACTGTAGCAGCAGTACAAGCACAAGGACTACGACACGTTGAAAGGACTATGGTTCTTTCAAAGTATCAAAAAGCGGGAATCGCCTTAATTATTGCATATCAATAATAAAAGGCAAAAAGAAATAAATAAAAAGATATAGTTTTTAAAGAAAAAAAAAATCATCATGAAATTTTTCATATAGGTACGTCAGAGAAGCAGGAAAGGACATAGGGTTACCTTTCATCCAGAAAAAAAATACTATTCCCGAGGGATCATCATCGCCTGGCATTTGGGAATATGTGGCAGAACGGATATAGGCCGATAGTCCGTTCTGCCGTTCTATAACGATTCTATAAAGATAACGGAGAGCGTTTCAGTGAGAGCAAACATGCTGGCTCGCAGATTTGCACGTTGCTCTAGAAAAGTGAAGATCACTGTGTTCAGAGCATTTTGTTCTTCTTTTTACACGTGCAATTTGTGGGCCAGATATACTCAAAGCGCTTACAACGCTCTCAGGGTACAATACAATAACGCTTTTAGGGTGGTGTTGGGATTACCTCGATTCTGCAGCGCACGCGCGTGGATTGTTTTTATGCAACAATGCGTAAACGGTGCGCGTCCCTGGTGCGTAGGGAATGGGGAAGTACCAACACCATTCTAAACATGGTCGCAAGTAGGCTGGACTGCAGGCACATTAATTAATCACTGCTATGCCAAATCCAGCGGCATCATCAAATAATTTTTAATTTAATTTAAAAAAAAGTTTTTTTTAATATATAAATTCATTTGATAGTTTAAAAAAAAATGCGAGTTGAACTCGCGTGAAGTACGATGTTACCTATCCGCACAATATTGAGTGATTTACCATGTTATTTTAATATAATTGGACTTCTTATAGGTTTTCCTATAATCTATAAATAGAAAACTAATTTCTGTATTTTTTTTTTCAAAATTTTAGGTTCAGTAGTTTCGGAGATAAGGGGGGAATGGTCGGACAGACGGACACACGAGTGATCCTATAAGGGTTCCATTTTTTTATTCGGACGTACGGAACCCTAAAAATGAGTCTATGTAACTTGTACCAATAAATATTATTATTATTATTATGAAGCCGCGGGCAAGACTTAGTTTAGGATATATCTACATACTTGATACTCCAACTCACTAACTGAAACACATAAGCATAATTATGAGATGTGCTACTTCACACTGGTTTTCTGTAATGTCGCTGCGGCTGCCAATTTATGACTGCGGAAGGCAATGTACTTACCCTGCTTCTATAAACGAGCCCGTTGGATGAGTGGGTGCTTGCCTTAACGCTCTGTTCTAGGGTTCCCGGGTTCGATTCCCGGCAGGGTCAACTTTGAAAAATTAACTTTTCAAATTTGGCTCTGGTCTGGATTTGGAAAGTAGTGGCAGGGCACACTGCGTTTTCGCAGCCATTTGGGCAGCCCGTCTGGCGGCAGTAACCACCCCCTTACAGAAGACCACCGTGAAATATCAGCACGTGTGCTGTTGTGTTTCGGTGAGTGAGTAAGGGATGCCAGAGCCCATTTCCCTATCCACTCCTAATCCCTTATCCTTAATTCTACTGTAGTCGGCAGCGCACTTGCAGCAGCTTTGGCGTTGCTTGTGTTATAGGCGACGGTAGCCACCCTACCATCAAGTGGATCGTCTGCCTGTCTGCCGACCTTAACATAAAAAAAATAAAAAAATAAATAAATATGTATTATCGCTTAAGGAAAAAATTAAAAAGGTTAATAGAGCCTTAAAAAAATTAATCTTAGAATTTTTAAGAATTTACAGACGATTATAATTTACTCCCAAATAAAGTGGTTTGTGTACAATTTACGTGAATTCCTGGACAAGAAACAGAGCAGCAATTCTGGGATATAATCCACAAATTCCGGAAAAGCCAGTTAAGGTACGTTTAGTACAAATTATCTTCACAGTCTTATATGAATATGTCGTTCAAGACATGAAATGCAAGTCTACTTTATCTCATTTGCCATTAAATGTCAATATTGAGTCGAACTTTAGATTGTTAGTGTCCAATCATTGATTTTACTTTTATCAAAATCAAATCAAAATCAAAATATTTATTTATCAATTAGCTTTCTCCAAGAAACTCTTATGATCGTCATTTAGATTTACCAGTTAAATTTAAATTTACCAGGGTTTCGGAAAAAAGCCAAGATGACGATCCTTAGAAGAAACCCCGAAAGAAACTCAGGATACTATTCTTTTTGTCAACTTAACAATGTAAAAATTACGACAATTATAATCATACACTTAAAGTAAATAACTTAACTTAATACTTAAAGTAAATATACAATACTAAGCATAGTATGAGCTCCGAATCCAGGCTTTAATTCCAGGCTTCATTGTTACTTAAATAATCAGTAACCTTATAATAGCCTTTCGAGAGGAGTTTGCTTTTAATGACATCTTTAAATTTATTTATAGATAAATGTATTAAATTAAATAGATGGATAATTCTGTTTAATTTTGGTAGTTCTATACATAAACATACATAAAGGTATTGTGGGCTCACGGATAAATAAATTGTGAATCGGCGAATAATCACTGTAGTATAAGAAAATTATACTACTGTGAGTTTAAAACAAAAATAATTATATGCTTGAACAAATGTAGAATAAGATTATAATATAACATTGTTATTTCTACCCTCTAACCATGTTAACGCCCAAATAATTACATAATTAAAATAAAATAGTCAAAATAACATTGTAATTCTCTCTGACCAATTTTTTTTAACTTAAATAATATTTCAATATGATTGTGTGTAACGCCTTAAATGGGCTAAACTCCTAGGAATATTTTAATTAATTTCATTAGTAGAAGGATTTTTATGCTCACCGTTTTCTTTAGTTAGAATGTGCGAAAGAGGGATTAGATACGTCTGTACATTAGTGTAACATAAAAGAGGCTAGGGAGAAAATAGGATAAAGGATTCGGGATAACATGAGAGGACATAATTTAAAAAAAAAACTGTTATTTCTTGCGACATTCTTATGTATTAAAGAAACAGTTGATTAAAACCGTACCTACAATTTATATTTTAGTTAATTCTCTGTTCAAACTAAAGGTTCATTGGATCGCCCAATCGGATTTGCTTCAAAAGTTTACCGATAATGTTTTTTTTTTTCAATTGTGTAATCATTATTAAAAAGTTATTAAAACACCTTTTTTAAATTCAAAATAATAAAAAAAATATATTAATAATAATAATACAAAGAGTTTTTAAATAGGTCTCACTTTATAGAATTTAAAATAAGTAAAATACGACTGTTTAAATTGGAGAAAGCTGTATGTGATTTTATCGCGGCCCTTTTCAGTTCATAAATTAATTTTAATAATACGAGTGGTATTTCGTGAATATGATATTTAATAATTTGAGCACTAGATCTTGTATAATATAATACAATATTTTTACTATATATATAATACAATAATAATATAATATAATATAATATAATATAATATAATATAATATAATATAATATAATATAATATAATATAATATAATATAATATAATATAATATAATATAATATAATATAATATAATATAATATAATATAATATAATATAATATAATATAATATAATATAATATAATATAATATAATATAATATAATATAATATAATATAATATAATATAATATAATACAATATAATACAATATATATATTACTTACTTAAACAAATCATTCATACATTTTAATAGGTGGTATATGGGCAGTTATAGATTGACAAACAAAATTAAATACATACTACTTATATTAATGTAAACGGTGTGTTTCTATAAATCAAGAAATAGGATTTTTTTTTCTGCGGCGCTATAAAAAAAATATTAAATAGGATTTTTAGGATACATATATTAAATAGGATTTTTTTTCTGGGATAAAAAATCGTCCAACTGTGGAACTCCAGTGATTTCCAAAGTGCATTCGACATAATTATTTTATGTCCATATTATCTCCAAATATAAAGGAGAATTGAATGCCTGGAATAGACAGAAGTGACCAATAATGCTAAATCCTATCTAAACATATAATAATAACGTAAACGAGCAGTGTTTGTACATTATTAAAAAAAAAAACAATATGTAGGTACACGCTGTACTTATGTTACGGAGTAAAATTTTTTTTTTTAATTTTTGTCTGTTTGACTGTGCATTTGTGGACGCTAATCTCAGAAACGGCTTAACCGATTTGAATGCGGTTTTCACCAATGTATTGTAGAAAACTTCCCGTAATATTTAATGCTTGTTTCATTTCAATCGGTTTACAAACAAAAAGTTAGAACAAAAAGTTAAAAAGTTACAACTATACCGAATACCACGCGTACGAAGTTGGGGGCTCAGCTAATTTAAAATAAAATAAGAATTATCATTAAATGTGAAAAATAAAGATTTAATTTTAAAGTTATTATTTTGAATTTGAGATGCTCCTTGGATGAATAGTTCATTTTTGAACATCTTAGGCAATTTTTTGGATGGCTGATGGACATTTCCCCTTCGCTTTTTGTGTATATCGACTTATGTATATTTTATAAGACTTATGCGTTTAGTCCTGTAGACCAATCTTTCAGAACCTGTGGTCCGCAAATCCATCCTAGGGTGCTCGCGGACAAAGGAAAAATAAAAAATATAAAGCAGAAAACATTAGAAATAGATACAGCATTGTGAGTAAAATAGACCTAAGTCAATATAGTAAAAAAAAAATATTAAAGCAGTTTTTCTTGTTTTATTTTTAGGGGTCCGCAAGTAGGTTGCGATAGGGGTCCGCCTTAGACGTTCAAATATTGAAATTAATCAATTACTAAGTATCATTATTACTGTTATATCTATGTATAGGTCATCACAGTGGCTATGGTCCACTGGATGGTAAGTAACTACCATCGCCTATTAACGCTAGCAACGCCAGCAACGGCTTTGGCATCACTTACTCACTCACCTAAACTTTTTTTAATAACATTTAAACAAAATGTACTTACAATTCGGTATCAGATTCCTTGGGAAGTTGTATCTCTGTAGCTCTTTAGACAATTGGCAGCGATTAAAGGTTTTCGCGTGCCCTTGTACCAGCGTGATTGCCATGAACATGACCAACAATTCTGTTAGACGCACCATTACAACTGAAATATAAAATAGACCGTAAAATATAAATTGTTTTAAAATAATGCGATATAGACAAAACCTATAACAAATTTCATTTATGCATAGTTTATAAATTCATCTAGAGTCAATTAAAAAAAATTTGACGAGCCCGGTGGATGAATGGTTAGGGTGTTTGCCTTAACGCTCTATTCTAGGGTTCCCGGGTTCAACTTTGAACAAACTTTTCAAATTTGGCTCTGGTCTGGATAGTAGCAGAGCACACTGCGTTTCGCAGTCATTTGGGCAGCCCGTCTGGCGGCAATAACCACCCTCTTACAGAAGACCACCGTGAAATAATAGCACGTGTGCTGTTGTGTTTCGGTGAGAAGTAATCCCGTACAACTTCAAGAGTCACACCCTCTACGGTAACAGGTTTTTTTTTTATGTTGGGAAATCCATCATGGATACCCAGCAGCGAAAGGGGGACGCTGCGGGTTATGCCGGACTCCTACCGGCTAAAACCCAACGACTTTCTAGCGCGGCCGTAGATGGGCGGGGTCGCAGGAACGTTGTTGCACAACTTCGGCGACCCGCCACTGCTGTTCAGCGCGGGAAGGACTACGCTCCCTATCGGAACCTCGGCGTACCCGAAAGCGGAGGTACGCCGGCCATCTCGGGACCTCACAACGGGCGGTAGTCTCCCCTTAGACTACCGCCCAAGTCCTGGTCAAGGGGGAAGGCGGCGGATATAGGCCATCCGCCTGCGCCCGAGCCTTCTCCGGCGGATCGGCTGGGAGAGGGGATCCTCTTCCCGTTGTCTCTCCGCCGCTTCCTTGCGCGACGTAACGTGCTCACAAAAAGTGAGCATCGCCTGCCACGCAAGGTCACTGCCGACCATCGCTTTCACGACGGCTGGCAGCGAGAGGTCGGCGCCCACGACGAGGGACAAAGCAGCGCGCTGCTCTGCTCATTCGGGGCAGTCAGCCAAAGTGTGCTGCGCAGTGTCAACCGCGCAGCCACAGTGGTGGCATTCCTCGGTTGGCTCTCTCACGGCCACTCGGTGAAGGTAACGCTCGAAGCAACCGTGCCCCGAGAATACCTGCACCAGGCGGAACGTGAGGGCCCCGCGCCTCTTTGCCAGCCATCCCTCAAGGGAGGGGCGTATGGCCTCGATTGTGGGGCGGCCCGCACTGGGCTCCGCCAACCTGTCTTTCCAGGTTTGGAGGAGGATCGTCTGGGAGTATCTCCTCAACCTGACGACCTCCTCCGATGTGAAAAGCGAGCCGCGCGACCGCGCGTTTGCTACTTCGTGGTACACCGCCGCCAGCACTTCGGCATCCAGCTCCCATGGAGGGGTGCCAGCCAACACACACGCCGCCTCAAAAGAGATAGTGCGGTACCCTCTCGCAATCCTGACCGCCATGGCCCGTTGCGGCGCGCGCAAAAGGGACCTGTTACGGACGGTCAGGCGGTCCACCCAGATGGGGGCCCCGTACAGGGCCATGGACCGCACCACGCCAGCATAGAGGCGGCGACAGGCTGTATTCGGCCCACCCAGGTTGGGGAGTAGTCTCCCCAGTGCGGCAGCGGCTCCGATGAGTCGCGGCGCCAATCGGCGGAAATGGATGTCAAATTTCCATCGGCTGTCGAGGACGAGGCCGAGATACCTCATTGTCGACCCGACAGCGATGGAAGCGCCTGCAACCACAAGATGACTATCGGGCGGCGGCGCATTCCGGGGGACGGTAACAGGTCCTGGGAGAATATGCTAGTTCAACATGAAAGTCCTACCGGCCAAGAGGCGACATTGAGATGACTACACGACCCCAATATAATATTTTCTTGTGGTTAAGATAAATATAATTTAAATATCTCCTTCAAGTTATCCCTAATGTGTCTATGATTATAAAGACTATTTTGTGTTACATGACGTAGATGGTAGACATTCACTATTTATGAGGGAAGGTTTCATCGGCGTACATAAATCTAACAAAAGACAGTCACAATGTAAATATGAGAATGATTAACGTGGTTACGACGAGCGAAATGAGAAATTCATTCTACTGAAATTCAACTTCAGTGGGCGTTATACAATTTCATATTATAAGGAAAATCCTCTTCAAACATTTTACTACAAACTTCAATATTAGAGAGTTTATTAATTGCTTCTAGATCACTGAGATCACTAATTAATAGATACTAACGAACCCCTCACACGGGATCTGTTATTTTCTGCAAATAATAAAACACGAACGTTTCTCGTTTCTCCATTAGTAAGAACCGTATCAAAATCCGTTGGGTGGTTGAGAAGAAGGTGGCGGAGAAACACACATTAATTATAGATATAGAGATGTAGATATAGATATAGATGTTTGACGAGTGGATGAGTGGTTAGGGTGCTTATCTTAACGCTCTGTTATAGGGTTTCCGGGTTCGATTCCCGGCAGGGTCAACTTTAAAAATGAACTTTTTAAAGTTGGCTCTGATCTGGACTTGGAAAGTAGTGGCAGGACACACTGCGTTTCGCAGCCATTTGGGCAGCCCGTCTGGCGGCAATAACCACCTCCTTGCAGAAGACCACCGTGAAAAAATAGCACGTGTGCTGTTTGTGTTTCGGTGAGTGAGTAAGGGATGCCAGGGCCCATTTCCCTACTCCCTCCTAATCCCTTATCTTTAATCCTACTGTAGGCGGTAGCAATGCTACCGACTACAGTAGGATTAATTGTTCTTTTTATTTATGTCAAGATCAGCAGACAGTGGCTGACGGTCCACTTGATGGTAGGTGGCTACCGTCGCCTATGACATAAGCAACGCCGCAGCTGCTGCAAGTGCGCTGCCGACTGCAATAGGATTAAGGATAGGGGATTGTTTAGGGAAATGGGAAATTGTATGTTCTCATTTTTTGCAGCATAGTAGTCTAGGAATGTTTAATAACAAATCAAAATTTCAGTCCCTCAGGGGCATTTTCGATATAAGCTTCTAAAAGATTTGTAAAATCGATGGGTGGAAGAAATTTTTGATTTCACCCTGTAGAAGGAGTAGAAGAAAATAAAATAAAGTTATTTTTTCTACATAATTCATATTTTATTTTTTGTACAAAAAATTGTTTAAAAGTAAGCATAATTTTTTTTTAAATAATTTAAAATCTCTTATTTTTGTAACCTCTGTAACTCTGTTAGTTTTAATTTTAACAAATATGAACTTTTTAGGTAAAACAAAATTCTTGACATATTTGTCTAAAACTTTTTTTCTAACTCTTATCCTTTTTGGTATAATTTGGAATAACAATATTTTCATAATTTTTCATCCCTTCTACAGGTGGAGTCAACTATTTGTTTCACCCATCGACAGGCCATATCTTTAGAAACTGATATAAAAAATGGGGGACTAAAATTTTGATTTGCTGGTAAATTTTCTTTTTTTTTATGTTAAGATCGGCAGACAGGCTGACGGTCCACTTGATGGTAGGTGGCTACCATCGCCTATAACACAAGCAACGCTTGTGTTATAGGCGGTAATTAAGGATAAGGGATTAGGAGGGGATAGGTAAATGGGCTCTGGCATCCCTTACTCACTCACCGAAACACAACAGCACATGTGCTGTTATTTCACGGTGGTCTTCTGTAAGGGGGTGGTTCTGTAAGTGGGTCGCATCTGTCAGCGAAACGCAGTGTGCCCTGTCACTACTTTCCAGCTCCAGACTAGAGCCAATTTTGAAAGGTTCATTTTTCAAAAATGACCCTGCCGGGAATCGAACCCGGGAACCCTGGAACAGAGCGTTAAGGCAAGCATCCTAACCACTCATCCAACGGGCTAATAGAGCGACGTCAATCCTTAGCTCGCGAACGAAAGGCTTATCTTTCTATAGAAAACGTGTTCCAGTTATGGAGGCTGTTTGCTTACGTAGCTGACTATCGCAGAGTCCTCTAAACCGAAATTTGTTAACGAACAATAGCGAAAAGTCCGTCAACTGTGTTGTTTTGAACTTTAAACTCAATTAAATAAGAGTGAAGCACTCGGACGGTGTGATGCCATTCACAGTTTATGCATTACTTATTATGCGAAAACGCGAAGCGAAACTTGTATAACTGAATGAGAAGTTGGGAACGAGTGCTTCGGGCGTTTGTTCTGGAAACTTCGTACCGCACAGTACTGGGTTCGGTTGATTCACATTAAAAAACTTAATCAAAGAGTGTATGTTATTCGGCGGCATCTATTTTTTCTATGAATATAGTTTTGGTTTCAAATTTTATTTTGTTATAAAAAACTAGCTTTTGGCCGCGACTTTATCCGGGCCCCTTTTTCTTGGGTGTTAAATCAAATATATATATTTTTATGATAAGATCGGCAGACAGGCTGACGACGATCCATTTGATGGTAGGTGGCTACGGTCACCTATAACACAAGCAACGCCAAAGCTGCTGCAAGTGCGCTGCGGACTACAGTAGGATTAAGGACTTATGGATTGGGAAGGGATAGGGAAATGGGTTCTGGTATCCCTTACTTCACTCACCGAAACACAACAGCACACGTGCTGTTATTTCACGGTGGTCTTCTGTAAGGGGGTGGTTACTGCCGCCAATTGGGCTGCTCAAATGACTACGAATCGTCACACTCAAATGCCACTACTTTTCAGATCCAGACTAGAGACAAATTTGAAAAGTTAAGGCGAAAACCCGGGAACCCTAGAACAGAGCGTTAAGGCAAGCACCCTAACCACTCATCCAATGGGCTCGTCAATTGGGGTTTATTCAATATTTATTGTTCGTACGTTTTTATTTTTAGACGAATCCCTGGCAACCTGTACGCAAAATTCAGTTGAGTAGTTTTAAGGCGTGAAAGCTTAACAAACAAACAAACTCACAATCGCATTTATAATATTAGTAAGGACTAGCTGAGCTAATTAATCATTCTGCCCTCCTCTAACTATAAAGCCGTTATTCCTCAAGTGGCCAATTTTGATTTTTAAATTGAAAGTAATTTTCTATCTTTCTGTCAAGAAACCATTTAAAAATATTAATTAGTTCCAGAGAAACAGAAAATTTCTAAGCCGTTAAGCGACCGAATTTTTGATGTTTCCTTAGCTTAAAGGCGACTAACAAACGTTTCTTCGCTAAAATGTACGTTAAAGTACCTTAACTGCCAGTTTTGATGATTATTTTTCGGTATTTTCCTTAATCAAAAGTACGTTATCTGATTATTCTTGACCACAAAGGCGCTAAGGAACTATAACTTCTTTTTAGTTAAGCATTCTCTTTGATATTCAGGAGTTGATAGACAAAAAATCAGTTTCAAAAGAAACCTTAACTTAAGTGCAGTTATCCTTCCTTAACGCCATTTTTTCTATCAAATCGGTGAAAATAATTTCAACTTGTGCTTAACAATAAAGCAGCTAAGTTGCATTATTTAACTACAAGGCAGTTATCCGCGCAAGGTGCTTTTTTTATTTCATTGACAATGCTTAGCTTAAAAGCATCTATAGAGGTATAACTGCTAATAGAAAAGGTTTTGTAATTTGATTCTGAGCGTATAGCTTGGCTATAAAGACATTAAGTCACTTAACAGCTTTTTAACTAAGAATTTCAGAATAAATTTACAAAGCATTACAGAAGTTAAAAATTTACTGAAATTACATCACTAAAAAGCCGCTAGGGTATGGTTAACGACCTTTTAGTACAGTTTTTAGAGGCAAAAAATTATTTAAATTCTTAACAAAAGGGTTTTTGAACAGAAAGGATCTTTTAGGTTGTAAGAAAATAAATCTCAATTGATTTCTCCTACAATCGTTAATCTAAGACTTACAGTTTTTTAGAAATTAGGATTCGCGCCTTTTCGCCGTTTTTCTCAGAAACAACTTTTTGGGTTTAACGGCTTTTTAGTTAGAGGAGGGCAGCATTGAACTTTTATTGATGGTGTGTTTTCAGTAAAACATGTACAAATTGTTTTTTTTTTTTTTTTTTTTTAAATATGTTTAATGTACAGACACATCTCGTTTACAATTTTTTTATTATATGACTGTATAGATACAACAGATATATTTTTTAATATTCCTAGGTGCGAAGTTAAAGAGCCTTTTTTATTTCGCTCGCATTTATTATAGATTCTATGCTTTAAGATCTTAAAGAAATTATAAACGGAAATCCTATTTAGAATAACCGTTGACAGGTATTTTAATACAGTTGACGAGTTTTATTTAAAAAAAAAAGTGTTACTTTTACCTTAAATTAATCAATCCTTCAGGTAAAAAAGTCACACACGGGTTGCTAGTGTAAGAGTGTAGCCCTTTGTGTCAGACAACGATAACACAATTGCTCGATTGCATCAACCTTACGTACCTAATTGTTTAAAGAGAAGCTTTGCACTCTTAAATGTATTTTGTAACCTATATCACCTATGACATAGACTTGTCAATGTTTCTTAATAATATTCCATGTTTGTAATTTTTATAATCTTCTATATATAAAAATGAATCCCCATTTCCCTTGGTCACGGCATCACGCGTGAACGGGTAGACCGATTTTAATTCGGTTTTCACTAATTGGGAATGTTTATGTATATAAAAAATTGCACCCCGGGCGAAGCCGGGGGCGGGCCGCTAGTCAGTTATAAAAATGGATACTAAAAGCGTTAGATTATAAATTATTGCGAGTAGATTAACTCTTACAATTTTTATTTTGCGCCGCAATTTTTACGCCGAAAAGTAGCTTGCCTATCGATTTTCTATCGTCTACACTATGGAGAGTGTGCATCTATTCTGTACGAATTAATCCAACCGGAACCGTTCTACTTGCGGAACACTAGGCGTGGGCGGGGGTTCATCCCTTCGTGGTCGATGTACCTCGATCACGCACGAAGCGTTTCAGTTCCACCTTCCTTGTTCGGACTGCTAAGGAGTGGAACTCATTGCCTGCGTCTGTGTTCCCACAGGACTACAACCTCGGGGTCTTCAAAACCAGGGTAAATGGGCATTTACTGGGTAAGCGTGGTCTACCTTCGGCCACATCTACACCTCACATCAGGTGAGATAGTGGTCAAGCGCTACCCTGATCTAATAATAAAAAAAAAAACTTTTGACTTAATTTCTCTTTTCATATATATAGGAACGTTCTGGCCTTTTCTTTCACTTTGATTTGATTTAGAAGCTTCATTTTAGCTTCATTTTAATCTTACACACTCATTAAGCTCTCACAAATGCGCTGTTGTTTCACGGTTATCATCATCGTCACAGCCGTAGGAAGCCCACTGCTGGACTTAGGCCTCCTCCATAACTTTCCAATTTGATCCAATTTCCAGCCTGGATCTACCGGATCTACTCTTATCAGGTCCTCTGTCCACTTTGGCCTCCACTCGAGAACCTTCTCGCCCCAGCTATGTGTCCTGCCCACTGTACTTCACTGATTCGCTATGTTATGTCAGAAATCTCCTCATTTTTTATTCGATCTCACAGAGCAAAGCCCTCTCCATATCTCGTTGAGCCACGTTGAACTTTCTTACGTAGGTAGCCCATAGTTTTTTCATTTAGCCTACTATAATGGGTTTTTATTGGCAGTATGCACTACTAAAACGCCAGATATTTAAATAAAGGGAAATAAAAGTTCAAATTTTACCAAAACACAAAACATAATGATAAAAATCTAAATGTAGGTACCTATTATTATAATTTAGATTTAGATATTTTGATCTACTATTTAAATTACCTACTATATTAAAGAAAGAAATAAAGAAAGCAACTTTTATTCCTCTAATACAAACAGTATATGAACAAATAATAGTTACAAAAAAATAAAAAAATAAAAAAATATATAAACAAATAACAAGAGGAAAAGGAGCTCAGTAGGTATACAGTTAAACCTATATTACCTACTATAGTATAATTTTCATAAAGAATGAAATTTCTTGAAGAGTGTTAAGTGTTAAGTTGGGTGCTTGCCTTAAAGCTCTGTTCTAGGGTTTCCGGGTTCGATTCCCGGCAGGGTCAACTTGGAAAAATCAACTTTTCAAATTTGGCTCTGGTCTGGATTTGGAAAGTAGTGGCAGGGCACACTGCGTTTTCGCAGTCATTTGGGCAGCCCGTCTGGCGGCAGTAACCACCCCCTTACAGAAGACCACCGTGAAATAACAGCACTTGTGTTGTTGTGTTTCGGTGAGTGAGTAAGGGATGATAGAGGCCATTTCCTTATCCACTCCTAATCCCTCATCCTTAATCCTACTGTAGTCGGCAGCGCACTTGCAGCAGCTTTGGCGTTGCTTGTGTTATAGGCGACGGTAGCCACCTATCATAAAGTGGACCGTCAGCCTGTCTGCCGATCTTAACATAAAAAAAAGAGAAAATTCATCCGTAACCTTTAAATGGTTGTTTATTATGAAACATTGAGTACACCAATCTCAATAATCGTAAAGAGTCCCTTGCGTAGCGAAATCCCGAAAAAACACCCACAGTTTTTACGAAGCTTTTAATTCTAAATAGCTGTGCAAATGAAAACTTGGGTCTCAGTAAAACACTGTTTGCCCACAAAACTGCTTTTCTCGGCCCGTGTCAGCCGCACTAACACTTGGTGATATATTAGGAGAGAAGTCTAACTACTACCGAATGACCTTCCCCACTTCCCGCAAGACATTAAGTTAGCAACAATTCGAGAGAGTATTGCGACCCGATGACGGGTCTTGTGAAAATGGCTTCGCCAGAAAGGGTGCGCTTGCCCTTAACAGGCAGTCTATTACAAATATTTTATTAGTTGTTACAGAGGATCCTTCGCGGCCACAGTATGTCCTTTTTGCTATTATGAGGGTTCAACCAACAAAAAGGTGAAAATTGAAACCCTCTCGCCCGCATTATTTAATATTCATATTGGCTTAGGCAAGATTAGCAGAGATCGTTTAGTATAAATCCAGCTTTATTTACTGAAAGATAAGTGAACACAATTATTATGGAATTATATTAATGTTTTTTTTTTAATGACACAAACGGTACACAGTGAAATACATAAAAACTTATTTATATTACATAATAGTGATTAATGAATAATAATTTACTCAATAGATATTAAGAGCGCTTAACAATTTAAACACAAGTCAAAATTTTCACGCTCTCCAGATCGCGCCGCGCTTACGCGGAGCATTTATAGTGTATTTTTAAAAAATCATACAAAGGAGACAGTAGCCATTTATAATAATATTTATTTATTTTATTAGATATTAAGCATTGAAATTTCATGTACATGTATTGTTTTTTCAATGAACGGTCTGAATTTGTAGAAATAGCGCAAAATATAAAGCACAAAATGCACGATTTCATTATTTTTTTAACACTATTGTTGGATTAAATTTTTAAATTTCGAGTGCAACAAATAAAAGTAGAGAATATTCCTATAGTTACAATATTTTTCAAAACACATTTCTAACAATTTTTCTAAAGTAAATATATGACCAAAAGTGACTCGATAGTAAAATTTAGGAAAACAGGAGTTGCTAAAAACAGGATTTTACATACATAAACAATAATTTTTAATTTTTAATTGCAACAAATAATGGAAATAGAATTGTGCTATCCTGTTCCATTTTTGTTTTGTTTTTATTATTTTTACGTCAACCACAATAATGTTCAGAAATTCGTATAAAACGACGCAAGCAACGTTCAAACTGTTATACGCTCTTAAGTTACTCGTAAAATTCATACATATTGTTGCGTGCCGGGTGAGTAAAAATGCCGTTTAAGGGTGAAAGGCTTTTCGATTAACCGTTAAAGTCGCCAATGGCGTCGCTAATTCGTTCAATGTGTCGCTAACTCACTGTCGCAGATGTCTTCGCAAAAACTATCAACTGTCGCTTCCGCATCGCGTACCGTAGTACACTGTCCCTTGAGTGCCCATGCCCGTTTTTATATTCGCGCAAAGACAGTCTGTTTACTTTTAGAAAGTGTTTGAAGTTTCAAATTATATAGTAAATATCGGGCGTCGATTACTCTAACGGTTCTAGAATAGTGCTTCGGTTCCTGGAATATCAACACTATGTGGTAACCGTAAGATCAATTTCCTCTTCCACTTGTTTAAAGGGGCGTGGTCATCGTCTATTGGTAAACATTACTTTACCTGAATGTTCCATGCCCCCAACCCCAACTCACGTTCCTTCGAGAAGGTTCTATGACCATTCGTAACAATATAAACAATTAGTTCTAGCCCGCGACTTAGACCGCGCCCCCTTTTCTTAGATGTTATTTATATATATTTTTGGCAGGCGCTGAATTCCTTATTTTTGTTTTTAGACTAGCTGACCTGACGAACTTCGTACAGTTTCATACAAAATGTATGAGATTATTTTTTTCGTGAATATTATATAGAGATAACAGTAGAGAAGTTGTTTCATAATCATATAAACGCAGCTTAATATAATCATTATATTGAATGTCTAAAGTTTTCGATAGAAACAAAAGGAATGGAATCTTTATAAATTTTTGTACTCATTCAATCGTGTCTCATTAAAACTTTTCTTATATCAGTAATCTGTTTAAAAATCTTTTAAGAAATGGCTCTGTTTCCATAAAAATATGAAAGGAACCAGATAAAATCTATTCATACTTTATTTAGTAAATAAATAAAGTAGAATTACTTTATTTATTTACTTATTTAGTAAATAAATAAAGTAAATTTAGAAGAAATTTAAAAATTTTTTAACACGCTGTATATAATGTTAGGTCAACGCACGCCCGTCACCCACTACTACGATTGTATAAGATTGCATTCGGCTCCAGTTCAGATCGCGTCGTATCAGTTGGCTCAATTTAAAGGATAAAACTATAGAAAAATTTTTTTCTATAGTATTTTTTATATAAAAAAAACCTCTGAGTAATATGCCATAAACTATAGGTAGATGCTAACACTGCTCTTATGCCTTCATAGCATTGATATTGGTAAATATTGCCTTCATAAATATTGATAAATTATATT
Organism: Bembecia ichneumoniformis; assembly: GCA_910589475.2. Taxonomy (NCBI): domain Eukaryota; kingdom Metazoa; phylum Arthropoda; class Insecta; order Lepidoptera; family Sesiidae; genus Bembecia; species Bembecia ichneumoniformis. The sequence continues at coordinate 2,704,061 of OU342545.1, forward strand.
ATAGCCTTCTTTTTTACGTTGGGAAATCCATCATGGATACCCGGTAACGAAGGGGACGCTGCGGGTTATGCCGGACTCCTACTGGCTAAAACCCAACGACGGACTTTCTAGCGTGATGGGCGGGGTCGTGGGAACGTTTTTACACAAATTCGGTGACCCGCCACGGCTGTCCAGCGCGGTGAGGACTACGCTCCCTGCCGGAACCTCGGCGTACCCGACAGTGGAGGTACGCCGGCCATCTCGAGGACCTCAGTCTCCTCTTAGACTACGCGCTGTTCCCATCCAAGTACTGAAGACGTAATCTAAAAAGCATCTACATTCAGGCCTTATTACAAGAACCTTGGAAACTGCTCCACGAAATAGGGAGCGAGTGCTTAAACCAAACCACTGTCTTCAACCTGGAAGTCTTTCTCCTGCCTCTGCTAATTTTGCTCTGTATTTTTCCTTACATCACTAGTTGAAGAGTACGATATCTTTCGCCTCTCATTACGTGCCCGAAATATTGAGTTTCTGTTTTTATTCAATAAAAAAACATATTCAAATTTTATATACCTACCTAAAGTTAAAAAATTGATATATTCAAAAACATTTTGAATAAGTATATATCAAATATATATTAAAAAATTTGAGTATATATTTGATGAAACTATTCATAAATCTATTAGAGAAATGTCAAAAGAGCATGAGGAAAGTTACAATTTTACAAAACAATATTTACATGAAATTTTAAATCTATTTATTTATTTATTTATCTATTTATTTATTTATTTGACAAGGCTTACCAACTAAATACATACTTAGACATAACATACAACAACACATAAAAAAAAACATTATAAGTGTGAATTTAAATTACAGGAAAGCACAGCATTATTAAAGCAAAATTATAGGCAACACAGCACAGACTCAAAAAATAAAATAAATATATATAACAACAAAAAGAAAGTTATGATAATTATTACGATACACTGTATATAGCCCTTTTAAATTATCTAATTTTATAAGAAAAAATGTCAATGTCACACTTGATTTAAATCTAGATTTCCAAATTTTTTTACATTTTTACATTGCGATTTATTTACTAAGAGGTATCTGCAATGTTCGCTATTAGTTTAAAACTTGAACACTATCATAACAAACCACGTCCGGCCGTCATTCAGTGGAAATGCCCCATTACGTCTCAGCCACACGCGTTGCAGTGCCGATTCTTCACAAGTACCCCGCAGATCGTCAGAACTCCCTTTCGAGATGATTCCCACGTTATTTCGTGTCACTTGGTAACGTCTTGAGCAATATTTCAATCGTCACTATCGTTTATAATAATAAAAAACTTTTATTATTCATAAAACTTCATGTTTCATTTTCAGGGTAGGTATACCTAGTCCGAAGAACTTAAAATTTTAAACTTAAACTTGAAATACTGCGTCCACGTAGGTAAAATACTTTTTGATGTTCATTGTCTACTTATATTAATCTATACTGTGACAATATGGCGTCGAATGTGTCAAGCGAATAGATTTGATTCATACGTGAATTTCGTAATGAAAATGATTTTTAGTGAAGATTAAACTTTAATTGTCGTTTCTTTGATTACAGGTAGGAATTTTGTTAAATAGTAAAATATTTTAATTCAGTTATGGAGTTTATAACTAATGAAATAAATACTTTGATTACAGAGCAACATAGAGAGCAACACAATAGTTTGGTTTGCCAAATTTAATGAATAGGAGACGAATAGTCTTATAACATATACTTATAAAATCGTTTGTCCTGACCTGTCAACACAAAGATAATATAGAACATAGCTTTATTTTATTTAAATGTAAGCAGCCGTTAAGAAAGGATTTTTGAAAATATCAACTCTGTTCGAAGCCGGGGCAGGTCACTAGGTCACTAGTCTGTAATATGAGAGGTATCGCTAGCATTGTTTTAGTGTTGCCACTAAAATAAATGTTGTTAAAATTTTAAATATAAAATTTAACAACCAACGGCCATTATAATCGCGGTTAACTAAAAAAACTTTTTTTTTATGGAAAGTTAAAAAAAACAGCGATTTAATTTAATTTTGAAAGAAAAACTTCAAATATAATTTATTTGTTTAAAAATATGTTATACAAAATGTAAAATCACCATTAAGTTGGGTTAAACGCAAAATAAATATAATATTTGTTAAGGAAGCAACAAATATTTATAAATTCACTAGCCGCTGCCTAGAATTTTAGAAATACCTGTAATATGCCGTTTGCCTGGCATATTTATCGCTGTGATGACAGTGGTGCCCAATTGTTTATATTTTTAGACCAAAACCACGGGAACTTAACATTTTTCCAGGATAAAGAATCCTATATGTTAATTCAGATCATAACCTATTTCTGTGCTCAATTTCATCCAAATACGTTCAGTAGTTTTTACGTGAAAGAGTTACAAACATATATGCATTCAACTGGTTAAGCAACATCTAGTTGTCAAAACTTACAAACTAAAACCACATTTTGTTAAGATCGGCAGACAGGCTGACGGTCCACTTGATGGTAGGTGGCTACCGTCACCTATAGCTCAAGCAACGCCAAAGCTGCTGCAAGTGAGCTGCCGACTACAGTAGGATTAAGGATATGGGGATTAGGAGGTAATAGTGAAATGAACTCTGGCATCCCTTACTCACTCACCGCAACACAACAGCACGCGTGCTGTTATTTCACGGTGGTCTTCTGTAAGGTGGTGATCACTGCCGCCAGACAGGCTGCCCAAATGACTGCGGAACGCAGTATACCCTGCCACTACTTTTCAGATCCAGACCAGAGCCAAATTTGAAAAGTTCGTTTTTCAAAGTTGACCCTGCCGGGAATCGAACCCGGGAACCCTAGAACAGAGCGTTAAGGCAAGCATCCTAACCACTCATCCAACGGGCTCGTCAAAACCTAAACATGGAACATTCCACACAAACACAAACATGGAAGAGTTTGTGTTTGTGTGGAATTAGTTGCTGGGGTTGCATTCCCGAAAATACTTACCGTATCAAGAAGTGCCACCTTCTCTATCTGATCTTTTACTGTACGCCTCACATTAGTTAGCCAGCGAGAAAGTAGAAGTTGCGGGAAAATAGTAGTCTTAAAAATAAATAAATAAAAGAGCATAAAAGAGCTGTGTCTAGCAGTGGACGTTTAAAAACTAAATTATTTCTAAATTTCTAAATTACCCAAAAATAATTGTTACAGAATGTGGCTAATGGGTGCTGTGACATTGCTATGCGTAGTACCACAGACGACTGCGCAGTGGCGCTGTCCAAAGCTCAGCGCTCGACCTGCGGCAGAATGCGCTTGCGATCTGCCTCACACACTGCGATGCGCTGGCGACCATACCGCATTACAGGTAAGCTTTCAGATACTCCTCGTCATCGATAAGAAAAAATCACTGATTTGGTTTCCTGTTCAGCTCGTTCAATGTAACAAGAAAAAAAAAACGGGACAAGTGCGAGTTGAACTCGCGTGAAGAGAGTTCCGTACGATGTTACATACCCGCACAATATTGAGTGATTTACTATGTTATTTTAATATCATGGACTTCTTATAGGTTTTCCTATAAGAAAACCTTATATTTCTATAAGTAGAAAACTAATTTCTGTATTTTTTTTTCAAAATTTTAGGTTCAGTAGTATTGGAGATAGGGGGGGGGGGGGGGGGATAGTCGGACAGACGGACATTTTCTTGAATAACTTGGAAACTATTTATTTTAAAATTACAAAAAAATACATTTAAAATCTTCACAACAAGACCTTCCATTTGATATGTCACACGATGCAGTTTTCAAAATTTTTCTTTTAATTTTCCACCTTTCCCCCCAAAAATGACCTCCCATATACAGATTTCATCTATTCACGTCACACCTCTGCGTTTGGGTCACAGAAATTGATATGTTTCAACTTAATTGGTCTAGTAGATTAGGAGATAATTGACTGTGACGGACTGACAGACGGACACACGAGTGATCTTATAAGACTTCCGTTTTTTTATTCGCACCTACGGAACCCTAAAAACATTAATTTTTGTTCATGAATTTTGTAGAAGAAATGAAAATTAACAAAGTACAAAAAACATACTAAATCTATATGAGCAAACAGAGAAAACGCGGAAATAGACATTTCTCAATACGAAAATAGGTAATCCTCATCGCAATAAAGGAAGCGAGACGTAAAACAAACATCCGATCTCATCACTATCCGCAAATATTGCTTGTTATTACTATTTTTTTGATACATCAAAGATATATAAATTCTAGAAGCGTGCATCTTGATCTTGAGCTACCGTCGCCTATAACACAAACAACGCCGAAGCTGCTGCAAGTGTGCTGCCGACTACAGTAGGATTAAGGATAAGGGATTGGGAGGGGATGGGGAAATAGGCTCTGGCATCCCTCACTCACTCACCGAAACACAACCGCACACGTGCATTTATTTCACGGTGGTCTTTTTTAACGGGGTTGTTACTGCCGCCAGACGGGCTGCCCAAATGACTGCGGAACACAGTGTGCCCTGCCATTACTGAAGTATACATTCAACATTAAAATTACACAATGCAAAATTTGAATGCAAAATTGAAGTAAGGGATACTCACTCACCGAAACACAACAGCACACATGCTGTTATTTCACGGTGGTCTTCTGTAAGGGGGTTGCCCAAATGCCTGCGAAACGCAATGTGCCCTGCCACTAGCTTAGCTTTAACTGGAATTTATAAATCAACTGGCTCTTATCCGCAACTTCGTCCGCGCCTCTAAATATTAAATTTTTTTTCAATTTTTATTACACACTAGCTGAACTCGGCCACGCGTCGCTGCGGCCCATACGGCGGCGGCGTGCGCATGGGCACGCGGTACTGGACACTGCTTATATATAATACTATTTATCGTAGCGTGATGTTATATAGCCTATAGCCTTCCACGATAAATGAACTATTCAAATTAAAAAGAATTTTTCAATTCGAACCAGTAGTTCCTGAGATTAACGCGTTCAAACAAACAAACTCTTCAGCTTTATAATATTATTATAGATATATTTTTGTCAAGCGCTGATTTTTTAAATTTTTAAATGATACCTTGGAAACAGTCTCTTTTTTTGGATGTCTTTTTCTGTATCCCTGTACACGTTGTATTTAAAATTAATGAATAGTTAAGGTGCGAAATCGTAACTAACAATCAAACTCACTTTCGTATTTATAATATTAGGATAAAGGATATACTCTTTATAAAAAGAAGAAAAAGAAGTCTTCGGGAAAAAAAAAAGGAAGAAGAAAAGGAATTTACTTTTTATTCGTCAGATTTTATATCTACGTTCTCATCTAGAACTATAGATGGGCCACGGTTAAAGGCACTCAAGGCACTACACACGTATATTGCTGAGACCTTTGTGTCAACAAACCGCCCTTCTCAAAGTCTCGCCAAATCACCTCAGTGACAATCGATAGGTGTTTACAATTCGTGTGCAACATACAACTGATTTAAGTGTTGATAGTGCTGCTCAAAGATGTTGTATTAGTCTGTACCTGTGCTGCTAGTATTAAATTTGTAATGTCAACGCTTATTGTGACAATCAAAGATGTTGTATTAGTCTGTACCTAGTGACAATAATATAAAAGTATTAAAAAAAATAGCTTGTCGGGCGGCACAATATTTATTACGCAAGTTATACAAAAAATAAAGAAAAAGTAATTTTAATGGGTTAGTTGCAGAATAAAAAAATATATAAAAAAAAAATAAACTAAACTTTCAGGGTTTTTGAGACAAGTTGAAGCCTCACCACCGAAGGAGAGAGGGGTCTCGACCGGAGGCATATTGAGAAACGCCATAATTGGAAAATTTACCGAAATTATAAAGTAAAAAATGTGGCCAAATTTTTGTTCTGGAATCGTGGCAGTCTGCAAGGCGTACGTTGAGTTGTCTCAGGACATCGATGGGGTGCTTACGGAGACGTCGACGGGGCCGGGAGCGACGACGGCGCGAGAAAAAGTCGCAGTGCTTTTATTTGTATATAAAAAATAAAAATAAAAAAAAACTCCTGAAATAGGATACATTCAAACGTCTTACAATATGCCTAACTCCATGCAATCCCTTTAGATTAGACGATAATAATGCGAAATTAAAATGTAATTATCTGTCTAACGAACAAAGAAAATGAAATTGAAGTAGCTAATAAATAAAATTAAAACGGCAAAGACCTGCCGAAATGGTATTGTTACGACTAACAATGGAACGTTCCGGAAAAAGCGTTCACGCCGGCCGAAAGTCTCGAACGTCCCACCCCATCGATGGTTGCCACGGCCCTTCCCGACTAGTGTCAAAGGAAATTGGTCCTTATGTTTACAATATAGAGTTTAAATTTCAACAGAAAAAGCATTCCCGAACTTTCAATGGCTTGTTTACAATCTTGTTTAGATTTTTTGGAAAATTCGCCAAGTATAAGAGAGCAGGCGGACGAGATGGTTAGTGATGCGACAACCAGCAATACGTAAGCAACTCTTCGGAGCTTTTGCGAAGTTATCTGCGACAGTGAACCGGCAACACATTAAGGGAATCATTGACGACTTTTGGCAAGTTTAACGGTTTCATCGGACAAATTAAGTGATTTTGGAAGTCATCTTTGTTTGTGAAAATAAATAAATAATTCGTTTCGTCCTTACACGGCATTCTAACTCACCCCGCACGTAACAGTATTATTATAAGTACCAGCTACAACGTTCGTTTGGCTATTAAAATTAATACTAGTGCATCCGGAAACAAAAACAAGGAAATAAAAACTTTTTGAGGCCAAATTTAGAAAATTTAGAATTTGAACAGAATTATTCAAAAGACTCACCGTTCCTTATTGACGGAGGGTTTTATATATATTATGATCGGCTTGCTTGGGCATTAAAATATAGTGGCGATTGGACCGATTTTTAAAAATAATTACTAAATAACATTCCAATAATTTTGCACGCCCCTTCTTGGGCGTGATCATTTTGCAATAATTAAATTTTGTATGTCGATGATGATATAACTGTATCCCCCGATTTTATTATCCTCAAATTTCTGAATTACCTCTCACTATGGAAGCAAATTGAAAGACGTATTCACGTCAAACTTCATTTGTCCTCCTAGTGGGATATTTTAGTAGGGATAGGTGGAACGGGTCATTATTTTTTACTAGATGGCGCTACGATTGCGACTTTAATTTTAACAACTCATTTTTTTATTTGTCCGTTTGCTAATGATCAACTCGGTATTTTTATTTATGCAATCAACGTCGTTTATGTACAGCGAGCTTAACCCGTTTTAAAACCTCCACCGAACGGTAACAATGTATGCGTACAATTCACTCACGCCGAATTCCAATGCTGATCGCTAAAAAACGTTTTGCTGACACTTTAATTTCTTTCCATCGCTGTATTTTCGTAGCGAAAAAATGCTGCAAAAAACCGTCTACTACAAACTACATGGCGTAAGCTGAATTGAACGAGGCCGTACTTTGCATATGAAAAGTTCAATCAATTTTCGCACAATTCACTGCAAATATTGCGTGCGATGTATGGATGTACTGAAAAACTGTTTGAGCGCACTCTTTGCATGTTATCTAAATTAACCACGAACATTTCAAATTGCTAGGGCACCATGGTATGTCCCAAATGAAACCTTACATAAAGACCTCAATATACCAACCGTTGCGGAGACAATTGAGAAATTTACTAAAAAGTATAAACTAAGGATAGACAAACACCCCAATTGCTTAGCCAAGAACCTTATGGCGAAGCCAGGAATAGCGAGAAGATTGAAAGGGAAAATTCTTCAAAATTTACTGTCTCTAAACTAAAATTTTACACATGACGATTTGTCAGTGGGGACTAGCACCTCTCAAGACATGATTTTAATTGACATTTCAACTACTGAATGTCCCTGAGGTGACAGATTGTAGCATAGAGGGGAAAAAAAAATCTATTTCAAATACACCGTGCTTCCCAGTCGCATGCCCGGCGACACGCTGCAGAATGAAAATTCTCTTAAGGGGGAGACAAACCCTAAATACTAAAAATATCCATTGTTTAATGAAGATGTTACAAGAAATAGACAAGACAATTGCTTTGAAAAAAAAAAAAAACATGTGAAACATGTGAACATGTGAAGAACCAATTGTATTAATTAGAATTTTCGTTAAAATAATAGAAACTCCACAAAAAAAGTCAGAACACAAGAATAATTTGACTTTTATTGAAAATGAATCCTGTACCTATTAATAAGTTAATATCAGATAGAAAAATTGTATTAATAAAAAAAATATTTTGTGTATTGTTCTAATGGTAAAAACAAAAAAACACCATTTCTAGGCCTGTTGAATTGGATCCGCCGCCAGCGAGTTCTATAGTAAATGTCATTTGCCTCAGTGAAGCCCTTAAGGTGTCTATCAGAAGTTATGGCCCACGAAAAGTGGCTGGCACTGCACTGTATATTATTTTGTAATAACACAAGTCAACAAAAAAAAAATTTTTTTTTTGGGTTTGTTATTAAATTAATATTTTCTGATTGTCTACAACTAAAAGTAACCACAGGCTCCATTCATAACAAATAAAGTTTGCTTTTGTACATTTTACAACGAAAAATAAATATTTCAAGATTTTGACAGAATGTTTGAGGAACAACGATTTTAACACGCAAGAGGGTGGTTGGTGGTGGGGTGGGATGGTGGGTTTTCTGGTGGGAATGCAAGGCGGATACACGAAATGTTCATGCTATCTTTGTTTATGGGACAGTCGAGCCGACACACTTCACTACAAGCAGAAGTCATGGCATGGCCTAAACGGATCGAATTTCAGATAGCAAAACATAATGTCAAGAATGAACCGATTGTGAAGGCTGATGATATTTTCATGCCCCCGTTGCATATAAAATTAGGGTTCATGAAGCAATTTGTGAAGGCTCTTCGTCAAGACTCTCCAGCCTTTGAATACTTAAATACTTTTTTCCCTATATTGTCAGAGGCTAAAGTTAAAACAGGTATTTTCGTTGGTCCACAAATTAAGAAAATAATGACCTGTGAAGAATTCCCAGAGTTATTGAACGCCTACGAAAAACAAGCGTGGCTCAGCCTTAAAGCAGTGCTCCATGGCTTTCTTGGCAATAAAAAAGCTGCAAATTATAAAAAGCTCATTTCTAATATGCTTGATAATTTCAAACTCATGGGTTGCAGAATGTTCCTTAAAGTGCATATGCTACATGCTCACTTAGACCAGTTTAAAGATAACTTGGGGGCTTATTCAGAAGAGCAAGGAGAACGCTTTCACCAAGATGTGATGAACTTTGAACAGCGTTATCAAGGACAATACAATGAGAACATGATGGGTGACTACATTTGGAGCTTAATACGAGAAAGTTCCTACTTACACAGAAGAAAAACAAAAAATGTTCATTTTTGAAGCTTTTTTTTTTTTTTTTTTTTATGTATTTAGAGATTTACCTTCATTGTTCTTTGTAAATAAAAATGATTAACATATAAATTAAAGTTTTTTTCTAACTTTTGTATTCTACTGAATTAAAAAAATTTGATTTTCTTAACATTTGAAATTACGTTCTAATTGCTACAAAAGCAAACTTTATTAGATAAAAGTATTTTTTCCTTGTTTAGTTAGACATGATTAATCAAAATCAGCACCACAGAACTCAGACTCAAAAATCGTGTTTACTTGTGTAATATTATAAAAAAACATATATAAAATAAGCCTTTAGAAAATAAGTCAAGTCCTATTTTTACTTACCTTTCTCACTTGATAGCTCTAAATTGGCAGTCTACCCCACTTAGAAGGTACGGATACGTTAAAAGTACCTAGGAACAATCCTCGATTCCCCACATTTTGTCCTTTAGAAAATAATTTATGTCTATACTTACTCTATGAGCGAAGATGTGTGAAGCAGAGATGTGTATTTTGGTGGAGCCCGGGCCTAAGGCAGCTAGAATCACCTCCTTACGTAAAAAACCATCATACGTGTTGTTATGCTTCGGTACATGACTAAACTATAGCTCTTTCTTAGCTCATTTGGTACCATGTCCTTTATACTTGCTTTTTTTCAATCCTTGGTCGAGTGGTTAAGATGCTAGCTTTAAGGCTCTATTGCAGGGGTCCCGGGTTAGACTCCCAGCAGAGCTCACTATGGAAAAGAACTCTTTGTAGTTGGCTCTGGTCTGGCTAGCAAGTAGTAAGTATTGGCATCTAGCAAGTAGTGGATTGCGTTCCGCAGTCATTTTGGCAACCCGTCTGGCGGCAGTAACCACCACCTTACAGAAGACCCTCAGTGTTACAAAAGACCAGTGAAATAACACCATATTGTTGTGTTTCGGTGAGTGAATTGTGTTCGCATTTCCCTAAATCTTCCTAATCTCTTGTCCTATGAGCGGCAGCGCACTTGCAGCACCAATGGCGTTGCTTATGTTATAGGTGACGGTAGCCACCTACCATTAAACAGACCGTCAGCCTTAACATAAATAAATACACTTACTTCATAGATGACCATAGCTACCATAAAGTAGACCACCAGTCGACCTGCTGACCTAAATAAATAAATAACAATAAGTTATATTAAAAACATTACTTTACTTCAATAGATATTTAAGTGTGTTTTAATCAACATGTATGCAATCAATTAATACCTATATGTATATATGTACATATGGATGTACATATATACATATAGGTATTAATTTTCCTAATATGAAGAAGAAATTTTCCTAATATTTGCTCCTTGTGATGTTAGACGTAGCCTCAGGCTTCTTGACATGTAAGCATTCAATTAGTCCTGCGTGACTCTACCGAGCATGTAATTACCTTGCCGTTTGAAATGTCAGAGCTGTTTGGATATCCTTTGAACTGAATTAAGGAATATGATTGCTGATTACCCAAATTATCATTGATTAATTAATTAACGCGTGCACGTATAGGACTGTGAATTTATTTATAAACAGTCTTTTACGATTTTTAACACCCGTTTGACTACATGGGGTTAAATTTTCATCATCCAACATTCAATTGAATGGCTCTGAAAATCATTTAACCGCACATTGGGCGGTAAGCCGTCCGGGGAGCGAATGTTTTCCGGGGCATTTCACACAGTATACCGCTCTGCCGCCGCGGGAAAGCGGTGCGGTAGCGGAAAAACCGCCTGGTATTCCCCACAAATTGGCCGGCAAACCGCGCCGCTCCCGCCGCAGTCCTGCGTCCGCTTGTTTGTGATATCGGTGAAACCGCAACGCGCCGAGCCGTCTCGCTACCGCTGGCCGTTTTTGTGTGGCCTGGGGCGTATTACAGCCCAGCACTCCTTCGGTAAAGGCTAATGTTGCTCTACTGTCATTTGATCATACCAGTTCCGGCAGGCAGAGCGTAATTAGTTCTGACAGGTCACCAGGAACGGTTATGATCAAATCTTGTCCAGATCAAATTATGTTCGAATGGAGTGCTACTGGAACACACCCCTGATGCATAAGTCTTTAGAACTCTCAGTCCCGGTACCGCTTCAGTGGGTGTTGCGGGTTAGTCCCTTTAGTGGTTCAGAGACAAGAAACAAGTGGTCTCAAGCAAGTTGACGGTATACTTAGCGGTAGCAACTAGAGCTACCCTAAGTTCAATTTTTGCTCCACTGTGATAATTGATGTTCGGTTATTATCACTCCTAGCCGTCGATAAATTCTATGTCACTGAATGGCGAACATAGATTACAGAGTGGTTGTTGACATAAACATGATGGCGAAATTGATTTGAAAGAGTTTTTTTCAAATCCTTACTAAATAAGGTGTACAGTTCTTTTAAACGCAGTGAGTGTTCGGAGCGTGAAATCTGTACAATAGTATGTTGGTTGCCGATTGACACAAGTAATGCATGACGGGATAGTAGTGTATTGTATGATCCTGAATGGATAGAGGATGGTATAGCATATATGACGTTATGTCACCGTGTCTTTGGCTAGCTTTATATATATATATATATAATGATTTATACATCTTGATAAATAGAGAGTTACTTATACATCCACTGCAATACACCAAAATATATCTCTTTCAGATAATAGGTCGTCATTTACGGGAACAAAAGGCAAGAAACAAAAATACAGCAGTTTCCCTATTAGACTGCTCTCTGAGGGGAGTGTCGGCGTTAACTGCGGCTTCCATATCGGAACTTGCTGGGGTTGGTGTACACGCTCTGGTCATATCATCGGGAGACATAAGGAGAGTACAACAGGGTGCCTTCAATGCTGTTTCAAATACTCTAATTGCTTTGGGTGAGTTTAAACGTTTGTGAGTGTTTTGGGTTAATTTTCTTTGTGAACCATAAAACATATATTTGTCGCAGAGTACAGTATCTAAGGGTAAAATATAGTGGAATGCCAAGCAACTTACGTGATTATTGTTAAATTCCATTTGACGGATTTGTGTAATCCAAACTAATACAACATCTTTGGTGTAATCCAATCATTTTAATTCTTCTGCTTGAGTGTGTTTAGCTGTGACGCGATCGTAGATGACACTGACAGTTCGAGTTCCACGAGGCACGTCAAACGTTGGTGTCGGATGACAGTTGACATCTATGGCTCTAGCATGAGTTTACGATACTACACTCGCTAGCGAGAACGTAAAACATTTATATGGAAAATTGATAATTTGACATTGACAGTTCACGATTTCCCATACAAAAGTTTTACGTTCTCGCTAGCGAGTGTAGTATTGGTGTAGTATCGTAAACTCATACTAGAGCCTCTGAGTACGGTTGATTTTTAAAGACATTAGACAGTCAATGTTGAGCGGCGGTAACAAACGGATGTGATCGCGACACAGCTAACCTCACTGCATTCCACGTGTTTTTAATCCAAAAATACTGTAGCCATCCTTAATTGTTTTGTTACTAAATCTGAATAACCAATAAATCCTTGGAAAGTGACTAGTCTCGTGGCGTTACTTCGTGACCTGGTGCTATTTTGTGACCACCCTGATGTCTGATCACAACCGGAGCGCAACTGAAGATGATGATGTGCAGCTCCCGCCTTCATATTTATAACTAGCTGGAGTCCGCAACTTCGTACGCGTGGTATTCGGTATGGCGCGTAACTTTTTTCGTTTGTAGACCGATTGGAATGAAGCAAACACTAAATGTTACGGGAAGCTTTTTTACAATACATCAGTGAAAACTGCATTCAAATAGCTTAAGCCGTTTCAGAGATTAGTGCGCACAAACGCACAGACAAACAGACAAAAATTCTAAAAACTTTTTTTTACCTCGGTAACATAAGAAAAACGTGTATAAATAGTTTTTTTTTTGGAAAAGTATTTAATGTACATACACGACTCGTTTAAAATTTTATTAACGTATATAGAATAGATATAGATATAGAAGAAGAAGATAGAAGAAGATAATATTTCACGTTGTGATTTGGACGACACACAAAATTAAAACACAATTTAGTTTCTCTGTAAGGAAAAAAAATTTTTTATCAATTAGATAAGACTGAATCATATTATGTTATGTTACATTATATTATATTATATTAAATTATATTATATTATATTATATTATATTATATTATATTATATTATATTATATTATATTATATTATATTATATTATATTATATTATATTATATTATATTATATTATATTATATTATATTATATTATATTATATTATATTATATTATATTATATTATAGGAGAGGCCTATGATGCCTATGCCGCAGAGGCGACTACACTACTAATATAAATTAACTTATATACATACATAATCATACATGTAACCATAAGAATACATAATACCTAAACTATTATAACCTACATTATTTTTATGTCAAGTTTGAACTGGAGTAGAAAATAAGGACTGTTTTTATTTTTATTTTATATTTATTTTATAAATAATAAATACAAAAACATTGAAGTCAGGATTGCTCTTATGGTTTAATACGGTTAAGTTACGCAAGACCCAAGGGGAAAATTGGTAAAGTTTAACGCAGGCAGTTAACATTTAGTTGTAATAAAACACATTATAACACAAACTTCAGTGTTAATAAAAAGCGACCGGCTTCGCGTGGCTGACGTTTTTTTGGAAACTATATACATAAAATTTCCTCGTTTCAAGCGATTTGTGAAAATCGCTTCAAAATCCATCGTTGGGTGGTTAAAAAGAAAGCGTTCATCGACTTTATCTATTTTATATTTATTTATATGACGGCGCGTTTGATTATCGACACAACATCGAGCGCTAGCGCAAAGACATGGCGGCCGAGCAGTACGTTACGGGAAGGCAATCGAGGGACATCAAGGAACTTGCGCTACGTGTTTGGTGGAGTGTTATCTGATTTGGTGTGATTGGCTGGTGGACAATGCGATCGAGGGCTTATTTTGTGCCGATTATGGCGTTTTGTTTAGAATTGCAACGCATAACTTAACGTTGAGTTTTATTCTCCTCGCCCGACTGTCTTTGATCGAATATGGAGACCAATGATACGGAGGACCCTAATCATGTCCCTTCATATACATACATATAATAAAATCGTAAACGAGCGGTATCTGTACATTGAATATAAAAAAAGATATTTTGTATTCGTTATATTTATGTTACCAAGGTAAAAAAAAAACTATTTTTTAGAATTTTTGTCTGTGCGTTTGTGCACGCTAATCTCAAAAACGGCTTAACAGATTTGAATGTGGTTTTCACTGATGTATTGTAGCAAGCTTCCCGTAACATTTAGTTCTTGTTTCATTCCAATCGGTTTACAAACAAAATAGTTACGTGCTATACCGAATACCACGCGTAGAAGTTGCGGGCATAGAACGCGTTATCGTTTCGTTCCTCAACGTGGACTACACTTTTCATACGAGATTTCGACGTTTGCTTTTATAAGCCCAGAGAATAGCATTAGGGAACATTACATGCATTAGCTGTCGCACAAATGTCAAGGTGACAGATAACGTAACACTTTTTAGTTAACGATTGTATTAATTTTACTCTTCATCGATTCTTAACAAGTAAACTCCAAAAATAAAATTAAGTGCACTTTTTTTTTCCGTGCAATTTATATAAATAAAACTAACTTTTGTTTACTTGTAAATGAAAAATGAGATTTATAGAAATTTTTATGAAAAATCAAAAGTTTTTTTTTTAAATTACTGTTACTCATAATTTCATACTTTGTAAAGCTGTAATCGTATGCGACTATGAATTAAGTATAATTTTCTTTATTAGGTTTACCAAATAACCAATTACCGACGGTGCCGACAGAAGCGATCACTCGTTTGATAAACTTGGACCGATTGGACTTTTCCAATAATAAAATTCATATGCTTGATAATAACTCCTTCAAGGTATGCTATAGAATATTTTTTATTAATTTTATAGAGTAATATGTGCCATGAACTAGCTCGTTTGACGGCAGCAACCACCGTCTTAGAGAAGTAAGGTAGTTGAGCGAGGGATGCCAGAACTCATTATTTGCAACTCCTACCTATAGCGTTGAATGTGTCAATAGCTGTCAGTAACCATCTACTACCAAGTAGACGTTACACAATTTTTCTATTTTTGTAATAGGTAATTAAGAAGCTCCAGACCTTAACTCCTTCAAACATAAAGCCAATGTAAAACAAGTGTGAGCTGGACTCGCGTGAAGAGGGTTCCGTACGATGTTACCTATCCGCACAATATTGAGTGATTTACCATGTTATTTTAATATCATGGTCTTCTTATAGGTTTTCCTATAATCTATAAGTAGAAAACTAATGTATTTATTTTTCTTCAAAATTTTAGGTTCAGTAGTTTCGGAGATAAGGGGGGGGGGGGGATGGTCAATTTTTGTCTATTTTCTTGAATAACTTGGAAACTATTTAGTTTAAAATTACAAAAAAATACATTTAAGATCTTCACAACAAGACCTACTTCCATTTGATATGTCACACAATGCAGTTTTCAAATATATTTTTTTTAATTTTCCACCTTCCCCCCAAAAATGACCTCCCATATACAGATTTCATCTATTCACGTCACACCTCTGCGTTTCGGTCACAGAATTGATATGTGTACCAAATTTCAACTTAATCGGTCCAGTAGATTCCGAGATAATTGACTGTGAGCGACGAACAGACGGACACACGAGTGATCCTATAAGGGTTCCGTTTTTTTATTCGGACGTACGGAACCCTAAAAAGTGATAATAACTTCTTGGTCTATATTTCTGAAGTTATTTTTGTTTCAAGTACCTACAATGGTTTACGAGAAAATAAATGAAATTTGTTTCAAGAAGTATTGCAGTGTGTCTATAACCAAATGATAGAGTTTCATTTACGCTATAAATGACACGAACAGAGTTTCAGGAAAACAGAGGTTTTTGATACTTTCGAGTAGCTAATGCCCTTAAGGGGTCGGATGTAGAGAGCCCAGTTGCCCAAGGTCATTCGCGTAGCAGAGAACTTTAAGTATGAAACAGTATTGGTTCACATGAAAATATCAAATTCCTGTTAAGACGCTAAGACAATCAATAATAATAATAATGATTTTTTTCCAGGGCATTCAAAACTTAACATACCTGGACATCAGTGACAATCAACTGACGGATATATCGCCGGGTGCTTTTAAGCCATTAGTTAAACTTACTGTGTTAAGATTGAGAGGGAATCTATTGAAAGTAATCGCACTTCCACCCCTTAAGGTAATGTAAATTGTCAATATTTCCAATTCACTATTTGTCAAAGAAAAGTCAACCCAATAGGGAATATGCACATATTTTTTTTATATTTTCATACGATAGGTTATAGCTTTATATAACCGTAAAAAATATTCAGCGCCAAAAAACAGAAATTTGGTAACAAAAAAAAAGTTAAAATTAACTAACAGCTACGGGCACTTTAAACACCCGCCCTTTTGGCGCGCTTGTCGTGACGTCAAAGTCTACAATACAATCAAATGTTAAAAATCACAAACATCTAAACGCTTGTTGACATTCCATAGACTTTGACGTCACATTCGATCTGACCGTTTCAAGTATTTTGAATTTCCCACATTTTTATGTACTTTTTAATAATTATTTTCTTAACGAAAAATAAATAATATTAAAAAATATTTACATAGACATAATTCTAAAGCAAAAATGTTGATGAAAAAATATATTTAAGCCTTTTTTGAATTAGACGCATATTCCCTATTATTATAATCATACGAATTAAGGTTTGTATAAATCAATCGTCAAGACTAAAGGCCAAGCCAAGTAACTATTAGGTTTGTGTTATGGGATAAACCTAATAGGCACACATAGGCCACACATAGGATAACTTAATAGATAAACATACTGCACACATAGGCCAGAGTCAACTTTGAAAGTTTATAAGGCCCAAATTAGGCCACACATGGAGTACTGCTCTCACCTCTGGGCTGGCACGCCTAAGTCCCAGCTAGATCCATTTGATACCTTGCAGCTCGAATTGTTCGAATTGTTGACCGATTAGAACCACTTAGTTTAAGAAGAGATGTAGCCTCTCTTTGTGTGTTCTACTCTACAAGATGTGCAATGGTGAGTGCTCGGATGAGTTGTTCCAATTAATGCCTACCTCAAACTTTTATCACCGCACTGCGCGCCATAGATGCAAAGTTCATCCTCATTACTTGGATAAAGTGCCGCTGCGAACAGTTCGGATGAGTAGAAACTTTATCCCACGGACGCGAAAACTTCGGAACAATCTCCCTTCTAAGGTGTTTCCATCTAGCCACCATATGGGCTTCTTCAAGCGAGCAGTAAATAAATTCCTGCAGGGTCGGCAGCGCACATGTATCCCCCTGGTGTTGCTTGTGTCCTTAGGCGACGGTAACCACCTACCATCAAGTGGACCGTCAGCCTGCCTGCCACCATTAATAATATTTAAAAAAAAGTTCATTTGCAAAGTTAGCCTGGAATCGTACCCGAGATCCCCGAAGTCATAGCGCTAAGGCAAGCATCTTAGCCATTCGATCAATGTGCTTGTCATGTAAGTATGCATCCTGCATGTTTATAATTACGCAATTTTTTTATTTAATATATAAAATTCTTTTGTCACAGTGTTTGTAATAAAACTCCTCCGAAACGGCTGGACCGATTTTTATGATTTTTTTTGCATATTTGGTAGGTATGAGAATAGGTCGTTAAAGTAATTTTCACCCTCCTACCCCCACCTCCCATTTTTTAATCGCGATTTTAGTATTTTTGTATGAAGAATATTCAAATAATTTAACAGTCTTTCATTGACGTGAAATGACGCGTCACTTTAACATATAGTTTGAAAATAAAATTTGACCCGACAGTCGGTTTACGGAATTATTTTAGGGTTCTGGCAAGACAGCGTCTGCTGGATCAGCTAGTTTGCTACAAAATTACAACGCTAGACAGTTTGCTATGAAATCTTTACAGGAGGTAACGGCTAATTTGAAATTATCTTTAATTCACGATATCCTATTCCATTATCCAACCTTCCCAATTCAGGCAACTGCATGAAAACCGCATTAATAGTTTTGTATGTTATGGTATACAATTTCTCTCAATTTCTGGTATAAGTATTCAATGTAACAAACACGACTATTCTACTTGGTCAGATTTCCAAGCTTGCTGTGAATCCAAGTATAGAAATAGTTTTATTTGTAGTTGTGTTTTTATTGATAATGTGTTGACATTGTGTTTAAAGTAGTATTTGGATATGGAATATGTACATTTAAATACAACGAAAATACAAAATGATGCATGAGTAGCCACCCTCATACAGAACACCACTGTGGAATAAATCGTATGCGCTTTTGTGTTTCGATTAGCGAGTAAAGCATACCAGCGCCCATTATACTTATGTTTAGATACTTAGATTATTAATAAATAAGGAGATTATTAATACTTAGATCATTAATAATTACTTTAGATTATTAATAAATAAGGAGGGTCAGCCCTAGGACGTCCACTGCAGGTCAAAGGCCTCCTCATTAATTTACCGAAAGGACCGATCAGAAGCAGTTTAGATCCCCTAGAGAGCCCGTTTCCCTATCCACTACTAATCCCTTATCCTTAATCCTACTGCAGTCGGCAGCGCACTTGCAGCAGTTTAGGCGTGCTTGTGTTATAGGCGACCATAGCCACCTACCATCAAGTGGACCGTCAACCTGTCTGCCGACCTTAACATTAAAAAAAAACCACCGTGGACCCGCGGCCTTTATAAGGCTATCTGTCCACCTTGTGGTAGAGAACCTTCCTGGAGAACCTTCCGGCCCCAGCGGCTGTCGGCACTCCGTACTATGTGTCCTGCCCACTACCACTTCAACTTACTAATTCGCCGGGTTATGTCAGTAACTTGTCGTCTTCGGATCTCCTCATTCCTGATTCGATCTCACAGTGTAGGTAACCCCGAGCAGCCCTCTCCATAGCTCTTTGAGCGACGTAGAGCTTTCTTACGAAGCCCGTAGTTAGAGACCACGTTTCAGCCTCATAATGCCATCACTGGTAACACACGTTGTTCGAAAACTTTTGTTTTAAGGCACTGAAGAATTTTGGAGGAGAAGATGTTTTCGAAGTTCTAGGGTTCCCGGGTTCGATTCCCGGCCGGCATATGAAAAATGAACTTTCATATTTGGTTCTGTTCTGGATCTGTAAAGTAGTGGCAGGACACACTGCGTTTCGCAGTCATTATTTGGGCAGCTCGTCTGGCGATAGTAACCACCCCCTTGCAGAAGAGCACGTGTGATGTTGTGTTTCTGTGAGTGAGTAAGGGATGCCAGAGCCCATTTCCCTATCCCCTCCTAATCCCTTATCCTTAATCCTGCTATAGTTGGCAGCGCACTTGCAGACGCTTTGGCGTTGCTTGTGTTATAGGTGACCGTAGCCACCTACCATCAAGTGGACCGTTAGCCTGTCTGCTGATCTTAACATGGCTCTACCTAATTGGATGATTTAAAAAAATATTTAATTTGTGTTAATGTTTTTGGTTAAGTTCAATTTAATTGCCATGTTAAAACAGTTGAAACAGTTGTTTAAACTGTTTTAAACAATCACTCATAATTGCAGGAGGCTAACGTTTTAAGAGACCTCGACCTGTCAAGTAACGCCTTGGAGGGTCCTTTAGGGCCTAACACGGTGCCACCACTACCTTCCCTGGAGATCCTCCAGCTGTCGCACAATACCTTCGCCAGCATTAGACGAGGTGCACTTTCTGGTAAGCGAAAGGAATTAATTATTAATAATTAATTAATGTTCAATAATATTACAATTAACATATTTTAAAAAAAATTGCATGCAGTCGAATTGATAATATTTATTTTAATGTTTAAAATTTTAAACTTTTTTATTATCCTGATTAGTTTTAGTCGTGGCTAATACAAAGTCCTGTAAAAAATATTGTGCACAAAGAAATGAAAAACAGTCAAATTTATAGCAATTTTTTTAGCAAACAAGTAAAGAAAAAAAAATATAACTCCGTAAAGAGTTTGTAATTAGCAAGAACATTTTGGTATTCAAAAACTTCAAAGTTTTGGTATTCAAAGTTGGTATTCAAAGTTGGATTGATTCTAATTTTTTAAATATTATAAGTGGGTATAATTTAAAGTGTGTGTCGCTTAGAAATTAAATTTAAAAAATTAACTAATATAAAAATTTAATATTTAATAATATAAATAAGTTTTTTTTATCGCAACAGACGAATGTTTATCGCCATAGACAATAACACGAACATACTTTTGACACTTTCTTGCAAAATTTCTGACACGCGAAAATTTCTTTTCTTTGATTTCGCGTAAATTTCAAACTACGCAAATATCATAAAGGCATATTTTGCGGCTGTTTGTTATATAAACTCTCAATTATAGGTTATTCATATAAAATGTCAGATCACTTATCAATAAGTGACCTAACTACAGGTGACCTAACTTTGTTGATTGATGTTGATTCCGGTTCAAATTTAGATTCCAAATCTTCCAACATAGTCAAATAAGCATGACTGTGAATCCACTGTTGAGTTGAGTGAAGTTGATTTTCGTTCGCTCTGCTTTAGCGCTCGGTCTCAGAGGTATCGGGTTCGATTCCCAGCACGGCCAATTTAAAAAATGAACTTTTCATAGTCGGCTCTGGTGTGGATCTTGCAAGCAGTGTGCTCTACACTGCGTTTCGCAGTTATTGGGCAGCTCGCTTGGCAGCAGTAAACAGTACAGAAGACCATCGTGAAATAATTGCATGTGTGCTGTTGTGTCTCGGTGACAGAGTAAGAGATGCAAGAGCCCATTTCTCTTTCCCCCTTCCTAATCCCTTATCCTTAATGCTACTATGTTCGGAGCGCACTTGTATCACATGTGGGTTGCTTTCTACATCAAGTGGACCGTCAGCTTGTCTGGAGAACTTTAAATATGTAAAAAAATTTTTTTGCTTATGTTACTTAATTTATAGTAAATTAAATTATAATTTTTATAAACATGTATAATTAAAATATTATATACGAACTCTGTGTTATGTAGGCTTTATAATATATAAAGCTATGTTATATTTACAGTATATATTGTAAACAAGTTCTTTTTTTTATGTTAAGGTCGGCAGATAGGCTGACGGTCCACTTGATGGTAGGTGGCTACCGTCGCCAATAACACAAGCAACGCCAAAGCTGCTGCAAGTGCGCTGCCGACTGCAGTAGGATTAAGGATAAGGGATTAAGAGGGGGATAGGTAAATGGGCTCGGGAATCCCTTACTCACTCACCGAAACATAACAGCACGCGTGCTGTTATTTCACGGTGGTCTTCTGTAAGGAGGTGGTTACTGCCGCCAGACGGGCTGCCCTGCCACTACTTTCCAAATCCCGACCAGAGCCAAATTTGAAAATTTGATTTTTTAAAGTTGACCCTGCCGGGAATCTAACCCTAGAACAGAGCGTTAAGGCAAGCACCCTAACCACTCATCCAAATAAGTGTTTCTGGCATTAAATACAACTTATTATAAGTAATAACTGTCCTTTTAAAGAGACATCGCATACACACCTTGCGAGTCCAATAATATGTTTAAGCGAATATTTGTTCACAGGTGTTGCGAACCTCACGCATCTAAATTTGCACAACAATCAGATAGACGTGTTAGAGGATTACGCGTTCAGGCACCTCACCAACTTGTCAACGCTGAACATGTCGCACAATGAAATCGTCGCTGTTTCCGGTAAGATCAACATCTTGAAAATGTTCACGTTTCTGAATCGTCGATTTACTCGTGAATCGTCGAACGGATCTGGATGAAACTTGTCTCACAGATAGACCTTTTACTGTGTTAAAACGGAATTTTACACGAACAATCTTTTATGTAGGTATATTAATTTTTTTCTCAGAAACGGCTCTAAAGGTTTGATGAAATTTTGTATTGTACTTATGTAGACATGCTTTTGCATTTTAAGTCTACCTATAGTTGTATTTCTTGTAAAAACGTAAAAAAAAAACCAATTTATTTTTTATAACTACTTATTAAAGCGCCATCTTGTAAATTTTTGCGGTACATGTAATCTCAACAGGCAGGTTCTCTATAAATTATTACCCACAGCTTCCTTAAAGGTTAGAACAAGTGATTATTATTGAAATGAAAGTGTGGATCAAATTCTAATTTGATTATTAGTAAAGTCGTCCACTGATCTATGTGGCGTTATATTTTTTGATTATTTCCTATATTTTTAATTATTCTACTCACTATAAATAGGCATAAAATTTAAAAACTGTTAGTATCTCTTAAATAAAATACAGTTACTTGATTTTCACGAATTCTTTAATTACTAGTTGAACTCGGCCATGCTTCCTGGGGCGCGCGGTACTTGGACACTGCTTATATATAATACTATTTATCGTAGCGTGATGTTATGCCTTCCTCTATAAATGGACTATTCAAAACAAAAATAATTAGTAGTTCCTGAGATTAGAGCGTTCAATCAAACAAACTCTTCAGCTTTATAATATTAGTATAGATTTAATTTTGTTGTTATTATACCTGTTGCATTTATATATTATTTTCCAACTTAGTTTTGAATAATTAAAATTATTTATTTTTATTACAATGTAATCCCTGTAATACTGAACGCGAAACTCTGTGATTTACGACCCCAGATTTATCCTCTAAAAGACATCGCGACCCCCAAAACGAAAAGGTACGTTCATAGATTATCTGTAGCTTCTCCATTTGAACTTAATTAAATATAAAATTACCTGTTTTATATGACTTATTCTAAAGTTAACGATCGAATCTCTATAACGTAAAGATTTTAATCGAAATCGCTAATCGCGATTGCTCTGTATCTCACTGGGCAGTGAAAGGCTTCGCAGGATAAACTGACGCTTTAATTTCCGCTACAGGAAAAAAACGGCGAGTCAATTGAATAACGGAAATAAAGTAAATCGTACTTTATCTTTCTTTCACATTAGATTATTTTTGGATATAGTTCCTAAGGCTCGAGTGCTACGTTGTTCACTACTACACTGGCCTTCGTTGAAAAAGCAATACGTTTACATGAAATTTCAGTGTTTAATAAGTAAGAAAATAAATAAATATTATAAAAAATACCAGTTTTCTAGAAATACACAATAAATGCTCGGAGCAAATACTGCTACAGTCATTACGCGCGCAGCGCTCACTAATATTTTGTCTTGCGTTACAACTGTAAAGCGCGCTTTGGTATTTAAAAAGAACTGAATAGTATTAGTATTAGTATTTAGTAGTAGAAACAGTATTTAGTAGTGGCAGGGCACACTGCGTTTTCGCAGTCATTTGGGCAGCCTGTCTAGCGGCAGCAACCACCCCCTTACAGAAGACCACAGTGAAGTAACAGCATGCATGCTGTTGTGTTTCGATGAGTGAGTAAGGGATGCCAGAGCCCATTTTCCCTATCTCCTTTCCCTTCCTACTGTAGTCGGCAGCGCACTTACAGCAGCTTTGGCGTTGCTTGTGTTATAGGCGACGGTAGCTACCTACCATCGAGTGGACCGTCAGCCTGTCTGCCTGTTTTAAAAATAAATGAAAATATCTCTCAGAATCAAATAAACGGAAACTGTCAACGATACGTTTGAGAGCTGGCTCATAAGATCCCCAATTAAAGGTGGTTCCATCTAAAAGCCTGTGATCACGCCAAATATGTTATAGAATATCTTCGATGGAGAAAAGTGGACTGTATTATTATAATGGTACGTGCAATCAAAAGGGGGCGAGGAACGAGAAAAGTCAGGATGCTTCCACTTACCTCGCAGATCACTGGTTGGTCCTAGGTCTTCCAAACGACGAAGACAGTGGCGGGTCCGCCACATACGAGTCCAGATATCTTACAGCACACTCCAGACAATTCAATTGCACTCGCGAAGGCTCGATCATTTATTGGTTATTACAAAAGCACAATGCTTGAACTACGAGTAATTGCGGGCTGTAAAATCAAACCACGCTTTGCGGCGGGTTTGCGCGATTGTCCCCGATGTTTTTATTAAGATTGTCATTGGTTTCTATAGAAACACCTAGCCGGCGGCTACTTGCGGTGGCAGTACTTGCGTGTTTATAGGCACAAGAAAAAAAGAAAGAAGATGGAACGTATTATAGTAAATTATTATCAGTTAAAGTTAAACTATTTGGCGTTACCAGCCTGACTTCAGCAGTTCCATTGAATGGATACATGTAAACATAATACATACAAATACCTATAAGAAAATATTTTGTTGAAATTGCTGCATTACACTAGACTGTTTACAGACTACGTAGAATTCTTTCACAGAGATATTATCTTTCAGGCGCATCTCTAGCTCAACTGACAAGTCTAACCAACCTTGACCTTTCCCATAACTTTCTGAGATCACTTTCGGCGGAGCCCTTGAAGTATCTTCGAAGTTTGAAGGAATTATTACTACACGATAATGACATATCAATGATCGATGACGAAGCGTTAGCTGAACACAAAGACTTGATGCGATTCACTATAGAAGGTACTTACGATTCCATATTCTTTTAAACATTATTAGGGATGGCAGGCAAGGGTGACAGTCCACTTGATGGTAAGTGGCTACCGTCGCCTAAGGACACAAGCAACACCAGGAGGTACAGGGTGCGCTGATGATCCTACAGGAATTTATTTACGGTAGGCTTGAAGAAGCCCATATTATTATTATATATATCTTTTGTCAATCTAGTTACATTTTTTCAATTTAGTCTACTGATACACTTATGCCATCATTATAATTTTGGTTAAATGGTACCTAACTTATTATTTTCTACCGAATTACTAATACCGAATTAATAAATTCTCGCTATCTATCTGTCCTATAAATCTGTGTTGTTTGTTTCATAATCAGCAGACTTACAGTTAAGCAGTTTCTATTATCCCCAAATAAATATGGGACTTTTGGTACCATTGGAGATGTCAAAGAAGCTATCTCTATTCGTAATTACAGCACTTAAAATTGTTCTTTTATTTCCAAGTTTTTAAATAAAAATTGTGTCGCTACAGTAACTGATTCAGACTAAATGTACAATCGTTTGCTCTAGGCGTTTACAAATTGGTTTTAAGTCTTTATTCATACCATGTGTGCACATCTAAACTTCAATATAGATGTGGATGTATGGATGGATCAACCAATTTTGATGAAATTAACATACAGGATAATTTTTATAGTAGATACTGTCGTGGCGGCGGGCGCCACCGTCGTCACAGCGATAAAAATGTCGGGTGTTATAATACTCATAAAGTGTTTTTCAAGTGTGTTATTTTTCAATTTTTCAACGCGAAGACGCTGGCACCAGCTAGTATAATAATATTCAAATTAGAAAATTCCAATTTTTGTATTTCATAAATATAAAAAGCACTTCCATATTTTTGCAATATTTTACATTGCTCACTTAATCAGTTTTGAGTAGTATCCATTAACAGATTTCATTAAAATTTATGTATAAATTGCTTACAAACTGAAATGAGCGAATTAATGAACTTAAAATACGACATAAAAGGTATTCTGTACGAGCGAAGTCACAGATTCAACTAATATTCAAGACTAGCTGAACTCGGCCACGCTTCGCTGCGGCCCATCCGGCGGCGGCGTGCGCATGGGGCGCGCGGTACTGGACACTGATTATATATAATACTATTTATCGTAGCGTTATGTTATAAAGCCTATAGCCTTCCTCGATAAATGGACTATTCAAAACAAAAAGAATTTTTCAATTCGAACCAGTAGTTCCTGAGATTAGCGCGTTCAAACAAACTTTTCAGCTTTATAATATTAGTATAGATTTTGTTTTTATTCAAGTTCATGCTTTAGGTATCAAACAAAAAGTTTTAGACAAAAATAGTTTAGACAAAAAGTTACTCCTAAGAGAATTAAAAATTTACATTCTAGACTTTTTCCAGATAATCCATTAAATTGCGATTGTTTAATGGGTGGATTTGCCAGATGGTTAAGGGAGGCACAGAATTTATCGCAATCAGACAAATCTGTCGCAGTATGTGCTACGCCGCCACACTTAGAAGGGGCACTATTATCTCGTCTTTCGAAAAACAAACTCTGCGATGATTTCGAACATTTAGATAGTAAAAACGATAAAAGAGAATACGACGTAAATAAAATACTACAAAATACCATAGATGCCAGCCAAGTTGTTGCAGGCAGTGATGTATATGACGAGAAACAAGATGGCTTAGATGACGATTTGTATGACGAAGAATTAGGCGTACCGTCTGATGAGGATTTGCCCACGTCCAAAGCGAAGGTATTTATTTGCATATGTTAGTAAATAAATTATTTTATTTATTTTTAATATGTAGAATTCAATGAGAAAGATTTAAATATAGTTTGTAACCGCGAAACCTCTGCGGGGCGTTAGGGCTCCGCAGGTGTTCCAACCGTTACTCACCGACTGAAACTCAGGGGTAGACACTACAGGAGACCAGTGTACTCTCGAGGGAGCCAACTACTTGAGGGTGGACTTAAACAAAGGAAAGCCAAGACTTCAACCACACAAGTGCTAAAAAATTTGCTAAAAAATTTACACGCAATATAACCAATTAAGTATACTAAAAATATTAAACAATAAAAACTAAAAATATACACAAATAGAGAAAACAATTTTGATGGAAAGGTCCTAATCTTCCTCGCTGAAGGCGGGGATGCTCTTGAAACACTCACTTGTAAACACAAAGAAGCACACAGACCACGCCGAAGTAATGCCACGTGGCCTGGTGGCTCGGCGAAGGGAGATGTCGAGATATCCCTCGACACGTGGATGTCGTCGCCTCCGACTGCGACGCAGCGATAGTCCAAACCAGGGGTGGCTTGGACTGCAGGAAGGCGAGACCGACCCAGGAGCCGCAGGGTAGATCGTACGCACGTCTGCGGATGGCCCGATTCTCTCTTTAATTTGTCTGGCACTTGCCAGATACTTACACCGTCGACTGGAAATATTACGTATCCGCAACCTAACGGCTAAAAAGCCATAAAGATATTTTAGACGATCGCGTGGAAGTGTAGCACTAATGCGTATCGCTAATTATCTGAGAATCTTTAAAGTCCCTCGAGCTCCTCTTCTCCCAAACGCCCGGTGCCAAGAGACCGCGTGGCCGCTGCCACCGTCCCTCCATAGCTCGGCCGGAAGTCCTACCTCTTCCGATGGCCGACATAAAAATTGACCAATCCCATTGTTTCATCGTTCGTGCATCGGTCTAATGCTAGCTCTATACAATCGTCCAACACCCGAACTGATCGTCCAACCGTCGATGTGTAGAGGAACTGTTTGAACGCGTTGGCGATAGTTCGGTCGAGTTGGCTCAAGATCGCTTGCGGAGCGGTAAAAGACCCCAAATCAAAGGAGTTCGGACGGGTTCGCGAACTTGTACAAACCGTCCTCCACACAGCCACAGACATCAGTATGATCCACCATCTTCGTTTACGCCAAATTTTTTGAACTTTCATGCGCCTCTAAACTTGGATGTAATAATTATAAGCACAAATCAGATACAGCGAAGCCGCTGCTATCGCTTCCACGTCTGCCATGATTATGAACATGAACGTTAAAACGAGTTCACCCAGGTTCGGAGGAAAGTTCGAAGTTCGAATGTTGGACGATCGTGTGGTGGACAGGTTTGAAGATCGATAAAGTTTGGCCTGGCTTGGACGAAAGTTCGGAGTTCAGGTGTTGGACGATTGTATAGAGCCAGCATAAACCTTCTCCGTCGAGCCGACATCGATAGATGTCGCTCCATATTGGTGCGTCGGGGCCGCAATCGTGCGCCAGTCAGCAACATCGTAAGGTAGTTATACCGTCATGCTGTAGATGGCGGTTATAACTATAATCAATTTTAAATTTATTACCCATTAATATTAATTTATCTAAACGTGCCAAAAATTAACGTTACAAGTTGAAAGGAAGAAACAAGTTAAGTCAATATTAAGGATCCTTCAATAATCAACAATCGTACTCTCGATAATGTTGCATGCATATTTCCGCGGAATTGCTTTCCATTCGTAATTATATGAAAATCCCTACACAAGGGAGTCTTGGAATGGAGACTAAAATTGAAACACTCCATACTTTGCGCGCTGAACCTATTACATCAAGAGAACCGAGTGTAGTGGAATTATAAAGGCCTGTGTATAACAGTCGATTTTTGTGGGTTGATGATGACAATGATACAAGGGTTAATAGTGGACTATTATAAGGTTTTCTTCCAGTTCGATTGTCGTGGTGCTGACCAGTATGAAAATTTTATGCTTAAAACGCATATTAATTATTATGTATTAATTAGGTTCACCTCAATGAAGCGTGGTACGATGACGAGCAAGTGTATTTATCTTGGACAGTGGATCCTCCATCGACCCGCAGACTGAGGTGTATAGAAGTCACAGCGTCCAGATCTGGTGGAGCCGCTAAGCATGTAGCTTGTCACAGGGCTGCACCAGCGAATGTCATTTTGAGAGGATTGAAAATAGATCCTGTAGAATCTTACACGTAAGTACCTACCACTTAATAAAGGGTATCAGGAATTGTATGAAAATTGTTCTGGAATTGTTTCTGGAATTGTTTCTGGAATTGTACGTTATTGATAAAATTACTGTTTCACTCAGCGTTTAAATTTCAATTGACAAAGGCATGCACATGTCGGCTGTTCTCGGTAATTCTCGATTACCTATAAGTTTCCTTAAGAATTGGGCTATCAAATGCAAAAAAAATTAAAATCCGACTGGTAGTTCCAGAGTTAAAAGCGTTCAACCAAACAAACAGATCTGCAGCTATTACATTTAATTGTTTTTAGTTGCTATTATTTAAAAAATACTTGGTAATTGAAAAAAATAAATTGTGAGTACTTAATTGTAACAATAAGTTAACAACTACAAAATGAAAGTACAGATAAGGGCGGGAAGCAAAGCATGATTAAAAATTTAAGAAATTCGTCGCCTAAGTGGTGAAAAGAGCTAACCCACACTTTTGACCAAATTGAGTTATGAACATCATCATACTCAGCGTTAAACGGAGATTCTAGTGGTGAAGAGATCTAAGAGATAGCTCAAATAGAAGTTGTTTTTTTCCTTCAGACGTGAAAGGAGTTAAATGAAACTAGAGCCAAAAAGAAAAACAAGAAAAGCGCACTTAAATCGAACTTCCTTAATTTCAACACATTAATTATTACCTTCTCACAAAAAATTGTTAAAATCGATACAAATAGAGAAGATAAAACAAAAAACATTTTTTTTTGTGAACGCTTATTTATTTCAATTGTCATTATCTTGGAATCAGTTTAGTGTGAAATAGCTCACTTCACCACTAAGGCGACGAATTATGAAAGTCAAAATAATAATAAAAAGTAAATTCGATATGTCAATAAAGAAACGGTATTATAGGAAAACTAATCAGTCAAAAATTCAAAATTCGAAATTTGGACTTTCAAGATTCAAATTCGAAATTTGCACATCGAATATCGGTTGGTCATGAAGGAACAAGAAAACTAAATTTCATCTCTGGTAATCAGTTACCCATGGTCATCGCAAATAAATTATTATTATTATTATTATAGATTCTTCAGCTTTATTTTTTATTAGTTTATACCATCCAACAGAATATTTTTTGAATACATTAAATTAATTGGAGCTGCCTTAAAAAGAATAATTAATCGAAAGTTATAAAAGCAAATGAATTATATTTCACAATATCTTCATTTAATAATTTGGTTTCATTGAAATAACAGTTTTGTTTCATTTGCTCGAATAGAATACAACCACGAAATTGATTCGAATGTTTCAACCTTTTAACATTCATTAAAATTTAAACACTAATAGTATTTATGAAATTAAACTAGGTATGTGTTTGTGCATATCGTATTTTCATTGAAATGAAAATAATTTAAATTGAATTAATTTCACTGCTTACATTCCTATAGGTTTACATAATATAGAATGCACAGTACAAAGTCATAGCTTTAATATCTTTCACACAAACTATCGGCATATTCTAGATAGGATAAAATTGTAACTGTTTTCTTAGAAATGCGTTGTGCGTTGGACTTGCACCAGCTAGTCCCCCCTAGCCCCTTCTACCATCGGACAACAAGGCGCACATTTAAATGTCACCCTTATATGGTTGATATACCTAAAATCCGCACGTTGCGGTTCGGGTCAACTTTTTTGATTCGAACTGCTAGCGTGTGGAACCAACTTCCAGCATCCTTGTTTCCACAACACTACAACCCTGGACTCTTCAAGTCGCGAGTGAATCGGTTCTTAATAGACAAGCATGCTCCATCTTAGATCGCGTCATCACTTACCATCAGGTGAGACTGCGGTCAAATGCTTGATCTATCATTATTAATAAAAAAAAATAAAAATGCTACAAGTAAACTATAAGACCACCGTGAAATAACTGCACATAATATGCTGTTGTGTTTCGGTGAGTGAGTAAGGGATGCCAGAGCCCATTTCCCTATCCCCTCCCAATCCCCTATCCTTAATCCTAACTGTAGTCGGTAGCGCACTTGCAGCACCTGTGGTGTTGCTTGTGTTATAGGCGACGGTAGCCACCCACCATCAAGTGGACCGTCAGCCTGTCTGCCGATCTTAAAATAAAAAAATAAATAAATAAAATATATGTAGCATCTCCATTATTTCCCGGGTCACAAACTTCCGCGTAACTTTTGTTTGATGTCAAGAAAGTAAAAATCTATATTTTACCAGTTTCTGCATAGCCCTTGAAGAAATGGACAACCGTGACATCCCACTAGCCCTCGTGCTAGGATGTGGTACTCCACAAGTTTTAAGACGTCGTGTGACATTTGTAACGCCTGCGCCTGTTGTCATCACTCAAGCACCAGTTAGAGAAGAATTTAGGTAAGGATTATAAGAAATTTGTTTTGATGATGTTTCCTTCCTTGCTGGTCTAATCACTCTTGGCAGAACAACGAGTGACACGCAAATATAGATTATTCGCGAAAACTGATTTGGGGTTTCACGAATTTAAACAAAAAGTTCGTCAAATAATGTTTTATATAAAAGGCGATATACATAGCAGGTTTATTATATTACAAAGCTGTAAACTAGAATAAAATTCATCAGCAAAAATCATAAAAATCTGGCATGGTCATTTGGCAAGGGGATTGAATTTTTTGTAGACTTTTCGTTAGTTTGTTTATCACTCGTTGCTTCGTTATTACTTTACCCAGTGCCATAAGAAAGATTTAATAAATAGCCAAGGAATTAATAATTCAGTGCCTCTTACGAGAAAAACAAAATTTCCCTCGTTGAATACTCAGAATTAGATCAATTTTTTTACTTATTGATTTACATAAAAATTTTGTTAACGTATGTAGAAAACTCACTGTTAATACTACAATTTATATAAACATCACACACTTGTTCAAATAAAACTACCAAATCGTTCCAAAGTGCGAACTGGAACAAAGTATGTTTTGGTAATGTGACATTTAGAGTTTTTTATTTTACATTATAAAAAGAATAGGATAAAATCAATATCTAATAGACTCTTAAATCAATCTCTTAAAATTCCCAAAAGTCAAAGCTATTTTAATAGAAGGGATCTTAATAATACCAACTAATATTTTAAATGTGGAAGTGAGTGTGTTTGCTACTTTCTTATTAAATCTTACAAACACGTTGTCAGCAATACTGAATAGGACATGGGCTAGATCTTCATCTAGAAAAAAAATTACTATTCGCGAACTAAGTTGCGGCAAAAACTAGACTTAAATAAAATTTGTTTTTTTTTTTTTATTTTTTTTCAGAGTGTCAGAAGTGCGTTCAAACGTGACCAGCGATGGAGTTCTAACTGTGCTCATATCTGTAATGGGTCTTCCGCCGAGACCGTTGAATGTTTTGCCACGATCACAAAGACTATCGACCGAGAGACATTACTCTATCCGCTGTTACGTAGTCTTGGCAATATTGTCGAGAGGTTCTCTGGTAGCGCAAAAAGACACTCCTTGTCAGTCTACATTAGAGATATCCATGGATGGTTTTACACGAGGCCCTTACGATGTCTGCGCAACTTTATCAAGGGGAACAGAAATGGAACCGATTTGCATTGTGCCACAATTACAAGAAAATTTAGGATCGTTAGAAATGAAGGCTGGATTCAAAGGACTGAATATGGCGTTGATAGGAATAGCTCTATGTTTGATGGTAATCGTCGTCGGGTTAGTGTGGTTTGTTAGGAAAATGTTAAAGAAACCGCCTGAGTTTGAGACCCACAGGTGTTTCAGGCAGGAGCAAGTTCAAGAGGAGAATCCGAGGTCCAGTTATGTTATGTTAACTGCCACGTCAAAGGTTTAAGGCACTGGTTGAATAGAGATTTGTTAGCCAGTTACATCCTGTGATGTCATTTTATTAAATGCAATGCATTTCACTATCAAGCTCAAAAAAACATCAGAAAGACATTCAACTACCTCGGCCTTGTATCCGCACCTAGTCTGATTATTAATTGCTAAATTGCCTACTATTTCAATAATAATTTCATCAACTTTATGAGAAACCTTGGGAATCTTTATGAAAGAAATTTGATTGACGCGATATTTCTTTAGGTAATTAAAAAGTTTTACCTAGTCCAAAGATGTAATAAATAAGTTGGATTGAAAAAGGCCTAAAGATTAATCAAAGTAACTTATAAAAATATAATATACAAGTCAATGTCAATCGTAGTGCTCCCGAAAAGTGACTTTACATTTTTTTATGTTAAGATCTGCAGACAGGCTGACAGTTCACTTGATGGTAGGTGGCTACCGTCGCCTATAACACAAGCAACGCCAAAGCTGCTGCAA
Source organism: Bembecia ichneumoniformis (assembly GCA_910589475.2). Lineage (NCBI taxonomy): Eukaryota > Metazoa > Arthropoda > Insecta > Lepidoptera > Sesiidae > Bembecia > Bembecia ichneumoniformis. The sequence continues at coordinate 2,737,345 of OU342545.1, forward strand.
GTGCGTTGCCGACTACAGTAGGATTAAGGATAAGGGACTAGGAGGAGATAGGGAAATGGGCTCTGGCATCCCTTACTCACTCACCTAAACACAACAACACACATGCTGTTATTTCACTGTGGTCTTTTGTAAGGGGGTGTAATCTGCCGCCAGACGGACTGCCCAAATGACTCCGAAAACGCAGTGTGCCCTGCCACTATTTTCCAAATCCAGATCAGAGTCAAATTTGAAAAGTTCATTTTTCAAAGTTGACCCTGCCGGGAATCGAACCCGAGAACATTAGAGCAGAGCGTTAAGGCAAGCACCATTAACCACTCATCCAACGGGTTCGTCGTCGTGTACAGTCAAGGGCAAAAATATCTGTACGTTTCCAAAGCGCCAAAATTATCTGTACAGTTGAGAGGCCAGAAATATCTGTTCGATAATTCGGTTAGAAATATGTGAGCATTTAAAGGGTCAAAAAGATCTAGACGTTCACGTGGCCATAAATAAATGTACAATGTCAGTCAAATATATGCAGGCAAATAGGTCGTTTATAAATATCTGTACAAACAAGTTTTCTAATTTTGAATTATGACAATCATCGAAAAGAGTACCATTCTGTCATATGATTGGTTTGTCTCTTTCATTTTGATCGTGGCGATATTAACGTAACATTTGTTTCACCTGTAATCCTATTTTTTTAGATTTTGCTTCACAGCGTTCACAGCTACACGATATAGGATTTTCATGTGGCTTTTTTCGTGAATATTATATTAGCGTTTTTTCAATGCTAAATGTTTGTCAGTAACATATTGATACTAGACATAGCGATGAAACGGAAGATATTTATTCGTGATTTAAGTAATTATACAATATTAGTACGAAAATCTTTCGATTACTTACGCTAATGTAAGTAATTTTACGAATGTCAATTTGCCATTAAAAAGAACACTTAGGTTTTTACTCTATTTTCTCGTTTCTATTCCTCTTTGTGGTGTGTGTCTAACTTAGAGCATTTAATAACTGGAGTTGCCTTTAAGAGCTTACCCCTCTACGTACGTTACGTAGAGAGCCGAGTTTTTTGTACAGAAAATGACAGACAAGGCGTTTCCAGTTACTACATGTCCTAGGGTGTCTAAACAAGAGTGTGAATTTGAAATTAATTTGTCATGTAAAGTATACTTACCAGTCACTCTTCGGTGAAGGAAAACATCGTGAAGAAACCTGCATACATCCGCGAAAAAATTCTATGGTGTATGTGAAGTCTCCAACCCGCATAGGGCTAGCGTGGAGACTATATACCAATCGCTCTCGTGCTTGAGAGGAGGCCTGTGCCCAGCAGGCGGACGTGTATAAGCTTAGGAGGGGGGAAATTAAACAGATCACAAAAAACTGAATTTTATTGTTTGAAAAACTTAAATTATTTACTTTCATCATTTACCTATAACCTCGACTTACACAAAACTCTTACCTATCTATCTATTCAAAACTCTTATATCTTACTTATAACCTAAAATTTCGTATACCCTCATATTAAAGCCAGCTTCAAGAAATCTTCGTCGCACTCGACTCCCGGTGACGGTTCCAAAGTCCCCTGCGGACTAGAACCATACCCATTTCGAGACGACTTTTAGTGCGGTAAGAGTCCCACATAACCTCCATGGACATTTGCATTGCATGTGGAACTTGTTCATAAAAGGTATCTTTTGAAGATTTCTCTCCTCGTAAAAAAAATATTCGTCGCACTGTGTGGGTGGATACTGCTAAAGGCACTGCTAAGTCCGCAGTGCGAATGAAACGTTGGTTTTTGACATCTTCGTCGTCGTCAAACTCTCGCGTCGTCTTTCGAGGTCGTCCTTTAGATGCATGGTTCCTTACATTTCCTTCTCCTGTATTTCACCCTTAGATATACGGTGCTCCTCTAAAACGATTAAAAGATAAGACAATGAATATCCGTAGGCAACAAAAGTGATATTAAAATACATATTTAAATCTGGTATGATTCGGATCACTCACCATTACACCCATTTCCTCAACAATTTATGCTACCGGAATTCCGTCTTCCAACATAATAATTATGATGCGATGTTTAGTACAGTCCGAAAGTCTGGACATTATTCTTCTTAAAAACTACCGATATTGTCGACGTATAAGAAATAGAAATAGAATTCTTAAAGATAGTTTTAAAGCGAATGTAAATTCGAATTTAGAGTGTTACATTTAGTTAGTTATCTCAATTGAATAAGATGCATATTTGCATACCTATGTGGTAAGTTTGACTATCAGATAAATGTATAGATAATTTTGGTACGCGTTTTGTTGTCATATAATGACAATTACGTGTATAGATATTTTTGGCGCGCGTTTTGTTCTCATATATATGATAATTGCATGTATAGATATTTATGCCCTCCTATTTGCCTGCATATATTTGACTGACATTGTACATTTATTTATGGCCACGTGAACGTCTAGATCTTTTTGACCCTTTAAATGCTCACATATTTCTAACCGAATTATCGAACAGATATTTCTGGCCTCTCAACTGTACAGATAATTTTGGCGCTTTGGAAACGTACAGATATTTTTGCCCTTGACTGTACATAGGCTCAGACGAAGACTAAAAAATAAACAAAGTAATTTAGTTTCCGTAAAATAAACCATATATGTAATTGTAACCAAAGCTATACATTTTTATCGAATGTAAATCGTTACACAATTCTAATGTGTACATTTTTTCTTTTGTCTAAACCCTTAGTGCCAGACCAGGTGGACCCTCAGGGGTCCACGGGAGACTCTACGGGGGGCTACGTTGGCGTGACAAAAAAAATGGAGATGAAAAAAAAAAATTCTCACTTATTTCATTTAGAAAACTCCTCATTCGTGGTTGGAACTCAGCTGTAACGCAAATTTCCATAGTTAGATCTAATTTTTACGTTTCTTGTCGAGTTTTGGGAATATGGTAGAAATGTAGCTTCAGGGGGTCCACTGGAACCAGATAAATTTTGAAAGGCCTATATAGATTTATATATATTTGTTTCAGACAATTAAAAAGTTCTTTAAATATTTCCTTTTTTTTTTTATTATGAGCCTTTTATGCAACCGTACCCCTAAGTTTTTCAAGTTTTCAAAGACTATAATGTCTAAAAAGTATTTATTTTGGCCTCACCTATATGTGTCCTTTTAGCAGCAACACATTTGGCGTGAGTTTTTTGACTATAGAATTATTTCTAGAGAGAGTTATTTATATCTTACTAAGGCTTACGATTCTATTTGTCCCAGGACATCATTCTGGGATTATAATTATCTTTAATAATTTTCTTTCCTCTTTCTAATTCGTGTTAAATTTAATGTAGGTTGCGCGTCAACCAAAATATTGACTAGTTTACACGGGTGAATTTATTACGCACTTATATCCAAATAAGTGAATGTAAACAAAAATATAGAGCAGATTGAAAGAGTAAAAAAAAAGAAAGAAGAAAGTAAAAATACATGTTTACACTGTTCAGACTTTTATATATAATTAATCAGCATGCGTACTATGGTCTAGTATAATTAATTTCAAGCTAGACCCTTCATATTGATGCTGCCACTTGAATCAAGCGCTCTGTGAAGCTATTTGTGTATAATGCCGACGCACAACAGCTTGACATATTTTTCACGTTTGAAGGTGTTTTTTTATGGCAATTATGGGATATTATTCCACCAGAAAATGTCCTGTTCCTTCACCGTGACAGGTCCGTTGAATAAAACGTGCAAATAGCCTTTTCTTCAGTGTTTGAGTAAGGTGGACAGACGAACAAGCAAATATGCTACGAGATAAATAAATAATCTACATACATTGTTTGTGTATTTAAATCTTTTTTCAAATAATAGTTATAAAGAAATATTATCTTTTAATACCACTAATTTGGTTATGGTTCGTTCGTGGAATTTAAAAGATTACTTTGTTTGTGTTTTAAATAAAACGAATAATTATAAGAATTGGGATGACCTTTTTAATTATGCAGATATTGTTTCAATATATCAGTAAAAATTCTTAGAAATTATTCGATTCTTATAATATGACCCGTATTTGACTTTTATGATACCCGTATATAACGTAGGTATATGACGAGCCCATTGTATGAGTGGTTATGATGCTTGCCTTAACACCTGTTTTGGGGTTCCCGGGTTCAATGCCCGGCGGGGTCAACTTTGAAAAACGAACTTTTCAAATTTGGCTGGATTTGGTGAGTATGGCAGGACGCACTGCGTTTCGCAGTCATTTGGGCAGCCCGTCTGGCGGCAGTAACCACAGCCTTACAGAAGAGCACCGTGAAATATGAGCATGTGTTCTTTTGTGTTTCGGTCAGTGAATAAAGGGTGCCAGAGCCCATTTACCTATCCCTTCCCAATCCCTTATCCTTAATCCTACTGTAGTCGGCAGCGCACTTGTAGCACCTGTCTACCATCAAGTGGACGGTCAGCCAGTCAGCCGATCTTAACATTTAAAAAAAAACGCTCTCTTGTCATTTAATAAATCAATCGCAAATAAACTAAAATTGATTTTATATATGAAGTAGTTTTGATTTTTACACAAACAATCGTCATGAGAATATTTTTATCTCACTTTTCAAATTATATAAATTTTCTCAGAATATATTTTTTGTACTGAATTTGAATTAGTAGTTGTAATAATAAAATAATAAATAATTATCTTCTATGAAGATATTTTTGACTGTTATTTAAGAATGCTAGGATATATGTATAATAATTATCTTTATATAATATTAATAATTTAAAATGTCATGCGAATGTATATACTAATTTATGACTAATTTTGTACATCAATATGTAATGTTAGATATTAAAATTTACTAATGTAAGTAATTTCTTTATTAAAAAAATATAAACTCAAAGACGACACATAGTTTGAAGAAAAATAAAAAAAATAACTTTACTTACAGATTTTTTTTGCCATATTGTATGTCGGGCAATACTTCTAATAAACGATTAAAATTAATTAATCGATTAATTCTCTTGTGACCTTACTATGTTTAAAATAATAATACTAAACGAACAAGTGTCTCATTATTGCGCGATCGATTTGACAGGTTCAAATGTCACATTTTGATATGGCGGACAGTCATTTGTTTATTAATAAATTAGAAATATATAATTTAATTACTGATAATTAAAATTATCACGGAATAGATAAATAAAGAAGGAATGGTAATGTAGGCAAGTCGCGCGTGCTAAACTATGACCGGACAGTCATACTGTCATTCAGTCAATGCGATGCCGTTTCCAGTGGAGTTTACAGTGCGTTGTTGAACGGAGCTCCGATAAAACCAAAAAGATTAAATATAGAATATATAGACAGGGCATTGGGATTTTTTTTCCTGCAAAAATATTGATCCTGATCGCTGTAATCAGGATAGCTAAATAGCCTTGTGAAGTTGGCGATTTTGTACCGCGTGGTTCAAAATATCACATTACGGATTCTTTCGTCTTGTCCGAGCTTTACAGTTGAAAATCTTTGCGAAAAACACTCTTAAGGTGGCGCTGTACGAGCGTGAGAACTCAGTAATAGGTATTTGGGAAAATTTGTTGTCTCAACTTACTATAATGCGAATAACCGAAGACAGAATGCGACGCAACACATTCGCGCCACTTATTCAACTCGCGAAAATAATAAAATATACGCCAGCAATTCCAATATTTTAGAAAAACCTTTATAGATGGTAACTATTGACATCCCAATTTCAAATGTACATTATAGGTAGGATGTTTCGATCGAAAAATATTTTAGGATTTTAGTCAGTAATTACAAGAATTCAACCCGCGAAAATGTCACAAATTCTGCAAATTTTAGAAATTAATTATACTAGATATAAAATTTATTTCAGTATTTTGTTGCGATGCAAACGTTCATCTTATGTCCCAGAAATGTGATATTTTTTATGTATTGCTAAAACCTATAATTTGTGAGTAATCATGGAATTACGTAGTATGGAATAAGTAAGTTGTTCGAGTTGGAAAGTGCCCTCTTAATGCTGTGAGATTTGCTTGCGTAGTAAACATGATGGTTTTCGATAGTGTTGTTTACAAGAGATTGCACGAGTGTTGGAACCAATGAGGACCTGGAGCTTTATGTGTGCGTGAGAGGTGGGTGGAGTCAAGATGCAGTTAAGAGGCGACACTTGTCCTAATACAAAATATGATATATGACCAATGCATTTTTTATCTTTATTTATCTATTCTGGTACGAATTTTGAAATGTAATTTCAGTCGCAAGGATTCTATAACATACTTTAAAACATTATTTGTTCTAAACGATTGAGTTAAATATGTATATCTAAGACATTCTAGTTTGTATAAGTTAAAAATATATATAATTTTGGAAATTAGGTACATGTTATTATTTACTATGTGAGTAATGAAAATACTAATAATATATTAACCGAGGCTCGATTGTTTTATGTTTTTGTTATGTGACGAAGTCATTTTGGTTGTTTATTTTTTGTTATTGAGAGGTTAAAAGAAATTTAGAGATTCGTGTTTACTTCGTGTATCTTAAAAGAACTAATTCTTATAATTATCAGACAAAGTTTCTTCTTATAATAAATGACGATATTAAGATATGCTCTTTTATAGTTTCGGTACATTATTCTTATAAGCATATCGAATAAAACAATTAAAAAACCAGGACTGCCGAAATTGTAATCACTATCACTATTAATAACGTTAAAAATAATTAAACCCTCAAACAATTAGTAACTTAAATTTTTATCTGACTGTACACACCTTCTTTTGTTTGTGTACGACTTGTCATAAAAAAACATATTAAAATTAAAAACTGTCAATTTGGACAGTGTCCGAATATTTTTTGTCCGAATCGTTAGTATTAATTCAGCACTGCGTCTAAAATAAATTACAAGAATTTATGAGAGGTAAAAAAATGAATCCGTAACTAAATAGACATACTCGTGTAATGAAAATGTCAATGGACATTTTTCATCATAATTAAAAATAAATCATTTTCAGACAACCGAGTAGTTCCTGTTGTATAAGTTTCATGTAGGTATGTTCGCTTCTTCTGTGTTTTTCATTATTCTGAGGGCCTTTTACAGATTTTATAGAATAAGTTCTCTAATACTGGATTGAGACTAGGCATGAAAATATCTGTAAGTTTCTTTCAACCTTAAGCGTGTATTTAGTTGTCTATAGGAAATTCTATAAAATTGCGTTAAAGGTGAGTGAGCTTTACAAGTTTGTAAAAAAAGTAATTAAGGTACTCGAAAACGATGCTATGTAAATGATTCGCAACTCTGGTTTTTGCTTTATTAAGATTAAATGTAAATAATAAATTATGAGTCGCATTTTAAATAAAATATTAACAAATTAGATTGTGTTTTTTTTAATACTTCTTCTTATGCTGTTTAGTTTCAGTACGATGGAACCAGAAAATTGTCTGGTGGAAACTCAAGATTAGTGGGTACAAAATACACGTTTCAAAGGTTCTCGAGCGGAAGTCACAGATCGATAAGTTCAGCGTAGAATGTCCACCCAGAAGGTGCACAGAGGATTTGATAAGGGCCGAGGGTCAAAGCTGAATCCAGGCTGTTTCTGATCGGTCTTCCTGGAAAATTATTAGAAAGGCCTACGTAAAAAAACATAAAAAAATAAAGATTTCGAGTCGACAACATATATCCGCAAAATTCGGATTGTCAAGTATTTTGTTAAATTCTAATATTGCTGACAGACAAATCGCAGTCGCGATATTGGCCACTCTAGCGAAACGTCACTCACTGACACCTGTGACATCTTGAGTGGTTAATAAACGTTCCGTTTCATTCATACTAGCGCACATACGCCTCGCCACTCAATACGTTCGTCGCACCATTCATTTTAAAAACAAGTGTCCATTACAAAGAACTGTGACTCATGTGTAAAACGAAACGTCTTGCCGTAAACATTGAGCGAAATCTATGCCGCTTTGCCTTTAATATTCCTTGAGAGCCGATAACTACAGAAACCTACATGTGTACATATTATGAGTCACATTACACCCGAGCGAAGCCGGGTTTTGATCTAGTTATACAATAAATTCGCCATCCGTCATTGTCTGTTTCTCCACTAAATATATATTATATATATTTGTGTTTTATGGGATTCGAAAAGACGGTTTCTTTGAAATGTCTTTAATTAAAACAATTTAGCGCCGAGTTTATTAAAGACGTTATCGCTAAAGAAATATTTTTTTTGATGTCTTGAAGACCTGTGCTAGAGGTCGTATCGACGAAATTGTTCACCTAGGCAAAATAGAAAAGCGTGTGGTACAAAACATAATATCGGCATTTCTCTTTCGTTTTTATTTAAGGGACTAGCTGAACTCGGCCACGCTTCGCTGCGGCCCATACGGCGGCGGCGTGCGCATGGGGCGCGCGGTACTGGACACTGATTATATATAATACTATTTATCGTAGCGTGATGTTATATAGCCTATAGCTTTCCTCGATAAATGGACTATTAAAAAAAATTTTTTTTCATTTCGAACCAGTAATTAACATTAGCGCGTTCAAACAAACAAACAAATTCTTCAGCTTTATAATATTAGTATAGATTAACTTCAAATACGACCCGTCGACAAGCCCATTGGATGAGTGGTTAGGGTTCTGCTTAATTAGGCTTAACGCTCTGTCTCAGGGCCCCGGGTTCGATTCCCGGCTGGGTCAGCTATGGAAATGAAGTTTTCAAAGTTGGCTGTGGTCTGGATTTGGAAAGAGTTGCAGGGTACACTGCGTTTCGCAGTCATTTGGGCAGCTCGTCTGGCGGCTGTAACAACCTCCTTAAAGAAGACCACTGCGAAATAACAGCACAAGTAATGTTGTGTTTCGATGGGTGAGTAACGGAAGCCAGAGCCCATTACCCTATCCCTTCATAGGAATCCTTAATGGACTGCAGCGCACTCGCAGCACCTCTTGCTTTGCTTGTGTTAAGGCGACGGTACCCCTGTTAAGGCGACCACCAGTGAGTGGGACTTCAGCCTGTCTATCGACTTTAACATAAAAAAAAAACATTCGCACTTAAAAAAATAAAACAAAATAAACTTTAAAATATTAATAACACAGATCAGATTAGCGATATTCAATGGGATTTTTTGTATTTGGAAAAATGTTTAATCTTATAAGGGAAATTTACAAAAAACTATTACTATTACTATTTATTTATTGATATATAAACAATTACATTATAATAAGCTGGTGGGTAATGTCTTAAACCTTTGATAGAGTTGTCTAGATAATAGGTTATCATACATACTAAGTTATATAAACATAAATTGTAGACAATAAGTGATGTATAAATATTTCAAAAATTGCATACAATTTGCTCCAATTTTAAAATTGTGTATCTTTTTTTTTTAATTTACTAGATCGTACCAAGACTACATCTTATTACAGCTTTAGACTTCTTTAAAATAAACAGTACAAGTAGTATAAAGAGTCTCTGTAATCTCTGTGTTACTGATTATATCTTTGAAAAGAGAAATTTCTGAGAATAGTTTCTGTTTATAACTCATGATTATCACGGTTTTTGTCAAAAAAGGCGTGCCCCCACGCGAAGTGTGCCCGCGCCAAAAAATTTGGCGATTTTTTTGTCAAGTGTGTATAATATACATACAATGTGTATAACACAAAATATCTTCACTAGAATTAATGCTCAGTAAAATAAAGACAAAAAACTTCATTATAACTGTATTTTCATAGTCACTCGGGAGAAAACTCATAGTGATTATACTAGATATATCTCCAGATCTTATTAGCAAAATTTCACCTTGTGTAAGATTTTCTAAGTTATTTTATTTGAAATTATTTAAAAAAAAATTTGTAATTCATTGTATATCAATAAACCTTCAATAAAAAAAAGTGATTTTTTAATACAATCATCTAACTACATAAATAGAATGAAAAACTGAAAATCACTACTATAGAAATTTTTCAATAAGAGATATAACAATTAAATCTTTTAACCCCTATTTCTCGTAACGCTCTTTGCGAGAAGGGGAGAAAATGTAAGACGGGTTTCTAATAAACCTAAACTTCAATCAAAACGAGAAAAAAAAACCATAGGACATAATGTGTTAAAAAATTTATTTTGCCCGGACTAAAGGTACACCGCAGCGAAGCGTGGCTAAGTTCAAGTAGGCAATAAAGTTAAATGGCTGATTTTTCTTCTCTAAGCGAAAATCTTCTAATGGTACTCGGGATTTGAAAAGTGCTTTAAAAGTGCGTATTTTAATAGAACCCCAAACATATATTTTAAGATTTATGTATAAAAATGGATTTAAAGACCCGGTTTTTACTATTACTATGCGCTAATGGTTTTTATCTGAAGGAAAGACCTATGTTCGTCTATTCATTCATGTTATTATTGATGAAATTTTAAGAAATTAATTAATTACTTTTAATCTATAAGAGAATGAGGTTACTAAGGTTACATGTAACGACCCGAAAATTTCATTAAATAGATACTAAAATACGTAATTAGAAGCAGTTTCTAAGCGTCTCAATTTATTTTATTTGAGACGATAGATTGATTTCAATCTGTCTAAGCTCTCTCAAAAGCAGAGTAAAATTTCAATATAAATTAAATATATTTTCATGTTTTTTTTATTTTTTTTATTAAATCAAGGTAGCGCTTGACCAATATCTCACCTGATGTGAGGTGCAGATGCGGCCGAAGGTGGACCACGCTTACCCAGTAAATGCCCATTTACCCTGGTTTTGAAAACCCCGAGGTTGTAGCTCTGTGGGAACACAGACGCAGGCAATGAGTTCCACTCCTTAGCAGTCCGAACAAGGAAGGTGGAACTGAAACGCTTCGTGCGTGATCGAGGTACATCGACCACGAAAGGATGAAACCCCTGCCCACGCCTAGTGGTCCGCAAGTGGAACGGTTCCGGTTGGATTAATTCGTACAGAATTGATGCACACTCTCCATAGTGTAGATAGAAAATCGATAGGCAAGCTACTTTACGGCGATGCTGCAGGCTTTGAAGTTGTGAATTTACAAGGGTGTCATTGCCAATAAGCTTCTTTGCTCGCCTTTCAATCGAGTCCAGTGCGGCCAGTTGGTAACGGGGAGACCCATCCCAGAGGTGGCAGCAGTACTCCATGCAAGACCGGACCTGTGCTTTGTATAAGTCCAGGAGCTGCCTCGCAGTGAAATACGGTTTCATCCTGGAAAGGATGCCCAGCTTTTTGGCAGTTGTTTTGGCAATGGACTCGATGTGCCTACCGAAGTTCAGATCGGCTGTAATGTCCATACCAAGGAGTTGGAGATGATCTGAGATTGGAACAGTCACTCCCCGGAATGAAAATGTAATTTTATGTTTTTTTTTTGTACTCTAGTAAAAAATGCATACCCGTCTTCACAGGTATGCATTTTTTTTTTGCAAATTATACACAAACCTTATGTCAAAGTGACGCGACACTTCACGTCAATCAACGACGAAATTATTTGAATATTCTTCATACAACCATACTAAAATCCCGATTAGAAAATAAAAACTTTGGAAATGTGACTTCTTGTAGGAACTAAGTACTTCCAGATAAATTTTTCAATGGGAAATAACGTTTAGTACAGAAACAAGAAATGTATTTGATGTAATTTCGTGTTGCAAGTGTGAAAAAATAATAAATATTTAAAAAATGGTATAGTGACGTTTTGTTCCCCACTCCTCAAATGCAGAAGTACATTCAAAACATCTCCTGTTTCAATTACCAAGTGCTAATTCAAAGTGTTTCTTCTATGGGGATCCTTTTGATAAAGTTTGATGCGAGACATAGTGATAAAATTCAGAAATGTTGCTATTGTAATTCCCCATTGCTACCTACTTACTTTATAGTTTTCGAACGAAAGATATTAGCGAGTTTAATACAATGTATATGATTATGCAGAACATTGTGTGACATTTGTGGCACACATGTCCCAATCGGTGCCGTATTCCGTCGAAAAAGTGAAACAATGAAATAGTTATTTATTTATTAAATAGGTTTCAAAAGAAACACTTTTACACGTCAATTTACTTTTATATACTGGCATCACTCACTAAAACAAAATAACTCACAAGCTCTTCCAAAGAGTATATAATCACTACGTTTTAGCTCTTCTTTCAGAATGGTTCTTACAGGGGATTCTCAAATTATACATATTTTCAGAACGCAGTAAATAAATACAGAAGTTATAAATAATAACTTCTGTATTTATTTACGCTAATATTATAAAAAGGTAAAGTTTGTATGTAACGGCACTTGAGAGCCTTGATCAGTCATATCAGTGTTGTAATGCGTGGGTTAGCGGGCGAGGAGTTTCAAATAATATTTCGTATAATCACTTTTAAGTTTGTACTATTGCGCAATATTACAAGACAAGGAAGATATCGGACAGAGCGTTCCGCAGACCACGTGTTGAAGCAAACGAATTCTCTCGAAGACTGTCCAACCTTATTCTCATTTTCTTCTGAACAAACCATTGCCCCTGCCACCAATGACGTCACTCTCAAAGTGCACGCTCATTGGACGAGGCCACTGGTTGACCGGCACCCTAACCAATCACGACACACACTTATGTTAGGAACACCGTGATCTGCGTTACGCTAAGAGATGGCGCCACTCACTCTTATCCGTTTAGAACAGTTAATTAAATCAGATTATACTCTAGATGGCGCTGACATACAATTAAAATTAAATTTACGAATTTATATTATAACTAAAATAACGAAGCGCCGTCATATGTATGTTAGTTTGTTTGTTTGTAGGAGGCAATCTACGGAACTACTCATCCGATTAAAAAAAAATCTTTAACAAATAATATTTAAAAAATCTTTAAGTAGTGGCAGGGCACACTGCGTTTCGCAGTCATTTGGGCAGCCCGTTTGGCGGCAGCAACCACCCCCTTACAGAAGAACACCGTGAAATAACAGCACGTGTGTTGTTGTGTTTCGGTGACTGAGTAAGGGATGCCAGAGCCCATTTCCTTATCCCCTCCTAATCCCTTATCCTTAATCCTACTGCAGTCGGCAGCGCACTTGCAGCAGCTGTGGCGTTGCTTGTGTTATAGGCGACGGTAGCCACCTACCATCAAGTAGACCGTCAGCCTGACTGCCGATGTTAACATAAAAAATAGAATAGAATTTCAGGATGGACATGGGCTATATAGGTATTCCACGCGGGCGAAGTTTTTATTTATTAAAATTAAAAATTCAATGCCTGGCAAATGTATAACAGCAATAAAGATGTCAATTGTTTTATTGCTTAAGTTATTTATGATAAGTTAGTAAGTCTATTTATTTTAAGCACAATCTATCGTCGTTGATATCGATTTAGAAGAAGTATACTTTTGAGATATTGACAAAAAAAAGATCTTTTAAACATGACAATTTAAAGTTTATTTCGATAGTAGAGTAAATTTTGCACATATCAGATTCTAGCTGCTGCCCAAGTCCGGTTTTTTTATACGATAGATAAGGCGGTGAACTATTTCCTAAAGTCAAAATGTTGGAATCCCATAAAAATGCACACAGCAGATTTTGGTTTGTCTACGATCAAAATGGCACAGACGCGATCCCCAAATAATTGCGAAACGAATTATGCCCTGCCACTACTTTCCAGATCCAGATCAGAGCCAATTTTGAAATGTCCAAAGTTGGTTCTGTACCAAGACCTCTGAGAATTCCGAGACAGACCAATATAAATCCAATATAATCCAATATTTCTTCTTCGTATTATTATTTAAGAACTCACAATAAAAAGCGTACAATAAGTATGTACCTACAATAAATAATAATGAATTTATTAATACATATCTCTATATATAAAAATGAATCCCCATTTCCCTTGGTCACGGCATCACGCGTGACCAAGGGAAATGGGTAGACCGATTTTAATTCGGTTTTCACTAATGGAAAGAGGGATAAACGGGGAATGTTCTTATATATAAAAATTACATGCCGGGCGAAGCCGGGGGCGGGTCACTAGTTATTAATATATCGTAACGTAATTACTAATTTATAACTCCTTTATATATTTGTACAAAGGAATCATAAATGACGTAACTTTGTAAACAATAAATGGAATTGCTCGGATAAGCGTTTATTTTTAGTTTATTTCGTATAAAAATATACTTATCATTGTATTTCCCCGTTGATCGTGTCAAATGTCAAAAGGTGTGCAAGCGCAGGTCTAATTTGCATATACTCTGTTTTTACGTATACGAATACAGTCAGTACAGTAGCAATCGGGCAGTCATGGAGTGCGGACGTGTTATTCTTACTTTAATATTAATGTGTTCATGCGCTACTCGAGGTAAAGTGTTCACTCGATGTCAACTGACTCGTGAACTGTTGAAAAACAATTTTCCAAGGACGTTTCTCAGTAATTGTGAGTATTTTTTTTCTGTCACACTGTATCGTATTAGATACGTGACTGTGGACAATGTTTAGTATTGTTAAATTTATGTTCTATTGTTATTGTTTTTTTTTGTATGTCATCGTATCTACTCTACAGATAATGTAATGGATTTTCCAAATAGTAAACTGTGCAAACTTTCCTTAATCGTGATGAGATTTTATATATTTTTTAATGTCAGTGATGAAGAAATAAAATTAAGAATTAGCTTCTTATAAATTGCCCTGATGCCTTTGTTACCATTTCCTTCTCGTATATAATTAGATGTTTTAAATGTGTCACCAGCTTTTTTGAATGAAATACAAATAGAGATTAATCTTTTTCAGGGGTATGTTTAATAGAGCAAGGGAGTGAGAGAAATACGTCTGTTTTAGTTACGAAGTCACCGCGCCGGAAATATTATGGACTGTTTCAGGTGATTTTATTTAAATACTAACTGAGCCTGCAACTTCGTACGCGTGAAATAAACACTAATTGTTAAGGGAAGCTTGTTACAATATATCAGTGAAAACCGCATTCAGATCGGTTAAGCTGTTTCTGAGATTAGCGTGCACAAACGCATAAACAGACCAACAGACAAAATAATCTAAAAACTATTTCTTTGACCTCGTATAACGCCTACAATTTTTTTTAAACCTTTAATGTACAGACAGACACGACTCGAGCTCTGAGTGCACAAAAAATTACACAAATTAATGAAATGTTTTTTTTTCGACTTTTTTTTCACTCACATCATGACGTAAAATATCATAAAATTGAAATAATTGGCTTAATGTGTTACAAGAACAATCGGCTTTATCTATACTAATATTATTATTAAAAAAAAGAAAAGATTTGTATGTATGTAATGTCTAATATGTATTTTTGTATGTTTGTAATGAATAAACTCAAAAACTAGGCTACTCTTCCTCCCCCTATCTCTCCCTTAACCCCCCCTCCCCTCCATACAAAATTGCCGTTTTCCACAAATAATATTTTATAAAGAAACGCGGACAAAGTCGCGTGCAACAGCTAGTATGCCAATAAATTTGACAAGCCGTTCTTGGTGATAAGTGTTAGCCATTATAATACGGATAATATATAATAATTTATATAAAAAGTCAACGCAATATATGATAATTGAAATGTTAAAATAATTTTAACTGCCGAATTTTACCAACGGAAATATGACAAATCATGTAAGATTATGGCTTTAAAGTACACTCGGTCCATAAGAGACTAACGACAAGAACCATTTATTTCAGATCGGAAGCGAGTGGTGTAAGGAAGGACGCAAAGGCGGCAAATGTGACATTTCGTGTGAAGGTAATGTTGGCTTTTAAGGTGGCGCTGTACGAGCGTGAGAACTCAGTAATAGGTATTTGGGAGAATTTGTTGTCTCAACTTATCTACTATAATGCGAATAACCGAAGACATAATGCGACGCAAGACATTCGCGCCACTTATTCAACTCGCGAAAATAATAAAAGATACGCCAGCAATTCCAATATTTTAGAAAAACCTTTATAGATACCTTTATAGCTATAGACATCCCAATTTCAAATGTACATTATAGGTAGGATGTTTCCATCGAAAAACATTTTTAGATTTTAGTCAGTAATTACAAGAATTCAACCTGCGAAAATGTCACAAATTCTGCACATTTAAAAAATTAATTATACTAGATATAAAATTAATTTCAGTGTTTTGTTGCGATGCAAACCTTTATATTATGTCCTAGAAATGTCATGTTTTTTTATGTATTACTACGACCTATAATTAATGAGTAATCATGGAATTACGTAGTATGGAATAAGTAAGTTGTTCGAGTTGGAAAGTGCCCTCTTAAGATACTAACTCCGAAACAAATTTATTACTCGTATAGTTATTATATTTTAACAGGACAGGCAATATTAACCCAAGATCAGTTAGAAAAGAAAATTAGAAAAAAAATCAGCAAGTATGATTTCATAATTTTTTACTTGGGGCAAGGATTTCTTGTTTAACTTGCATTTAAATCTTTCCTTTAGTAAGTAATTGAAGTCTTACTAATTAGGACATCTCTTTCAATGTCCTAATTACAGGTCAGTTTCCAGACCTGTAAAGTCATAGCCCGGCTTGTATGAGAAACGTGGGTTTCTTTTAGCTTTTTGGCTTTGCATTGATCGTCAGTCAGGACAAATGATTTTATAAGTATAGATTAAAATTTCGCAGACATACTAAATGAGTTGATAGTAGAAGTCTATCGTTGCTTATATAAACTACTTGGAGGATACACACTTCACGGGATGCAGCAAAGTGTGAAGCTGTAAAGTTAGAGGATAGGGATAGCAAAGTGCGCCACGACCTTATAGGAAAGGAGCGTCTCTTATTCTGACTTCCTTAACTCACTCACTGAAACAAATAAGCACACATGCTTTTTTTTCGTAGTTTTGTGCAGTGTATCTACTAATTACGATAATTCAAATTATTTCAGTATTACTAGATGACGACATTAGAGATGACGGCGTATGTGCAATCAAGGTGTTCGATCAAGAGGGATTCAAGTATTGGCCGAAATGGGAAGCTAGATGTAAAGGGCATACACTGCCTGACATAGAAAAGTAAGTAGAGTTAATTTCAATGGAGTGAATAATTTCACCACAAAAAGTGCTTTTCAATTACTTTTAGTAATATTTTCTAATAATTTTAGTAAAATAAAAGTGTGCGTGTCAGCTCGACGCAATTATATTTAAAAATAGATGCTTGCTATTCGTAAGAATCTTTTTCTGAAAGGATATCTCTAGCTGTGTATAGTTTTGCCAGGTCTAAAAATCGAAAATTTAATATTTGCCCCGATATTTTGCCCATGTTATAATTTTATTAAATTATAGTTCACTTATATATCCTAAACATTTACTCTTAACAACGTTAATATAAATTAGCAATAGGAACGACCAAGAATTGAACCCTGTGGGACACCTATTTTAATTGTTGATCCAGGGGACGCTTTCCACATGCTTTCCATTGATATGAAAAGTCTGAATTCTATTCTCCAAATGAGAGCTTATAAGTTTCAGTGCATTACTCTTTATACCATAGTGTTGTAATTTCCTGATTAAAGTCTCATGTTGGACCCAATCGGAAGCCTTAGATAGAACACAAAAAACACCCAAGGCTTCCATTGAATATTTCAACCATTAAGATATTTGGCCGGACAAGACTGAAAAAAGCCGGACATGTCCGGCTAAAGCCTGATACCTGGCAACCTTAGTTGTGTGATCAGTTAATTCGTTGCGTATATACAAAATATCTTGCTTTGAGGCATGTCTCCCAATGCAGGAGCTAATAGAACAGACATTACCTATTAAAATATTTAATTTTCAGATGTCCGGATTGGCAGAATCCACCAAGTCGTTCATCACCGGCTAGAGACAAGCGCACAATATTCCTAAGTAGTAATACGTCTAGAAGAAAACACGAGTTTCACCCATATCATCTTTTAAGACTGAATGCTTAAAATTTACATAAATGATTTAAAGTTTTTAAAAAACATGAATATTGTATTTTCTTAAATATTTCATTCAAATATCCTCAAATTAGGATAGGGTGTTCTCAATTTTTTTTAGAAGACTACATTCGCAGGATTATTAAGTAAGTGTTCAAAGAATCAGTGCGTCACCAATCCGAGCGTGCTTGATGCAGAGTATTGCAGAGTCGAGCCGAGTAAGCCTGATTCAGCGTCACGGACCCGAGCGTGACGGTTCACTTACGTTTAGTGTTTTTTTAAGTTTTTGAAGTTTTCCCTTGAAGAATTAATATTAAATTAATATTTAAGCAATAATAATCACTTAAGCGAAGCATTGACTGATTGAGTACCTATTACAAAAGAATTTAAATTCAACACTTCAACCGTTGAATAAGGGAGCTAGATAAAATTAGTTTTGAACTTTCTCGTGAAACTCTTCTGCTAGTAAAAAAGTCTGTTCCAAGGGTAGGGGCAACGAACTAGGTGATTTAGTAACGACACGGGAATGCCTTGATTAAACTCATAAGGTGGACGCGGCTCTCTTGATAGAAAACTTGCTCGGAAACTGCGACAAAAGGTACGGGATATTTGAAATTCTTTAATGAATCACAAAATGAATTTTAAAATTTCGATCCTTAGGATCCCATATGGAATTTTAATTTCTGAACGGGATCGTTTAATATTTTGTATAGAAATTGATATTGTATTATCCACTATGCTATTAGATAACCTGCAAGAGTTCCGTATAAGCGAAAAAGGGGCCGTGAGACGTAAATACGAAAGAATCTTGTTTAAGTCTAGCTGTGCCCGCAACTACGTACGCGCGCGTGGTATTCGATATAGCGCGTAACTTTTTTGTTTGTAAACCGATTAGAATGAAACAAACACTAAATGTTACGGGAAGCTTTGTAAACCAATTGCAATGAAATACACACTAAATGTTACCGGAAGCTTGCTACAATACACCAGTGAAAACCGTATTCAAATCGGTTAAGCTGTTTACGAGATGAGCGCGTACAAGCTCATAATTCTAAAAACTATTTTTTTTACCTCAGTAACATAAGTACAACGTGTACGAATTGTTTTTTTTTAATTGTTTGTTTTTTTTTTTTTGTTTGTGCGTTTGTGCACGCTAATCTCAGAAACCGCTTAACCGATTTGAATGCGGTTTTCACTGATGTATTTTAGCAAGCTTCCGGTAACATTTAGTGTATATTTCATTGCAATTGGTTTACAAACAAAAAAAATTACGCGCTATACCGAATACCACGCTTACGAAGTTGCGGGCTCAGCTAGTATATTAATTAGACCAATACAGAAACAAATACATAAAATAAAAATAAAAACTGACGTGATAACCCATTTCGATTGGAACCATAATTGCATTATTTTTTATGTGAGATCGACAGACAAGCTAACGGTCCATGTTAGGTGGTTACCGTTAACTATAACACAGCAACGCCACAGGATTAGGGATAAGGGGTTGGCAGGGGATAGGGAAATGGGCTCTGAAATCCCTTGCTCACTCACATAAACACAACAGCACATGTGCTGTTATTTCACGGAGGTCTTCTGTAAGGGGGTTGTTAGTGGTTGCTGCCGCCAGACGGGCTGCCCAAATGACTGCGGAACGCAGTGTGTCCTGGCACTGCCAAATTATTATTAATAATTTAATAATAATTTTAAACACAAAAATTTAAATAAAATAGTGAACATTTCTGTTAATATGAATGTTTATTGTTACATTGTTACATTTGAAAACAATTGTTAAGCGAGCATTGTATTTCCTAGACTAGCAGAACAAATTAAAAGAACTCCCAACAAAAACCTTCCCGCCCAAGGCTCGTTGGGCAACATAATTTAATTACGTTATTTATAGCAACTTTTGTTAGTAGTTACAATATAATATTTTTAATACGTTTAATATTAAGGTGGAGACAAACGCTAAATACTAAAAATATCCATTGTTTAATGAAGATGTTACAAGAAATAGACAAGACAATTGCTTTGAAAAAAAAAATATATATTATACTTAAACATGTGAAGAACCGATTGTATTAATTAGAATTTTCGTTAAAGTAATAGGAAACTCCACAAAAAAAGTTAGAACACAAGAAGAATTTGCTTTTTATTGAAAATTCTCTCGAAAACGGCTTATTGCGCGCATATAATTTCTGTACCTATCAAT
This sequence comes from Bembecia ichneumoniformis, assembly GCA_910589475.2. Lineage (NCBI taxonomy): Eukaryota > Metazoa > Arthropoda > Insecta > Lepidoptera > Sesiidae > Bembecia > Bembecia ichneumoniformis. The sequence goes on from OU342545.1 coordinate 2,757,455, forward strand.
AAGTTAATGTCAGTTTAAAAAATTGTAATAATCATTTTTTTTGCGTATGGTTCTAATGGTAAAACAAAAAAAAAACAACATTTCTAGGCCTGTTGAATTAGATCCGCCGTCAGCGAGTTCTATTGTAAATGTCATTTGCCTAAGTGAAGCCCTGAATGAAAATATATTAAAATGATCAATTTCAATAATATGTATATTTCTGTTTCATAATTATATTTCTAGGAAGCGTTTGCAACAGTTTGCATCTTGGCTAGCCCCTGGGGGCTTAGCCAAGATGCAAACGCTTCCTTTGCGTACTTACGAAACGAAAGAAATAAAGCCCGGTGATTGGTTGTTGTAACAGTTGTAACTTCAACAACCAATCACCGGGCTTTCTTTCGTTTCGTAAGTACGCAAAGGAAGCGTATGCATCTTGGCTAGGGCCCCAGAACAACTTCTTGTGCGGTCTTAACTATAGACTTCGTACCCGTGGTAAACTTTTTTGTTTGTAAACCGAATAGAATGAAACAAACATTAATGTTACGCGAAGTTTAATCGTTTAATCGTTTATTTGACATAACCATATTTAACAGCAAACATCATTCGTCCCGCACTAGGCTTGGCCAGGGGTCCCCGCACTAGGCTTGGCCTGTATCGCGGGGAACCAGTTGAAATTACAAATCAGAATCAAGAAAAGAAAATCAGAACAGAACAAAACAAAGTAAGACATAACTTTATACAAATTAAATTTAAATTTAAGACATGACAATAGTTGGGCTACTTAGCTAGGAAATTCTCTGTCTCTGCGTAGTTTAAAGAGAGCACCTGCGTAGCATCTGCGTAGCATCTACAATAGTTCAGTGAAAACCTCATTCAAACCAGTTAAGCCGTTTCTGAGATTAGCGTGCACAAACGCACAGACAAACAGACAACAATTTTAAAAACTATTATTTTGACCTCGGTAACGTAAGTAAAACGTGTACAAATTTTTTTTTTTTAAATATTTAATGTACAGACACAGTTCTTTTACGATTTTATTGTAGATATAGTTTTTTTTAATATTTAATGTACGGAAACGGCTCGTTTATGATTTCATTACATGTATAGTATGATTAAAAAGCTATTACTTCGAGGTCACAAATAGACACTGTAATTTTATTACAGCTGAAACCATCGTGTAGTGAAATCTAAAATTTACAGAACAAGCATTCAAATAGGATTCTGTTTAGGATGCGTGGTCACGCACAAACGTTAGGTTTATAGAAATTATTTTGTCCGAAAAGTTGTTCGGACATTGTTAGCGACGTTTTGTTTCGCTTAATTTCAAATCTTCGTTATTTCAAATTTTGCATTAATTTTAATGTTGAATGTATATTTCAGTAGTGGCAGGGCACACTGTGTTTCAGGCAATCTGACGGCTTAACATAAAAAAAAAGAAATAATAATAATAATAATAATGCTATGAGATATATCACAATATTTATTAAACATACTGTAAAAACTATAGCAAGGCTATACTACCATAGTATAGTACTTGTAGGCTGAGTAAAAATAAGGAGTCTCAGTTAACATTTACTCTTGTGGGTCTGCAACCCATTTACTCCTAAACTCGGCGTAAATGAATTTATAGGTGACGGAAGTTGGCTACCATTAAATAGACCTTCAGCTTGTCTTCAACATAAGTTACATAAGACCCTTTTGTGTAAGAAGTTGATACAGAACATGTAAGATAAAAAGATTGATTGCCTCAAAAAATAAGAAAGTAAAATCTTTAATAAAAATAGACACTTAAAAAGATCGCTTTCAAGTAGGGCAATGAAAATAAAGGCCATCGTAACAAAGCTATTGTTGAGTCCAATGCTAATCACATACATCAGCAATTAGCTGCAATTACGTAGTTAAACACGAACACACGGACCGCAGGTCGTGACACACAGTCACGTAGTGTAACTAACTGGTCAGCGATCACTACAAAATAGTATCTTTTGCTAAGTGTTTATCAGCGAAAGTAAAGAAATCTTCTGAAAGAAGCTGTGAGTTTTCATATGGTTTTTACCAAAATTGAGAGAAATTACTACCGTAATACAGACCTTTTTTATGGTAAGACAGACTGACGGTGCACTTGATGATAGGTGGCTACCGTCGCCTATAACACAAGCAACGCCACAGCTACTGCAAGTGCGCTGCCGACTGCAGTAGGATTAAGGATAAGGTATTAGGAGTGGATTGGGAAATGGGCTCTGGCATCTCTTACTCACTCACCGAAACACAACGACACACGTGCTGTTATTTCACGGTGGTCTTCTGTAAGGGGGTGGTTACTGCCGCCAGACGGGTTGCCCAAATGACTGCGAAAACGCAGTGTGCCCTGCTACTACTTTCCAAATCCAGACCAGAGCCAAATTTGAAAAGTTAATTTTTCAAAGTTGACCCTGCCTGGAATCGAACCCGGGACCCTTAGAACAGAGCATTAAAGCAAGCACCCTAACCACTCATCCAACGGCTATAGTCTATTCGCGTTAAGAATGCAGTGAGTCATCACAGTGCAACGGCAGGGTATTCACAGAGTATTCACAAGTATTCACAGAGGAGTTAAAAATATAAAAAAAAAAATTTAAAAGATTAAGTTTAGGTAATGGATTAAAATCAATATAATGCTCTTTTTTTCTTGATCAAAATCAAAATTGAACTCAAAATTGTTTGATAAAAATTTGTAACGAAAATAAAAATATTCCATTATAAATTCTTAATAGCTGTATGTCCATTGCAAATGTTCAAGCCCTAAATTGCGTAACGTTAACTGAATCGATTCAATTTGGAGTCCACACTCGTTAATTAAAATGCCGTTACGGGACCCTTGTCATCATTATTTATTATTAAATGGTAATTTTTAAAGCACTTAACATAGAAATTCCTTTATTACTCTCATTAACATCTTAAAATCTTTAATCACAATGTTCATAACAGACCTCTACTTTGTAACAGGGGGTATAAGGTTACATTGCTAATTGATGTCTTCGGAAGTTTTAGACTATGTTTTTTAACTCCCAACGCCCGACCCAAGAACGGGATTGTTACAAGTTTGACGTGTGTACTGTGTATGTGTGTATCTGTGTCTGTCTATGGCATCGTCTTTGATCAGTTTTTTTTAGTTTGGGGGACACTCAACTCCTCAGCAACTTACAGAAGATATAGCGTGTTTGGGATCAATAGAAAGTCCGTTAGCTTATTTATTGTCTTCACAGTAAAATGATCAATTTCATCTATACGGGATTAGAACGTGTATCTAACGTTTCGGCAGTTGAACTTTAGTTCCACTCAGCTTCGATTATTAACCAAATGGCTAATATCGTTCTTCATCGTCTTCATCATCATCGTCAGCTCATATTTCACTGTCGGATATAGGCTTTTGAGCGCCACCATCTCTTTCATAGCTCTCTTTAAAAGATTTTTTTTTTCTTTAAAAAATCATTAGGTCCCACAAACAAAAATAAACGAACTAATTTAAATTTGCCACATATCCCAGTTAGTGGTATCAACGGCTATTACACTTAGTCCCTGTTAATAACGGATATTGAAAAAAAAAAATACTAAATACATAACCATCGATTAACTATTACAAATAATTATAACAATAAATTAACAATTGCAAAAAAAAAAATCAGAAGTGAAACTTCTTTGGCGAACAATTATATAGTAAGCAGTAGATGTCATCCGGAAACGTTACACTGATGCATCACACAATTTTCGACCTTCAAATTTTCTCTTAACCCGCTCAAAGAAGTTCACTACAACAAATAGTAAAGATAAGAGCGTGAAACAAAACATTATCTAAGATTTAAGCGTCTAATTAAAAAAAAAAAAGGCTTAAATATTTTTTAATCAACATTTTTGCTTTAGAATTATGTCTATGTAAACATTTTTTAATATTCTTTAAGAAAATAATTATTAAAAAGTGCAAAAAAATTGTGGAAAATTTAAAATACTTGAAACGGTCAGTTCGAATGTGACGACAAAGTCTATGAAATGTCAACAAGCGTGTAGATGTTTGTGATTTTTAACATTTGTTTTTTGTAGACTGTGACGTCACAACAAGCGTCCCAAAAGGGCGTAGCTGTTAGTTAATTTTACATTATTTTTTGTTACTAAATTTCTGTTTTTTTTTTGGCGCTTATTTTTTTACGGTTATATAAGGATATAACCTATCATATGAAAATATTAAAAAAATGTGCATATTCCCTATTACAAAAGTCAAAGATAAATTCCACATATCGTCAATAAAAAAATTATATTATAAGCAATCACTCAAATTTGTAACCGGCGACTCACTCATTACCTGAAATTGAATCATCTGCTTGCAGGAAGTCAATTCGGATTCCGATCGGAATATTTTACCAATGAAGCTGTTTCTCTCCTGACTACCAAAATTACCGAACATCTCGATAAATCAAGCTTTTGTATTGAGGTCTTCTTGGATCTTGCAAATACTTTCGACACCATAATTCAACTCAAAAACCTAAAAACATCGCTTTAAGAGGATTGGACTGCTTTAAAAGTTATCTCATGGGCGTAGGCAGTGTATTAGGATGAATGAGCATCTCAACTTTTGGGGTTCCTCAGGGCAGTATACTGGAGCCTTCCATGTACTAGCCACTCGTTGCCAATAAAAGGAGCCGACATAATCTGCTACGCAGACGACACGGCGCTAATTTTCAATCGTTCAGCCTGGGGTCAGGTTGTGGAGAAAGCAGAGAGGGGCTTAGCGGTAGCATACTACTGGTTAAGGTAGGAACTCCTAACTCTGAATGCAAAATGTACCCATCTGCTTACACAAAACTTCTGCATCTGCCCCAAATTAGTTTGAGTTTCACTCCTGCGGTGCTGTGGACGGACAATGATTGTGACTGTGTGAGTCTCTCCAAAGGGCTGAAATTGTCAAGTATCTAGATGTACGTGTGGATCAAAAATTTAACTTTCAGCATCATATAACAGGACTTAGCAGACGAGCCAGCAGTGCTGCGATTGTTATGAATTAGCTGCGTATTATCACCTCTCCAGAACTGCTTAAAATGACATGCCTCGTTCTGTGTCGATAATAAAATGTGATAGATAAAAAACAATAAATTTACAAATAAATAAATACTCGAATAAATTATGTACAACTGCATTCCGACCTGGCGGTAATTGTTTAAAAAAAGAATTAAAACGTTTTTGATTCAAATATCACTGATTTTCTAATGAATTACAGAAAATTATAGCACTGTCCATTTATTTTGGTCGAGAATTTTTAAAATGAAATTGCATCAACGACACTTTTGTTTTGATTCCTTTTATGTGTAAATAGCACGGTTTAAATTCTATTTAAACCTAAATATTCTATAATATTTCTAAGAGTACAAAAAATAAAAGATATACTACATTTAATGCCTTTTTAATGCACTGCTTTTAATTTTTAAACAATCAGAATTAATAAAAAAAAAATTCTGTCAGCCAACGACAGATTCAAATAGAGAGGCAGGGTGCAGTCGAAAGCTTAGTTACATAGAACAAACAAGAGAGCAGTTACAAGCTTGCAAATTCCGCAGTATATACAATGGGGTAATACGGGGTGGCGGAGCACTTCTATTTATGTCGCTCTCAGTACAAATGACGTCGCAGACTGTTGCAAATGCCACGAACGCGTTTCACCGCGAAATATTTGCTTTTTCGTTCCACAGATGCATTTCCTACAAAAGGCAGACGGCAACCTCTTTCGTAAATCGCGTGAACTTTCTGAGCGCAAGGAACCGACGTACATATATATACAATATTAGGTGTAGTGTTGTTATAACTTCTGCGAGTGGGTATTTTATGATAAACATTGTTAAAAACATAAGACTAGCTAGTTATGTGCCCTTCAGCGTGCCGGAACACCGTGAATGTGCAAGCTTAGCATTGATAAGCATATCAACAGACAGGCTGACGGTCCACTTGATGGTAGGTGGCTACCGTCGCCTATAACACAAACAACGCCACAGCTGCTGCAAGTGCGCTGCCGACTACAGTAGGATTGGATAAGGGATTAGGAGGGGGATAAGGAAATGGGCTCTGGCAACCCTTACTCACTCACCGAAACACAACAGCACGTATATGCTGTTATTTCACGGCGGTATTCTGTAAGGAGGTGGTTACTGCTGCCAGGCGGGCTGCCCAAATGACTGCGAACTACTTTTAAAATCCAGACCAGAGTCAATTTTGAAAACTAAATTTCCAAAGTTGACCATTGCCACTCATCCAACGGGCCGTCAAATGGTACAAATGGTAACCGTTTTTAACACGAGTTAAAAACACTTTGTAATTAGCTCTCAAGTGAATAAGTACTCAATAAAGCTCTATGTTTTAAATTTGTATTTTAAAAAGAGTTAAAGGATACGCTCCGAGTTAACTAGCTAGCATTATTTTAATTTTTTTATTTGAATTTGAATTGGATGATATTGATTTCTTTTTTAATTGATGATGAATTTGCTCTTGACCACAGCATCTATCCATGTAGGAAAGATGAGGCTGACGATGGAGCTGCTCACCCAGAAGATGCCTATTCACTCGAACCTTAAAAAGGTTTGGGTTGTATGAGCTCGGAAATACAGACGTCTTTCAATCCTTAGCAGTGCGCATTATAAAATATGTTTTAAAGCGCTTGGTCCGAATTAAAAGGATTTCGACAAGGTGAAGATGGTGACCAGCCGCAAGCCTACATGTCCGATAGAAGAAAGGGGAAGGCGGTATGATTTCATGCAGCTCCCGAGCACACTCTAGAGAAACATTAGAAAAATATTTCAAAAGTACTAACATGTGTAATTTTTTGTTTAAAACAAAGTAATTTGTTTCTTATGTTGGTTTACAAATATATTTTAATGTTTATAATTAAAAAAATTTAAAAAGGCTGCTTTTTCTGAGATGCAGGCTAAAGTCTAGAACAGTATTACTTCATTTAATCAAAATAATATATTGTCATAATATTTGTTAATATTGTTTAATATTGTTAATATTAATATTTGTTATTACTTCATTTAATCAAAATAAATGAATACATGAATAAGAATTAAAATTAGGGCTTAAATGAAATTCACAGATTAGAGTAGCTAATTGGATTATTGTTTAACTTATTACAAAATTGATACAAAAAATTTAACTGTTCTAGTAATAATCACGTAAGAAGTAAATGTTCTGAAATTTGAGGCAGCGTGCCCAAAATGCTGGCGGCATTGCCTCGTTGAATGGCGATGCTAAGTTTTTGCCCGAAATAGAAACCAGCATTTTGGTCACGAGTGGCCGTAATTAACCTTCCAGACAGATCTTTGAAAATCTTTAACGCGTCCGGTCCCCATGGTCCAAGAGTCTCCACCCCAAAAGGCATAAATATATATCCTTTATCTAAATTAGAATATTTACGCCTCTTGAGATGTTCTGCATATGTAGTCGCACTACCGGCACTCACTGAAGTTTCTGAAAGATGAGACGGCGCCAAGGTGTCAGCACATGTGGCGTCCCACACAAGAGGACGTCCCATCTTCCAAGGAATGAGAGTCATACCATCAGGCCTCTTGCCATCGTCGCGTGATAGGCCGTTTGGTTCCAAAATTGCTGCGACGTTGGCACTTGCAAAGGCCCGACGGATGAATCGCAATTATTGTTTTATTATCATGTTTAAACAGTTGTCATAAACCCATCTTTTATAAATAAATACTAACCTTCCAAGTCCAAGCAAAGTCCACTGATAAGTTGGATTAACAGGAAAAATAGGACGAAAAAGTATTTGAAATCATTAAACAATTTTTTTTATACTGTTTGAAAACACTTACCCTGAAACTATAGGAATTACTCCCCTCTCATACTCATCTCAATTTATAACTGCGTTCAAATTTTACTACGCCATTTTCGCGAATAGGAATCTCTCTCAAATTTACTCTAGATATAAAAAAATATAAATAAAATATTTTCAAGATTCGAGTGAATAAGCATTTTCTATTCTTCCTTTTCTCCTACATGGATAGATGCTGGCCAAGAGCAAATCCATCTTTAATAAAATAAAAAAATAACGCCTAACATCTTTATTGCAGTTATAGCTTTGTCAGGCGTTAGATGATCCTTCGGAAAAAGTACTTTTTAGGAATGAAAGATACTCTATGTCCTTTCCTGCAGCCCTGACAACGTGTGTGCAAAATTTCATGATGATCGGTTCAGCGGTTTAAGCGTAAAAAGGTAACAGACAGACAGACAGAGTTACTTTCAGATTTATAATATTATAGTATGGATTATAAACGTCAGATAACTCCTCCAAAAGCAGCTTCGTAGTCTGAGTGGAATATACCTACTGAATTTTCCATACAAAAGTTGTAGTGAAATCTTCAAAGTTATTGATGTGAGTAATCCCCTTAAGATTTTCTATTTAAATATAAGTACAAGTCCCATGTTGGCGTGCGGTCGGTTACTCGTCCCTATGGCTTTCGATATTGTAACTACGCTTATGTCTTTGAGCTCTGTTCGTTTCCTTTGTACAGAGTAACTGCGGAAAAAGAGTAAAATATACTTATTACATAATACAATTCTCATGTAACTAGTTTTTGCCCGCGAGTTCGTCCGTGTTGAAAATAAAAATATAACGTCTAATGAAATATAGGAGAAGGAGGCTCAACTTCATGAAAACTTTCATGAGCCGCCTTCTCAGCAACCGTTCCTTAAATATTGTGACACGTATGCTCCTGATTCAGTTTTTTTTGTTAAGATCGGCAGACAGGCTGACGGTCCACTTGATGGTAGGTGGCTACCATCGCCTATGACACAAGCAACGCCTAAACTGCTGCAAGTGCGCTGCCGAATGCAGTAGGATTAAGGATAAGGGATTAGGAGTGGAAAGGGAAATGGGCTCTGGCATCCCTTACTCACTCATCGAAACATAACAGCACGCGTGCTGTTATTTCACGGTGGACTTCTGTAAGGGGGTGGTTACTGCCGCCAGACGGGCTGCCCAAATGACGCTTTGGATCCACATATTTAGAACTTTCTTTATCATTCAACTAAATGTCATAATGCACGCTAAGTAGGGAATTGTTAAGAAATTGATGTAGCCTAATTTTTGAATCATCACGAGGGTGAATCAAAGGCGAAAACTTATTGTAAAATTTATATAAACTTATTCTAAAATCCCTTTTTACATCGCATCGATTATTCTAAAAGCAATTTCAAACTGAACCACTTGGCAAATAATTTGCGAAACTAAGCTTTCACCTCTTGGTATTATACTCATTAGAGGCAATTCACTCAATGAAAAGAGCCTTTTGAGAACTAAAGGGGTGAAACAACTCTGTGCCGACTTATTGATTGACTAGCAACTTTGTCAGCGCTCCTTTTTCTTATAGGTGTCAAAAACTTTATTCAATTTTTATTGATCATGTATTCTTGTCAAGCGTTGATATTTTTATTTTTAGATAATCCCTTCCTAACTCTGCTTTTTCTGAATGAAAGGTAGCCTATGTCCTTGACAAGGTGTATGCAAAATTTCAGGATAATCGTTCGAGTAGTTAAGGCGAGAGATCTTAAATGAACAAACACACAAACTCATTTTCGCATTTATAATATTTTTATTGACTGATTGTATACAAGCAAAGATTTTCAACTGTATAGATCGGGCAAGATGAAAGAATTCGTAATGTGACATTTAGAACCACGTGGTACAAAATCGGTCAGTCCATCACCAATTTTACAAGGCTATTTAGCTACCCCATGGCCATCTTGATTACGGCGATCAGGATCAATATTTTTGTAGGAAAATGTTTCCAATGCCCTCTCTATATATTCTATATAACTATTTAATCTTTTTGTATATACAAGTCTATTTGAATTTCTTTAAAATTTTTCTTTATATCTATCACGTATACTGATAACACACTAACACCTTCGCACACACTTACACTCACCCTCTTAGGTAGCTACACCCCACACTCACACACTCTGAAAGCGTCCTTTTATTAATCTTTTAATAGCATTTTCAAACTTCAAGATCTTAATGCAATATTTGTTGCATACTGTTTGATGTCGCGTAAATCAACTATTTTGGTAACCTATACACAAAGATGTTGTATTAGTCTGTACCTCCTATACAGGACAGGGCTCGCCTAGAGATTACTGTCATAATGACTGATGATACGTTTGTCGTTGCCATGTTAACATATTTGGGTACATTTTTCATTTTTTTAAATGCTTGCTGCGATGACTCCTATCTATACTAATATTATAAAGAGAAAAGATTTGTATGTATGCATGTATGTGTTTTTGTATGTTTGTAATGAATAAACTAAAAGACTATTGGACCGATTTTAAAAATTCCTTCACTTATAAAAAGTTACATTAACAGCGAGTAACATAGGCTACACACCCTCCCTCCATCTCCCCTACAAAATGAGGAGGAGGTCCATACAAAATTGCCTTTTTCCACTAATAATCTTTTATAAAGAAACGCGGACAAAGTCGCATGCATTATTTATTATTATTATTTAATGTAATAAATATGTCACTCACTAATCGAACGGTTTCTTGATGTGTTCCTACTAATTTAATTTTCACTTACATTCCCTTGAATTGTAACTTAACTAACAATTCAACTCACAACAATGGAATGGCTCTGCGGATGCATTAATCTATATTGTCCTGTTACTGAACAGGCAGCCCGAGGCTACTCTACAATACCATAGTCCTGAGAGGTTCGAATATTATTCACATAAAAGTGACTTGGATTCCAAGTCAATTAAGTCTCATTGCAGACATTTTTTCGTATAGGTAATAATTTTTATGCAACTAAAGCACTAAGATGTTCGTAATGGATCTAGCTGGTAATAGTAGATGGTGATACAGGCAAGACCAGATAGAGTGCAAGTGGGCTGCATCCCTTATAACATGAAGCTAAAAGGATAATGTGGGAGTAGGTACTCTTGCATCCTTTTCTAACTCAGCGACATTGCGTTTCACGGTCATTTGGGCAGCCAGTCTGGAGGCAGTAACCACCCCCTTACAGAAGACCACCGTGAAATAACAGCACGTGTGTTGTGTTTCGGTGAGTGAGTAAGAGATGCCAGAGCCCATTTTCCTATTCGATCCCTTACCCTTATTCCTACTGTAGTCAGCAGCGCATCACTTACTCACTGAAACACAACACATGTGCTGTTATTTCACTGTGGTCTTCTGTAAGGAGTAGTTACTGCCCCCAGACATGCTGTCCAAATGACTGTGAAACGCAATGACGCCGCTTAGTTAGAAAAGGATGCAAGAGTACCTACTCCCCCATTATCCTCTTAGCTCCATGTCTTAAGAGTTGCAGCCACTTGCAGCCCACTTGCATTCTATATAGTCTTTCTTGTATCGCCATCTACGGTTACCAGCTAGATCCATTTGACACATTGTTCGAATTGTTGATGATCCAATGCTCACACAAGGAGTGCTGGGACACACCTTCGCATTACTCAGACAAAATGCCGCTGCGCACAGTCCGGATGATTAGAAACTTTATCCCGCGAACACGCCGACTTTGGAACAAAGGTTCCATCTCGCTACATTATTGGCTTCTTCAGGAGTACCGTAAATAAATTTCTGCAGGGTCGGCACCCTACAGTACCCTGATGTTGCTTGTTTCCTTGGGTGATGGTAACCCCTCATCAAGTGGACCATCAGCCTGCCTATGATTTAAAAAAAGCTTCAATATTCAAGAACAAACATGTGTTTATGATACATCTCACGAAGTAAGGATACCATAGATTTAATAATTTAAATAATTTAGGATTTAATACCATAGATTTCTAAGTTACTCCTAGCATCTTGTTCATTTGAAATATATTTAAGTACCATTGCCGATAAACCATTGATTTAAAAATGGCGTCTTACTGTCGCCAGTTAACTTTATAAGTGTGTAAATATATCCTGTCCGTTCAAGACGACCCAAAAACATTGGTAACAAGATTCAATTTTCATATTTTAGCAGCGCGGTTGCACCATTGCAAATGTAAGTGCGGCGTCGACTGCCAAACCCGTGATAAAATTGCGTCTTCCGAACAGAGAAACGCATGGAGTGGCATTGTAATCTTTATTTTTCGATATAATATATAGATTTTTATGTAAAGTTTTTTATGTTAATATAGATTATATATATATAGATTTTTATGTAAAGTTCGTCAGACCAGTTTTTTATGTAAGGCGGTCCACTTGATGGCAAGTGGATATATACAAGCAACGCCACGAGTGCTGCAAGTGCACTGCCGACCGTAGTAGGATTAAGGATAAGAAGTTAGTAAGGGATAAGGAAATGTGCTCTGGCTTCAATTACTAACTCACCGAAACGCAACAGCACACGTGCTGTTATTTTCTGAGAGGGGGTGGTTATTGCCACCAGGCGAGCAGCCCAAGTGACTGGAAAACGCAGTGTGCTCTGACCAGAGCCAACTAGAAAAAGTTGTTGTAAGTTTGTTTTCATTTTAAATGAATATCGTCAAAAAGTTAATAGAGTTTCGAAACAAAATTTACCTATTTTGTCTTTTCTTGACGAACTGTACTAGTTCTGTCTAGTTGCTAATCTGTCCAGTTGTGAATCTGTTCATTCAAAACCGTTCATTTCAATTTATTTCCATCGAATCCAGTACCCTTGAGACAGAGCGTTAAAGCAAGCACCTTAACCGCTGGACCAAAGGACTTATTAAGTGCGAGTTGAACTCGCGTGAAGAGGTTACTTACCCCGTACGATGTTATCCGCACAATATTGAGTGATTTACCATGTTATTTTAATATCATGGACTTCTTATAAGTTTTCCTATAATCTATAAGTAGAAATCTAATTTTCGTCTTAGGTTCAGTAGTTTCGGAGATAGGGGGAGGGGAATGGTCGGACGGACGGACACACGAGTTTTCGTCTATTTTTTTTTATAACTTGGAAACTATTTATTTTAAAATTATCAAAAAATACATTTAAGATCTTCACTACAAGATCTTCCATTTGATGTCACACGATGCAGTTTTAAAAAAAAAAAAAATTTAATTTTCCACCATCTCCCCAAAAATGACCTCCCAACATATTTCATCTATTCACGTCACACCTCTGCGTTTGGGTCACAAAAATTGATATATGTACCAAATTTTAACTTAATCGGTCTAGTAGATTCCGAAATAATTGACTGTGACCGACGGACAGACGGAAACACGTGTGATCCTATAAGGGTTCCGTTTTTTTATTGGGACGTACGGAACCCTAATAATAAAAGTTCAAATATGACATAAAATGATGAGGATGGGAAAAAAGGAAAAAGGAATTTGATATTCCTTAGTAACGCACCGATATTTATCACTGCACTGCAGGATTATTTATCTGTAAACGAGCAATTTACAACCATTAAGGTGGCGCTGTACGAGCGTGAGAACTCAGTAATAGGTATTTGGGAGAATTTGTTGTCTCAACTTACTATAATGCGAATAACCGAAGACAGAATGCGACGCAACACATTCGCGCCACTTATTCAACTCGCGAAAATAATAAAACATACGCCAGCAATTCCAATATTTTAGAAAAACCTTTATAGATGGTAACTATTGACATCCCAATTTCAAATGTACATTATAGGTAGGATGTTTCGATCGAAAAATATTTTAGGATTTTAGTCAGTAATTACAAAAATTCAACCCGCGAAAATGTCACAAATTCTGCACATTTTAGAAATTAATTATACTAGATATAAAATTTATTTCAGTATTTTGTTGCGATGCAAACGTTCATCTTATGTCGCAGAAATGTGATATTTTTTTATGTATTGCTACCACCTATAATTTGTGAGTAATCATGGAATTACGTAGTATGGAATAAGTAAGTTGTTCGAGTTGGAAAGTGCCCTCTTAATGGCTTGGCTTGTATTATTCCCACGGCTGTCGGACGCAGTGTGCCGTTAAAACTTTCAAACTATTTTCATAGTACTAATAGATCTCTTAAATCAGTAAAAATGTAAAAACATCCCAATTTTATAAGATGCAAAATCTTTTCTTCGAACATCTCCGCGCCTCTTTCGTCGTCCGATATTACTGTGAGTTTCAAAACAAAAGCCATTGGAAAACAGACCGTATGCTCCTTAAGATAACGTGTACACAGATTTGGAATTCACCAGCTTTTGTTCTAAGACTAGAAACGCGTCGCCTTGAGGATTGAAAATCAAAATTAAGGTGACCTCTCGCTTCGCTGCTTTTGCGAACGCGATTGGAGGGTGTGAAGAGGATTCCCATTGAATCGAGGCTCACAATAAACTGGACGATGTTACTCTCCTACATTCCTTTGGGTGTTTAAGCAAATACTAGCAGTTAACTTTTATGGTACTATTACATATATTCAGTCTAATAAAGTAATGTTTTTAGTTTTCTCTTGCAGGGGTCGTGTTGCTCGTTTAGATTTGGTTTAGCTTTAGAGTCTGACATATAAAATTGTGTAAAACTCATATTGTTGAAATGAAAGCTTCGTGCATTGGTGCGCTCAAAGCGCATTAGTAATGTGGTTTTATATTTAACTCAAGCGAAATAATCTTAAATTCGCAAGAAAAACAAGAAAATGGAAATAATTTTAAAAATTACCATAGCGCACAAGGTTTTTTATGTAAATATAATCAGAATTAATTTATTATGATCAATTTTATAAAAAAATTTCAACATTTCCACAATAATGATTTTTTTAACATTAATGATCTTGGAGGACAGACGCACGCGGTCTCCGATATGTCATTCCTCTACTACATCTGTTCCGGGACTCGTTTGTTCAAATCTGCTGTCTGAAATGTTGCGGCTTCAGATAGGCGTGGAAGAAGGATAAAATTGTTCCATGTCCCGCTATCTCGAACCAATTACGACCTTAACTGAGTAGGTATACCACAAATTACCCATAACTTACAATGACAAGTTTATAGATTTTCCATTTTCCACCTTTTTCTTTTATTTTACTTTTTGAGACAGGCTGACGGTCCACTTGATGGTAGGTGGTCACCGTCGCCTATAACACAAGCAATGCCAAAGCTGCTGCAAGTGCGCTGCCGACTACAGTAGGATTAAGGATAAGGGACTAGGAGTGGATAGGAAAATGGGCTCTGGCATCCCTTACTCACTCACCGAAACACAACAGCACACGTGCTGTTATTTCATGGTTGTCTTCTGTAAGGGGGTGGTTACTGCCGCCAGATGGGCTGCCCAAATGACTGCGATAACGCAGTGCGCTCTGCCACTACTTTCCAAATCCAGACCAGAGCCAAATTTGGAAAGTTTAATTTTCAAAGTTGACCTTGCCGGGAATTGAACCCGGGAACCCTAGAACAGAGCGTTAAGGCAAGCACTCTAACCACTCATCCAACGGGCTCGTCAAAATGAGTATCCGAGAGTATCCGAGAAACATTTCACACACACATACACACTCACAAACATCCTAACTCTTGACCTAGATCCTCTTCCCCATTGCATCGTTTAGAATTAATTTTATTTTTTAATTTAACATCTGTTTAGGTACATAATGAAATCCTGTAAATGGCAATGTCTTAAAATAATACTGTCTTAAAACAATCTTGTAACTATCATACAGAGTGAGGGTGTAGGAAATAAATGTATAATAGAGCTTTTTTTGGAAAAAATCCATTTATCCCAATTTTTGACTATCCGAATGGGGTCCGGTCTCAATTGATTCGGATAATTGGAGTTCTACTGCATAGACAAATGTAGAATTATTTTATTATTAGTTAAAGGAAAAATTATACAGTATTCTGTACAAGACGATATATTTTTATATTAGAACAGAGCAGTTTGCAAAAAAGGACACTTACACAGACTATATTAAGTTCACAATGATAAACATAACACAGAATATATACATTAGATAATGTTTCAATCATAATCCAACAACTAATAAAAGGCAAATGCCAACTCTGAAAAGAGCTGTCGATTAAAAATGGTTTTATGTAGTTATTGCACCACAATAACTGGATTCGTGTCGGAGGACATTTTGACGATGTCGGTGAGCTTTTGACGAGATATTGACGCATTAATTATTAAAAAAAAATTAAATGCAATTAGTATAAACATAAATAATTTATCTACAAAATTATAAATAATAAATTACGTTAAGTATTTTAATGAACCCTCCGGAATCACGCTCGAAATTCTGTTACGAAATTCCCACCAATCACAAATTGTCAAACTCATTTTTGGAAGTTTATTGGAAAATTTATTCAAAGACAGAGGCCTCAAGAAGTTTCGGGCGTAACTTGTCTCTCAGAAACTCGAGTGAATGAAATTAGTCTTGTTATGTTGGTTAAATCTATAACACGGGTCCTTGAAAATAATTTTAATTACACTAAGGTTATATTAGTATTCATGGCAGTTCAGTTTTAACGTGAGCATATTTTTAATAGTCTGAAGATCGGCAGGCGGGCTGACGGTTACCGTCGCCTATTAACACAAGCAATGCCGTAAGGGGCTGCAATCGGCAATTGCGTTGCCGATCTTCGTAAGATAAAGGAGGCAATATGGAAATATACTCTGGCATCCCCTTTTCACTTACCGAAACACATTTTATTTTACGGTGGTATTCTGTAAGGAACTGGTGTTACAGAACAGCCTGCGAGACTAAAAAAATATATAAAATAAAAGACTGGGAAAAGAAAAGAACAAATTTATTAAAAAAAAGGGAAGGGTGGAGTTGGTGAACGGGGGTGTAGGTGTAGGTGGTGTGGAGAGTTAGGGACTACAGTGGATGAAATAAGTAAATTACGCTATGCTACCCCAAGAAGGTCTCCTGCTGGATGCTCTATTCCGTAGCGGCCCCGTAGGATAGCAGCCGGAACGGAGGTAGACCGGCAGGAACAACAGCCAGGAACGGTGGTAGGCCGGCAGGAACAGCAGCCTGGAACGGTGGTAGGCCGGCAGCGGCCCGGTAGGAACAGTAGCCGAAGAGGAAGTAGGCCGGCAGCGGCCCAGAAGCGGTAGCCGGAGCGGTGATAGACCGGCAGCGGCCCAGAAGCGGTAGCCGGAGCGGTGATAGGCCGGCAGCGGCCCTGAAGGAACAGTGACTGCAGCTGTGGTAGGCCGGCAGCGGCCCTGGAGGAACAGTGACTGCAGCTGTGGTAGGCCGGCAGCGGCCCTGGAGGAACTGCAGCCGGAACGGTGGTAGGCCGGCAGCGGTCCTAGTAGGGACAGCAGCCGGTACGGTGGTCGGCCGGCAGCAGCCCAGAAGCAACAGCAGCACCCGATGAATGAGAGTACAGAGGTACTCGAGGTCAGACACCGTAGGAGAGGAGCAGACACCGTAATAAATAAATATATGCTTTCAGCTTAGAGGCTGATTCTCCAATGACCTAACCATCGGCGATATCTATTAAGTAACCTCTGTAGAACGAATCCGTTCTTTTAAAATAAAATTTGGAATTTTGAATTTTTATATTCAAGCGGCCAGGTATTAGACTTCTTCTAAGGAGTTTATACCCGAAAATCTGACGTCATGGTCTGAAAACGGGTGCAAAGTTACTACGGCAACGATGTAAATAAACATAAAAGAAATGTCACAAAAATACATTTTTATGAATATTTAACAATGTGCTTGGAAATATAACTAAATATAATTAGTAATTTATAGAAAATGAAAAAGGGCATGTACTCACGTGGTACCCCTATGTCTAATACGTATATTTACAATAGAAAATGTAATTGAAGGTGAGCCATACAAACGAAAAACTCAAAGAAAAACCAGAAAATAATAAGTACTAATCCTGTAACTAATACAATAACTTCTTATAGGAATAAGCTTTCCTACGAAAGCATAGAAGGGTCAATTTTCAAAGAATTATGACATAATGAAGGTCAGAGAAAATGTTAATGAAAAACTCAAAGATCAATAACAACGGAAAGAGAAGAAGAAGGTGGATTATCAACCTATTATACTGTTAGTACCAATATTATAAGTGAACACAAAGTAGATATATAAATATTGATACGAATATTATAGTTAATATTACATATTCCACTACTGATAGAAATATTAATACTACATTTTTCCCCACGTTCCAAAGAAAAAAAAAAATGAAGAATATTACTAATAAGATTTAAATTTTTTTTTTTTTTTTTTTTTCAATAGGTCCGTAAAGACTCAACCTAGCCTATCATTCATCACTAACACTTCTCACATACTTCAAATTCATGCTAATCTCATATGCATACTACTTTCATACTATAAGGGTGGAGTTCACATTCAATGACTGCCACTCTATAGGTTGGACTTAAAAATGATTATAGGGCTTATTTATAAAGAGTTATCATCCGCTCTTATATGGAAAAATTAATCTATAAAAGCATTATATCTATATATATGTATATTAGAATTGATAGTATGGCTTTTTTTTGAGGAGTTATCAACCGCTCCTATTAGATTAAGAGATAATATACATATATATAAATAGTAAGTAAAGTCCCTAGTCACGAGACTGAAGCGATCTTGTAGAGATCAAAGTAAGCTTAGTGTTGTAGAGCACAAGGCTAAAGAACACTGATCTTGTAGAGATCAAAGTAAGCTTAGTGCAGTAGAGCACAAGGCTAAAGAATACTGATCTTGTAGAGATCAAAGTAAGCTTAGTGCGGTAGAGCACAAGGCTAAAGAATACTGATCTTGTAGAGATCAAAGTAAGCTTAGTGCGGTAGAGCACAAGGCTAAAGAACACTGAACTTGTAGTGTTCAGAAGTTGAAAAAAATTCTAAAAAATATTTTTCATTTCAGGTATGAAAAATGTAGTAAATATTACTATGAAGACTAAGAAAGAGGGTAACAGTTGAAATTACGAACTAAGTAAGAAATAGATACGACATATGAAGACAAGATAATAAAATAAAGTACTAGCTACAATATGTTTAAACAAAATATGCTAAATAATATATTTAAGATAACTTATAATACATTATAAGTTACATCTAAAATTTTTTAATTTTTAGATCTAAATATTTTAAGGTGACCTCAATCTGACGTAGATCTTCTTCAATAGGTATTGGAGAAGTTATGATATTCTCTGAAGGAATTGCCTCAGCAAGTCGAATGACTTGAGCTCTTAAAGAAATAACAGTAGTAGCAGGTTCCACAAGTCTGATCTTTGCTTCATACTCAAGTTCAACTTTATTTAGCAACTCAAATTTAATAATTCTAGCCATATTTAAAGTTTCAAAATTATCAATCAAATAAGATCAAGAGAGCAAATCGCAATTAAATTTCAAGAAATAAGTTCAAGTTTAAAATTAAAACAATAAATCAATATTTATTATTAAAGTAATGACGACTAGCTAAGTATATTCAAATTATCTATTAGATAATTAAACTAAGACTACGTTTAATAAAATTAATATATTTAGTTTTAAAAGAGAAAAATAATATTCAACTATTCTATAACTAATGAATAAAAGAAATTATTTATAATGAAGTGTAATAATAAGTCAAAAGGGAATAATGTCACAAAAGTTGAAAAATTATAAAGATAAACCCATAGGCTTGAACACAATGAGAAATATCACTACCAAATGTTCATGAGTTAACACTACTAGAAGTGTCTTAATAGAATATCGCAGAGTTAGTCACTACAAGAAGTGACTTAATAGAATTTCGAATAGTTAGTCACTACAAGCAGTGTCTTAATAGAATTTAGAAAAATTAACAAAAAATATTTGTACCATTTGGTACTTAAATACCAGAGGACATATCACAGGCTATCAGATAAACTATTAGAGAACGGAATTAAACACTAGAAGAAGTGTCGTTTTAGAATTTAGAGAGGGTTATGTATACCAATAGTACATTGGTGTGAAAAATAAACAAGAAGCTCAGGGAGTCAAGGGAGTCGATTCTATAGTTGGGCGCCAATTTGTTACAGAACAGCCTGCGAGACTAAAAAAATATATAAAATAAAAGACTGGGAAAAGAAAAGAACAAATTTATTAAAAAAAAGGGAAGGGTGGAGTTGGTGAACGGGGGTGTAGGTGTAGGTGGTGTGGAGAGTTAGGGACTACAGTGGATGAAATAAGTAAATTACGCTATGCTACCCCAAGAAGGTCTCCTGCTGGATGCTCTATTCCGTAGCGGCCCCGTAGGATAGCAGCCGGAACGGAGGTAGACCGGCAGGAACAACAGCCAGGAACGGTGGTAGGCCGGCAGGAACAGCAGCCTGGAACGGTGGTAGGCCGGCAGCGGCCCGGTAGGAACAGTAGCCGAAGAGGAAGTAGGCCGGCAGCGGCCCAGAAGCGGTAGCCGGAGCGGTGATAGACCGGCAGCGGCCCAGAAGCGGTAGCCGGAGCGGTGATAGGCCGGCAGCGGCCCTGAAGGAACAGTGACTGCAGCTGTGGTAGGCCGGCAGCGGCCCTGGAGGAACAGTGACTGCAGCTGTGGTAGGCCGGCAGCGGCCCTGGAGGAACTGCAGCCGGAACGGTGGTAGGCCGGCAGCGGTCCTAGTAGGGACAGCAGCCGGTACGGTGGTCGGCCGGCAGCAGCCCAGAAGCAACAGCAGCACCCGATGAATGAGAGTACAGAGGTACTCGAGGTCAGACACCGTAGGAGAGGAGCAGACACCGTAATAAATAAATATATGCTTTCAGCTTAGAGGCTGATTCTCCAATGACCTAACCATCGGCGATATCTATTAAGTAACCTCTGTAGAACGAATCCGTTCTTTTAAAATAAAATTTGGAATTTTGAATTTTTATATTCAAGCGGCCAGGTATTAGACTTCTTCTAAGGAGTTTATACCCGAAAATCTGACGTCATGGTCTGAAAACGGGTGCAAAGTTACTACGGCAACGATGTAAATAAACATAAAAGAAATGTCACAAAAATACATTTTTATGAATATTTAACAATGTGCTTGGAAATATAACTAAATATAATTAGTAATTTATAGAAAATGAAAAAGGGCATGTACTCACGTGGTACCCCTATGTCTAATACGTATATTTACAATAGAAAATGTAATTGAAGGTGAGCCATACAAACGAAAAACTCAAAGAAAAACCAGAAAATAATAAGTACTAATCCTGTAACTAATACAATAACTTCTTATAGGAATAAGCTTTCCTACGAAAGCATAGAAGGGTCAATTTTCAAAGAATTATGACATAATGAAGGTCAGAGAAAATGTTAATGAAAAACTCAAAGATCAATAACAACGGAAAGAGAAGAAGAAGGTGGATTATCAACCTATTATACTGTTAGTACCAATATTATAAGTGAACACAAAGTAGATATATAAATATTGATACGAATATTATATAGTTAATATTACATATTCCACTACTGATAGAAATATTAATACTACACTGGTTACTGCCGCCAGACGAACTGCCCAATTATAACTGTGCAAAGTAGTATGCTCTGCCACCACAATTATTGAAGACGAAAAAAGGCAAGGGATAAGAAATATAATTAAATACTTTGGCATTCCTCATTCACTAACCGAAATACAGCAACACACCAACTGTGAATTCGTGATAACCACCCTTTTTTTTATAGGAGGGGAAATCACATTTACGGACTATCCCTCGTCGATGATGAGGACGCATCAAAGAGGCGAAGTCTGTGACTTGCCCGGCGAAAGAAATTATCACCGGGAATACCCACTAAAACCCCTCCATGTTCCTCACACGCGTTAGCACAGGAGAGAGGGATCCGCGCGAGCATAATCACCTGCTCTCGTGTCTGCGTCAGCCGGATAGTTAGGCACCTTCATGTAAAAGTCATCGGTCGGGTGAGAACCCCCCGGAAAATATACTCTGTCACCTTCATGACGAGCCGGAACACGCAGCGCGTCTTACAGCAGGGCCGGGCTGGAAGACGACGGATCCTCATATCCGTCGCCCACCGGCAGATCACGGGGGCGCCGCGAGTTGGCCGTACAGTCTCCTCCGCTTCCCGGATCTCTTACGGCGGATATCGTCGGTTTGGGCGCTGTCCTCCCGAGCTCGTTCCGCCGTTTCCTTCGGCAACATCACTTCCTCGCTGGAAGAGACCATCGCCTTCCAAGAGTTTTCACTGTCAACCATTGCCGAAACCACGGCCGACAGCGAAAGATCACCTCCGACGACGGCGACTAAGTCGCGCCGTTGTGTGTCCCATGCCGGGCATGCCTCGAGACATGACAACCACCCTATACTAGAATTACCTAAGCATTGTTAACTATTATCCTGTACCTCCTCAAGCAGAGAAGAGGACTGTCCCCAGCAGTGGGACGTAATGTAATTACAGAATTTACAATGGCTCACAAAAAATCACCTGTACATGACAGGCAAAGTAAATTACTCTCAAACTATAGAGCAGTTTAGCATAAACCAAGAATAATGGACATCTAAATCAGTATATTTAGAATCTAAATCATATATTTAAAAAATAATAATAATATATTTTTTAATTTATTTATTTGACAAGGCTTAAAACCAACTAAATACATACTTAGACATAACGTACAACAACACAGAAAGAAACATTACAAGTATGAATTTAAATTACAGGAAAGCAAAGCATAATTATAGCAAAATTATAGCAAACACAGCACAGGATATCCTTCCTACATGGATAGATGCTGGTCAAGAGCAAACCCATCTATAATAAAAAAAAGACTAAAAAAAAAAAAACAACAAAAAAAAGAAGAATATGTAAGTATAAGTATTATGTTTAATGTTTCCTAATACCAACGGCTAATCAACCCTCATTAAACTTATCTCTTGTATTTGTTACAAGTAGTCGTCTCAATCAGACCTATAAATCAAGCTCCTGGATCTATTTAAGGCTTTTAGTTGCGATTGTTGTGATACTGTCTAGTCTGTTTTTCAACATGCATAAGACACTGAAAAAGTATCTCATGTAATTTTAGAGAACGTAATTATTTATATTTATATAATAAAGGGAACATTGAAAACGCAAGGAGAATACCACCGTGAAATAACAGCACGTGTGCTGTTATTGGGAGGGGGGATAGGGGGGATAGCACATCCAAGGAGTGGATAGGGAAATGGGAATTAGTAAAATCTCTTTAATTTCAAAAAGCGGTGATTCATTGGTTGCTTGACATTTAAGCAATTAAATTAACACTGAAATTTAATAAATAGCAATAAATGTAATTTTAATGTAATTTTCAAAATTGACTCTGGTCTGGATTTGAAAAGTAGTGGTAGGGCACACTGCGTTTCGCAGTCATTTGGGCAGCCCGCCTGGCGGCAGTGACCACCCCCTTACAGAGGACCACCGTGAAATAACAGCATATACGTGCTGTTGTGTTTCGGTGAGTGAGTAAGGGATGCCAGAGCCCATTTCCTTATCCCCTCCTAATCCCTTATCCTTAATCCTACTGTAGTCGGCAGCGCACTTGCAGCAGCTTTGGCATTGCTTGTGTTATAGGCGACGGTAGCCACCTACCATCAAGTGGACCGTCAGCCTGTCTGTCGACATAACATAAAAAAAAATCCGAATACTTGAAATTATACATATACCTACTTATCTTCAATATACTGTTTCAAACTATTCAAACATCTGATCAAATCAACAAACGACGTTGGCGTAATTATCGTTTATTTAATTTTATATGTTGAGAATGACGAGTAATTGCATTGTTTTAAATCTTTAGAAATTTCAATATTGGGAAACAATGCCTAAATACATCTTCGCTGCTATTATTAATGTGGCATATTATGAAGAACGAATTGACGGATTTTTTGTAAGTCGTTGTATCTTGGTTCCGGTATTGCCAATAGATGGCGTTGTTAATTGATTTTGAGTATTCATTTCATCATCATAAAATAATGAATTTAATTGAGCTAATAAGTAACACACTGTTTATTGAATCTGAGGCGTTGCGAAGTTCGCCCGTTCAGCTAGTAAACATATAAGTATCGAAATTCACAGTAACATCGAATTTTTATGGAACTTTCGAAATTTGTCGAAAACAAAAGCAATTTTTCCACTTTCAAAAGAAAAGTATCCAAAAAGTGGATGGTGTAGCAAGTCCTAAATCATTTTCTCGCATGTTGAATATTAATAATGTGGCCCATATCGGGAAACGAGGAGGGGAGATACCACTGCCTGTTGGGGGACTATTACAATATCGAATGACTAAATACCTAAACTATTTTACAGAATAAATTGATTCAGTTATTTTTTAAATCACTGTTATATATTTATTGGGATTTTAATATTTTTTAAACCTTTTCATATAATACTTAAAATAATATAAATATTATTTATATATCGTATCATATCATATCATATCGTATCGTATCGTATCGTATCGTATGGTATCGTAACGTATCGTATCGTATCGTATCGTATCGTAACGTATCGTATCGTATCGTGTCATACATTACATTAAATTATATTATATTATATAGAACTTCCGAATATGAATTCCGAATCGGAAATATGTAAAAAATCTAAAACTAAATAAAACCTAAAAAATATGTAAAAAAAATTGGGCGCCCGCGCCTAAAAATGTAAAAAAATATATTATAATTATGTTATTATGTATATCCGACTTTAGTCTGATTAAGTATAAGCGATTAGGAGGGAAACGATTCTAGTATTCTTTACTCGCTCATTGAAATTATTATTTTATTCACTGTTACTTCAGGGTGGTTTTCGGTAAGGAGTGGTAACTGCAGCCAGTAATTAGTGTGCACGTTTTATGGATGCGGAACTTAGTATTGCAATTACTAAAATAATTAGAATTATTGCAATTTATATATTATTATTATCTATTTTGTGCACAAACTTCTCAAATTCAACTTGAATGGGACTTGATAAGTTTATTATAAAAGTTTTCAAATAATATCGAGTCCTTCGATTGTTTTTTTTGTCTTTCAAGTTTATATTCACACAGTTTAATATATCAAACTAATTATAATTAACAATCAATACTCCAAATTCAAAAACACAAAGGAGAAGAGAACCAAAGAATTGGCTGAAATTTTCCCCTTTTAAAAAGATTTATCAAACGCTAGGTAGTAGGACAACAGTGAAAATATCCTTAGACATGTGATTAAATATCACATTGAAGAAAAATTAAATATTAGATGATATTTCATGATTCATGATGATCAGTTTATTTGTTTTAAAGGAATTGGATTAAATTTCGAATAATTGAATGGAATTATCGTATGTTACCAGAATAGTTGTCGTTCGAGAAGATTTATCGTGTTTGCCTGCGCTTGTCTCCCGTTGATATCGAGATTTCTTCGGCAAAATAGAGACGTGTTTGTTGTATACGCCGACTACATATTACCAGATACCTATTGTGTCTATCGTTGTAACAATAGAATGAATATTTTCCCGAAAATAGGAATTCGTATTGTTGTTGTCTTGCCATAATGACTCTCATGTTTACACTTATATGATGGAGAAGAGGAAAAGATTTTTGCTTAATTCACCGAAAGTAAATAAAGATGAACAAATTCTACGTTTAATTTCACATTTGTAATTAATATTATTGTAATTTGTACACAATAACAGATATAAATTAATTAGTATTTTTTTATGTTAAGATCGGCAGACAGGCTGACGGTCCACTTAATGGCTACCGTCGCCAATAATACAAACAACGCCACAGGTGATGCAAGTGCGCTGCCGACTACAGCGGATTAAGGACGAGGGATTGCTAAGGGTTAGGCAAATGTGCTCTGGCATCCCTTTCTCGCTCACCGAAACACAACAGCACACGTGCTGTTATTTCACGGTGGTCTTCTGTAAGGCGGTGATTGTGCAATAAATAGTAGGTGCAAGTATGTAAATTTGTACTTTCACATAAAAAATGTCATAGACATAGAAGATATCATTTATATTATAAAGTGTGTGTGGCCTTAAAAGAAAAAATTAAAAATATAACAATTAGGAAAAAAAAAACAATCATAAAAGCATTCTTTGAGAAAGTTTTATTTCTTTCTTTCTTTTTAAACTTTTATGTAGTAATTTTTGGGAGTACTTTTGGACAACCTCTTTTTGGCAAAACTTTTTGGTAACAATGTATTTTTTTTTCTTTATTTGTTAAAAGGAATAGGCATGATGACGGTATTAAAGAATCAAAGAATAAATGGTTTTGGAGAAAAATATATGTTCAAAGGAGTCTAAAAAATTACTCATTTTTTATAATAAAATTGAGATTAATAAGATTTTCAATAAAATAGAAGTATAAATAACTGCAATCGGCCATGTTAACTGAAACACCAATCAGAGCGAATGACGTCACGCCCAGGTAAGTGCCATCGTGTTGCTTGACTTTGCTTTGACAGAATGAAAAAATCTGATGAGATGTTGGTGACGTCACGGTTCATCAGACGCGACGCCATGACACCTAAGAGCGTTTTCGCACGTAATTCAAAATAGATTTAAAAACATTCAATAATTCGCGTTGAAATTTAGTTTTTTGCTGAAATATTGTTTTTTTTTTCGGATATGGTAGACGTGTATCTACATTATGGAAGGGAATTTCAAAATCTGTCATCATGCCTATTGGTTCAGTGTATGATGAACGAAGATCACAGTTTCTTAACAATAACCTGAGAGTAAAAATTCTATGAAATGTTTCCCAAGAATTTACGTAGGTACTAGTTTTTTTATGATAAATTCGTCAGAAAGGCTGGCGGTCCTCACAAGCTGTGGCGGTAAGTGAGTTGTTACCTAAAGTAGGATTAAAAGGATTGTCACTCACAGAAACAAAATAGCACACATGCTTTTATTTCTTCTCCTGCGATTTGATTCTGCTTTTGAAATAAGCTATTTCATATATATTTTTTTGTTATATTTGATGTATTATGTATGAACGTGACTAGTGTTGAATATTTTTTTTCATGTCCCTATAATATTTGATATCAATGTTACAAATAAGAGCAATAAAGAGATGTTATTATATGTGTGTGTGTACGAATACAATAAATAAATGATGTGCGATCTTAACAGAGAGGTTGGTCAATACATTTGGTATATTAAGTCGATAAATCAACATTTTTGCTAAGCAATATACTAACTTTCAAAGAAGCGCAAGATGGTATTTATATAGAGATGTTGTCGCGAACTATTCATTTTTTTTATCATAAAGAACGCCAGGACATCTGACATTTGACAGTAGGTAGCTACAATCTCTTAGGAGTAAAATCAAGTGCGCTGATGGCTGTCTTAGTAAAAAAGGTCCAAGATATTATTAAAATAATAAGTTTACAATATCAAATTTAATATTACTCTTTAAATTGTATAAAGTCAAAAAACGAGTGTTTGTTTATTCCTTTTTAGCTATACAGATTTTGATACGACTCTCAATATAATTTAGACATTAATAATAAGCGTTAATAAATGAAAATATATGAGTTATAATGCCTGATATCGTTATCGTTGTGACTACGGTGGCGCTACCACTGTTGGCGATAGTAGCGTTGAATTTTTTATATTTTTGACATTTCTTTGGGAACCAAACATTTTTCAGGATAAAAAGTATCCTATATGTTAATAAAGGTAAACTATCTGTGTGCCCAATTTTATCTAAATCCGAATAGCCGTTTTTACGTTAGTGAAGATAAAACATCCAAACAACATATTATAAATGGGAAAGTATGTATATACTTTCCCACGTTTCGTCACGTCACGTCACGTCTCATCACATTACATTATAGTCGCAAGCAGGCTGGATTGTCTGCACATTAATCAGTGTGCCATATCCAGTAGCACACTCAAATAATTGCAAATTAATTATAGTGTAGGCAATTCTAATAAATTAATATTATTATTAAAAGACATTCAACAAAAAAAACATTGATTAAAAACCAAATAAAAAAGTACAGTACCACCTTTTTCTGCCTATTTACATATAGACAAACAAACAGTAAACAAAATAGATAAACAAGATATTATTTTGGATTATTTATTGTTTATATTTTGTACAATTTATTTTTTTTGTAAGAATAATAAAAATCTAAAGACAAAATGTTCGTTCTAACAACTCTATATGACATCATCAATAAATACAAATTGTTGGCGTAATATTTTTATTTCCAATGTGTCCATGGGGTTGCCAAGAGGACCTCGTCTGTGCTCCATGTACTCAGGCTGTCACAACAGGGGGTTGGACGGAAAATGTTGCACTATAAAAATATTTTCGCGTTTCCCCGTGTTTTTGTTGTTAATTCCGTTTGCGCGTCAATTTTGACCTCTTTGGGTTTTAGCCAAACGCATAATATTTCTAGAAACGTATGGGCTCGCCAAATGATTGTGTTAAATACCCATCAGTGTACATATTTGTCTCAAAGTCGAGTTTATTCACACTAGAATATATTTTTTCATTCGTTTATATTTTTTATCAAACGTCGCCTCTATGACGTCCCTAAGGACATTTTTTTAATGTTAAGATTGGCAGCTAGGCTGACGGTCCACTTGATGGTAGGTGGCTACCGTCGCCAATAACACAAGCAACGCCAAGGCTGCTGCAAGTGCGCTGCCGTCTACAGTAGGTTAAGATAGGGAAATGGGCTCTGGCATCCCTTACTCACTCACCGAAACACAACAGCACACGTGCTGTTATTTCACGGTGGTCTTCTGAAAGGAGGTGGTTACTGCCGCCAGACGGGCTGCCTAAATGACTGCGAAAATGCAGTGTGCCCTGCCACTACTTTCCAAATAGAGACCAGAGCCAAATTTGAAAATTTAATTTTTCAAATTTGACCCTGCCGGGAATCGAACCCGGGTACCCTAGAACAGAATGTTAAGGCAAGCACCCTAACCACTCATCCAACGGGCTTGTCCTGACTGACTATCAACTCACAGCCAAAACTAGAAAGTTTAGAAAACTGATATTTGGAACATAGATTTATTTTATAACGTGCGATTTTCTATCAATTTCATTTTCTATCGATTTATTTAATGCAATTTTTGCCCTTACGGCTTTATTTTGACGACGTAATTCTTTCTTCTCTATATATAAAAATGAATCCCCATTTCCCTTGGTCACGGCATCACGCGTGAACGGGTGGACCGATTTTAATTCGGTTTTCACTAATGGAAAGAGGGATAAACAGGGAATGTTCATATATATAAAATATGAACCCCCCGGGGCGGGTCGTTAGTTAGTTAAAACATTTGGATTTAATATGTTTTTATATGCATGTATAATTATTTTATTTTTTTAAATTTCTAATGCTCATGTAAGACGAAAAAAATAAAAACTAATTTTATTAAGAATTGAATAGCAATAAATAATTGGTGGATGGCGAATGTTCCCATTTATATAGAGTAGGGGTGAAAAATAATGAAAGCACAAAGGAAAGAGATTTATGATGTTTGCGTATGACTGACGAAGGGTGTTGAGACGACCTGGTGCCGGGCACTGTCGTAAATACACATGCCATAACCTGCTGCGATTTGTCTAGTATAATGTGTGAGTTTAATACATATTAATGTTTACAATAATACCTTTAAGTGGACTACCTTTTAGTCCTCTGTTAGACGGATGTAATTTTAGACGGTGTAAATATGGGATTGATCAGACGACCGAAGACTACTGTTAAACATAGGCCTACCCCATAGAACGCCAAAGCGTAGATTACCATAACCTCCTGTTTTTCCTCTGAATTTTACTATATTGTCATCGATCAAATGGTGAGGGATCATCCAGCAGCTACAATCTTGTGCTTCTTGTCCTATATAATAATATATAATTTGTTCTATATAATTGGACTCAATAAGGTAGAGCCAATTTCGAGAAAGAAGTTAATCGTCTATCTCGGTTGGGCAGCGTTCGGGAAGCTCCGAGACATCTTTTCGTCAAAAATTCCCGAGTGTCTTAAAATAAAAATTTTCGACTAATTTGATGACATTTGGTGCTGAAATGTAGGTTTCTAACTATAGGCCTCATAATAAAGATCAACGTCACGCAACGAGCTATGGAGAGGGCTATGCTCGGGGTTACTCTGCGAGATCGAATCAGGAAAGAATCGGACCGGGAAACTCTGCTTAGAACGTCGATCCACAAGGTGGACAGAAGATCTGAAGAAATTAGAAATAAGAAATAAGAAATAAGAAATAAGAAATAAGAAACCTTTCATTTGAGGCAAGTTATTCGAACGGCCTGTTGTTGCTTGAGTTTATAACTAATTTTTTTTGCCAAACCTTCTTCAACCTTTTGGCATGCCATATGGGTAATTTCATTATTTACAAATTAGTAAATGGCCTGGGGTAAATAAAAAAAAAATAACATTATTTTTATTAATTTGAAGTTTAATAAAAAGAATGTAATATTAATTGAATGTAATATTAATATTAGTATTTCTTTTCTTTCCGGAAAGCAAATTTGAATAGGCCTTCATATGTGATTTCGACTAATACGAAACTGCTATTAAATTAATTACTTACGTTATTATTACGTTTGTGAATATTAATTCTATTCTCCCTTTGATGTTTAAATTCGAATGAAAATCGTATTTGAAATTTCGAATACGTTGAATACGTTTTAATATGAAGATTGCACATTTATGTAACCAATATACTTATTAATTCCACTTTTTTATTCGAAGTAAGTAAAGGATTTTTCATTAAGAGCGCTCGAACTTTGAAATGAAATAAAACAACCTGTTTAAGTGATATTAAAACAGTTTTTATTTTATTTTAAAGGACATTCGATGACATTATGTACGGAAAATAATTTCAGCCAAATGGCCGCGGAGACTCTGCTGTTGGTGGTATATCCTGGTAGACCAATTTTCTTCGGTGGCCAGTTGATGTCGCCGCCACGCGAGATGACGAAGCCCTTGAAATTCTTATCCAATAAATTTAATGTTTTCCGTGCAGTATGGCACAGAGTTACAGAGCCCCTTACAGAAGCACGCGGGCTGTTGTGCGTCGGTACTTAAGGGTAGCAAGGTATACCAGCGTCCATTCCCAGGGATCTAGCCCTACTTATATACTTATACTTTATTCTTCAGTACTTTTAACCCCTCGCTTGTATTTATATCTGGCTACCACCTACCATTAAATAGACCACCAGTCAGCCTGCCCGCCACATTGCTATATGAGAAAATTGGTACTCAGAATATTTTCTTTTATCTGTATTTGTAATCTTTACGAATATAAAAACGAGTGTTTGTTAGTTTAGCAATAAAATTTATTACATTTAGCATACTTAAAAAGGAGGAAGTTCGTATGACCGCTAAGAGTTCAATGACAGCAGAGCGGCTTGATTACTTACACTTATTTATGTTCAAACATTGTTTCGACATGAAAGTATGTATGATTTCTTTTACACTTCAAGGTAGGTGGCTACTGTCGCTTATGACACAAGCAAAGCTGCCGCACGTGCGCTGCCGACTACAGTAGGATTAAGGATGAGGGACTAGCAGGGGATAGGGAAATGGGCTCTGAAATCCCTTACTCCCACACCGAAACACAAAAGCACACGTGCTGTTATTTCACGGTGGTCTTCTGTAAGGAGGCGGTTACTGCCGCCAGACGGGCTGCCCAAATGACTGCGAAAACGCAGTATGCCCTGCCACTACTTTGCAGATCCAGACCAGAGCCAAATTTGAAAAGTTCATTTTTCAAAGTTGACCCTGCCGGGTATCGAAGCCGGGAGCCCTAGAAAAGAGCGTTAAGGCAAGCACCCTAACCACTCATCCAATTGGGTTCGTTCTTCCGGTGATACTTAATTTACAAACAATAATTAAGTAATCTTAATTAAAAAAAAATCTTGATTTAATTTGATAGTATAATAAGTCGGGCGTAAGTTGCGATTACATCGTTATTCTTGTTATTTTCCAGTCGTTAGGGGTTTCTCATTATTACTTTTATATTTTATGAAGAATTTTCTTAAAAAAAAAAAAACATTTCTAAGATAAAAGAAAATCCATCGAATGTAGGAATTTATTAATTACGTCGATATCTATACCGAGCCCGAGGGCTTCATTATTTCTTTGGGAAATTTGTTATGGGCTAATTTTTTTTTTGTTCGGTGTTCTTTAGTACATTTAGGGTATTTCCTTGTTGTTTGCGAAGTCTTTGAATTATATTAATAACTAAGCTAGCTTTTACTCGTGTCTTCGTTCGCGACCCTTTTACTTTGGCACGGAAACAGTTATTCAACACACACACGCACACGCACACGCACACGCACACACATATATATATATATATATATATATATATATATATATATATATATATATATATATATATATAATATATATCACCATATCACCATCACCACATACGTTTCCAGGATAAAAAGTATGTATCCTTTACGTTAATCCAGGTAATAAACTATCTGCATGTCAAATTTCAACCTACAAAATACCCTCTTACAGAAGACCACCATCAAATAAATGCATGTGTGCTATTGTGTTTCGGTGAGTGAGTAAGGGATAATAGAGCTTATTGCCCTATCCCTTTCTGATCCCTAATCCTCAATCCTACTGTGGTGACTATGGTCATACGCAAGTGCGCTGCAGATATTTATATGAGTCACTAGCGACCCGCTCCCGACTTCGCATGGGTGTATTTTTTTTTAAATTATATGTAGAAACCTTCCTCGTTCAACGCTCTTTCCATTAGTAAAAACCGCATCAAAATCCGCCGTGTAATTTAGGAGGAGTTAAAGAACAAACAGACAGACGAGGGGAGCGACTTAAATTTATACTATGTAAGGAAGTATAAATTTAAGGGAAATGGACTCTGGCATCCTTTATTCTCTCACCAAAAACAACAGCACTCACGCTGTCATTTCACAGTGGCTTTCTGTAAAGGGGTTGTTACTGCCGCCATGCTGGCTGCCCAACTCAGTGTTTTATTAGACATCGTATAATTCAATAACCGTTTAACTATGAATAAATTATTATCGAATCGAGGTTAAAATAAAAAAAAAGCTTTGAAAAGAAAACAAGGTGCTCATCAAATAGTCTCTGTATGTCACATGAAATATATCAAAGGGCCTGTCACTCAAGTATTTATGACGCTTCACACGCTTGACACCTTCGACCATTTTTCATTTTACCGCTTTTTTTACTGCACATCCTTGTAAAACGATCGCAGTGACAGATAATGTCGCAAACTTAAATGTTATAGTTGCGTATTTATATATATATTTTTTAAATTATTCTTATCTAACTTTTGCTCGCGACTTTATCTGATGTCTTAGGTTTAAAAACATTTTTAAGACCTAAGACCTAAGAGTTTTAAAATGTTTAATCAATCTTAATTGCTCATATGTTTTCGTCAGGTGCTGAATTTTTTTATTTTTTTTTTAAATGATTCCTCGGAAACAATACTTCTTTTCTGGATGAAACCATATGTCTTTTTCTGTATTTCTGACAACAAGCATGTAAAATTTCGCAGTTAAGGCGTGAAAGCGTAACAAATAATCTCACTTCCCTATTTTTAATATTAGTTAGAATTAGGATTAATCGAGGCTTTAAGAGAAGCTTGCTGAAACTCACTGACTGATTTTGGTAATAAGGTTATTAACTTTTTTAAACTGTTTTTACAGTTTTTAAACTGTTGAACCCATTGATCGAGTGGTTAAGGTCGCTTTGTCTTACGGATCCAGGGTTTGATTCACGGCAGAGCTTTTCAAGGTATTGGTCAGATGTTGCTCAAGAATCAATTTGCGACCTTATTGACCAGGCTGACGGTTCACTTGATACTGGGTGGCTACCGTCGCCTATTACATAAGCAATGGCACAGGTGATGGAAGTGCGATGTCGACCATTGTAGGATTAAGGATAAGGGACTAGGAAGGGATAGGGAAATGGGCTCTGGCATCCCTTACTCACTCACCGAAACATAACAGAACCCATGCTGTTATTTCACGGTGGTCTTCTGTAAGGTGGTGGTTACTTCGGCCATAAAGGCTGTCCAAATGTCTGCGAAACGCAGTATGCCCTGCCACTACTTTTCAGATAAAGACCAAAGTTCTTTTCCAAAGCGTAATCTGCCGGGAATCGAATCCGGGATACCTGAGACAGAGCGTTAAGGCAATCACAGTAAAAAAACGTCCAATGGGCTCGTCAAGAGCCTGCAGTAAAAAGAAAATTCATATAAGTATCCACTTGTGTTTACGACTGTATCGCTTTATACACCTTACAAGGCATGTCAATTTCATAAATCACTCGTATCCTTTTCTTGCCACGGAAGAGACGTTCAGAACGTTCCATCGCGTCCTCTCATTGGACGGTATTCCATTCTTCGCTGAATCTAAAATATGGCTGACGATACAAATTTTCAACATTTTTTTGCCATCCTGACATTTATATTTGCAAGAGGCTTTGTAATCGAACACTTTTCAAATTTGGAATTAATGATACAGGGTGTTTGTGTGTGAGCGACGGCGTTGTTAATGTTGATATCGCTCGGAGTTAGTTTGCAGTTCAAAGAGAAGTTTCGCATGTTTCTAAATGAAATGGCCTTCAAGGGCGGGATGGTCGAGATGACTTTAATTGGTCACGTATTGAGTTTGGAGCGAGGGACAAAATTGTATGAGCTGAAAACGATGGTTATTGGGTCTCAAGAGAAATTGTTAACGGTGTCAAGGGTATTGTTGAAAACGTACTTGGGAAGTGTGTTTTTCTATGTCACCCTGTATCTGCTTAGTATTATTTAAATAATGGTTGTTAGCGAGAACAAAACTCTGCGCCTTTTAGTAATTTTAGTAAAAAATGAACTCGGTGGTTTAAAAAAAATGTGGTGTTTTTTTATGTTTAGATCGGCAGACAGGCTGACGGTCTACTTGATGGTAGGTGGCTACCGTTGCAAATAACACAAGTAACGCTACAGCTGCTGCAAATGCGCTGCCGACTACAGTAGGATATAGGATAGGGGATTATATAGGAGAATGCGCTCTGGCATCCCTTACTCACTCACCGAACCAGACGGGCTGCCCAAAGTGACTGTTAAACACAGTGTGCCCTGCCAGCGATAAATTTGAAAAAGTTAATTTTTCAAAGTTTGCCCTGCCGGGAATCAAACCCTAGAACAGAGCGTTAAGGCAAGCACCCTAACCACTCATGCAACTGGCTCGTCAAAAGTGGATAGTGTATGTGTAGGAGAATAGTCTTTGGGATCCTTTACCAACATGACCGAAACACAAAAGCAAAAGACCGAACTCTTATATCGCGGTGGTCTTCTGTATGGCAGTTTTAATTAGATAAGAATTGGAGTAATTTTAAGGTTTAATTAAAAAAAATCGCAATTCAAATTTCCACTTGTACATAATAACTATTAAATTGAACCCGAACAGCTTTATGAGATAATTAATTTCGTTCTAACTTGTATTTAATCACGTCTCAACTAAGTACTTACAGATATTGAAATCTTGACATAACACATGCAGACTAACATGATGGCGTCAATTATGAGGACCACCCCCTTGCAGAAGACCACCGTGAAATAACAGCCTAACTCACGAAATTCCATATTGTGATTTCGCATTAGAAAAAAGAATGGGAAAAACGTATGTATGCGGTCAGCGTTATTCTATAAATAAAAGACAACTGACTGCAAGTGTAAATATTAATTAATTTACTTTTTTACAATTTTACACCGAATTTTTACAATTTTCTTTTATTTACTTGCATGCTGATAATGATGCTTACACATGTTGATGGTAAAAATTGTAATTATTGTAACATTTTTATATAGATTATATTATATTATATCTATAGACATACGTGGAGCGCATTAAAAGTTTCCGGAATGAAAGAGATTATTATGAATGGTCAAAAATGAATTTATTGTTTGTTTATACATTCTCCGTTATCGTAAATGCACTTTTTCATTCGAATAAAAAAATTGATATCATTGGTGCTATATCGTACCCTCTGCTCTGATTTTTTCAAGGTTTTTCCTTTCTTGAGTATACCAGAGGATGGTATGTGGGGCGATTCTTCTAGAGCTCTAGGGATAAGTCATTTAGGATGCAGACGTCCATCCCGCCAGTGTTCCTAGTGATAACTGGCGTCCTATGGAAACAAAAACACAACATTACCTACCTGTAACTTTATTTTAAGGTAATCAATTTCGTTAATAATAATTATTAATTAAAATTCACATGTGATGTTATTTATAAAGATGTAATTTTAAAAGTTTTTAGTTCATAAAAACGGGGATGTCGTTTTTTACACTAGTGATGTCAGTGTTCGACTAAATGAACACGAATTGAATAAATGAATACATTTGGAGGAAAGTTGTTTTATTTAATACTAGTAAATACCTTTCGGTACATTCCAGTATTATGACAATATAAGTCGGATTATCACAGGTTCGCTTGTTTTGTAAAATAAAGGTTTAAGCTGCAGGATTCTTAAATTTCAGCAGTCCTTTACCGAACAGTTACCATTTCCTTACATACATTTCCTTACATTCCTTACATTCCTTACATACATTTAACAAACAAAAGGTTGGATAATTTCCTACCTGAATGCTATTACCACTTATACAGTCGGGCAACGCTCAATGTTCGAGCCTGCAAACTGAAGCGAGTTCGCCGAACGTTGCTCTACGTTGCCTGACTGTAAGTATGGTTAAACTGTGCTATTACATTGTCTAATACCATAATTCATAACGTTTGTGCAGATTCTAGGAACGGTTTTGAAATTCCTTTCTGTCATCAATCAATACATGAATATATAACTAGCTTTTGCTCGCGACTTTGTCCGCGTATCTTTAGAAATTATTACTCGCTTATAATGTAGCTTTCTATAGGTGAAAGAATTTTTAAAATCGGTCAAGTAGTCTTTGAGTTTATTCATTACAAATACCTATACATGTCTATGGAGGGGGTAAACGGGGAAGATGGTGGGAGGGTTAGTAGCCTATGTTACTCGCTGATAATGGAGCTTTCTATAAATGAAAGTATTTTTAAAATCGGTCCAGTAGTCTTTGAGTTTATTCATTACAAACATACATACATACAAATATTTTCTCTTTATAATATTAGTATAGATAAAATAACCATGTCTGTACATTACTTATTTTTTCAAAAAAACAATTTGTACAATAGGGCATGGGACAGTAATCAGATTAAAATCTAAAATGTACTTGGAAAGAAAATATATAATTTTTTACGATTATTTATCGAATAATAATTTAATATAATTCATTTAAATATTTTTAAATGAAGAATAAAATTTTATTATTTACATTATTTTTAATCTATACTGAAACACCAAACACAGTGCGTGACGTCATTTGTGGGCAATCATTGTCTTATGCCAATGCAGCTGTTTTGTTATGATATGACCACAAATGACGTTACGCGCTCTCAGATGAACTACCGTGGCGTTTTGGCGGCATTTTCAAACAAACAATATTAAAACATGATTTTGAGTACCTAAAAGGCTATAAATAAATAAAATAGTATTTTTTATAGGAATAAATATCCATGAAGATTAATTTAAAACATTTTCTGAAAATTTGTCCGATCCCCTATTCGTAATTTTATGTTGCTGACATAAAAAAGGTAGTGTTTAAAATTTTTATCCGTTTGTCTATGCGTTTGTGAACGCTAATCTCAGAAACAGCTAACCAATTTGAATTCGCTTTTCACTGATGTAACAAGCTTTCCGTAACATTTAGTATTCTAATTTAGTGTTCTCCTTTCATTCCAATCGGTTTACAAACAAAAAAGTTAAGTACCTACACGCATACGAAGTGTAAATATCAAAGTTTACATGGCATTTGCACTGCTATCTCCACAAATTAGGGCACATATTTCTCCCCTCAAATCTCGTTTTTCAATTTTTGTAATAGTTATTTTTATTAACCTTAACTATACATAACTAGCGACCCGATCCAGGCTTTATCATTCTTTCCATTTCATTCCTTATGAAAATCAGTATTGAGTGGAGAAAGTATTATTTATATTATAACAGGATAAATGAAAATAAATTTATTTATTTATTTATTTGACAAGGCTTACCAACTAAATACATATTTAGACATAACATACTACAACAACACAGAAAAAAACATTATAAGTATGAATTTAAACTACAGGAAAGCACAGCATTATTATAGCAAAATTGGCAACACAGCACAGACCTAGAAAAAAATAACAACAAAAAGAAAGTTGTGATAATTATTACTATACACTGTATATATATAGCCCTTTTAAATAGTCCAATTTTATAAGAAAAAATGTCAATGTCACACTTGTGAAATATTTCATTATAAAATCGCAAGGCACAAGAAACCGGTGTATTACTACCATAATATTTACTCTTACTAAATCTTATATAAAACGGTCTAAAGTTATGTGCTCGAGCCATCGAAATATGATAATTATAACCTTTTCAGTTCGCTGGCTCGAGCAAACATTCTGGGAGTGTTAATCATTGATGTGAGGGACGAACAAGCTGTTAAGCTCTGGTTAATGATTTTAAAAAGAAAAACCAGACCCAGACACTTCATGCTAAAGTTCATGCTAAGACAGTTAAAATAAATGAAAAAACAGTAGGTACTTATAGGTACAGGAACAATCTATACAATGTGCAATAAATCCTAATAAAAAAAGATTAAATATATTACTTAGTACATAATTTAATGTCTTGGCGCGGAATGTTTATTATTTGTTATTTAAATGTTTGAGACGTAAAAGATTTGTTTTGTGAAAAACCTACCCTATAATTTGTTATCTTATCTTTATGACGTCATAATAATTTTTAATTTAATTTGGCTCCAAAAAGTAATAATTGAGACCGACTCAATCATCAATGACGACTTGAAGGTTACCGCGATAATAATAATTTGTCAAAAATTTGTAAGGAAAAAACACATCTTTCTATATATAAAAATGAATCCCTATTTCCCTTGGTTACGGCATCACGCGTGAACGGGTAGACCGATTTTAATTCGGTTTTCACTAATAGAAAGAGGGATAAACGGGGAACGTTCATATGTATAAAAATTGCACCCCGGGCGAAGCCGGGGGCGGGTCGCTAGTTTTAAATAAATTGATAGAAAATTATTTGTTTATTAGTTAATGTTTTTGTTGAATCAAATTTATAGCGAATTGATGCATATCTATCAGGAATAAATTAGGTTAAACAATATTGGATTATATGTATGTATAATTATTTTTTTAAGTTCTAATGTTCATGTAAGATGAAGAAAACAAAACTAAATTTATTAGGAATTGAATAGCAATAAATCATTGGTGGATGGCGAATGTTCACATTTATATAGAGTGGGGTGAAAAATAATGAAAGCACAAAGGAAAGAGATTTATGATGTTTGCGTATGACTGACGAAGGGTGTTGAGACGACCTGGTGCCGGGCACTGTCGTAAGTACACATGCCAT
The DNA here is from genome assembly GCA_910589475.2 of Bembecia ichneumoniformis. Lineage (NCBI taxonomy): Eukaryota > Metazoa > Arthropoda > Insecta > Lepidoptera > Sesiidae > Bembecia > Bembecia ichneumoniformis. Next base: position 2,796,794 of record OU342545.1, read on the forward strand.
AACCTGCTGAATATGTCTAGTGTGAAGTGTGATACGTCATGTTAATGTTGACAATAATACCTTTAATATGGGATTCTAGTCCGCTGTTGGGCGGGTGTAATTCTATAGAATCATCATGATCGATGATCTTCCTTAACAGCCGACCAAAGACTACCTACTGTGGGACATAGGCCTACCCCATTGAACGCCATAGCCCTGTTTTCCTCTGATCACATTGTGAGGGATCTATCAGCAGTTATGTGGGGCTCTTATTCTTGTTCTATATTTCTAGTACAATTAGGTGGAGTCAACTATGAGAAGGACGTCAATTGTTGAAGGTGGGCGCCCTTCCGGAAATTTGGAGACATATTTTCGCCCAAAATTCCTCAGTGCCTTGAAACAAAAGTTTAAGACTATTTGTGTTACCAGTGATGACTGTGGCGCTGAAACGTGGTCTCTAACTATGGGCCTCGTAAGAAAGCTCTACGTCGCTCAAAGAGCTATGGAGAGGGCTATGCTCGGGGTTACTCTGCGAAGAGTAATGCGAGATCGAATGAGGGATATGATGACCACGGACCGACAAGCGCAACGTTAGGACGTCCAGGTGGACCGATCTGATAATAGCCGACGAGTGACGGTCAACGATGTATCCAAGTTGATTTTGACCGGTTCTTTTAGAAAATTAGCGACGATAGCCACCTGGAGCGTCAGTCTACTTGCCGACTTTTGTTATGAAAGGGTAATAATTCTTTTCTCGAATTTTTGTTTAAATTCATGGCCCATTGCTTGCTATGTGGGTATTTTCATTAAATCTACAAATTTTTATATAGCCTGGCGTAAATATAAAGCAATTGAAAGTTATTTTTATTATTATTTTTTTTAAATTTATTAAAAACTTAATTCTGAAATTTATGTTAAAGAGAAATTATTTGTATGTATGTTTGTAATGAATAAACTCAAAAACTACTGGACCGATTTTAAAAATTCTTTCACTTATAGAAAGCTACATTATCAGCGAGTAACATAGGCTACTACCTTCCCCCCCTTCCCTCCCTATATATTTTATAAAGTTATACGACGAAGTCGCATGAATCAGCTAGTATCCTAATTATGAATTAAGTATCCTAATTAGTATCCTAATCTTACGTAAACTGCGTACTCTGGATTTCCATAGTCGTAGAAAGCCAGCAACAGCGGTTCATATGTAGGCTGTCGAGCCTATTAGCAATCGTGCCTAGAGAGCTGTTGGGGCTGGCCCACACCATGCGTACTAGGGAAGCAGATCTCTTTCGCATTGTTTTGTGTAAACAATCCATTCGGGTTTCCGCGAACATTGCTACAGAAGCCACGCACTACAGTAGGGAGACAGCCCCATCAGCAACCGGGACGCGTCGCTGTACTGTATACGAAGGGTGCCGAATGATTTTTAAGTGACGTAAGTATAACGGAACAACGTCAATTTTACATCTTTAGCACAATGTGCAAACCTACGAGCTATCATGTTAGCTTTAACCACAAGCACCCGTCGCTCCTTTTCTATGGCCTAATTATCCTTGAGGTCGGCAGTCAATACATGCCCTAATGATTTAAATCTGTACACTCTTGCTAATGGTAAGTTAGCAATTTAATTATGAATAAATTATTATCGAATCGAGGTTAAAATGAAAAAAAAAAGTTTTCCGAAGAAAACAAGGTGCTCATCAAATAGTCTCTGTCACATGAAATATATCAAAGGGCTGTCACTCAAGTATTTATGACGCTTCACACGCTTGACACCTTCGACCATTTTTCATTTTACCGCTTTTTTTTTACTGCACATCCTTGTAAAACGATCGCAGTGACAGATAATGTCGCAAACTTAAATGTTATTGTTGCGTATTTATATATATATATTTTTTAAATTATTCTTATCTAACTTTTGCCCGCAACTTTGTCTGATGTCTAAGGTTTAAAGCATTATCAAATCCTAAGACTTTTTTAAGTTTTCAAACCTTTAATCAATCATAAATTGCTCATATGTTTTCGTCAGGCGTTGAATATTTTATTTTTTTATTTTTTGATGATTCCTCGGAAATAGTATTTCTTTTCTGGATGAAAAGTACCATAATATGTCCTTTTCTGTATCCCTGACAACGCGCATGTAAAATTTCGTAGTTAAGGCGTGAAAACGTAACAAACAACAAACAAACTCACGTCCACATTTTTAATATTCGTTGACGAGCCCGTTGGATGCGTGGTTAGAGGGTTCCCGGGTTCGATTCCCGGTAGGGTCAACTTTTCAAATTTGGCTCTGGTCTGGATCTGGAAAGTAGTGGCAGGGCCGTCTGGCGGCAGTAACCACCCCCTTACAGAAGACCACCGTGAAATAACAGCACGTGTGCTATTGTGTTTCGGTGAGTGAGTAAGGGGTGCCAAAGCCCATTTCCCTATCCCCTCCTAATCGCTTATCCTTAATCCTACTGTAGTCAGTAGCGCACTTGCAGCAGCTTTGGCGTTGCTTGTGCTATAGGCGACGGTAGCCACCTACCATCAAGTGGACCGTCAGCCTGTCTGCTGATCTTAATATATGCTGATTTTAAGAGAAGCTTGCTGAAACTCACTGATTGATTCGTAATAAGATTATTAACTTACCTTTTTTTACACATTATTTTTAACTTACGACCTCTGAGATACTATGTTGTTACAGTTTTTAAACTGATGAACCCATTGGTCGAATTGTTAAGGTCGCTTTGTCTTGGATCAGTAAGATTCGATTCCCGGGAGGGTTTTTCATGGTAAGGTTTTTTTTTCAAGGTTTTTTTTTTCAAAGTCGAGTGGTTGAGGTGCTTGCCTAAGCTTGCTTGCTCAAGAAACAAATTGCGATCTCATTGGTATTAATACTGTCAAGAAATGTACTTATTAATTCGCAAGAGTTTATCAGGGCTATAACACAATTCCATGAAAGATCTATGAAGATCTCATCTCATCATCCCATGTAACATTCCATTAACCCCTTCGTAACTTTTATCCTTTATCTATAAAAGTCAACATAATATTTATATATCAAAGTCACATTTACCATGTATTAGACCATAAAATAGATATGTGTGCACGTAGTACCTATTTTCATGTTAAGGTCGATGGACAGGCTGACGGTCTGTTTGATGGTAGGTGGCTACCGTCGCCTATAACATAAGCAACGGCACAGGTGCTGCAAGTGCGCTGTCGACCACTGTGGGATAAGGATAAGGGATTGGGAAGGAATAGGCTAATGGGCTTTGACATTTTTAATTCACTCACCGAAACCCAACAAAACACATGTTCTCATTTCACGGTGGTCTTCTGTAAGGTGCGAAACGCAATGAGCCCTGCCTCTAATTTCCAGATGCAAATCAGAGATAAATTTGAAAAGTTACCCTGCGAAAGATTAAAATAGAGTACGAGGCCGACCACAAACGGACACTTAACAATTTTGAAAAACTAATTCAAAGTAAATTTCGAGAAAAGTTCATAAAATATTGTATCGATACAGCAAACGCACGAGTAGTTATAAAAAGAAATAAAAATATGTAAATAAACTGTAAATATAATGTATAATGTATAATTTATAATTTATAATTTATAATGTATAATGTATAATGTATAACGTATAATGAATAATGTATGATGTATAATGTATAATGAACTAGCGTTCCGCCCCCGGCTTCGCCCGGGATGCAATTTTTATATATATGAACATTCCCCGTTTATCCTTCTTCCATTAGTCAAAACCGAATTAAAATCGGTCTACTCGTTCACGCGTGATGCCGTGACCAAAGGAAATAGGGATTCATTTTTATATATAGAAAGAAAAGAAAATTATGTATAACGTATAATGCATGTGTTGTAAATAAATTGTACATAGGTCCGACTTGTAACAAGAAAAGTTTTAAATAAACAGACAAGAAATGTTAAGATAGACAAACAGCATAATGCTGTTAAAGTAACTTATAAAATTGAAAAACTCGTTAATTGTATTGTAATTCTTGGAAATGAAAGATAAACGGAAAACTCATTTTTCTCTCAACAAGTACAAAATATGCAGAAGGCAGAAACATACAATAGATTGAGTAGAACAGGATTAGGCTGGCATCTCACCTGCTAATTGTGACGCATATAAGAAAGAAAAAAAAAACCATGAAAGTACGAGAAGCATAAAAACGAAAACTGGAATAAAAGAGAAACGTAGATACAGCTTCGTGCCGGAGGTATATAAGGGAAAAGAAAAAGAATAGTTTACCCTATCGGGAATCGAAGCCGGAACTCCTAAAACAGAGCATTAAGGCAATCACCCTTATCACCCATCCAATGGGCTCGTGAAAAGCCTGCTGAAAAAGAAAATTCATATATACTTGTGTATACGACTGTATCGCTTTATACACTTTATAAGGCATGTCAATTTCATAAATCACTCGTAACATTTTCTCGCCATGGAAGAGACGTTCAGAACGTTCCATTGGATCCTCTCATTGGCCGGTATTTCATTCTTCGCTAAATCTCATTGGGACTCGAAAATATGGCTGGCGCTACAAATTTTCAACGCGGTCTTTGCGACCTTGGCCTGTATATGTATAGGCGTCTTTGTAATCGAAAACTTTTCAAATTTGGAAACAGTGATACAGGTTGCTTCTTCGTGGGCGACCGGGATGTTAGTGTTCATATCGTTCGGAATTTGCTTGCTGTTCAGAGGCAAGTTTCGCATGTTCTTAAATGAAATGGCCTTCAAGGACGGAATGGTCGAGATGTCGTTAATTGGTCACGTACTGAGTTTGGAGCGAGGTACAAAATTGTATGAGCTCAAGACGATGGTTATTCAGTCTGAGGAGAAATTGTTAACGGTGTCAAGGAAGCTGTTGAAAACGTACATGGGAAGTATATTTTTGTGCGTCACCCTGTATCTGCTCAATCCTATTTACGTAATGATTGTTACCGAGGACAAAACTCTTCGACTTTTCGGTAATTTTTATTAAAATATTAATGTATGTATGTATGTAATTTAGAAAAAAGTGGTTGGTAATTAAGATGCGGATAAATTAATTTATATAATTAATTTTGTATACATAATTTGGCTTCACATGTCTTCGTAGATTGCTAGTCTTTCGGGCTTCCTCACAGTTCTCAGGATCTAATCAACATATTGAATCTATAAGAAGATAAATAAGATATCCAGTCCCGTTCTAAATTGGAATATGGACGGGGGGGTAAGAGACCGTGACAACATACATCTGCCTCCCCCGCTAGACGACGCCCGCACACTTGTGGGCTCCATCTCGATTAGGCGCGGAGTTTGACCTCCGCGCCGCGGTGGAGAGATGAGAGATGTGCTGGAAATACACAGCACGTCTCCCCTCGTTGCTTGGTGTTGTGATGACGGCGGATGACCCCATGTCCGCCGCCCCCGGGCGAAGCAGCACAAGCCGCATATACTCACCTCTCGCAGCAGGCATTCAGCGAGGGGCTTCATCTCTGAAGCACCCCATAACCTCTCCTCTGCGGCACAACCTACCGCAGAGTCGAAGGCCGTTTCCACCTGAAACTCTCGGATAATCTCCGCTCTTGTGGCCGCTCATCTCTACGGAATTAGGGATGGGCGGCCCAAAGGGGGTTTCCACCTTTTTTAAAATAAACGAATAAATTTCATATTTAAATTATAATTTCTTTCTTAGCATTTTATAAGTTACTAGGGATCACAGATGCAATTTTTTTCTGCAAATTATATACACAAATACCAACCTGCATTGGGCCAGCGTGGTGACCATATAACCTATATGCCCTTGTTGACCTTTGACCCTGCAGTGGGGACATGTAATAGGCTGTTGATGATGACGATATAAACAAATCTTCGTAGCTTATCGTTCTTTCTATTAGCAAAAATTTTAAAAATAAAAATCCATTGGATAGTTTTTTTTTAATGTTAAGATCGGCAGACAGGCTGACGGTCCACTTGATGGTAGGTGGTTAACGTCGCCTATAACACAAACAACGCCACGGCTGCTGCAACTGCGCTGCCGACTACATCAGTTGGATTAAGGACGAGGGATTGGAAAGGGTTAGGGAAATGGGCTCTGGCATCCCTTACTCACTCGCCGGAACACAGTACACGTGCTTTTTTTTCACGGTGGCCTTCTGTACTGGTGTGGTTACTGCCGCCAAACGGGCTGTTTTTTTTTTGAGGAATTGATTATGATTATTCGAAATATGTAATAATAAATAACAATTTCAGCGTTCGAAATGTGGTATCCGTGGAGTTTGGAGAATTTCAAGTTATACATTGTCTCTTTTACAATCCAGGCGTACGCTGGGTACACATGTTGCGTAGGTAAATATTAAAAAATATATAATTTACTTAGTTACATTTTTACACCAGCATATTACATTTTAGTTCTATTTTCTCGTATATCTCAGTAAATATTAATTGTAGAGAAAAAAAATTCTAATTAGATTTTACATAAAATTTAATTAATTGCAAAACAAAAACATCATTTTTACATTTGCAAAAATGGTAAAAATCGCAAAAAATATGTAAAAATTACACATTATTTGCAAAAATTTATAGAGCTTACACGCTTGGCAGATTTTTTTATATGATAAATGTACCCACCAAATTTCATCAATATGGCAATTATAGTTTTCGCACAAAAATTTTACAATCCAAGCTTGTGCAAAATTTTCAAAATGAAAATTATTCATAATTTAATTGTTCCTGAAGAAAGTCTTTGTAATTTTAAGACTTAAGAGCCTAGGGAATTGTTTAAAGATCTTGTATACTTTTTTTGTTTATAAACAAATGCAACAAGTTCGAAAATACCCGGCTCTTAAGCAGCAGCAGGCAGTCTTTTTTTACTTGTATATTTTTGTTAGGCGGTGAATTTGGTCCTTTACTCGTCGAGTTTACTCCTTAAGGTTGAACTAGTCGACACTTTTTCCATACAAATTTCGGGGGGGTTTTACTCCACTGTTTGACATTGTACATCAAAAGTTAAACCTGATATCGTTTTGTCTCATTATTACTTTTGTCTGTACGGAAACAGAATAGTAAAATAAAAAGCCGTTAAAAAGTTATTAGCGAACAAAGATAAATTTTTCTTGCTAATTTTAACGTAACTTTGGGCGTAAATAAGTAATAAAAGAAGTGTAAAATCTCCAAAACAAAATCGGCACCGACAAAGCTCAATTATCGACGATTTCAATAAACTTTAATTATAATTATTTTATGCAGAATTTTTTTCATAAAACTCCATTTTTCAAAGGACTCTTCGTTTATTTTTACGCTCTCGGTTTACTTTGAATTATCGTGCATTTCACTCAGTAATCTCTGTCGGACACGATGCTAGGTGAGACAGCGTGCTTTTTGGCCGCGCTCACGCGTGACTTCGAGCCCGCGGCTAGTTCATCCTTAAGAATGGATATTCATATATGAAAATTTTATGAGGAGTAAAATTAATACAAGCGTTAACTAAAAAGCGTTACGTTTTTTGTCATTTGTGCGACAGCACGCCTGTATTTATGTTCCCAAATTATTCTATAGGCTTATAAAAGCAAACGTCGAAATCAAGAAAAGTGTAGTCCGCGTCGAGTAACGACACCATAACGTTTTATAACCTGTCGGCGCAGCGACATCTGTGGTGGAAAAAATGAACTATTTGAACTTATGAAACGTAGTGACATCTGTGTATACTGAACGAAACTAACATAACTTTTGTTGGAACACGTGATATCTGAGTATGCAGAATGTAACTAAATAATATGAAGTAATTAGGTATCCAGTTATCTACTGACACGAGGAAAATTTTATGCATTTAATTTTATACGTTTAAAGGAGTAAACTCTAGTCGTCCGCCGGAACTGACACACTCATATAAAAGTTCCCTCGGGAATAGCACATTTTTCTGGATGAGGTATTGTGTGTCCTATTCTGTATCCCTGACAACATGTATGCAAAATTTCGTGATGTTCGGTTGAAATGGGATAGAAACTAAATTTAGAATAAGTATTTATCAATTTATATTTTTTTAGGGATCCCCGGTCTACAGTGCACAGTGTTTCTACTAGTAAGCCAAGTAATCAGACAGCTGAAGTTGCTTACACATATTCTTCTCAATTTGAATGAGCTAGTGGAAGAACTGGTTTTAAATAAGCCAGAAGAACGACAAAAATACTGCACTTCAGTTCTATCGCAGTGTGTTGATCACTATGTTAAATTGAAAAGGTAAGTTTTGTACTTCATAGTGGTAGTTGGCAGAAGTAAAGCTAGTAGTAAAAAGCCAGTATTATAATTGGGCAATAAAATGCAAAAAGAATTTTTAAAATATGAGTGGTAGTTCCAGAGATTTACGCGTTCAACCAAACGAACTCTTCAATACTTATTATTATTAACTAGCTGAACTCGGCCACGTTTCGCTGCGGCCCATACGGGCGGCGGAGTGCGCATGGGGCGCGCGGTACTGGACACTGCTTATATATTTATTTATTTATTTATTTATTTATTATCTCATACATGATTCAATACACAACGTTTACAACGTCTGTAAACCATTGTTGGTTTGTCTAGACATTTACTTCACGCCAATACACATTACACTATAAATCATATATACAAGAAATTACAATAACAATGTTACAACTCAATTTAAAAGATGCAAAACCGGCCGACCGAATCATCGACACACATCGGTATGCTTTGTGCGTGTGCAACTCGCTACACAGGTGTCCCATTCTATGCAGTCATGTGTTTTTATAGAATAATTATTTAATTTAGTTATATAAATATAATTTTTAATTATTTATTCAATCCAATAAATATAATCTTATTATATTTAATTTAGGTAATATTTTTTTAATGTACTCTTTAAGTTTCTTTGTGCTATTTCATTTTTTATATTGATAGGGAAATTGTTAATTAGATGGGGAATTATATATTGCGAGATTCTTTTGCCATACTCATTAATAAATTTTGGTTTATGTAATAACTTCCTAGTGGCCCTTCTAGTGACTATTTTGTGACTTTTGACTACCTGAATTAATAATATAATACTATTGATCGTAGCGTAATGTTATATAGCCTATAGTCTTACTCGATAAATGGACTATTCAAAACAAAAAGAATTTATCAATTCGAACCAGTAGTTCCTGAGATTAGCGCGTTCAACCAAACAAACAAACTCTTCAGCTTTATAATATTAGTAAAAAACTTTTTTATTAATACATTTTTTTATACTTACTACGTATAATTTCCATCGGTTCTCCATTTACGGCCTCCAATTAATTAATTTTATAGTGTGTCATTTATTAGTTTCAGCAATAAATTGAATATTATATGTCGCCCGTTCTATGTTGTACTCATAATGGACGCCATCATGATAGTCTGTATGTGTTCTGTCAAGATTGCATTATCGGTGAGTACGTAGTTGAGACACGATTAATATAAATACAAATTTAATTATCACATAAACCTGATCTAATTGTTGTTCTGTTGTACCTTATAAATTCGAGTGGATTTAATCTTTAAAATTAATAATTTAATTATCGGTAGTTTATTTTGCAGTAATAATTATAATAAATACAATGGTATTAATTGAATAAGTATTACATGCGAATGATAACTCATTGTCTATATACAACCAAATTAAAAATTTAAATACAAGACCGTGAGGTCCCGTGCATGCTGAGGTGGCAGAAGCGTGGCGGAAGCTTATTGTGCCAAGAAAAACAACTCGTCTAGCTCCGCCGATTCCCCTACCGTGCCCAGGACGCTCGCCGTATTCCCCCTTTGAATTTCCAGCGCAATGCGTTGCATGAAGAAAGACCCAGCGCGCCGGTCGCCCGATTTTTCGATCAGGAGTTTCCCCAACTTTTTACCGAAAATTTTTGCTTCGGGCGACCACACGCCGAGCGTTTCTACCGCGAACGCTAGAAATTCAAAGTGATCGGCGAGGCCTGAGTACTAGCTCTTTTTTAAATTTTCAGCGCTGAGAGCAGCGGAGCCGGCCGAGTTGGTGGAGGCAGACAGATGTCTCGGAGCGAGGGTGTCCACACACGTGGCATCCCACACCAGCTCCCTCCCGCGGCACCGAAGGACTAGGGTCATGCCATCAGGCCTCTTGCCATCATCGCGACACAAACCCGGCGGCTCTAATAAGCTGGGAATATTAGCTGTTCCTAGAGCACGCTTTATGATGTTGTTTATAGAGTTGTGTCGCGAGCGACGGCCGGCGCTTCGTTGACATGACAGACCATGGTGTCCGTACGGATCGACGCTGGCGCCGCATACGCACGTATGAGTTTGGCATACCTTCGCGCCGACCCTTAATGAGAAAGCTATTCTGACTGAATGCGTGTCGAGAAGAGTGCCGAGGTGGGGAGATGGATGCGCGTTCAACCACGCTCCCGCCTCCCTCTCCGCTGAAGCCAGGACTCTAGCGCGATCCGCGCCAGAAACGGCATTCAGAATTTCCCTAAAAGATTTTTTAATTAATGGATCGTCCCACGCCTTCTGTGAGCCCGGGTGTGTCGGTGAATCAGATTCCGGGCATAAGGATTTCCAGCGTTCCAGCGCATCGTCCATGTGGCTGACCTCAAACTCACCGAGTGAGGGATTGAGAATCTTACCAATGAGGTCAAGACCAGCATGAGACGAAGCCAGGAAAGCAGGGAGGGCAACATCCTCTATCCGCCGAATACCGATGCCCCCGGAACTAACAGGGAGGGTGAACTGTTTCCACGAAATACCATTTATATCGGAATTTAATATTAATTGTACGCAATCTTTAATAGTATTGTCCATGGCCCGTATACTTTGTTCGTGCATCCAGATAGGGCTGCAACGAAGAAAGTTTGTGAGCCTCGGGATCAAGAAACAATTAATTAAGGTTAAAATTAAAAAAATAAATTAAAGGGTTTCTCGTGTACCTTGGCTTCGTTTTAAGTGGTTTGTCTATTTTAATACAACAAAAACAATTTTAACACCAATAACAGGGATATGATGACATCCCTGTAGGTGGGTTTATTTTTAATTATTTATTTATTTATTATTACTTTATTTATTTAATTTTAATTTGATAATGCCACAGATTGAACCTCACAACTAGCTAATGCGCTTGGCCGCCATTTTGGTGACGCAATATCGTAACGCACAGTATCGTTAGCAATACTAGTCGGCGAGATTTTTAGTTGCGGATGACGTCACGTAGATATATAGATAAGGTTCCGAATACGTAATCAACAAATGCGCGTTTATTGGTACGTCCCAATGCGCTTAATTTTTTTAACACCATGGTTAATGGATGGTGTAATGCAGCCACACCATTGTTAATGCTTAAAGCCAGCATGGCCAAGGGACCAAAGCTATAATAAAAATCTGTAAATAATTTATAATATTATAATATTATATTTTATTTAAATTTTTGTATATTTATGTTGGCGCAGTGGGAAAAACGCGACCTACTATGTCGAGAGGTCCAATTCGATCCCCGGTCATGCGATGTAATAATTGTTTTTTTTTTTCTAAAAAAACTTAAGTACATTTACTAATTGCTCTCAAACAATGAAGGACAACATCGCGAATAACCCTGCATACTCCAAAGAAGAAATGCCAAGCTTACCCCACCAGGTCGTTTGCCTTTGCAACAATGGATGTTGAAATTGTGGCAGCGTGCGCGATATATATTTTTAGTATAAGTAATTATTTATCAATTATGCTAATTATTATAATACATCATAATTATATTAATTACTAGCTGAACTCGGCCACGCTTCGCTACGGCCCACACGGCGGCGACGTGCGCATGGGGCGCGCGGTACTGGACACTGCTTATATATGCTATTTGTCGTAGCGTGATGTTATATAGCCTAAAGCTTTCCTAGATAAATGGACTATTCAAAACAAAAAGAATTTTTCAATTCAGAGCAGTAGTTCCTGAGATTAGCGAGAAACAAACAAACAAACTTTTCAGCTTCATAGAGTTTTCGTAAGGCCGCGGCATGATTTAAAAAAACGGGACAAGTGCGAGTTGAACTCGCGTGAAGAGGGTTCCGTACGATGTTACCTATCATGTTTTTTTAAATCTACGCTCAATATTGCCATGCGATTTGCCATGTTATTTTAATATCATGGACTTCTTATATGTTTTCTTATAATCTATAAGTAGAAAACTAATTTCTGTATTTTTTTTCAAAAATTTAGGTTCAGTAGTTTCGGAGATAAGGAGGGGGGGGGGGGGGGGAATTGATATGTGTAACTAATTTCAACTTAATCGTTCTAGTAGATTCTGAGATAATTGACTGGGATCGACGGACAAACGGACACACGAATGATCCTGTAAGGGTTCCGTTTTTTTATTCGGACGTACGGAAAAGCATGTTAAAAATGACTCATGACGTGCTTCCGTAACGAGCGCTCGATGCGGACTCAGAATTGCGTCTTTGCGATTATGTGGCCTGCAGCTACTCGCACTCATGTTGCCGGTCCTTTGACTCGCGCCCAAAAAACCGACAAAACAGGGAGCGGGGGGAATGACGAGGAGCATGACGTGCGGCATGACGAGTAACGTTGCCACACTACGTCTCTGCCTCCTTACCTCGCTACTTCCCATGCCACTCGACTAGTGTGTGGCAGGGCCATTACTTGTAGATTGTGAGGTTGAGACATCAGTTAAAAATAAAATTCATTCTATAAGAGGTTAACCTACATTAATGCTCTTTTTAGGGGTACCAGGTTCGATTCCCGGTAGGGCTAATTGTGTTTCGGGTGGTTTCGGTGAGTGAGTAAGTGATGCATCACCTGTGGGGTTGCTTGTATTATAGGCGACGGTATCCACCTATCATCAACCATCAAGCTTCTCTGTCGATCTTAACATAAAAACGGGGCAAGTGCGAGTTGAACTCGCGTGAAGAGGGTTCCGAACGATGTCGAGTGATTTACCATGTTATTTTAATATCATGGACTTCTTTTAGGTTTTCCTATAATCTATAAGTAGAAAACTAATTTCTGTATTTTTTTCAAAATTTTAGGTTCAGTAGTTTCGGAGATAAGGTGGGGGGGATGGTCAATTTTCGTCTATTTTCTTGAATAACTTGGAAACTATTTATTTTAAAATTACAAAAGATCTTAAATACATTTAAGATCTTCACAACCAAGACCTTCCATTTGATATATCACACGATGCAGTTATCAAAAGTTTTTTTTTTAATTTCCCACCTTACCCCCAAAAATGACCTCCCATATACATATTTCATCTATTCACGTCACACCTCTGCGTTTGGGTCACAGAAATTGATATGTGTACCAAATTTTAACTTAATCGGTCTAGTAGATTCGGAGATAATTGACTGAAAGCGACGGACAGACATACACACGAGTGATCCTATAAGGGTTCCGTTTTTCGTTTTTCGGACGTTCGGAACCCTAAAAATTGTTGGTTTCATGTTAAAATAACATTTTAGTTCTTAAATATTTCCCAGCAGTAACTTTTTATGATGGGGTTTGCCATTTTGTCGTTAACATCAAAGAAGAGCTTCATAGAGCAGAGTAGAAGAAGACAGAGAAGATTTGAATCTGCTAAATCAATTTTATCATCCTAGTATTTCTAATTTGTACTTTGTGTTAGTAAAATTGGTTGCTAGTTAAGTCAGTAACTAAGCAGTTAAATAGTAAACATTGCTAGGTAACTAATAAATTAGTAAGATAATATGAAGTTTTAGCGATGTGGTCCTAAATCCTAGTCCTAACAAAAATCATCTTTCGACTTATTTATAAAATCAATGTTTATAATTCCAGGACAAATTTTCACTTGACACTGTAAAATATTATCTACACGTGTCAATTTTCGTGTTCATGGTATTCATATTTTGTTTACTTGGACAACAAGTGGAGAATGAGGTAATTTAAAGAAATTTAATAATTTCAGGCACCTCTCAGGCAGCCAGTCTGGTGGCGATCAACACCTCCTTGTATTTCGGTAAGTGAGTAAGGGATGCCAGAGACCAATTCCCTATCTGTGCTCTCTGCGACTCTGTTCCAGCTTCATATACGTATTAATGACCTACTTCTTCCAGGAGTGGTTGCATACGCAGAGCAGTGTAGGGGCCTGTCGCGATAAAATTCGTTCTGAGAGGGAGGCAATGGTTGAGCGAATTAACTCAACCTTAAATTGTGTATCCCAACTCACCTCCCCCCACCCCCCTCCATTATACAAATCTACGTTTGTAATGAATAAACTCAAAAACTACCGGACCGATTTTAAAAAATTTTTCATCTATAGAAAGCTACATTATCAGCGAGTAACATAGGCTATTCACCCTCCCCATCTCCCTTCTTTATCCCCCTCCATACAAATCTAATTAACTCAAAGACTGCTGGACCGATTTTAAAAAATTCTTTCACCTGCGGAAAGCTAACATTATCAACGAGTAATATTTTATAAAGAGGCGCGGATGAACTAGTAAATATGTAAACACAGTTATAATTAACAATGGTCTTGTTTTCAGTGCGAACAATTAGAACACTCTGTAACTGAAAAATGGTATACCTTCGACCAAAGTCATATAAAGCATGTTCTAATATTCAAGATGGCGCTCAGTCAGGGGATGCCCATTTTTATATTTGGATCAGTTACATTAGCTTTACCGACATTCACTTGGGTAAGTATCTAAACTGAGAATTAATAGTTGATAAGTATTGTTTAGATAGTTAAATAGATCCTTAAGTATGAAAGAAAGAATAGTTTGAGAGAGAAGAAGGGACTTCAATTTTTTGTTCAATGTGGCAAAAGTTTTTGATAGTATGCTTAATACACAGCTGGAAAAAGTTGGAATCATGTTTTTTGCATGATAATCAATTTGGATTTAAACGGCGATTATCAACTGAAAGTGCTATACTTTGTCTTAAGCATACTGTCCAATACTATATTTATCGTAAAACTCCAGCATATGCTTGTTTCCTCGACTTGTCCAAGGCATTTGATCTGGTTGCCTATGATATCATGTGGGAAAAGTTGAAAAATATTAACTTACCATCTGAAATTGTTAATATTTTTAAATATTGGTATGAGCACCAGGTTAATAGTGTAGGATGGGCGGGAACAATGTTAGATACATATAGATTAGAATGATGCCGATCTTAATATAAAAAAAGTATCACTAGTGTAGTCATTGTAACTAATAACATCGACCTTTTATTAGTGCTATGCGGTTTTTTTGCATCCTTTTCGATCAATAGAACTATGTAGAACTTTTATTATATTTTATTCAATCAATAAGCTGATCTGATTCTGATCTGAATCTGGTCTGGATTTGGAAAGTAGTGGCAGGGCACACTGCGTTTCGCAATCTTTTGGGCAGCCCGTCTGGCGGCAGTAACCACCCCCTTACAGAAGACCACCGTGAAATAACAGCACGTGTGCTGTTGTGTTTCGGTGAGTGAGTGAGGAATGCCAGGGCCCATTTCCCTATCCACTCCTAATCCCCTATCCTTAATCCTACTGCAGTTGGCAGCGCACTTGCAGCAGTTTTGGCGTTGCTTGTGTTATAGGCGACGGTAGCCACCTACCATCAAGTGGACCGTCAGCCTGTCTGCCGACCTGACATAATAATAAAAAAAATGGAAATACACCATTTGTACCGACCCCATTCGATACTTGAATTATGTACCGAATTAGTTAACGAATTTTGGCTATCGAAACAGATACATACCAGAGGTAAATTATTAGCTTTCAGGTGTCGTGTTATCTTTAAATATTATTTTTTTTTTGTTTTTAGTTCATAAAAACGGGAATGTCGTTTTTTACACTAGTGATGTCAGTGTTCGACTAAATGAACACGAATTGAATAAATGAATACATTTAGAGGAAAGTTGTTTTATTTAATACTAGTAAATACCTTTCGGTACATTCCAGTATAACAATATAAGCCGGATTATCACAGGTTCAGCCGTACCATCCTCACCTTGTCGAAATCCCTTTAATTCAGACCAAGCGATTTAAAACATCTTTTATAATGCGCACTGCTAAGGATTGGAACTCCCTGCCGCGCCGTCTGTATTTCCGAGCTCATACAACCCAAATCTTTTCAAGGTTCGAGTGAAAAGGCATCTTCTGGGTGAGCTCGCTCCATCGTCGGCCTCATCTTTCCTATACGGATAGATACTGGCCAAGAGTAAACGCATCTTAAATAAGAAGGTTTGCTTGTTTTGTAAAACAAAGATTTATGTTGCAGAATAATTTACTTTCAGCAGTCACTTAACGAGCAGTAACTACTTTCTGGCATAATACCATCGTGTAATGTTGTGTTTCAGCAATCGAAGACATCATCCTTGGTTTTGCACACAGGTCTAAGCGAAATCCCACAATTCAATAAGCTGATATAGTAAAAGATTCTTGTTTCCAAATTATCGTTTTCACAATAACACAATAGCATAGCAATTTTCAAGGTACAATCACATTATTAAACATACATAGTTCATTTAGAAAGAAAGAAAAATCTGTTTCATTGTCTCTATCTTTACTCAGCCGACGCGCGAATTTTGGAACAAAGTCCTTTCTGGTGGAGATTCTGATCGAGCCTGCTTGGAAGTAAATTCTTGCAGTGTCGACAGTGAGACCTGCAACTTTCCTAGTATTGCTACTAGGCAATAACCTTAGGCGACTTCATGTGACATGCCTCGCTTATTTATATAAAAAATAAGGTCGTTAATTCATTACACGTTATAATTAAAAATAGTCACTTTTCTGAGAATCCATGTACAATACAATTTAATAACCTAGTTTGGTTTCCAGAAATCAAGTCAAATGGACTATAATTTAGGCGCTTGGTCGATAATCCTTGCTAGCTGATACCGTGATCTTTACTAAACAGCGATGTAATGCAGTAAGCATGTTGGGAACCCTGCCAAAAGGACCTAAGCTAAGCTAGATTTATTGTATGATTTGAAGCGTGTATATACCCTACACATCAGGGTACACAGGGTACAGGGTTATCCAATCATAAAATGGGTGGTCTGCCTGACGGCAATGCATAGAGTTTATGAAACAACCGTGAATTCTACCTATTGAACCTAGAATTATTGACTATACTAATATCTTAAACCCTGTTGGTTTGAACCTGTTATCTGTATAGTCTTGTTATTTTTTTTTATGTGACGAGAGTCGCCTGTCTCTAAGAAGGTACTCTTCAAGTTGATTGTCAGCATGAATGCTAATTATAATCATAAAAAGATTACGTACTTTGAATGTTTTTAATTATAGGTCTTATGGTAATTGATGTTAAATGGAGCCTATAAACATGTACATCGCCTACAGTACGTAGACAATAGGGAAAATCGAAACACAACAACACACATGCTGTTATTTCATGGTGGTCTTCAGTGAAAACTTGATTACTGCGCTAGATGGGATGCCTATGTGCATCAGAGTCAGCCCTAAGTCCTTCAGGGCTTAGAACATAGACTTCATTCAAGAATTTGCACAGGCTCTACTACACGTTCTTAATAGATGATATCTTTCATTATCTTTGACTATTCCACGTTGGTCTGGTAAGGGAGCGATTACTGCGCCAGACGAGCTAATCATGTGCGACGGAGTCAGCCCTAAGTTCTTCGGGGCTGAGGGCTTACGCCACTTTCAAGAAGTTACACAGTATATACTACATATTCTTCTTAATAGATAATATTTTTCATAAAAAATAAGGGAAATATGTCCTGGCATCTCTCACTCTCTGTATTCCACTGTGGTCTTCTATAAGGGCGTGGTTAATGGACCCAGATTTGCTGGAAAGTTTTTAGCAGATGTAAATAATTAAGTATTATTTACTATACATAATAATAAAATCGTAAACGAGCCGTGTCTGTACGTAAAATATTTTTTTCAAAAGAACAATTTGTACACATTGTACTTATGTTACCGAGGGTAACAAAAATATTTTTTAGAATTTTTGTATGTTTGTCCGTGCGTTTGTGCACGCTAATCTCAGAAATCGTTTAACCTATTTGAATGCGGTTTTCACTGATTTATTGTAGCAAGCTTCCCGTTTCATTCCAATCGGTTTAGAAACAAAAAAGTTACGCGCTATACCGCATACCACGCGTACGAAGTTGCGGGCTCAGCTAGTCTTCAATATAAAAGGAAACAACACATTGATAAAGGAGGTACAATAAAATAAAAAAATAAAAAGTTGTTCGTTTATTGCGTTATTGTACAGTATTAAACTAGGCTGAACCACAATAAATAAAGATTATCCAATCAAGATTTATAGGCACAACTCAAGAGAAAATATTTACGAGCCGATTCCATTAACACAAATGGAAGGCATTAAGAAGGAAAATAATCGGAATAATTTGGTGAGATTTCTTTTGTGGAAGACAAAGTGACATCGGATAATAAAATTAGACATCATGTAGACAGACTTATTAAGGCGAGTACGTATTGAAACTGATGAAATTCAATTGAACTCGATTTTTATATATTTTGAACAGTAATTTTAAAAGATATTGGATAACAGTAACAAGACTATAATTGTCTTATAGCGAAGAGCCTCGACCGACACCTCAAGAGGTTCTCACTAGACGGCTGGATCAAGGGACAGCTACAGAAGGTTGTACTTCTTGACACGACACGTCGTATCGTCAGAATACGTGCCGTGTCAAGAAGCCTTTGATCATTGACACGTAATTTTAAGTTTTTTATAGTATTTGTAAACGAGCCGTGTTTGTACATTAAGATTTTTCAAAAAAAAAAAAAAAAACCATTTGACCACTTTGTACTTATCTCACTGAGGTAAAAAAAATAGTTTTTAGATTTTTTGTCTGTTTGTCTGTGCGTTTGTATTGAATGCGGTTTACACTGATGTATTTTAGCAAGCTTTCCATAACATTTAGTGTTTGTTTCATTCCAATCGGTTTACAAACAAAATAGTTACGCGCTATACCGTATACCACGCGTACGAAGTTGCGGACTCAGCTAGTTTTGTAATAAAATCGGTTCCTGGCAGCGTTAACTTTGGAAATGATCTTACAACGTTGGCTCTGGTCTGAATTTGGAAAGTAGTAGCGTGGCATACTGCGTTTCGGAGCGACGTTTGGCGGCAGTAACCACCCTTTTATAGAAAACCTCTTAGAAAACGAGGAATGAAATGGATTTACAAATTCACATTTATATCATGCATTAGAATTTAGGAGTAATAAAACATGGGGTTACAAGTATTACAATTTCCCACAAAATCGCACATATATCAACTATGTAAGATTACGCGCAGTGTAAGAAAACGGGTAACACAAAAAAATATCTTGTTCCCTTTTATTATACTAAATTCCGATATAGGAAAGAATTTATGTTGTGTTAACATTACCATTGAAAACGTAATTAAGATTTTTCTATATTTGCGTCTGTATCTGTATCCGTATCTGTTTCTTTTTATCATCCGGATTTTGAATAACGGATTTCAATAAAAATCCGGAGATTTCGGATTTTTAGGATTTTTTTTTAGAAAACATGTACATGCTCCTCCCATAAAACGCACACCTATATTATTTCAGTCACATGAAATGTAAATAACAAAAACTACATCATTATAGTGTTAATTCTTTAAAATAATTAGTCCTCCTTATATGACTCGCGAGAAAGATAGATATGAAAGCAATACTACCTAGTTAAAATTTAAGGGAATTTCTGACTGAAATTCTAACAAAAAAAATGTGTGTGTCAGCTCCTACGCAAGACTCCTTTAGACGTCTAAAATTAAATGTATTAAATTAAACGTATAAAATTTTCCTCGTCAATAGAGAACTGGATACCTAATTACTTTATATTATTTATTAACATTCTGCATACTCAGATGTCACGTGTTCCAACAAAAATTATGTTAGTTACGGTCGGTATACACAGATGTCACTACGTTTTATAAGTTCAAATAGTTCATTCACTGCGCCGGCAGGTTATACGAGCTATCGTTTCGTTCCTCAACGCGGACTACACTTTTCATAAAAGATTTCGACGTTTGCTTTTATAAGTATAGAAAATAGAATTAGGGAACATAAATACATGCTGTCAGCTGTCGCACAAATTTTAATGTCAAAGTGGCAGATAACGTAACGGTTTTTAGTTAACGCTTGTATTACATAAATTTACTCCTCATAAATTTCCATGGCCTTATATGAAAATCGATTCTCAAAGAGTAGACTCCATTAAAACGAATCATAATTAAAGGAAATTTTTCATTGAGACAAATATAAAATTGCGATTTTCTTTTACTGATTAAAGCAGCTCATTCGAATTCTTGCTACCCTTTACCAAAACCATCTTCTTCTGTTGATGCCATCTCCCACCGGAGGTTGGCTATTCCCATGGCTATTTGAACCTTCAAGGCGACGGCTCTAAATAGATATGAAATCTATATCTGTTGTATATTATAAGATAAATATTTCTATCTCTGTCTGTTTTTCACCAAAGTTTTCCAAATCACCCATATAAGCGATAAACGAGTAAGTTTTATAACTTATGGAAAAAAATGTATCCATGCGATTCCAGGGGCGGATCGCCAATCTCTATAATGTTAAAGAATTTTATAATAAGAAACATTAATTCCTTTATTAATATATTAGTTTACAAACAATTAAACACAAATATTTGCATTCCCTTGGCGGGTAGAACATACTTTGTACTGTAACTGCTGTATACAAATTAAAATCCTGTAAACATGTGTTCGCGCAAATAAAGATTTATTTTATTTATATTATTTATTTATTTATTTATCTTATATATAAAAATGAATCCCTATTTCTCCTGGTCACGGCATCACGCGTGAACGGGTAGATCGATTTTAATTCGGTTTTCGCTAATGGAAAGAGGGATAAACGGGGAATGTTTTAGGGTATATAAAAATTGCACGCCGGGCGAAGCCGGGGGCGGGACGCTAGTAAATAATAGAAATAAAAAGATTTATGAAATTTCAACTCTATGTAGATATTTATTATGACTCGTTTTCAAAGATGCATTGGTCTGTTCCTAATGTTTTTTGTTTTCTCTTCCTACACACCGCAGTGAAATATTCCTCGAGGCGACAATTTATTTGGCCCTTTATTTGTTACGCCATAACCATCTGTAACAGCTTACTTTGAAACAAGGGCTGCTTTATTTATTGACTAATTATTTAAAGGGGAGAATTTTTCCCTAATGTTACATTCCGAAGTTTTTTCTTCTTTGGCGTTTTTTTTCCGAGTACAATAAGCTTCTTAACAAATTGGTAAAGTTCTCAATTTTAGAATTCGCTGTCTATGTTTTCGTGTGTTATATTTTTCGGGGCTTCGCACTGATTCATATTTTCCTGCAAATTATATACACTTATGGGAAAATTTTGTAAATCTACTTCTATTTCTTCATATCTCTGGGATATGAAGATATCTCTGGGATCTTTTTTTATAAATAAAATACTGTAATCTTTCCATGATGTATGTGCACAATATATATTCTCTACATTAACAAACCATAAAATAACTAATATATATATATATATATGTATAACAATACATTTTCTATGTTAAAATAAAACTATCAAACATAATTTTCTTTTTTACGGTCTCACAATTCATTCTCATTTTTATTTTTACGTCAAATCAAAAAATCTATTTTATCTAATTCGATATTTTTTGAAAATCAAACCTATTTAGTAGCAGCCAGTATTTAAGTTCAAAAACTCATTAACATATACTACCTTCCTCGTTTATTAATATTTACACTAGTGATAACCGTATCTAATTTAGTTCGGTGGTTTAGAATTAGTTAGCGGAGAAACAGACAGAGGCGGAAAGCAACTTTATTTAATAATAAATAAAATATGTACAGATATAAATATGTATAGATATTAAAATTATTCCGTGTAAGCATTATAAGTTTTGTTTTGTACAAATTTAAGAGATTCCAATAAGGCGAAAACCACATCAATTTCATGAAAATGAAACGTTTCTTAATAGAATAAAGAAATTTATATCAACAAAATCGTCTAAAATCAATTTTTACATTTTAAACTTAATTTTCAATATAATTTTGGGTACATAATAATGAAGCCCTGCAATATATATACTACTCAAAACAAAATAAGGGCCACTAGTTTATTTACATTTAAGTGCACTTTAGTAAACTGAAAGTAACTGATAAGTAGCATTATATTGATATTACGAACTCTTTGGTGTTTGATGTCTTTTATGCTTCCTAATTTGAAAAACATTGGCCATCGTTTTAAGAAAAAAAAAAAATTGGAAATTATTCTTATGTTTTTCTTCGATTGTCTTCTTAACTTGTTTCGGTTATTTTAGGAAAAAAGGTTTACTTTTTCAATTTTAATTGATTCATTTATCATCTCGCGTTAATCATGCCACCAGTGCGAAGGCACATGGATACAATTACAGCAACCAGAGCCATAACTATGATTCAAGAAGGACGTTCTCAGCGTTACGTGGGTTTGCAGTTGGGTTTTTCTCGAAGAGCTGTCCAAAATGTATGGAATCGCTTCCAAGAGACCGGCAGTGTTGCCAGGAGACCCGCTTCAGGTACAGTTCGTGTAACAACGGCGCACGAGGATCGGTACGTCCAACTAAGTGCTCGTCGTGATCGTACAGTAACGGCCCGTAAGTTACAACACCACCTACGGCTGACAACGGGTACCCGTGTCAGTGATCAAACTATACCTAATCGATTGCACGAAGACCAGCAAATGTCAAGAAGTCGAGTTGTTCGAATTCCTCTGACTAGGGTTCAACGTGCAAACCGTTTAAGATTCTGCCGTCAGTATTTGAACTGGGGGATTAATCAGTGGGGCAAGGTGCTTTTTACAGACGAGTGCAAAGTAAAATTTTTTAATGATGATCGGCGTGTTAGGGTGTGGAGACGACGCGGCGAGCGTTTTTCGGAGTCCTGCATCCACGGAGTTGACCGTTTCGGTGGTCCCAACGTAATGGTTTGGGGTGGGATTAGTTTACACGGTAAAACCGAGCTCACCATTTTAAATGCGGATACCGTAACTGCAGAACATTACATCGAAGACGTCATCAGGCCTCAAGTGATCGCATTTGCACAGCGAGTGGGGCCTGGATTCATCCTGATGCAAGACAATGCCCGTGCAAACACAGCTCGATCGACCCAAACTGTCCTAGAAGGGTCTCATATTGAGGTATTACCATGGCCAGCTAACAGTCCGGATTTAAATCCAATCGATCAATTGTGGGACCAATTGAAACGATGCTTTTGTGGGAGGCAAATTTTGGAATTCCACGAATCGTTTTTTAATATTTTTTAGGTAGCGACACGTTTTTTCTTCAAGTTATTTTCGTGTTTGCAAACAGGAAAAGGTCACACGTCGTTGCCAGGTGACGCATATTGCCATTAGTATTGCCAATTAGGGTGGCAATGTATTCGTCAATTTAATTCCTCATGTATATCACAACGAAGTCGCAATAAAAACAAAAAATCAAACTTCAGGCCAATACGTGATAAATAAGATCTGTTTTACGTCTAAACAAAGACGTAGAAAGCTAATAAAATATCTAATTTCACCCGCATAGCTCCGTTATTGAATGGACCCTATACCAACACAACAGAGTTCCTTTTATTAGCCATATATTTACACAATCTTGTTGAAATAATATGAAACAATTTATAAACAGTCTATACACAACACACTTATAATCCTAATCTACTCACAAACAAGTCTTATTTAAAAAAATAACGTAAATATTTTTGTGCACAGAAACATAGCCCTCCCGTCTCAGTAGAGCGATTGTGACTGAGATCATGTGTGTTGAGTTGGCAATGAAACGATGCTCTGAATGTCTTAGACGAAGGTTTGATCTGTGGACAAGCTACAGAGTTTAAGTGTATGTAGTCTGTAACACAGAGGATGTCATCAAAGCTTTTAATAGATGAAAATAATTTATCATACATTTATAAGCATTCAAAGTCAATAAAACAGTGAATAAAAACAATCTGGGTATATCTCTCAAAATTTCCTGCTCCACAATAATGTGAAACAATGCACATTGAAGTATGCATGACATGAGACGGAAGATAGTACATTTCGCAGAATAAAAATGTTATAAGTGCCAAATGTATTAAATATTAATTACTCCTAAACTATAACGTCAAATGAAAAATTAATAAAAAAAGGCCTAGATAATCTGTGAAGTGAGATTACTGATAATTTTTTAGGTTTGTAATATGTGTCATTTTGAAAATAAAACAAAATACTATAAAAATGACAGGTAACTTGGTTATTTTGTTCTATCGAGAAAATTTCATTGTATAATGTTTTCTGTTGACATTTCACTTTTATTCATAACTAGCGAACCGCCCCCGGCTTCGCCCGGCGTGCAATTTTTATATACCCTAAAACATTCCCCGTTTATCCCTCTTTCCATTAGCGAAAACCGAATTAAAATCGGTCTACCCGTTCACGCGTGATGCCGTGACCAGGAGAAATAGGGATTCATTTTTATATATAAGATGTATTAATCTATATATAAATACTAGCGACCCGCTCCCGGCTCCGCCCGGGGTGCATTTTTTATATAAGAACATTCCCCGTTTATCCGTCTTTCCATTAGTGGAAACCAAATTAAAATCGGTCTACCCGTTCACGCGTGATGTCGTGACCAAGGGAAATGGGGATTCATTTTTATATATAGAGATTTTCTATTTGGACTTTATGTACTTAGCTAAAATTCAAATCTAGGATTAGCTATTTCTATTTATATCCGTTCTTGAGTATTTATGTGGGTATGTGTTTTTTATAAAGTTATGAATTACCAACTACAACGATTTCAGATTACAACGATCGCCTTGCAAGCTTTTGTTTAAATATCGCCGTCATTTCGTTTTAATAACCGTTTTTGTTTTCACAACCGTTACTTGTTATTGTTTTGCGAAAACCCTGTACAAGCATTTTGGAATCTCGGAAACAAATTTAATATTAAAAAAATGTAATCGTTGGAAATGATTATTATTTTAAGTTAATGAAATGAATATGTGGGAGAGGCGGTGCCGCCGTTGCGAATAAAATGTAGAGATGGGATAGGAAAAAGGACGAGGCATAATAAAAGGATAGACATCCGTTACGTACGTAAACACAACAGCCCTCCTGCTGTTATTTCACTGGGCTCTTCTGTACATTATCATCCCTCAATTACAGCGGGGGGTTTTACACCAGAGCATGTGAAAAATAACTTGAATTTTTTTTAAATGTGAAGGTGACGGTGCGAGGATAAAGGATAAAGAATGTCAAAATAATAATTTATGCGTTCGTCCTGTCTGGACGGCTTAGCGATTTCATATCGTTCATAACAAATTTCATTTACATTTACTTTTTCACTTGTAACATTAGTATATTGTGGTGAACATGAGAAAATTATTATATCAGCGTTATACACGAAACACCCAAATGCATCTGTACAAAAATATGTACCTTATCTATATCTATTTTTTTTTATATTAGATCGGCAGACAGGCTGACGGCCCACTTGATGGTAGGTGGCTACCGTCGCCTATGACACAAGCAGCGCCAAAGCTGCTGCATGTGCGCTGCCGACTACAGTAGAATTAGGGATAAGGGATTGGGAGGGGATAGGGAAATGGGCTCTGGCATCCCTTACTCACTTACCGAAACACAACAGCACACGTGCTGTTATTTCACGGTGGTCTTCTGTAAGGGGGTGGTTAACTGCCGCCAGACGGGCTGCCCAAATAACTGCGAAACGCAGTGTGCCCTGCCACTACTTTCGAGACCCAGACCAGAGCCAAATTTGAAAAGTTCATTTTGCAAAGATGACCCTGCCGGGAATCGAACCCGGGAACCCTAGAACAGAGCGTTAAGGCAACCACCCTAACCACTCATCCAACGGGCTCGCCCAACCTATATCTATATCTATATTTCTATCTCTATCTATTATAATCTGTATATGTATATAAATAAATATATATTTTTTTAGTATATAATAATAAAAAATACATTAAGTTTTCATATATTTAATTTTATAATTAATTTAATAATAAAGTTTTTATAGTTTTTTTATATGTTTAATAAATTAACTTAAGTCTATTATTTATTATTATAGATATGTTATAGATTATATGTGGGTGTGGGTGTGGGTCTGTTTCTGTGTCTGGGTCTGGGTCTGTTTCTGCGTCTGCGTCTGTGTCTCTGTCTGTGTCTGTGTCTGTGGCTGTGTCTATGTCTATATCTATATCTATATCTATACATTTGTATTATAAAATAAACTTGCTGTATCCCTCTGTCTGTTTCTGCACTATCACTAACTTCTTCCAAATCACTGAACGGATTACGTTAATGGAATAATAATAATAATAATAATTCATTTATTTGCTTAAAACATTGTATAGAAGGTGCAAAAGAGTTACAAAAGGAACAAAATGTTTCGCCGTTTTACAAGGCATGCAAAAATTAATTAACAGAAGTAACATTATCAAATTTAGCAGCAATTATAACACAATTTAGGAGAGTAGGATGTCATGTCAAATAATTATTTATGTCAAAAAAATAAAAATAAAACAGAACCGATTCATTTGAATTTAAGATATTCATCAATGCTATAAATTTTTTTATCTTTCAGCCAGAGAAAGATAAAAATTAAACGAGAAAATTTAAACGAGAAAGATTTGCGTGTAGAGAAAAAAATTACATCCGTGTAAAACCGGGAGGCGGTCGCTAGTAGGTATGTTAAAGGGAAAAAGGTAAACGCAACAATTTGTTGAATTGTTTCGCAACAAATTACATTTGAATTGAAAGACTAGAGCTATGAGTGGGACATTTTCATTTTTTGCATTTGGAACAAAAGCGCGCAATATTCCAGCGAAGTGGTGCTTACGAGTCGCTCTCGTCTTTATATGAGTCGACTTCAGCTACAGCTAAACAACTAAGGCCACTTGAAATACTTACGAGCGTTGCTTCAACGTTACATTTTAATATTCTTTTTTGCATTTCCTACTTAGATTTAAAATATGTTTTTAATAGGTATTTAATTTAACTTACGGCAAAATATTCAGTTACACGAAAGCAATTTCCCAATTTGATTAAACAATTTAACACCTCTGCTAGGACGGACAGAACAGTTGTGCTCACCGTTTTCTTTGGGTTTGTAAGTAAAATCAACGACAAAATCAAAAGGAACGCTTTACAAAACATAGCGGAGCCTCGAATGTGGTTCAAAACAAAACCTTAAGCTTACCATGTCTAAAATTACGTTGCCCTTTTTAATTATTTCTTTTGACGAGGAGTAATCCGCTTACAGATCTCCTGCCGCTGGCTAGACGGCTGGAGTATGTGGGGGTCGTCCAGCGCCTGATCATAGCGGCACTGGGAATACCCATTAAAACTCCCCGGTGTCTCCTTGCCCTTTGAGCGGGGTGGACCGGGCTCTGCCGAGGCAACAACTCCGATCCACCCCAGGGCAGCCTAGCCATTGCTGATTAGGCTAACTCCAATGGGGGATTGCCCGAAGGCACCGAGGCAATCCCCAGACGGGGTGACCTGTGCAAGCACACATAGTTAGCCAACCATGTGCTCAGTGCTAAGGCATTTAAAGACGGGCTTCGTATGGCCTTCTCCAGCCCAACCGCCTACGAACATTACGTTACCCTAACCCCAACCTGATGACTAGACCCGCTACATCCTGCTGAATGATACATGGTGAGTAATGCTGTGGATATTGATAAATACCGTATCAATATCCACACGTACCTCTTACCTAGTTTTATGGTCGCAGCATGCTGGATTTTTTCCGAAGAGATTATTAAACTATTTCCATTGCCACACTCTTTGACTTCGTTTAAGACGTCGACTGTCGTAGTTTCTATTTAAGCCCTGGTTTGTACTTCCATCAGTAAGGCCGAATCATCGATGTATACTTTTCAGCAGGTGTATAATTTTTCAGTTGACGGAAGCTTCAACAGACCGTCCATTAATTTTTCAGAGTGTGAGTCCCACAAAAGGGGCCTACGAGAACTAGTTTTATTCTTTTCATTCTGTTCGCTGCCGCATGTAAATTTCCAATATGTTTATTCATAAAACGACTTCCTAATATACATATATAGGCAATTCATAAAATAATAAGTGATAAATACTTGGCTGGATTGCACCTATTTTCCCTGTATATCTACGTATTTTATCTGTTAAAGGTCAAGTAATTAAAAATCGCTTGCTCAAACGATACGAAAAAACTACCATTTGGACAACCTTTCTGGCGGCAGTAACCGCCTTCCTAAAAAAGACAATTGTGAAATAACAGCACGTCTGATATAGTATTTGGGCAGGTTAATGGGTTACTAAGTCCACCGCCCCCGAGCGAAGCAGCACCAGCCGCCCATATTCCTCTCATCTGTCGCAGCGAGCAGTCAGCGAGGGGATTCGTAATTGAATCAACCCCTTTACCTCTTCTCCGCGGCACAACCATCCGCGGAGTCGAAGGTCGCTTCCACGGAAACGGAAAGTAGGAGCGTCCAAATTACAGCTCCGCCATGAGCTCCCCTGAGCGGAGCTCGCTCGGAGCCCATCTCGGTGTGTGCCTTCTTTGTCCCCCCACCACGACAAGGTCCTGGCACACCTTGGGCAATGGTAGGCACCTACCTTAATGTTTAACGTTAGCTTGAGTGTCAGCTGAATTTTATATACAAAAAACATAAAAGCCTACTACTAGCTCTGTTGGAATTTAATTTACTCCATTAGAATAGAATTGTTACACTAGGGTGTGAGGCTACCAGTGAGATATTATTATAAGACTTACTAAAAGTGTTTAAAAAATATATAGAAAATGATTGGGAGCAGGTAAATAGACGGTCTATAGACAGTTTATAAAAGTGCCACCTCGTCTGTGAAAAAGCTAAAAAAAAAAGACGTAAAAAGCAAATACAGTCCTCCCCAATTAGGTTAATTGAGTTTTGTTAGACGTCAGAATCCACGTACATTGAAGATCAGTAATTGAGCTTGCATTCAAAAGTTCTTAAAATTATCTGTAGACAAAACTAATATAGACTGTTATCAATTCTAGAATTTAAACTATTTAAACTGATATAATAATTGAAGCTATGAAAAAAAAAAATTAAAAAAAAATACAGTAAAAAATGATTGTTGCCCATATTAATAAAACTATCAATAAGTATTTGAACTTCATTAGAGTTTATTTTTCATCGTGTAACGTGGTTACAATCATTAATATTCGAAAAATAACACTTAACTTAAGTGTAAAGCGTTAAACTAACACTTAACTAAATGATTAATTAATTGTTTTAAGTTTTTTTTTTATAAAAAAAGCTTGGGATTTTTAACTGTTTTTTTATTATAAAATTCTTTATAAATTAAAGAACTGTAAGTCTTAATTTGAGCTCTAATTCTTAATTTCTACCTCAATAAAATTTACAAAAAATAATGATTATTTAATAAACACCACGTAAAGACATTTTATCTTAACATTATGAAAGTATGCTAATAAAAAAAATATGTCGGCGCTTTTGATTAACGAGAGTAAACAGCAATGACAACTGTCAGTTGTCAACTGGACAGCGGGAGCGGAATGTCATTGTCGTGGACTCTGACACAACACCGAGCGCTAGCGCAGAGGCATCGTGGCCGAGGATTACCTTACGAGAAGGCAATCGGTTTACATCAAGTGAATTGTGCTACGTGTTTGGTGGAGTGTTATCTGATTTGGTGTGATTGGCTGGTGGACAATGCGATCGAGGACTTATTTTGTGCCGATTATAGCGTTTGGTTTAGAATTACAACGCATGACCTAATGTTGAATTATATTCTCCGCGTCCGACTATTCGCGCCTATATGTCGTGATCAAATAATACGGAGACCAATGATAAAGAGGACCCTAATTATGTCTCTTCATTGCGGAGGACCCTAATAAAATCCCTTCAAATATCATAAATTTACTTTTATTTTATTTTCACGACTTAACATTAATTTATTTTATAAGTTCATACAGACAACATTTATGGAGTGTTAAAATTATAATCAACTAGCTTTTGTCCGCGATTTCATAAATATCTAGTTTTTTCGGGATGTCTTCAAAATTTCAGTATGAAATTTAACCCAGTAATCTAGAATCCTTCTTAAAAAATGTTTCGTTTAAACCTGTACTTAGCAAAATTTTATTTTCATATAAATATTAAGAAAAATTCCACGAGAATTTGCGGGCACCAGCTAGTGGCTATACGTATTGTTGGTGTAGCATCTTTTTTTTTAATAATTCAATACAGATTGAAATCAATTATTTAAATTATAGAATTCACATTCGCCTGATTCAAGAACATTTCTCCGAGTTTTTATTAAATGAGCCCGTTGGATGAGTTGTGGTCTTAACGAGCCTGTTGGATGAGGGGTTAGGGTGCTTGCCTTAATCCTCTTTTCTATGGTTCCAAGGTTTGATTCCCTGTAAGGAAAACTTTGAAAATGAATTTTTCAAATTTGGATCTTGAAAGTAGTGGCAGGGCACGCTGCGTTTTGCAGTCATTTGGGCGGCCCGTCTGGTGATAGTAGCCACCCACGTCTGCTGTTGTGTTACGGTGAGTGAGTAAGGGATGTCAGAGCCCATTTTCCTATCCAATCCCTTATCCTTAATCCTACTGTAGTCGGCAGCGCAATTGCAGCAGCTATGGCGTTGCTTGTTAGGCGACATTAGCCGTTAGACCGTCAGCCTGTCTGCCGATCTTAACATTAAAAAAAACACAATTATTTACTCCCATTATACCAATATTAGGAAATATATATATATAAAAAAAAAAATTAAACTTACTCGTTTATCATCAACTTTTACATAGAGCACACTATATGCTTCCGGAACTGGTCATATACATATTTAAAAGTATTTTTACATTTGAAAATGGAACTCTTTGGCTGTAGTTTACAAATTTATTAGAAGCCACACTGCTTGTTAATTATAGTGGGACCCTACTCCGATTGCGAAGGTCGATTTGATCCTATGAATCGTAATTACGAATTATCTGAAGCTTCCAGGTCACTGAACCTACGTGAGGTACAGAAAAAAGCCGTATTGGGGTTTTATTATTAGAGCATTGTTTTCCTTCGGTAATTACATTTTCGCTGATAACAATTACATTCGAAGTTTAAATGGTAATTCCAAGTTTGTATGCAATAGCTAATGACAACACAAAAGTTTATTTATAAATAAATAAATAACAAGCTATTAAAACATGGATTAAATAACATACCAAAAATGTATTATTATTTTAATGGATACCTAATATTTTTAAAATAAAATAATTGCCTATGTAATTCGCCGATAAATTTATCTTTCTGTAGGTAAATTAATTTTTAAAATTGATTGAGTAGTTTTTGAGTTTATTCTTTACGAACCAACATACAAATATATAAAAAATCATATATTTCCTTTTTATATTACTAGGGTAGATCCTTAATCCTACTGTAGTCGGCAGCGCACTTGCAGCACCTGTAGCGTTGCTTGTGTTATAGGCGACGGTAGCCACCTACCATCAAGTGGACCGTCAGCCTGTCTGTCGACATAACATAAAAAAAAAAAAAAAAAAAAAAAAAATCTCTCAGCAAATCCGGTTCTTTTTTTTTTTTTTTTTTTTTTTTTTTTTTTATGTTAAGGTCGACAGACAGACTGACGGTCCACTTGATGGTAGGTGGCTACCCTCGCCTATAACACAAGCAACGCCACAGCTGCTGCAAGTGCGCTGCCGATTACATTAGGATTGGATAAGGGATTAGGAGGGGATAGGGAAATGGGCTCTAGCATCCCTTACTCACTCACCGAAACACAACAGGACGTATATGCTGTTATTTCACGGCGGTATTCTGTAAGGAGGTGGTTACTGCCGCCAGGCGGGCTGCCCAAATGACTGCGAAACGCAGTGTGCCCTGCCACTACTTTTTTAAATCCAGACCAGAGTCAATTTTTGAAAATTACATTAAAATTTCCAAAGTTGCCCCGCCGGGAATCGAACCAGGGCCCCTGAGACGTTAGGCAAGCACTCTTGCCACTCATCTAACGGGCCGTATATAGGGTATATAGGCACTGCATTTAGATTCTCGTGATGCTTTCTTTATACTTAGGCGTAAACGAAGCCGTTAGCTTCATCTCTTCCCATAGGCAAATAAAAATATATTCAAAAATAAAAATATTTAGACACCTGGCTGACAGAATATTTAGAACATTTGGAATAAAAGAAATTGAAATTACTTTTATCTGGAAATGAAGATTTCCTGTAATAAGGTAAGGTAAGGTAAGGTAAGGTAATAAAATAAAATAAGGTAACAACTTTGCACACTTGCCAATTTCGTAAAATGAGGATTTCAGTAAAGATATGTTTCACAGATATTTGAGGAAGTAGTTCACGGAAGTGAATTTTACGTTGGATCGGCTAAGAACTATCTTTACTCGTAAAAATGATAAAGGTCGCTTATCAGTAGGTAATATACTACCAAGGTTTAAAGTAGGAAGTATAATTCTCCAAGAGTACAAGTGGGGACAAGGTTATCCATATCAATATTCCTAATCTGAGTTTGGGTAACATACAAATATTATAAAACATTTTTTTAAGTTAGCAATGCAAGTAAGACCATTGAGTCTTTTCTAAATTTCTATATGGCGCTGAATCTTGGACGATTCGATCTCTGAAGCGCAAGATGATGTGGTGCTGGAAACGAATTTTGCGCATTCCATGGACGGCCAGGGGGACAAACATCTTTATCCTCAATCAGTTTATAATTCGGACAAGACTATTCGACACATTCTATTAAAGAATTCTCAGTTACTTCGGGCACCTAGTCCGCAAGGTACCAGACCTGGACCTGTTGGTGGTTGGAGGGGTGGATGGCAAGAGGTCTCGTGGCTTTTCTCCTAGCAGAGAGGAAAGCTGAAGATGGAGTGGAAACAGTAGGTGATCGATGACACCAAGGCATTTCAGAGCACGCACGATCTTCAGCAGCGAAGAAAACGACTTTGATTGATTGATTGATTGTAAGTTATTGAATAAAGTCCAGTTTATGAAACAGTCACAGGTGCTGTTTTCACGGTGGTCTTCTGAAAGGGGGTTTCTGCTACCAGAAGGGCTGCCCAAATGACTGCGTAAAGCAGTGTGCCCTACCAGTACTTGCTAGATCCATATCATAGCTAACTTTGAAATTATTTCCAAAGTTGGCTCTGCTGGGAATCGAACCCGGGACCCTTGAGACAGATCGTTATGGGCTTGTCAAATGTCTATCTGTTTTGTTTCGTTTCCATATGTAAATATGTATTGTAATTAACCGATTTAGATAAAATTCGTTACAGTGATAGCATGACACGTAGGGTACTTTTTTATTTACATGCGGCGAAGCTGCATGCAAAACGTAAAGCTTTTATAAGCATGCAAAATATATTACTTATATGTTAATTCTCTTTTTAATGTTAAGAGCGGCAGACAGGCTGACGTCCATCTGATGGTAGGTGGCTACCGTCGCCTATAACACAAGCAACGCCAAAGCTGCTGCAAGTGCGCTGTCGACTACAGTAGGATTAAGGATATGGGGGATTGGATAGGAAAATAGGCTCTGGAATCCCTTACTCACTCATCGAAACACAACAGCACACGTGCTCTTATTTCACGGTGGTCTTCTGTAAAGGGGGTGGTTACTGCCGCCAGACGGGCTGCTCAAATGACTGCGAAAACGCAGTGTGCCCTGCCACTACTTTCCAAATCCAGACCAGAGCCAAATTTGAAAAGTTCATTTATCAAAGTTGACTCTGCCGGCAATCGAACCCTTGAACCCTGGACCTGAGCGTTAAGGCAAGCACCCTAACCACTCATCCAACGGGCTCGTTTTAATCAGTCTTTTTGAGATCGTGTCCCCAATTTCCTATTCGGCATCAATCTTCATTAAACCGTAAAGTAAGCTCATTCTAGAAATTCACTCAAAGTTTTTGAACATAAAAGAGTTTTCATTTGAAAACATTAAAGCGGCTCTGACGTGGAGTGAACAACTTTGTCGGCCATTAAATTTTAACTAAAAATGCAAAATCGACTTTAACTACTTCGTAAAATTATTATAAGCGATGTCGTGGAACATAATTAACTGCTGATTTCAGCGATTATTAGCTAATGTTCTCATTGGCAAAGGCGAGAGGCAATTAATTGAAAAATATTTCTAGTTTTAAATTATTATTAATTAGATCGGGTGGAATGAATATTAATATTATTATGAATATGAATGATTAATATTAATAATAATTATGAATGAATCATAATTATTGCGACATGTTATTTTTTTTAAATTTATTTACACAAAGAAAAAATACATTCAGTTTAGGTGTACTATAAACTCAATTAAGTTTCTAGCGTACACCTGAGTTGTCTTCAATGGCAGAAATATAAACAGAATTTTTGTTACAAATACAGACAAAAGTAAAAAGTGAATATTTGCAGGTAGATACAACTCTAACACTAAAATACAACAAACCTGCTCGTCCCACTCTAACATGCAGCTAACATATAAGTGCATCCTTGTTGACAACAAGAATGCACAATGCACACTTTCTACAGGTTGTTTTGATTTTATGAATCTTTATTTTAATAAAATAAACAATTTATAACAATGAGGTATTTCATTTTTGACTTCTTAGTTTTAGTTATAATTATTATTATTAGTTATATTCATATACACATACACATACATACACAATACACAAATGCATACAATGCCACTTATTAGGGAATTGATATTAAGGAATGTATGAATTGATAAGTCAAAATATATCAATAAGGGTATTTGACTAGAATGATATATTATAGATCAAACTGTTAGTACCAGTTTGAACCAATTTAGCCAAAAAATTACATAATGTATAATTTATTTATATAAGAAATCATTCAAGAAAATTATTAAATTTTCATGTTTGTCCACGTTTTCAGTCACGAAATCTGGAGTGAATCGCGTGAATCTGGAGGTTTACAGTTGAACCGTAAACTCTAATTCGAACCAAGCCCTTTAAAACATCTTTTGTGATGCGCACTGGTAGGGATTGGAACTCCCTGCCGGCGTCTGTATTTCCGAGCTCATTTAACCCAAATCTTTTCAAGGTTCGAGTGAATAGGCACCTTCAGGGTGAACTCGCTCCATCGTCGGCCTCATCCTTCCTACA
This sequence comes from Bembecia ichneumoniformis, assembly GCA_910589475.2. NCBI lineage: Eukaryota > Metazoa > Arthropoda > Insecta > Lepidoptera > Sesiidae > Bembecia > Bembecia ichneumoniformis. The sequence continues at coordinate 2,831,949 of OU342545.1, forward strand.
TTGATAGATGCTGGTCAAGAGCAAACCCATCTTTAATAAAAAAAAAGTGCTTTTCCCATCGAGAAAATCTACGAGCCAACATGTTATTCCTTATTTTAACTATTATTACTATTATTTTATTCCTTGTTGCAATAAAATATATACTTTAACATTATCCCAATTACTGGTTCATCTCGTTCCTGCCAATAAAACTCATACGCTTGTGGAAAAGAGACAGCGTGCTTCATTCATTGTAAGGCAACGTTGAGCGGAAATTGAGAAGACCCTTTTCACTTTGATGCCGAACATAAAGTGGGATTTTCGTTTAGAGCTTCTTTACTGTTTGTACGATTTTATGTATACAGACTTAAAATGAGTGAATGGCATCTAAATCTCAATCTACCTTATAGCAAGGATTTAACTTATTATAATGCAACTACCTACACCAAAGCCGGATTAACCCTAGGCAATTGTCTCATTTTTTTATGTTAAGTTCGGCAGACAGGCTGACGGTCCACTTGATGGTAGGTGGCTACCGTCGCCTATAACACAAGCAACGCCAAAGCCAAGTAGTAGGATTAGTGTATCCTACTAGTGATGACGTATGGTGCCGAAATGTGGCCTCTCACGGCAGGACTGATCCACAAATTTAAAGTCGCTCAACGAGCTATGGAGGGAGTTATACTCGGAGTTTCATGCCATTTCATTAAATAAAAATATTGTTTATGTACAAAATTTCTTTATTTATTTATTTTAAAAATTTAAATTAATACCTCTTATGTCATACCGAATTTAATAAATCAACTACCTAAAACATTAAAAAGCGACATACATAACATCACATATAAGCTAAAACAACACTATTTACAATTAACTACAGATAAATATAATTTTAACAACAATACAAAAATAGATATAAACAAGTAATATTAATTATTTTTGTAAGATATTTCAATTCAGAATATGACACAAAATAAGATATTATCTTAAAGTAATAGGGGATCGGACAAATTTTCAGAAAGTGTTTTAAATTAATCTTTGTGGATATTTATTCCCATAAAAAATACTATTTTATTTAGTTATATCCTTTTAGGCACTCAAAATCAGGTTTTAATATTGTTTGTTTGAAAATGCCGCCAAAACGCCGCGATAGTTCATCTGAGAATAACAAAACAGCTGCATCGGCATAAGACAATGATTGCCCACAAATGACGTCACGCACTGTGATTGGTGTTTCAGTATAGATTAAAAATATTGTAAATAATAAAATTTTATTTCTTCATTTAAAAATATTTAAATGAATTATATTAAATTATTATTCGATAAATAATCGTAAAAAATTATATATTTTCTTTCTAAGTACATTTTAGATTTTAATCTGATTACTGTCCGATCCCCTATTAAGAGTCTGAAGTGTACGTAGGCGTCAACTGAAGGTTTACTTAAATTTTCTGTAATCGGCGCATGGTGTACGGTAAAACTCTAATGAGTTTTTGTTTACAACAATGTTAAATCAATGAAAAATTATTGTATTACTAAATAAATAATAAATAAAATAAAATAAATAAATTTAATAAACAGAATAAAAATTAAAAAACCAGTTAAAAATATGCTTAAATGGTTCAATTTAAAAATACTTAATACTGCTTTTGAGTATTTCTGAAGCGAGTTTCTATGCGAACAAACAGTGGGAAATTTCATCAGAATTACTGTTGTCTAACAACGTCAGAGATGAAACAAACGGTCGCGGCTAAATTTCGCGGAGTTTCCGTTACGGGTCACAAATTGTTTTTGTGGCCGCCCTAATTATTTCCACTTGATGACTTCACACACTGTTTCAAATACTTTCTGGATGGGACAGTGTGTGGAAAGAGTGAATTAGTATATCCACTATCCATTTTTAAGGTCTTCAGTTTCAGTATAGAAAATACCTCTGTAAAATGTTGTGAAGAAAGCAATATATATGCGCGTGGTCATTGACCATTTGAGTGTCCCATGTCTCTTTGTAATACGAATGACTACTGAGTTTCATTCTTCAAGAGCCACTGGTGATCTAGGCTGATCCACTCAGGCGTCGAAGGGCCGACCGACGTGCCCGGGCGTATGCCGCGGCGCACGTCGCTTGACAACCTCAGGGCGACAGAAGGGGACGTGTCTGACGCCTTGAAACACCCAATAAGGATGCGTTGCGGCTCACGACATTCCAGTGGGCCGCCACATTTGAAGTGAGGCGAAGCCATCGCCCTAAGCTGGGTTCGAAGAGAACAGGGATCCGAGGATAAGGTCTCGCTGTGAACTCGAACTGTGATATTAGTGGGTATCCTCGGTGATAAGTCACTTCACAGGGTGAGTCCCACACTCCCCCTCGTCGACGGGGATAGTGCGTAAACGTCATTTCCCCTCCTAAAAAAAAGCCACTGGTGATTATTCATTTTATGAATTTACCATGTCTAACTTATATAATATCTTTATACATCTATCTATCTATCTATATCTTTACATATTATAAAGTAACTTACAATATGTAATAATTACATATTATTACATATTGTAAGTTATATTATTAAAATATGTAATAACTTCTTCTGGTTTTTACTAAGGCCCGGACTCCACCAAAGCGGGGACGAGACAAGCGAAGCGGAGATGGGTTAGAAACAACCAATAGGATTTCGTTATTTACTCACCGTCTCCACCGAAGCTGAGCGGAGCGGAGAGATGTGTCTTATTGTATGGTAAACTATGACTCACAACAAGTCGACGATGGAGCGCAGTGGAGACGCGTTCGTACGCATCTCCGCTTCGGTGGAATCACGTATGTAACAACACATCTCCGCTCATTTCCGCTTCGATGGAGCCCGGGCCTAATGGAAAGATAAACTAGGAAGGTTTAGTAAATAATTTGCAGAAAAAGCATCAATGTGAAGCCGGGGTCGGCAACATAACACTTATGTGCCGTAGGCAACATAACACATAGTGGCGGGGTACGCCACTAGCATATTTACCCTCAGGCGGTCCTGAGAGTAAGTATGCAAGAGGCGTGGTAGGTAAGTATGTAGACCGGTTATCCATTAAGCAGTGTAGGCAACTACCTAGGGTTATCAGATCTCCTACCTGATAACCCTGGGTAGTTGCCAAAGAAAAAAAATATAAACAAACATTTAAAAAATTAAATTTGTAGATTTTTTTTTACAAACCCTTTATTAAAGTCTTATTACCATGTTCCTTATCCTACTCATATTTTTCATATTTCAATTCAATACATTTTTTTTTCTTGTGGGTGGAGGTCCTACGCTGGCCTCCACTCGAGAACCTTCCGGCCCCAGTGGCTGTCGGCTCTCCGTAAAATATATCCTGCCCACTTTTCATTCCTGATTCGATCTCGCAGTGTAACCCCAAGCATAGCTCTCTCCATAGCTTGCTGAGCGACGCTAAGCTTCCTTACAAGGCCCATAATTAGAGAACATTATGTAAAAATTCTGTCATCAAAATTTCATTAATGATAAAGTTAAATTTAATAAAGTTCATCAATATTACTGATAGCGTTAACATGACATTTTCAAATATAAGAAGGTAAGCATTTACTCGTAATGTCTGTTCTTGCATTTAGTATGTCATTGACTTCGCGTGTAACTCTCCTAGGGTTAGCGGCAGCCAAAGGCACGTAATAAAAATGCAAACTTGTCAGCGTGTATTATTCGTTTTGTTTGTGTATACAAAAATTAATTCCACGTCGTGAATGTTAAACGCTTTATTTTATAAATATTTTCCTTTTTATAATTCACTCGAGCCATTATTTAAATTGTATTTGAACCTTAATAGGTTTTTGATTGGGTGCTATTTGCGTTGGAGACTTCATAAAAATGTAGTTAATATTGTTATGACTCACCATGGAACGTTCTAGAAAAGCATTCTCGTCTGTCAAGAAAAATCGAAAGATCCACACTAGAATAGAAGTCACGCCAATCTCCGGTTATTGTCAAAGGAAATTGGACCTTATGTACACAACATAGAGTTCACATTCAACAGAAATAGCGTTCCCGAACTTTCAACTTGTTTACAATACTTGTTTACTTGCATTTGTTTATTGTTGTTTGTAGTAAATTCGAAATAGATCCAGACGTTTGACGGCGAATATAAATAGGAGAGTGGCGAGGTGGCGAGACAGTTCGACTCTGCGATTCAAAGCGATATTTCGAAACTTACCTGCGACTCATTAACGATATCATTGACGACTTTTGGCAAGTTTAAGGGTTTTATCGAACAAGTTTAGCCCTATTGGAAGTTATTTTGTTTGTGGCAATTTGACTATTTGACTATTGACTCACCCCACACGTAACAATATTTTTCAAAGATCAACCGCAAAAGTTATAATATATACTAGCTGTTTCCGACGACCCTTCACGCGCTAACAGTTCTAAAACTAAGGTTTCTAATTGTCTAACTAACTAAAAAAGTTACATTTCAAAAAAAAAGAAACAAATTAAGAAACTGTTGTTTCCAGCTATTATTCATTTGTATTCCTTTCTGTCAAAAAGAGTGAATCTGATGAAGAAATTCCGATACATTTTAAAATTTTGTTAAAAAAAAAACGAAAAATGCAACGCAAGCCGCAAATTTGTGACGTTTATGGACCTAAGCATTGCCAGTAAGAGTAGCACAAAGTTGGTTTAAGCGTTTTCAATTCGGGAATTTTGATGTCAAAAATGCATCTCGCTCTGGTGCACCCCTGTTACGGAGAAAACGGACGCCATTTTTGAAAAAGTGGATCGAGATCGGCATATCAGTAGTTACGACATAGCTGAAGAACTGGAAATTGACCAAAAACCAGTTTTGACCCATTTGGAAAAACCTGGGTGCTCAATATTTGGGTGTAACACGAGTTCATGAACCTTATGAAAAAAACCTTATGAATCGTGTACTCATTTGGGATTCTCTATTGAGATGTAATGAAATCGTTTTTGAACCGTTTTTGAAGAGATTGAAAAGTGGATCACGAGTCAAGGAGACCTACCACTAAAGAATTTTAAAAATATAATAATAAAGTCGTAGATTCTATATTTACCGCTGCTGTGTCATTAGAAAAGGCACGACTTAACTATGTAGGAATAACACCTTGGACCACCTACAAGGAGAGACAAACAAAGGCTGCATTAACCCCACCCACCGGTCGTCTCGCAAGTATAAGCAGCGGTTGGCCGTCGATCGTCGTTCATTCTATCCAGTAAGTTAAGTTAGTTAAGCTTATAAACTGTAAAATTCTATTTTTGCAAAAATAAAAATTTATTTTTTATAAGAATCCAGAGTCTCAATATCATTTCTCACGTGCGAAAAAGGTCGTGGTCAAATGTCGGTCAGACTTCAGAGACTGTGCAAAACCCGAGCACGTACACTAGACCACACACATCTTTAGCAACTCAGCAAAAATTAAGAGAGTGTAAATGCATCGGCCATATAGCCCTGACCTTGCACCTTCAGATTTCCATCTGTTTCGGTGTCTTCAGAATTCTTTAGGCAGTATCAGTCAAAAGAGGACTGCCAAAACTACTTGTCACGTTTTTTTGATCAGAAATCCCAAGAAACGGCTTCATGTCATTACCTACAACCTACAAGATGGCAAAAAGTCATCAAACAAAATGTACTGTAATTAAATGTAAATAAACTTTGAAAAAAAAAGTCTTGAGTTTTCATATAAAACACGAAGAAGCTTTTTCCCCAACCTATTAAGTATAGATAGAGAGTAAGCTGCTGAAAGTGATAAAACATCCATTGTAATATTACAAATGGAAAAACAATTAATTATATTTGTTTTTGAAAATTTGAATTTCAGATATCACCTAGCGAAGGGACATAAGGGACATAATTTTAATTCAATAGAATAAATGTTAATTTCAGTCGAAAAGGCCGTAAAAACCATATATTTAATATACTCCTATATTGCTAGTCCCTGTAAGTGGCAGCGTTGCCGAGTAAGAGAGACGGCAAGTACATATTTTCTCTCACTCGTTGATACTTGACGACTAGCTTGACGAGTTATGGCTTATATGGCAGAAGCCCTCATCTCTCGCAGGTTATAAGATGCTTTATAAGGTACTTCTCGGACATGCGCACAACGTTCGAAGTCTTCATGAGGGAGACAGACATATATATGTCTGCACCGTTTGTCGTCATCATTTTCAAGACCCTACTAGCAATATAGGAGTATTAAGTATATGGTAAAAACACATCAATATTCTAACAGTGTTCATAGTGATGTAGTTCTTTATTTATATTTCCTTGCATAATTCAAAGAATCTCCCGGGCGCTTCTGCGAAACTAATCGCCGATGGCGAAGGAATTTTCAATTTTACCTCCGATTTGCATATTCAATGAGAGCGAAGCCCTTGACGGCTTGCTTCCTAGACCTATGGATTTACATAAAGCTGTGTACTAAGTGTGATCACTGTTTCATAAATTAAAAATCTAAATTAAGTTTGCGGGAAAGAAAGAAGAAAGAAAGAAGAAAGAAAGAAAGAAAGACTTTTATTCACTGCACGAAAGACACTCACATTGTATAAAACAACAGGACAGAAATTAATACAAAAACGTGTGTATGTGTGTGTCCTCGCGGCAGAGAATCGGATACTGGCTTAGCATTGTGCTGAGGTGTCAGACAAACACCTACACCTACATTTTATAAAAATAAACAACCAACTTTCGGCGTGTTAACTAGTTAAATACTTAAATATGTAAACGAGTAAAATAATGGAAGAAATACCGGATTGTTTCATCGCAATTAAAAAGAGATATTTACTCTCGATGTTGTCATTTTACAAAAATGAACATTCATTTTTGGCATTTTAACTAAATACGTATATTTAAATAGATAAATCAGTAGAATAACGGAAGAAATACCCAAATGTTTCATCGCAATTAAAAAGAGGCATTTAATCCCCATGTTCCCATTTTACAAAAATAAATACTAACTTTTGCCATTTTAACTAAATACTTCAATAAATAAATGAATAGAAAAACGGAAGTAATACCAGATGGTTTCATCTCAATTAAAAAGAGGTATTTAATCCCGATGTTCCCATTTTACAAAAATAAATACTAACTTTTGCCATTTTAACTAAATACTTAAATAATTAAATGAGTAGAAAAACGGAAGTAATACCGGATTGCTTCATCGCAATTAAAAAGAGATATTTAATTCCGATGTTGCCATTTTACAAAAAAATACAAAAAATTAACTAAATACTCTATGAGTAGAGTAAGAGTTAAAGGATTGTTTTATCACAGTTCCAAAAGAAATATTTTTAATCCCAATATTGACATTTCACAAAAATTTACATTTATTTTTTATTAAGGTCGGCAGACAGGCTGATGGTGCACTTGATGGTACGTGGCTAATCATCGCCTATGACAAAAGCAGCGCCACAAATGCTGCAAGTGTGCTGCCGACTACAGTAGGATTAAGGATAAGGGATTTGGAAGGGTTAGGGAAATGGGCTCTGGCATCCCTTACTCACTCGCCGAAACACAACAACACACGTGCTGTTATTTCCCGGTGGTCTGCTGTAAGGGGATGGTTACCAATTGGCTGCCCAAATTACTACGAAACGCAGTATGTCCGGCCGCTGCTTTCCAATCCAGACCAGCCAACTTTGAAAAGTTCATTTTGAAAGTTGAGCCTGCCGGGAATCGAACCCGGGAACCCTAGAACAGAGAGTTAAGGCAAGGACCCTAACTACTCATCCAACGGGCTCGTCACTTGTTGGTACATTTTAGAATGATGATTCATATTACACCGGGCCGGGCGCTCACCGTATTTTTCTCAACGTGCCCCGGCCGGGTTTGCTATTTGCTACTGTGCCGCGGACGGGCCGTGCCCCGGCTTTGTCAGTTCCAAGTATTATTATACTATTTTGTATTAATATTACTACATATGCTTATAAGTTATATAGTATTATTATTAATATTACATCTTGAGGCAGCCTCGCGATTTTGACTCGCGAGCCATGGCTCGCGCGGCAGCCTCGGGTTAATGCTGATACCCCGAGGCAGCCTCAGGTTAGTATAATACTGATACCCTGAGGCAGCCTCGCGGTTTTGGCTCAGCGCAGCCTCGTGTAAAATCTAATACCCGAGGCAGCCTTGCGGTTTTGGCCTCGGCAACCTCGGGTAAATATTAATACCCAGAGCGGGCCTCCCGAAGTTGTCTCAGAGCGCATGATGAAAACAAACATTGGTGAAGTATGACCGGCCGGGGCGCGGACACGGCCCGTTGAAGTATGAATTGGTTCATACAAAAGCATACTATGAATATCATCACCGGACCCCGGCCGAGGCACGGACGGGGCACGGCCCGGTCTAATATAATTCCACCTTTAATCTCATCCGGCTGTGTCGACGTGTAATTACAATCTGCGACCTTACTACTATTTATTTGCGACCAATTTAATTTTATCACTTCATTTTGTGTAACGTTCGAGATTGTCTACGGATTCAAACAATTGCTTGTCGAGAAATCTAATTACAACACGTATTTGGAGATCACTTCAACTTGATTGGTTTCGGCGTTTGCGAGAATTTGTTTAATATGATAATATGTGTGCGGGGATTTAATACTATCGAAATCACTTAACCAAATAATATTATTAGTTTCTAGTCTCAACGAACCAGGTCTAAAGATAGTAATTAACTTAAGAATCAAATAACATTACTTCTCTTTTTACAAACTAGCTGAAGCCCGCGTTGACAAATCTATACTTTACTAATATTATAAAGCTAAAGAGTTTGTTTGTTTGTTTGAACGCACTAATCTCAGGAACTACTGGTTCGAATTGAAAAATTCTTTTTGTTTTGAATAGTCCTTTTATCGAGGAAGGCTATAGACTATATAACATCACGCTACGACAAATAGTATTATTATATATGCAGTGTCCAGTACCGCGTACACCATGCGCACGCCGGCCGCCGCCGTATGGCCGTACGCCGAGTTAAGCTAGTAAAAGATAAAACACCTGATGTCTTTATTGCTGTTATACATTTGCCAAGCGTTGAATCTTTATTTTTACAATAGCTGTGGCCCGCGACGTCTCACGCGTGGAATATATAGTCTATGTCCATCGTAAAATTCTATTTAAATTCTATTCTATTTATTGGTGAAATTGGACGAGTAGTTTCGAAGATTACCTCCTACATATAAACAAACAAACATACTTTGGTGGATAGGATTAGAAATTCTAAAATTCGCCGAAGAACCAAGGTTGTCGACATAGCCAAGAGAATTAGCAAGTTGAAGTGGCACTGGATCGGTCACATCTGTCGCAGAACGGATAATCGATGGGATTGAAGAGTTCTCTAATGGTGTCATAATAATAATAATAATATAAAAACGTTTTCCTTGAAAGTTTTAAGAAGTTTATCCACTTCCTTCAATAGTTTTAAGTTCATCTAATTTTTTTTTTCTGACAACCCAATATTAATATCGACAAGCCCATTGAATGAGTGGTTATAAGGTTAACCTTAACGCCCACTCTCTAAGGGGACCCAGGTTCAGGACCCATTCCCAGCGGGACCAACTTTGAAAATGAGCTTCTAAAAGTTGGCTCTGGACTGGATCTGGTAAGTAATGGCAGGGCACACTGCGTTTCGCAGTCATTTGGGCAGCCCGTCTGGTGGAAGTTACAGAAGATCACCGTGAAATAACAGCGTTAACCATGAGTTCCACATCTTCCACAATGTTGCATTCGGCACAATTTGGCGTCGCCACTTTTCGTATAAAAAATCCAAATTTGCTAAATGGAATGTGTCCAGAACGTAAACTCATGGCAATTACCAGGTCGCCTCTGCAAAGCGGCGCATCAGCAAACAATGATACGTCTAAAGGATGTGGCTGGATGGTCATATACCAGATACCTTTTTCCAGTGATTTTTTTATCGAAGTATTCCTTTCAGAGTTGTTTGCATCTCTTCTTTAAAAGGTTTACTACTGCGTTCCACACCTGAGTTAGCTGGCGGCAGTAACCAACCCTTGAAATGACAGCGTGCGTCATTATTTTTCGGTCAGTGAGCAGGAATGCCAGAACATATTTCCTTCTTATACCTTAATTTTAATCTGTATGAACTTGTAACTCCTTTGGAGTTGCTTGGTCAATAGGGGACAGTAGGAACCAAATGGACCATCAGAAGGTTTGTCGACCTTCCAGTTTTGTCTGTGTAATTAAATAAAAAGCATACTTTTTGCAGATAATAACGGGTTCTGTAAGGGAAAACTACTTTAAACATATATTGCAAGACATACGAAATGATACGGCACGATATATCTTTCTTGATTCATAGCCAATTATATTTTTTCTTTTAAATAGTACCTAAGTCTACTAAGGACGTATCATAACATCCAAGCCCATTGCATACTAACTGTGCACTAGGTTAGATCTTGTTGTTTTATCTCGTTGAAACAACGCCAAACCCGCCTCCGAAGTGGTCACACGCATACGTTTTTGATCAACAGTCAGTAAACGCGGCACCTATAGAGCGGAGAGCTTCTTCATATCTAAATGTTGGTGTAAGATATTGCGCACACTTTTACTCTTCGGTCGTTCATCACTATGTCGTAGATTTTAGCGATGACCTCTGGAGTAGTGACCTCAACTGGGCGTCCTAGCCGCAAAGCATCACTTGTACGACCACAGCGAAAATCGGTAAACTGCTTATGAATCATTTTAATCGACGGAGCAGAGTCCCCATAATATTTATCAAGTTTTTTTTTTCGATTCCGTAATAGTTTTTTTTTTTTGCGCAAAAAAATAATGTTTGCAAAAAATCAAGACACAAAATTCACTTTTCTCCATCTTTGCAAAAATTTGTTCAATCAAATTTTTTTAATGGCTTTCACAAAAAAAAAAACTAATCGGCGGTACTGGCTGAAAATTTTAATTTAGTCCTCCAAGAGTTGTGAACTAGGAGGTTCCATGCAATTTACGATAATTTTAATCCAAAATAGATTTTTACCAGACTTATCACTCGGTCCTAGTATATGTAGTTGGTTGGGCATGTGTTTTGTGCTGGCCTTCTCGCAGTTTCAGCGAGGGCAGCATTCGTTTGTCGCCGTCCGTTTACTTAAAAACGCTTTATGAACCTAGCAACGTATTATAATTTTTAATGGAGTGTTTTCATTGTGGACAATAATAAGTGTTGGTGACTGGCGCCGAGCTGAACTTGCTCATCTGAAGCACACCTGGACCTGGATGCATCCGTCGAGCAGGTACTGTTATTCGATTGCTCTTAATTTTGTGTAAGCGCCAGCCAATACTACAGGATAAAACCATAAAACCGCTCCCGCACACGCTTAGAATGGTGGTTATTTACACACCGCCATCCCAGTAGTGGCATATACAAGAATTCATTGGAACACTGGAAAAATAGACCATAGGAAAAAAAAATATTTTCTCCCGATTGCTTTTTATAATGTCTGCTTTATTGGCATCAACATTAAAAACTTTAAAACAACAACAGTTCACGAACATAACTCATGGCCGGAAACAATAAACATGGCGATTTAAATTGAAATGTGATTTAAATGGGTACCTATTCGAGAACTTTCCTCGTAAATGTGTAGTTCAAAATTTTCTCTGTTGCTTCACAAATTTTATCGCATCCTTCCTGCGGTGGAACTGCGGTTTTATCCTGAAGGTCGGACAAGTTTAATCGGGTCCTCTGAGTCTGCTCGAAAAGGGTTGAAAATTTGTTCAACGTCGTATTGTAACATTTAAAATTGAATTTCATTCCGTTTAATATCACAGCCTTTAGCTCTGTTTTCGGGTACCACCAATTTTGAGGTCACATTTAAATTTTATAAACTTTTTGGTTTGTTTGGGATTTCATTAGGAGTGAAATCTCTTAATGTAAACATCCTCCTAGACCTTTTTAAATTTGCGCACTATTTTATGATCAGCAACTCTGTTGTTAAAGACACTTAAAAAAATAGCTTTAATCATTTGGAATTCTCAGTATTTGTGACAGACTGTATACAAATCAAACCAAAATATGTGACCAGTATTTCATGTAAGCTAAGAATAGTTATTTAATCAGTTGAGATGATTTTAACAAGAATCAGGGTGAAATTGTATAAATGTTTTCAAAGAAAATATAAATCCATTTAACTTAGTGAACGCTCGTTTTCAAAGAGTTGGCCGAACAATAAACAAACTTTAGTTCAGTTTGTTGTGTATTTCATTGTCCAACAATAACTTTAGAATTATAAAACACATGTGTTATATGTTTTAGTACTACCTACTTCTTATATTTTAATACTCTGCGTATATACACTGCTTATATTTTCGCACACTGCATTTCGCAGTCATTTGGGCAGCCCGTCTGGAGACAGAAGACCATCGTGAAATAACAGCACTTGTGTTTCGGTGAGTGAGTAAGGGATGCCAGACCCCATTTCTCTTTTCCTTCCTTAGTATAGAAGGCCTTATCCTTAACCTTATCCTCATACCTTATCCTTAACCTTACTATTTTATTTTTATTTAATAATTCATTATTATTATTAAATAATAATGAATTATTAATCTATACTTCTCTATAAAGGTTTCTCGTATGGTTACCAAAGCATCAAATATTGTCCAGAGAATGAGACAAGTGATCCTGAGTGTAGGGTCGAGTGCAGAAAACATGTTATACGAGTATTTTGACATAACATTACATACAGGTAATTTATTAGAATTAATTAAGCGTTTATTAAGCGTGGGATTTAATAAAGGCCGCGTATCGACCCCGGAATCAGGCTACTTCTATCCTGTCCTATTTTAGTTATTGGGGAGGCCTGCAAAGGACTTCCTACTGCTGATTATGGTGATGTCAAAATTTGACATATCTCTCGCTCTTGGACCCGCAATTAGGATCACTCGTGTCAGTCTCTTAGAAACTCCTAGAGGCCTAAGGTCCGCACTAGCAAACAAGTTCCATATGCGTGGCGCTGTAATCGCATTGCAAAATGTTGTCTAGCCAATGCCAATAGCACCATTTTTAGGTTATGTTTAACCTGTGGGACTTGTTTGGTGGCGCGGATAGTAGAAATAGGTTTGCGTGATTCATATGCACTTTCTGGCTTGATGTACAGGTGATCAATCCAAATGGATCAGGAAAGTAAAATCAGAAATATAAGAAATGCGAAAAATTTCCTTTTGAAATAATTAAATAATTAACTTTTATATTAATTATATAACAATTATAATTAATTATATAACAATCGAAAATCGAAGCCTAATGGTTCGACTCGAATCGCTTATGGTTTCAGCTTTGTCCTCACTGACCCAATTGGATTTATCAACCTGTATATACACTTTCCGTAACACTTAATATTATTTAAAATAGTTCGCCTTAAAATTTAGGCTAATCCAAAATAAACAGATGTTTTCATAAGTACTTAGTACAAAGTTGACATTAAATCCCCTTTTTGTTAAACATTATTATTCATTGATATTCTCTTGTTGGGGCGTATAATATTTTAATAATTTGTTTATCCTGTATTGCTTCAAACTCCTAACTATGCGTTTTCCACGTTTCAATGCTTCAAATTGCAAGTTTCGTTCCGGACTCGACCTCGGAGAGACTAAATCTGGACATCTGAAAGAGGAATTACCTATAAAATATTTGCGTCCTTGTATGATAAGTGTGTACCAATGATTTAATGAGTAAAACGGGATGAAAGGCTCTACATATTCGGTAAATTTAAGAATATACCTACAATCACAAATCATGAGTCCAGATAAAGGAACTTTAAGAACAACAGAGCAAGGCATCAATTTTTTAAATCTTTATGTATATTGCTTGTAGAATATTTTGTCACGGTATATATTATGTTTTATAATTTAACTATAATATTTATCACGTATATCACGTATGATTATATCACTTGTAATTGGTTCAGTACTGTGGTTTATTTTATTTATATAATCATATTTTTTATTTATTATCGTCTTGAGTGGATATTCTTTAAGCCAAAATTGTTCACACGGAAGATCAGAGCGCAGTGCGACATATAGCACACAGAACATGCCGAGTTGAGGCGATTCACTTAGCACGCTCTGGCAAATACAATAAATCGGCAAAATAATAATTATATAAAACAGTTTTAGGCGGAAACATGTATGTATACATATATGTGTGTTTATCTTAAATAATAAAATGTGTAATAAATTTTTTTTAGGGTTCCGTACGTCCGAATAAAAAAAGAAACCCTTATAGGATCACTCGTGTGTAAGTCTGTTCGACCATTCCCCCGACCCTTATCTCCGAAACTACTAAACCATAAATTTTGAAAAAAAAAACAGAAATTAGTTTTCTATTTATAGATTATAGGAAAACCTATAAGAAGTCCATGATATTAAAATAACATGGTAAATCACTCAATATTGAGCGGATAGGTAACATCGTACGGAATCCTCTTCACGCGAGTTCAACTTGCACTTGTTAAGTTTTTTTTCTCTCACTTCTTTCCATTCCTCTCTTCTTACAGAATTTAAATTAAATAATGTGATAATGGTGAAGATTAACTTACTTGTAAATTTCAATGTTGTAATGGTTGTCGTTTTTGCAACGTGTGGTCCACTTAGACCAGTACTTGAAACCCTCTCTATGAAAAATGGTAACTGCACACGCCGCATCGTCTCTGATATCGTCGTCTAGCAGCGCTGAAAATTAAAACAATATTTTTCTTTTTGAAAACGTTAGAACACGAGACATTTCACTGAGGGACGTGATTAGAAAACCAGGTGTTTTAGAGACCTTATTATGTCATAGTCTAATCTTCACCTTTTGGAAGACACATGTCAAATTTTTGTAAAGCCAAATAACAACTTTAACAAAGAAATCTTTTGAGCACATCCACTTGTTAAATAAAAATGGTCTACTTTAAAAATAGGAAAAAGATAACTGAATATAAAAATACAAAGTCCCATAAACTGTAACAGGCGGCTGCGGACGCTGATTTAAGTAATAACACAACTACACTCGGACAAAGACAGTCCGCAGTGTAACTCAAAAACGGTAGTGTAACTTGATAACTTCGCAATAATAATAATTATTACTTATGAAAATAATAAGCCTTTTCCTTTTTTTTAAGATGAGTTTCCTCTTGGCCAGCATCAATCCGTATAGGAAAGATGAGGCTGACAATGAAGCGAACTCACGCAGAAAATGACTATTCACTCGAACCGTGAAAATATTTGGATTTTATGAGCTCGGAAATACAAACGCCGGCAGGGAGTTCCAATCACTAGAGCAGTGCGCATTATAAAATATGTTTTAAATCAACAAGGTAGTGGTGGTAACCAGCTGTACGCTTGCATGTCCGATAGAAGAAAGGCGAAGGCGGTATGATCTCATGCAGCTCCCGAGCACACTCTTCGAAGTACATCTTATAGAATATACATATATAGTCATATAGACAGGCAATTTTGCGTCTATGTGCCAGGCCCTGCAGCTCTTTTTCTTATTAATGTACCGTAGCCTAATAATACATTGTAACCATACATAATGATGTATATGTATGATGTATAGGAATCATTGTTTCATTGTTGAAAGTGTACCCTTTACAAACGCTTATATCTACTTCGTATACATGTTACGAAATTTTCAAATGCGGTCGTTGTAACCGGAGTTTTGTTATGGTTTACAATGTTATAATTGTGTTACACAAATATTCTCTTGTAAGAGCTTGACAAATATACAGTTGCCTATATTAAGTACGCAGTAGGACGTCAACTGCTGGACAAAGGCCTGTTCCCTAATTTCCCAAAAAGACCAGCCAGAAGCAGCCTGGATCCATCGTCATTCCGTGGCTCTTATTTTAATAATTAAGGACATTTAAAAAAATTCCTTACACAACTGCTTGCGGCGAAGATAGGTAGTTAGTGTTATACTTATATTTCAAGGCGTTTTCAAATTACTTAATTTTCTGCTTGTTGTTAACGTACTGTTTTCATATACTGTGTCAACAAGCTAGTGACTGAAGTGGCATCGCGACTTCTTCTCACTAGTCGTCGTACTGTTGAACCATCCTTATCACTATTATAATAACAAAGTTATTTCTAACATTGAAACGGCTTAATCAATTTGAATGCGGTTTTCATTGATTGCAGCAAGCATCCCGTAATATTTAGTGATTGTTTCATTCCAATCGGCTTAAAAACAAAAAAAGTTACGCGCTATACCGTATTTTTATTTTGATATTGTATTAAAAAAAACGGGACAAGTGCGAGTTGAACTCGCGTGAAGAGGGTTCCGTACGATGTTACCTATCCGCATAATATTGAGTGATTTACCATGTTATTTTAATATTATGGACTTCTTATAGGTTTTCCTATAAGTAGAAAACTAATTTCTGTATATTTTTTTCAGTAGTATCGGAGATAAGGAGGGGGGGGGGGGGTAGGACAGACGGACACACGAGTGCCAACGGATTATCCTAATATCGTTTATCCGAGGATAATATCCTGGTTTAACATATAGGATATTATTTATCCTGGAAAAATGTTAGGTTCCCGAAGGATCGTTTATAAATATAAAAAAATGGCACCACTGTCGCCGCCGTGGTGGCGCCAGCCACCGTCGTTATAGTCATAATAATTATACTTATTGCCATAATAATTAGGCAAAGTAGGCACCAGGTAGTAAAGTGTAATTTTCATTACGTATTATTAGTCAGCAATTGATAGTTTAAAGAAGAAATATATGTTATGATTCCAGTTGTTAGAATGTTTATCTATGTATATTATGACAGTGGTTTTTAGTTTCAACGAATATGAACGAACGGTTGAGTATCATAATCAACATTAACCATAGACATAAGATTAGCGATTGTATCACGATGGCTAGTCGGTTGCTTTATATAGCAACGAAAATAATGGCATCATATTTATTTGCAAAAATTGTAAAAGATAGCATAAATTACATAAATATTGTTTTAGAGTTAGTGACTATTTGCTAAATTGATAAATAATCTCTTATATATAAAAATGAATCCCCATTTCCCTTGGCCACGGCATCACGTGTGAACGGGTAGACCGATTTTAATTCGGTTTTCACTAATGGAAAGAGGGATAAATGGGGAATGTTCTTATATATATAAAAATAGCACCCCGGGCGAAGCCGGGGGCGGGTCGCTAGTATTAAATAGTTTCTGTTGCCTTCTCTTTATGTGCAACCTTTCCTTTTGGTTGACTTAGTTATCTGTGACAAGACAAATAGTGTACAGTTGAGGGCGCACGCGCAATCTATTGAAGTCTGTTTAATGAAAAACTTTTTTTTGTGACACTATGTCTTCTGTAAATTATAAATCTATGTAATATATACTTACTTAAAATTATAAAGAGAAAAGATTTGCATGTATGTATGTTTGTCTCAAAAAGTACTGAACCGATTTTAAAAAAAAATTCACCTATGGAAAGCTACATTATCAGCGAGTAACATAGGCTACTCACCCTCCCCTCATCTCCCCCCTTTACCCCCCTCCATGCAAATGTATGTTTGTAATGAATAAACTCAAAGAATAGTGAACCGATTTTAAAAATTGTTTCACCTATGAAAATTACATTATCAACGAGTAATCTTATATACATATATAAAAATGAATCCCCATTTCCCTTCGCCACGGCATCACGTGTGAACGGGTAGACCGATTTTAATTCGGTTTTCACTAATGGAAAGAGGGATAAACGGGGAATGTTCATATAAATAAAAATTGCAACCCGGGCGAAGCCGGGGGCAGGCCGCTAGTATTTTATAAAGATACCCGAATGAAGTCGCATGCAACAGCTATAATTAAGTTATAAATACACATTTATTCATATTACAGTCTATATTCATATACAACTCTGTATATTACAGAGTTAGCAAATAGTAATTATAGCTCGCAATTTGTTTGCTATATGTAGATGATTATCAGCGATTCTTATGAGAATCTTATCTTATCTTATGCTTTTATGAAAGCAGGGTAACAACTATCGAATCTCGTAAAATTTAACTATAAATATGTATTTATAATCGAATCGGTCATTTCAAAAACCTCATAAGTCACTTAATTAGAATTTTTCAGAAATCAATAAAAACTGTTTCATACACAAACAAATGAGTCTTAAAGGACTTTTTTATGTTCAATTTAGTATTTGTGTGGTAAAATCCTTCACAGCTTATTAATAGAAATAATGAAAAAAAAAAAAAAACTAAAAAACAGTTCTTGACTTATGTTGTTTTAGCGAGAATAGGGTTAGTGGTATATAATTTAACCATAACAATAGTAGTAATCATATTTTTTATTTCTTATAATTGAGAATTACACTTAAAAATAATCTTATTATCATTTTACATGTATTAATTTGTCATGTTTTAATATCTTTATGGGTACATAGTCATATTCTCCATCATTCTCATCTGGATTACCTTCAACATTTGCAGTTGGCCATCTAAAAATGTTGTTATAAAATGGCATATGCTCTTCCAGAATGCTATCTTGATACGCATCTCTCTTTAAGAAACCATTTACAGAATACCGCCGTGAAATAACAGCATATACGTGCTGTTGTGTTTCGGTGAGTGAGTAAGGGATGCCAGAGCCCATTTCCTTCTCCCCCCTTCTAATCCTTTATCCAATCCTACTGTAGTCGGCAGCGCACTTGCAGCAGCTTTAGGCGTTGTTTATGTTATAGGCAACGGTAGCCACCTACCATCAAGTGGACCGTCAGCCTGTCTGTCGACCTTAACATAAAAATAAAAAAATTCAGCAAAAAAAGCATGTTGAAAAAAAAGGTTTTTGAAATGACCGATTCAATTATACTTGACGGACTTAAGAGCAACATGGTATGAAAAATAAATAAATAAAAGGCAGTAGATAGTCTGAATTGTGCTCGGAGGAGTGTACTCTTGACCGTCCGCATTGTAAAAATGCACGCCCTATAAAACTGTGCTCGTAAAACGGTTGCTCGCAGACGGAATTGTTTATTTCGAAGTTGTTTGCACTTGACTTGTTAGCTGCCGTTCATATTGCTTCACTTTTTGCTCGTCCACAATCTTTGTAAAAATAATACATTGCGTACATTTTGTTAAACTTCACAGAGATAGTGTATTGTGTAACATTTTTCTGTCTGAATAAAATGAATCTCATTTGAAATGAGTTTTTCATTTTATTTATTTGTTTAAGTTACAAATATTTTTGATTAATATTATTAAAATATTAATTGGTATATAACATAGCCAATAACAAGTTTACAATAAACAGGCAATTATTTGCTTCGGTGTACTTTTTAGGGTTCCGTACGTCCGAATAAAAGACGGAACCCTTATAGGATCACTCGTGTGTCCGTTTGTCCGACCATTTCCCCCCTCCCCCTTATTTACGGAACTACTGAACCTAAAATTTTGAACCTAAAAATTAAATCATTCAATATTGTGCGGACAAGTAACATCGTACGGAACCCTCTTCTCGCGAATTCAACTCGTACTTGTTAAGTTTTTCTGCGAACAACTTTGTTTATGCTCGTTTTTGGAGGACCTATATAAGTATATAGTCGATTGCTGTTAAGGTTTCGATTTTGTTTCAGGCTCAAATGCACAGATCCATGTCTTGACACGTGTGAAGATATTATAGACAGTTTTTGATGCATCTCAACTTCAACATTTCCTTGCAACAATCGACGCAAACTTTCTTTTGAGCGTTTATGCGGAATCCAACGAGAACAAATCTTTTTTACGGACAAATATTCATGCAATATTTTATTGATGTTAGTCATACTAATTCCCAGAGTGGCCCCTATCTCGTGGTATGTCACATATCGGTCTTGCATTATCAGTTCATGCAAAGCTTCGATGTTTCTTGGCACAACAACTGATTTTGGACGGCCTTCTTTGAGCATTTCCTGAAATTAAAGCCTACCGCGAACAAACTCATTATATCAGCGTTTTACAGTGGCAGAGGATGGAGCTTCGTCGCTAAAAGTCTAAGTAAATTCATCGAAGAACTCTTGTATTTATAATCCAAGACAAAAGTCGTATAAATCATCGCACGAAAATTTTCAGGATATAATTCCATTTACTTGGTGAGTTTTTTTTTCAAGTTACTGGTAACAACACAAATCGCGATCAAATAATAAATGTTACGTTAAAAAAGTCAAACGTTTCAATAGCAATGCCAGATGGTGCCTAAAGCGCTTAGTGTTGCCAAAGCTAAATACTATTACGACTAACTATGGGACGTTCTGGAAAAAGCGTTCGCGCCGACCGAAAGCCTTGAATGTTCAATAGCTTGTTTACAATCTTGTTTACATTTTCTGGTAGATTCGAAATACATCGAGGCGTTTGGCGACAAGTATAAATAAGAGTGTGGTTGGTCAAGGGAATTAGTTTTGCGACAACAAGCGATACGAAAGCGAATCTTCAGGGCTTTTGCTAAGTTACCTGCGACAGTGAACCGGCGACACATCAAGGGAAACATTGACGTCTTTTGGCAAGTTTAACGGTTTCATCGGACAAGTTTGATAATTTTGGCAGTCATCTTGGTTTGTGAAAATAAATAGTTTCTTTCGCTCATACACGGCATTTACACTCACCCTGCACGTAACAATATGTAAGCAGCAACCTATGTGTAATGTTTGCTTAAAAGTTAGTTAGGTATTTATTTGTACTGGTATTCGCTTACTCCGTTGCGTGGTTTAAGAGGAGTTAGCATATATACTCAATGTAAGGATTGTCAATTAAATATATTGCAAAGTAAATTGCGTAGTGCCTCTAACAGAACTTAGGCCGCTAGCGGAAATAAGTTATTTAAGTGAAATGTACTTACATTCACAGGCTACATTGCATTGTCCCCCGCGTTTGCCTTCCTTGCACCATATGCTTGGTATCTGAAAAACACAAAGGAATGAAACATAAGAATTTGAAATATTTCTGTACTCGTATCTGGGCGACCACGCTGCGCTCGGTGGACTGGTGATATAATTAATTTAAAAAATAAATAAAAAAAAAAGCAACAAAACTGAAACGACATTCAAAGAGAGGTAAAACAAAGTGACTACAAAGCTTTTGTTTACTTATTTGAAATATGTTTTTCAACAATTGAACTAAGGTTTTTAATTCTCAATGCAACAATAGAGAGTATACAAGTGCGCTACCAAACCAAACTTTTATTAAAAGGTTAAGGGATAAGGTAGGATAGGATAAGGACAATATATACCACTAGTAGCAATTTTTTTGCAGCAAATGCATATCGACTACTTATTTAACACATTTTATGATTAAGACTAGCTGAACTCGGCCACGCTTCGCCGCGGCCCATACGGCGGTGGAGTGCGCGTGGGGCGCGCGGTACTGGACACTATATAATATAATATATAATACTATTGATCGTAATGTTATATAGCCTATAGCCTTCCTCGATAAATGGACTATTCAATAGAAAAAGATTTTTTTAATTCGAACCAGTAGTTCCTGAGATTAGCGCGTTCAAACAAACAAACAAACTCTTCAGCTTAATATATTAGTACTCGTAGTATAGATAAGCAGGAAGATTGGCGTCCTACTTAAAGGTAGATTGAGTATGGTTGCCTATAAGCACAAGCTACACCAGAGGGAATGTAAATACATTACTAACTCCGTAAAAATATCCTGGGATAAAGCGGAGATAGGATAATGGGCTTGGTCTTCTCTCACTGACACGCCTAAATACTGCTACCAGTCAGTAATTTTTTTTTAAATGTTAAGCTCGGCAGACAGGCTGACGGTCCACTTGATGGTAGTGGCTACCGTCGCCTATAACAGAAGCAACGCCAAAGCTGCTGCAAGTGCGCTGTCGACCGCAGTAGGATTTGGAGTAGATAGGGAAATGGGCTCTGGCATACTTTTCTCACTCACCGAAACACAACAGCACACGTGCTGTTATTTCACGGTAGTCTTCTGTAAGGGGGTGGTTACTGCCACCAGACGGGCTGCCCAAACGACTGCGAAAACGCAGTGTGCCCTGCCACTACTTTCCAAATCCAGACCAGAGCCAAATTTGAAAAGTTCATTTTCAAAGTTGACCCTGCCGGGAATCGAACCCGGGAACCCTAGAACAGAGCGTTAAGACAAGTACACTCAAAACAAATTTATATATAAAATGGCGCTGAAACGTGGTCTCTAACTATGGGCCTCGTAAGAAAGCTAAACGTCGCTCAACGGACTATGCTTGGGGTTACACTGCGATATCCAATCATGAGATACCGAGTGAGGAGATTCGTAGAAGAACGAAAGTTGGGGACATGATCCGGACAATTAGTAAGTTGAAGTAGCAGTGGGCAGGACACATAGTATGGAAGGTTCTCGAATGGAGGCTACGGATTGCCAAGCGCAGCGTAGAACGTTCAGTGTTCACCCACAAAGTGGACAGACGACCTGATAAGGGCCACAGGTCGAAGGTGGATCCAGGCTGCTTCTGATCGCTCTTTTTGGAGATTTAGGGGGAGATCTTTGTCTAGCAGTGGACATCCTACGCTGCTGATGATGATGATGATGATGAGATATAAAAAAATATGATACTTTGAAATTTAACTAACCTGAAATAACCCGTAATATTTCTTCCCGCTAGGGCTGACCACAAAGGCATTTGTGTCCCGGTTACTGACTTTTTCGATAAGACAAACCCCTGAAAAATTAAGTTAAATTCATTTTAATTACATAATTGTGGGTTCACACATGATTCTCATGGAAAATGTCCTATGGCAGTTAGAGGCAACTTTGTATTTTTTTTTCTCTATTAACTTTGTTTATTTTTTCAAATATTTTAATATTTAATAGGTACTGTTATTGTTATCATAAGTTTATTAATTATTAGCTGGTGCCCGCGACTTCGCGTTTATATATGAAAAATATAACACGTGAGAAAACATATGAGTAATATATGTCTTTTAATTTTTTTTCCGAGGAGAAATCCATTTACGGATACCCTACCGCTGCCTAGGCGATAGGGGTATGTGGGACTTACCCAGTCCTGAAAGGACTGGTAATACCCACTAAAACTCCCCGGGGACCCCTGGATGCCCTTGTATGAGTTGGATCGGGCTCTGGCGTACCAACTACACCGATCCTACTCTGGGCAGCTCAGCCAGTTGGCCAAGTTAACGTCACATTAGGGGATTGCCTGGGCCACCGAGACAATCCCCAGACGAGGGGACCTTTCGATCGCGCACACAGCGGCCAGACCATGCGCGCAGGTCCTGGGCATTTGAAGGAGAGCGTCTTCGCCTGGCCACTCGTCTACGTCAGGAGCGGCTGGAGCATCCTTCGCCCGCTACCTCCTTGCTGGACCTAATGGGCAAGGTCCATGGATTCCTCTCTCGCTGCCGAGGGAGCCCAGTTTCGAGCGGCCGCATTAAGCCGACCTCTTACCGTTGGGGGGTTGCAGCTTAGCCCACCCATCCTGTGGTTTGCCGGGAGGCCTGCGTCTGAGCAGGTGGCGCACCTCGCCGTCGCGTCGCCTCGCATCCACTGACTATATGCCCGTCCATGCCGCAGCGGTGACACAATCCGCTGCGGTCTTTGGTGGATGGGCATGTCCTATATGTCCTATATCCTATACCAGGAATGTAATAATTTATATGTGTGCCAAATTTCATCAATATCCGTTTAGCCGTTTTGGCGTGATTGAGTATTCTACACTATTCTAACATAACATAGATCGTAAAAATAAAAGATAAAATTAAAAAGTCAAATTCGAACATTTTTTTATATAAGTAGTAAAAATTAAGGATTTTTTAAAATATGTATATCTTCGGAAATTACACAATTTATAGGTTATAATTATATTAAGGGCTTCACTTGGGCAAATGACATTTACATTAGAACTCGCTGGCGGCGGGCGGAGACAATTCAACGGGCCTAGAAATTGTGTTTCTTTGTTTTTACCATTGGAACAATAAGTTAAAAAAATATATTAATACAATTTTTTAAACTAACATTAACTTATTAATAGGTACAGGATTCATGTGCGCGCAATAAGCCGTTTTCGAGAGAATTTTCAATAAAAGTCAAATTCTTCTTGTGTTCTAACTTTTTTTGTGGAGTCTCTATTACTTTATCTGAAATTCTAATTAATACAATTGGTACTTCACGTGTTTAAGTATAATATATATTTTTTTCAAAGCAATTGTATTGTCTATTTCTTGTAACATCTTCATTAAACAATGGATATTTTTAGTATTTAGCATTTGTCTCCACCTTAATACTACTTTTATTAAAATCAAAATTGGGAGTGTCGATAATATATCAGATAACACAAAACTTAGTAAGTATTTTACAAAAAAATAAATTTTATTGCTTGTGGGCGAAACGATAATATGGATACAGATAATTTACAGATGTTTAGGTCTTTTAAGTCTGACCATCTGTCTGCCCGCCTGTCTTTATAATATAAAAAATAGTATAGTAGCAAACAAAACATTTTCCTATCGATAAAAATACAATATTGATATTGGGATTACATAATTCACGGATCGAGTTCGGCTTTCGTTGGATTGATTCGACCACTTTCCTAATCCCATGTTATTTTCTCAAGCGATTTATTATTATACCTATTCATGTAATATGCTCTTGCCGAAAACAAACAAACCCATTTAATAAAAATACGCCACGGTTCAATAAATAACATTTTCTCTGTTTTAGAATTCCGTTTAATTTCAATTAAGTACTAGGGACCTGCCTTCGGTTTCGCACTGGTTTCCTTGTGTAAATTATACACAGAAATCTTCCTTAGTTAATGCTCTTTCCATTAGTGAAAACCCCATGAAAATCGGTACTGTATATAATTTGAGATTATCGCGAACATACAGACAAATTGTTTTGTAAAATGTAAGGATTCTTTATGGCTTAGTAACAATTTTCAGTCGCTTATAAATTTTTAATTATACAAGCCTCGCTTCAGATTGGAGACCAGTAAGATAACTTCATGGTTGCTCTTTTTACTTACAAACTTTGTGATACAATTACTAAATATACAATTAAAATGTTTTCCTAACAATAGGGGATCGGACAGTAATCAGATTAAAATCTAAAATGTACTTAGAAAGAAAATATATAATTTTTTACGATTATTTATCGAATAATAATTTAATATAATTCATTTAAATATTTTTAAATGAAGAAATAAAATTTTATTATTTACAATATTTTTAATCTATACTGAAACACCGATCACAGTGCGTGACGTCATTTGTGGGCAATCATTGTCTTATGCCAATGCAGCTGTTTTGTTACGATATGACCACAAATGACGTTACGCGCTCTCAGACGAACTTATCGTAGCGTTTTGGCGGCATTTTCAAACAAACAATATTAAAACGTGATTTTGAGTACCTAAAAGGCTATAAATAAATAAAATAGTATTTTTTATGGGAATAAATATCCATGAAGATTAATTTAAAACACTTTCTGAAAATTTGTCCGATCCCCTATTCTAATTAGATTTTCCAATTATTTTTAATCGCCACTGGAAATAAAAGCATTAATACTTTAGTAACCTTGTGCGATGTTGATACAGCTGACTTATTATCATGTTCTATATTATAATCAGGATATTCACCTAGTTATAGAAAATAAATTATAATTTTTTGTACGTATATTAATTTTTCACTTGTATATAATATATTTTATGAGATTAATTATGTCGGTTTGACACGGGTGTAATTTATTTCCGCAAATATAATGCCTTTCTCGATTTATCGCTCTTTCTTACCATTAGTGAAAACAGTATCAATATTCGTTGGTTGGTTTAGGAGCAGTTAGTGAAGAACATATGCGGACAACAACTTTATCTTTTACTAGCTGAACTCGGCCACGCCTCGCTGCGGCCCATACGGCGGCGGCGGCGTGCGCATAGGGCGTGCGGTTCTGGACACTGCTTATATATAATACTATTTATCGTAGCGTGATGTTATATAGCCTATAGCCATCCTCGATAAATGGACTATTCAAAACAAAAAGAATTTTTCAATTCGAATCAGTAGTTCCTGAGATTAGCGCGTTCAAACAAACAAACTCTTCAGCTTTATAATATTAGTATAGATATATCTACATCTACATATTATCTATATCTACATTCAAACATACTTATTATCTATTATTATTAATATTACATATAATAAAATTGTAAAGGAGCCGTGTTTGTACATTAAATATTTTTTCAAAAAAATAATTTGTACCCGTTGTACTTATTACTGTAGGTGTTTTCTGTTTGTCTGTGCACGGTAATCTCAGAAATAGCTTAACCGATTTGAATGCGGTTTTCACCGATGTATTGTAACAAGCTTCCCGTAACGTTTAGTGTTTGTTTCATTCCCATCGGTTTACAAACAAAAAAATACGCGCTATACCGAATACCACACGTACGAAGTTGCGTGCTCAGCTAATAATTCTATAATATGCATAGATATCTAGTTATAATATTTGCAAACTAATTTGAATATCGTAACTCGAAATTCAGAGAATTTAGTGTATCCAAACTGTAATTAAACTGTATGCTACAAAAAATATCTTCATATAAGTACGTAATAAAATATACCTGGTATTTGAGTGTTTTTCAAATGCAAAATTACACATTTACAAAAATTTACGTCGTATTGTGGGTTGCCTATGTAATTAGGTAAGTACTTAAAATAATAATGGTCTGATAATTGAGTAAAAAAATATACGCAGTTTTTTGTTTATCAGGTATGTCTACTTAAGGTGGCGCTGTATGAGCGTGAGAACTCAGTAATAGGTATTTGGGAGAATTTGTTGTCTCAACTTACTATAATGCGAATAACCGAAGACAGAATGCGACGCAACACATTCGCGCCACTTATTCAACTCGCGAAAATAATAAAACATACGCCAGCAATTCCAATATTTTAGAAAAACCTTTATAGATGGTATCTATTGACATCCCAATTTCAAATGTACATTATAGGTAGGATGTTTCGATCGAAAAATATTTTAGGATTTTAGTCAGTAATTACAAAAATTCAACCCGCGAAAATGTCACAAATTCTGCACATTTTAGAAATTAATTATACTAGATATAAAATTTATTTCAGTATTTTGTTGCGATGCAAACGTTCATCTTACTTATGTCCCTAAAATGTGATATTTTTTTATGTATTGCTACCACCTATAATTTGTGAGTAATCATGGAATTACGTAGTATAGAATAAGTAAGTTGTTCGAGTTGGAAAGTGCCCTCTTAATACGCAATCTACATAAAACGAATCTAATTTAATGAAGATAAAATTGACCTCGTTCGTGACTTGTTAAGATTGAGATAATATGAAAATGACCGCACATGATAACGCTGTGTTGGGAATTAATTTATAATTTGCGTAGTTATGTAACTACGTAGTTATATAACTTTTATATTGATAGTAGTGGCAGGGCACACTGAGTTTCGCAGTCATTTGGGCAGGCCGTCCGACGGCAGTAACCACCCCCTTACAGAATACCACCGTGAAATAACAGCACGTGTGCTGTTGTGTTTCGGTGAGTGAGTAAGGGATTTCCTATCCCCTCATAATCCTACTGTAGTCGGCATATATTATACTAGCTGAACTCGGCTACGCTTCGCTGCGGCCCATACGGCGGCGGCGAGCGCATGGGGTGCGTGGTACTGGACACTGCTTATTTATAATATTATTTATCGTAGCGTGATGTTATATAGCCTATAGCCTTCCTCGATAGATGTACTATTCAAAACAAAAAGAATTTTTGAATTCAGTAGTTCCTGAGATTAGCGTGTACAAACAAACAAACAAACTCTTCAGCTTTATAATATTAGTATTGATTATTATATTATATATAGCTGGTGACCGCGGATTTGCCCGGGTTGAAAAATAATAAAAAAAAACGCCTAATATCTTTATTGCAGTTATAGCTTTTCCAGGCGTTAGATGATCCCTCAGGAACAGTACATTTTTTCTGGATGAAAGGTACCCTATCTCCTCTCCTGCATCACTGACAACGTGTATGCAAAATTTCATGATGATCGGTTCAGCGGTTTAGGCGTGAAAAGGTAACAGACAGACAGACAGAGTTACTTTCACATTTATAATATTAGTATGGATATAGTCGTAGTATGGATTGACAGAATCACTATTTATATTCATTTCTTTGTAAACAAAAAGTAACCCAAACATTGTTATCAGTTTAAAGTTTATATTATGTCTAAGTTGATAGATAAATCTTTAATAAGTAATCGATTGTGATCAGTTTGATTGCATTTGTGTGCGTGTTACCGTGTGTGTACGCGGCGAGGCGTAGTTTTACCGGCTTCACTCCGCCGTTTATAGGGCTTTAGTTCTTATTTTATCTGATATAATTATGCCAACGTTTTTATTTACTTAATAGTAACTTCTTCGAAATACAAGGAAATTTTCTTGTGGGTTTTTACATAAGACTCATTGCTATGTTTTATATTGTGAATTCGTTTTTTGTGTCGATCGCGATCCTCAAATGATAATAATCTCGCTCGTGATTAAATGTATGATTATTCTAACATTACAAGTTTGTTTTTGTAGTCCGTTAGGGCGAACAATACCGTGAACAAATTAAGTCAAGGTTATAAATGTGCAAAACATATACTTTCGTACATACATACCTATAAATATTTTATAGAGCTCTCCGTATTTGTACGCGCTGCGAATAATAGGATTTTGCACAATATTTTTTGTAAGTACCTAATTATTTATTAAATTGAAAAAAAAAAAGAAAAGAAAAAAAAAAAATTTGGCTTTAACAAAAGAGATTCGAACTTATATCGTGACGACAGTGGATCGTTTAATCCACTGAGCAAGCTATCTCTGCTTTCGTAAAGCGAAATTACACACAACAAAAAATTCCACAATAACAAAAATGTTGAAAATATTTACACACATTTTTATTTAGCATATTTTAGACTATCTTATTTGTATAAAATCTTATTGCAGGCGCACAGTGTACGACATCTTTAAAGCTTGAGATATTCAATGTGTTTTTTGTGATCTTATTACGCCTTAGCTTTCGATTGCGTCCAACAAGAGACTTTAATCAAGAAATTACAATACTACGGCATAAAGACAATACATAAGGTCTCAATTGGAAAATAAAATTCAGACTGTTGATATCAAACTTCAATGGGGCCCACATATAGCTGGATTGGATTGGCGAATAGACTTCGTTTTGCAGCGTTCGCGTTAAAAAAATATCAGCTCACTGACGAGGATACAGCCTTATTTTACTGTGACAAGCAGCTGATGTTCAAATAGTTTTCGTGCTAATAGTAGAATGTAGGTTTTCTCGGTCGGTATCCATATGAGTTGTAGGTTTCCGGGATGATGGCCCAGGTCTGTTGGAAATTCTTCCAAACGTTTCGTCAACAACTGCGGTTGACATCCTCAGTGGTGTAGTCCGTATTAGCAGAAAAAGTACATCACATCACTGCACTGCAATGCACCACGCAAGTTTTCGTGCTGCAGAAAAGGGCTGTTCGAGCTGTTTATAATTTATCCAATAGACATTAATTAAGAGATAATTTTAATGAAACCAACATATTAACAGTGCAATGTCAATACAAATTTGATAATATATTTTTTTGTTATGATCGTTTTAAAAATAACAGTGATATTCATAATTGTAATACTAGAAATAAACATGATCTTGCTTTGAACCACACAAGGCTAACGAAAATAGATAAATAATTTAAAGGACAATGTGTACGTTTCTAGAATAAAATCCCCAAGGAAATACGTGAATTACAATTAAAACATTTGAAAACGGAAAATTGTTAAAAAGCGTATTGTAAAGTTAATGATTATTTAGCAGATAAAAATGTATGGGATTAAAAAGAGCGATTGCTTGAGAGTTTCTTTCGCCGTTGCTTCTCTTTTTAAAACGCCATTTTGTTTCCGTAACGGTATCAAAAAATAATCTTTTTATTCTATTTTTGAGAAATAAACAATTTGATTTGATTTGATTACTATATTATAGGTAATTTTTTTGTACAGCTATTTGTTATTTACAAGTGATAAGCCTGATTATTAATTATTGTTTTGGTTACTATTAATGTAAGTAGGTTACAAATTACTTTGAAAGAAAAATATGTGATACATAATAAAGAGCAGAGCAAGTCTTAAAGTAATAAATACACAAATAAAAGGAACTATTTCTTTTTTTTTTCTTTTAAAAACCAGTGTGTCGGGCTTTTTGGCAAAATGTCCGCCTAAATATGAGTCTGTTTTTCGACTTTTTGCTAATATTCTGTTTTTTATTATATTTTTATAACAATTATAATTAAAATGATTTTGTCCCATTCGGTGTCGAGACCCTTGGTCCGTGGGGTCCTAGCGCTATAAGGCTTTTTAAGGAAATAGTAAAAAGGTTAGTCGAGATCACAGGAGACCGAAGAGCTGGCAGCTACCTCGGACAAAGAATCAGTCTAGCTATCCAAAGGGGGAACGCTGCCAGTATCTTCGGAACCTTGCCTAAAGGGACTCCTTTTAATAATATCTTTTAGTTTTTATATTAAAATTAGGATTATAGTTTATATTAAAATTATAAACTAACCCTCGATTTTCTATTAACCCCAAACACGATGTAAATTGCTGAGGAGTTGAGTGTCCCGCGGACTACATGATGATACAGAATCAAAATGAGTGCATGCCTTTGGGAGCTATGATGCCATAGACAGACGTACACACCCTGTTTTTACACGCCCTTTTTTTTGGGTTAAAAATGGTTTGATCATATTTTTTTTATGTTAATGCGCGTGTTGTTGGTCACAATTTCTTTGTGTTGGGGGTCTATACAAACACTGGATCCATAAAGACACTTTTTATTTATAATTTTTTCACAGAATTTATTAAATTTTAATCAAGTAGGTACTTATTCAAAAACAAAGGTAACCACAATTTATTTGTAAAGTGTGTCACGATCAAACACCCTTTTGAAAATATAAATAAAGGTATTTTACCTGTATTTTCCAACAAATTAACTAATAAAATGTCACTTACACTGAGCAAGAAAAATGTCATTCGGAATTCCAGACCGAAGCAACTGTCTCACAAGTTTACATCTGCTATCAAATCTCAAACTGTTTACAATACACATACAACATATTATGTTGAACAAAATGACGCGTGCGTACCGCATGGTGAACTTGTCTACTACTGATGTATCTAATTACTACATAGTACCTACTGCGCACAAGAAGATCTCTGCGTTCGCGCATATTTTTAGTTCCAAATGTCAATGTCAGCTGATTGTCCTGTTGACTGCATTGATTACTTTTTAAATACTACGTAAAATTAGGGCTATCCAAGCTCAAATTAAACTGTATTATTATTACTTTCAGAAATTGGTTTTCCATTGTAGGTACGTCTAGTTCGTTACAATTCACAATACACGTGTCGAATTGCTTTTATACAAATTCTGCAACCTCTTTTAAATATTTATATTTTATTTATTTGTTATTAATTTACCAACCAAGATGATATATTTGAGAAAATAACCTGATATCCAATAAATTAGATACTTGAAATCTAGAATAAACACACATTACAGAAAAATATTAGACTACAAAATGTCCAAAATTATAAGTGAATATACCTACATATAAAAAATATCTAAAATAAACTTGGCCTTTCATATAGTGCAATTGTTAGCAAAAATAACTATCAAAAATAATTATGGTTCTTTTTTTTATGTTATTAAGGTCGGCCGACAGGCTGACGGTCCACTTGATGGTGCTACCGCCGCCTATAACACAAGCAACGACAAAGTTGTTGCAAGTGCGCTGCCGACTGCTGTAGGATTAAGGTTAAGGAGTGGATAGGGAAATGGGCTCTGGCATCCCTTACTCACTCACCGAAACACAACAGCACACGTGCTGTTACTTCACGGTGGTCTTCTGTAAGGGGGTGGTTACTGCCGCCAGACGGGCTGCCTAAATGACTGCGAAAACGCAGTGTGCCCTGCCACTACTTTTCCAAATCCAGACCAGAACCAAATTCGAAAAGTTGATTTTTCGAACCCGGGAACCCTAGAACAGAGCGTTAAGGCAAGCACCCTAACCACTCATCCAACGGGCTCGTAAAGGTACTTGCGGAAAGATTTTGCTAGACAACCCTGCGGCGTTGTATGAACCCACGTGTAACTTACATTTCGATCAAATAACAGGTATTTAGGTGCCGAATTTTACGGCGAGATCTTATACTGCTACTGCCATGTCAGCCGTATCAATAACAATTTCTAAAATGTTATCTATATAATCTGACTTAGGCCCTACCATAAAGTTTAAAAGGAGTTTAGTGCACGGCCACGAATAATAGACTTTAAGGTTTTAGCGTCTAAATGCATTACTCTAAAAACATACGAACTTTTCGTTTCCATTGTAAAAAAAATTAGTTTTTGGCGGAGTAGGTCAGATTCGTAAAAGGTTGCATTCCGAATATCAGATATTTCTAATTAAGTTGGATTTTGAGTAGGTCAGGATTAGAGAAGGACAGGCACGTAAGAAAATCTTTACCCTCTTTTGGGTTTTTTTGGCTTCGCCTCAGTAAGGTATAAGGACCAAGAGATAAAATTTGATAGAGGGCCCATTTAGGGCCAGCTACGCTGACTAATTGTCGTAATGTTTGAAGTTTGATCCAACAAGCAGTACAAAACGCATGTTTCAATATGAAATAAATAAATTTAAATTTCCAAAAAACAACTTACAATTTCCCAAGAAGCTTTTGTCGAACAGTCCCGTCTTCGAAAGCTCAACGGCCAACTTGCACCTAGAGTTATATGTTTTACAATCACACTTAGACAAACAAACAAAAAAGAAAACCCAAATAATTCTCATGTTTTATCTCTTTTAACGAAACAATCATTGTTACTTCGTAACACTTAGTACGCGAACTGAGAATCGAATGTCCGGGTTTAGTATGAAAATTATCGACACACACCTATCTAAGTATACCTATGTTATGTTTCTGATAAAACCATGTGATTTGTTATTATAAAGTATAAGTACTTATTGTATCTAATCTATAAATAGTTTTAATGCTTGATAAGTACATTCTTATGTTTTGATATGAAATTTTGTGCTGCTTAAATTTAATTATTTACCATTATATTACTAGCGTAAGGACAGGGCCAACGGCACGGCGAAATGGCACCAGCGCATTGGCCCTAAAATCTCAGTTTAGGGCCAACTAACGTCACTCGTCCCTCGTTCGCGCATGATTTTACGCAAGTAAAAATGCCTTTTACTTGCGTAGTAAAAGGCTGCAAAAACTATGATACAAAGGTTAAAAAACGAACAGGGAATATCGTATCATCGGTAAGTAAACTTGTTACATGTTAAATAATTAATTTTAAAACATTTCATTCTATAGTCAAAGTTCATAATGGCGGCCATGTGCCGCATGCGAATTAAAATAAACGTAACCTTGTATTGACGTCATTCTTTTATTGTTTTTTTTTTCTTTTTCTTAAATGTAATTTTTTTTTTTGTAAAATGTTCCGTTGGGCGTATCCTTACTTTTAAAATCATATAATTTGAACTATACGGGATTTAATAGTGTAAAATTTATGTACTTTTACATTTAATTCGATGTTGTGGGCGTGTCGCAACG
The DNA here is from genome assembly GCA_910589475.2 of Bembecia ichneumoniformis. NCBI lineage: Eukaryota > Metazoa > Arthropoda > Insecta > Lepidoptera > Sesiidae > Bembecia > Bembecia ichneumoniformis. Next base: position 2,865,566 of record OU342545.1, read on the forward strand.
CTTATGATATCGAAGGGACCTTGGAACCTTTACACACAAGTTCAAGACTTTAAATTACATTCCGCTTCGCACAGATGCATTTTTTCTGCAAATTATTCATACAAACCTTCCTCGTTTATCGTCCTTTATACTAGTCAAAACATATCCGGTGGATGGTTTAGAAGAAATTAGCGGAGAAACAAACAGAAGCGGACACTTTATTTAATAACTAGCTTAGCCCGCAACTTCATGTATGTGGTATTCGGTATAGCGCGTAACTTTTTTGTTTGTAAATTAATTGGAATAAAACAAACATTAAATGTTACGACAAGCTTGCTACAATACATAAGGGAAAACCACATTCAAATCGGTTTAGTCGTCTGAGATTAGGGTGCACAAACAGACACACAGACAAAAAAAATTTGGAGCTCGGTATCATAAGTATATCTGTGCAACGTGTACAAATGGATTTCCGAAAAAATATTTAATGTAGAGACACGGCTCGTTTTCTATTTTATTTTATGTAATAATAATAATAGTGTTACCTATTTTTCCCCCACTGATGGTGGTGGGATGGTAACAAGTTAAAAAAAGGTATGCCTAACAAATAAATAAAAATCTACACTAAAGCGGCATCAATTTATTAAATTAAAAAAAATACAAAACAAGTCATGTACACATTAAATTAAATAATTACTTATCATTAAATTTAAGGTAAAAATTCTATCAATTTCGATTCAGTAATATTTAAAAATAAAAACAAAAATCAGCAGGGTCTTCGTGGAGACCAATCGAGACCTACACGCCGTCGATAAGCCCAACCTAGATTTTCCTTTGCCTAAAGGAAACGCCTAAAATACCTAACTGAGAAAAAAAAGAAAGGGGGTATACGTTACGGTTGATTAGAAAATAAAAAAAAATCAAACGTATCTGATCGGGTAGCGAGTATTCTTCCGGAGGGACGACTACGGGGAAGCGCAGCTTGCTGGCTGCAACCTAGCCTCGACGTGCCGAGGAGACGCGGAGAACGGACCCCACTACACCGCTCGATGAGATTCGGACCGATCTCTGGCCGGACAGACGGTCAGAGGACCTGGGATAGGACGGCCAGCAGAGATCCTATGGCGCAGCCCTTCGGGACCCTTGGCGTAAACCTCGCTGGATACCCTCTTGACACTCTCTTGGCACCCCTTTGACACCCTCTTGACACCCCTGAAACACGTCGAAGACATGTCTCAGTCGTCTACCCTACCAAAATGTACGGCTGTCGCCGTGATGGTGACAGGGAATTATACGATAGACCAAACAAACAAAATTAAGAACGTGTAACGTGCCCATCAAGTGCACGCGTTATCACTATTTAAATAAGAAACGTTTTGATATTTTTACAATATCAAAACGGGGAACATAAGAAAAAAATCAAAAACGGAATTTAACCTATTCCACCATGCGGTGCCAAGAAATAAAGTGAAGAATTTTGAAATCGACTATTTAACAACACAAAACGACTCACCGATTTCACTTCGGGGCTTCGATCGTAACAAAATTTAATGGATGATTAAATAAAATCAAATTTATAACAGCACTTGTGCCCAATATGGCGTCGCTTGACGAGCGGATGAATATCGATGCGTCTTTGCAGAGCTCCAAGACGGAAAAGAAAGCCTAGCACAATCGCGAGCGTGAACTCGCCGACCTCCGCCCTGCGTCCCTCTTCACCCCCTCTCGTCTTAAGTCGCCCTTCTACCGATTGTAATGCACAAATCATTATATTTTAACGACGAAGCGCCTGATCTAATTAAACAGCAAAGCAACGCAGAAACCATCATTGTTACCTGAAATTTTTAATGTAACAATAGAATAGATATGTTTGAATATAGATATAGATATAGATATAGATATAGATATAGATATAGATATAGATATAGATATATAGATATATATATATAGATATAGATATAGATATAGATATAGATATAGATATAGATATAGATATAGATATAGATATAGATATAGATATAGATATAGATATAGATGTAGATGTAGATGTAGATGTAGATGTAGATGTAGATGTAGATGTAGATGTAGATGTAGATGTAGATGTAGATGTAGATGTAGATGTAGATGTAGATGTAGATGTAGATGTAGATGTAGATGTAGATGTAGATGTAGATGTAGATGTAGATGTAGATGTAGATGTAGATGTAGATGTAGATGTAGATGTAGATGTAGATGTAGATGTAGATGTAGATGTAGATGTAGATGTAGATGTAGATGTAGATGTAGATGTAGATGTAGATGTAGATGTAGATGTAGATGTAGATGTAGATGTAGATGTAGATGTAGATGTAGATGTAGATGTAGATGTAGATGTAGATGTAGATGTAGATGTAGATGTAGATGTAGATGTAGATGTAGATGTAGATGTAGATGTAGATGTAGATGTAGATGTAGATGTAGATGTAGATGTAGATGTAGATGTAGATATAGATATAGATATAGATATAGATATAGATATAGATATAGATATAGATATAGATATAGATATAGATATAGATATAGATATAGATATAGATATAGATATAGATATAGATATAGATATAGATATAGATATAGATATAGATATAGATATAGATATAGATATAGATATAGATATAAACTTTATTTTGATTCCTAACAGAACTGAGTTGAATATTCTTTTAAGAATTCTGTTAAATACAATAAGTAACAATGAAAACTTCTAAAATTTAAAACTCTAACTTAATATACAAGCTACTTTTAAATGTACTGCAAAGTAAGGAGAACTTTTAATTAGGTGCGGAGTCAAACCACACCTGTGCCCGTCCTTATTACGGAACAGATAAACTTGGTACTTACCATACTTACTTTTCTTAATCGTTTATCTTAATATTCCCTTATTGGGCGGTTACTTTTTCTTTCGCATTTTTAATTTCATTCTGTATTAATTAACCAGAGTAAAGGTGAAACAATCGAGCTATTTAATTTACCTAAGCATTAAAATAACCAAAATTTAAGTATTTAACAAATATAATATACTAACTGTGCACGCGACTTCGTACGTGCTGTAGTTTTTTTTAATCCCACAGGAACCTAAAATTTTTCCAGGCTAAAAAGTATTCTATATGTTAATTCAGGTATTAAACTATCTGTGTGCAAAATTTCATCGAAATCCGTTTAGCCGTTTTCTTTCGCATTTATTAGGAATTCTTAATATTAATGTTGCTTCTTAAAAGTAATCATTGACGGATTTAACACACTGCCAAAGTATTTTCTAATCAACGAAGTATTTTCTGGAATGTAGTGGTAGGTCATTTGGATTGCCCGACTAGCGGAAGTAACTACCGCTTTGCAGAAGACCACACCGTGAAATAACAACATATCAGCTGTTATGTTTTAGTGAGCGAATAGGAGATGCTACAGCTCATTTCCCTATCCCTTTGTAATCCCTTACCCTGGATCCTATTATGGTAGGCAGTGCACTTGCAGCACCTGTTGTGTTGGTTGTGTTATAGGTGACAGTAGCCACCTACGATCAAGTGGATAATCAGCCTGTCTGACGACCTTAGATGAAAAAAATATATACACTGATACTTTGTTCCTTCAGTGATTATCTCATCCATGTTCGCGAAGCGTCTTCGATTCATATTTTCCATTTTAAGACCAGGATAAATTCTCACGGGACCAATTTCGTTAAATTAAATGGCCGTGTTTTTATGAGAGATTTAAATGGAGGCTGATTTTTTTGTCAAAAAATCGCTATCTCGCCTCTCGGTTTGTTCAATATCGACACTCAGATCAAAACATCTCATTAATTAAAACTTTATGTATTAATTAGTGCTTATGTATAAAAAAATGTATTTACTTAATATCTCTACCGTGTTTTTACAAGTCTTCGATACAAGCGGCCCACCTCTAAAAGCGGCTTCTTCCGGATGCATAATTTTTATAAAGAAAGAAAGAAAGAAAGACTTTTATTCACTGCACGAAAGACACTCACATTGTATAAAACAACAGGACAGAAATTAATACAAAAACGTGTGTATGTGTGTGTCCTCGCGGCAGAGAATCGGATACTGGCTCAGCATTTTGCTGAGGCGCTAGACAAACACCTACAGCGCTGATTTTCAGTCAGCACCGGATGTGACTCAAATTATATGCACAAACCTTTAGTGAAAACAGTATCATAATCCGTTGGGTGATTTAGAAGAAGTTGGCCGAGATACAGGAGATAATGTAGAGAAGACTAAAGACTGAAGACCTAAAGAGACTAAAGACCCGCTCTCTGCGTTGCACAGATGCAGTACATAAACCTTCTTCGTTTAGTACTCTTCCCCCTAATAAAAATCGTATCATGTGGTTTAAAGAAACAGACAGACGCGGACAGCATCTTCAACTTATCGGCATAGCAGAGACGCAATTATTTTCTTGAAATTATACACACAAACCTACTTCGTTTAGTAGGTTGCCTGGTTTCGGTTACATTAATAATTATTATTATCTCTTTCAATCCTTTGGCCTCAAATTAAGAACTAGAGTTATATAATATAGATAGAAAGCTAACAAAATGGAGACGAGACTACTAACCCAGAGAGTTAGGTTTTATAGACTGCCTAATCCTGGCTCGAACTTGGGATTCTTCAGCGAGAGGGAAACATGTTAATCAATCAACAGGCAGTCATTGATTAGTTTTAGATCTTTTCAATTAAATACAAAATTTGAACTATTGATAGTGTTATCGAACCACTATCTTAGTGGAACGCATTGGAGAGATAAGAAGACACGGTCTGTCTGTATGACAAGTTTAATTCAAATACGCTATAATCATTAATTAGAGCAACACATATGCGTGTTTGTTCTCTGCAAAAAGGAGCTCTTTCGGCTTGGCTCCAACTTTCCGAGGTGCATCCGTACCTGTGGTCAATGATCTTGAGCTTCTTGGCATGACGTTGTGCTCAAATCTCAACTTCGGTACTTCTATCGAGTCCAAAGCCCAAACAGCGGCCAAAAAGCTAGGCTCTTACATGGAGTATTGCCAGGCCTCTTTCACTTCATGTACTTGCGCGCGCTAAGTGCCTACGCGCCGCTGTACTTTCCAAGGTACACATTCACGCGGTTGCCACCGACGCGAGCGCGCGCATTCACATTTATTTTTTTCTTCTTTGATCTCCGCCAGGAGTAATTGTGTTCCGTGTCTTTGATTTACATTTCGGAAAGAATAATAGGTATTATGCCTCGTAATACGTGTGCAGTGGAAGGATGTAAATCCGTGAAAACTAAAAAATATAATACGGAGAATTTAAATTCTCCGTATTATATTTTTTTAATACTTTAACTTTAAAATCCATTGAATGACATGCACCTACCTAAATATTCTTTGTATTTAATAATTAATAGGTTTGTATTTAATTATAATACTTGAACTTGTGAAATCCGTACCTACCTATCTACCTACGTATCTTTTCGGGTCATGTGCATTGTTTATGTGGTTGTACAATAAATAAATTTCACAACTTACGAAATGGAACTTTTAAAGTTACTAGTGCAAACGAAATTTTAATAAAACAATGTTTAGTAAAAATAAACTCAAGTAGGTAATAAGTATTATTAGCATTCGCGCGGCAACGCGCTGCACCGGCCGCCGCCGCCGCGTTGCCAAGTGGCGTTGCTATGCGGTCTGGCAACAAGGCACGCGCACGCTGTCCGCTACATAGTTTGAGAGCTGACTACAAAATTTATCACCTAGTTACCTTTAAACGAAATTATTTATCTGTAAAAAAAAATTGTACCTATTAAAGATAGATTAAAAATAAAGAGTGTATTACACTTTTTTATGCATTGTTTTTTTAATATGATTTAAATCTGTAAAAACAGTTTTATTTAGTAACATAACAAATACTTACTTTACTCAATACTTACATACTTTACATAAATACTCTCCGCCGTTGTTCAAAATTTTTTTCACAATAGAACAATAATGTATCGCCAAATAATTTTATGTCGAGAACAATTTAGCAGCGAGCTCTCCGACTATTTCATCAAAACTCGATGTTTGGTCGACTTTGTGTTGTGTGGATTTGTGGACTAATGATATACACAATTTAAGCTTTTTTATTTGGTCTCGTCAGTGGAAATAGGAATAAGTACCTACCAATATGAAAACCTTTAGGTACCTACAAGGTTTTTTATCATTGCTCGTTACCTACTAGTACTTATTTACATCTTAAAAATCATGTTATTGATCAACTTGAACTGAGAAGTTGTAAGCTTATAGTTACTAGTTAATTACTTAATAAATAGTTACTAGCGGCTTAATTAGCTTTGTATTTTGGGACGGCCTAGAAAAACTCAGTAGTAGTAGCCCTGACTTTATTACTATTATTTCAATGTCACGCGGGCGCGTGCGGCTGCAGAGCAATAACAACTCAACGTTTGAACTATAAGGTATATTTTTCCGCTAAGCAGTTGGCGAGGCAAAACAGTAGGCATTTATAAAAGTTGTGATGGTCTTTTTGTTAGGGAGTGATTTATCTGTTACGGTAGTAACTACTTATTAATCTGTGGTATTGCTGTCACCTTTGGGATGGCTCAGCAAAATACTACTTGCCACACCCGGTGGATCTCAGAGCTAGGAGGCTTTAAAACATCTTAAAGGATTGGAACTCCCTGCCGGCGTCTATATTTCCGAGCTCATACAACCCAAATCTATTCAAGGTACGAGTGAATAGGCATCTTCTGGGTGGGCTCGCTCCATCGGCGGCCTCATCATTTCCTACATTGATAGATGCTAGTCAATAGCAAACCCATCTTTAATAAATAAGTGAAAAATATATTTTCAAAATAGCTTTTTAAATAAAATACCTACATTATTTCACTGATTTTAATATGAATATTTGTTCAAAGATTCTAAAGTACTGTCTACATCTTTTAAATTATATAGTGTTTCCAGGCCTATTGTTGTGGTAATGGCATTATCACTGGCTTCTAAAGAATCAGAATCAGGGAAAAAATGAGATGAATAAAAAATTAAAAAATGCCAAATATTTATATAAAGTACTTCAAATAAAATAGAAAATACATTTGGTAAGAAACTAGTCAAAAAATTAAACTAAGTATTTTGCATTTCAAATATATTTTATGTTATTTAAAATAATTCACATCCTTACACATTTATAAAAGAGAAGAAAACTTTTACCGACAGCCGACTGATATGATGATCAGAAAAGGATATTCTTCGGAGAACTAAAGATTCGACATAGCCCAAAGAATCAGTGAGCTGAATTGGTAAAGAGCTGGTCATCAATAAACAAGTCTTGAAAACAAAACCACCTTCCAACGCCTATGTCCCAACTGTGGACTTTTGTGGGTCGATGATGGTGATGATGTTGAATCATCATACATGTAGATTCACTATGATGAAATGCGAGCAATATATTACCACGCCATTTTTAGGGTTCCGTACGTCCGAATAAAAAAACGGAACCCTTATAGGATCACTCGTGTGTCCGTCTGTCCGACCATTCCCCCCCGCTTATCTCCGAAACTACTGAACCTAAAATTTTGGAAAAAATACAGAAATTAGTTTTCTACTTATAGATTATAGGAAAACCTATAAGAAGTCCATGATATTAAAATAACATGGTAAATCACTCAATATTGTGCGGATAGGTAACATCGTACGGAACCCTCTTCAGGCGAGTTCAACTCGCACTTGTCCCGTTTTTTTTTTAAATGTGTTGTATACGCGGGGTGCACTAAAAGATTCCGTAATGAATAAGAAAAAGTTACTATGAATGGTGAAAAATGAATTTATTTTTTCTAGAAATATTCTCCATTGGCAATAAATGCACTTTTCATACGAATAAACCAATTTTGGAAACATTTATGCTACTCCTCCGTGGTGACCTCGAAAACATGTTTTTCATACTCTTCGATAGCCTCTTCTGGTGATGAAAATTGTTGACCGCGTAACTGGTTCTTAATTTTTAATAACAAAAAAAAAGTTGCCAGGTCGGGCCTGTACGCAGTATGGCTCATAAGTTCTACGTTTTTAACCTCCGAAACTTTTGTTATGATAAACCACGCAATACATGTTTTTAATTACTTGGATGCAGTAGAAACTAACATGGAAACTTTAGTTACACACTATGCTTATTTATGTATGCATAGCATTATCTTAGCTTACATGTGCAGTGCGCACACCTGACGGTCGCGTGCTGTGTTATCCACAACTTGTTGCAGAATTGCGAGCTTTTCTCCTACTAATGTGACCATGGTTCTGAAGATTTTTGGAATATCAATAATGAAATGCTAATAAAATTTCGACTAGAATTATTTAATTTTATATAATAAAAAACAGTTACTAACTTATCATAACATAACTATTATTATAAAGTTCATTACTCAAATATTTAATTGGATACATTAAACTAATTGAATTTAAAATTTCCGTAAAAATGTAATTATTAGAACGTTAAGTGACTAGCTCAGCCCGCAACTTGGTATGCGTGGCGTTTGGCATGTAACTTTTTTGTTTATAAACCGATTGGAATGAAACAAACACTAAATGTTATGGGAAACTTGCTAAAATACATCAGTGAAAACAGCATTCAAATCGGTTAGCGTGCACTGAGATTAGCTCTGACATTAGTGTGCACAAACACACAGACAAACCGACAAAAATTCTAAAAACTATTTTTTTGACCTTGGTAACGTAAGTACAACATACATAATTAAATATATTTAATGTACAGACATGGCTCGTTTATATTTTATTTTATTTATAGATGAAATTCCAACATGAAATTATTTAAACATGAAATTTAAAGGAATTTATAAAATTCCGTGTAATTTATTTTATTTTTTACGTTAAGGTCGACAGATAGGCTGACGGTTCACTTGATGGTAGGTGGCTACCGTCACCTATAACACAAGCAGTGCGCTACCGACTACAGTAAGGTTAAGGATAAGAGATTGGGAGGGGATAGGGAAATGAGCTCTGGCATCCCTTACTCACTCACCTAAACACAATAGCACACGTGCTGTTATTCCACGGTGAGCTTCTGTAAAGGGGTGGTTACTGCCGCCATACGGGCTGCCCAAATGACCTGCTTCTCTTACTAATACAAAAAATATTACAGAAAACCACCGTGAAATAACAGCATGTGTGCCGTTATGTTTCTGTGAGTGAGTAAGGGATGCCGGACCCAATTTCTCTATCCCTTCCTAATATCTTATCCTTTATCTTACTGTGTTCGGCAGCACATTTGCTGCACCTGTGGTTGTGTTATTTATTGGTTGACGGTTGCCTATGAGTGATCCGTCAGCTTGCCTGCCGATTTTTACACGAAAAAAAATGAGTTCAAATTTATGATACTGCGTTTTAATGAAACGTAAAACACGAAATGGTCTAATTTGAAATTCATGGACACCTTTATACTGAAACTGTTAAAGGCGACTCTAGCGCTAAGTCCACGCGAGATTTATTCGCTTCGGACACTGAAGCTTGGACAGGCGTTAAGTATTTGAGTTATTGTTACAGGGAAATTTACGTTTGCCGGACGCTTTAAAGTTAGACAGCAGCCTGTCAATAATTGTAGTTTTAGTTTTACGAGTTAATCAATGGATAACTTGGTTAAACAATTTTCTAATAGCTCAGCAGGAATATCTTAGTATAACACACACACACACACACACACACACACACATATATATATATATATAATATTAGTATAGTTTCTCTTTATAATATTAGTATAGATTATAAATAAATTTATTAATTTTTTAATTCAATTATTGAAGTTGCTGCCCGCGTCTCTCTGTCTGTATATCCTTTCACTCCTTCTAAACTACGCTACGGATTTAGATGCGGTTTTCGGTAATGAGAATTGCACCCATTCGAAGCTGGAAGAGGGTCGTTATTAGTTGTTTATAAGATAAACAGTTACGAAGTCTCTTATAATTTATTACGAAGTAATTTTCTGGCGATTTAATATTTACTAAAAATATTACTAAATTTGAAATTCAGTTTTTCCATTGTAATTAGGGATGGTTTTTAAAATCTCTCATTAGACTTCAAAATCGAGTCATGTAATATAACTAGCTGTGTCCCGCGATTTCACCCACCTCGGCTTCTAAGGGTCATAGCGTGATGAAAAACGTGAGCAACCAATCTGTGTTGCCAGTGATGACATATAGCGCTGAAACGTGGTCTAAAACTATGGGTGTCGTAAGAAAGCTCAAGAAGGCTTCGTAAGAAGGCTATACTCAGGGTTACACTGCTAGATCGAATCAGGAATGAAGAGAACTAAAGTTACCGACTTAACCCGGCGGAATAGTAAGTTGCAATGGCAATGAGCAGGACACATAGTACGGAGAGCCGACGGCCACTGGAGCAGGAAGGTTCTCGAGTAGACCACGGACTGGCAAGCGCAGCATAAAAAGTCCACTCACAAGGTGAACAGAGGACTGATAAGGGCCGCAGTTCGATAGTGGATCCAGGTTGCTTCTGATCGGTCCTTTTGGAAAATTACTAATACTTTGTCCACTGTTGGACAAAGGGGGAGACCTTTTTTCAGCAGTGGACGTCTTACGGCTGAAATGATAATTATTCCAGAAGGACGAAAGCCTCGAACGTTCTACCCTATCGATGGTAGCCACGCCCCTTTCTGATTAGTGTCAAAGGAAATTGGTTCTTATGTTTACAGCATAGAGTTTACATTTCAACAGAAATATCATTCCCGTACTTTCAATGGCTTGTTTACAATCTTGTTTACATTTTCTGGTAAATTCGAAATACAGAGGCGTTTGGCGCTAAGTATTAATAAAAGTGTGGCCGGTCAAAGCGGTCAAGTGGCGACAAATTAAGGGAATTACTGACAACTTTTGACAAATTTGGTGATTTTGACAGGAATCTTGGTTTGTGAAAATAAATAGATTTTTTCGCTCATACACAGCATTTACACTCACCCCGCACATAACAATATTTATTAATTGTGTTAATCTAGCCTCTTAGAATGCAGACTTGAAACAATGCGTTATATGTCCCCAGAGAACTGAGTAGTCTCAATCCCATTTCCTTGTTGAGGCTTACATCCATTTAAATCCTAAACTAGTCCCACATAATTATATACGTAACACATCTGCGCTACTCCAGCGACATGACACAATATATAGTTACGACAGTAGGCCAGAGGTAGATTCTATTATGTATCAGACTTTATATGCTTATGACATATTTAGGTGTCTTGTTATTAAAAAGAAGCCTCATTTCTCTATGAGGTGACAAGACTTTTACAATTATATTAATTTTGTTATAATCTCACATTGATACAATTTCATTTTGACACATAGGACTTTCATTCCGTAATTCCGTAAGCCATCGATAAGAAAAAATCACTGCTTTCATGCTTTGTTCTCTGATTCAGCTCGTTCAAACATAAAGCCAATGTAAAAAAAAAAAAGTGATATATAACTTCTTGGTCTATATTTCTGACGAGGCATTTTTGTTTTAAGTGTTATGGTTTACGAGAAATTAAATAAATTTTAATGTATTGCTTTGTTACAAATATCGATTCAACGTTAGTTGTTTCAAGAAGTAATGCAATGTGTATATAATTAAACGATAGAGTTTCATTTACACTATAAATGACACGAACAGTTTTTCATTTAAGGGAGAGACAAACCCTAAATACTAAAAATATCCATTGTTTAATGAAGATGTTACAAGAAATGGACAAGACAATTGCTTTGAAAAAAATATATATTATTCTTAAACATGTGAAGAACCAATTGTATTAATTAGAATTTTCGTTAAAGTAATAGAAACTCCACAAAAAAAAGTTAGAACACAAGAAGAATTTGACTATTATTGAAAATTCTCTCGAAAACGGCTTATTGCACACATATGAATCCTGTACCTATTAATAAGTTAATATCAGATTAAAAAATTGTATTAATAAAAAATTTCATTTTATGTATTGTTCTAATGGTAAAAACAAAAAAACACAATTTCTGGCCTGTTGAATTGGATCCGCCGCCAGCGAGTTCTATAGTAAATGTCATTTGCCTCAGTGAAGCCCTTAATTCAATAGTTTCAGAAAAACAAAGGTTTTTTGATATTTTTGAGTAGCGGTTACCCGTAGCGAGGGCCGGTTTTAGAGAGCCCAGTTGTCCAAGGTCATTCGCGTGTAGAGGACGTTATGGAAGTTATCGCTGATAGAACTCTAAAAGCTCGCATTTCGGTCTTTTAGAGTTCTATCAGCGGAGTAAAGTGTGATATATATTTTTCCATTGTATTATTATTTAACAAGTTTCCATTATACGATTTCTTTAGATATGGCAATTTTTTAGATGAACCCTTTATTAAATCCGAATTTACTGAATTATAAAATTAAATACTACTTTTCTTAGAAGAATTCATGAGATTTTTAATTTAAAATAATATGAATTCAAGATAAAAATATTTTCAAGTTGTTTGTTCAAAAACGTTAAATGTATCTTGTGCTCTATTGTGCCAATTTGTGATTATATCAGTTAGTATTACGTAGAGACGATGCAACATTATCAACTTTGTCGTAGGATCCAGCTGTTTTCTTTGCTATTAGAGCAAGATTTTTGATTTCTAATCCATATATAAAATCGAAAACACAATGGCCACAATAATTTTATAATGGCTAGAGAATAACTGATTAATTGTATTTATTTTTAAATATGTAGGTCCTCTCATCGAAGTCTCTTCAGTAATTGAGCCATGAAAAGGTATCCGAGAGACAAGTAACTAAGCTGACCCAGCAGACGTTGTTCCGATAGGTGGTGCCACCTATCGGGTCCAATTTTATTTTCAAACCATATGCCAAAGTGACGCAACACTTCACGTCAATGTACGTCAGTTAAATTATTTGAATATTGTTCATACAAAAATACTTAAATCGCTATTCAAAATGGGGGTTGGGAGTAGGAGGATGGAAAATACTTTACGACCTATTTTCATAATTACCAAATATACAAAAAAAAAAACAGAAAAAAAATCAGAACCAACATACAAATTTCATATCAATTGTTTTTATAAACAATGGATATGAAATTTGAGTTTTGCCAATTATTAAAATTATTTAATAATTAAAATTATTTACTTACGGTTATACTCCGAAAAATTATTCCTTATGATCAACACTATCAAATCAACTATGGTAATAAAATATTTTTTCTCAAACATGCTCGGAAATGTAGAAATTCTTGTACTAAAAACAAGCCACGAAGTTTGTAATTCTTGGCTCATGCATTTCTTTCTCGGCCTAGGCCAAGAATGTTGTATGAAAATTCATTCCTAACCGCTGCTCAGCCCGATGAAACCCGAAGTTTCACGAGTCTTCACGAACGCGCCCGCCGCTGTCACAGGCGTAGTAGGCGGGGGCGTTTCCTTTGCACTCATTGAAAATAAAAAATAAAAAAAGCAGGAAAGCAGACTTTTTTCAGTATCTACCTAAATATTTATTGCTTTTAGTAAACATTTGCGTTTGTTTTATTCTAAATAAAACTGAGTTTATGTAAATTAAGAATCGGCGAGTGAGTAAGGGATTTCCTATCCCCTCCTAATCCTTCTCTAGTCGGCAGCACACTGACATCAGCTTTGGCGTTGCTTGTGTTATAGGCGACAGTAACCACCTACCATCAAGTGGACTGTCAGCCTGTCTGCCGATCTTAACATATAAAAAAATAATTAACCTGTGGCCTTGCTCGTGTTATAGGCGACGGTGGACCGTCAGTCTGTCTGACGAAAAAAATATTGCGTATAAACAAAAAAGTAAAGTAGTGTAACTACTTTAATTCCGTATACTGCGCAAAGAATAAAACAATGCAAGCCTGTTTATTGTATGGTGTTAGGATTCAAAAGGAGCAGTAGGTGCATTGAATTTTGAAAGTGTTAATAGGAATGTTTGCTACGCACCCATGTGTGAATGTTGTACTGAAATGTTCACGGCTTAGCAGCTTACATTTTGCATGCTTATTTATACTTAGCGCAAGCAGATTGAGAGATTTTGAATTAGAAAAATTAGAACTGAATATTTAAGGCTTAGGACTTAGCAGAAAAGCGTAATTTTCGTCGCCTAATTTAACTTGTTAGAGTAAAATAAAACTTAGATAAAAATACAGAACACATTTGAATATATTTTAAAAAGTTTGAATCGGGCAGACTTATACAAAAAAATATATTTTCTGAAAAAGAAAAAAAAAGTAAATTACTAGCGAAGTTTTACTCGATTACTTTTATTTCTTTACTATTACTTTTATTTCTTTTTTCATATTTTACACAATATATAAGAGAAACCTTCCAATTTTAAATTTGTTCCGCTATCTCCGAGAAGCTACAAAAAATTGTTATGGAATATTGCTCCTTAATTCATAGATTATTAGGTTGCGCTCATTTTGGTAAAAATTGTGTTCGTAGACCTTAAAATTAAGACTATATGTACTTTTATTTCGAACGTACTAATATGACAGTATAGTTCGAAATTTCAGTTTTTAACTTGCTGAAAAAACTGCTTGTCTGAAAGTAGAAAGAAATACAGTGAATGAACAAATATAAGCGCAATCCCCTTATCAGCGTGCCTTATCAGTATTGAAGATTTGGTTTGTGTACCAACCTTATCATATAGTAATTAAAATAGTTGTCTATGGAATTCATTCCTTGAAGAAACCACCTACTAATAGAGTATGTATGTTTATTATTTTTTACGTAAAAATTACTGAACTTATTTGGATGAAATTTGGCATATGGATAGTTTATTACCTGTATTAGCACATATATTTTTTTAATGTATGATGTAACATATTTTCGGTAGTATTGTTTCATACTTTTGATAGTTCCGTGCTTTCCTTGCACAGAACACTTTATACTGACATTGTATGAGATTCAAAATTATTGTTCTGTTTCGTAATTAATTGCTTTCTTTTAGTTAAAGTACTAGATTTTTATACTCAGGTTAGATTATTTTATTCAGTTTCCATAAGAACGCTTTCACATAACAAAATGTCGACAGTTGTTGATTCCAGAGGCTCTAGTATGAGTTTACGATACTACACTCGCTAGCGGGAACGTAAAACTTTTGTATGGAAAATCGTGAACTGTCAATGTCAAATTGTCAATTCCCCATATAAATTTTTTACGCTCTTGCTAGCGACTGTAGTATCGTAAACTCATGCTAGAGCCACTATTTGGACTGTGACATTAGTTTTTCGTTTGAAGCGAGATCAGGGCTAGCGATGTCCTGTAGGGTTCCTTTTCACATTTTGGACGCATCGCATCAAGATGTAATCTTGATAAATATCTTCACTTATTAACTCTGTTTTCACCTTCAGATTGCTTAACTTTATTCATTTTAATATACCTAAGCTTAATGATTTTTTTCTACTAATTATCTAATAATTTAATGGAAGGATAGACACAGACACACACACGCGCACACACATTAACATTAGTAAATCGCTCACACTCACACACATACAATCACCCATATATATTTATATTCGTATGTATGTATAAATGTATGTTTGTATATATATATTTGTACTTTGAATTGTAATTTGTCAGACTTAGTAATAGGCTTAATGTAATTTAATTTTTTTTTTAATGATTTGTAATTTTTTGTATGCTGTTAGGTCTGCTAATCAATAAATAAATAAATAAATATCTAATTCCATGAATTTTCACTCGTTAAATGTTCAATCAAATTATAAATTACACAGCAAATTACAGATTTTACATATTTTATATAATAAAGGAACAATAAAAGGAACAAGCAAAATATACAATCAAATTATATACACCTTGTACAATATGTGTAAAAACATATATTCACATATAACTGTTACAATGCTTATTCCCTTAACAGTTGGTAAAAAGATAGCCACTATATTACAATCCCTAGCCAGCAAGAATGTTACCAACGTTGTTCCCGAAAAAGAGCAATGACGAGCAGAACAAATCTGCAGAGGATTTTGAATTTTTTGAGAATTTTGACTAACTTCACTCTGCTCGGTTATTCTAGGATAAAGCAATTTGAAACAAGCAGCAACACAGCTTTCTATCCGTTGAAAATAGTGCCTGTAAAATTTGTTCCTCGAATCGTTATCGTAATTATGTGTTGGATGCGCAGGGCGACGCAGAAGGCGCGGAAGGCACAGATGTGCCAATTACTCGGTCCGATGCCCCGCTGCACTTCTTCAAGCTTCGGGATTCGAATAGAACGAAATAGAACTGTACTTAATGCAACTGAAATTGGCACTTACCTTCTACCAAATAAAGGTTGCCGATTTGAATGTATTGTAAACTTTAGTATCGAAGTGTATTTAAATAATTAATTTTTAAAGATTTATTTAGTGTTAACAAAATTCACAAAACACAAAACAAGCAGACCATGATCATCCATTCAGACCTTCCACTTGCTGGGCACCTCGAACATGACTGCATTTTGGAGACAAGGTCTTAGTAATTACACACATAAGATCAGGTTGGTCGATGCGAGCGCGTAGTTATGATAAGCATTAAGACCGCCCTGTCAAGGTCGTTCAAAACCGCGATAGGTCCGTCACTGTTCGCGCACAATGCTGTACTGATCATCCAATATTCAACCTTATGTAATTCTAAATAAGGTTGAATATCGAATGTAACGTTTGGCTCTGTCTAGGTCCGTCGAAGACCACGTTAGCGCGCTACTGATCATTCGATATTCAACCTAAAAAACGTTAAAATAAGGTTGAATATCAAATCCGTTGACCGTATTTTTGCACAGAAGTAAAGGACGCAAGTCTCAAATCATATTTCGATGATGAGAATAATAATCGGTCTAGGCAATTTTTGTCTTTTATGTAACTAATAAATCGTATTTTCTTTCTATGAGTATTCATTTTACATATGTAACTAAAGTGTTTTCCGAGAAAAATGAGAAAATCTTGAAAAAGGTATCATTTAAAAAAAATAAAAGTATCGAGTCAATTTCCATCAATCGTGATTCTGTCTTTAAAATGACTAGAAAAAGGTTTTAAAAAACACATTATTTAAGTTTTACATTGATGAGATATTTTCGGGATCATAATTTTCGGGAATAATCATAATTTTCGGGAGTCGGATATTTCATTTTAACAACTACAAATTAATATTTAATTAGGACTCGCTTTTTTTTTCTCTTTGGGTTTGGTCCTCCAGTTGGGTTGGAGAAGAGAGACATAATCTCTTCCCAGTGTGTGATCCCACTAATATTCTAAAAAGGATTTTTCGATGGCTCGCTTAGATCACCCTTGCCTAAATCACAAAAACAAAGTATAATTGAATTTTAAACACTACAGTGCCTATTTAGATAAACTAGTGGTCGCCCAGTGGTCGAAATTCGACCGTAATTCATTTAATTTTTAAGTACTAAATATATTAATCTTTTCTCGGTTAGACCACAGACTTTGACCATAAACATATTATTATACATATTAAATACTTATGTTTGTGTGTGTAATGTTTATTTTAAATAATATAATGTATCTCTAATGCATATTTCATAAAAATATTAGTTTCCTCCAGCCCTTCTCCATGTAAACTTTAAGTTTCAGACTCCTCCATCTGCGCAATTTTCTTAAAAAGGAATTCAAATTGTTCGCTTTATGTATTAATATACATATATTATGTACATATATTATGTAAGTTTCAATGTTATTATTCTATGTTACTGCTCCATGAAGGTTACCATCATATCATGTTGCGTGGGGCTCGTCTTCTTTTCAACACTGTCATAAAGGTACACGAACGATTAAATAAGCTCAAAACTTCATGTTTTCGACAAAAAAGACCCATTGACGAGCCCAATGAGTGGTTAGGGTGCTTGCCTTAACGCTCTGTCTCAGGTGTCCCGGGTTCGATTTCAGGCAGAATCAACTTTGCAAATGAATTTTTCCTAGTTGGCTCTGGTCTGGATTTGAAAAGTAGTGGCATTTTGCAGTAATATAAGCCCGTCTGGGGGTTGTAACCAATCCCTTACAGAAGACCATCGTGAAATAATAGTATGTGTGCTGTTGTGTGTAGAGCCTTAACCTTATCGTTTCCTAATCCCTGTCCTTAATTGGATTAGCTGTTAGCTATTTATCCGTTTTTGAGTGAAAAAGTAACAAACATACATCATCACAAACTTTCGCGTTTATAATCTTAGTACGATTCTGTGCCTATGAATCTATACTTAATATTATAAAGCTGAAGAGTTTGTTTGTTTGAACGCGCTAATCTCAGGAACTACTGGTTTGAATTGAAAAATTATTTATGTTTTGAATAGTTCATTTATCGAGGAAGGCTAATGGCTATATAACATCACGCTACGATAAATAGTATTATATATAAGCAGTGTCGAGAACCGCGCGCCCTATGCGCACGCCGCCGCCATATGGGCCGCAGCGAAGCGTGACCGAGTTCAGCTAGTAAAATAATAAACGTGACAGAACCACGTTGATGGACGTGGAGGAACCAGGTAAGTTCAGATATAAAAATATTATATTCAAATTTAATTAGAAATTATTTTCGTGTGAAAATATCTGTATCTATTAATTAATGAAATTAATTAAGTCCTTCAAAAGTTTCACAGTTTACAATTAATTCATGTTACAAAAATATTTTTCACATTTCTCGTAGCACGTTTTCCATAAGGGAAAATTCTCATTTTATTTAAGAAAACAAATTTGCTTCTATTTTAATCAACTCTTGGGTAGGTATTTATTTTATTAAACAAAGACTCTGAAACCCCGTTGGGGTTTACTTTTTTCCAAGAATTAAGCACATTGCTTTAATGTTCCAGGTAAATTGACTGAGATACTTACTTTTAATTTCAGTTATTTTAGAAGTAACCTCTTTTAATCTCGTTAGCATAGCAACACATAACTCTCTCTATAGTCAGATAAAATAAGAACTAAGGATAGACCCCTGTGGACGGCAGAGGGAAGCCGGTAAAACTATGCGTCGCCGTGTACATGCACGTTTACAGTGTGCGTGTAAACTTTACACGCACGCAAATGCAATCACACTACCTCTCGCCTTATTATTTGAGCAACCAATCTTCAAGGGTTTAAAAGGATGTAAAAATCAGTCTTCAAAATATAAAAGCAGGATGGAATCACACGTGAGTAAAATTTGAAATCAATATTTTCAAAAAAAAATTAGGTTATAGCTTAGAAAACAAAACCTCAAACTACGCGCAAATGTTTATTAAACCGGCTTCACTACGTTATATGCAAAATTCTGTCTGGTTTTTATTTGGACCTATACAAAATAAAACTTCTCATATTTGGCACTGGTCTGGATCTGGAAAATAGTGGCAGGGCACACTGCGTTTGGGCAGCCCGTCTGGCGGCAGTAACCACCCCCTTATAGAAGACCGCCGCGAAATAACAGCATGTATGCTGTTATGTTTCAGTGAGTGAGTAAGGGACGCTAGAGCACATTTCCTATCCAATCCCCTATCCTTAATCCTATTGTATTTGGCAGCATTTTGCAGCAGCTGTGGATTGATTGTGTTATAGGTAGAACCATCAAGTGGACCGTCAGCTTGTTTGCCTGTCAGACACTTAACATAAAAAAAGAAATAACAGCGCGCGTGCAATTGGTTGGTAGGGGACGCCAGAGTCGATTTCCCTAATATCTCTCTATCTCTTTATCTTAATAAAGTCAGTAGCAGACATTCAGCTCCTAAAGCATCTATTATGTTAATTGGCGACGGTAGCCACCTACCACCAAGTGTATACAGTCAGCTTGCTTACTTGCTTAAAAATATATATGTACAATTTAAGCGCTTAGACACCTTCTTGTCTTGGATACCGTTCAAAAAACTAATATAGTCAGTGATGACTTCCCAGAGAGAAACAATTACCATTAACCTTGCTAGAAGGCTTGGCTCTTAGCGTTTTCTGGCAAGAATTCATGTTCCTAATGGAATCGAGCCGTCCTATAATTCAACTATAATTATAATTCAACTAATCCCAACTATTTAGGAATTGTTCCTTAGTATGACATTACTGTAGAGATCGCTGTGAAATCTAAATTTTGGGATACCTGGTCACTGAATTAGTTTCAAGTGAATAAGTTAAATAACTTTAAGAGCAGGTAAACGCTGTCCAATGTTGGGAAGTTGAACGTTCTGATGCTAAAGGTATAATGGAAGAAGAAAATTTATTTCAACCAACAAGATCTTTTTTTTAATGTTAAGATCGGTAGACAGGCTGACGGTCCAATTGATGGTAGGTGGCTACCGTCGCCTATAACACAAGCAACACCACAGCCGATGCAAGTGCGCTGCCGACTACAGTATGATTAAAGATAAGGGATTAGGAGGGGATAGGGAAATGGGCTCTGGCATCCCTTACTCGCTCACCGAAACACAACAGCACACGTGCTGTTATTTCACGGTGGTCTTCTGTAAGGGGGCGGTTAATACCACCAGACGGGCTGCCCAAATGCACACTACTTTCCAGATCCAGACCAGAGCCAAATTTGAAAAGTACATTTTTCAAAGTTGACCCTGCCGGGAATCGAACCCGGGAATAGAGATTTTAATGTCAATGTGCAGTGAACTAGCGTGTTGTTTAGATATAAACAATAATATTATATCTAAAGACGAAATTCATGCACGAAGCGACATTTAGTTTATTGAAGCGTCTGTCTCTTCTTCACACTTGCTAGTTTAAAAAAGAGTTTTCTTAGACGGAACTGCAAAGAAAGTAGTTTTCCTTTTTTCTTTATAAAATTGAAGGATTTAACTTTACAAACATTTTCTTTAGCAGCGTCAGCTGTGCTTGGAAGCAGTCGCGCGGCACAATTGTGAAGCGAGTTGAGAACGACAGTTTTTTGTTTATGGAATTAGCTCTCACAAACAACTTGGTTTTCGTTGTTCTGTAAAACACTTTGGTTTGTTTTAGTTGTTCTTTCTGTGCGTGACGAAGTTTTCTTTTTTTTTTTTTTTAAATAAAACATAAATTTTCCATATCGACCATAATTATATCGACTGCGGAAATCCAGAGTAAGTGGTTTTACCAAGGGCTTATTTTCTGATCTAAGATATTAAAGCATGTTGTTTTAAATATCTAAAATTAGGAAAATTAAATTAATTTTTCTATTTTCACAAACAAAATATGGGCTGTATTAGATAACATCACATGGATCTTCGAAGTGTATGTACGCCCATACTTTCGAACGGGTAGACCCATTTTAATTCGATTTTGACTAATGGAAAGAGGAATAAACGGGGAATGTTCATATATATAAAAATTGCACCACGGGCGAAGCCGGGGGCAGGCCGCTAGTAAATAATATATTAAACCGCCGTGAACCTGCATTCAAACCAAATGTTATTTTTACTTATTTAAAGTAAAAAGTCGTTTGAATAAAATTTTTAATTTAATTAAACTAAAGGTACAATAAAAAAAAATGTAAAATATAATTTGTAATTTAAATATTAATTAAATTCTAAATATTCTGAAATGAATGGGAGTTATAGCTGTTCAGTGGTATTATATGTATCTATATTTATACAAGAACTTAAAAAATATAAAATCAATCAAATTGTACAAATTGCTTCAACGTCAAATATGTTGTTTTCTTCCACTTTTAGAGCTTAAGGGTCAGTTCACACCGAAACGCGACGCGACGCGAGGGGCATTGTGCTGCGTCGCGAGATGCATCACTAAACTGTGTACCTTTTTGTATAGTAAATATAGTAATGACGGTTCCGCACGTGTACTGAACGACTATTTTTAATACAGTTGCGAAAATATGAAGCAATTTAATAAATCAAACAACTAAACTCGTAAAGAAAATTTCTGGAAAATGGCGCCAACCGTAGAATAAGCAGAGATTTTTTTTCTTCACCCATTCTGGTAGGCAAAGGAAACTATGCCCATACAGCCAAGTCTTCAGTAGAATTTTTTTATTGATATGAAATGAAAATGAAATTTAATGAGATGAAATGAAATGAAACCTAATCTAACTCATCCAATCAAATCATTAAATCTGATATTGAAACAAATTAGTAGTTTCTTTTTAGAAATATACGTATTTGCATGAATCATAAAAACTTGTATGAATTTTTTTTAGTAAAAACTTCATGGTTGGTTTTTCTTTTTAATAGACATTATTTTGACAGTTGGGAAAGAGAACGCACGAGTTCGGGAAAGGTAAAAAAAAGCACGAGTATGTAATAGCCCACATCCCGAACGCTATACGTCCCTGCAATACGCCATTTTTTGAGCAACTGTATTAAAAAGTTCTATATTGTATTGCTATTGTACTGGGGAGCAGGAAATTTTGAGAGATACACCCAAATTGTTTTTGTTCACTGTTTCATTAATTTTCAACACTTCTGTCATAATTATTTCCAACTGTTAAAACGATAAAGACATTCTCTTTACTACAGACTATACTATACAGTCTAACTAAACTCTGTGGCTTGCACACAGATCAAACATTCGTCTATGACATCCAGGGCTTGGTTTCATTGCCAACTTAACAGCTACATTAAAAAGTGCGCGCCGCGACGTGAAGTGTCACGTACAGGTGTGAATTGACCCTAAACCTTATTTCATTTGAAATATAACTTATTTCAAGTGAGATTATTTCATCAGTTTTAGTTGCCTTTAATGGATTCTTAAAATAGAACTCCTTGCCTCGGCAAGCTCTGAAATGGTTAAAGTAGCTATGAGCCATAATTGCTGCAGAAGCTTGCTCTGAAACTTAAGCACTCTGAACCTTTACAGTTGAGTCTACGAGATATTCCTCGATAGAAATTCATGGACTATAATTTCAATAATAATATTTTTAATAAATTACATTCAGAGAGACTTTAGAAACTCGCATTTAATCAAATACAAAACCTAATACGAACGTGATTGGGTATATTTTTACAAATGTCCACACAGCATTTTTAATTGTGACAAAAAAAATTATTATTAGGTATATGAAAATTTTATCTGCACATTTCTTTTACAATCTGTATTATTTCATCATAATGATCATGGTCAGCCAGTGTCTCTTCATTGCTGCATGTAGACCTCTCACCAGGCTGCATATAGCCACCACCCATTGTCTTCGTGTTTCGCAACCTTTCAGGTCGTCCCACGCTGCGCATTCCAATTCGTGGCCTTCATTAGAGAACTCTTCTACCCCTACTTGCCAATTCTCTTGGCTATGTCAACAAATTTGGTTCTTCGGCGAATTTCAGAATTTCTCATCCTTTCCACCAAAGAAATCCGAGCACAGCTCGCACCATAGCTTGTGGGTCAGTTCTGCCATGAGAGTCCAAGTTTCGGCACCATACGTAATCACTGGCAGGATGCACTGATAAAATAACGTAATCCTCAGTCATTGCGGCAGTGGTGACGAAAACAAATGACGTAGCTTCCCGAATGCAGCCCAACGCAGCCGGATTCTTCTGTTAACCTTTTTGTCAAAGTTGTTCCTGCGTAACTGGATCGTTTGGCCCAAATAGACGTAATCTTGCACATCTTCAAGTGTCACACCCCCCAGCGATTTTAAAAATTCGTCCACTTATAGAAATTTACATTATCAGCGAGTAACATAGGCTACTCACGCTCCCCCATTTCCATCCTTTACCTTCCCCCCTCCATACAAAATTGCCGTTTTCCACGAATCAACTCAAATACCACTGGACCGATTTTAAAACTTATTTCACCTATAGAAAGCTACATTATCAGGGAGTAAGATAGGCTACTTAGCCTCTCCCCATCTCCCACCTTTACCTCCCTCCATACAAAATTGCCGTTTTCAAAGAAAGAAAGAAAGAAAGAAAGCATCTTTTATTCCTCTAAATAAACACAATATACAATGATACAATGAACACACAATGAACAAATAATAATTATAAACAAACAAATATATGAACAAGTAAGAAGAGGAAAAGGAACCCTGACTCAGTATACAGTTGTGGTGCGGACCACAACACTGATATTCTGCCAGGGACCAGAAATTCAGAGAAAAGAAAAGAAAAAAAACATTTACGCGGGACAATTCATAATACGATTACAATCCATGGCTGAAATTATTGCCATTATTTTCCACGAATAATATTTTATAAAGAGTCGCGGACGAAGTCGCATGCAACAGCTAGTAACATAATATAGACACATTGACGAGCCCGTTGGATGAGCGGTTAGGGTGCTTGCCTTAACGCTCTGTTCTAAGGTTCCCGGGTTCGATTCCCGGGACGGTCAACTTTGAAAAATGAACTTCTCAAATTTGGCTCTGGTCTGGATGTGGAAAGTAGTGGCAGGGCACACTACGTTTCGCAGTCATTAGGGCAGCCCGTCAAGCGGCAGTAACCACCACCTTACAGAAGATCATCGTGAAATAACAGCACGTGTGCTGTTGTGTTTCGGTGAGTGAGTAAGATGCCAGAGCCCATTTCCCTATCCCCTCCTAATCCCTTATCCTTAATCCTACTGTAGTCGGCAGCGCACTTACAGCAGCTTTGGCGTTGCTTGTGTTATAGGCGACGGTAGCCACCTACCATCAAGTGGATCGTCAGCCTGTCTGCCGATTTTAACATAAAAAAAAATTTGACAGATTAGCTTTTTATAAGAACACATTGCTTCGTGTAATCTTGCTTTCATTTAAATTCGATACTATTTGACGGTGCGATCTATAATTAAGATCCCGTCAAATATTAAAACGTTCATTAAATTTTGACACGAAATGAAAGAGCCGCGTGCACTCTGCCTTTGACATTTCAATATATAAACATCAGTGTCAATGACGTTGACCATATTTCATAAAACAAGGGATTCGGGCAAACAAAACTTTGTTCATAATACTAAGTATCATTCCACCCGTTTGTACCCTCTATCCATCAACGTCGATGCTCCAAAAGTTGCTTTTAAAGCCTCTAATGAAGTTATCCGGCAAAAACCGGACAGATCCTTTCGCATTTTCGTCACAGTATTTTAATACCAGTAAACAATTAAGTTATTAAAACAGTTAAATTGCTAGGGTTCCGTACCTCCGAATAAAAAATCGGATCCCTTATAGGATCACTCGTGTGACCATTCCCCCCCCTTATCTCCGAAACTACTGAACCTAAAATTTTGAAAAAAAATTACAGAAATTAGTTTTCTACTTATAGATTATAGGAAAACCTATAAGAAGTCCATGACATTAAAATAACATGGTAAAAATCGTACGGAACCCTCTTCACGCGAGTTCAACTCGCACTTGTACCGTTTTTTGCATTAACTTCTCTGACAATCATTATTTATATTATAACTCTTTGATAGAACTCGTGACGTATCATTTAACACATTGAATATCAGGGCCTTGATTCTGTATGGCAATTATGATTTCACGCTATATGTAAGAGAATGAATTTTTAGTAGATATCGTGACAATTTGAGGATATGACGTGGTTTCGAAGTAAGGAATCGCTAAGTGGCGTTAGTGAATTTGGGCCCAGTAGTTGTATTGAACTTACTCATGACAAATTTATTAATTTATTTATATACTACTAGCTGTACCAGCGACTTCGTACGCGTTGAAAAAGAAAATATATGAGTTATTACGCCTAATGACAACAGTGGCGCCGTTTTTTTTTTATGTTTTTAGACGATCCCTCACGAACCTAACATTGTTCCAGGATAAAGAGTAACCTATATGTTGATGCAGATAATAAATTGTCTGTGTGACAAATTTCATCCAAATCCATTCAGCCGTTTTTGCGTTATTTAAGAACAACCATACAACTAGCTTTTGCTAGGGACTTTGTCCGCGTATCTTTAGAAGTTATTACTCGCTGAATATATAGCTTTCTATAGGTGAAAGAATTTTTAAAATCGGGCCAGTAGTCTTTTGGGTTTACTCATTACAAACATACATTTCAGCCCGTCTGGCGGCGGTAACCACCCCCTTACAGAAGACCACCGTGAAATAACAGCACGTGTGCTGTTGTGTTTCGATGAGTGAGTGAGGGATGCCAAAATCCACAACTTTTAATGCTCAATTTACAGATAAAAATAAATGAAAAATAAATCAGGTCTCCAAAACTTCATGAGAAAGAAAGAGGTCGACTTGTCTCTTTATTTCTGTGCCGAGCTTTTGAGCCGTACTTCGTTTTAATAAATTTGAAAAGTCAAAAATTTATCAGAATACTAGAGACCCACCCCCGGCTTCGCCCGGCGCGCAATTTTTATATATATGAACATTCCCCGTTTATCCCTCTTTCCATTAGTGAAAACCGTATTAAAACCGGTCTACCCGTTCACGCGTGATGCCGTGACCAAGGGAAATGGGGATTCATTTTATATATATAGATGATTGGAAAGTACTAATTAATATTCAATGGATGTTATACCATTACAGGATAGCAGCCAGGTTGATGATATACTTACTCTCGGGCATTTCTACTTACGCACTGAACGGAAAAAGCACACGTGCTATCATTTCGCGATATTAATTCTCTGTATCTTCCTCTGTATCGCGATAGTAATTTGTTTGAGAATATAGAACAATACTCTACTGTACCGTTTAAACGTCGGTGACCGCGGCTTCTTAATATTGGAGGACTAACGCTTAGATGTCAAAATATTATTGATTATAGATTAACGCTTTATAAATAGCATTCTCTTTGAAGATTCGCATTGTAGTGTGTCTGTCAATCAAGCAAAATTCGATTGTTTTAATAACTATACCAATCGTTTTCAGTGCTGTTACTTTTTATTCTTCTTCTTCTTCTTTTTATAAGTGGCGATTCGGCTCATTTTTAAAAATGGCCATTGTCCGCCAATGTCGAGTAATTTGATTTCACAAGCTCCGTTGAACTCCGCCACGAGCTCCGTTGATCGGAGCCCGCTCGGAACCCACGTCGTGTGGGCCTTCTTTGTCCCCTAAACCAATCCGGCGGGACGAGCAAAGGCCGATGCGGGTAATAAGCACCGACCCCTGCGACCCGCTGGATTGCCAAGGGTAAGCCCCCCCACCACGACGAGGTCATGGCCCACCTAGGGGGGGTACTTTTTATTGAATGGCAGGTATGGTCCGCCTTTGTTCGCGCTTGGTGGCGCTGGTGTTGTTGGAGGTCACACCATTTTGACAGTTCCCTTAATCGCGTATTGTTTTTGTGTGTTTACTGTTTGTTTATTGTTTGTTTTGGAGAAAAATGGCAGAAAAGTACAGCTTTTGGACAGTTTGTGGGCTGAAAAAAGAATTAAAGAAGAGAAACGCTAGAGTTACAGGGAAAAAAGGAAGAACCTGTGTCCCTATGTTCTCGATGAGCACAAAGGCACAACACAACACTGAGGCATTTTATTTCCACAAAATATTTAATATTCTTTCAATCAACTGATAATTGCATATGAATTAATAGAGTTTGACAGATAGCAAGACCTCCAAATACACCAGCGCCATCTGCTTTGAGCTTTCGAAATTAGCCGCCATTCAGAGAATATGTAAATGTTGGCTCCTTTACTTACTAATATCACACAGTTTTTTTTTTTACAAAAGCAGCCATCAAGCTTCGAACCTTGCCTAATATCCAAGTTTAATATGATACATATACAATCCATACTAATGTTATAAATGTAAAAGTAACTCAGTCCGTCTGTCTGTTACCTTTTCACGCCTTAACTACTCAACCGATTATCATGAAATTTGTACATTTCATCCACAAAAAAGTACTGTTCCTGGGGGAAAAATATAAATCCAACGCCTTCGAAACTATAGCAGCAAAAAGATTGAATAAATTATTGTTCATAATATATTTTGTCGGACGTTAAAATTTTAAATGATTTTATATTACATAATTAATTGTATTGTACATATTTAAAGTTCTTTTTAATGGCATTAACATTTAAGACAGCAGCGTACGTTATTTTAGATATTATAATGGCATGCAATTAAAAAAAAAATTGAAATTATTTCCATTGGAAAATCCTTAAAACTTCGTGGCCATTTTATTAAATCAGTTGAAATACGCACTTTCTCTATGGAAGAATTCTCTTCAACCTAAATTTTACAATTTAAGGAATATTAGCTTGGCATTTAGAGCATGACACTCTAATAGAGACGTTTGTGTGGATCGACCTTTGTGCCCCGGTTCTCAGCGTTGCTGGGATCGTTGAAAAATTTATGGAACATTTTGGTGCAGCAGGATCAATGTTTTATTTTGAAAGAACAATGCCAAAACTTTTGTTCAAACAATTTTGAAACGTCTTTGAATGTCATCAATATAAGGAGAAATAACTAAATTTTCCAAGGTTTTTCAAATTATACTAATGTTCAATGTAAGTCTGGAAACAAATATCAATTTTAAAAGAAACACAATTGACTTACCATCTCCTTGTTAGTATATAGTGTTCTGTCGACACTGATGACATGTGACATCTTCCATTCCTTGAGTAAATGACAATTTAATGTGACAAACAAATACCTACCACAGAACACTATGTGTGTTCTGTGGTAGGTATAGTAGCAAGGAGCATAGTAGCAAGGAGCATAGTAGCAAGGAGCACTCGTAGCAAGGATCATAGTAACACGCTAACCACAACTTAAAAATATTTTATTCTGAACTCAGTGTACTTACAGTTTATTTTAATCTAAAAATACCCTAAATATATACATATTTTAATCCAAATAATAGGTGTTATTTTACATAACCTCAAAATCTTAAAACTAAAACTTTGCTTAGTAATAAATCTAAGACCAGTTAGTTCAGTAAAACTCTATAGGTACTTACTATGTCTAATTTTTATGTCAACAAAAATTTGTATGGGAGTTCGCCATTGTTCTTTAGCACACAGTTAGTTTATTAACACATAAGGTTTTGACGAGCCCGTTGGATTAGTGGTTAGGGTGCTTGCCTTAGCGCTCTGTTCTAGGGTTCCCGGGTTCGATTCCCGGCAGGGTCAACTTTGAAAACTCTGGTCTGGATTTGGAACTTAGTGCTAGGGCACACTGCGTTTTCGCAGTCATTTTGCAGCCCATCTGGCGGCAGTAGCCACCCCCTTACAGAAGACCACCGTGAAATAACAGCACGTGTGCTGTTGTGTTTCGGTGATTGAGTAAAGGATGCCAGAGCCCATTTTCCTATCCACTCCTAATCCCTACTGCAATCGGCAGCGCACTTGAAGCAGCTTTGGCTTTGCTTGTGTTATAGGCGACGGTAGCCACCTACCATCAAGTGTACCGTCACCCTGTCTGCCGACCTTAACATAAAAAAAACATAAGGTACTTTTTATCCTGAAAGATATTAGGTTCCCGAGGGATTGACTAAAAACAGAAAAAAAAAACTGGGCGCCACTGTCGTCGCAGCGTTAACGATGTCGGTCGTTATGTTACTGTATTATACTGTACTGTATAATACTGTACTGTATTATATTTTTCATTTTTCAACGCAAACGAAGTCGCGGGCACCAGCTATATAAAAAATAAAATAAGTAAGAGGTTAATTTTAGTTCTAGATATTTGTACTTAACTCGAGAAGGAGTCGATGCTGCACTCTGACAGGATGTGTGCAAGATGCTTCTTCTTCTTTTTAAGTGTTATGAAGAATATCTCATAATAATATAAACTATTTCTTGAATGAAAGCCCTGTAATAAAATATTAGCATGTGTGCTGTTTGTAAGGTGCTGCAGCGCACTTCCAGCACCTCTCTGTTTAATAACAAATCAAAATTTGAGTCCCTCAGGGGCATTTTTGATATAAGCTTCTAGAAGATATGTGATATAGATGGAAAAATATATGATTTTGGTGGTTTTTTTTTAAATTATACAAAAATCGCAAGAGTTAAAAAAGTTTCAGACAAATGATGTAGAGAATTTTGCTTTACATAAAAAAGTTTATGTAACTTTTTTGGTAAAATTAAAATTAACAATGTTAGAAGATTGTTAATTGTTAATTTTAATTAACAATTAACAATCTGCTGATTTTTAATTGTTAATGCTATGTAGGCTGTTTTTTTTTTTAAATTTACGTATTCATTCAAATTTTGATTTGTAATTAAGTTTTTCTGGACTATTATTTATTAAGCTTTAACGCCATAAATACTCAACCGATCAGAAGTAAATTTTGCATACAAATTGTCAAGGATACAAAATAAAGAGTATCATTTGTCGGAAAAAGAAAGTACTATTTCCAAGGAACACGGACGAACTCGCGAAAAGTCAGAATCAGAAATGTTTTACAATATTTTGTGTTTACAATATTTTGTTGTAAATTTAAAAAAATCACTTAATTAAAGTTTTATACAATGATTTTTATTGTGGCAGACTTCTGATGGTCGACTGATGACAAATGGCGACGGTCCCCCATTAACATAAAAAGGCTATATGAGTTGCAACAACCCTAACGACGTAATAAATGTTTTATTGTTTCACATTTTATTTTGGTTTAGTTTAATGTTGTAGTTTTTTTCTGTGAAATTATAAGTTAATATCTTATGTTTATGAAGATACTCAGACGAAGTCGGGTGCAAAAGCTAGTTTCATCATCAGCCTGTGTCTCACCACGGTCTTCTGTACTTCACATCCCGCCGCTTCCTACGGAACCTTTCAGGTCATCTGTGTGTGGATGGGCGCAGTGGCCACCATTTGAGAACTCTTCTAACCCATTGGTTGGACTACCAAATAGCCTAGCTCGCAGGACCATATGGAACCAGTGCTTTACTAAATCTTATAAAAGCTGGACTAACTTGCCAGAGTAGAACCATTCCAAAGCGCTCATAAAAGCCTATAGTCGAAACGTAACAAACCAGGCTATGTCGCTTAGTAGGAGCAATAGGCACCTTAAAGTAATGGGGCTCACTAGTAGCCACACAATGGCTTGTGAAGATGTGAAGAGTGTCTCTATAAAAAAAGTACTACAGTTTCCAAACGTGGTAGGTATAGGTAGAGAGCTTTAGTTTACGTGGCGATAACAATATTTCAGAAATGGACGAAGTGATACTGGTACTCTAGCAGACAGAAATAGCCACTAAGAAGATAAAAAAACCCATTGGTTATCCGCTCTGAGGAAGATTTGACCATATGCCAGTAAGAAATAAAAAAAAGCGTGTGTGTCAGCTCCGACGCACGACTGCTTAAAACTCCTTTAAACCTACAAAATTAAATGCATAAAATTTTCCTCGTCTAATAGATAACTGGATATCTAATTACTTTATATTATTTAGTTACATTCTGCACACTCAGATGTCAAGTGTTCCAACAACAGCTATGTTAGTTACGTTCGGTATACACAGATGTCACTACGTTTTATTAGTTCAAATAGTTCATTTTTCGACGACAGATGTCGATGCGTCGGCGGATTATAACGCGCTATCGTTTCGTTCCTCAACGAGGATTACACTTTTAGTACAAGATTTCGACGTTTGTTTTTAATCAGCCCAGAGAAACCCTCTGGTGTTGCTTGTTATATACTACTAGAGGGAACATAAATATATGCGTCACGCACAGATGTCAAAGTAACAGATAACGTAACGCTTTTTAGTTAACGATTGTATTAATCTAACTGTTCATAAAATTTCCAAACCGGTGCCTTATATGAAAATCGAGTCTTGAGGATTAAACTCTAAAAATGTTTTGTGATAATTCTATTTAGTATGTAATTTGACATATTTTAAGAAAATATCTCAAATTGTTCATTATACCATAATACACTTGCAGTTTGATTCATTCTTCGTGAATTGCTTTATTTTCTATGAAAATTACAACCAATGTTTAAATGATAAATAAGACCGCCAAAACGCTAAAGTCGCTATATATGTGGGTCATGTGATAGGTATCAATACGTCACTTGATTGCAAACGAACATTTAGCTGTCAAATCGTAGTACGCTCATGTACTGTACTAAGCATTTAGCATTGACTGTAAACAAAGCAAATGACGCAACTCTATATTCCACCAATCGCGTGCGTTTTTAATCACGTGGTCAGACATGAAAATTTAATTATTTTAATAATGATTTCTTATGAAAATCGTACATATTTTTAAATACTGTGTTAGTTAATTTGGTTTAAGAAAATATTTACAGTGAGTCTAGTAACAATTTGTTTCATATTTTCATAATAGTCAAATACTTGTATATGATATCAGCACTATATCATATACAAGTATTTGTCAATACAAGTATTGACTATATACAAGTATTGACTATATCATATACTAATGTCAAAGACAAGTTGTTAATATCAAAGAAATTATATTAGTTAATTCATAAAAATATCAAAACTAATAATATTTGATACCTTAGTTTTTAGGTGTATATCTCACTTCGTATCATTCCCATTATTATGAACCAGCGAAACGCCTTAGATGACATTTTAAAAGAGATGCGATGTCAATGTGCAAAACAATCACTGGAGGCGAGATTTGCAATTGTATGGAGCTGCAAGAGATGAATCGTGTACAGAAATTGTTTCAGGAATATACCTATCCTATACCCTATCTACTCTACGTATTTTCTTTCTCTGTTTCATTCGTTTCAGTTCAGTCGAGCGTCGCTCTTTGGGCCATGTAGACGTACTAGATTCGTTCGTGAGTCAATTTCTACGGACGAACGTAATTCGTCGAAGTTAAAAAGACTCGGTGTTTTGCGATTCTATTTGTAATTGATTGGTTCGTCGCGATTGTGCTGTCAATTATTATATGTCATGTAATTGAATTTTAACTTTTATGGTGTTGTGATAGTTAGCTTTTTGTGTCGTTTTTCGGATTGGAGTTTGAAAATTTAAGTTTAGGTAAGTAGGTAGGGAGGACAAAAGAAATTATTGAAGTAAGCCTTTACTTATTTATTTATTTGACAAGGCTTACCAACTAAATACTTAGACATAACATACAACACAGAAAGATGTTAATGTTGTTGAACTTAAATACTGGCTATATATTTAAATAGTTTTTATTTAAATAGTTTTGAACAATAAAAAGAAAAGTTAAAATTAGAATGTTTTTAAAAAGAAATACAGATGTGATTGTTAGAAAAAATATGGGGAAATCTTTAGAATCTTGAGCCAGGCTTTTAGGGTATTTCAGGGCTAATTTAGTTAGTAATGTATGTTAGTTTTATAAAAATATAGTTTTTATGGTGAGGAAACTCATGCACAATTAATTTTATAAAGATTTTAAAACATATTTTTTTGAAGTTAAGAGACCAATAGAAAATTATGTGTTTTCATAGTGTTTAATTTATTTTATGTTTTATACGAAGGAAAACAAAATATGTGCACATAATATGGAACAGAGTGTTTCATTAAATTAAGATGTTTGGAACAAAATTATGTAGACACACAAAATCGACTTCTCACAAATTTTTAAGAAAAAAAAAACATTACAAGCATGAATTGAAATTACAGGAAAGCGCAGCA
The DNA here is from genome assembly GCA_910589475.2 of Bembecia ichneumoniformis. Lineage (NCBI taxonomy): Eukaryota > Metazoa > Arthropoda > Insecta > Lepidoptera > Sesiidae > Bembecia > Bembecia ichneumoniformis. The sequence continues at coordinate 2,898,941 of OU342545.1, forward strand.
TTATTACAGCAAAATTATAGGAAACACAGCAAAAAAAAAAAAAAAAAAAAAAAAAAACAACAACAAAAAGAAAGATATGATAATATTTATACTTACACTGACTTCTAAAATGTTTTACGTTATGATATATCTTCGGATTTTTTTTAGGGGGGTTATTTGGGGTTCTTTTCTTTGCTTCGTACAGTTGCTTCGTGTTCTTTGTGCTTCGTGCAATTTTTTTCTCCAAATTATATAAGTACACAAACCTTCCTCGTTTTTTTGCTATTTTCATTAGTGAAAACCTTTGAATGTTTTGGAGGAAGTCAGCGGAGAAACACACAGACAAATCAACTTTATTTATAATATGTACAGATATGGAATATAGGAAATAGGTAGGTATATGGACGCGAAATATTTCTAATTAGCTTTGCACGTGACTTCGTCCGCGCCTCTTTATAAAATACTATGTTAATCGTTGATAATTTAGCTTTCTATAGATGAAAGAATTTTTAAAATCGGTCCAGTAGTTTTTGAGTATATTCATTGCAGACATACATACAAATCTTTTCTCTAAAATCTCTAAAACTTATTATTGTTTCAGCAACAGTATATGTAACATAAGGCCTATAATTTTTATATAAACATGTTATACAATTTATTGCATTAGCCTACATATATAGGTGTTTTATTTAATGCATATATAGGTGTTTCATATAACCCAAATCTTTTCAAGGTTCGAGTGAATAGGCATCTTCTGGGTGAGCTCGCTCCATCTTCGGCCTGATCCTTCCTACATGGATAGATGCTGGTCAAGAGCAAACCCATCTATAATAAAAAAAAAAAAAAAAAACTTAGGTAATTATTGATGAAAACATCAATTGTCGCAATTCTAAAAGGAATCTTTTAAAAGAATTATTTTAATTACTTTTTTTTAAATTTTGAATACATTTTGAATACCTACATAAGGTATGAAAAATTGCGAATACAATTAGTACCTAAATCTTATTTAATGGCACACCCAAGAGACAACGCAATTTTATTGTCTCCATTAAAAGAAGATTCATCCTTTCGTTGGTAATGTATATGTACATTTTTAATGTTAAGATCGGCAGACAGGCTGATGACGGTCCACTTGATGGTAGGTGGCTACCGTCGCCTATAACAGAAGCAACGCCAAAGCTGCTGCAAGTACGCTGCCGATTACAGAAAGATTAAGATAAGGGATTACGAGGAGGATAGGTAAATATAAATAATTGTATCTCAATATAATCTAACAGCAAAAATATAATAATTATTGTGATGTAATTACATTTACCTTTATAACACAATATTATTTTGTTGTTTGCTATGGAATCGTGTTTAATTTGATCAAAAGTTATACTTAGAACCATATTAAGTATTTATTTATCAAAAATAATTACAAAATTCTTTAAGTATAAATTTTAAATGAGAAACTTATAAATTTTAGGTATAAACATTAGTTCGTATTACGAGCATCAACAAATTCGATATAATATATAAAACTAGCTGTTGCTCGTGGCTTCGCTCGCGTTGAAAAATAAAAAAATAACGCCTGACTAAATATATTGAGCAAAGTAACGCCTAACATCTTTATTGCAGTTATAGCTTTGTCAGGCGTTAGATGGTCCCGTGGGAACAGTACACTTTTTGTCTGGATGAAAGGTACCCTATGTCCTTTCCTGCATCCCTGGACAACGTGTATGCAAAATTTCATGATCATCAGTTCAGCGGTTTAGGCCTGAAAAGATAACAGACAGACAGACAGTTACTTTCACATTTATAATATTAGTATGGATACAAAAAACGAAAACGTGAATTCTTTACAAAAACCTAACCTTAAAATGTATACTTATTTGTACAAGCAGAAAATAATTTCGTCGGCGCTTTCATTCCCAAAAACACTTCTATTGGGGTGTCTTGCAATCAAAAAGCGATAAGCGACATTAGCAAGACGAAGTGTGTGATTCAACGGCAGTTGATTCAACTGTAAATAACGATCTTTTAAAATAACTCTATCTAAATAAATTATGAAATATAATGTTATATACGTAAAAGTCACAGCAAATCCACATATCTATCTAGCTATATTAAATATAACATTTGTATAAAACTATAATTATAATAAACTAATATAAACTATAACCGAAAGTCCTAATTTTAATATAATAACCTTGCCCAAAAGGAGTCCCTTTAGGCAAGGTTCCGAAGATACTGGGGAACCCCTTTGAATAGCTAGACTAGGTAATTCTTCGTCCGAGGTAGCTGCCAGCTCTTCGGTCTCCTGTGATCTCGACTAACCTTTTTGCTATGTCCTTAAAAAGCCTTATAGCGCTAGGTTTAATAAAATGTCGTGTCTTTAATGTATAGATTAAAACGTTGTGCGTTTGTGCACACTAAAACTGCTTAAACGATTTGAATGCGGTTTTAACCGACGTATTGTAGCAAGCTTCCCGTAACATTTACTTAGTGTTTGTTTCATTCCAATCGGTTTACAAACAAAAAAGTTAACTTGCCTATACCGAATAGGCATGGGCGGATCGTGAATTTGTGGAGCCCTGGGCTGAAACAATTTAGGGGCCTACCAAATTACTCAACTAATAGCCATTTTGTCAAAAAACTGTTTTCGATAGTGATTTAGATGATGTATATATCGTCTATTGTTTTTAGTGGGGGCTGGGGGCCCTTTGTATCCACGTGGCCCTGGGCTACAGCCCAAAAAGCCCATAAGTAGATCCGCCCCTGCGAATAGGTACCACGCGTACGAAGTTGCGGGCCCAGCAAGTTTTATAAAATAAAGTCACTGTCCGCCTTTGTTCTGTTTCTTCGCTAAACTCCTCCTAAATCACGCAACAGATTTTGATACGGTTTTCACTTTTGGAAAGGTGGGGGTAAATAAAGGTGGGAGGGGGGGGAATTGTGTATAATTTGCAGAAAAATTCTAATACTATAGTACCTACAGGTTATTAAATTAAACCGTATTAAAAAATTTAATACCTATTTATATCTACAACATGAGCTGTGTTAATGTGTCACAGATTATGTTAAAAATTGATTATACTGTCTCACTCTATTACACTCTATTAATATTTGTTTATATTCATTACATTTATGCATTATGTATTAGTATTCAATTTATGTACTAGTATTTAGTTATTAAACCAAGTAACGCCAAGGTTGCTGCAAGTGAGTTGCCAACACTAGGATAAAGGGTTAGGGAAATGAGCACTCCTTTATTTTCTCCCCAAAATACAATAGCACATATGCTGTTATTGTCTTCTGTAAGGGAGTTGTTTATTGCCCCCATTTATATAATTGAAACTCCGAATCCTGCCTTTTCGACCGAAAATTATTTGGCCGATTATCACTTGCCACTTTCGCCTATTAACTACCAATTATTAAATTTTTGTATGAAAACGTTTCATTTGGTAGAATTATTGTTAAGCCGATTATTATAATGAAAAAAAAAAACGTTTGGAGCATTTATCATTTGTCAAATCTTTCACTAGGTCAAAAAAATTACACGAATAATGCGATGCGGAGCGAGCGTACACGGAATACTGGTTGCAAAACGACTGTGCGCTTATTACAAAATGTGTTACAAGACTTATTTGTACAGGAAATGAACTTATCGTCTATGAGTCAATTTATTCGTACCCACCTACCTACCTACATTGTCATAAAAATAAGTTGCGTTTACCCACATAATGTCACATAGTTACTAAATGAAACCCTACTTAATACAACATTTGGTAAACAATAAACAATTAAATGAATATTACGCTAACTAAAACATTCGCTACTTGAAAGTGTCGTTATAAAAAGCAGACCAAACAACCTCACAGTTGGCAACTGTGAGGTTGGGAAATAAAACATAATGATTATTCCGCGAAATAGAATTCTTGGAAACGTTTGTTGGCAAGTGATAATCGGCAGAGCAATTTTCGGCAGAAGGTCAGAGCCACTACTTAATTAAAACTTAATTAGATTTAACTTAATGCTTTAAATTTAAAGTTAGAATTACGTTATAACTAGCGACCCGCCTCTGACTTCGCATGGAGTTGGAATTTTGAAAAATCTTTTCTTAGCGGATGCCTGTTATAAAATAAACCTATGTTCGAAATTTCATCTTTCTAGACCTAATACTTTTAGCTGTGTGTTGATATAATCAGTCGGGTCAAACTTAAATGTAGATTATATTAAAATGGAACATTCAGAAATAAACCTTCCAGATCACGGTTCCAGATTTTTCCCTATTTTGTTTACAATCCCCTTACCTACGTCAATAATTCAATAAGAGAACACAATACTGTAACCAGCGTGCCACCCTTCGTCGTAGGAGTGGGCAATAAATAAGAATGACATTGTATCTGAAGTGGTCGCGATTGTACATACACCATATCTACTGCAAAATTGAGGACAAAAATAATAAAAATGTCGCATTATTTGAGAATCGATTGGGTCAGCGGCAGAAGCTCTGCCTGCTATGAGGTCGATCTTCGCTCAAAAGCTGAGCCCGCAACTTCATACACGATATAGCGCGTAACTTTTTTGTTTGTAAACCGATTGTAATGAAACAAACACTAAATATTATGGGAATCTTGCTACAGTACATAAGTGAAAACCGCATTCAAATCGGTTAAGCCGTTTTTAATATTAACGTCCACAAACGCAAACAGTTAAACGGACAAAAATTCTAAAAAATAATTTTTTGACCTCGGTAACATAAGTAAAACGTGTACAAATTGTTTTTTTTTTTTTTTTTAAATATTTAATATGCAAGACATGACTCGTTTACGATTTTTATTATATGTGTAGGTAGATATGTCTTTTTGGTTTTGTCTAAGTGTTTTCATGAGTAGCTATATTTATTAGTTGTCTAGCACCCATAGTAAAAGTTCTGCTTAGTTGAAGCTCGATGGCGCTGTGTGACATGTCCCAATATATTTATATTTATTTATTAATAGCTGAAATGACAGACGTCGTTCTGTCAAAAGCTATTGGAATGTGGCAGCCGATGTTTAATTTAATTGTTTGTTTAAGTGAAGTGAAGACGTCAATATTTCATTGAAATGTTTTGAATTTTCCGGAAAAAGTATAATGGAGTTTTTACAATTTTCTGGCAATTTTTCCAATTTTTCTCAACATAAGAACCTTCGTCGAACTTCAACGAATATTTAAAAAAAAGCCCAGCAGTTCTCGAATTTTGCGCTTAGCAAAACATTTTACGATTAATTTTTGTATATGTATATATAGAGATAGATTGTGTGTAATTATACTTTTTTGGTAACAATATTTGGAGAATCTGTTTCTTAACGTAGAAAATGATATATGTTTTATAAATATCTTATTTATCGCGTACTTACACGGCTTACGCGGACAAAACATCTTATTTGGTTAGCTGTCCTTAACTGACCTCTGACAAACATAATTATTTTATTTATTTATTGGTATATCTTTACTTATCTTTAATATCTTTACAGATTTATACATAACACACTATGAATCATGTGGCTCTTGTAAATTCACTGAAAGTACAAGTAAAAATATCAACTTTATCTCCTACCAAATTCAGGTTTCTGTGAGCGCGAGTGGTCAATCCATCTGAATATTTGAACACAATTTTATCATCACGAAGATTTTTAACACCCGTTGGATGAGTGATTAAGGTGATGTCCTAACGCTCTGTTCTAGAGTTCCCGGGTTCGATTCCCGGCAGGGTCAACTTTGGAGATGAACTTGTAACCTCTTCGGTTGCAGTGGGCTTTTGGGCTCGCTGCAGCTCCTAAGAGAATTACCCACCGTACTTACTCAGTCGAAATGAACAAGAGACTCTGTAGGGCGCCCGCTGTCTGAGATATTGGGTGAGCTTATCCTATTAAGGAAACACAGATTTCACTGCACACTTAAATTTATTTTACAATAAGTACAAACAAAATTATAAAGCTAAGATTAAGTTTAAAAAAGATGCACTTAGGGGCTTATTATAAAATGTGCTACTCAGCTCAGAAGTCTCTTCAAGAGCAGCGGAGATGTGTCCTCGGCTCCGTCCTCACGCCTCACGCGCTCCGACGATGAAGACACGCGCTCCGACGATGAAGACACGCGCTGATGATGATGTCCCGGGAACCAGGTAATAGTTAGCACAATAGGGTAGTGCTAACTTCCACCAGCAGCTCAAGTTTCTCCACCTGATGTAGCTATCGCGAGATACTTCCCCTCTCTCGCAAGAAGTTGACGTGGTCAAGGACGGATGAGCAGATCCTCAAGTACTTTGTCTGTACTTCGGAGTTGAATACAAGAAAGTGAAACTTAGGGTAGTACGTTGAACTTTAGTCGTAATGCGTACACTCTAGTGAAAAATCTTCCTCGTTCTTCCGTCAAGAAATTCAAATTTTTCTCTCTTCTTCGTCGCGCGAGCGCGGCCCCCGTTATCCCCTCTTTCACCCCTCTCTTTTTCTCTGACGACCATAGACATTTTAGCTTGGTTTCGGGTGTGGATGAAAATAGCAAGGAACATCTAAACTATTCCGGAATAGAGAATTCATGTGTGTTATTAAAAATTCTGTGCACAGACTACTCGCGGATACTTTTATTTGTCTTATTCTTAGCATATTGAAATTATATTCGTTACACACATCACACCCTGGGAAAAAAATTTCTACGTAAGAAGAAATTTTTTCTTTTCTTTTAAGGTCCCCATACGCAGGAATATCTATGGCTGTCAGTCGCGGAGAAAATGCGTGAGGCGTATGAACTACCGACCAGAAGGGTCTTGCTATTCTGAAACAGAATTAGGCATTATATTTGTCATTGATAAGTTTATTAAGTAAATCATGACCAGGTAACTCACACTCAATCACACACATACATTTCATGACTATACTATAAGATAATAGGGGTTCTAAACTAAAGATTTAAAACGCAAAGTTTATTCAACAAAATAAAACAAGTAACAAAAATAGAAGTATTTACAAAAAATCCTTAGTAGATGATAAAACTTTAAAGTACTTATAGCATGAAAATAAGGATATGCTAGAGAATTCAAACAAATCAAGTCCACAATTTAAACATAAGAAAATAGACTTAATACTTCATGACAACTAGAGAGTATGACATTAACTCGTAAGTAATCCTATCATATAACGTGACTATTGTAATCATTTAAGGTACGCATATTTTAAAACTTTAAGTGACACTTCGAGTGTATGTGCCTTAATAAGGTGAAATGGTCGCCGAAGCATAAACCGCTCAGAGTTGACATGACCACTTTGTCGTGTGTTATCTTAGTAACTAAAGGTACGCCTTAACAAAGGTACGCCCTAACTGAAACATCATCGTTCCATATGATGAGTTGTTATGTCGCGCACACACTCTTCGTCAAAACAATACGCACGCTAGGTACTTCTTTCAGTCGTCATATTTTAGAATATCTTTTATATGGAAATCACCCAACACTTTGCCATCCATATCTGACAGAGTATATACTAAGGGTGAAAGTTTCGCTGTAACTATACATTTTTTAAATTTTGGTGCCAATTTTGAAGTAAAGTTTTTAGCAGCACTAGATAAATAAAAAGTGCGCTTATATACAATTTGCCCTACTTTCAATTCTATGGTGCGTTTTCTAAGATTGTAATATTTCTCGTTCTTTTGGTGTGAAAGTATTATATGTTCATGCACCTTATTAAAAATATTTTTTAATTTTTGTAAGTTTTTACTACGCTCCTGTGGGTCACCTACTTGAAATTGCGAATTAGGAACAGGTTGGTCACTCGACTGGTATAAGTCGCCATCGACTACATGCTCCCTTCCATGCACGAGAAAATAGGGTGAGAATCTCGTGGTGTCATTGACTGCTGTATTTAATGCGCACTGTATTTCTAGAATATTCTCGTCCCACTTTTTATGGTCGTTTTTTACATAGCATGCAATCGAGTTGACTACATTCCTTATTGCTCTTTCAGCTTGATTTACTTGAGGATGATATCGCGGATTGTAATAAATATTTGGAACATTATATTTTTTTAAAATTTGCCTAAACTGAGAACTAACAAATTGAGGACCATTATCAATATATATATATTCACAAACACCATGAGTTAAAAATACTTGTTTTTCTAAAAACTTTGCAACGGACTGACCTGTGGCGCTCCTAAGCGGATGCAACAGAATATATTTACTGAAATAATCCGAGCATACAATAAGATAAGTGTTTTGATTTCTAGATTTTGGGAATGGACCCAGTAAGTCTAGGGATATGGCCTGAAAAGGTTTGGTAGCCCTCTTAGGACCGCCCATTAGACCTGGTCTGCCAGTAGTGACGGGCTTATAGGTTTTGCAAGTTTCACATTTATTAACATATTTTACCACATCAGAATACATATTTGGCCAATAATAATGTTCCGACAGACGTTTATGGGTTTTAAATATGCCTAGATGACCACTAGTTACTACATCATGGCATTTATACAATAACTCGGCCCTGTTCTTTTCTGGAATAACTAGTTTCCAGTCGGAATCTGACGTCAAACTATGTTTATTTTTAGAATGTCGAAAGAGTTTGCCGCCTTCAAGCATGAAGTTTGGAAACCTACGTGGATTCCTTTCAACATTTTCGAGCATATAAGAGTACCAAGCATCTCCCATCGGCGTGACACTGACGCTGTTAACTTGTATTCGAGACAGGGCATCAGGCACAACATTATCCTTCCCTTTTCTATGCTCAATTTTGAACGGGAACTGGCTGAGTCGCATGCTCCATCTGGCTAAACGTCCGGTGGGATTCTTAAGTTTGTAAAACCATTGTAGAGATGCATGATCGGTCACCACAGTACATTCCTGACCTTCCACGTATGACCTAAATTGTTCAAGAGCATAAAGGACGGCCAACAGTTCTCTCTCGGTAGTGCTGTAGTTGACTTCGTGCTTGTTGAGAGTGCGACTACAGTAGGCAATGGGATGTTCCGTATCCCCATATTTTTGAGTGAGTACTGCACCTACTGCAAACGCAGAAGCATCAGTATGAATTGAAAATGGCTCATTAAAGTTTGGACATTTTAATATTGGGGCTGATACTAATGCCGCTTTTAAGCTATTGAAAGCATCATTCGCCTCGTCAGTCCAGGAATATTCCTTGGACTTGCAAGTTAATCTAGAGAGAGGTCGACTGAGTTTAGAGAAGTTAGGTATAAATCGACGGTACCAGCCTGACATGCCAAGAAAACGTTTTACTTCTTTAGGAGAAGCGGGAGTTGGGTAATTAACTATAGTATCTACCTTGCCGGGGTCAGTCCGCAGACCATGCCTATCCACAAGATAGCCTAGATATTTTAGTTCTTTTCTACAGAAAACCGACTTTCCCATGTTCACCGTCAAGTTAGCAGTTTTGAGTTTCTGAAAAACCCTTTCCAGAAGTTCCAGGTGTTCGTCGAAATTGCTGGAAATCAGGATCAAATCGTCCTGGAAAGCAAACACCCTTCCTCCGAATTCAGCACCGAAAAGTTTGTCCATTAGTCTTTGCATGGACGCAGAGGCACTTACGAGACCAAAGCACATTACATTGAATTGGTATAGTCCTCTTCTGGGAACCGTGAATGCCGTTTTCTCCCCAGAAGATTCTTCAGAGAGAGGTATCTGCCAATAGGCAGCACTAAGATCAATAGAAGAGAGGTATCTGGCATCTCGAAGTTGATCAAGGATGCCAGAAATATAGGGTAGAGGATAAGCATCTGGTTTTGACACCGAATTAAGTTTTCTACAATCCAAGCACAACCGTAGATCTCCGTTAGGTTTCGGTACCATGACTACAGGTGAATTCCAAGCTGACTGTGAAGGAGACACAACACCTAGCTTTAACATCCGGTCTAGCTCATTTTCCAAAGCCTGTTGTTTTGTTGGTGACAACGGATAATATCTTTGTTTTATAGGAGGGCTGTTTCCAGTGTCTATAGTGTGACTAGCCAAACTCGTCCTACCTAAACCTACTTTTTCTGTGTCTATAATCGCAAATTTTTCAATTAAAGTATTTAATCTAGACTTTTGCAAAGAGTCCAGTAAGTCATAGTCCTCTAAACCGCTATTGGCTGAACAAGAATTGATGAAACTTTCTCCCACTGACAGCTCAGTTGTAGGAAAAATTCCCTCATTGAGACGAAATTGATTCCAAAAATTTACACCAAAAGTAATGGGCATTTGTATATTAGGCACAATATAAAATTTGATCACTTGCACTTCATCTCTAAATGTAATAGGTAGATACATAACACCTATACAGGACAACGGTGATCCGTCTGCAGTGTACATGGTTTCAATATCATTCACACTGTACGTTTCAAAGCCGTGTTGATTAAATATATGGTGAGCATTATCACCTAGTATTGAGCATAAGGAGCCAGAATCTAACAATCCGTACACACTTATATCTAAAATAGTAACATTAATATATGGCCTTGCATCAGTATTATTTTGAAACAGGACTTTCCCTTTAGGCCGACATTTACGGGAAGAGCCCCGCCTAATCAGTTTTTTTGAACCTGAAGGACAATTGGGACAGTCAGGAGTCTTCACCCCTCGTTTGCCACACTTGAAACATACTATGTCTCGTTTATGACAGAACCTCGTGCTATGTTCACGGGATCCGCACCGGAAACATTGTCCCGACCTGTCACTCTTAGGCATAAGCTCCTTGCCTATGCTGGCTATAGTCTTGTCCTTGTGACTGGGGTGTGGTTGTATGTCACGAGACATAGCATAAGAACTCATGTTGGGCTCACTATAGCTGTCCTGACGATGTTTTATAATCTCGCGTTGCCTACAAACCACCAAGACCTCGTTCATGGTCCTGAAGTCCTGGGTTTCTACTAGCTCCATATATTCAGGCCGTATGTTATGCTTGAGAATTTCTAATTGGTCCTCAAAGCTGACTAGTTTAGTTAACCGCGCAAACATGGCTTGCATGGTTGAGATATACGAGACTAGGGACTCAGTTCTACTCATTGTCCTAGACCTAATCTCTTTCATAAGGTGATGATCGTAATCCGGTGAATCGAATACTAATTTAAAGGCGAACCTAAACTGTTCGTAAGTAGAAAAATTATATTTGTTAGCTCTAAACCACAATAATGGAGATTTGCTCAGAATCTCCGGCAAAGAATTTAAAATTTGTTGATCTGAGATGCCCCTAGATACCTTTAACTCATCCAGTCGTTCAATGAAAGCTCTCACACATGAAGATCCATCATATTTTAAATTAAGAGAATTCAAATTAACCTGCCTGTCATTGACATAGACATCTCCTTATTTACAGACTGTTGTTGTGGAGCTACCTCACATGCATCACTTTCATACTCCCCCTGGTCAGATGTACCTAACAACGTTATCAACCTTGCACGTATTTGTGATAAACTACGGTCATCTACTTTCAGTCGCGCGAGCCTATCCAACCAATAATTTGCTCTGGCCGTCAACCACTTGTGAGAAGAAGAAGTACCTGTTTGCATCTTTTCTTCCATGCTAGCAAGTGCAACGGTTGCTGCCGCCAACTCATTATTCTCATCTGATTCCACTTCCGATGTGGGCTGTATGCTTCCTCGACGTGACGCCTGTAGGACACATCTCAGCTGCGCTCTCAGAGCTTCCACTGTAGTCTTTTGATCTGGAATTATCCCATAACGTTCTATTTCAGTTTTTAGTTCCTCTTTATAGAGATAATTTATGTAGGTTAATAAAGGCATGATAAAATTTTAAATGTTACAGATAATTTTTTCAATAGATAAGTAGCCAACTTGAAACCTAACTATTAAAGCACATATATGTTCTATTGAATATTCATTTAGAGCTTAAGTATAATAGTAACAATATATATTTAGAACAAAAAATTTTTTTTTTAAATATATCCAAATATTATGCAAACAACACTATGTCACAGTTAAAATGTAATTATAATTGAAAGTTGACACAAGATACACAGTTAAATGTGTACAGATTGAGTTTAATTCTCAGTAAGTTTGCTCAATTTAATTTAAAAGTTGTAAGTAAACAATAGGTATATGTTAGGTCCAGTATTTTCTCCAACAAGTTTCAATGATTTATATAACAATTTAGTTTGTAAGAGATCAAAGTTGTTACCAACCTGTCAAAAGTTAGACTATTGTTGAACTTGTTTACAATTAATTAATCTTTACAAACACAAATCAAATTCCTATTGTATACACTGTCCAAATCGTTCGTCTAATTTTGTAATTAAATTGCCACAATCCAATTATCACACTATGTATGGATATTTATCACCCAATTACAAATAAAATAATTTTCATTTCAACAATAAAGTTGCAGTATGGTTGTAGTGAGTGTCACAATGACAAACACTTTTGACACAGAGCAGTGGGTATATTATTAACACATAAAAATTGCAGTGAATTTGAAAAAAGTTATCACAAAAATTCAAGGGTAATTATAAAAATTACAAATATTAAGTTGAGGGGAATTGTGAAAATGTCCAAGTATCTAAGTTGGGGTATCTATACAATTGCAAAAAAAAACAAAGATAGAGAGAAAAAAAAAAAAAAAAAGTTGAGCGTGATGAATCCAAAGGTGAAGGGATAAAAGGTTGGAGTTTTGGGTTTGAACTTACTAGGATCACAGGAAATAAAGGAAAGGAGTGGACACTGGTGTTCCTTGCCAACTCAACAAAGACAAGGAAGTGGTATTTCACCAGACGGGCTTGTCCTATGGGTACTAAATATTTGCCCTGCCACGGAATTACTTTGTAACTCACCAGCGCTATTACACATTAAAATTAAATAAGAACAAAATGTGCACAGCTAATCTGTGCAGCTCACCTTTCTCAGACAGAGAATTTATTAAGAACAGAGCTCGGCACTCAGTCTATGGACACAAGTAACGTCGTGGTTCGAAACCCTTCAGTTCGAATAGCCTCGAGCTCCACGTTGGGGTCGCCAGTTGTAACCTCTTCGGTTGCAGTGGGCTTTTGGGCTCGCTGCAGCTCCTAAGAGAATTACCCACCGTACTTACTCAGTCGAAATGAACAAGAGACTCTGTAGGGCGCCCGCTGTCTGAGATATTGGGTGAGCTTATCCTATTAAGGAAACACAGATTTCACTGCACACTTAAATTTATTTTACAATAAGTACAAACAAAATTATAAAGCTAAGATTAAGTTTAAAAAAGATGCACTTAGGGGCTTATTATAAAATGTGCTACTCAGCTCAGAAGTCTCTTCAAGAGCAGCGGAGATGTGTCCTCGGCTCCGTCCTCACGCCTCACGCGCTCCGACGATGAAGACACGCGCTCCGACGATGAAGACACGCGCTGATGATGATGTCCCGGGAACCAGGTAATAGTTAGCACAATAGGGTAGTGCTAACTTCCACCAGCAGCTCAAGTTTCTCCACCTGATGTAGCTATCGCGAGATACTTCCCCTCTCTCGCAAGAAGTTGACGTGGTCAAGGACGGATGAGCAGATCCTCAAGTACTTTGTCTGTACTTCGGAGTTGAATACAAGAAAGTGAAACTTAGGGTAGTACGTTGAACTTTAGTCGTAATGCGTACACTCTAGTGAAAAATCTTCCTCGTCCTTCCGTCAAGAAATTCAAATTTTTCTCTCTTCTTCGTCGCGCGAGCGCGGCCCCCGTTATCCCCTCTTTCACCCCTCTCTTTTTCTCTGACGACCATAGACATTTTAGCTTGGTTTCGGGTGTGGATGAAAATAGCAAGGAACATCTAAACTATTCCGGAATAGAGAATTCATGTGTGTTATTAAAAATTCTGTGCACAGACTACTCGCGGATACTTTTATTTGTCTTATTCTTAGCATATTGAAATTATATTCGTTACAAACTTTCCAAAGTAGTCGCAGGGCACACTGAATTTCGCAGTCATTTTGGGCACCCCCTACCGTGAAATAACAGCACGTCTGCTGTTGTGTTTCGGTGAATGAGTAAGGGATGTCAGAGTCCATTTCCCTAACCCTTCCCAATCCCTCATCTTAATCCTACTGTAGTTGACAGCGCATTTGCAGCACTTGTGGCGTTGCTTGTGCGTCAGCCTGTCTGCCGACAGTGAAAACTGCCAAAAATTATTTAAAAAAAACCAACCAACCTGTTTTTTAAAATGATTTTTTGAAGCACATTGGAATTAAGTTCTTTGGATTTTACAGTAATGATGGTTACCCTATAACAAACACAATTTTCCCCATAATATTATGTATAAAGTCGGACGGTAGGCGTACAAATTGTCCTCATATATTATTTTCTATTTTTTTACGAAAACTTCGTTACTATCGTGTACTTTTCAAATGTTATTGAAAAAAAAAAATGTATACCGAATTATGAATAACAGAACAAAGAGATATTTCAATATCGAATACTGAAGACATCACTAATTATTACAGGAGCTATTGCTTGATAGATCTATTAAATGATACTTATCCGTTCTAATCTGATACCTACACAGATAAAATATACTAACTTGTTTATTTTATTCTTTGTTAATTTTTTTTTGTTTATTAATGCGCAATTAAACTAAAAATACAGAGCTTCGACATTTTAATAATGTGACGATACGACCATAATAATGTGCACGTCGACGTAAATGAATAAATACATGTAAAAAAATATAATTTTAAAATAAGTACATTAAATTAAATTGAATACCTCGGTTAAATTAAATTAGATTAGATTAAATTAGATTAAATTAAATTAAATTAAATTAAATTAAATTAAATACTTAGTAACTGGAAAATTTTTTGAGTAATTATAACAATAAGTCAACAACTACAAATGAAAGTACAGATAAGGCGGGAAGCAAAGCAGACTTAAAATTTAATAATAATAATTTAATAAGTCAAAATAACAATAATGAAATAATAATGTAATTTCAATATGTCCATAAAGGAATGGTATTATAATAAAACTATCAGTAAAAATTCAACATTTGAAATTTCGAGTTCGATGTTAAGATTTTCACACCGAATATTTTATCGGTTGGTCATGAAGGAACAAGAAAGTTTAGCCATGGTCATCGCAAATTAATCGTTATATTATATTACATTATATCATATCATATCATATCATATCATATTATATTATATTATATTATATTATATTATATTATATTATATTATATTATATTATATTATATTATATTATATTATATTATATTATATTATATTATATTATATTATATTATATTATATTATATTATATTATATTATATTATATTATATTATATTATATTATATTATATTATATTATATTATATTATATTATATTATATTATATTATATTATATTATATTATATTATATTATATTATATTACTAGCGGCCCGCCCCCGGATTCGCCCGTGGTGCAATTTTTATATACATAAACATTCCCCGTTTATCCCTCTTTCCATTAGTCAAAACCGAATTAAAATCGGTCTACCCGTTCGAAAGTTATGGGCGTACATATACATTTCGAAGATCCATTTTTATTTATATGGATTAAAATTTCCTGCTGCTTCTGTCGTTCTTTTAGAAATACTTTCAATTTAGCTTTAAACCCGTGTAAAGTTGTAAACCAATAAGATTTAATGTGTACATGTTCCATCCATGTATACTTCAAACAATTACTCAGTTAAAATTAATTGAATTTAAAGCACTGTTCAGGTTGACTTGATATATAAATAGGTACCACTCATGTTTTACTCGTATAATCAGGTTACGTGCGCACAGCAAAAAGTGTGTTAAATACGTGTCTTCGTCAAAGAGATTCACAACAACGCCGAGAGACAAGGGACTCTTACAACGAGGGGTTTTACTTTCATCTCGACGATGCGAACAGTTTTTCTCTTACTACACTACGCACTAAACAGTGAACAATCTTACTAGGATCCTACACTAATTTCAGACTGTGAATGTCGTCTCTGATATAACTCCTGTTTTTATCTACCGAAATACAATTTTTTTCTGCAAATTTGTACATTCAAACCTTTCACGTTCATCGCTATTTGATAAGTGAAAACCGTATCAAAATTCATTGGGAAGTTTATAAGAAGTTAATAGCGGAGAAACAGACAGGCGTACTGCGACTTTTTTAGGGTTCCGTACGTCCGAATAAAAAAATGGAACCCTTACAGGATCACTCGTGTGTCCGTCTGTCCGACCATCCCCCGACGAAACTACTGAACCTAAAACTTTGAAAAAAATAATAATACAGAAATTAGTTTTCTACTTATAGATTACAGGAAAACCTTTAAGAAGTCCATGATATTAAAATAACATGGTAAATCACTCAATATTGTGCGGATAGGTAACTTCGTTGAATCTGGTAATAATGGCATTGTACCAAGTGACGCGGTTTTTTGAGCCTCAGTCAAATTGTGTGGGAACCACCGAGAGCACAGCTTCTTTACACCCAAATGTTTGTACAGGATTTATTGTATTTAACTCTATACCTAAGGATGACCGAATCTCATGGTAGGTCACGTGCCAGTCTGTTTTGATCATACGGCGCACAGGGTTAATGTTTTTGTTGTTCACAACGGCGGACGGGCGACCGTCACGAAATTTGTCACTTAAACTGACACGACCGAGTTTTAATTCTGCAAACCAGCTACTTAACCACCATAAACAGCAATATTAGACTTGCATGGTGTTTCATCGCCAAAAGCAGTTTGAAGCCGAGCAAATGTCTGCTAAGTAGTCAAATTACTCTTAAAATCGTAAAATCGTACGAAAATTTTGTCATGTGAACACGCTATTTTTAAAATGACGCCACAACTGAAAAACAAGAGACAGCCAGATGAAAAAAACTGTAAGTATTCTACAGCCAAAGAGTTCCATCTTTAAATGCTTTAAATACTTTTTAAATATTGTTTATGTAA
Source organism: Bembecia ichneumoniformis (assembly GCA_910589475.2). Lineage (NCBI taxonomy): Eukaryota > Metazoa > Arthropoda > Insecta > Lepidoptera > Sesiidae > Bembecia > Bembecia ichneumoniformis. Next base: position 2,915,825 of record OU342545.1, read on the forward strand.
GTGGCCAGTTTCAGAAACATAGTTATTATTGATCGAAACATGATGTTATTATTGATCGTAGGCCATAATTGCTGATGGAACTGTTTATGTAGTTGACTACTGCGATTATTGTATGGACTTTTTTGACAAAGAACAAAACTCTACAATATCTAGTTGCTTCTAAGATTTATTGTTTATGACCTAGTTCAATAGCACGCTAAGTGACTCTAAACCTGTTAACAAGGCCAAGAGTTAACTTTAAAAAAACTTTCAAAAAAAGGTAGAGCGTGTATTTCCATACCCTTACAGAGTAGGGCAAAGTTTGTACTGGTAATGTTTAAGAACTTTCTCCATATTATCGTAGAAATGTAGTTTTTATTTATTAGTTAAAAAATAAATAAAACAGTCACCACGTAAGTAGCACACGGGTTCCGCACACTTGCTTCTTTTAGAGTTTCATTGCGTCCTCTCTAAAGACATCCTTTTCAAATTAAAAAATAGCTAAGTTTTTAAGTAGCTTAGTTTAGATTTCTGTAGCTTAATGATGAGTGCAAGAGACGTCCCCTCTAAAGACATCCTTTCCAAATTAAAAAATAGCTAAGTTTTTAAGTAGCTTAGTTTAGATTTCTGTAGCTTAATGATGAGTGCAAGAGACGTCCCCTCTAAAGACATCCTGTTCAAATTAAAAAATAGCTAAGTTTTTAAGTAGCTTAGTTTAGATTTCTGTAGCTTAATGATGAGTGCAAGAGACGTCCCCTCTAAAGACATCCTTTTCACATTAAAAAATAGCTAAGTTTTTAAGTAGCTTAGTTTAGATTTCTGTAGCTTAATGATGAGTGCAAGAGACGTCCCCTCTAAAGACATCCTTTTCACATTAAAAAATAGCTTAGTTTTTAAGTAGCTTAGTTTAGATTTCTGTAGCTTAATGATGAGTGCAAGAGACGTCCCCTCTAAAGACATCCTTTTCACATTAAAAAATAGCTTAGTTTTTAAGTAGCTTAGTTTAGATTTTTGTAGTTTAATGATGAGTGCAACTATAATTTGTTTCAATATTTGTATATAATTTATTGCACAATAGAACATATACTTACTATAATATATAATCTATATACTGATACAATCTAGCTGGAGAATTTGTTTGTTTGTACCCGTTAAACTCATACGAATTTATTTTGATATCCCAATTCTTTAGGAAGGTATTATATATTTATGCTCATATCATATGCTCAGGAAGATATTAATGTTTCTTCATCATATTTATGCTTCAATGAAGCTTTTTAGTCATATGCATCATATGTATCATTTATATGTTGTAACTTAGCTCAGGAGATTATTTACTGAAAGGGGCTGACATTGTGAGGTAAATGTCCCTAAAATTAAAAAGATAAAAAAAAATACAAAAAAATCGAGCAAAAAGAGAAAACAAAGTCAGGAGGCGTGCGGACGATGAGATGCTATTGCATTGTGTTAAGAGCCGAAAGCGACAAGAAATAAGCATTACCGAGAAAAACCGAAATGTGCATGTCTTTACAAATCTCTATATGTAAAAATGAATCCCCATTTCCCTTGGTCACGGCATCACGCCTGAACGGGTAGACCGATTTTAATTCGGTTTTCACTAATGGAAAGAGGGATAAACGGGGAATGTTCTTATATATAAAAACTGGGTCGCTAGTTTAAAATATTTATAAAGACCGTGGGAGACATCTAGCTTTTATAGTAGCGGAGCCCAAGAGAGTATTTTGGGATTTACTCAAGCGCGGCATATGGCATTAATTACACACTGAAAAGTGTGCATTTTGATAATCTGACAACTTGAGCATGACGTAAGGGAGTTGGAGGATTACAAAATTGCAAAAAATATCACCTCGACATTCTCGAGCGCGGTAATTTTTATTTTAAAGGAAATAATTCAAGGATAACGTGATTTTTGCAAGCCGAAGCAACAAAATACGTCAATAAAGTTTAGTGCGCAAAGATGTATTTCCTACACCGCGCCTCTCTTTCCCTTTCGCTATTACTCTATGTTTCATTCCCATGCGCCAGCCATGTACAACGTTCTGGCTGGGTTTGTTTTATTTTAAGTTTTAGGAATTAAATTTTGTTAATTTATTTTCTGCCACAACGAGTGACGGTATTTTAAAATGTGTAAAAATATATATTTTTTATTTTTATTAAAAAAAATTATTATTGTTTCAAACCTTGTTATTTATTTTTGTTCGCATGATATTTTCTGTGCATTTTATTTGACACATCCAGTGATTTAAAAAAAACCATGATATATTTTTTTCAAACCGTGTTTATTTCATATAATCGTCAGATTATGAATCAGCACGATCAGGACATCAAGCTGAACCGTCTGTATGATAATCTGACTCGCTCGAGAATTTCAAAATGACGATTTTTATACATTTTTAACTAGCTGCCACTAGTTTGCGCACATCCGAATCGTCAATTCTTTAAATGGGAGCTTAGTTTGCGTTCACTTATCATCCCCTCTTAATATCTGACGCGCTCGAGTAAATTTAATTTATGATATAAAGAAGCATTTAATGGCTTGGATTATTTTTATTACAGCGCAAATACTTGTTTTCGACAGACGAAAGCTAAAATTCTAATCTCAGTAAGTACCGAGACATAATAATTTCTTAGATTTGCAAAAATGGTTTCTTTACATTGTATATGAAATGATTTGGCGAAATTATGATAAGTGATTCGTGAATAGGTTTTCCATTGAACGTCGCCAAAAATATCACAACAACATAATATTATTTACAAAATATCACAACTTGTCGAGCGTATTGTGACCAGATTTTAGGAGACCAATATCGTCATAACAGACTGTAGGGCCCAAGCAGGACGCGTTCCTAGCACGGTTTTAACGCAGCCTTATAGTGCTTTATTGTACCTATAGTATTGTGCCAATATTATTCTGTCAATCAGAACGGCTTATTGCACGCATATGAATCCTGTACCTATTAATAAGTTAATATCAGATTAAAAAATTGTATTAATAAAAAAAATTATTTTGTGTATTGTTCTAATGGTAAAAACAGAAAAACACAATTTCTAGGCCTGTTGAATTGGATCCGCCGCCAGCGAATTCTATAGTAAATGTCATTTGCCTCAGTGAAGCCCTTAATACAATTGGTTCTTCACATGTTTAAGTATAACATACATTTTTTTCAAAGCAATTGTGTTGCCTATTTCTTGTAACATCTTCATTAAACAATGGATATTTTTAGTATTTAGCGTTTGTCTCCACATCAACTAATGACAGTCTTTACATTTTGCAAACGCTATCGTAAGCCTTATTATTCTCTTTCCTTCCTAGAAACTGTACGTCCTCAAGTTTCGCTAACTAACGTGGCGTTCCAACTTTCTTCATTAGTAAAATACCTGGTGAATCAAAGTTTTAATCCAGGATAATTACGACGATTACACACTCCTTAATTCCGAGCGAGCCAGGTATAATCCTACATTAATTTGCAAGTTGCGACAACGTACAGCTAGTCCGATAAAGAGAATACAACAAACTTTCGCACCGTAATCATGATTAATTAGATATCATTTTGTTCTTTTGATGCTGTTACATGGAAGGCTTGTTGACTTCTGCTCTGCCTGAATAGGCAATTAATAGGAATATCCTTTTCTATAGTATATTTCATTACAAGTGCGGAAAGGCTGTCATTGCAAAGAGTTCCGACAAATGTCTACCCGAGCCGAGGCGCAGCCGAAGGCGAGGGTTGACAGTCGGAACAAGTTGCAATGACGGTTCCGCACGTGTACTGAACGACTATTTTTAATACAGTTGCGAAAAAATGAAGCAATTTAATAAAACAAACAACTAAACTCGCAAAGAAAATTTCTGGAAAAAGGCGCCAACCGTGAATATAAGCAAAAATTTTTTTTTCTTCACCCATTCTGGTAGGCAAAGGAAACTATGCCCATACAGTCAAGTCTTCAGTAGAATTTTTTTATTGATATGAAATGAAAATGAAATTTAATGAGATGAAATGAAATGAAACCTAACCTAACTCATTCAATCAAATCATTAAATCTGATATTGAAACAAATTAGTAGCTTCTTTTTAGAAATATACGTATTTGCATGAATCATAAAAACTTGTATGATTTTTTTTAGTAGAAACTTCATGATTGGTTTTTCTTTTTAATAGACATTATTTTGATAGTTGGGAAAGAGAACGCACGAGTTCGGGAAAGGTAAAAAAAAGCACGAGTATGTAATAGCCCACATCCCGAACGCTATACGTCCCTGCAATACGCCACTTTTTGAGCAACTGTATTAAAAAAATATTTACTGAGATTGGTCCAACAAAAAGGACTTTTTAAACAATTACCGAAACAATAGCATTACCTGCTGTTTGTAATTTCACGGTTTCCTCGTGTGAGGACTTGCCTTAACACTCTGTTCTAGGGTTCCCGGGTTCGATTCCCGGGAGGGTCAACTTTGAAAAATGAACTTTTCAAATTCAGCTCTAGTCTGGATTTGGAAAGTAGTGGCAGTCATTTGGGCAGCCCGTCTGGCGGCAGTAACCACCCCGTTACAGAAGACCACCGTGAAATAACAGCACGTGTGCTGTTGTGTTTCGGTGAGTGAGTAAGGGATGCCAGAGCCCAATCCACTCCAAATCCCTTATCATTAATGCTACTGCAGTCGGCAGCGCACTGGCAGCAGCTTTGGCGTTGCTTGTGTTATAGGCGACGGTAGCCACCTACCATCAAGTGGACCGTCAGCCTGTTTTCCGAACTTAATAACAGAGAAACGCGTACATCTCTTCCTTAATGGTTGGCATCTCAAAATATTCATGTATTTCGCCATTACGAGCATACCAAGGAGCATAGATACGAGCATACCAAGGCACCTTGGGACTTTTTTTGTTCCTAGAAATTAAGAACCAGTTACGTGGTCAACGATTTTCAAGAGCCTGTAGGGGCTGTTGGCTTATGAAAGACATGTTTCCGAGGTCACCACGGAGAAATGGAATAAATGTTTCCAAAATTTGTTTATTCGTATTAAAAACAATGATTTTATTTTTGACCATTCATGGCAACTTTTTCTTATTCATTTCGGAAACTTTTAGTGCGTCCCACGCATGAAATATGAATTCATACCGCCTTCCCCTTTCTTCTATCGGACATGCAGACGTACGGCTGGTTACCATCCCATACATACCACTTTCATGCGCCGCGATTTAAAAAAAAATGGCGGGGTATCGATATGTCAGCTTCCATACAAAAAAGTTCCCTTCGATTTATGGCTCTAGCCATAAATCAAACGCAAGCTATGAATCAAAGGGAATCAAAATTTTTCTCTAGAAAAACTTAAACAAGTTTTGTGAAAATTATGTACAAAAGTTGTCGCGAATTATACTTTCACGGGCGGCGGCATCGCCCAACTGCAAAACCGTTGCCGGACTGTAAGCATTGTAAGACTGTGATATTAGTACAGATAATTTGTGCCACTATTTAAAAAGTTACATATACTTCCCTTACCTTGCTTGTATATAAAGACGTTGTGTATATTTGTTAGAAAATATCCGAACTGTTTTGTCGAAAATAACGAAATAGGAACCAAAATAACTAGACAAGGTAATTTATTGCAAAGACCAAAATGTAGATTAGAACTATTTAATAGAAATGTTTATGTTATGGCAATTAAAACATACAATAAACTACCTAATAATATAAAAGAATTGCCGGATCCTAAATTTACAAGAACATTAACAAAATGGTTATTAGATTGTTGTTATTATGATGTTAAAGAATTTTATAATAAGAAACATTAATTCCTTTATTAATATATTAGTTTACAAACAATTAAACACAAATATTTGCATGCCCTTGGCGGGTAGAACATACTTTGTACTGTAACTGCTGTATACAAATTAAAATCCTGTAAACATGGTGTTCGCGCAAATAAAGATTTATTTTATTTTTTTATTTTTTATTTGTAAAATTTATACAGATAAATATATAAAAAATTGAATATAATAATAAAAAAAAAATCAATTGATAAAGACACCTTCCATTCCAAGACCTACAAGTAGAGTTGCCGTCGATTCTTCGTCATGTTTCAGGACAGACCGACAATGTAACATTAACTAGTACGTGATCACAATGTATACGCGGGCATTAGCCAAACCCGTATTAATACTCCTTGTAGATTTATCGTCGAATCACGCTAAGAATGGAAAGAAAAATTTCACGAATCATTTCCTTTTAGAGAGAGCTTTGTTATACCTCATTCGGAATATTCTTTATTGCGATACAGGATTAATGTGTTTTCGTAAAGGATTCCGATTGAATATTTGATTGTTTACTGATATTAAATATCTGATATTTATTTTTATTCCTTCTTTTATATTTTTAGCGATTTATTTGTATATAAACATATGTTTTTTATAAACATAAATATGTTTTAACAAGCTGAGCCCGCAACTTAGTACGCGTGGTGTTCGGTATGGTATAGCGCGTAACTTTTTTGTTTGTAAACCAATTGGAATGAAACAAACACTAAATGTTAGGGGAAGCTTGCTACAATACATTAGTGTATACCGCATTCAAATAATTCAAGTCCTTTCTGAGATTAGCGTGCACAAACGCACAGACAAAGAGACAAAAAATCTAAAAACTGCTTTTTTAACCTCGGCAACTTAAGTACAACATGTACAAATTATTATTTTTTAATATGTAAATTATGAGCTCGCGTTTATATGTCACGAGTTATTTCGTTCACCAGACGCGCGGTCACAACACGACGATTTGTTGTTGAAAAATAAGCTTTGTTAGCATCTGTGTAAAGTTGATTTTAAATAACAAAAAATTCATCGGATTATTTGAACGCGAGCGCGTCGACCGATTGAAAGTTAGTCCTATTCATATAAATATAAATTATTGCAACTTGTTATATATACTAAAACCTTTCTCGTTTGTCGCTCTTCCATTAGAGATTGCGTTGACTCCGCGCTGGGTTCATTGTGAAGAATTTAAATGTTGTTCAACATTTGAATAGTAGAGTTTAAATTTGCTTCAAATGAACAATATAGTAGCATTATCAACTGAGTCGTCGAGCAATAAACGTCAATGGCGATAGGAATGTGCAAGGGAATGCAGATTGCTATCGATAAGTGGTACAAAAACCGGCCGTGGTGGACGAGCCCGTTGGATGAGTAGTTAGGGTGCTTGCCTTAACGCTCTGTTCTAGGGTTCCCGGGTTCAATTCCCGGCTGGGTCAACTTTGAAAAATCAACTTTTCAAATTTGGCTCTGGTCTGGATTTGGAAAGTAGTGGCAGGGCACACTGCGTCTGGCGGCAGTAACCACCCCCTTACAGAAGACCACCGTGAAATAACAGCACGTGTGCTGTTATGTTTCGGTGAGGGATGCCAGAGCCCTATCTACTCCCAATCCCTTATCTTTAATCGTACTGCAGTCGGCAGCGCACTTGCAGCAGCTTACTCGTAGGCGTTGCTTGTGTTATAGGCGACGGTAGCCACCTACCATCAAGTTGTTGTTGATGGTGAAAAATTATACGGATTTTTATAGATTCACACGTCCTTCGCGTACGCACCAATAATAAAAATGTCGTACGTATTTGACACGAGCGTGACAAACCGCCTGAATAGGAATACAAACAGAAAAAATTTCACGGTTCGTTACGTGTAAGAAAAATATTTGTGACGGCGCGGCGTGGCAAGAGGCAGTGTTAAGTGAGACGTGGCAAGCACGAGTGCGAAACCAGCGGCTTAGAAACGGTGTCGGTTTTCAAATTCACTGTCTGTGAATTGGATGGAATTTTATATTTACTGCAAAGGAGAATGCTGGATAATTTTCGATCGACATTGTGAGAATTTTAGGGTTCCGTACGTCCGAATAACAAAACGGAACCCTTATAGGATCACTCGTGTGTCCGTCTGTCCCGACCATCCCCCGACGAAACTACTGAACCTAAAACTTTGAAAAAAATAATAATACAGAAATTAGTTTCCAACTTATAGATTATAGGAAAACCATGATATTAAAATAACATGGTAAATCACTCAATATTGTGCGGATAGGTAACATCGTACGGAACCCTCTTCACGCGAGTTTAACTTGCAATTGTCCTGTTTTTTTTTTATTAGCTGGTGTCCGCGACTTTATCGGCGTTGAAAATGTAACATCTGAAAAAATGGCATCTTTATCGCTGTGACGATGGCGACAGTGGGCCTATTCCCTCGAGAATCTAACATTTTTCCAAGATAAAAGTATTCTATATGTTTATTCAGGTAAAAAACTATCTGAGTGTCAAATCTCGTCGTTCAGTAGGTTTTACGTGAAAGGGTAGAATACGATATTGAATGCAAAAAAAAAAACTTTAAATGGCTCTCCTGTAAGTATATATATATATATATATATATATATATATATATATATATATATATATATATATATATATATATATATATATATATCAAGCTTTTTGGCGAGGTAATTAATTGATTTTTACTAATACCGAGAAACAATATGAATTCCACGCAGGCGAAGCCTCGGGCACAGCTACTTTTATAATAAAACTAGCGGCCCGCCCCCGGCTTCGCCCGACGTGCAATATTTATATACCCTAAAACATTCCCCGTTTATCCCTCTTTCCATTAGCGAAAACCGAATTAAAATCGGTGTACCCGTTCACGCGTGATGCCGTGACCAGGAGAAATAGGGATTCATTTTTATATATAAGATTGGTTTCTTTCTGGAAGAAAATTCATTTAAAATCACTACTTTTCTGTCATCGCTGTAATATTAAGCTGTATAAAAAATGTATAATTTTTGACGGTAATTTTTTATACAATAAAAAATAGTTCTATTTTTTTACATAATATATTATTGAAAAAATATCTCTTTACAAATTCAACCTCTACCTATACGAAATCTCTCATTAAGTTAATCGTAATCGAAAATTTTGAGTGGTTTACTGCACAGACAGATTATGAGCTTGGAGCAAGCTGCTGTGAGCAGATCGCAATTTCAGATATTGGGTTTAATGCATTTTTAAACGAAAACACGGCTTTGGTATCGGTGGAGGTTATAACAACTTTTTTTATTAGTGATAAAAAAAATGAGTTAATAGAACCAAGGAGACCGTGCGGTGCAGGCCGCATGAAACCAGATTTTTTTCGGCACTACGTTATCTACAAATAATATAGGTAATTTGAAAAACAGAAAAGATTTTTTTTTTTAATTTTTAATATACTCAAATCAATGATTTTAATGTTGAAACCGAGTCCAGAAACAAATTTATCGGATTCAGATTTTAACTCCCACAATTCGACGTCTACTCAATAGCTTGGAAATGAAATCCTTGATTTAAAAACATTATATTGAAATGTCTGTTACAATCAACATACTTGATCGATGTCGATGCCTTTAATTTTGATATATCAGCAACTAATGATCGCAGAGAAATATAGGAGGCCAGTTTCAAAAACAGGAATAAAATCTCTACAAGGACCTTTTATAGTTTTTTGAGATAAATTTTCCCATTCTTGACATGAATTTGAAAAAAAAAAAACAAGATAAAAAGGGATATATGTATATGTTTTTTATAAAATCAACCACTAAATTACAAATATCGATAAAACAATAATTTTGTGGGTATATTGATCGGTATACACAGATGTCACTACGTTTCATAAGTTTATAATACTTCATTTTTTTCGACTACAGATGTCGCTGCGCCGCCGGCAGGTTATCGTTTCGTTTCCTTAACGCGTACTACACTTTTCATACAAGATTTCGACGCTTGCTTTTATAGACCCAGAAAATAGAATTAGGGAACATAAATACATGTGTCAACAGTCGCACAAAAGTCAGTCAAAGGGCACACTGCATTTTCGCAGTCATTTGGGCAGCCCGTCTGGCGGCAGTAACCACCCCCTTACAGAAGACCACCGTGAAATAACAGCACGTGTGCTATTTTGTTTCGGTGAGTGAGTAAGAATGCCAGAGAACTAAAAGAGTCTGTCGACATTAACATAATTTTTTTAACGCGTATTCAAACAAAAGTTACCTATGTTAGTTATGTTCGGTATACACAGATGTCACTACGTTTCATAAGTTTATAATAGTTCATTTTTTTCGACTACAGATGTCGCTGCGCCGGCAGGTTATCGTTTCGTTTCCTTAACGCGTACTACACTTTTCATACAAAATTTCGACGCTTGCTTTTATAGACCCAGAAAATAGAATTAGGGAACATAAATACATGCGACAACAGTCGCACAAAAGTCAGTCAAAGGGCACACTGCATTTTCGCAGGCACCTTAACATAAAAAAGTGACAGGTAACATAACTCTTTTTAGTTAATGCTTGTATTAATTTTACTCCTCATAAAATTTCCAAACCGGGGGCTTATATGAAAATCGATTCTTAAACTCCAAAATCATTGCCGACATGACATGACCTATAACATAGGTCATGTCATGTAACCTTTAAAAGCGTTTAAATTTTATGCAAATAAAAAAAAATCGCGTTTATTTTTCACTAGGCAATGAATAAGATTTGTTTTAACAATTTGGAATTCGATGTTACGCCCGGCCGGAACAACATTAGCATATTAATGAACATCGCGCTCCCTAGGACTGTTCTCGTAACTAACGCCTGTAATTACCTTTGTTCTGACTTGGCTACGTATCCCGGTACACTTTTTAAAAGTAAATTTTTTGGATTCATTAATTGGGACTTTAATATTATACGATACGTTTTAAATTGAGTCTATTTACAAATATTTTACTGTTTTTCTTAATGTTGAGATCGGCAGATAGGCTGACGGTCCACTTGATGGTAGGTGGTTACCGTCGCCTATAACAAAAGCAACGCCAAAGTTGCTGCAAGTGCGCTGCCGACTACAGTAGGATTAAGGATAAGGAATTGGAGGAGGATAGGGAAATTTTACTGCTACTTTTAGAATCTAGGCACAGTATTTTTATTGATTTTGATTGTAATGTTTTTAATATGAATAGACCGACGCCCACCGGCTTCAGTATTGTACATTAAGATAAGGACTAACATCAGACCGAACACAATTTTTACGAAAATGAGTGCAACCTAAAAAACCTATGAATTAAGGTTAAATATTGCATAAAAAATCTTGTACTTTCTCAGAAATAACCGATTTAAAATTGGAAGGATTTTCTTAAATATTGTGTATGAAAAAAGAAATAAAAGTAGCCGTTTTAAAACTTTACTACAGAACTTTAAAGTTAATTAATAAAGTACTGTGATGAGAAAGCTTTTTCTTTGGGCAGTAATTTACTAATATTTTTTTCTAAAAATATGATTTGTTGTATAAACCTATCCTATTCAAACTTTTTTAAATGAAGTCTATCTTTATTTTTATCTCTAACAAGTCAAATTAGGCGATGACAATAAAATATTTTTATTAAGAGCAGGCCTTAAATGTAGCCTATGTCTATGTTCCGTTAGGCAATCCTAACTAATATGTATTATAAATGCGAAAATGAGTTTGTATGTTTGTTACTCTTCCACGCCTTAACTACTCAATCGGTCATCATGAAAAAGAAGACCTACCTTTCCTCCAGAAAAAATACTGCTAAAACTCTGCTAGACCTTTGAGTATGACAAGATGTTAAACATCAGCGCCCAGCAAAGGGCAACTATAAAACGTTAAATGTTTTCATGTATATATATAGTAAGTGCGCTGCCCACTACAATAGGATTAAGGATAAGGGATAAGGAAGGGATAGGGAAATGGGCTCCGACATCCCTTACTCACTCATCGAACCACAACAGCGCATGTGCTGCTATTTCACGGTGGTCTTCTGTAAGGGTGTGGTAACTGCCGCCAGACGGGCTGCCCAAATGACTGCGAAACGCAGTGTGCTCTGCCACTACTTTCCAGATCCAGACCAGAGCCAAATTTGAAAAGTACATTTTTTAAAGTTGACCCTGCCGGGAAGAACATAGCGTTAAAGCAAGCACCCTAATCACTCTTCCTTGTCAAATTCTTCGAAACTTATTATATACTAGCGACCCGCCCCCGGCTTCGCATGGCGTGCAATTTTTATATATATAAGAACATTCCCCGTTTTCTTTCCATTAGTGAAAACCGAATTAAAATCGGTCTGAGTTGTGGGTTTCCGGGATGATGGCCCAGGTCTGTTGGAAATTCTTCCAAACGTTTCGTCAACAACTGCGGTTGACATCCTCAGTGGTGTAGTCCGTGTTAGAATTATGAACCAGTCGGACAAAGCTCAATGTTCGAGCCTGCAAACTGAAGCGAGTTCGCCGAACGTTGCTCTACGCATTTACATTCGTTGCCTGACTGTATGGCCTAAGTATGGTTAGACTGTGATATTGCTTTATCTTGTGTTTATTTCGCGTTATAGTCTCATATGGCAATAGAATGGTACGCATATTTGAAATTCACGCATTAACGCTTCCGTTGCGAGCTGTGAACGTAAATCTCACAACGAGATCTATCCGAACATAATAATGCTTTTCCTTAACACTCCGGTTATAGTCACAGATGTTCATTTCTCACCTCCGCACAAGGCACAGGTGCTACGCCCTATAAAATGTTGTTGGGATTCATGGCACAGTTAGTACTGCGCAGACATGTTAAAGAAGAGGCAACAAGGTGCGAATAAGGACTCTGGTGTCCCCCTTACCTACGCACAATAGCTTGAGAGGAGTTATTTCACGATGGTCTACCTTCTATAAAGAGATGGTTACTGCTGTGTGCCCCGCCTCCTTCAAATAGTACCATATCGTTGTGAAGAAAGAAAGAACATTTGTTTATTTAGTACAATCAACTGAAAAAAATGTACCAAAATGGTCTCGGCTCAGCGTGTTGTCGTAGTATGAACCACGTTGATCTTCCGCGGATTTTTTCATTAATTTATCTCAGCCGTAGGACGTCCACTGCTGGACAAAAGCCTCTTCATTAATTTTCCAAAAGGACCTGCCAGAAGCAGTCACCGTCGACCCGCGGCCTTATTAGATCTTCTGTCCACCTTGGGGGTGGACTTCCTACGCTGCGCTTGCTGGTCCGTGGCTTATAATCGAGAATCTTCCGGCAGTTTTTTTTCTTTCTTATATGTTAAAATCGGCAGACAGGTTGACGGTTCACTTGATGGTAGGTGGCTACCGCCGCTTATAACACAAGCAATTCCAAAGTTGCTACAATTGCACTGCCGACTACAGTAGGATTAAGGATAAGGAATTCCAAAGGGTTAGGGAAATGGGTTCTGGCATCCCTTACTCACTCACCGAAACACAACAGCACACGAGCTGGTTTTTCACGGTGGTCTTCTGTAAGGGGTGGTTACTGCTGCCAGACGAGCTGCCCAAATGACTGCGAAACGCAGTGTGCCTTGCCACAACTGCTTTGCTAAAGCGTTTGGGACAGCGGTAACAACATCCTGAGATCGACATCTATAAGATATGACTGTCCTATCCCAAATCACTGGCTGAGGATAGACATAAGACTTAACATTGTATTATTAAAAATGAGAAATACAGATAATAGTCTGAAATATACTTTTATTATTATTATCACGTATTTATTTTCTTTCATATTTTTTTTTACAATATATACTACTGGAAAATTTAAGGGACCAAAATAAATTAAATTAAAAAAAGGGAAAATTTAGGTAATACATTTATTTACATGCCTATTAATTTACAAATAAAATTTTATAATATACGTATTGTATACAAGGCAAAATGTACAATACATAATACACGATACATAATAACAAACGAACATAAATACATAAAAATATTGGCACAATACATGAACAAAGTATATCTATACTAATACTAAAGCTGAAGAGTTTATTTGTTTGTTTGAACGCGTTAATCTTCGGAACTACTTGTTCGAATTGAAAAATTCTTTTGGTGTTGAATAGTCCATTTATCGGGGAAGGCTATAGGCTATATAACATCACGCTACGATAAATAGTATTATATATAAGTAGTGTCCACTACCGCGCGCCTCACGCGCACTCCACCGTCTTATGGGCCGCAGCGAAGCGTGGCCGAGTCTCAGCTAGCCAGTGGTTGAAGTAGTAGTGGAATCTACAGTCGTTATTATTTTGGGAAGCCTTAAAGAGTTGATAATTGCTGCGATTTGTATTTTTTTTGAAAATTCATAATTTTTTGTTGGAATTTATTCATAAAAATATTAGTTATGTTAAATCATTATTTCCCATATGTTAAATTTTTCATCGCATTACTAAAATAATAGTTAGTATAGAGTATAGAATCAAACGTATAGAATTGTTTTTATAGTTGTATTTAAAAACTTAATATGGAAAACGTTGGTTTTGGGACCAACAAAACGTAAATAGAATTATATCAAATTTAACATTTGACACGGTTGACGAGGAGGCACGATTTAAAGCTGCGTGCACATACGAATCTGGTGCTTGGCTTAACACTCTACCTTCTAGACAAATGTCAACTCTTCTGGATAACAATACCATGCGTATTTCAGTGGCTCTGCGCTTAGGCTGTTCTGTTGTGCAGCCACATACCTGCCTCTGCGGAAACAGCGTTCTTTCAAACGGTCGTCATGGTTTACATTGCAAAAGAAGTGCCGGTCGCTTTCCACGCCATTCAATGATAAATGACATAATAAAAAAAGCACTATCTACAGCAGGCGTCCCCGCCATCCTCGAGCCCAATCTGTCCAGGGACGACGGTAAGCGTCCAGATGGGATGACCTTAATACCCTGGTCTGAGGGAAAGGCTCTCGTCTGGGATGCTACATGCGTCGACACCCTTGCTCCCTCACATGTTGCCTTCTCTGCCAAGGAACCAGGTTCGGCGGCTGAATCAGCAGCTCGTTTAAAAACAAAAAAATATAACTTTATAAAATCTCAAAATTATAATTTCATCCCTTTCGCCGTTGAAACTTTCGGCCCTTGGTGCGAAGAATCCAAATTATTCTTAAAAACACTTGGCAAACAATTAATTAAAGTATCCGGCAATAAATTTTCTTGTAATTATTTAAGGCAACGCATTAGTTTGGCTATACAGAGAGGGAACGCGGCGAGCGTTATGGGCACAATACCCGATTCAGTCACTCTGGAGGAGATATTCTACCCAAACTCCTAAGTTTGTGTAGATTCCGGAGCCTCGCCGTGTTCTCACTAAATCACCGTTGTATTTTTTATTATTTTTATCATTAAAAAAAAAAAAATAAAAAAAAAAAAATATGGAAAAACATTTGTTCAGGGAATGTTTCATTTCCTTAGTCCGTTTTGTAATTTGCCAGATAAGCTTACTTGTACGAGTATATCAGTTCTTAATACGTATTGCGGAGCGCACATAATTGCGTTTGCCGTTTTATTATTTTTTAAATTAAGTATGCTTTAAATGTTAAATTTCTTATGAACCGCCATTCTGCTCACAATTTTAAACATATTTGAACAATTGAACAGTCTCTTATTTTACAAAACAAAATAAGTGCACCGTTTAAGCGAAGGATATTTTTTGTATAATCTAGCAAAACATATTGAAACTAATTGTTGACGCCAATTTGATTGATGGATAGTGGTTCGCTGTGGTATGTGCTGTCTCGCTCCCACCATATCCTCATTCCCTATCTGTCCCTATACCGCATCGCAGGTCGATCGCTTGGCCATATTTTTATAACACCGCGCCAGTCTGAAAAAAAAAACGCGCCAAGCCGCCGATCTTGATGGCGAGATTAGATTACTTATTTCATCCGCATCCGTTTACCTATGTTATCAGACAATTATTATTGTGCTGAAAAATTAGCTACTTAGTCACGCTTTCCGCTCCGCGACTGCAATCGAGAAAGTGGTGAAGTGCTGGAGCTTCTGGACTCTTAGTATAACGGGCCCGTTGCAGTCTGCGCCGCTGGAGGACCAGGGAAGGAGGTAAGTGACAAATTTCCTGTGTTTCCCCGTCCTTTGATTGCACGTACCACAACGAAAAATTACAGTCCACTTCGAATAATTGTTTGGCGTGAACACTAACGTTGAATATTTTTTTAAATAGGATTTATTTAAAAAAAAATCCATATAAATTATAATAGAATAGTAGAAGAAGTAAAAGTACTAGAATAGTCAAAAGTTTGTTCTACATTAGAAATAGTAGGCATTTCCATAAGACGTGTTCTGTAAACTTGCTTCTTTTCTACTTTTTAATTAGTTAATAAAATATTAACTAATTAAATTAATTAATAATTGATCGAGTCAATTAATTTATGTACTAATTTATTTTGAGTTACCTTTTCCATTCTGTATTTAATTCCTTACACAATAATCTCTTTTTAATTATTTATTAAAATAAATTTTACCGTAAAAATCGTAACGAGTTCAAACAGGACTCCATCGGTTAGTCCTCGGAACAATCGAATTAATTGGTTCACTCAATCGGAACAAATAAATGCGGCGTAAGGCTGTTCCCACCTTGCTCTGAAAGGGATACAGTTGAAGACAAATGGAGCATTGCCCGTTAGAATTCTTCACTATCTGCTGGTCGTCAATCTTGCTGGAATTCATTGTTGAATCGCATACCCTTATTCTGACATTTAGTATATTTTGATACAACTGATGTTAATGGGATCTATAAGCACTTAAGTATTTTAACCGTGTTTCCTCAGTGCTTTTCAGGCTCACAGGTCTCTCGTGATCGATTCTTTTTTTATGTTAAGGTCGACAGACAGGCTGACGGGCCACTTGATGGTAGGTGGTTACCGTCGCCTATAACACAAGCAACGCCAAAGCTGCTGCAAGTGCGCTGCCGATTACAGTAGGATTAAGGATGAGGGATTAAGAGTGGATAGGGAAATGGGCTCTGGCATCCCTTACTCACTCACCGAAACACACCAGCACATATATGCTGTTATTTCACGGCGGTATTCTGTAAGGAGGTGGTTACTGCCGCCAGGCGGGCTGCCCAAATGACTGCGAAACGCAGTGTGCCCTACCACTACTTTTCAAATCCAGACCAGAGTCAATTTTGAAAATTACATTAAAATTTCCAAAGTTGACCCCGCCAGGAATCGAACCCGGAGCCCCTGAGACGTTAGGCAAGCACTCTTGCCACTCATCCAACGGGCCGTTGTTGCGATGCAAAGTCGCAATAACGAGTTATGGAATGTTTTCTTTAAAATTAGTTTCCCTCAATTTACCTAATACGCCCTATATATTCATATTTTATAAGGTTACGCTAATGAAGTCGCATGCAACAGCTGGACTTTAAGGTGGTGACAAACGCTAAATACTAAAAATATCCATTGTTTAATGAAGATGTTACAAGAAATACACAACACAATTGCTTTGAAAAAAATATATATTATGCTTAAACATGTGAAGAACCAATTGTATTAATTAGAATTTTCGTTAAAGTAATAGAAACTCCACAAAAAAAGTTAGAACACAAGAAGAATTTGACTTTTATTGAAAATTCTCTCGAAAACGGCTTATTGCGCGCATATGAATCCTGTACCTATTAATAAGTTAATATCAGTTTAAAAAAATTATTAAAGTAGGTAAATATTTTTTTTTAAATGTTTTGTTCTAATGGTAAAAACAAAAAAAAAAACACATTTTCTAGGCCTGTCGAATTGTCTGCGCCGCCAGCGAGTTCTAATGTAAATGTCATTTGCTCAAGTGTAGCCTTTAATAATGAAAAAAAAAAAAACAACAAAAAAAAGAGTTTCATAAGTGACCCCCATGTTTCTGTTGCAAAGTTAAAAGATTAAAAAGATGGCGAGATGGACTAGATACCAGCCTATCTCATTTTAAATTCTACAAAAGCACTAGACAAGCCGACTAGTGCGGTTCCCCCCTCCAGACACTCCCACCTAGTTAGGTTACTTCAACACCTTTTTTTTTGCATGGGAAAATCTGCTAGCCAGATTCCCACCGACTATGGGGTGATCTGTGGGGTATGTGGGTCTTTTACCCACTAAAAACCCACGGTGCTTCCTCACGGGATCGTGGAACGACCACGACACGACAAGATCCTGACACACCTAGGGTTACTTCAACAATTCCCAACTCTCAGCCAATAAAGGCTCGTTTATATTTGATTCATTTATATTTGACGAACCCGTTGGATGAGGGTTAGGGTGCTTGCCTCAACGCTCTGATCTAGGGTTCCCGAGTTCAATTCCCGGCAGGGTCAACTTTGAAACATGAACTTTTCAAATTAGGCTCTGGTCTGGATCTGGAAAGTAGTGGCAGGGCACACTGCGTTTCACAGTCATTTGGGCAGCCAGTCTGACGGCAGTAACCACCCCCTTGCAGAAGACCACCGTGAAATAACAGCACGTGTGCTGTTGTGTTTCGGTGAGTGAGTAAGGGATTAGGAGGGGATAGGGGATTTCCTATCCCCTCCTAATCCCTCCTTAATCCTACTCTAGTCGGCAGCACACTGGCATCAGCTTTGGCGTTGCTTGTGTTATAGGCGACGGTAGCCACTTGCCATCAAGTGGACCGTCAGCCATTCTGCCGATTTTAACATAAAAAAAATTGTTCTTTTTGATGTATTTTTATTATACATACTTAAGCCAAATTCTTTTAAACCTTGCATTATAACACGAATCGTAATCGTTCCTAAAATGTCTTTATTATTTCACTCCCATTGCTACTGTGAACAAATTGACATTTCAACCTTTGATTGGACTGTTCTTAACGTTTTCCTGTCAAGGATTGATCGGCTCAAATTGCCCACAGCTCTGATAAATGCCCACCGATTTTGTCCTTATTGACTAGCTTATATTTTACACAGACACTTTTTGAGCAGTATATGAACTGACATCTTTGTCATAAATTTAACTCTAAAATCCTAAGAGTGCACGAAAATCGAGCTTTTAAAGTTTAATTAGTTTTAGTAGTAGGTACCCAAGCAACAAAATTATCCTATAGTGCACGCTTTATAGTCCTGCAGCACTAATAATGGTCTCTTAGTGGTTCTAGAATTTGCTACCACGCTTATAGTAGCATGCACGGAGACTGATTGGCCTTGTAGTATATCTGTTCTTATATGTTAACTTATTATCGTCTATAGAATTAAATTAACAGCACACTATAAGCTGAGATGTCCTATAAAAGTATTGCACAGGTGTAAACACGAGTCAAGGAGACCTACCACTACGAAATATTAAAAAATATAATAATAAAGTCGTAGATTCTATATCTACTGATATTGCGTCATCAGAAAAGGTACGACTTAACTATGTAGGAATAACACCTTGGACCACCTACAAGGAAAGACAAACGAAGGCTGCATTAACCCCACCACCGGTCGTCTCGCAGATATAAGCAGCGGTCGCTCGTCGGTCGGCGCTCATTCTATCCCGTACGTTAAGTTAGTTAAGTTTATAAATTGTAAAATTCTATTTTTGCAAAAATAAAAATTTATTTTTTATAAAACTCCAGAGTCTCAGTATCTTTTCTGGCGCCCGAACAGGGACTCGTTGTAACGAAAATTCAGTGCAAAATTCTTCGTAAAGTTCAAGATCTTCGAAAATATCCAAGATCGCTTTAAATTGAAGAAGAAAAAGCCAGAAATTCGGTGACTTTTTAGTCTTTAACAACGAGAAACCAAACAAACAAGTACGAAGAGATGAAACTTCTGGTGTGCCTGTCGATGCTGTGAGTAAAAACTTTCGCATCCTTTACGATTATTTTATCCTTCCAAAATTCCTCTCCTTAGGCCCGCAAAGTTTATATTTAACTATAAGTACGATAGGGATAGAATGTTCCACCCGTCCTCTGAATCAGGCGAGGGAAATACAAGCTACGTGCCCCAAGCACCTAGTAATTCTAACTCTGTACCATCTGTGACACAGAGTCAATTTATTATGGATCCTTTAAAATCCTTAAATTTTGTTCCCACATATGATGGAGAACCAACAACTATATATAATTATTTACAAAATGCCAGACAATGGTTAAAATTTGTTGGAAATAATCCTCAAAATATAATGTTATTATTAAGCAAACTTACTGGAAAAGCAGAATTAATAATGACTATGATAAATCATAACTTCCAATGGGATATAATAGAAAGTACATTAAAAACAGAATGTGGCGACAATCGACAATTCAATACTCTTTTAGTTGAACTTAGTAATCTAAAAAAGAAAGGAACATATCGCGACCTAATTTTCGAGTTGAAACAAAAATTGTTTTTTATTAAAAGTAAACTTATGGATAAATATAGTGATGCTAATATAGTGACCGAGGTAATGGAGCCTTACATAGATGCGGCTCAAATTACACTTAGAAATAGTTTACCATACCACGACCAAATATGTGTGAGCGACTGTGACTTTAACACAACTTGTCAAAAAATCCTACAATTAGAAGCTATGGGTAGATTCGATAATATTAAGCAGAAATTTTCAAATATGTTTCCAACACCTAGAATAATTAATACCGGTTATCCTCAGATGCCTCATAATATAAATAATTTTTCCAATAATGTTGATAAAAATAATTTTCCACAAAAACATAGTTATCCACCAACACAGAGATCTATCATGAATAAAATGAAAAATCCCATTAGATACCCTAACCAATATTTTAATCAGAGACCTTGGGTACCAAATTCCAATAACGTCTTTACGAAACCTCAACACCCATTCTTTAATCGCCCAACTCAATCTAACCAACCAAATCCTAGTACTGATGTATCCATGCGAACAGCAATAAAACCGCGTCCAAATCAAATTCCTTTAGGAAAAGGCTTTGTAGCGGAGGAGGTCTTTTACCACGACGAGGAAAATGAATTCGATGCAAATAATGAGTATTTAGAGTATGCTCCCGAGTATGTAGATAATGATTATTACAATGATTTACCTAATGAGGAAGTTCAGAATCAAAATTTTCAAGAAAATCCAACAATGAGAGACAATTCATAGAATTCAATCATGTAAAATCCTATTTACCCTACTTTGAAACGGAAAATCCCAAGTTAAAAATACTCATAGATACAGGTAGTCAAAGATCCTTTATCACGCAAAAAGCCCAACAACAAGTATTCCCAGAATTCTTCCAACCAGAAAAATTTACGATAAGAACCTCTCATGGTATAACTAATCATAATGGTGTAATAGAAACTCCTTTCTGGTGCAAATACTTTGGACCAGATAAAGGACCAATAAAATTTTACATTTACGATTTTAGCGATAAATATGACGTCTTAATGGGGACAGAGTTGATAGAAAAAATAAACGCAAAAATTGACTTAAAAGAACGTAAATTAATAATGCCCGATAGAGAACTCCTTATTTTTCACATGACCGATGATAATACACTTAATATCAGGGATTTGTGTAAAACATACGACGATTTATTTACTGAAGACGTAACTAATAGCGCGACAACAAATATAAAGCATTGTATAAATTTAATTAATGACGAGCCTATTTATCAAAAACCATTTAGGTTGCCTCAAATTCAACAAAATGAAGTCAAAAGACAAATTAATAAACTTTTAGAAGAAAATATTATTCGACCATCTGAATCGCCTTGGGCTTCACCTGTACATTTAGTTCAAAAAAAAATGGATCAGTCAGGAAAAATAAAGTGGAGAATGGTGGTTGATTATCGTAGATTAAATGAAAAAACTAAATCAGATAAGTTTCCATTGCCAAATATTGAAGAGCTATTTTCAAAATTACAAGGTAATCATTATTTCTCTACTTTAGATTTAACATCTGGATATCACCAAATATTAATGGACAGTGCTTCTATAGAAAAAACAGCGTTCAGTACTCCAGACGGTCATTTCGAATTTCTAAGAATGCCATTCGGTCTAAAGAATGCCCCAGCTACATTTCAAAGAATGATCAATAATGTACTTAAGTCCGAAATCACAAATAACGTTGCATTGGTATATCTAGACGACATAATAGTCTATTCAAAGACGAAACAAGAGCACATTAACAAGCTTCAGCAAGTATTCGAGTCATTACGAAAGGCGAACCTTAAAGTCAATAAAAACAAATGTGTCTTTATGCAACAAGAGATTGAATTCCTGGGTCACGTACTTAATAAAGACGGTTTGAAACCAAATCAGACCAAGATTGAAACAATACAAAGGTATCCGATACCTAAAACAATAAGACAGTTAAGGGGATTCTTGGGTCTTATTGGGTACTATCGTAAGTTTATTCCGAACTTGAGCAAGATTATTAAACCATTAACGGAAGCAACAAAAAAAGAAGCAGTAATAAACCCCAACGACAAAAAATATTTAGAAGCATTTGAAATTTGTAAAAAATTATTATCTAATGCACCCATATTAGCTTTTCCCGACTTCGAAAAACCTTTTGTAATTACAACGGATGCCTCAGACATAGCCTTAGGCGCAGTCCTTAGCCAGTCTAATCATCCAATAGCTTATGCCTCTAGGACTTTAACAGAAACTGAACGAAAATATAATACGACTGAAAAAGAATTGTTAGGCGTACTTTGGGCAGTAACACAATTCAGGTCATATGTTTACGGTAGGAAATTTACATTACGTACAGATCATAAAGCCTTGATTTGGCTTACAAAATTAAAAGAACCGAATCAAAGGTTAACGAGATGGAAGTTAAAACTTCAAGATTATGATTTTAACATAGAACATGTTAAAGGGAAAGATAACCATGTGGCAGACGCATTAAGTAGGATAGAGTTACATAATACTGATAGTGATACAACGCAAGAAAATAACTCCAGTAATAATTCTCTTCAAGCTAATGCTTCTTCTCACATAGAACCTTTATTATCTGACTTATCAAGTTCATCAAATACTATCCATTCAAATCAGAGAGATAGCGATGAAGGTATTCCTATTATAGATGCTTACCCTCCTAAAAGGTTACACAGGGTTGTTTTTGAAATGGCCCCTTATAAAAAGGCAAAAAAAGAAAATAATATCTGGTATTTTTACATCCCTCCAAATCAAGAAGAAGAAGTTATTAAAGATTTTATAAAAGAATATTTAAATCACGAAAAATACGCCTTCATTATACCGAATGATGAGTTATATTATAAAGTTTCTGAAGTTTATCGTAAATATTTTGATCATAGCAAACTTAAACCATCGCGTTATACTAAATCATTGATAGAAATAGATGATAAAACCGAACAATTAGCTATAATAAAACAATGTCATTTACAGGATAATAGACACCATGGTATAGAAAGTATTTATAAGCAATTACGAGAAAAATATTATTGGGAAAACATGCGTAAGCAAATAAAACACTTTGTTCTAAAATGCGAAATATGTAGAAAAGAAAAATACAACAGACATCCTCATATTACTTTGGTCAATGAAACAGAAACACCTCTTCAGCCAATGGATATATGGCACATAGACTTCATGTCCTTAGAAAGAGATTGGTACTTAACTATAATTGATAAATTTTCAAAATACGCAATAGTAAAACCCACACAAAAAAGTTTAGTCTTCAACACCTTATCGGAAATTTTTGCACTAATAGGAGCACCTAATAAAATAATACATGATGGTGAACAATCACTTTGTAGCGATATATTGACCGAATTGTTCCAAACGTACAACATCGTAAATCATACAACCACACCACAACATCATAAATCTAACTCAGACATAGAAAGATTGCATAATACTTTACAAGAATTATTTAGGTTACAGAGAGATTCGGATTTGGATAAAAACCAAAAAATTAATTTCATTACTCATTCTTATAATAATACAGTGCATAGTAGTATTAATATGACCCCATTCGAGGTACATTTCGGTAGGAAACCCAAATTGCGATCGTTTGATAATTTAAAAGTAGCTATTCAAAATTATACAACCCAACAAAAAGAATTTGTTACGGAATTAAATAAAAATGTGCATAAACTATTAAAAGAAAAAAAGGAGAAGCGCAATAAATGGATTAATAGTAGGATACGATCTTCAAAAGAATTCAAGATTGGAGACGTTGCGTATTTAAAAAACAGTAAGGCGGAAAGGCATAAAACTAACGCTAGATTTCTAGGACCATTTAAAATAGTATCTTGTGAACCTCATAACAGGTATAAACTTAGCAACGGTCGGACGTACCATTTAGAAGAGCTGTGTGTTACAGATGTGTCAGTATATTCGGATACAAATTCAGCAAACTCGAGCCCGATCAACACATAATTCTAATTGAGCAAAAGTCTACTCGCCTCATTCAAGGAAAATGGACTATTATACATAAGTTAGAAATAAGACCTATACTCGATAGTAAAATATGTATTAGAAGTAATATCAAAAAATTGGAATCTAGTTATAATGTAGAAAGTGTAAAAAATATAATTGATAATGTTAAAATTATGTTAGAACATGTGGACGAAATTTGTAATCATTTAAATATACAAACTAGGTCAAAACGAGGATTGATAAATGGGTTAGGATCAATTATTAAAGCTATTACTGGTAATTTAGATCAAGATGATCTTAGTCATATTCAAAATGATTTAGAAACTTTAAAAATTGCCTATAATCAGCAATTATCAATTACAAATGAAACACTTGAAGAATATAATAAACAAATTTTAAAAATTACTAATTTTCAAAACAACATAGATAAGCAGTTTAATGATGTTTTGAGTGTCAGTTCTCTTCATAATATTGCATTTAACTTATTATGGCAAGCGCAGAACTTACAGTATATAGCTGAACGTTTAGTAACAGCAATTACGTTTGCAGAACATCATATGTATCATTATAGTATCATTCAATCACATAATTTACAAGATACTGTAAATAAAATACCTAAAGAAATAATTATATCGAATAATCTAAATGAAATAGAACCATTTATAAAGGTTGATTGTAAAATTATAGATGAAATTGTATACTTTTTAATAGAAATTCCTTTAGTTAAAGCTCTAGTGTATAATACGAAAACTATTGTACCTGTTATCCAAAGTTCTCCCACCTGTACCTATCCTATAATGCGAAAGATGACTCTGGCGTACACTGCATCAGAAGTCTACGAAACTCAAGATTGCATAGAATTAGAAGAACGCATCTGCAAAGGAAATTTGTTACAACGGGACATCTGTGAAACAGAAGTTTTAATGAATAAAGACGCAAGTAAATGCAGCATTGTACCTATAAAGTGTCCAACAGAAGAAATACAAGAACTAACGCCTAAAGCCATATATATGTACCTTAATAAAACCACTGAAGTGAAAATAAACTGTAGTAACCGTGTTGAAACCTTATGGATCAAAGGACCATACCTTATAAACGGAGAATTGTGTGAAATCACTGTTGCGGGAATTAAACGTTTTCGAACAGACAAATCAAGCAGTACGATCATCTTGGCTAAGCTTGAAATCCCAAACAAGGAAAAAGTGAATGATATGGAATTAACCTATGATGCCGATAAGATTACATCGAAATTGAAACAATTTAAACAAATCAGTCAGTTAAGAACTCAACAACAACATACCATGGTTCAGTATTGGCTCATTGGAATAATAGTATTAATAGTAATACTTAAAATATTGATTAATTTTTACAGATCCAAGGTTCATAAAAAACCATGGACTGCAAAATTAGAGGGGGAGAGTCAAGGAGACCTACCACTACGAAATATTAAAAAATATAATAATAAAGTCGTAGATTCTATATCTACTGATATTGCGTCATCAGAAAAGGTACGACTTAACTATGTAGGAATAACACCTTGGACCACCTACAAGGAAAGAC
This sequence comes from Bembecia ichneumoniformis, assembly GCA_910589475.2. Lineage (NCBI taxonomy): Eukaryota > Metazoa > Arthropoda > Insecta > Lepidoptera > Sesiidae > Bembecia > Bembecia ichneumoniformis. The sequence continues at coordinate 2,941,542 of OU342545.1, forward strand.
AAACGAAGGCTGCATTAACCCCACCACCGGTCGTCTCGCAGATATAAGCAGCGGTCGCTCGTCGGTCGGCGCTCATTCTATCCCGTACGTTAAGTTAGTTAAGTTTATAAATTGTAAAATTCTATTTTTGCAAAAATAAAAATTTATTTTTTATAAAACTCCAGAGTCTCAGTATCTTTTCTCACGCTTGGGAATACGTGCTCTGGTAAGCTATACTTAAAATTGCCTACAAGAATCACTCTAAATCCATTATAAGTAAAGTATGCTTATAAGAGTATCAAATAAAACCAAACGAACTAGAAACCATTTGCACTTATTACTTGAATTTATAAGGTTTTATAAGTTCACAATGTGGATCACTAATAAGTCAATTAGTTCTATAACGGCTTATTCCAAGAGTAAGTGTACTTGGTTTTATTGTGGGTTTGTCGAACGCTGTTATAATCTTTACACAAAATGTTAATATTGATGTTTCTCGCTTTTCACTTATACCTAAATAGTATGTAAGACACTGTTAATTGGTATCTACTTCCTTAAAAATTCGACAGCGTGAATGGTAGTCAAGTTATTAGAATAATTGTGGAACCCTAATTCCTAACAATATGGCGATGCTGTGGTTCCGATGCAAACCATTTTGGAACCAAGTACTTCCGTAACGGTTATTTAATGAACTTGGGAAAGCTAGCTATAAAAAATGGCGACTTTTCATTGTATGCCTTATTAATACCAATATTATTTTCAAATGCAACTTATTAAATACGCTAATTTCAAGAGGCGAGTAAAAATTTTGTTTTAAAACATAATATACTTCACCAAAAATATACGTTTGCCATGCGAACGCATCTTATTATTATACCTATGTAACACTGTAGATAATACATTTTTAAAGAAAATTATTTAAGATGACTTAAGTTTTTATCAAATATTTTATATTTTTTATAAATATCAGCAGCAACGCCATTAACAAATTCACAGCTGTTTTTGAAAAAGCTTGTAACAGAAACACGGAGTACGTTAGAGTCGTGTATGGTTCTGTTAGGCGATTATAGTTGGCTTCGCGGGGAGCAGTTAATTCTTTGTAGTCCAACTATAAGGATACTATTGGTCCAAGTGGTAGTCACCGAGTCTACTATGGGTGTCTTAGAAGAAAGAGTATGCCTATAATTTGGGCCCTTTTCCGTTGTTATAAGAGCTTACTATCCCGTTATAGTCCTGATAAAATGGTGGTTCCAGGATAATTATAAAACCACTTTTTGCTGCTTGGGTACCTACCTTTTTTCTATATATAAAATGAATCCCTATTTGCTTTGGTCACGGCAACATGCGTGAACGGGTAGACCGATTTTAATTCGGTTTTCGCTATTGGAAATAGGAATAAACGGGGAATGTTTATATATATAAAAATTGTACCCCTGGCTTAGCCAGGGGCGGGTCGCTAGCTATTTATAGATTTTAACACATTACATTATGACTAAGCTGAGCCCGCAATTACGTATGCGCGGTATTCGGTATAGGGCGTAACTTTTTTGTTAGTAAACCGATTGGAATGAAACAAACACTAAATGTTACAGGTAGCTTGTTGCAATGTGTCACTGAAAACCGCATTCAAATCGGTTAAGCCGTTTCTGAGATTAGCGCGCACAAACGCAAAGACAGAGACAAAGTTCTAAAAACTATTTTTTTGACCAACGTGAACAAATTGTTTCGTAACGGCTCGTTTACGATTTTATTAGATGTATAGATGTCACGAGTAGGTAGTCAAAGGCTTTTAAATTTAAAAGTCAAATTAAATTTTAAATTTAAAAGTAAGTAAAATTTAAATTTTAAAAAGAAAAGCTATTTTCATCGCACTTGCAATACCTGTGCTGTGGCGTTACTTGTGTAAATAGGAGACCGTCAGCCTCTTTGATAACCTGTACATAAAAAAAACCTCGCATTTTGGTTTAATTTCAATATTTCTCGTTACAATTTTAATGGAAGCTGTTTTTAAATTACTTCTTTAGGTCTTTAATTTATCACACCGCAGTGGTAAGTTTTAACTAACAGATTCATTGAAAACAGTGAAATGTTTTTTACACGACACTGGTATTATTTATGAGATAGCTTAGTCATGAAGAGATGCTTTGCTGTCATCTCTTTTTACTGTGGTTGTCTCGATTGGTCCTTTTGATTCACTAATGGTTCTTTATATGTCGATCTGTATTTTCGCTTTTGTTGTATACGAGTTTCATTGGCTGTATTTGTTTATTTTAATATTTAATTGGTTTAGTATTTCAATTAAATTTGACACTGCCTTTGTGGCCTATACTTAATTAACTGGTAGTTTATTTAAAGGCAAATTTTAGTGATGGAATAATATCTAATTTCATTTAATTGATTTTAGACAACAGTTTAATTTAAATTTCGCTTTCCAATCCAAGGGAAACCGTATATTCTTACTTAATGTGTACCATATACAGGTCTGTACAGGAAAATTTTAGGAGGCTTGTCACTTTACAAGAAAATAAAGTTATTTGGAACGAATCCAAAAAGTACTTAGATCAGAAAGAAATTTGCTGTCATGAGAAAGGATTGAGATACAAAAATTTCTAAAAAAAACGTAACAACTGACAAAAATACTACGATTTTCTCATTAGTTTCATTCGAGGTAGTAATACAATTATGCATTGTCAATTTTATTATGCATTAGGGGGCAGTACAAAGAAAAAATAAATTATAATTTCACCCGCTTGGCCCCATAAATGAATGGACACGATACCAACACAACAGGGTTCCTTTTATTAGCCATATATTTACACAATCTTGTTAAAATAATATGAAACAATTTATAAACAGTCTATATACAACACACTTATCACTCACAAACAAGTCTTATTAAAAAAATTACGTCTAAACATTCTTTCGCATAGAAACATAGTCTTCCCGTCTCAGTGGAGCGATTGTGACTGATCATGTGAAACAATGCACATTGACGTATGCATGACATGAGAGGAAAGATAGAGCATTTCGCGGAATAAAAATGTAATAAGTGCCAAAAGTATTAAATATTAATTACTTGTAAACTATAATGTCAAATGAAAAAATATTCTACAAAGGCCTAGATAATCTGTGAAGTGAGATTACTGATAATTTTTTAGGTTTGTAATATGTGTCATTTTGAAAATAAAACAAAATACTATAAAAATGAGAGGTAACTTGGTTATTTTGTTCTATCGAGAAAATTTCATTGTATAATGTTTTCTGTTGACATTTCACTTTTATTTATAATGTATTTATCCTATTATAAAGATTTTATTATTTGGAATTTATATACTTAGATAAAATTCAAATCTAGGATTAGCTGTTTCTATTTATACGCTCTCTTAAGTTTTGGTTGAATTGTTAACCAAGTGGATGGTTTCTATTTTGGGAATTTCGTTTTTCTATTCTATTCTATTCTAATTGTAAACAAGTGTATCAAGCTAATAAATCATTATTATTATTATTATTATACATTTATTCATCTTTTTTCTTAATTCTAAATTTTTTACAATATATATATAAAAATTATTATTATTATTATTATTATTATTATTCATATTTTCATAAAAGGTTGATAAAAGGTCACCAACGTTACAGTGATACACTTCTGACAATATTTTGAATGACACAAGAGTTCTTTTCGGCCACTTCCCTGACATTGTCCGATTCTTGAGGAATCGCTCTGATTGGCTAAGAATGGCCACATCATTGGCCACTGATGGGCCAATCAGAAAACGCCCCTGTTTTCGAATCCGCCGCCATATAAAAAAAGTTTGTGTTAGAAAGTTAACATCCGCTCATCGAAAAGGCCGAAGAAATACCCGCTGTCTTCTTCGTTTGTTTATCACCCGTTTATAGTTATTTTATGCCGCTAAGACATCGAGAGATTCTCACGCGAGGTCTCTGCTGTGTGTGTCGAATATTCCGCTTATACCCAACCGCCTTTGAAGTACCTATTCCTATAAACTAAACTGGAGTGATTCGCGTCGCGAGTGCTGAGAAGAGAAGAATCCAAAGCTTTGTAAGAAGACTCAAGCCACGAAGAATCCCGCGTGTCACAACAGTTAGTTAATACTTAGAATAGCAAATAGCAGCACGTGTGCTGTTGTGTTTCGGTGAGTGAAGTAAGGGATGTCAGAGCCCATTTCCCTATCCCTTCCCAATCCCTTATCCTTAATCCTATTGTAGTCAGCAGCGCACTTGCAGCAGCTTTGGCGTTGCTTGTGTGATAGGCGACGGTAGTCACCTACCATCAAATGGACCGTCACCCTGTCTGCCGATCTTAACATAAAAAAATTAGATTTCTTTTAATTCCAAATGTACCTTATCCCGCAACCTATACAATCCACACTCGCCGTATTGGGCTCAAACCCGAATACTAATGCATTATTGAAATTACTAGTTATAAGTGTGAATCAAGAATAGTAAGGATATAATAAGCCCTAAGAATTTACAATTACGGAATTGCTTAAATGACTACATAATTTTAAACACAAATGTATGCTAACACAAATGCTGAGTAGCCTATACAAGTTTACATTTGAAGGGAGTTACATGAACGGAGTCACAGTTAGATATCACAGTACCTGTGTACTCAACGCTCTTATTTACCCCCCGACGCCCGGTGACGGTTCCAAAGTCCCCTATGGACTGAACCACACCCATCTCGAGGGTAGTTTTAGTGCGGTAAAAGTCCCACATAACCTCTATGGACACTTGCATTGCATGCGGCATGGGTTCATAAGGTATCTTTTGAAGATTTCTCCCCTCGTAAAAAAAAAAAAAAATCTTATTTACTGACGAGAATTCTTGAAAAAACTGCCAGATTACCACTCAAACTAGAATGAGATCTCGAGCCTGTCGAACATTTTCACAGTATCTTTAGTACGTAGTATGAAACCTATTTTCGTTGCGTTTTTTTAACTTTTAACTACTTACAATGATAAGATACAATAACGAAAAAAAAAAACCTAATACGTTCTCTATTACTTTAATGTAAAAGCTACCGTGTTTGAACGTTTGAAAGTTCAATTTCGTTGTGACAAAAATTGACATTAAAATTTAAGGTATATGCGTTATATTGTAATTCCCATACACAATTTTGCCCACGAGTTCGCTTTTTTTTTAATTATAGATGGGTTTGCTCTTGACCAGCATCTATCCATGTAGGAAGGATGAGGCCGAAGATGGAGCGAGCTCACCCAGAAGATGCCTATTCACTCGAACCTTGAAAAGATTTGGGTTGTAGGTATGAGCTCGGAAATACAGACGCCGGCAGGGAGTTCCAATCCTTAGCAGTGCGCATCACAAAAGATGTTTTAAAGCGCTTGGTCCGAATTAGAGGGATATCGACAAGGTGAGGATGCTAACCAGCCAGCCGTACGTCTGCATGTCCGATAGAAGAAAGGGATCTTTTTCTGGATGAAATGCGTAAATGCGTTGTGGAAGGCCATAGGGAATATATTGTTATTTATAAAGAATATTATTTGAATTTTACTAAGAAACTTTTATGCCCGTTTGATTTCTTTGGTTTTCTTATTTATACTGTGACAGCTCTACAAATCGTATCCAATTTACGATTGAACCAATTATCTTCAAGAGTCTATTCAATTATTAGGTTCCTCGAAATTTTACCTGGACAGTGAAAAAATAAATAACAATTACTTTATATTGATTTTAAATATTATTAAGTGATAAAAGGTTTAAAAAATAGAATTTAAATTTAAAACTAAAACAATAAAACAAGTCATTAATTATTAAATAAATAAAATGATTTAAACATAGCTCTATAAACTTCCTAGGAAATTTATAAACTTGCGGATCTTGTTATCTTCCGGTGACATATTGTTACGTGTGGGGTGAGTCAATCTGCCGTGTAAGGGCGAAAATCAACTATTTATTTCCACAAACCAAGATGACTTCCAAAAGTGCTAAACGAAAGTCCGATACAACCGTTAAACTTACCAAGAGTCGTCAATGATTCCCTTATGAGTCGCTGTCGCAGGTAAGTTCCGAAGTTTCGCTTTCGAATCGCAGAATCGAACTGTCCCGCTAGCTCGCCACTTCGCCTATTTATACCCGCTGCCAATTGTCTAGATCTTTCTCGAATTTAGTACAAACAAACAACAAACAAATACGAGTAGGTAAACAAGTAAGTAAACAAGTCACACGTATTGTAAACAAGGTCATTGAAGGTTCGGGAACACTATTTCTGTTGTATGTGAACTCTATGTTGTGTGCATAAGGACTAATTTCCCTTGACAATAACCGGAGAGTGGCGTCACTTCTATTCTACTATGGAACTTTCCAGTTATGTTAACAGGAAAAGACGCTTTTCTCCAACGTTCCATGGTGAGTCATAACTAGAACGTTCCCTGGTGAGTCATAACAATATATATAGAAATATATAGATTACTAATCTTGGGCATCCACATGTCATTAATTAATGACGTATATATGGTGCCGATATGTGGCTTCTCATGGCAAGACTGGTCCACAAGTTCAAAGTCGCTTAGCGTGCTATGAAGCGGGCTGCGTTAGGGATTTCTTTGGTGGTTAGGATAAAAAATTCTTAAATTCGCAGAAGAACTAAAGTTGTCAAGAGAATTAGCAACCTATTTTAGTCGGCAACGCACTTGCAGCAGCTTTAGCGTTGCTTGTGTTATAGGCGACGGTAGCCACCTACCATCAAGTGGTCAATTAAGATCAGCCTGTCTGCCGTAGTGGTACTGCTTTTATATTATTTATTATAAATAAATATATTAATTACATATATCACCTCATTTTCAATTACTTCTTCATGTTATTTATCTATTTTTTTAATCAGTTTTTTTTTTATTTTGACAAACCTTGGTTCGATACTCAATTCAAAATTTTCGTTGTCATAAAATTTTGTCTCCGTCGCGGATAAGCCATTCTGCTTTTGACCGTGTTGGTTTGCGTTTCTAGTTGGTTTCTAGTATAATTATTTTTTTTTGTATTTTCATTATAAATATAAATATATATTTATTATAAAGGATAAATATATTCAATATTTCCCCATTTATTTCTTGGGTACGTATTTTATCTTATTTGTACTTCGCCCGGCGTGCAATTTTTATATACCCTAAAACATTCCCCGTTTATCCCTCTTTCCGTTTGCGAAACCGAATTAAAATCGGTCTACCCGTTCGCGCGTGATGCCGTGACCAGGAGAAAAGGGGATTCATTTTTATATAAAGATTAGGCTTTTTTGTTATCATTCTAGATTGTGTGAATTTCCATATTTCCATAGCACGTTTTAAGTTTCTAATATTTGATTAAGTTATTTTTAAATTATTGTAAAATTTATAAATTTAAATTGAGTTCGCTATATCTTTACAATTACTTATTTTCTTATATTATTTGTTCTTGTTTTTGTCTGACCATTTTTTGACCAAATTAATAACGGTTAGGGACCTTGTATATTGATTTTTGGGTTCCCACTGGTCAGGCACATCATTCCATATGAATATGTGCTTAGATATTTCTAAACCATTTTCCAGGGATCAAGTCCGGGAATAACAAGTTCAGGAGTAATAAGGATTCTCCGTAACTGTTAATTATTCGAGCCTGGAGTACAATATTCGGCTGGTACCTGTTGCTTCTCGGAGACGTAGACGCTACCAAGTTTTTTTGAGATTGGATTTTTCCTACGACACCGGATGGAGTCAAGACGAGCCTACTCCAGCGGATTTTAATTTTATTGCCGTGCTCGTCCAAATTTTTCCGTTTTCAGTCAAGTTAAGTATTTACATTAAATATATAAAGTGAAATTTGTGATTCAATGAGGGTTTTATATATATAAATTTTAATTCACGCACAGGGCATTTTTTAGAACTCACTCACCCTGATTTAATTTTTTTTATGTCAAATATATATTTTCAAATTGCTTAATTACCTTTTTATTTATTAGGTAATTAGCTGGCGCCCATCTTTATTTTATTATATTTTCTTCTTCCTCTGCCGATTGCATATTATGCCACGTTAAGGCGTCTATGCAACAAAACCTGAATTGGCAATGAGCCGGTCACATATGTCGCAATTTTTAATGTCAAATTAAAAACAATAGATAAATGCAAGTAAAGAGTTCGGTTCTAGAAAAGAGGTCCTCTGTATTCATCATAATATTTTAATGCACTTCATGGAGATAAGAGGGAATATCCTCCTTAATGAGTGCATTTTGATAAAATAATTGATAAATTTATATATACATAAATTGTAATCGCAATCCATACCCCCAGCACTACGGTGGTATTGAAGGGAAAGATAATTACCCACCGTACCACTGAGGGTATGGTCGGTGGTATGGTGGGTCAGAAGCGTCGCAGAGCGTATAACCGAGTTGGTAGACGAGTACTCAAATGGAGGCCACTAATTGGAAAACGTAGCGTGGGACGCTCTGCAGCCCAGTGGACAGACAACCTCAAAGGCATCGAAGGATGCGGTTGTCTGCGAAGCGAAGAATACCATGCATGATGGCGGGCCTTGGGAGAAGCCTTTATCCAACATTGGAGATACACAGGCTGACGATGATGATCCACTTAGCTCTAATACACGCCTATAGTTAGACTCTATACACACTTGTTTCGCATTGTATGTGTATTTCATTGATCATTTAAATAGGAAAATTTTATTTTACTCACAAGTAGACATTGCCGTTTTTGCTCACATACACATAGCATTCCCGTTTCCTTTGTACAAATAGAATTCAAGTCACGTCTGAGGGATTTACTGCGGGTCCCATACCGACCGACTCAAATATTATAATGTACCGCACAGTCAGTTGTTACGATTTGTTTTGTTGAGTGATAAACATTTATTATGGGAAACCGATTTATTGAAGAGAAGAAAAGAAAGGAGAACCCCCATTTTGGACTATTGAGATATAAGCCAAATATACATATACACTTGAAAAAAATCTCATTTTTTTTTCTAGATTAGCTTAACTAAAACTTAGCTTCATTATCAATGGCCAAATGCAAAAAATGGGGCATGGGTACTGCCCGCGCATGGGGCGTGCGGTACTGGACACTGCTTATATATAATACTATTTATCGTAGCGTGATGTTATATAATCGATATCCTTCCTAGATAAATGGACTATTCAAAACAAAAAGAATTTTACAATTCGAAACAGGAGTTCCTGAGATTAGCGCGTTCAAACAAACTTTTCAGCTTTATAATATTTGTATATGTTTTTGAAATTATTACCCACCGTACCACTGGGGGTATGGCCAGGGGTGCCATGGGTCCGAAGCGTAGATAAACGCACCTTGCTGTACTCCGCGTCTTGGTTTAATGTGTTTTTGAACATCGGATTCAAAATAATTTTCTATAAGAATAAAAAGTCAATTGGAAAAACGGTAGGTACATCTATAAGCGGGACGTAAATAAAATGCAATAATCATAATAGTTATGAAGATATTTACAAACTTATTTTTGTGTAAGCTAAAGTATTCTAACTACGACTATTTTTGTATAATAAGTGGCATATAATTTTTATTTATTTATTTATTATTTTTTATATTTATTTATTTATAATGTAATTATATGATATAAAATGTCACAACATGACATTACATATATCATTGCAATTATTATTCCCATCGTATCAGAAAAAGTAACTCGCATCTACGACAAACCTCAAATGTGCATATTGCATATTTTCATATACGTAACTGTTTATATTGCTTGGTGTATTTTTTTATTTAGATGTAATTCTAACAATTACATCATAGTAAAATAAAATATAAGGACTAAACAGTTTGCATAATTGTTAAATTCTAAGTAGGTGGTACATTGTTTCAAAGTCTTACCAACGTTTCAAATGTAATAATTATTATGCTCAGAATTCAGTCTTTCGCCGTCTTCAGAAATTACAACGACAAATTTTCCTCGGCAGTTTGTTTTGTTCGTCTTTGCTCTCCTTTAGGAAAAGTATTATTGGCAACATTCTTGCTGGCTAGCGATTACATTGGTTATATTATCTATACAATAAAGCCGAAGAGTTTGTTTGTTTGTATGTTTGTTTGGTTGGTTGAACGCGTTAATCTCAGGAACTACTAGTTCGAATTAAAAAATTATTTTCGTGTTGGATAGTCCATTTATCGAGGATGGCTATTGGCTATATGTATAACATCACGCTACGACTAATAGTAGCGGAGCTTCAATGATAAATGTCGCAAAAACGGGAAAATTATCCCTTTTGAGAGCTTCCGTTGCGAGCGCTGCGTAAACGGTTAGTTACGTAAAAATCATGTAGGACGGAATAATTGTTCCTCTTTAAAAGTTTTAAAAAAAAGTCCGTGACAGCATATTGATTTTCTATCTTTTAGAGTTAACTCACTATAACCTTTTTTTGTGGTAATCAAATTTGTTCTAAAATAAAGCATTAAGTATTTGTGAAGGTATTTTTAAAATCTATCTTATCTTATATATAAAAATGAATCCCCATTTCTCCTGGTCACGGCATCACGCGTGAACGGGTAGACCGATTTTAATTCGGTTTTCGCTAATGGAAAGAGGGATAAACGGGGAATGTTTTAGGATATATAAAAATTGCACGCCGGGCGAAGCCGGTGGCGGGCCGCTAGTCTTATATATAAAAATGAATCCCCATTTCTCCTGGTCACGGCATCACGCGTGAACGGGTAGACCGATTTTAATTCGGTTTTTGCTAATGGAAAGAGGGATAAACGGGGAATGTTTTAGGGTATATAAAAATTGCACGCCGGGCGAAGCCGGCGGCGGGCCGCTAGTCTATAATAAAATCGTTGTTTGCTTATTATTATTAATTTTTGTGTTAAGATCTGCAGACAGGCTGACGGTTCACTTGATGGTAGATGGCTACCGTCGCCTATAACACAAACAACGCCAAAGCTGCTGAAGGTGCGCTGTTGATCCCTTATCCTTAATCATTGGATTAGGAGTGGATAGAGAAATGGGCTCTGGCATCCCTTACTCACTCACCGAAACACAACAGCACACGTGCTGTATAGAATTTTTTTTTTTTGTTTTTTTAATTTTTTTTTTGTTTGGTATAGATGAACACCAGAAATTACAGCGTTAAAAGAAAACAGCACAGACGGGACTCGTTGCTGTTAAAATTTTAAATAAATAAACAACAAGACTACACCCCGGAGATAATCCTCAACGGCTAATCAATATGCAAATTGACCGTTGTATGGTTATACTGACTCACTCAGCCTCTGTCATGCATAATGTTTTCTGAATTGCACCCTGGACGCCTTTAAATGATTGGAAAATTTGAAAGGTTATTTCCATGCTCAATACGCCATTTGGATTCCAAATCCATGTGAACAACTGTTTTATTACTGTGGCAAAAAGACTTTCAGCATCTGAGTCTTTGCTTGTCATTTGCTTGTCTGACGGCTCTTACTTCCAATGAAATTTCTTGTGTGTAGTTAAAATGTTGTAGGCTTTCATCTCCGGGAAGATGGCGCTTGGCTTCGCTGGGATTATCGGTTCACAAATTCAGATCGCTGGCGTATCACTGTGATTCGCGGTGTGAATCCCAGTGTGAAAACGCTGTTCGCTGAGATTTAGTTTCACTAATAAATATCCTCTTAAATAGGTACTCCACATCACGCTTTGAAATGCGCACTGAAATCATACAATTTCCGTTCTTTTTTTTTTTAATAAAAATTAATTTGCTCTTGGCCAGCATCTATCCATGTAAGAAAGAAGAGGCCGAAAATGGAGCGAGTTCACCCAGAAGATGCTTATTTACTCGAACCTTGAAAAGATTTGGATTGTATGAGCTCGGAAATACAGACGCTGGCATGGAGTTCCAATCTTTAGCAGTGCGCATTATAAAAGATTTTTTAAAGCGCTTGGTCTGAATTAAAGGGATTTCGACAAAGTGAAGATGGTAACCAGCCGCACGTCTGCATGTCCGATAGAAGAAAGGGGAAGGCTGTAATGACCTCATGTAGCTCCGGAGCACACTCTCCGAAATACATTTTATAGAATACAGGCAATTTTGCGTCTATGTGCCAGGCTCTGCAGCTTATTTCATATTAGCGTACCGCCGCCAATGAGCCTCCTAGCTCTGCAATCCACCGAGTCGAGTGCGGCAAGTTGGTACTTTGTTGAGGCCATCCTAAAAGTGACAGCAATACTCCATGCAGGACCGGACTTGTGCCTTGAACAAAGAGAGGAGCTGTCCAGGTTTGAAGCATCGCTTCACCCTATTTAAGATGGTGACAGCTTTTTGGGTGCTGTCAATTTTAAAGTCCTGCAATTTTAAATTTCCCATATTATATTATCATTTGAAGTAAAATTGGTGTATACCACGTTTACACATTTGTGGATACCGTTTTTTAAACCGTTTTGTGACAAGCTTTTCATTTCAAAGTCCAGTCCAATGTGCGCTCTATTGAAAGGAGGGGCAAATTAAAACGCTTTTCGCTGTGTTTGAGGCGAATAAAATGCTGTGAGTTTATACTTGGTAAATTACTTGAATAAACTGCTAACATTTAATAAAAATTAAATACTGTGTCGAGCATATTCCTAAGAATGTAGGTGTTAGAGTATTGCGGGCTTGACGCAAATTTAACTATGAAAAGAACTTAAGGTGGCGCTGTACGAGCGTGAGAACTCAGTAATAGGTATTTGGGAGAATTTGTTGTCTCAACTTACTATAATGCGAATAACAGAAGACAGAATGCGACGCAACACATTCGCGCCACTTATTCAACTCGCGAAAATAATAAAACATACGCCAGCAATTCCAATATTTTAGAGAAACCTTTATAGATGGTAGCTATTGACATCCCAATTTCAAATGTACATTATAGGTAGGATGTTTCCATCGAAAAACATTTTTTGGATTTTAGTCAGTAATTACTAGAATTATTCAACCCGCGAGTGTCACAAATTCTGCACATTTTAGAAATTAATTATACTCGATATAAAATTAATTTAATTTTTTTTGTTGCGATGCAAACCTTTATATTATGTCATGTTTTTTTATGTATTGCTACGACCTATAAATAATGAGTAATCATGGAATTACGTAGTATGGAATAAGTAAGCTGTTCGAGTTGGAAAGTGCCCTCTTAAGACAAGGACTCACGTCAGACCGGACACAATTTTTACCAAAATGAACACAACCTAGGTGCAAAATTGCACAAGAAATTTTTGTAGCTTCTCGGAGATAACCGAACAAATTTGAAATTGGATGATTTGTCTTAAATATTGTGTAAAACATGAAAAAAGAAATAAAAGTAGTCGATTAAAAGTTTAGTACAAAACTTAATAAGCTTATTAGCTAAAAATCTGCCCGATTTAAACTTTTTAAATATAATCTAGTATGCTCTGTATTTTTATCTAAGTTTTAATTTTACTCTAAAAAGTCAAATTATGCGACGAAAAACGCTTTTCTGCTAAGTCCTCCACTTAAAGAATTGGTCTGTTTGGTAAAATTGTGGGTTTAGTTAGAATTACCCAGGTTTCTGGGGAGAATAAAACAAAGAATATATTTTAACATTGTTAAAGAACTACCAGTTTCATTCCGGAATTTTTCAACAAAATAATTCTGTATTTGTGGGGATCGTCCGATTTTTTTGCAAAAGCTGTATTTGTGGTTTTGCTTTGCAAAAACAGACTTGTAGTACATTACTGTAAGGTAGATATTGCAACATCTAGGTACATAATGTCAAAACTGGTATCCTGAGTTTCTTTCGGGTTTTCTTCTCGAGATCATCATCATCTTGCTTATTTGTTCCTATGGTAAAAATTGACTATTAAAAGTATTTCCTTCAAACCTATTTAATGAATACCTGTTTCATAAATAAGTGATTCCATTAGCTATCGACTGGCATCTTTAATTCAAATAATCATTATAGTGTTTTCCACATTATGTTTTTTTTTTTTAATTCTGTATTTTTAAATTTGTATCTGACCTGTACCAATAAAATTCCTGTTCCTCACCGAAACACAGCAGCACACGTGCTGATATTTCACATTAAGGGGGTGGTTACTGGCGGCTGACGGGTTGCCCAAATGACTACGAAACGCAGTGTGTCCCGCCACTACTTTCTAGCCTGCAATAAAGTAAACATTTTATTAAGGGAATAAGCAGAAAGATGAGTTATTAGGTTCCGTCGCCTTTGTTCACAAGTAAAACCTGAGAAATAACATTGTTCATAATCTATTAAACTTTGTAAGGGAAGCAGTTAGCAATGAAGAACATTTGAACTGTTATTATGTATTTTATTTACACCACCCGGCTAGAAGTGGATATCATATGGCTAACAAAATCCTTACAAAAGAGGATATAATATACTAGGCGCGAAAACTGACGGGCGTTAGCAGAGCCCTATACATAGTATACATAGTCTGCATTAATGTATTGAGTCCGTTGGATGAGTGGTTAGGGTGCTTGCCTTTCCGTGCGCGGTTTCCAGTCCCGCCATCGGACGCGTCCCCAGGTTGCGGATAGGGGAACGCCTCCCAGATATAGGCCGGCGTGGACAAAACTGGCATGTGGCTGCCTGATCTTTCAAGGGCAGGCATTGCACGGCCACATGAACCCGTAGCCCCACATTGAGTGAGGTCGGTGGTCCAGCGTTGGACCGCGAGGAAGAAAACCTCTCTAAAAAATAACCTTGAGGGCGAAGCTATGGCTTCTTGCTCAAGAAACCAGACGCTGTCGCCAGGTGACCCCTCGTGGGTCGGGGAGATGGATAAACCGCCTTCGGCCGGCTGTGATGGAGGCGCCTCTGCGCCACAGCGCTTCGGCGCTCTCTGTTACGGCCCCGTTAGGGGCTAAACTTTTCAAATTTGGCTCTGGTCTGGATCTAGAAAGTAGTGGCGGGACACACTGCGTTTCGTAGTCATTTGGGCAACCCTTCAGCCGCCAATAACCACCCCCTTACTGTGAAATATCAGCACGTGTGCTGCTGTGTTTCTGTGAGTGAGGAAGGGATGCCAGAGCCCATTTCCCTAACCCTTTCCAATCCCATATCCTTAACCCTACTGAAGTCGACAGCGCACTTGCAGCAGTTTTGGCGTTGCTTGTGTTATAGGCGACAGTAGCCACCTACCATCAAGTGGACCGTCAGCCTGTCTGCCGATCTTAACTTAAAAAAAAGATCTACTTTTTGTCATGAGTTGTAAGAAAGCTAAAAACGTTGTGTCAAACAACTATAGTTTTTTTTTTCATTACCTACAAACATCTAACTTTGGTTTCTAAATAAAAGTACATACATTTTGTTTACAGGTTATACTTATTGAAGGCTAATACTGAACTCTAACCACGACTCCCCACAGGTTGAAAAACGTTTAGGCCTGCAAACAAGAACCTTTATTTTGACTTGTAATCAACAAAGACAAACTTAGTATCTTTACTAAAGTTAGTTCCGAACTCAAACCAAAAAAAAGTTCAATGTATCGATAGTAAGCGATTGGCATTACCTCTCACAAATAACCTATTTCCTCTCTAAATTGTTTGAAAAGGTTGATCATTCGTGCCGAGGTTTCCAATTCCTCTTAAACAACTCCATTTACTTTGCGAGAAAGGTTGATAAATAAATTCTCAACACACAACCTCTCTTTATTTTCTGTGCGTTACACTTACATAGGTTGATGTTATTAGTTTTTATGTAAGGTGTGATGAAGAGGCATATATTATCTTTCTAACCGAAAGATAAGACGGCGCCTGCAGACGTAACAGGAGGTCACAATAGTGCTATTGATGATCACACAAAATAGAAGAAAGGAGATCGATCTCTTATTTTTTTTAATGTTAAGTTAGGCAGATAAGGGGATGGTTACTGCCGCTAGACGGGCTGCCCAAATGCCTGCGAAACCCAGTGTGCCCTGCCACTTCTCTCCAGATCCAGACCAGAGCCAAATTTGAAAAGTTCATTTTTCAAAGTTGACTCTGCCGCGAATCGAACCCGGTAACCCTAGAACAGAGCGTTAACGCAAGCACCCTAACCACTCATCCAACGGGCTCGTCAAATTACATAAATGACTTGTTAAATGTGAGCACATAAAGAATGCGTCATAAAAAAAGTCTTATAACCTACAACTCAAAATGGCAGCGGGCTCTCAGACTACATTTGCTAACAAAATAATTTCATTGAAATATTATGCTTGAATATTATGCTGTAAAAATTATATTATATTATGCTCTGTTCTAGCGTTAAGGCAAGCACCCTAATCACTAATCCAATGGGCTCGTCAAATTCTTATTGTTACTTCATGGTGGTCTTCCGATTACTGTTGTCAGTCAGATGTCTCAGTTTATAATTGCGCACAGTGTGTCAGGTGCTTGCTTGGTCTTCTATTTCCATGTTATGACAACACTATTAAAATAACAATGGAATGTATAGTATGCTATACTATAGTATAGTTTACTATAGTATAGCATACTGTATATAAGTATATAGTATACTACAGTTTCAATCCTTTCAATCCCCAATTATGACAAACCAAACGGTCGTCAATATTGATTGATTTGAAATGAACACGCAAATTGAATGGGCAAAGACAAAGCGATGGAATTACATTCGGCGAGATCAAAAGAATCCAATCGTTTTTAAAAGGATGTATTCCTGATTTAATTGCTTTTGTAAAAAAGGATTTTGTTTTATTTTCGGTACTGTTGCAGTATGTAAGTATTCTGTGTTTTAAACTCAAAGAGTGAAACTGGTAAAAGGCTACATTGTATAGGTGCAGACAAAATGATAAATCTAATAATATCTGATGTAAATAATAGCATGTGTGCTGCTATGTTTTGGTGAGTGGCAAAATCAATTTAAAGCAATATTAACCAACATTAACAGTAGGGCTCTTACAGAAGCATACTCAGTGATAACTGTTATCTCAATGTAAGTAGGCATGCCAGTCCTCTATCCTCTCTTTAACCTTAATTCATTATCCAATCACGGTTATGGCGTTAAGGCGCTATCAGTGTTTAATGGCGACGGCAGCCTTATCATCAAGTAGTTAGTCTGCATTTTAAAAAAATAGAATAGCTTTCCTAATATTTTTTTTAAAACGAGTTTTTTAAGGATGTATATCTAAATTTTTATTTATTTATTTATTTATTTATTTTAAAATTTACAGATAGTTTACACATATGAATAGTTTTTCGGTGACCTTTACACTAAGCATAGCTTGTATTGTAAAGGCCAGAATTAAATAAGATATAAAATTTTAGAATTAAAAATAGTCATTAAAAGAAAAGGAGATTTGGGTGTCTGTCTATGTGTCTGTATGTGTGTGTGTGTGTGTGAGTGTGAGAGAGAGTGTGTGTGTGTGTGTGCGCCAGCAAAATCCTGTTTCAGATAGTAAGTTTTTAAGTAATAAATAGTAGTAGTAAATAAACATAAGGTTTTTACAAATATCACATTCTAGCTGGTGCCCACGTTGAAAAATTTAAAAAATAACGCCTGACTAAATATATGAGCAATGTAACGCCTAACATCTTTATTTCAGTTATAGCTTTGCCAGGCGTTAGATGATCCTTCGGTAACAGTACTTTTTTTTTAATTAAATATGGGTTTGCGCTTGACCAGCATCTATCCATGTAGGAAGGACGACGCCGACGATGGGGCGAGCTCACCCAGAAGATGCCTATTCACTCGAACCTTGAAAAGATTTGGGTTATATGAGCTCGGAAATACCGACCCAGGCAGGGAGTTCCAATCCTTAGTAGTGCGCATCACAAAAGATGTTTTAAAGCGCTTGGTCCGAATTAGAGGGATTTCGACAAGGTGAGGATGGTAACCAGCCGTACGTCTGCATGTCCGATAGAAGAAAGGGGAAGGCGGTTTCATCTCATGCAGCTCTCGAGCACACTCTCCGAAGTACATCTTATAGAATAGGACATAATTTTTTCTGAATGAAAGGTACCCTATGTCCTTTCCTGCATCCCTGAAAACGTGTATGCAAAGTTTCATGATGATCGGTTCAGCGGTTTAGGCGTGAAAAGGTAACAGACAGACAGACAGTTACTTTCGCATTTATAATCATATATAATTATCACAATAATATAACAATATAACAATAATATACAATAATATAATAATATGTTTCATCTTACTGCTAGCCGCAAGCCTTCTCTTCAATGTGAGAAAATATAAGCCACAGCACTTAACATATCTTCGAAAATTGCTAGTCCTCAAGAATACTCTATGATTCCTCCATTCTTGCCGTGTTTCTTCTATTAGTGAAGGTTGGCGATCAGCCTGAAACAGTCCTCTGTCTTCTGTTTGGAACAGCTTAACTACGTTAGCTATCCCGGTCCACTGTCTGATGTTCTTCAGCCACGACTATTTTACTCCCAACTTTTCTCTTTCCATCAAATTTGACCATCATCACCAGCTGACCATCATTACAATATGACCCGGTTGGGTACTTTAAGCATTTTCATCGCGAATTCAATGCACAATCAGTTGCAGGACTTCTACGTTGGTCACATCTGGAGTCCAACTGATGATTCCTCATGATTTTATTTATTATTACTAGCTGAACTCGACCACGCTTCGCTGCGCCCATACGGCGACGGCGTGCGCATGGGGCGCGCGGTACTGGACACTGCTTACATGTAATACTATTTATCGTAGCGTGATGTTATATAGCCTATAGCCTTCCTCGATAAATGGACTATTCAAAACAAAAATAAATGTTCAATTCGAACCAGTAGTTCCAGACATTAGCGCGTTCAAACAAATAAATTCGTTAGCTTATAATATTAGTATATATTTTACTTCCGTTAATAAATTTTTAATCTCCACACGAAATCGTAAAATATTTAGAGATGCAGGTTGACCACTTGTGGCCAATTTGAACAATCCGTCCCGATTACCACCACTGGTGTTTGTAATGGTGGCGACTGGGAAAAGTAATCCCAATTGCCACCATTGGTGACGAACATGGTGGTGGCGAATGGGAACCTGCCTCCATTCGGAACTCGAAACTGAGTCTACTTATTAGGTAGTCCCTCGTTCTACCCACAAAGCCATTACTCGCTTTTTATGGATACGTATCTAATCATTTCGGAAGTTTTATACTTACATGTAGACCCTATCTTATTTACATGTGTGTTAGAGATTTACATACAACCGTTAGTCTAAGACGAAACGGCCCATGAATAAATTATGTGAAAATAAAGGTTTTTCCATTCGTATGATAATGTTGTGCGATAGTAGCACAAGTAAAAAAATTGCTAGTACGACAATTTACTGATAATATTTACTCTTGAAACATAAAACAATGCTGGCTATTAATTTTTTGTCCATGAACTATATTGCTTTTTGTTTAATAAACAAAAAGCAATATAGTACCTATGTAAGATTTGATTGGACGAATTCAATTTTCTAAAACGTTGGAATTGAACAGATAGCTTAAAATTAAACTTACTTTCTTTATCTTTACATAATAGGGATATGCGTCTAATTCAAAAAAAGCTTAAATATTTTTTTATCAACATTTTTGATTCAGAAGTAAAAAAATATTAATATTAATTCTTTTTCGTTAAGAAAATAAATATTAAAAAGTGCAAAAAAATTGTGGGAAAATCAAAATACTTGAAACGGTCAGTTCGAATGTGACGTCAGCAATGAAATGTCAAAAAAAATATATTAAAATTAAAAATTTAGAACAAAGAAAAATATTAAAATTAACTTACAGCTACGGGCACTTCAAATGGCCGCCCTTTTGGCGCGCTCGTCGTGACGTCACAGTCTACAATATCAATCAAATGTTAAAAAATCACAAATCAAACATCTACACGCTTGTTGACCTGTCATTATAGACTTTTACGTCACATTCGATCTGATCAGTGATCATTGTTATCATGTGACGATGATAACATCGTCACATGTTATCACGGTTTTTGTCAAAGAAAGCGGACGTCCCACGCGATTCATGGCTGGGTTCAGATAAAGAATACTGTCTATATCATTGTATATTTGTTTCGCGACCTAATATTTCACTATTTATTCTATCTTTAATATTTCTTAAAATATTTAATATCTTAAACTTACTTTAATATGCACACACTGTAAACCCAATTATTAGTTTGACTCAGACGTCGTTGAATTTGGCGCAAGTAAACTTAAGCCGGGAGAAAATCCTTCGGCAGTCGCCTCTGGGGGCTCAAAGTAAACTTCATTAGCCCACCCGGTCGAGCAGATAAAAAAAAAACAGAACAAAGAGGTAATAAGTGGAACGGAATAGTGCAGCGTTCCAACTACTGACACCGTTTTCCGCCCTTTTCTCTGCGAGTTTTTTATTTAGAGGAAGCTTCCATATCAGACGTGACTCTCTTTTTGTTTTTGCGTTTTGTTATTTGTTGAAAATTTTCTTCTCATATCGAATTGTTGCTTACTTTAAGTTACTTGCTCCCATCGCATTTTTGACACAAATAACGACAGGAAGTGAGAATAAGAAAGGAATTAAATCAAATCAAATAAAATCATTTATTTACCAAGGTTTTGGAATAAAATAGCCAAGATGATGACGTTCCTTAGAAGAAACCCCAAAAGAAACTCAGTAAGTATACCATTCTTTTTGTCATCTTACGAATGGAACTAGTTTCGGGCAGCTTGCTGGCTGTCAGGTCAACTCAGCTGTGCTGCGCATCCACTCTGGGTGAGGGAAGATTTAGACCAGCTCTACCCTCATCACTGGTTTACCGTGTAGAGAGGGACCCCCTTTTGTCACCTTCAAATTAATAATTACAATTATTATACACAAATTACAGTAATTAAAGTCAGGGTAAGAAAAGGTTCGTCACCTTAAAGTCGATATTTGATTCCACCAGGACAATTATCAGTCATGCCAAAATTTCATTTCAAACGTCTGTCAGTTGTCTGCTTAGTGCTTTAGATTCAAAAGGTACTAACAGTCTACGACTTGATAAAGGAATTAATTTGAAAACTGACGAAGGTTTTCGTACCCCTGTTGTACAATACTATAATAAATATGTATAGTATGAGCTCAGAATGGTTTAAATCCAGGCTTCATTATCGCTTAAATAATCATCGACAATATTAATAAGAAGGGACAAAGATGGTGATAGAAATATTTTATTGAGTCAGCCATCTTTGTTCGATGTAGACAGACACGTTATAAACTTCCTAATGTATTTTCAAACGATTTCAAAAGGTATAATTTTGAGAGTATTTTGATTATATTTTAATTAAATTTGCTGAAATAATAAAGAAATGCTGTTTTTTTTTTAATTGTAGCTTTGCAACGGGTGAATTTGACCCATAGGCATTCCTAGGGGATTATTAGTTATTAATGACACACATTTTATATGTTAAATTCCCTTTTGTTGATTCACAGACCACAACATTGAAATAGGTAGCTAATTATACGCAAAACAGCTTATTCATAATAGCCATAACGCAGGTATTACCACATACTGTTCGCTATTATTTTGAATTAATGACTGTTTAATTTTATGCAACTAATTTTTTATACTGCCATATTAACATCACGAAAAATCATTGCTGAGAGTTTTATCATTGCTGAGAAAAATCTAAATCCCTGACACCAAAATTTCCAATGCGTCGCCTTAATGTTAGATTTTTCTACCCGACAATTAGATTTCCATATATGTCATTTGTGTATTAGATTTCCTTTCGATGTCTGCCCGCATCCCGCATTTCAACTAGCGTTAAGGCTTTGTATGTGCGAGCGAGAGAACCGCGTTTGTTTTTCACAGCATCGGAGCTATCTAATCTATCTAGACTGATCGACCATTAGAGAGGTATTTGCGAGGATCGTAACTTACGGGCCTTATTTTGGTTTGAAGTATAATTTATTGTCTTCAATTCCATCCGTAAAGGAGGAAAGGTTAAGCAATAAATTGGACGCAGCTGCGTTACGGACATAAGCTTGGAATTAGGTAACAAAAGAGCAGATTTGCGAGCGCTTCCTGCAATTTGTTATTGCGATTCAGATTGGAGAAATCGTCCGCGTTTTAACATTTCAATCCGCGATTCCTCTTCATTAAATGAGTCCCGATGAACGGGACTTTATGGGTGCGCTTAAAATTATTAGAAGGTATTAAATCCTGTCGTCGTAAAAGGCTGTAACGGTTGCCAAAACAGCTTTTTAAAAGGTCTTACCGAATTTTATTTAGGTTATAAAAGATCACATGAAGATATTTTATACCTAATGCCATTATGTTTTGTATAATGATAATTTAAATCGAGGTACTTTCACATAATATTTCATGGTTTTTATTTACGTAATCCATACTAATATTATAAATGTGGAAGTAACTCTGTCTGTATGTCTGTTGCCTTTTCACTCCTAAACCACTGAACCGATCATCATGAAATTTTTCAAACACGTTGACAGGGATGCAGGAAAGGATATAGATTACCTTTTATCCAGAAACAAAGTACTGTTCCCGAGGGATCATCTATCGCCTGGCAAAGCTATGACTGCAATAAAGATGTCAGGCCGCGTGTCCACGGCAAGAATTTTGTCGTGTCGGCTACAGACAAGATGAAAATATTCATGTACGTGAGAAGAATTTTGTCGAGATTTTTGTCTTGTGCAGCGCCGGCGCAGTGTACACTAGTCGTGTGTAGAAACGATACGAATTCTTGCATAGACCCGGCGATTTTTCTTGCCGTGGACACGCGGCCTCAGGTGTTACATTGCTCATATATTTAGTGAGGCGTCATTAAAGCTTTTTATATTAAGTCTAAGCTTCATCCGATTTCAAAAATTGATTCAAAAATGATGAAACATACTTACAAAATAAATTGCGAAGCCATATATGCCTAAGTATTATAGTTAAGTCACAATAATACAAAAATAACAATTTTTAACAACAATACAAAAATAGTTATAAAAAAGTAATACTAATTATTATTGTAAGATATTTCAAATCAGAATATGACACAAAATAATATATTAAAGTCTTAAAGTATCTTAAAGTAATTGAGGAGTCTGAAGTGTACGTTGGGCGTCAACTGAAGGTTTATTTAAATTTTCTGTAATCGGCACATGGTGTACGGTAAAACTCTAATGAGTTAAATAAAAAATAATAAAAAAATAACCATTTTTTTTTTTCAAATTAATCAATCAAAACACGGACGAATAATCGAAAAATGATCACATTCATATCATGATAATTACCAATCATTTTCAAACGGAATAGTTTAATAATCAAGGTTGATAATGTACGTGTATGTAAAATCCTCTTTAAATTATTGGAAAAAGAAATGCTACGCTATTGAGCAAACAGCCCTACGCTTAGTCTATTAGTTTTGTTTACTGTATATAAGATTCCAAGTCAACAAAATTTTAGACACGAACCAAGTTATGCTTCATTCATAATTTAAAGACGGTCTCATAATAGAGAGTCTCGCAGTGAATACGGGTATCGTACGAGTTTCCGCATAATTTCTGATGTAGATAGAACATTTTATTGTTATAGCTAATGTTACTTTAGAACTACATTCACCGAATGAACGACAGGATACATGTTCTAAAGTATAAACGTGTGCAGATTCAGCGTGAGGTTTCCATTGCAGGAAGACATTAGGAAACTTGTTCAATTTTGGAATATACATAGTTATATACAATTATACTTTTACGTTATTTTTATTATCTATAAATATAATAAAATCGTAAACGAGCCGTGTCTTTACACTGAATATTTAAAAAAAAAATTGTGCACGTTATACTTAGGTATGTCACCGAATCGAAAAAATAGATTTTAGAATTTATTTTTGTCAGTTTGTGCGTTTGTGTACCCTAATCTCAGAAACGCGTTAACCGATTTGAATGCGGTTTTCGCTGATGTATTGTAGCAAGCTTCCCATAAAATTTAGTGGTTTTTTTTTTCATTCCAATTGGTTTACAAACAAAAATGTTACGCTCGTCTTAAAACAAAGTTTTCGACCAAGGTGTGTTGCCTTTTTTTTTTTTTTTTTTTTTTTTTTTTTTTTGAATACTTTGGGCGGTACACAGTTTAGGTGTACTATAAACTCAATTAAGTTTCTAGCGTACACCTGAGTTGTCTTCAATGGCAGAAATATAAACAGAATTTTTGTTACAAATACAGACAAAAGTAAAAAGTGAATATTTGTAGGTAGATACAACTTTAACACTAAAATACAACAAACCTGCTCGTCCCACTCTAACATGCAGCTAACATATAAGTGCATCCTTGTTGACAACAAGAATGCACAATGCACACTTTCTACAGGTTGTTTTAATTTTATTAATCTTTATTTTAATAAAATAAACAATTTATAACAATGAGGTATTTCATTGTTATAAATTGTGATGATATGGCGCTGAAACATGATCTCTAACTATGGGCTTTGTAGAGAGGCTCAATTTCGCTCAACGAGCTATGAAGAGGGCTTTGCTCGGGGTTACACTGCGAGATCGAATCAGGAATGAGGAGAACCGTAGACGAACGAAAGTTACCGACATAACCCGACGGATTAGTAAGTCGCAGTGGTAGTGAGCAGGACACAGTACGGAGAGCTGACGGTCGCTGGGGCCGGAAGGTTCTCGAGTGGAGGCTACGGAACGGCATGTGCATCATAGGACGTCCACCCACAAGGTGGACAGACGACCTAATAAGGGCTGCGGGTCGACGGTGGATTGAATCTGCTTCTGATCGATCGATCGGAAGCTTAAGGAAGATTAGGGGGAAGAAGTCCTGCGAATGAGATGATTGTAATTAAAGAAGAAAATTTCTAATTGCCTGGTAGGTAGAGCGAGACGTTGTGATGTTTCGTCATAGTCGAATGATTTCATAGAGCAATAATCATCAGTTTTTGCCTTCACGCTAAGTACATTCTTCCAATCACCATTCCTATATGGTGGCTGCTGTAATGGTACTGGTTTTATTGTCATGAAAAAATAAAAAAAAGTCCCAGTGTAAAAACGTAAAAAAAGTTAAACATTAAACAGAATTTTCTAAAGTTGTTCCATTATCAATGTAATTTCAATGTAATTACTGGGAAGAGACCTTATAATTTATCATTGTAATTTAGACGGAAGCAATAAAGGGAATTTTGCTTTTTAAATTTAACCAGTTCTATCAACTATTATATTGCTAATTAACTAGCCTATTTACCTATTCCCTTTCCAATCTCTTATCCTTAAACCTACTGTACTATTATCCTTAATCCTATCCTACTGTCAGCCTGTCTGCGATCTTAACATAAAAAAAAAGTTACGTGTTAATTTTGATTCACATTTGCATAAGTGATTGCTAAATATTAAAATTCTACGTCAGGTTAGGCATTTACTTTAGTAAAACCCATTTGCATATTCCTATCATTTTAATTTAATTGAATCTTCAAATACAGCCTCGGATAGTCCCTTGGGCGACTTGAGTCCTCTATGTTACGGTTTGAACAAATTTGCGCAGTGATCCCGAGGGACGTCGACTGAACGGCCCTTGGAGATCTTTTCATTATGTGACAATCCATTATCTAGTGTTGGAAGTTTTCAGAAATTTCTTTTGAGCAAAGGCCTTTTCCTTGGGTGAGAAGGTGGGTTTGTAATAATGAACTACGCTTAGTTCGGAGGACTTCGTATGCTTACTATGATTTTTGACTTCGGTGTCATCTTGAAGACATAGACACATTTGATAGTGTAAAATCTGTGTAGGTCTGAAAATACAGAGCTTTCTAATCAACTGTCTAACACTTTTCTACGTCAGGTTATGAAACAACGCTTAACCTACTTGGGCTACGCTTAGCCTACTTGGGTTTATTTTGGCTTACTTGGGCTTATGTTCGGAGGACTATGATTTTTGACTTCAGTGTCATCTTGAAGACATAAGTACTAATATAACCAATATGAAAGATTTTAAAATAAAGCAATGTTTTGTTTTTAAAGCAGTAGTATTGTATTGTAGTAGGACACATCAGGTAGGTACTAGACGTACGCTGTTGTATTTTCTGCTCGAGTCTATTCTTATTCCTTTCCCTTTATTCTATCAAGATCTGCGACGCATTTAAACCCCTATGGCCATTATTTATTTTATAGACTACGGTAGCCAAACTATCATCAAGTGGACCTTCAGCCTGCCACCTGATCTTCAGATAAAAACTGTCTGGATTAACACATAGTATATACTTTTATATTGGTAAGGATTTCTACTCATTACTAAAACCATAACTAAACTATAACCACCATGAAATAACAGCACGCGTGCTGTTATGTTTCTATGCATGTTAGTAATCCAAGATCAGCCATTCCCACTTTCCTATCAAAAACGCAGCACACATGCCTATTCCCGATGTGTGATTAACCTTCGCCCTATAACCTAATGTCAAATGGATTGTTAACCCGCCTGCCACCCCTTTTCATAAAAAAGATAACATACCTGTAACACTGAAAACACAATAAACTATTTTTAAGTATTAATTCGGTTGAAAATCATTTTCAATTATTGTAGTTGGTAAGTCACGTAATACATATCAGGAGAGATTGCTCCCATTCGTCTTTTAATGGTTATAAAACGATACAATTCTTTCGAAATCGGTGTATTACAGTTAGTGACAAAAAGGTTTTTAAGAGAAAGAATAATTAGAGAATAATAAAAAGAATAATTTTACATATAATAAATAAATATATATGTATATTTTTTAGTATATAATAATAAATACATTAAGTCTTTATATATGTTAATAAATTATTTAATTAAAAAAGAGAAAGATCTATATGTATACTTAACAAAATAGTAAACGAGCCGTATGTGTACATCAATTTTTTTTTTTCAAAAAAAAATAATAATTTATACACGTTGTACTTAAGTTACTGAAGTCATAAAAATAGTTTTTAGAGTATCCGTCTGTTTGTCTGTACGTTCGTTTGCGCTAAAATCAGAAACGGTTTATACAAAAGATAAAATAGACATCCAATAGATTTATCGGCGATAATGTATTACATAAGTCCAGCTTTAACTATAAGTTCTCATATATTAAGGCATAAATTAAACTATTCTGAATAATTTCCTTGTTACGAGCTCCAAGCAGAGGCGTTGGACAGCGGAAATTTGATTTGCGCTCAAAAAGAAAGGTAAATTACATTGTCTCGTTAACAGATCAATCTTATTTAACACTAGCCGAGCCTGCAACCTCGGTTGGTATTCAGTATAGCACGTAACTTTTTCTTTTGTAAACTGATTGGAATGAAACAAACACATGTTACGGGAAGCTTGATGCAATATATCGGAGAAAATCGCATTGAAATCGATTATGCCTTTTTCGAGTGCACAATCGCACAGACAAACAGACAAAAAAATTTAATTTTTTTACTTCGGTAACTAGGGTTGCCAGGTGAGTTGCGAAAAAATACCGGACAACCCAAAACTGGGGTTGTGTATGGAACCTTTTCTATGAAGATATATAAAAGTTGGCAAAACAGAACAACATGTACAAGTTACTATTAAAGTACTCAAAACAAGAAAATTGGCGAGTACGTCAACGCTCGTGTAAGCTAGGTCGCAAATAAATACGGTTTTTTTTATACTAATAGTTTTTATTTATTAATCTACATCACATAAATCAACTAAATTAGTAACAAAATATAATGCAGTCATAAAACTGTGGTCGCCAAGACTATGCTAACTTTGAGAAAGTCTTTATTAAACAATGGTATGAATATTATAATCTACTACTTAACAAAATAAAGGTAGGAACTTCAGAAAAAATAAAATCACCTAAAACTAGATAGGTAAGTATGTTTAACAATTCTTTTTAACATATTTTGCATTTGACGCAACCGCTTTCAATAGTGTTTTATTTGATACAACACGTTCTTTAAAATAGACCGCAGACGCAGATACAGACAGCGAGCGAGGAGTGCGCGCGAGTTTTGAGGGACTTCATATGCCTACTTTTGTAGGCGCTTGTGACCAGTAGTACCGACTTTCCTCAAAATACCGGACATTGTTCTGTCCGGTATGACCATTTATTTTTTACCGGTCAAGCCTCGAAAATACCGGACTGTACGCTTAAATACCGGACATCTGGCAACCCTATCGGTAACATAAGCACAACGTGTATAAATTGTTTTTTTGAAAAAATATTTATTGTACAGACACGGAACGTTTACGATTTTATTATATCTGTAGATGTAGATTTTACGCCCCTCACTCTTCTAACTTACAAATTATATCAATAATTAGTATTTCATAAATATTTTAATTGAATTCTATTTAACGGATCGGTTTAAGGGGGAGACAAACGCTAAATACTAAAAATATCCATTGTTTAATGAAAATGTTACAAGAAATAGACAAGAAAAATATATATATTATACTTAAACATGTGAAGAACCAATTGTATTAATTAGAATTTTCGTTAAAGTAATAGAAACTCCACAAAAAAAGTTAGAACACAAGAAGAATTTGACCTTTATTGAAAATTCTCTCGAAAACGCCTTATTGCACGCATATGAATCCTGTACCTATTAATAAGTTGATATCAGATTAAAAAAATTGTATTGATAATTTTTCTTTGTGTCATGTTCTAATGGTAAAAACAAAAAAACACCATTTCTAGGCCCGTTGAATTGTCTCCGCCGCCAGCGAGTTCTATAGTAAATGTCATTTGCCTCAGTGAATCCCTTAATGTGGTACTAATTTCATGAACCGATTACTGATTCGATTAACGATATTTGTGCTGTAATAATACTAGATTACATTAAATGTTTTAGTGACTGGCTACTTATACAAGTGTTCGGAAATTCAAAGTCAAGCCGTAAACGGGTGATAGCCCAGGAATTGCCAGTTATCAGAAAAATAAAATAAAAAAACTTAGTAACGTAGAAAAAAAATTGAAAAAACTGATACCCTGTGATGGTCTTTCAACTACTGTGACTACAACTTTTAGGGTTCCGTACGTCCGAATAAAAAAACGGAACCATTATAGGATCACTCGTATGTCCGTCTGTCCAACCATTTCCCCCCCCCCCCCCCTTATCTCCGAAACTACTGAACATAAAATTTTGAAACAAATATAGAAATTAATTTTCTACTTATAGATTATAGAAAAACCTATTTAAGAATGATATTAAAATAACATGGTAAATCACTCAATATTGCGCGGATAGCTAACATCGTACGGAACCCTCTTCACGCGAGTTCAACTCGTACTTGTCCCGTTTTTTTTAATATATTTGTTATGAGGTATCCCTTCGGTAACTTAGAGTATAAAATAAAAACACATCTGCCTTCATTTTTAAGAGAATGACATTTTTTTAGCCCAATCACGTACTCAAAATTATCACAACGCCCAACTTCAACTCACTGTAAGTCAAATTTAAAAATTGCGCATCTTTATCAGGATTAACTTGTCGGGATTCTCGTACGATGATTTTCTAATATTTAAAACGTAACTTGAAAGCTCAGCGGAGTTTTGTTCGGTTTAAAACAGATTTTAGCGACGAAGCAAAAGCAAGAAAATTTATAGGTGGATACACAATTCAATCAAACGCAGGCGTGTCAATCTCTGTGATGAATTTTGCGAACTCCTTCACCGCTGTCAATAAGAACGTCGATCTGTGCTATGATCTACTGATCCTTATGATCTACTAAACTGTTATGTGAGCTATAATGAAATCCGAGTGTATTTAAATTAAATATTGAAACATGAATAATTTGAGTGTAAAAAAACCGTCCTCATGATGTAACCCACACAATCTGACTGAAGCTCAAAAACCGAATGAATGCTTTGATTTAATGCCACGATTACTAGATTCTACGAATAAAGAAAATTATAAGTAGATGGCCAAATGTGGATTTTAAGATATAATTTTAAAACAGCAATCGATCAAATGGGTAAACAGAAAAAAAAAATGACATGTGGCTACTGTTGCTTTGAAAAACCAATGTACTGCGAATGCTGATCTTTTTAAAAGATTATAATATTAAATTATAAACTAGTCATCCAGAGCATTTAGTTATAAACTAGTCTGCAGAGCTGCATGAGATCATACCGCCTTCCCCTTTCTTATATCGGACATGCAGACGTACGGCTGGTTACCATCCTCACTTTGTCGAAATCCCTCTAATTCGGACCAAGCGCTTTGAAACATCTTTTATAATGCGCACTGCAAAGGATTGGAACTCCCTGCCGGCTTCTGTATTTCCGAGCTCATACAACCCAAATCTTTTCAAGGTTTTTCAAGGTTCGAGTGAATAGCCATCTTCTGGATGAGCTCGCTGCATCGTCGGCCTCATCTTTCCTACATGGATAGATACTGGCCAGAAGCAAACCCATCTTTAATTAAAAAAAAAAAAACAGCACTGGCATTGTTTGGACGCAATTTTTGTGCAAATTACATACACAAACAGAGGCGGACAGGGTCTTACAATACTGTATGTATATGCTTATGTGTACATACATAAGATATAGATATGGTTCATCATCATCATCATCATCATCATCATCATCATCATCATCATCATCATCATCATCATCATCATCATCATCATCATCATCATCATCATAATCTCAGCCCTAAGACGTCCACGGTTGGACATGGGCCTTTTTCATAATTTTCCAATAAGACCAATAAGACCGGTTAGAACAGCCTGGATCCACCGTCGACTCGCTGGATCCACCTTTTGTTTGGACGTCCAACGCTAGCCTCCACTCGAGAAGCTTCAAGTCCAAACGGTCGTCGGCTCTCTGTACTATGTATCCTGCCCAGTGCCATTTTAACTTACTGATCCACGTGGTTATGTCGGTATTTCGGTTGATATGGTTATTTTCAAATAAGTTTAAAAAATCTTACTTATTAGGTCGGGGAAAATATATAAATAAATAAATAAATAGTATATTTCATTACAAGTGCGGAAAGGCTGTCATTGCAAAGAGTTCCGACAAATGTCTACCCGAGCCGAAGGCGAGGGTTGACAGTCGGAACAAGTTGCAATGACGGTTCCGCACGTGTACTGAACGACTATTTTTAATACAGTTGCGAAAAAATGAAGCGATTTAATAAAACAAACAACTAAACTCGCAAAGAGAATTTCTGGAAAATGGCGCCAACCGTACAATATAAGCAGAGACATTTTTTTTCTTCACGCATTCCGGTAGGCAAAGGAAACTATGTGCCCATACAGCCAAGTCTTCAGTAGAATTTTTTTATTGATTTGAAATGAAAATGAAATTTAATGAGATGAAATGAAATGAAACCTAACCTAACTCATTAAATCAAATCATTAAATCTGATATTGAAACAAATTCGTAGCTTCTTTTTAGAAATATACGTATTTGCATGAATCATAAAAACTTTTTAGTAAAAACTTCATGGTTGGTTTTTCTTTTTAATAGACATTATTTTGACAGTTGGGAAAGAGAACGCACGAGTGCGGGAAAGGTAAAAAAAAAGCACGAGTGTGTAATAGCCCACTTCCCGAACGCAATACGTCCCTGCAATACGCCACTTTTTGAGCAACTGTATTAAAAAAGTCTTTTCGCATACAGTATGTATAAATGTGTAATAAAATTTCTTTGGCTGTACTATTTTTGTATTAGCTGGTTAAAAGGGCTTTTGTATTAGCAGCTGACATTAAAAGGGTTACATTTCAAAAAAGAAACAAATTAGTAAAATGTTGTTTCCAGCTATTTTTAATTTGTTTTTCTTTCTGTCAAAATTAGTGATCTAATGAAGAAATTCGATACATTTTAACATTTTACTAAGAAAAAAAGGATTAGTGGTGGGTTCGGGCAAGACAACGTCTGCTGGGTCAGCTAGTAAACTTATGAACACCTTACTTAATAAACAAAAACAAAAAAAAACTAATATTTATTTGCCTATTGTTGACAAAGTCTTTATTTTTCATCACAGTTTTAGAAGTATGAATGATATTAAATGTGGACACAAGAAACGTTTCGTGAAATGAAATTTACCTCATTTCCTTGACGAATGAATGGCCAAGTGGAGACTCTGTATTCCGTTACAGAATTAAACACACGGGCACTGTGTAACACAGTGTCAATTTTAATTGAAAAAGAACCGATCCGTTTTTCAGTTGGAATACGCTATTGGAAAATGCCATTGCATAATTCTTTTCAAGTATAACCCAGCGAAATTAAACTGGATATTAAGATTTAAAACGTAGTTCAAAGACTTTAATTGATTTCAAACTATCTACTTTTACAGAATAAAAATATGACGTGATGTGTGATGTATTTTTAAGTTGATTTCGATTTTGTTTTTATTTACACAAAATTTTTGGATATCGCTATTGTATCATAGCGATATCCAAAAATATATAATAAATAAATCTATCTATTTAATAAGTATATAAAATTCTCGCGTCACAGTGTTTGTAACAAAACTCTTTTTTTATATTATTAAAGGTGGCAGACAGGCTGACGGTCCACTTGATGGTAGGTGGCTACCGTCGCCTATGGACACAAGCAACCCAGGGGGGGTACGTGTGCGCTGCCGACCTTACAGGAATTTGTTTACTGCTCGCTTGAAGAAGCCCATATTGTAGCTAGATGGTAACACCTTAGAAGGGAGACTGTTCCAAAGATCGCGCGTTCGTGGGATAAAGTTTCTACTCATCCGAACTGTGCGCAGCGGCACTTTATCCAAGTAATGCGGATGAACTTCGCATCTATGGCGCGCAGTGCGGTGGTAAACTCCTCCGAAACGGCTTCACCGATTCTTATGAAATTTTGTGTGTATATTCAGTAGGTCTGAGAATAGGACGTAAACTATTTTTCACCCTCCAACCCCCCACCCCCCATTTATTAATCGCGATTTTAGTATTTTTGTATGAACAATATCCAAATAATTTAACCGTCGTCGTTGATTGACGTAAAGTATGGTTCACGTCATATGGTTTGAAAATAAAATTGGACCTGATAGGTGGCACCACAATCGGGTTAGAGAATTATTTTCGAGTTCTGGCAGGACAACGTCTGCTGGGTCAGCTAGTAATTATAGGAAATTGTAGAATATTTGTAGAAATGTCATAAAATGTGACCATTTACATTCAATTAGAAATTCATCCAAACGGCATCAAACTAGTTATTCGAAATTGGCTTCTTGGACTTTAATATGATGATTATAAACTTATAATTAAGGGCATCCAATAAGTCACAAGAGTAACTTAAATCTTACGCAGCATTTTGTTTGCGCGAACACACATGCATACACCCTCCCTCCTACACACACACACATACACACACACACACAACACACACAAATCCTTTTCCTTTTTATTAATTTTAGTGTTTAAATTTAAATTGCATCTTTGTCTCCTGTAAAATTTTGGCTTTTGCGATTCAAGCTGTGCTTAGAGTACATAAACGCCAACGAATAATTCTATCTGTAAACATTAATGAATAATGAACAAAGATATAGGTAATAATAACATATTTATTTCATTTTTTCATTCAACTTTTATTATAGATTCCGACGAATATGACGTCATTCCCTCAAATATTTTATTTGGCTCTAACTTTTCTTTAGAACTGCTATTCCTCTTAACGACATGGCGACTTCTGTGACCCTTCATGACGACTCTCCAAAAGTCGCTAGAGTATCACATGCGTGCTATATCATTCAGGAATACTATTTTTCATACCGAAATGACTGAATCATTTTACAGGTCCCAAATATTTTTATAACCAGCATTTAATTTTAAACATGACTGTATGGTTAATTTGATGGAAGAAGGTAATCTTTAGCGAAAGGCAAAATATTTTTGTATCATAGTGTTATGTGTGGGATGAGTCAAACTGCTATGTAAGGGCGAAACGAACTATTTATTTTCACAAACCAAGATGACTTCCAAATTCACTAAACTTGTCTGATGTAACCGTTAAAACCTGGCAAAGTCGTCAATGATTCCCTTAATGAGTCGCCGGTTCACTGTCGCAAGTAACTTCGCAAAAGGTTCCAAGATTCGTTTTCGTATCGGTGTTATTGCACAAACTGACTCACACTTGGTCCACCGCCCCTTATTTATACTTGGCGCAAACGCCTCGTTGTTTTTAGAAATATAAAAAAGATTGTAACATTGAAATTCGGGTATGCTATTTCTGTTGAACTGTAAACTGTATGTTGTAAACATAAGTACCAATTTCTTTTGAAACTAATCGGAAAGGCGCGTGGCTATCATCGATACTGCAGGACGTTCGAGACTTTCGGCCGGCGCGAACGCTTTTTTCCAGAACGTTCCATGGTTAGTCGTAACAATAGCTTATATTCTAAACATAATTAACAATAACAATAAAGACATAATAGAGGCAAAATGTTCGCGATAGCATTAAGTATCGAATACAAAACTAGAACCTGTTTAAAATTCAAGGTTTTATCTTAACATACACCCTGAACTTTTGGAGCTAACTCGTACACGAATCTAAGTGTGTATCAAAGCGCCATCAAAAGCGAATTTCGCCGTACTACGAGTGTAGGAACGTGATATGAAATCAAATTACGATTAATGTCCGCGCAGACCAGCGTTTTTTAAACTTTCGGCTTTTATACGTAATGATATTGACGATTGAACACTAGACTCATAACGCTAGACTACCGCAGAATTGCAAGACTTCATAAGCCTCTAAAGACACACAGGTTTTCTTACGACATTTCCCTTGCCATTAGAGCAAATGACGGTAGTTCCATTTCATTTATATATTGCTCCCATAATATAGAAATAAAAACATTTAATTAAATTATTGTGACTTAATAAAATTTTATTTATTCAATAATAAGATAAGATTTTTTAATGTTAAAATTGGCAGACAGGCTGACGGTCAATTGATGGTAGGTGTACCGTCGCCTATTATACAAGCAACGCCAAAGCTGCTGCAAGTGCGCTGCCGACTAAAATAGGATTAAGGATAAGGAAATACGAATTATTAAATTCATTTACCTTTAAGGTAATCATTGATGTATGACTTTTTAAGCAGAAACTGCTTTCTTAATCATAAAGTTTTTAAAAAACTGGTAGCCCTGTGAGAAAAACTCTCGGCTGCAGACATGGCAGAAATGGTTTTGACTCCTGATTGGGCTTTTTTTTGTTTAATATGGGGATTATAATAAACGATAGTCTGTCAGGTTTACCAATTCCTCTTAGAGAAGCAGCAAAGTAGACTTTAAGCCAATATCTCCTCATACTGGATGAATGCCTGTGCCCAGCTGTGAAACGTAACTTAGAATATGAGCCGATTAAACAGATAATAAAACTATATATGCTTACTCTGCTCTTAGTGACAAGTAACTCATTTCCTTTCCATAAGAGCTCATTTCCTTATCCCCCTCCTAATCCCTTATCCTTAATCCTACTGTAGTCGGCAGCGCACTTGCAGCACCTGTAGCGTTGCTTGTGTTATAGGCGACGGTAGCCACCTACCATCAAGTGGACCGTCAGCCTGTCTGTCGACATAACATAAAAAAAAAAAAAAAAAAAAAAAAAAAAAACTTAAGCTCTATCATATATTATTAATTGGCACGTTATTGTACCAGCTAAAAGTAGTATGCCCTTAAAACACATAGAGAGAAAACCCTATATTAACGGAGCGTTTGAAAACTGCCGCGTTAGAAACGTTCGTCCGTAACATCCATCGCATCGCCGTTCCCATTCCATTTGCCCAAGCCGTGAACATTAGCTCCAATTCATTCCATTATCATTCGATACTCGTTACCCGAAACTGCGGGCTTTTAAACTGTTTACCCTTGCGAAATTGAAATCGCAGAGGTATCTGCAGGGAGATCTGACGTTTGTTTTGAACGTCCTTTTGTAATTTACAAGAATTAAAGGCCTTATCTTAGAAGCGTTTAGTTTAAATTTCTGTTAAAATTAAAATTTGAATTTAAATTTTATATATTTTTTTATGTTAAGATCGGCAGATAGGCTGACGGTCCACTTGATGGTAGGTGGCTACCGTAGCCTATAACACAAGCAGCAAGTGCGCTGCTCAGTGTACAAGCTAGCAAGTGTACTACAGTAGGATTAAGGATAAAGGACTAGGAGGGGACACGTAAATGGGCTCTGGCATCCCTTACTCACTCACTGAAACACAACAGCACACGTGCTGTTATTTCACGGTGGTCTTCTGTAAGGGGTTGGTTACTGCCGCCAGACGGGCTGCCTAAATGACTGCGAAAACGCAGTGTGCCCTGCCATTACTTTCCAAATCCAGACCAGAGCCAAATTTGAAAAGTTAATTTTTCATAGTTGACCCAGCCGGGAATCGAACCCGGGAACCCTAGAACAGAGCGTTAAAGCAAACACCCTAACCACTCCTCCAACGGGCTCGTCAAATGTCGTTAAGGTTTAAAAGGGCATAATACCTCAGAAATACTTAATGAAGACATACTTGTATGCAACAAATAAAAAAACCTCTTCGTTTATACCCGATACCCGATTCCCTTGGCACATATGTATAGAAGTCAACAAATATATTCTAATAGTTTTGAGTTTGATTTATAAATTACTAGCGACGTTCGCCCGGCGTGCAATTTTTATATATAAGAACCTATGATAAGAACATTCCTCGTTTATCCCTCTTTCCATTAGTGAAAACCTAATTAAAATCGGCCTATCCGTTCCCGCGTGATGCCGTGACCAAGGGAAATGGGGATTCATTTTTATATATATAGATAAGTTTAAAGTCATACTTTCGAAAAACAGATTTCCTCGCGAAAGAAATTTTCCAAGACTTTAAAACAGCTGGAAATGTAACCGCGTTTGTTTCTGAAACATATCACACTGAAATATTATACATATTTGGATGGTTTAGTTTTATTTTCATGTTTACGTTTTTCTTATCATTTGAATAATTATTATGACCTTTTAAAGTAATAAATC
Source organism: Bembecia ichneumoniformis (assembly GCA_910589475.2). Lineage (NCBI taxonomy): Eukaryota > Metazoa > Arthropoda > Insecta > Lepidoptera > Sesiidae > Bembecia > Bembecia ichneumoniformis. The sequence continues at coordinate 2,978,404 of OU342545.1, forward strand.
TTTGATTATAATTTTGACCAGCCCATGTTGAAGGTGCTTGCCCTTCATCATGGACAACGCTCTGACTCGGAGGTTCCGAGTTCCGATATATATGATGTTGAAGCACCGAGTCAAACAACAATATATAGCTGGTATGGAGAGTTTCGACAGGGCATTGCTTCTCCCACTAGCGTACCTTCTACAGGTCGATCAAAAACTGCGGTGTCGCGGCTGTGCAAAAAATTATAAAAGATGACAGACATGTGACATACGAGCATATTCTGGCAACCATAAGCATAAAATTACTGCAATCCAAAAAAAAAATTGCATAAATTTGCACTGAGTTGGGTGTCAGAAAACTAGTTTCCCGATGGGTGTCAGAAACCCCATAATTTGTCAGAACAGCAAAAGGCGGCTCGTGTTGATGCTGATTTGCTCTAAAACATTTCAAAATTGGGAAGTCAAAAGCCGTCTATAATATCGTCTCAGGTGATAAATCGCGAATTTATTCGGATGAGCTTGAAAGAATCGATCGGCAGTTTGGGTCTTCGAAGACGAGGTCAAGCCAACGAAAATCGTTCGTTCTCATAGCGTATTCAAGTAAATGGTCTTTTCGTTTGTTTCAAAAAATACTTCGGTTTGTTTACCAGAGATGATGACCGAATTTCGTAGGAGTAACCCGACACGTGGCGTAATCTTACATCACGATAATGCGAGCTCCCACACCGCCCCTAAAACAAGAGATTTTTTGGACCAGTTGATGACTCATCAGTACCAGTCCTGATGCAATGTGTCCAAATGTTTTTTTACCTCTCCTAGAATTAATGATTTATGGCGTGATCAGCGGTTTGAAGACCCAGAAGCCGCCGTGAAAGCCTACAAATCGACCGTTTTTGGTAACCTCTACTTCAGACTGGAATTACTGCTTCAATGGCTGATTCGAAAGAATGCATCATTGATTGCAAGGGGGAATACTTCGAAAAAAAAACCATAATTTATGTATAACCTGTAAATAGCTTTTTTTTACCGAATTTAAATTAAATTCCAAAACAGAAAACGACAACTCTAATTTAATGTCGAGATTGAAGCTTGGGTATTCGAGAATGAACCTTATTACAAGGCGATGAAACACAAAGATGCAAAGCTGAAAATCTAATTTATAACCATCACTTAACAAACACAGGTCGTACCCAATAAAAGTTTTTAATAAAAACTCGAGGTTTGTAACCGACTCAATTTCTTCAAGGCCTAACTTTATAACGAGTTTCATGACTCAATGCCAAAGAGACTGTTCCAAACGAAATCTCGCTCAGACACCTGCTTGAATACAAAACAAGCTCCTCTAACATTGAATTTAAGTTTGTTTTTCGCAATCTCAATCAAAATTATGCGACACATTAAAATGTCCAAGATCTATTTTAATTTATTTGTGTTCTTAAAATTTATAAAACCCAATTTAAAAAACAGCTTCATGTATGCATAACATGTATTTTATGTAAAGGTCCGTAGGCTGCTATTTCCCAATTTCTGGCATTAAATTAAATAAGTATAATAATAACTATTATACTTTAAATAAGTATAATAATAAACTATTAATAAGTATAATAATAACTATATTAAGTATATATTACGTACAAAAAAGGTTCCTCAAAAGACTTGCATTCACATCAGGAGTGCGCTACACAATCAAAGAATATAAAGACAGGTGGCAATACTTTGAAATGAAATCTTTACATTGGCGCAGTGATTTTCTGAGCTTAGTTTTTCTATTCAAAGTTATTAATGATTTAATAGACTGTCCACCGCTGTTATCACAAATAATTATAAATGTACCTAGAACTTCGGCTAGACCTGAGAACTATAAACCGTATGGTTATAACTATAACAGATTCACCAAAAACAAGTATGGTAGTGTTACACCTCTCTCACTACACTTTTAAAAACACAATGAATTATTTCGTAAATGTGATATTGATATTTTTGCCGGACGGATCGGAGCCTTCAGAAGGGCTAAATGCGATAGTTATAGCTGACCTTATCTAAGCTCAATTTAAGTTAGATGCATATTTAATAACAGAAAATATTTCTTCTATATGTAAATGTATCAGTATGTATTTAGATGGTAAGCCTCTTAAATAAATAAATAAATAATACTATACTATATTGTACTGTCTACCTGAAGACAAAGTTATATAATCAGTGCATCCTGCCGGTGATTACGTATGGTGCCGAAACATGGCCTCTTACGGCAGGACTGAACCACAAGTTTAGGGTCCCTCAGCGGGCTATGTAGCAAGTTATGCTCTGAGTTTCTTTGGTGAATAAGATCAGAAATTCTGAAATTCGCCGAAGAACCAAAGTGTTCGGACATTGTCTAGAGAATTAGCAAACTGAAGTGGCAATGGGTCACATCTGTCGCAAAGCGGATAACCGATGGGGTAGACGAGTTCTCGAATGGAGGTCACGAATTTTGAAAAGCGCAGAGTGGGGCGCCCTGCGGCCAGGTGGACATACGACCCGAAAGGCTTCGCGGGAAAACATAGCGGCTCGATACAAAGGACAGAAAACCTTGCGTGGTGGCGAGCCTTGGGAGAGGTCTACATCCAGCTGTAGAAAGACATAATAATAAAGATGATGATAAACGGAATAACAACAAAATGAAATTGTTAAACTTCTCTTGGAACTCAGGTTTTCTTATAATGGTTTATTTCACAGTTAAAACTATAGCTTCTATCAGCGTGTACGTATGTGACTGAACTCCTAAACGGCTAGACCTATTTTGATGTTGTTTTTTTGGGTGTGTTCGAATAAACGCCGTAATAGTTTAGATTTACAATTGGACCCTATAGATGGCGCTGCAATCGGGTTATCATGTTCGGGCGGGACAACGTCTGTTTGGACCGCTACTAGGTTATATTTTCTAATTTACTCTTTAAATGGTGAACCACGAGACCTACCTTAATTAGACCTAAATTAGACCTACCTTAATCCTTTAAATTTCAATAATTTAACGTTATAAGCGTGTTTAGATATAATTTACTCAATTTAAAATTTTTGTTTCAGGAATCGAAATACGGAGATACAGTTCAAGAAATGACGATTTTCACTTGTGTTTTATTGTATGACCAGAGTGAAACGCGTTATTAAAAACATGTTAATAAAAAATACCTAATACTTTTTTAAAATAAAAAATGACCGAAATAAAACAATTATTTAATCAATTGTGATGATTTGATGATTCTCGTTAGAAGTGTTAGCGTTCGTTTCAATTGAAACGTGAAGAAAATAAAATGAGCGATGTGTATGTGTTTTTAAAGTGCTATCCAAAATTACGGTAATTGGATCAAAATGGCACAGCTGCTGCAATTCTTCGTCGTTAGCATCGTTTTACAAGCGATTGGTAAGTGGTAGTATTAGTTTGATTATTATGTAGTTGATAATATATTGGTTATTAATTGATACGAACCATAATGGGGGTTCGTATCTGTAAATTTTTTTATCAAGATGAATTTTTAATTCGACAATTTATTTCAATTTATACTTACTATACTATAATATTATAAAGAGAAAAGATTTGTATGTATGTATGTTTGTTATGAATAAATTCAAAGAATACTGGACCAAATTTAAAAATTCTTTCACCTATAGAAAGCGACATTATTAGCGAGTAACTTAGGCTACTCAACTTAGCTTCCCTCCATCATACAAATGTATGTTTGTAATGTATAAACTCAAAGACTACTGGATCGACTTTAAAAATTCTTTCATCTATATAAAGCTACATTATCAGCGAGAGTAACATAGGCTACTCAAACTCCCTATCCCCCCCCCTATGCGAAATGCGCTATTTTGCGTCTCATGTCTTGCATACTTTAATGTGCATTGTTTCACATTCACTCACAATTTCTCCACTGAGACGGGAATATTTAGACGTAATTTTTTAATAAAAACTTGTTTATGAATAATTATAAGTGTGTTGTGTAAAGACTGTTTACAAATTGTTTGATATTATTTTAACAAGATTGTGTAAATAAATATGGATAATAAAAGGAACTCTGTTGTGTCGGTATCGTCTCCATTAAATTATGGAGCCACGCTGGTGAAATTAAATATTTTTTTGCTTTGTACGCACCCTTAAACGTCACCTACCTTAAAGGTAGGTTTCTATCGTCATCTAGGAACACAAGCACATCTAGGTCGCAACGCATTTACATTCATCCTGGCCTGAACCACTATCATAGACCGTCAGCGTGTTTACTAATCTTTATTATCTTGATTACGAGCCCGTTGGAAGAGTGGTTAGGGTGCTTGCCTTAGGGTTCCCAAGTTCGATTCACCGCAGGGTTAATTTTGAAAATTGAACCCTTCAAATTTGGCTCTGGTTCCGCAATCATGTGGGCAACCCGTCTGGCGGCAGTAACCACCCCCTTACAGAAGATCACCGTGGAATAACATCACGTGTACTGTTGTGTTTCGGTGATGAGTAAGGGATTCCAGAGCCCATTTTCCTATACAATCCCTTATGCTCAATCCTACTGTAGTCGGCAGCGTACTGGCGGCAGCTGTGGCGTTGCTTGTTCTCAGTACTCAGATAAAACAAGAACTGAAGGTACACCCCTGTAGACGGAACAGTGAAGCCGGAAAAACTACGCCTTTCCGTGTGCATATACACGGTTTGCACATAAATGTATCAAACTACGCCTCGCGTTAGTTAAGCGATCAACTGTTCTCAAAAAATAAAAACCAGGATGGAATCACATTTCACCTTTAAGTAAACTTGGAAAGGAATATTTTCTATAAAAACAAATAAAAATTGAGGTTATGTTATAAAACTGGCTTCACTATGTTGTCCGTAAAATTCTATCTTTACTTCTTACGTATATTAGGTCTGAGTCTCAGTATTAAGACACATCCATTTAATTTTATGTAGTAATTTTATGCGTCGTCGTAAACGTTGTGTTTATTTAGTCTAAAGAACACATGAGTCGGGCGATTCCTTTTTCTCTCTTTTTATTGCTACTTAGATAATAAAGCACTTAATCCGAAGGGTCTACTGTTTGTGTAATAAATTTCTGAAAGCGGCTTTCTCTATAATCACAGAGCGGAATAAACAGGAAGACTTCGCCGGAATGTTTGAAACGAGTGAATTCTTGCTTATTTTAATTAATAAATAAGGTCTTTCTATATTGTTATGCAAATTTATTAAATTTGATGAATGGTTGCTATGCTTTATGCTGTACTTACCCCGTTTTACCTTTATTGATTTTATTTATTTATTTATTTATTTATTTATTTATTATTTTACTAACTGAAGCCAATTAAAACCAGTCCTTACAATTTAGCACTACTTACAAGCCTTAAAAAACTTTTTAGCAGACACACAATGTTCTATGTAAAAAGTAAATTTTACACAGTCGCTAGATAAAAAAATTAAATTTTATAAATTTGCATCTATTGATATAATAAGAAGCAATTTCCTGCCAAATTACACAACAATAATAATTGAAAAAAGGGACAAGTGCGAGTTGAACTCGCGTGAAGAGGGTTCCGTACGATGTTACCTATCCGCACAATATTGAGTGATTTGCCATGTTATTTTAATATCATGGACTTCTTATAGGTTTTCCTATAATCTACATATTAGTAGAAAACTAATTTCTGTATTTTTTTCAAAAACTACACAACTACTGGACATTTAGGTTCAGTAGTTTCGGAGATCGGACATACGAGTGATCCTATAAGGGTTCTTTTTTTTATTCGGACGTACGGAACCCTAAAAAATATCTACGCAAGGCCTACATGATTATCATGGGCGATTGAACAAAAACTGTGCGTTCAGTCATCTAATAAATATGATATCGAAATATTATAGACTAGCGACCCGTCCCGGCTTCCAGAAAATTATCCATGATTTTCTTAAATTATATATTCAATCGCTCTTTTAGTAAGTAAAAACTATATCAAGATCCATTGGGAAGTTTTGAAGTTAGCGGAGAAACATACAGAGGCGGACAGAGACTTTATTTTATAAAATGTATTGATATTGTACCTACGTATATTTAACTTTTTGCAGCGTTTATTATTTACTAAGGTGTTTCCATCTAGCTACAATATGGGCTTCTTCAAGCGAGCAGTAAACAAATTCCTGCAAGGTCGGCAGCGCACATATAACCCCCCCCCCCTTTTATTTTAGTAGGCGAAATGCATTTGCGCACTATCCCTCGTCGATGGGACGTCTCGACGAGGGGGGAGTGTGGGACTCACCCGGTGAGATACACCGGAAATACCCACTAAAACCCCTCCGGGTTCCACCATCGGCGGTGGTGTGTGGGACCGAGGTTACAGCTAGGCCATGTCCTCAAATCCCTCATACGGCTGCGTCCTTGAGCGGACCCATCTCCCGGCGCTTTCCGGCGCCTCCACGTTGGTCGCGGCTGCCCACCGAAACCCCTGTGAGTAGCCGCGCATCAGTATTTGGTATTTTCAGGACGCCAGATGTCCCATTCTGGCGCCCTGAAGTTATTACTCGACGGTCGTCGCGGCGTATGCGCGGCGACGTCGGTCGACTCTGCGGCGCCTGAGTGGGTCCGCCTGGGGGTTGCCACTCAGAGCCGCTTCACTGAATGCCTTAACGGCATTCCAGCCGTCAAGGCTGTCAATCATTGCTCTGACGACAGCTGGTAACCCCCCCTCCCTTTAATAATATACAACTCACAATTAGATACACTTCTCTCCCTTACGATGCCATTACTTATCTGAAATTTAGTAGTAGGTATCTTCTGTATTTTCTCAACTATATCGTATGGGTATGTACTATGTATCTATAATATGCATCTGTGATTTGTATCTTAAATTATATAATTGTCTTTCGTACATTTGCAAAATATTGCTATTTACGATTGCCTGCTCCTCTCAGGATAGGCTTAACCTACGATTAACATTGTCTACTACGTGAATTACCTTGCGCAATTGGGCTCTCTACATCTAGCCCCCGCTCGGGGCATTTGCTATTCGAAAATATTGTTATTCACCCCGTAGGTGAGTAAAAATGCCGTGTAAGTGTGAAAGGAGTCGATTTGTTCCTGCAGACCAAGATTTCTTCCAAATATCACAAGGATATGTGTCGTTAACTCACTGTCGCAGATTTCTTCGCAAAAACTAGCAACTGTCGCTTCCGTATCGCGTACCACAGCACACTTGCTCTCGAGCGTCGATCCCCGTTTTTATATTAGCGCAAAGACAGTCTGGATGTTCTTAGAAAGTTCTTGAAGTTTCAAACTAGTAAATATCGAGAGTGGGTTATTCTATCGGTTCTAGAATAGTACTTCGGTTCTTGGAATATATTATGAACCCTAAGTCGTAACCGTAAAGACCAATTTCCTTTTGTACTTGTTTAAAGGGGCGTAGTCATCGTCTATTTGTAAACATCATTTGTAAACATCTATTTGTAAACTCTTCTACCTGAATGTTCTATGTCCCCAACGGCAACTCGCGTACCTTTGAGAAGATTCTATGACCAACCGTAACAATATCAAAACCTTTGTTTTTCTGAAACTATTGAATTAAACGAAAAACTGTTCGTATCATTTATAGTGTAAATGAAACTCCAACATATGATTATTTATAGACACATTGAATTACTTCTCGAAACAAACAAGTTGAATCGATTTTTGTAACAAAGCAACACAATCAAAGTTTATTTATTTTCTCATAAAAAACAAAAAAACACTCGTCAGAAATATAGACCAAGAATTGGCTTACATTGGCTTTTTTATGTTAAAGTAGTTAGACAGGCTGATGGTCCACTTGATGGTAGGCTACCGTCGCCTATAACACAAGCAACACTACAGGTACTGCAAGTGCGCTGTCGGCTATTGTAAAATTAAGGATAAGGGATAGGGAAATGGGCTTTGGCATCCCTTACTCACTCACCGAAACACAACAGCATACGTGCTGTTATTTCACGCTGGTCTTATTTAAGGAGGTGGTTACTGCCGCCAGACGGGCAGCCCAAATGCCTGCGAAACGCAGTGTGCCCTGTCACTACTTTCTAGATCCAGACCAGAGCCAACTTTGAATAGATCTTTTTTCAAAGTTGACCCTGTCGGGAATTGAACCCGGGAATCCTAGAACAGAGCGTAAGGCAAGCACCCTAACCACTCATCCAACGGGCTTTATGTTTGAACGAGCTGAATAGGAAAATAAAGCAGTGATTTTTCTTATCTATGGCGTGTAGCCAATCTGTACCCTGTGTTTTATGGAAATAAATAATAATGTCTCAGAGGCAATACTGTTTGTTATTGACGTTGATTCTATAAGGCCGCCTTAATCTACCTACTTAATGTGATTATCATGTTTGTGTGCGGTTTTATTAGTCTGTTTATCGAAGGAAAATAAACCTGAGCTTTTACATGATTGATGTGATATTATTAAGTATGTATTATTAATAACATTACTTGCATTCAGTTAGGGTAAACTTAGTTAAGTAAACAAACTAAGTAAAATAATTAGGGGGAAAATAAAACCACAATTTTAATACAAATACTCATTAGTCTAGTTAAAGAGTTAAAAAACTTGAAAATTCTTTGGTAATTGATTAGTAATTGGCTCATTTGATTCGTAATGCCTTATAGAAAAATGTACATAAGTTTCATACTCGCAGATAAACAATAGCAAAAGTTATAAACAATTAAAGATTTAAAAAAAACTAATAATGTAAGATACATTCCTAAAAAAGATTCTTAAATCGGAGAAATTTTCCTAAAAAAACTGTCGTTCGACGATACTTCATCTCTGTTATTAATAGATTTTATTTAATTTTGATAATAGATTGACGAGCGGCAAGCGCTGTGCTTCAAAATCGACCGTTGCTTATATATATATTTTTACAGTTGCTTATGATAAAATATTTCATTTAAAAAAATAATAATAATAAGGTGCAATCTCTACACTTTTTGAAGCAATATCGCTTAAACCAACTTTGTGCCAAATAGGTCCCTGACACAGCATAATGCGGTGGCTGTGACCCACCGCGCTAATTTTCAGTCAAGGCCTCAAAAATACCTAACGAAGCTGTGCAAGGCAACAACCAACAAAGGAATGGGAAGAGAAAAAATAAAATAACAATGTCCCAAAAAAAAAAAAATAACGAAAAATTAAACCCTATCAAAAATAACATGACAAAAAGGAAAACACCAAAACACAGGCAAATATACACAAATATGGGAACATACAAACACATAAATACGATTAAAAAAGAAAAAATATTAATAATAAATAAATAATGCCACAAGTTGTTACGCTGTAAACCCAAAATAACACGAAAAGCGCCATCTAGTTTAATATTAATACACAGATGTTACAAATATACACGAAATTGTGTTACAACAACTTTACAAGCTATCGCATTTTGATATAAGTGATGTAATAATAAGCGACATATAAAAATAATTATTTTAATTAACTTTAAGTATGTTATATAGCAATAACATAGAAATTATATTTGTACACCGAATTTTTTTCGGTTGATCATGTTTGGTTTGGAGCAAGAGGAAAATGTCATCTGTTATTTACGCTACCCATGGTCTTAACAAATAAAGATTATAATTATTATAATTAATATAAAGTAATGTAGATCTTACATAGGTAAGAAATCTAAAAAGTTAATAATTCCAACTCTCCAATGTAAAAATGTTAAAAAAATACGCCAAATCTGTGTTTCAGTTGCCATCGGAAACCGCAGAAAAACGGGCAACGAATTTCGATGGAGATTTTATCGCAAACTGTTACGAATTTACCGCGGTGTTTTCCTTAATGGACTCGTAATGTCTTCGTTAATCTGATTACGTCGGGCGAGAAGTCAAAGGACGTCCGGCTTTATATGGGCACTAACTTACCTTTGAATTACGTTTTTTTTTCGCGTTAAAATGTTATCATTCCGAACTTAAACAACTGAAGAAGACGAATAACTTAACCACATCCTTGTCACTTATGCTTTCACTTTATTTATTTATTTATTAAAAACTTTATGTAAATTCTAGTACAAAAGGCGGACTTAAGAGGGCACTTTCCAACTCGAACAGCTTACTTATTCCATACTACGTAATTTCATGATTACTCATTAATTATAGGTCGTAGTAATACATAAAAAACATGACATTTCTACGACATAATATAAAGGTTTGCATCGAAACAAAAAACTGAAATTAATTTTATATCTAGTATAATTAATTTCTAAAATGTACAGCATTTGTGCCATTTTCGCGGGTTGAATTCTTGTAATTACTGACTAAAATCGAAAAATGTTCTTCGATGGAAACATCCTACCTATAATGTACATTTGAAATTGGGATATCAATAGTTACCATCTATAAAGGTTTTTCTAAAATATTGGAATCGCTGGCGTATGTTTTATTATTTTCCCGAGTTGAATAAGTGGCGCGAATGTGTTGCGTCGCATTCTGTCTTCGGTTATTCGAACTATAATAAGTTGAGACAACAAATTCTCCCAAATACCTATTACTGAGTTCCCACGCTCGTATAGCGCCACCTTAATGCTAAGAGTTATTCTCTATCAGTCAACCTTTAGGATAAAAAGTGCAGAAAGTGACTAAGCACAATACAATAAAATAATATACTAAAAGCAAACAAATGAACAAACAAACATATAAAAATAAACTATATACATATATATACACACACACCCACACATATAATGTACATACAAATATATATGAAAGAAAATCACTTATGCTGCGAAGAATCACGAATATACATGGTATTTAAAGCAAGATCTGGTGGAAACTTTTCGGTATGTATACTATTACAATAAGCTCATGGATCGAGTGGTCAATGTGTTTATCCTTGACGCTCTGTTATTTCGGTCCCATCTTCGATTCACGGTAGGATCAACTTTGGAAATGAACAAAGTTGACTCGCAAATAGTGGCAGGGCACACTGCGTTTTGCAGTCATTTGCCACTTCAGGCGCAGTGAACGCTCCTTACAGAAGACCAATGTGAAATAACAGCATGTTTGCTGTTATGTAACTGTGAGTGAGTAAAGGAGTCCATTTCCCTATACCTTCCTCGATCTGTTATATCCTTAGTCCCTTATCCTAAATTCTTCTAAGGTTTGCAGTGCGCATGCAGATCCAATGGCGTTGCTTGTGTTAAAAGGCGTCACCTACCATTAAGTCCACTAATGGTAGGTCAGCCTGTCTGACAACCTTTTCATTAAAAATAAACTAATGTGTTATATGATTGTTTATTTGATAGTATGACGATTACGCTTTCATTTTTTTTAAATGTTAAGATCGGCAGACAGGCTGACGGTCCACTTGATGGTAGGTGGGTACCGTCGCCTATAACACAAGCAACGCCAAAGCTGCTGCAAGTGCGCTGCCGACTACAACAGGATTAAGGATAAAGGATTAGGAGGGGATAGGGAAATGGGCTCTGGCATCGCCTACTCACTCACCGAAACACAACAGCACACGTGCTGTTATTTCTCGGTGGTCTTCTGTAAGGGGGTGGTTACTGCCGCCAGTCGGGCTGCCCAAATGACTGCGAAACGCATTGTGCCCTGCCACTACTCTGGAATTTTCTTTATGTAAATACCTACTATTCACTAAGTCATTGATAACTGCGTGTGAAGACCAAATAGCTAATCTTGGCTTTTAAAACAGTGTTCGCGCCGTTACCGGTGCTCAGACTTCCAGATCCAGACCGGAGCCAAATTTGAAAAGTTGACCCTGCCGGGAATCGAACCCTAGAACAGAGCGTTAAAGCATGCACCCTAACCACTCATCCAACAGGTTCGTCAATGTCGTTGTTTGTGTTAATAGGCGTCGGTAGTCACCTACCATTAAATGGCCCGTCAGCCTGTCTGACAACATTTACATTAAAAATAAACTAATGTAGTATGATTGTTTATTTGTTTGTTACGCTTTCATGCCTTACTACTCAACCGATTATCTTGAAAATGAAAGGACATAGAGGGTACTTTGCATCCAGAAAAAAGTATGTACTAGTTAAAAATATAGAGATAGGATTTTGAAAATAACCCTGTCTGGTTGAAATAAAAACATAAAATTATTTCAATAGCTCTAAAGTTGGCAACATTTTAAAACCAATACATTCTCAATTTATTATCAGAATCAGGGCATTATTCAAGAAAGCATTTAAACCATTTATCATTGCGACTGTATGCATAATTCTCTACTTATCTTACACTGGAAATACGTCTATAAGTATTTTTAGTAGTTGAAAAGATTATAGAATCAGAGAATAGAAATCTGTTTATTCTTTTTAGGGTTCCCTACATCCGAATAAAAAAACGGAACCCTTATAGGATCCCTCGTGTGTCCGTCTGTCCGACCATTCCCCCCCTCCAGTCTCCGAAACTACCGAACCTAAAACTTTGAAAAAAAAAAAAATTGTTTTCTACTTATAGATTATATGAAAACCTATAAGAAGTCCATGATATTAAAATAACATATAAATCACTCAATATTGTGTGGAAAGGTAACATCGTACGGAACCCTCTTCACGCGAGTTCAACTCGCACTTGTCCCGTTGTTAAGGTAGACAAACAGGCTGACGGTCCAACAGTCGAAATGAGGATATGAAAGGAAAGTATTTATTTATTTTATTTATTTGACAAGGCTTACTAACTAAATACATACTTAAAAATAATATACAACAACACAGAAAGAAACATAAGTATGAATTTAAATTACAGGAAAGCACAGTATCATTATAGGAAAATTATAGGAAACACAGCACAGACTCAAAAAATAAAAATTATGATAATTGTTACGATACACTGTATAATAGCCCTTTTAAATAGTCCAATTTTATAAGAAGAAACGTCTATGCCACATTTGTGAAATATTTCATGATAAAATTGCAAGACACAAGAAATCGGTGTATTACCATAGTATTACTACCATATTTACTCTTACTAAATCTTATATATAACGGTCTAAAGTTATGTGCTCGAGCAAACACTCTCGGAGTGTTCAACTTAGTCATTGATGTGAGGGACGGACAATCAACGCTCTGGTTAATGATTTTAAAAAGAAAAACCAGACTCAGAACCTTTTTCCGCCAGTTTAGTAACTTCATGCTAAAGTAATTTAGTCTATCATCATAGCTGTGGACTGAATAATGCATTCCATTCTTACCAGTGATGACGTCTTTAGTCGGGAGAAGTGGTACGAGGGCAGTAATAAATATCAATACATCCTTCCGCTTGAGATATTGTATCATTTAGACAATCAAATCACTGAGGCAAATGACATTTACTATAGAATTCGCTGGCGGCGGATCCAATTCAACAGGCCTAGAAATTGCGTTTTTCTGTTTTTACCATTAGAACAATACACAAAATAAAAAAATTATTAATACAATTTTTTAATCTGATATTAACTTATTAATAGGTACAGGATTCATATGCGTGCAATAAGCCGTTTTCGAGAGAATTTTCAATAAAAGTCAAATTCTTCTTGTGTTCTAACTTTTTTTGTGGAGTTTCTATTACTTTAACGAAAATTCTAATTAATACAATTGGTTCTTCACATGTTTAAGTATAATATATATTTTTTTCAAAGCAATTGTCTTGTCCATTTCTTGTAACATTTTCATTAAACAATGTATATTTTTAGTATTTAGGGTTTGTCTCCCCCTTAAAGGATTGAAGAAATCAAGGAAATGCGTGTAAAATGCGTATGATGTGCAGGGTGTTACGATAATAAATTGGGTTTAACTGGCATATTACACAAGCTATAAGTATGGTTTGTCGTTTAAGGGTCTATTAGAATAAAACATCAATTTGGCCCTACTGAATGGACAATAAGTCTCCAACTTTAAAAATTCAACCCAAGTCCAAATATAGAAAATGTGAATCTCGAAGGAAATTACCTGCCTAATAGTGGATAATCGATACATTACGCTAATTAACTTACCACGTAATTCTAAGTAATGAAACACCGAACATGAACCTAATATATTAAAGACCGAATTAAATCTTGAAATTAATTTATCACTACAAATCCACCCCAGTCAGTGAATGTAATGCTTGAACGTTATATTATTTCGATATTGTAGGTTTTGTAGGTATTGTAGGTACCAGTCATTATTGTAGGTACCTACTTGAGTTTTTCTCAACGGACTATTTTTTAACTCCATAGAATTTCAACTAAAGACATCTCTCACATGTACAGAATCATATGCATAAATTGTTGATTGTGCCATAAGTGTATCTGTGGACTGTCTGTGAAGTCATCATGTCACCAAGTGGACTGTCATCTTATTTGACAACCTTTTTGTAAAGGTTTTTGTTTTTTATTTTCTTGTATTGTTAATTGTTAATTTTGTCTCCATTAGGGTTTTGTGAAACACGCGGGATTTCATGACGCAGTCAATGCTTGCAATTGAACCACATGTTAGCCTCTTGTCTTATTACATATTTATATACAAAGCTTAGATTGCATTGGAATCAAAGTGAAAATATTTAGCCATTGACGTAATATCCAACTAGACTTCTAGTACAGGGCGAACGCATTCAGACAACACATTAGAGAAATAGATATTATATAATTCCACGCCCGGTAATGTTCGACCAATAGAATTTACTATGGGCAGTAACGACCAATAGAATTTCGTCGTGACCTTGATCGGACCAATTGCCGTTCAGTACCCCGCGCCCGCGCACCTCAGTTAGTTGCCAGAAAAGTTTGCATTGTGGATAATTAGGTATTAGCCGTCTACTTGGATATTACGTCAATGTATTTAAGCGGTCAAGCGGCCATCCCTCTTTCCATTAGTGAAAACCGAATTAAAATCGGACTACCAGTTCACGCGTGATGCCGTGACCAAGGGAAATGGGGATTTATTTTTATATATAAGAGATGTAAATAATCCGTTCCAAATACCAGACAAATATGACACATTTTTAGCACACCTGCCAAAACAGCGTCAGTTCTTTTTTCTATAATCAAAATTTATTTGAAGACATATTGGATAAAAAGTAATATTTCTTAAGAACTATAAAAGTTGGGTTTAGGGTTAGGCGACTAACAAAAAAATCAAATAAAAAAAAATTGCAATCCCAGTTCTTATCAGCAGCAATGTCGGTTGTCTTGATTTTTTTTAAATAACTGTAATTTTGAAGGTATTATTGTGACTACTTTTTAGGGTTCCGTACGTCCGAATAAAAATAACGGAACCCTTATAGGATCACTCGTGAGTCCGTCTTTGCGACCATTCCCCCCCCCCCTCCCCCCTTATCTCCGAAACTACTGAAACTAAAATTTTGAAAAAATACAGAAATTAGTTTTCTACTTATAGATTATAGGAAAACCTATAAGAAGTCCACGATATTAACATGGTAAATCACTCCAAATTGTGCGGATAGGTAACATCGTACGGAACCCTCTTCACGCGAGTTCAACTCGCACTTGTCCCGTTATTTTTTCATTGCTTGGCCTGTCAACTTTAATACTTCCATTGATTTCTGGGAAAATCTTTTTATATAAATATAAGCAAAATTCACAATGTCAACATTTAATACGTATATAAAGCTTTATTTCTTAATACAACTGTCACCAGTATAATGTATTCTGTAAACTGAAAGAGGAATTCCGCATCATAATTTTATGTGAAATCTAATAATGTAGCTTTATTGATTTCTCGCCGCCGCTCCCATTTCTACTTAAGGCAGTACGCACCGTGCATCAATCAATCAAACGTCAACACTATACACATTGCCTTAGTGAATAACAAAATAAATGAATTAAATAAAAATAAAAAAAAATATAAAAATAAAAAATAAAAATACTGCAGTTTTGTGACGTCAGAATTGAATTGAATTACAGGTCGCGCCCAGTGCTTGATCGTGGAGCTCCAGAGCCATGATCCTAATGTTGATATAAACGTGATATATACAGAAAACCAGTTAGTTAGCAGAGTATAATCATATAGTTCCAAAGCACAATGAATCTATTTACAAAAACAAACTTCCCTTTCTTAAATACATTTTTCTAACAACATTCCGTTACTATGGTAACTGCATTTACGTAATATGATTATCGGTCAGTACTTATTTCCGGCATAAATACTATTTCCAGTAGATCCTACTTACCTTTGAGCGTGTTTTTTTATTTTAAGATCGGCAGACAGGCTGACGGTCCACTTGATGAGGCGGCTACCGTCACCTCTAACACAAGCAACGCCAAAGCTTCTGCAAGTGCGCTGCCGACTACAGTAGGATTAAGGATAAGGGATTAGGAGGGGATAGGGAAATAGGCTCTGGCATCCTTTACTCAATCACCGAAACACAACAGCACACGTGCTGTTATTTCACGGGGTGGTTATTGTCTTTATCTTCTGTACAGGGGGTGGTTACTGACATTAGACGGGCTGCCCAAATGACTGCGAAACGCAGTGTGCCCTACCACACTACTTTCCAGCTCCAGTCCAGAGACAAATTTGAAAAGTTCATTTTTCAAAGTTGACCCTGCCGGGAATCGAACCCGGGAACCCTAGAACAGAGCGTTAAGCCAAGCACCCTGACCACTCATCCAACGGGCTCGTCGTCGTGTAAGGTTATAATTATGTTAATCGCCAGGAAAACCCTTATTACTTGGAACCTAAAAAGAAAAATATGTTTCCATAGTTTAAGCTTACGCACCGCCAGTCTTTTAAGCTTACGCGCTCGATGTCTTAAGGATTCAAATTACATAATTACTAAAAGTTTATATAAAAGAAACTACTACGTCGCTGGAAAAATTAAAATTCATAGAATATGACAACACTTACGGAGCATGTAAAGTCGTATATAATTATAACCCATAAAAAGCAAGGCCTACACGACCGTATGTCACCTTGTCACCTATCTGCGTGTATTTTCTTGACGTAAAAACCACTTTATTGCAACATTTCCCCCGATAAATCTTTCCTTTGGCTCGCTGTCATTTGTCAATCTTTATTTACAGTTAAAAGCCTTTTAGGCTGGTGTTTTCTCAATCCCAAGAGTTGCTAAAGAATAATGAACAAGATGTTTTTAAGGGACAAGTAAATTTAACAAAGAAAATAATTGTCATCAAAAGATAATATCGTTTTCTTAGATTAGTTCTGAACGACAGACAGGCCGTTTAATACAATGTAAGTATATATTTTAAATTCTATATGAATAGGGGATCGGACAAATTTTCAGAAAGTGTTTTAAATTAATCTTCATGGATATTTATTCTCATAAAAAATACTATTTTATTTATTTATAGCCTTTAAGGTAGGTACTCAAAATCATGTTTTAATATTGTTTACGCCACGATAGTTCATCTGAGAGCGCGTAACGTCATTTGTGGTCATATCAAAACAGCTGCATTGGCATGAGACAATGATTGCCCGCAAATGACGTCACGCACTGTGATTGGTGTTTCAGGATAGATTAAAAATATTGTAAATAATAAAATTTTATTTCTTCATTTAAAAATATTTAAATGAATTATATTAAATTATTATTCGATAAATAATCGTAAAAAAAATATATTTTCTTTCTAAGTACATTTTAGATTTTAATCTGATTACTGTCCGATCCCCTATTGAATAGGTCTATAGAGGAATATCGTTACATATTTTATTAAAAAAATGTGTATGTCAGCTTCAAGTTCATTCCTTTAAGCGTATAAAATTTTCCTCGTGTCAATAGATAACTGGATATCTAATTACTATATATTATTTAGTTACATTCTGCATACTCAGATGTCACGTGTTCCAGCAAAAGTTATGTTAGTTAAGTTCGATATACACAGATGTCCCTACGTTTTATAAATTAAAATAGACATTTTCGGCGACAGATGTCGCTGCGTCGGCAGTTTATGACGCGCTATCGTTTCGTTCCTCAACGCGGACTACACTTTTCATGCAGGATTTCGACGTCTGATTGTATAAATCCAGAGAATAGAATTGGGGAACATAAATACACGCGTCAGCTGTCGCACAAATGTCAAAGTTATCACTATAGAATTAGGGAACATAAATACTACACTTTTAGTACAAGATTTCGGCGTTAGTTTTTATTAGCCCAGAGAAACCCTCTGGTGTTGCTTGTTATACTACTATAGGGAACACAAATATATGCGTCATCTGTCGCACAGATGTCAAAGTGATAGATAACGTAACGCTCTTTAGTTAACGCTTGTATTTATTTTACTCCTCATAAAATTTCCACACCGGAGCCTTATATGAAAATCTATTCTTAAGGAGTATACTCCAAAAATATACAAAATACCTATATTAAATTCATTTATTACTTTTACTTAAAATACACCTACTACCATCAAGTGGTTCGTCAGCTTGCCTATCTTCTTTTAATATTTGTGGTTAAAATTTCCATTTTACGTTTTATTATAATATCTTATATAATTTATTAATTTTTGCCGTAACAACTTTGGATTTTTTTTTTCCAACGTTCAAATTAAAATTTAATGTCCAATAAAGTTGTTGACATTTGGTTATGGATACATTATAAGTAATATACAATTTTCAATAACTAACTTAGAATCTATATACAGCCCAATTAAAAAAAAAAAAAAAAAAAAATTAAATACACGACCGTGTGGTCCCGTTTTATTATTATTAATTTTTTAATTTTTATGTTTTTAGTCGTTATTTACCTATATTTTTTTATTTGCATATATATAATTCCAATTCTATATTTCCAATCAATTATTATCAATCTCTTCGTCTTCATTTTTTAAAGTTTTAGAAAACGTGGATTTAAATTAAACTTACGGCATTAGAGCACAATAACAAAATATTATGCAACTTTAAGTGTTGCCATTGGGCTGAAACGTGGTCTCTAATAATGATAACACCATAATAAGTCTCGTAAGAAAGTTAACGACGCCGAACGAGCTATGCTCGGGGTTACTCTAAAAGATCGATTCGATCTCGCTCGAATGAATAGATCTGTAGACAAACGACAGTCACCGAAATTGCCCGAAAAGGACACACAGTACGGAGACCCCGTCGTCGGTCGTTGGCGCCGGTAAGTTGTTGAATGGAGGCACCATAGGAAATGTCCGTTCACAAGATGAACAGAGGACCTTATAAAGGCTGCGTGTCAGCCTGGACGCTGGATCTCCAGCCTGCTCCTGAAAGGTCCTACTGGAAAATTGTGAGGGAGTCTTACGGCTAGTTATTAGTTTATTAGTTACTAGCTGAGCCTGCAACTTCGTACGCGTGGTATTCGGTATAGCGCGTAACTTTTTTTGTTTGTAAACCGATTGAAATGTTATGGGAAATTTGCTCCGATACATCAGTGAAAACCGCATTCAAATCGGTTAAGTCGTTTCAGTGATTATTGTGCACAAACGCACAGACAAATAGACAAAAATTCTAAAAATTATATTTTTTCATCTCGGTAACTTAACGTGTACAATTTTTTTTTAAATATACGCATTTAATGCTGATTTAATGTATACAGAAGGCTCGTTTACGATTTTATTATATGTTAGATATTATGAGTACAGCAATCACACGTCGATCCGAAAAATTGTATATTATACCAAATGCTAAACTTTGCATATACAAAGAAAACGTTTTCTGTATGTCAATACGTATATATAACAAATTGCCCGATGCCTTCAAGAGTGTTCCCATAAATTTGATTAAGAGAAAGCTGTCCCAATGGCTAATAGAAAAGTGTTTTCACAGCCTTAAAGAATATTTTAATGACAAGGCAAAATAACTAATTAAATGACCAATAATGTGATTAATTCGTGGTATAATGTAATTTTATAATTGGTTACTAAGTTCTAAAGGTATCAAATTAGATGAGCGGGTTGAATAAGATAACTGCCACAAATGACAGACAGACCACCATAGAATGTCTAACTTAAATGTAAGTACTTACAGGAGATGATGCTGCAAGATCGCTAGATTCGATCTAACACCTTAGGTAGGTCACCTTAGGTGACACGTACACACACAGGCACTCACATACAAATATAGTTCGTTCTTGCTGGCCAGCGTATGTTGCACTTCACAGTAACCTTCAGCGAGCACTCTATGGGTTCTGGGCGATGCGGAAGGCGGTAAGGAGACCACCAGCGTGATGGTGCAGCGAGAGGAATTTTGGTAAAAAAGCGCGTGAGCGATGAGTTAGCGACCGTCCGGCGGCATAGATCGATCGAGACCAACTGGTTAGTACCTTGCAGCGAATCAAAATAAATTAAAATATTATGAAGGTGGGTAAATAAAAAATGAGCACCGGTATTGGCGCGAACAATAATTTTCAATATTTATTTTGTGATTGTTTTTTTAAATTATAATACATATTTGCACGCCTTAAGGGCAGAATGTAGCGACCAAATTAATAATGTAAAATACATCTATGTTCTGTAAACCTGCATTCAGCAAATAAACAATTCTTATTATTCTTTTATATCACCCTATTAAAACATAAACTAGTCTTGTTTGGAGTTGGTTTCTCTTAAAATTTACTTAGCGCCACCTATTGTATTATATTCTTTGAAATCTTGTTAAAAAACACATTTATTTCCCCCCTTTTTAGGCTTCTTTCGTGGCTAGAGTAGTCGTCGTATATTAACTGTTTTTTTTTCTTACAATTTGAATGATTACAAAAGCGATTTTTTACAATAGCGATAAGATCTAATTTTCCAAAGGTGAAAATCACTCGTTTCAGCTATCGCCCTCTTTTATTAGGGGAAAAAATAGGACGCGGAACATCAGAGAGGGCTGGAGTTTGTGAAGGCAATCCAATAACAATAAAATTGGCAATAAAACGTGTATTATTTATCGGCCGGACACTTTCCTGCTCCAGTTCGAGGTTTAACGTCACCGCGAATGTTAGCTACGGTCTATGTAGCTACTGATTACTTTTATATCTAAACATATATTATAAAACTAGCTGAGTCCGCATCTTTAAACGCGTGGTATCCGGTATATATAGCGCGTAACTTTTTTGTTTGTAAACTAATTGGAATGAAACAAACATTAAATGTTACGGGAATCTGGCTGCAATACATCAGTGAAAACCGCGTTCAAATCGGTCAAGCCGTTTCAGAGATTAGCGGGCACAAACGCACAGAGAAACCGACAAAAATCCTAAAAAAAATTGTCAATTGTTTTTTTTTTAATATTTAATGTACAGACACGGCTTATTTACGATTTTATAATGTCACTAGTTACTAGCGACCCGCCCCCGGCTTCGTCCGGTGTGCAATTTATATATATTATATATGAACATTCCCCGTTTATCCCTCTTTCCATTAGTGAAAACCGGATTAAAATCGGTCTACCCATTCACGCGTGATGCCGTGACCAAGGGAAATGGGGATTCATTTTTATATATAGAGATATGTATAAATAAAGTCTCTGTCCGCCTATGTCTGTTTCTCCTAAAACACCCAACCGATTTTGACACGGTTTTCACTAGTAGAAAGAGAGATAAATGAGGATTGTTTGTGTTTATAATTTGTAGAAAAAATTTGTATATGCCTGAAGCCGGGGCAGCTTAGTAAGTATATAGCATATTCTAGAATCTAAGTGTATAAGGCTTAGTAAATATATATAAGAATTCGTCTAGAATCATCTCTCTACCTTCCTACTAATTAACGATCCGTTGAACAGATCAACATAATTTTTAGACATTTTCGAGTATTGCATTCCTTCGTTCGTTGGATCCAGGCTACTTCCTACTGGTCCTTCTGGAAAAATATGGGGGAGGATATCCAAGGGCTGAGATCACGGAAAATTAATTGTTAGGTGGCTGAGATGATCACGATTCAGGCATTTTAATAAAGTCGTAAACGGAACTTTGTCTGTACATTAAATATTTTTATTAAAAAATGTACATTAAAATTAAAAATGTACACGTTGTACTTTTACCGTGGTGAAAAAAATAGTATTTAGAATTTATGTCTGTTTTTTTGTGCGTTTGTGTACCATAATCTCAGAAACGGCTTGACCGATTTGAATGCAGTTTTCACTGATATATCGAGCCCGGACTGCGGACTTCGCCCACGACTTAAATCTGTGAAAACTTAGCTAGTAGGTACGAGTATATACAATAATATGACGGAAAATGTAACTACTCGTATCCTGTATCGACTTTTTATCCCCATATCAGTTTGTACAAAGTTTCTTGGTTCAAATACTAAGTCATGTCAAGTTGTCTAAAGTTTCAAGGAAATTTTCACCTATCTAATATGTTCGGAAACTATGACGTATATATTATGGAGATTAAGGTTGTTAATAAATTTGTCTATCGACAATTTGTCGTAAATAATAGCTAGAATGTTTAATGGTTAGTGAAAATATCGATACACCCACTTTTATGTAGCACTAGCAACCCGCTCCCGGCTTTGCACTGAAAATGTTTCCAATTTTTCTCTTCGCAAGAACCTTCCTCAGACTCCAAGAGATATTTGAACAAATAAAAAAATAAATAGCCGAATTTTTTTAGCCTTCCACGAGTTTCATCTAGCGATTCCTTTTTATTTATTTAGATAGGTCGGGGAAAAAGTTCCTTCGCATTTTATATGAAAACTCAAGACATTTTTATTTATTTATTTATTTATTTATTTTAAAATTTACAGATAGTTTACACATATGAATAGTTTTTCGGTGACCTTTACACTAAGCATAGCTTGTATTGTAAAGGCCAGAATTTAATAAGATATAAAATTTTAGAATTAAAAATAGTCATTAAAAGAAAAGGAGATTTGGGTGTCTGTCTATGTGTCTGTATGTATGTATGTATGTGTGTGTGCGTGTGCGTGTGTGGGTGTGCGTGTGTGGGTGTGTGTGTGAGAGAGAGAGAGTGTGTGTATGTGTGCGCCAGCAAAATCCTGTTTCAGATAGTAAGTTAGTGTTGTGACTTATTGGATGCCTTTCAGTAAAATTTCAATATCGTCATAATGAAGTCCGAGAAGCCAATTCCGAACAATGGGTTTGATGCTCTTGGTATTTTTGTCTTTTATATCACAATGCCGGTTTGTTTTGTTGTAAATATAAATATGTGAGAATTTTCTTTTTAAAGTTTATTTTACATTGAATTACAGTATATATGTGCCATTTTGATTACATATATAATTAACATATAGGATAATTTTTATCGTGGAATTTCATTAACATATAGGGTGAATGGGCATTTACTAGGTAAGCGTGGTCCACCTACGGCCACATCTGCACCTCACATCAGGTGAGAGAGTGGTCAAGCGCTACCTCGATTTCATAAAAAAAAAAAAGGAAAAATGTTAATATCCCCAGGGGTCGTTTGAAAATATAAAGTTGCCTTAATGCGAACTTGCCCTTCTACTAATAAGCCAAAAAATCGGCACCACCGTCGCTGTCAGGCCTTATTTTACTCATGTTTTCTCAGGTGTTATATTTTAGCCTGTACACCAAGCTAGTATTACAGAAATATTGCAAACTTTGATAATAAACTTTATTTTCTCGACTAACAACTGAAGGACAACACAAGGACCCTACAGTAAACATATTCACGGAAAAATCTGAAAATTATGGAAATTTCGAGATAAATTTAATTTGAGAGCGCATGGAGTGATATTAAAAATATTCACTGAATATTTTAATTTAATATTAAATGTACTGCCTCGATTTGATAAACAGTATAACAGCCTGATGTCATAGATACATCAAGGATATTTCAAGGACTTGCGGAAGGACAATTGTTCGTTAAAAAATTCAAATTTATAATTTTAACATTGATATATAATGTAAATGTACGTACTAACGCAGGTACTATTGAAGCTATACCAAGTACAAATTTTTCTCCATTTTGATAATGATTCTGTATAACTAAATAGGCGTGTCGTGTGTGAATGTTCATAGCGTAAAATCTAGTACACAGTACATTTATGTCGTTGAATTTTTAATAATCCATACATATAATAAAATCATAAACGAGTACTTATGTTACCGACACGTTGTACTTATGTTACCGAGGTCAAAAAAATAGTTTTTAGAATTTTTGTCTGTTAGTCTGTGCGTTTGTGCACGCTAATCTCAGAAAGGGCTTAACCGATTTGAATGGGGTTTTTACTGATGTATTGCAGCAAACTTCCTGTAACATTTAGTGTTTGTTTCATTCCAATCGGTATAGATATAAAAAAGTTACGTGCTATACCGAATACCACGCGCACGAAGTTGCGGGCTCAGCTAGTAAGTAATGTAATTAGTTTCATTGCAAAATACTTCTTGTTATACATAAATTTCAGAAAGCTATAAAGAACCTATTGATTGTAGATGGTTTCAATCGCCCACAAACACAAGCAATGCCATAAGCATTAAAAGTTCGCGAACAACTATTATTTTGATAAAGAATAAAGCATAAGAACGGGATAGAAGAATGGGATCATTAGACTCATTAGAAATTAATACACGTAAAAATTTATAAGTATTTGTTGTTTTTTTTTTTTTAAATATATTATATCAAGTTATATTTATAAAATGTTTAAAAAAAGGCTAAAGATTGATAAATTGATAATTTATAAAGAAATGAGTTATATGTGATAAGCGTTTTCTATAAAATTATAATTCGATGACTGTCGTAAAAAAATCCCATTTTTATATCCCTTCCCAGTCCCTTATCCTTAATCCTGCTGTAGTCGGCAGCGCACTTGCACCACTTGTGGCGTTGCTTGTGTTATACGCGGCGCAAGCCACCTTTTTTTTGCATTGGAAATGCTGCGAGCCAGATCATCACCCCATGGTCGGTGGGGATCTGGCTCGGTGTGTGGGGTTTCTACCAACTAAAAACCCACGGTGTCTCCTCGTCTATGAGCAGGGCAACACGTCTCCCTTATTGTCCGCTGTTGTGATGAGGACGGACGACCCCATGTCCGTCGTCCCCGAGCGAAGGGGCACGAGCCACCCATACTCACCTTTCGCAGCGGACAGTCAGCGAGGGGCTTCATCTCTGAAACACCCCATAACCTCTTCTTTGCGGCACAATCTACCGCAGAGTCGGAGGTCGCTTCCACCTGAAACTCTCCGATAATCCCCGCTCATGTGGCCGCTCATCTCTACGGCATTAAAAGTGGGCGGCCCAAAGTGGGTTTCCACCTGATCCACAACAATCGCAGCAGCCCGGGAGACGAGCTCCACCTCGTTGTGTCGTCGTGGGAGAGTTACTAGGCCGGGTCGCGAAGCCGGGTCTTCACTCTTCCTGACGACTGTGGAGGGTGGTTATTAGGCCGGTCCCCTACAAGCGGGTCTTCGCCACCTCCCACAGAGTCACGATTGCGGTACTCTGCCAGACGGTCCTTCCCTGACGTAGAGCTCAGTCTTCGCGTGCGTTGCCTAATTATCACTAAGCGACAGAGCTATCCGAGAGAATCCGTCCGCTGCGACCCGCGCTGGTCATATTAAGATAATTATTTTCTAGCGAAAAATGAGTTCTTGTTTTGAAAAAGCCATATTATAACGTCGACACAAGTACACAGAGCCAAAAATTGGTAGGGTGGAGAGCCCTTCCCGCGCCCGCGCAGTCCTCGCAACGGCGAATTAGCCGCCTATGTGCGTTATAGACGCGATTTTTTTGCAATTAGAATAAGACTATATAGAAGCGAATTCCCAGCGAAATGGCTGTCATTGTTTTGTTGCAGTGTAGCCAACAAAATCGCTGTTTTAGCCGCTATGAAACATTTTTTGTAATGTAGCCGCGTCAACGTTGAATTTTCGCTTATTAATCGCATCGCAAATCGCGGCCTACTGTAGCCTCAGCCTAAGTGTTCTTTCTCTATAGCGCTGTACGTAACAGTCGTTTTACGTGCAAAGAAGTCATTTTACGTGTAAAAAAAACGAATTAAAGCTGCATTAAAATCACCTAAAGTCTTTAAAAGTTTCATCTTTTAACATTTTTCTCTATACATTCTCTATACATACAGTAAAACCATTATTGGTTTTACTGTAAGTATAGAGAATTAGTGCGTATTTTCGTAGGATTTAATAATTTAATAATTTTTAATGTAATATTGTATCGGCTCTGGTCGTGAAAAATATCGGATGCATTCAATTGTACGTACGAGTAGTTCAACGATCGTAGGTCATCTCTTTCGCACTTGTTGACAATTTATATTTCTATCTCACGCTCGTTTAAGTAGAGTTGCTTTCCTGTTGTTATTATCAATGTAGTTTTCAGATTGCTTTTCAAATGTCATTTTGGTAGAGTAAAACACGTCTCTACCTCAGGTATGATAGAAGTCTTCGGTCTTAGAACATTTTATTTACACTTAATCAAATTCATTAAGTTATGAATTTAATTACTCTGAGGTTATTAAATTCATTAGTAATTATGCTGTGATAATAATGACAGGATTAAATGACAGGACTGAATCTTATTTGCAATTCGTTTGCTCTGTAAAGGAAAATGTTAAGCTACAACTATTCAGGCAAATCGCTAAACGTCTAGACTTCACTAGCTTAAATCTCAGTTGATGGAAGATTCACTGTCATAACTGGCTCTACACAATTTGAAATTTAATTTATACCTAACACTTTACATTACAAAATGTTCATATAATTTATGTTGTTTTTATTCTCAAGTAGTTGGTATAAACTTTTGAATTTGTTTAAAATTGTAAAATTCTGTAATCTATACTAATAAATAAAACTGATGTATTTATTTATTTATATATAAACTGTATATAAATAAATATACATTATTAATAAGCTGGTGGGTAACGTTCTGGAAAAAGCGTTCTGCCGGCCGAAAGTCTCGAACGTTCTACCTTAGCGATGGTAGCCATGCCCCTTCCCGACTAGTGTCAAAGGATGGTCCTTATGTTACAACATAGAATTTACATTTCAGTAATGCGTGGTCGCAGCGAAGGATGCAAAAAATATACTTTATTTCTTACAAATTAATTTAATTGTAGAATTACAAGCTATGAACTAAACCTAGTGTCTTCGACCCATGCTGGGAACGAAAGAGACCGGCTGTCGATTCCGGTCGTGGATTGACGTCAATGGCTTCGGGTTGACGTCCGTGGGGTCCAGCGTCAGCTCCTCGTGGATCGCGTGATTCTTGGTGTTGCAACCGCGGGCCGTATGGAGGGCAATGCAAGTTCAATGATCTTCATGCGTTAGGCTTGCGTAACATTTCAAAAGAAATGGCATTCCCGAACTTTCAATGGGTTGTTTTACAATCTTGTTTACACTTTCTGGAACATTCGAAATACATCGAGGCGTTTGGCACCAGTATAAATAGGAGTGCGGCCGGCCGGTTGTGCGACAACCAGCGAGCGATTTGCGAAGTTACCTGCGGAAGTGAACCGGTGACACATAAGGGAATCATTGACGGTTTTTGGCAAGTTTAACGGTTTCATCGGACAAGTTTGCTGATTTTGGTAGTCATCTTGGTTTGTGAAAATAAATCGTTCCTTTCGCCCTTGCACGGCACTTTAACTCACCCCGCACCTAATAATACGATAAGGACTGGAGAAAGCTAATATTTTTATACAACATGCATTATATTATTGTTATTATTATACATTTATTAATTTTAATTCTTAGTTCTAAGTTTTATTATTATTATTATTAAAACTCTATTTCTAATATAAACATAAAAAAGAATAAAAAAAAGAAAGAAACACCAAGTAGTAGTACAAAAGGCGGCCTTATCGCTTTATAGCGATTTCTTCCAGGCAACCTTAAGGCAAGGAAAATTATATATGAAAAATAAAACAATGTGGGTGGTAAATCATAGTAGTAATTATAAATACATTTAATTAATTAAAAACACACTACCGCGTCACAGCACAGTATAATAAAGAGTACTAGCGCGTGCTTGACACACGCACATGCGTTTGACACTACGTATGTAATAAGTATAAGTAGCGATTATACTTATTACTTAGTATAATAGTAATAAGTATCGATTTAAAAAAAGTATTTGTTTTTCTCATCCATAACTTTTTTTTATTTTATTTTTTTATTTATTAACAATTAAAAAAAAAAGAAACTAAACATACATTAAATGATAGCACCAAAAACCACCTTGGTTTAGCCTTGGGCTATCATGTTATGCTTTAAAACTATTATTGAAATATTTAATATCTTAACTATATACAAAAAACTGTTGATATATTTAAATATAATTTTAAAAATATTGCCTTAATTTGATTTTAATGTTTTTTATTTGTTATACTGTTACACAGATTAACTGAATGAATATTCTCGATATGAATATAAAGCAACTGCCCATTTAGATAAATTATATTTACGTTAGAAGCCTGGATGCTTATTTTCTAATTTATTTTCTTTAAGGAAATAACAATTCATATTTATATAGTGACTAGAACCGTTCGGCTACTCCATTAACCGAGCCCCAAAACATTCCACCGATAAATTGAATTCCATTCAATTTGAAAGCTATGACTCCACCTCATTCCACCGCAGACAAATCGCCTCATTAATTCCGAGGCACGAGGCGCCCACGGTTTTGTCCTTACTGCGAAATACCCTTAAAAAAATGACACCCGCCACGCGAAGAATAATAATTCCCCTCACCTTCGTGACCTAAAATTGGGAAGAAATTGTTTCTTGTGATTACGTCCCCTCCTCGAGTTGCGACCTTAGATGACACGGCGTTTGACTATTCTGAATTTAAATATGGCTTAAATAAATTTATTGCTTCTTATTTCTTTTTAGAGGCACTCATTTTAGCTAACATAATCTTATGAATTTTACCTCCTTAACTAGAGGAAAGGCACGTGGTTAGCAGCAGTATTTATATAAAAATGAATCCCCATTTCCCTTGGTCACGGCATCACGCGTGAACGGATAGACCGATTTTAATTCGGTTTTCACTAACGGAAAGAGGGATAAACGGGGAATGTTCTTATATATAAAAATTCCATCCCGGGCGAAGCCGGGGGCGGGTTGCTAGTGATTAATGAAAATATGTTAATAATTACCAATAATCTTACTAATTAATATTATAACTGCGAAGGTTTGTGTGGATGAATGTTTCTTACTCTTTCACGTAAAAATACTGAACGGATTTGGATGAAATTTGCCACATAGACAGTTTATTGTCTGGATTAACATGTGTAATACTTTTTATCCTGGAGGAAAGTTAGATTCCCGAGGGATCATCTAAATAAAAAAAAATTGGGCGCCACCGTCGTCACAGTGGCGCCCATCATAAAGATGTTAGATATTTTCTCAAGTGTTATATTTTTCATTTTTCAATACGGACGTAGTCGCGGACACTAGCGAGTTATTATGACAACCAAAATTGAAGGTAAATGTAATAAATTATTTACTTTTATTAGTAATTACAACTTACTTTTGGTAAATGTAATAAATTACTGTTTTATAAT
This sequence comes from Bembecia ichneumoniformis, assembly GCA_910589475.2. NCBI lineage: Eukaryota > Metazoa > Arthropoda > Insecta > Lepidoptera > Sesiidae > Bembecia > Bembecia ichneumoniformis. The sequence continues at coordinate 3,007,762 of OU342545.1, forward strand.
AATATGCTTCTCTCGCATTTTAATATGCATTCGACAACGTAATCTAAACTACTTTTTAATAAAAATGAATCATTTCTGTTATAAAAGTAAATTTATCCGAATAGGCAACCACCCTTAAGTTTATTTCCACCCAAAAAATATATTGAATTTTACGACCGTATTATTTTAATTGTGGCAGTTCCTGGTTGATTCAAGCCCTTAGTTCTCAAAGTGGTCCAGGTGGAAACACGACGGGGGTCTACGTTGGCGTTACAAAAAATGGGGGCGACAAAATACCCAATCAATTCTCACTTATTTCATTTAGAAAACTCCCCATTCGTGGATGGAACTCAGCCGCAACGTCCAAAGTTAGATCTAATCTTCACATTTTTGTCGACTTTTGGTAGTATAGGAGAAATTAGCTGCAGGGGGTCCACTTGAACCAGCTAAGTTTTGAAAGTGGTCTATGAGAAAGTCTGGGAACCTCTAATTTAAGCAATAATGATTATTTAGGACATATTTAACTTTCAGTTACCAATACACACTGCGTACCGCGGTGACGGTTCCTACCGGCGATAATTCCAAAGTCCCCTATGGACTTGAACCACACCCAACTTGAGGGGTGTTTTGGTCCAAAATAAGTCCCTCTATGCGCATTTACATTGCACGCGGCATTTGTTCATAAGGTATCTTGAAGATTTCTCCCCTAGTAAAAAAAACACACTGCGTAAGGAGGCTCATTTTTTGTTAGTTTTATTACTTCTACGGAAAACAGTAGTGAATTATTATAACGACCGGTAAAAGTGATAAATTTAACTTTTTTCATCATTTTTACCAAATCATGAGGTAACTATGAATACTGACCAGTAATTATTAATAATTACCACATTCATTACATTTACCGTAACATATACTTTATGTACGACTTAATATAATGTCAAAAAATAAAGTCTTATAAATATAAAAATATTATTTATAAGTTAATACACAAAGTTCAGTAATAAGAATTACAAGTGACGTAGCAGGTCTACACAATCGAGTGAACGCTACATACTGCTACGAATCTTCTACGAGATTCGTAGAAGGTTCGTAGCAGATTTTTAAGATTAGCAGACAATAAAAACTTCAGACCATTTAAACTCATATTTGTGACATTTATGAAGATCCTTATTAAGAAAGTCACATTCCTCATTATAATCAGCCCCTAAGGGTCATTTCACACCAAAAAGCGACGTGACGATGCTTGAAGAGGTTAGACTCATTGCGACGTCGCGAAACGCCTCTGACACCACTTTCGCATACTTACTGAACTGTGTACCTTTTTGTGTAGTAAATAAGTTCTATATTGTATTGCTACATAAGTCCCGTTTCGGTGTGATTTAACCCTAAGGCCGAGCTGCATTAGTACCTGCGATATTAAAGTGATTAAAACAAATAGTTAACATACCTATACTTTATGGATACACTGTAACGCCAAAGATCACTAGCTATTTTTAGAGTTCCGTACGTCCGAATAAAAAAACGGGACCCTTATAAGATCACTCGTCTGTCCGTCTGTCCGACCATTCCCCCCCTTTGAAATTTTTTTTTGAAAAAAACACAGAAATTAGTTTTCTACTTATAGATTAGGAAAACCTATAAGAAGTCCATGATATTAAAATAACATGGTAAATCACTCAATATCGCACGGAACCCTCTTCACGCGAGTTCAACTCGCACTTGTCCCGTTTTTTTATTTGAATATAAGATAGAAACAACAATAGTGGAATCAAGGCATCGACTACATCAACCTCTCAGCGAAATTAAAGGGAATTGTTTAGATTTTTTTTTTTTTTTCAATTGCACGACTAGTTCATTCGTGTAACTAAATAGCTGTGTGGCTATATTGTGCGTATAATTAACCCCAACAAATGAATCGCAATAGAATGAGTACAAGTGTTTTGATTTTATGGCCAGTACAATGTCTATACCACTAGGATTGTGATCGAAAAAACGTTTATTTTTTTATGGTTCATATTAATGGATTTAAACTGGAACAAACCTATTTATATGAATCCTTAAGCACGAACAAAATTTTGATAGATATATTTTGATAAACAAAGTAATTTGCAGATTTTATATATCAAGAAACTATCTATGTGAGATCGTAGTTAAGATTTGATAGAGTAAAATAAAACGGCATGCAGTCTTTAAAATCTTGCCATTTCATTTTATGCTTTAAATAAATTCAAACACATTTCAATTTCGTTTGACTAGAGGTAATTTTTCGAAAATAATTTCGCTCAAGATATTTTCATAGAACACCACACTTATATTCTACAGAAAGCGTCTAAGCATTTTTTTACAACTATCATTGAATTTTATTTTTGCAGAACGCGGCTCTGTAAAGATAGTTCCTTGATCCTTTCATCCTTTGTTAAAGTGCATTGAAGTGGTTTGGAATATAAAATTGTTACACGATTCTACAAACATCATTACATTTCTTGGTAAAGTTTTTTTACTAAAATTCAAATAAAATTGTTTCAAATATATCTTACCTAACTGAACCTTTACCAATCACCTATACAAACAAAGTTATGATAACTTCAATCACACTTATCATATGATATAAATTTTGGAAATCTGTAAAGGATATAGAGCCTTAAATGTAAGCATTGCAAGAATTCTTTAGGCGCATAATATTTTTTATGCGGATGTGCCATTGACGAACAATGCTTGTAGAGACTTCACGAAGGAACTTAATAAATAAAACAGCTTAACTTGTTCTATATAAGAACTATTTTTTTATGTTAAGATTTCCAGACATGCTGACAGTTTACTTGATGGTAGGTGGCTACCATCGCCTATGACACGAGCAACGCCAAAGCTGCTGCAAGTGCGCTGCCGACTACAATAGTATTAAAGATAAGGGATTAGGAGGGATAGGGAAATGGGTTAACTCAATACTGTGATCTTGATCATTCACAATGCAGACAAGGTATCTGAAGAAATTAAACCTTTCCACTGGTTGAGCACCCAAATAGAGAGTAATTGTGCCAGTGATGATTAAATCTGCCTACCTTCATATCTCATCTACGTGTAACAATAGCAATTAAAAACTTCAATATTTAAAAAAAATAAGTGTCAGAAAATTTTGTACGTCATTTAACCACGAAACATCATTGTGGTTGCGATCCCTATTATGTTTGGACCCTTATCGTCCTTAATTGTGGGGGGTCGGCTCTGAAAACGCCTACCAAAGTCGAGACTTACAAACAATGAAACCGCTGCGTAGCAAACGCTCTGCTCAAAAAATAATGAGACCTTAGCCGCTCTTGACAGAAACGTGGTATGGCAAATACAGTAGCTTAAGTAGCTAAAGAAATACATCTGGAAACATCGAAAAACTGTATATATAGTTGACCAAAAATCTGTGCGGCATCAAACACAAATGTAAAAGTATAAACATAAATTATACCACCCTGAAATAACAGCAAGTGTGCTGTTGTGTTTCGGCGAGTGAGTAAGGAATGCCAGAGCTCATTTCCCTATCCCCTCCTAATCCCTTATCCTTAATGCTACTGTAGTCGGCAGCACACTTGCAGCAGCTTTGACGTTGCTTGCGTTATAGGCGACGGTAGCCACCTACCATTAAGTGGATCGTCAGGCATTTTGTGTAATAAATAAGTTATTGTCTATTGTAATCCTAAAACGAGTGGCGTCGCGTCGCCTTTTGCTGTGAACTGACGCTAATAGGGAATATGCGTCTAATTCAAAAAAGGCTTAAATATATTTTTTTATCAACATTTTTGCTTTAGAATTTTTTTTTTTTTCTTTTTTTTTTTTCTCTCTATATATATTTTTAAGTGATGTCTATGTAAATATTTTCTAATATTATTTCTTTTTCGTTAAGAAAATAATTATTAAAAAGTGCATAAAAATGTGGGAAATTCAAAATACTTGAAACGGTCAGAACGAATGTGACGTCAACGTCTATGAAATGTCAACAAGCGTGTAGATGTTTGCGATTTTTAACATTTGATTGTATTGTAGACTTTGACGTCACGACAAGCGCGCCAAAAGGGCGGGTGTTTAAAGTGCCCGTAGCTGTTAGTTAATTTTAACTTTTTTTTTGTTACCAAATTTCTGTTTTTGGCGCTGAATACTTTTTTACGATTATATAACGATATATATCGTATGAAAATATAAAAAAAATGTGCATATTCCCTATTGTACTTGTTAAACTTTTAAACTTGTTCTAAGCATAGTACCCGGGTAGTCTAAACGCTTATATAAGCAAGGTATTATTATGTACATATCATAAACAACACTGATTTGCCTCTCTTTACGAAGATTTGCTTTGCTTTTTTAATTGAATCACTCTTTAATTTTTACTTCCGTTTAATGTTAAATCACTAATATTTCTCATTGGCCATGCCTAATGCAATATTTTCCATCTTTTGAGTAACTTTAAAACTTCGCTTTTCATTAGCATTCTTCTTGAAGGTTAAGAGGAGGATGGAGGAACTTAAACCACCTAACCACCAGGATAAGTGATTAGGGTAAACGCTTTGTTCTAGGGTTCCCTTGTTCGATTCCCGGCAGGGTCAAGTTTGAAAAATGAAGTTTTCAAATTTGGCTCTAGTCTGGATCTGGAAAGTAGTCATTTGTCAGCCCATCTGACGGCAGTAACTACCCCCGTGAAGACCACCGTGAAATAACAGCATGTGTGCTGTTGTGTTTCGGTGAGTGAGTAAGGGAGCCCATTTCCCTATCCCCTCCTAATTCCTTATCCTTAATCCTACTGTAGTCGGCAGCGCACTTGCGGCAGCTGTAGCATTGCTTGTGTTATGTAGCCACCTACCATCAAGTGGACCGTCAGCCTGTCTACCGATCTTAACATAATAATAATAAGCAATGATACTAGCGGGATTGTCAGCTAGAATGTGGAAAATATTTTTATCACACAGCAACGTTAACTTGGACCCTATACACTTAGCTAACGAATAAAAATTTAATTCCCGAGCTATCATACTGTTAATACTAAATTCGTATGGGGGCCAACAATATACGGTTTAGTATGAGTGAACGTGAGGGCGTTGAGAGGCTACAACTGACCCACAACGAAGTGTTTTGTAGTTTGAGCTATATCCAACTATATGACCAACGTGTATACCTTTCTGAAGGTAACATAGAGTCTGTGTGTCCTTATATTTCTTATTTATGTTCTTTTACAATAGATTTTATCAGACCCAAAGCGTCATACTGGTCATACTGCCTAAATGAGGCTTTAGCTCTGATACGTGTATCTACTGTTACTATAGGTAAATTTAATCTCTTTATCCGTGAATCATCATATCAAGTCTTTTATTTGCGTAGCGAAAGGTCAGATCAGTTTTTCAAAATCAATCATCATGCATTATGTAAAAGGTATTATGTATCCTTTTAAGTATGTAAAAGGGGACTGTAATATTAATAACTACTTATTGCTTACTTAGTGCTTGTACATATTACAAATTCATAATTGAAAATTATCGATTCGTTTCGTTTATACCAACACCTTTGTTAAATTTCATAAATAATTTGTTATTTTAATACCATAAATTTAAAAAGGAAATACCGAATTGAAACTTTAAAGTAGTTGAGTCTAACGAGTGGTTAGGGTGCTTGCCTTAAGGCTCTGTTCTAGGGTTTCAGGGTTCGATTCCCGGCAGGATAAACTTTGAAAAATTAATTTTTCAATTTTGGCTCTGGTCTGGATACGGAAAGTAGTGGCAGGGCACACTTTCGCAGTCATTTGGGCAGCCCGTCTGGTGGCAGTGACCACTAACCACCCCCTTACAGAAGACCACCGTGAAATAACAGCACGTGTGCTGTTGTGTTTCGATGAGTGAGTAAGGGATGCCAGAGCCCATTTTCCTATCTCCTCCCAATCCCTTATCCTTAATTCTACTTTAGTCAGAAGCGCACTTCCAGCACATATAGCGTTGCCTGTGTTATAGGCGACGGTAACTACCTACCATCAAGTGGACCGTCAGCCTGTCTGCCGATCTTAACATTAAAAAAAACATGCTCAAGGGTAAGTAGGATCATGGCTCTGGAGCTCCACGGTCAAGCACTGGGCGCGACATCTGTAATTCAAATTGTAATTCATTACAAGCTGTTTACTTTAATTAAGGGTCCTCAGCAAGCTCAATTCTCCATACAAACGTAGTTACGTCCTTATTTTAAAATAACGCATTGCATTATCATGAAATTTTGTAAATACAATGAGATAAGACATATCTATGCCTGAAATTAGTTAATGACTCTTGAAATGCTATTAAAAAGAAAATAGAAAGAGTACAAGTTTAGCCCCCAAAACCCTGTTCAGTTCGGCTGAATACTACAGCCAAAATATAATTTAGATCGAAGTCAAAATCTATTTCCGACATCGATTAATCTATGTTAGTTTCATAAGAAAAAGCATTTTTCGAAATTGATTTGTGGTTTTCAAATGAGAACGAAACTACGAAAATCAGTTAAAAAACTACAAAATTTTGATGCGAATCTGCAGCGAATCACTCTAGCGCGGGGGAACGGTATGAGATAGGGCAGTAGGCGCCCCCTTTGTCCTTGGTTTACGCCCTGTCTCACTCTAGGTGAAACAACAACATTTTAAAGCGTTAGCGCGTGATCTCAACGCGGAGTTGAGCGCTGCTTACTGGAGACTCTTAAGCCCGTCTACCGATCTTAACATTAAAAAAAAACCTAACTTCATACTGTACCTTAGGCTCAGTTCACATTCATTCAAAGTATTTTAAGAGGAATTTAGCTTTACAAAATATTGTGTTTCTTTTTTTCTTTCTGTAGATTTAATATTATTGACAACTAATATTATTAAATCTACACAATATTTTCTGTCACTTTCCGAATATTTAATATTAATATCAATGAAGTAAAAAGATTTTATCTTCATATTTTGACGCATAAAATGTCGTCTCAATCAACATTCATAAGCTGTCACACTTTTATTATTATTTTTACTCTATACTAGCTGAGCCCGCAACTTCGTACGCGTGGTATACGCTATAGCGCGTAACTTTTTTGTTTATAAACCGATTGAAATGAAACAAACACTAAAAGTTACAGGAAGCTTGCTAGAATACATATGTGAAAACCGCACTTAAATCGGTTATGCCGTTTCAGAGATTAGCGTGCACAAACGCGCAGAAAATCAGATAAAAATTTAAAAAAATATTTTTTGACCTCGATAACACAGGTAAGTACGAGCTTATTCTTATGGTACGAGTTCAAATTGTATTTTTGAAAAAAAAAATACAGGTTTTATTATATATTATACAGTTGTGTTAACGTATATTATGTTTAACGTACTAAAGCTAGTATAATCTATATAATTATATTTGTACTTAATGATGCTTATGACTAATGAGTGCTAATGTGGTGTAAACATTATGTATTCAGGTCATTCCATTCAACTTAACGCATTACATGTAACCAATGACTGATTCTTAAGTTAAACCGAAAATCGTCGTAGGGTCTTGCGATAAAAAAAAACCAAAACTATAAATCCACGTGAAATTTAGGCTTTATTGTCTTAAGGGAAAGAAAGAAAGACTCTCTTTTCTCTCTTTCCCTTAAGACAACAACCTCTTTCTTTGTTATTCCTATCCAGTTAACTAAGATTGGCAGGTCAGGTCCGATCGACCTGTAGATCTCATGGCATAATATCTACGAGTACGTTTGATTCAGCACGTAATAGGTCAACTTCAGATAAAATAAGAACTATAGATTGAGTCCTGTGGACTACAGAGTGAAACCGGTAAAACTATGATTCGCCGTGTATATACGCGATTACACGCATTCAAACTATGCCTCGCCTTATTAGTTGAACAACATCAGCATGTTGGGAAAGCCCATCTCCTTATCCCCTCCTAATCCCTTATCCTTAATCCTACTGTAGTCGGCAGCGCACTTGCAGCACCTTTAGCGTTGCTTGTGTTATAGGCGACGGTAGCCACCTACCATCAAGTGGACCGTCAGCCTGTCTGTCGACATAACATAAAAAAAATTAAAAAAAATGTTGGGAAAGGGTGTAAAAGTCAGATTCTACAATTTGACTACAACTACAAATTTGACATTGTAGTTTACGAGTAATTAATATTTAATACTTTTGGCACTTAGAACATGCATACTTCAATATGCGTTGTTTCACATGATCAGTCACAATCGCTCCACTGAGACGGGGAGACTATGTTACTTTACGCAAGAATATTTAGAATGCATTTTTTAATAATACTTGTTTGTGAGTATAAGTGTTTATTATATAATAATACTTGTTTATTATTATAAGCGTGTTGTGTATAGACTGTTTATAAATTGTTTCATATTATTTTAACAAGATTATGTAAGTAAATATGGCTAGTAAAAGGAACTCTGTTGTGTTGGTATCGTGTCCATTCAATTATGGCAATAGTTAAGCGTGTTCTTAGTATTTGTTTGTGTTCCTTTACGATGTAACCACTGACTTACTTTCGTGTTGTCATATTTAAGGGCTTCGCTTGGGCAAATGACATTTACAGTAGAACTCGCTGGCGGCGGAGACAATTCAACAGGCCTAGAAAATGTATTTTTTTTGTTTTTACCATTAGAACAAAACATTTAAAAAAAATTATTTACCTATACAATTTTTAAACTGATATTAACTTATTAATAGGTACAGAATTCATATGCGCGCAATAAGCCGTTTTCGAGAGAATTTTCAATAAAAGTCAAATTCTTCTTGTGTTCTAACTTTTTTGTGGAGTTTCTATTACTTTAACGAAAATTCTAATTAATTTAATAATTGATTCCTCACATATTTAAGTATTATATACCTATATATATTTTTCAAAGCAATTGTGTTGTCTATTTCTTGTAACATCTTCATTAAACAATGGATATTTTTAGTATTTAGCGTTTGTCTCCACCTTAATAAAAATATACTCGTAGCTCATATTTAACTGTTACAACTTTTTAATGAAACAACAAATTTGTTGTCCTCGCAGTTAAACATAACTAAGTTAGTAGAAGTGTTAGAGAAACAGTTACCAAAATCTGATTTATGTGAACGTTTAAGTGCAAAGTTTTGCGGTAGTATGAAACAATATTAACTTGGATGGAGTGGCAGTCGTTTGTACTCCCTCTGAAAAATATCTCAATTTTGGGCTGATAATAATTTAGTGTGTCCTCTATCATAGATTAAAACAATTAGTTATAGTAGAACGCATTTTAGTAGTGTTGGAACCACGCCCAATATCAATTTAAAGTAATAAAAATTTTAAGTAACTATATGGTACTTGTAACGGAATTTTAAAGGGAAGTTTATTTATTTATTATTTTTTTATGTTAAGACAGGCTGACGGTCCACTTGATGGTAGGTGGCTACCGTCGCCTATACCACAAGCAACGCCACGCTGCCGACTACAGTAGGATTAAGGATAAAGGATTAGGAGGGGATAGCGAAATGGGTCCTGGCATCCCTTACTCACTCATCGAAACACAACAGCACCGTCCTGTTATTTCACGGTGGTTTTCTGTAAGGGGGTGGTTACGGACGGGCCGCCACTACTTTCCAGATTCAGACCAGAGTCAAATTTGAAAAGTTCATTTTTCAAAGTTGACCCTGCCAGGAATCGAACCCGGGAACCCTAGAACAGAGCGATAAGGCAAACGCCCTAACCACTCATCCAACGGACTCGTCAAAAATAATCGGACAATCATATCATACTTTTCGATTTATTTAGTTCCAAATGGTTAAAATTACCAATAAAACAAATCGAAAGATAAAATCGAAGAAGATCTTAATTAAATGGGCATTTTTTTTTAAAATATCTTGCCAAGGATGGTATAGTACTTTTTTTTAAATGACGAGGTGTTAAAGTTGGCCTAAAATATTTTTAACTATGACTCAATCCATCTCTATTTTTTTTTTTCAAAAAACTTACAGAATCATTGATTAAATTTATGACTGCAATCAAGAGTACAGTTATTTAGGATAAACAAAAAAAAACTCCAAAATTTGAAAAATTGTGATAACTGTACCCAAAAATGTCGTCCAGGGTGCCGACTTTCCTGGACAAAAGTGTCCTGGATTTTATTCCTATTTTTTCCAGAGCTTATATAACCTAACCTATCACCCCGTGGCCGTTTGACGTTGATTTTTGGGACACTCGTACCTCATGGTATCGTAATAGTAATTAAAATTACAAAAAGCAGAATAAAGTCTATGAAACGAGTCTCCAAAAATCTTTTAGGACGCCTGGTTTATGTTGGTTAAACCGTAACTACCTTGGGAATTTAATGTTGTAATAAATTTACCTTAATTTTGCCAGAGCGAAGCCGATGCGAGTTAATAGTTCATTGCCGAGGGCCTTATAAGCGGTATAATTCCAATTGTACCTGCCTAAATGAGGACATAATTGGGACACATAAATTTACATGTGAGACAATTATAGCGGAAAACATATAATTTAAATCGCGGACAATTTACCAAAGTGATAATTTGTACGGGGCGCCGCAGACAGAAGTAATGTGGGACCAAATACAAATGATTTAGCATCACTTGACCTGAATATTCTGCTGAGTTATGAGTTAATTTATATGCGGAAAATACGGTTGGGATACAGGACAACGTGTGAGCGGTGGAACCGCCAATTTGTCTCGTTGGATTATGCCACATCAAAATTTGGGAAATTGTTGCAAGACACACGTTGTATGTAAGTATTTATGAAAATCTCAGAATAAAATTGTAGTCCCTTTTTAATTTTGAAAAATTTTCGGACTTTACTCCTTAAAAATCTATTTTCTTCTAAAGCCCCCGCTATGAGTAAAATTAATTATAATTAAAATAAAAAAAAAACTTCAAGTACGAGTTGAACTCGCGTGAAGAGGGTTCCGTATGATGTTACCTATCCGCACAATATTGAGTGATTTACCATATTATTTTAATATCGTGGACTTCTTATAGGTTTTCCTATAATCTATAAGTAGAAAACTAATTTCTGTATTTTTTTCATAATTTTAGGTTCAGTAGTTTCGGAGATAAGGGTGGGGGGGGGAATTGACGGACAGACGAGTGATCCTGTAAGGGTTTCGTTTTTTATTAGGACGTACGGAACCCAAAAAATTAGTAGGTAAAATAAATTAAAACTCATAAAACTAAATTTTATGAGGAGTAAAATTAACACAAGCGTTAACTAAAAAGCGTTACGTTATGACGCCTGGGGCCCTAGCCAAGATGCACAAAATGCAAACGCTTCCTTAGCGTACTTACAAAACGAAAGAAATAAAGCCCGGTGATTGGTTGTTGAAGTTACAACTGTCAACAACAACCAATCACCGGGCTTTATTTCTTTCGTTTTCTAAGTGCGCAAAGGAAACGCTTGCATCTTGTGCATCTTGGCTAGGCCCCCTGTAGTTATGTTGCCTAATTTATATTCTCTTCTCTGGACTTATAAAAACAAACGTCGAAATTTTGTACGAAAAGTGTAGTCCGCGTTAAGAAACGAAACGATAGCGCGTTATAATCTGCCGGTGCAGCGACATCTGTCGTCGAGAAAATGAACTATATAAACTTATTGACTTCTGTGTATACTGAACGTAACTACATGACTTTTGCTGGAACACGTGACATCTGAGTATGCAGAATGTAACTAAATAATATAAAGTAATTAGGCATCCAGTTATCTATTGAGACGAGGAAAATTTTATACATTTCATTTTATAGGTTTAAAGGATTGAACTCTAGTTGTATGTCAGAAGTGACACACACACTTTTTTTACTTGCAAAGACATAACAGTCCCATAGTCATGGCAGGTCACACTGCGTTTCGCAGTCATTTGGGCAGCCCGTCTGGCGGCAGTAACCACCCCCTTACAGAAGACCACCGTGAAATAACAGGACGGTGTTGTTGTGTTTCGGTGAGTGGGTAAGGGATGCCAGAGCCCATTTCCCTATCCCTTCCTAATCTCCTTATCCTTAATCCTACTGTAGTCGGCAGCGCACTTGCAGCATCTTTGGCGTTGCTTGTGTTATAGGCGACGGTAGACACCTACCATCAAGTGGACCGACAGCCTGTCTGCCGATCTTAACGAAAAAAAATAAAAAAAGACTCTTTACAAAGTTTCTTCAGCAACTAACTACTATAGGCGTGAAAAATACATTTCGGATGCCCTGCAAATGAAACAGAGTTGATAGTATATTTAATTGACTTTTGCTGCCGAATTTATCGAATAAAATTAAGTATACGTACCCAAATTTTCCACTTATTTATGGTCCTTTAAGAAGCGTCATAACGGCTGCCAAATATAAGCTTACAATAATATAAATAGTTACGTTTTAATATACATTTTTAGATGGATATGAACCTAGCAAATAACTGTATTCTAATGATCGATATCTCTCTGGGAAATTATTTTTTGACCTGAAGTGCACTGGGTTCCGCAGCCACAAGTTAAGCATCCCGCTAGGCGGTAGTGCCTACTCTCTCCTCTGTAAAAATGGATGAATAACTTCCTCCTTTCCTTTCGACTCTCAGGGTAGGTAGTCCACTCGCATATCTTCTAGTGTTGCTTGTGTTTGGACGACTATAGCTACCTACCATGAAGTGGATTATCAGCTTGCCATCTTCGTTGTCTTTGTTACTCTTCGTTGTCACACAAAGCAAGGATCACCGCCGTCCGCTACTAGAGTTAACACTTTCCATAAAAATCCAGCGTGTCAAGAGTAATTACCGTTTATTAACGGTATTACGCTGATTACGCAATGTTTGCGCATTGTTTAGGTTTCGTGTTCCAAGAAAGTATTGACTCGCGTTTTATTAAAAGTTAAAATTGCTTTTAATTACTTACTAGATTCGGCAGAATTTTGCTTATTCTCATTTTTACTTTGATCATAGAAAAATGAGATCATTTCTATCGCTTTTTGGATAATGTTTGCTCCATAACGTGCAAATAGAAACTGGCGGCCAAATGCACCGTGAGTTGCGCTCAACGCAATTTCTCGGTGTGGCTTACTTCTTACTCTTCTTATTTCTTACTCTGTGCTCTTTCACACCAAAACTGCTCAACAAATTATGATGAAGCTTTTAATGTATAATGTAATGTAATGTAATTAATGTAATTAATGTAGATTTTATATCAGAAAAACACATAGGTTATTCTATATATAAAAATGAATCGCCATTTCCCTTGGTCACGGCATCACGCGTGAACGGGTAGACCGATTTTAATTCGGTTTTCACTAATGAAAAGAGGGATAAATGGGGAATGTTCATATGTATAAAAGTTGCACGCCGGGCGAAGCCGGGGGCGGGTCGCTAGTAATTTATAAAGATACAAGAATGAGATACAATAAGATACTAATTTCCAGCTCCAGACCTTAAGTGGTTAGGGTGCTTGCCTTAACGCTCTGTTCTAGGGTTTCGGTGTTCGATTCCCGGAAGGGTCATCTAATGGTATGAGTGAACTTCTCCTCAATTAGATGTAAAATTCGTTGTTACTTTGGAGAGATTAATTTTTATTCATTAGACCTATTACTTACCAGCAAGTGGGGGGTAGGGTAAGTTTATTTAGTGTATATGCTTATATTTTTTTCCAAAAAAACGCTCACCGCTCCTCTTTAACACTGGGGTATGATACGAATAGAACCGTAGTGGTATAATACGAATCATGCGTACCAAAGCGCACAATACGGTTTGATTTGCATTTTAACGTAGATTTGTTCCCGCCCTAATACTATTCTATTGTACCCTTTGACGATAGCTTGATAACGGATCTTTGATTGTTTGGATATTAAATTGAGCATTGATTGAGCACTTAGAGGGTCGGTAGTCAAAGCGGTTTAACTAAGTATGAACCATGTTTTGCATAATATATTAAATTTAGTATGCTCGTGTATTTGCGATAAGTAATAGTAGTGAGACGAAAGCTCGATTACTAATACGTGTGGCCCAAGTTAGAATTCCAGTAGAACCTCCATTTATGAGTCATTTCGTTTGCATTCAAATGTTGATTATAAATAAATATCAATATTTAAAGAGACACGAAGAGGGTTCTTTTATATGTTAAGATCGCTAGACAGGCTGAGGGTCAACTTGATGGTAGGTGGCTACCGTCGCCTATAACAAAAGCAACGCCAAAGCTGCCCCAAGTGTGTAGGACTACAGTAGGATTAAGGATAAGAGTTTCGGAGGGGATAGAGAAATGGGCTCTGGCATCTCTTACTCACTCACCGAAACACAACAGCACACGTGCTGTTATTTCACGATGGTCTTCTGTAACAAATTACTGCGAAACGCAGTGTGCCCTGCCACTACTTTCCAGCTCCAGGCCAGTGGTTGGAGTGCTTGTCTTAGTGCTCTGTTATAGGGTGTTCAATTCCCGGAAGGATCATCTTTGAGAATGGACTTTTCAAATTTGGCTCTGGTCTGGTTATGGAAAGAAGTGGCAGGGCACACTGCGTTTCGCAGTCATTTGGGCAGCCCGTCTGGCGGCAGTAACCACCCCCTTACAGAAGACCACCTTGAAATAAATGCACTTGTGATGTTATGTTTCAATCAGTGAGTAAGGGATGCCAGAGCCCATTTTCAAATCCCTTATCCTTAATTTTATAGTAGTCGGCAACGCACTTGCAGCACCTGTAGCGTTGCTTGTGTTATAGGCGACGGTAGCCACCTACCGTCAAGTGAATCCTCAGCCTGTTTGCCAATCTTAAGATTTAACTGTTTGAATTGCAAAGTAATTTTATCTTTTAGTCACCTGTGGACCGTCAGCCTGTCTGTCGACATAACATAAAAAAAAAAAAAAAAAAAAATTAAGAAGAAAGAATTGACGAATAACCGTAAGAAAAATTAACATGACATTCATAAATGATGGTTTATTGTCCCTAACTTAAACATTGTTAAAAACTTAATAAAAGCTCTTACACGCGACGCGTCTGACAGTCGATTTAACTCTGTTGACAACCTTCATATAGTGTAGCATCCAAGCAAAATTTCTATAGCTAAATATAGAAAGAGAATTGGAAATTTTGAGTGACTCAGTGTTAAACAAATTTATTAAATAACTAACTGTTGCACGCAACTTCGTCTGTCTCTCTATATAAAATATGGAAAACGGCAATTTCGTATGGAGGGGCGGTAAAGAGGGGAGATGGAGGGAGTGTGAGTAGCCTATGTTACTCGTTGGTAATGTAGCTTTCTATGGTAAAAGAATTTTTAATATCTGTCCAATAGTCTTTGAGTTTATTCGTTATAAACATACAATGTTAATAATGATTTTCAAAATTGACTCTGGTCTGGATTCGAAAAGAGTGGTAGGGCACCACTGCGTTTCGCAGTCATTTGGGCAGCCCGCCTGGCGGCAGTAACCACCTCCTTACAGAATACCGACGTGAAATAACAGCATAACGTGCTGTTGTGTTTCGGTGAGTGAGTAAGGGATGCCAGAGCCCATTTCCTTATCCCCCTCCTAATCCCTTATCCAATCCTACTGTAGTCGGCAGCGCACTTGCAGCAGCTGTGGCGTTGCTTATGTTATAGGCGACGGTAGCCATCTACCATCAAGTGGACCGTCAGCCTGTCTGTCGACCTTAACATAAAAAAAAAAAAAAAACATTTGTATGGAGGGAGAAATGGGGGGAGGGTGGGTAGCCTACGTAACTCGCTGATAATGTAGCTTTCTATAGGTGAAAGAATTTTTAAAATCAGCCTAGTAGCATTTGAGTTTATTCATTATAAACATACATTTGTATGGAGGGGGAAATGGGGGGAGGGTGGGTAGCCTACGTAACTTGCTGATAATGTAGCTTTCTATAGGTGAAAGAATTTTTAAAATCGGTGCGTAGTTTTTGAGTTTGTTCATTACAAACATACAAAAATGCATACATACATACAAATATTTTCTCTTTATAATATTACTAGTATGGATGAAATGAATGAAATGAAAATACTTTTGAACCTATATAAGTTCAAAGCACTTATTGAAACGTATGATAGAGCCAATGCGCTTCAGAGTAGGATGAATAAAAGTACATCACTGTTTAATACTGACCACTCATCCTCTGATAAATTGAAGCCTTTCCAGTGAACCTTTTAGATTAAAGTCGCCCCTACTATAAGTCCTCTTCGTCGTGTATACTTATAAAACCATCTATATCTCTAATATATAAAATTCTCGTGTCACAGTGTTTGTAACAAAACTCCTCCGAAACGGCTTGACCGATTCTTATGAAATTTTGTGTGTACATTCAGTAGGTCTAAGAATAGGACGTAAACAATTTTTCACCCTCCTACCCCCACCCCTATTTATTAATCGGGATTTTAGTATTTTTGTATGAACAATATTCAAATAATTTAACTGACGCTCATTGACGTGAAGTGTTGCGTCACTTTGACATATGGTTTGAAAATAAAATTGGATCCGATAGGTGGCACCACAATCGGGTTAGAGATTTATTTTCGAGTTCTGGCAGGACAACGCCTGCTGGGTCAGCTAGTATGTCAATAAAATCGTAAACGACCAGTGTCTGTACATTAAATATTTATATGGAGGGGGGTAAGGGGAGGACATGGGGGGAGAGTGAGTAGCCTGTTTTACTCGCTGATAATTTAGCTTTCTATAGGTGAAAGAGTTTTTAAAATCGTTCCATTAGTTTTTGAGATTATTAATTACAAACATACAAATCTTTTTATTAGTAAGTATATAATACTAATATTAGTATAGATATAGATTAATAAAAAAAAAACCCTTTCTTAAACACAGAACACTATTAATATTCCGTATAATTAAAAAGTTCTACAAAATTCCTACTTCGCTATTTAAAAAACCTTCAAAAGCCGACAACCCCTGAATATTGAATAAACGCCTCGGCTACTGTAATATTCATAGAAAAATTTAACGTAGGGGTTGAATGTTGGTGCTACACGTTTTGAATAAGGCTAATTCATCATATTACTTCTTGACAGTTTCATTATGTAGTACTAAAAGTACAACAAAGTAATAATCACTGTCAGTAATTGTCAATTACTAGTAAACATTCGGGGAAAAAGTCTTTTCGCATAAATATGTAACTTGTAATAAAATCTCTTTGCCTGTACTATTTGTATCTGGGTGGTTTTTATGACATTAAAAAGGTTACATTAAAAAAAAAAGAAGAAATGAAGAAATTCGATACATTTTAAAATTTTATTATAAAAAAGAAAAAAAAAAATTTTCGTGGCTTGCGTAGCCACGAAAATAAATTTGTGACGTTTATGGACCTAATGCAGTGTCAGTAAAAGTAGCACAAAGTTGGGTTAAGCCTTTTAATCCGGGAATTTTGATGTCAAAGATACATCTCGCTCTGCTCGCCCTGTTACGGATAAAATAAACGCCATTTTTTAAAAGTTAAACAAGATCGGCATATCAGTAGTTCCTAATAGCTGAAGAACTGGGAATTGACTACAAAACAGTATTGACCGATTTGAAAAAGATGGGTACACAAAAAAGCTTGATATTTGGGCGCCACACGAGCTCACTGGCAGAAACATTATGAATCGTTTACTCATTTGCGATTTTTTATTAAGACGTAATGAAACCGAACCGTTTTTGAAGAGATTGATAACTGGTGGTGAAAAGTGGAAAAGTTATTCAATGCTTTCAAAGCTTTCTCGTCACAGTAACAAAAATTTTCCGCGACAACTACATTTGTTTTTTAGCTTATTAATTAACTTAAGTTGTGTACTAAAGTTTTAGTCGGCTACTTTTATTTCTTTTTTCATATTTAACACATTATTTAAGAAACACCTTCCATTTTAAAATCTGTTCGTTTGTCTCTTAGAAGCTACAAAAAGCTTTCTCGACATAGTAATAAAAAAATTCCGCGACAACCACATTTGTCTTTAAGCTTATTAATTAACTTAAGTTGTGTACTAAAGTTTTAGTCGGCTACTTTTATTTCTTTTTTCATATTTAACACAATATTTAAGAAAAACCTTCCATTTTAAAATCTGTGCGGTTATCTCTGAGAAGCAACAAAAAAGCTTTCTCGACATAGTAATAAAAAATTTCCGCTACAACCACATTTGTTTTTAAGCTTATTAATTAACTTAAGTTATGTACTAAAGTTTTAGTCGGCTACTTTTATTTCTTTTTTCATATTTAACACAATATTTAAGAAAAACCTTCCATTTTAAAATCTGTGCGGTTATCTCTTAGAAGCTACAAAAATTCGTTGTGTAATATTGCACCTTAATTTATAGATTATTAGGTTGCGCTCATTTTGGTAAAAAATGTGTTCGCTCTGAGCTTCTTTTTTCCTACTGTCTATGTGCTGCGCTACTTTTTTCCTAATTTAATTCGAGCAAGTGGAGCCGTGACTGAAGGCTTAATAATAAAAATAAAATTGAAATGTCTGTTTGTAATGACAAAATAACTGCTTTTTACTAATTGTACATATATCAAAATATATATACGGTACTTATAACAAACTTATATTAAACTTATGTTTCTTAGTATTTATTTATATATTAAAAAGAAAATGTATAACGACTGTTTGTTTCTTAAATAAAGAGAGAAAAAAAAAAGGCTAATTCTTAAAATGTTTGTCTGTTTGTTCCGGCTAAACTCCGAAACGGCTGTATCGATTTTGACGGATCTTTCACTGGCAGAAAGCTGATGTTATAAGGAAAAAGTTAGGCTAGTTTTATTTCATAAAAATCAATATATTGTATACAAAAGCAGTGTTAACCATGCGCGCCCCACGCGCACGCCGCAGCGAAATGTGGCCTGGTTTCAGCTAGTGTAGTAATAAGAATTTTGAAACGCTTTCATTATTCGCAAAAGTAATTAATCAAAGCGAACGATTCTTGAAGTACGTAATTAGATTTGTTGGCACAAAGAACGCCGAATGTTTCATTAGCCGCTGTTAAAGTTAAATTAGGTGAAGAGCTGTTTCGTGGTTGAAAATTATTTGAACATTGCTTTGAACAACTACACATTAGTTTTGATAAACATGCACAGTTTTAGATGTTACAAAGCGTTTGCTGTGAAGACATCTGGGTCAGTTACAAGTTGTTTTTCATTTGGTATTGTAAACGAGCCGTGTTATATTAAATATTTTTTCAAAAAAAAAAAAAAAAAAATTGGCATCTTGTACTTTTACCGAAGTCAAGAAAATTGTTTTTAGAATTTTTGTCTGTTTGTCTGTGCACGTTAATCTCTGAACGTGCTTAACTGATTTGAATGCGGTTTTCACAAAGTATATATGTAAAAAAAAAAACAATTTTTACATTTTGTACTTTTACTGAGGTCAAAAAAATAGTTTTTAGAATTTTTGTTTGTTTGTCTGTGCACGTTAATCTCTGAACGGGCTTAACTGATTTGAATGCGGTTTTCACAAAGTATATATATATTTAAAAAAAAAAACAATTTTTACATTTTGTACTTTTACTGAGGTCAAAAAAATAGTTTTTAGAATTTTTGTCTGTTTGTCTGTGCACGCTAATCTCTGAATAAGCTTAACTGATTTGAATGCGGTTTTCACTCGTGGATACTTGAATTTTCACAAACAAAAAAGTTTCGCGTTATACTATTTATTTTTAACTATATTTTAATTCTGTAATATTGTTATACAAACAAAGTAAGTATATTAAATACCTATTTAAAAAAATAATTACATATTGTACTTTTACCGAGGTCAAGAAAATAGTCTTTAGAATTTTTGTCTGTTTGTCTGTGCACGCTAATCTCTGAACCGTCTTAACCGATTTGAAAGCGATTTTCACTCGCGTATACTTGAGTTTTCACAAACAAAAAAGTTTCGCGTTATGCTATTTATTTTTAACTATATTTTAATTCTGTAATATTGTTAACTATATTATGTCATGTCTTAAAAATATATCGTGTGGGGTATAGTACACTTAAATTAAAGTACGAGAGAAGCTGGCTCACTTTCAAAGAAAGCTTTGAGTCACTGTAAAAGAGAAATATGAGTATTTTCAAACTATATTTTTACATTTCAATTTCGTCTGCAAAGTTCTGAATTTCTTTGAATTCAAAGTTCAGCGCAATGCAAGCGCGTATTAAATTAAAATGTGCTCTTATTGGTGCAATTAATTGCAAAAGTGGTGTACTTATATATATATATATTATATTTAATTATATTAAATAAATAAATAATTTTTATTAAAATAATAAAAGTCATAGTCTAAGCAAATAATATTAAGTACAACTAAGTAATTTTTACAATTATTATCATAGATAAATAAAGATATCTTGTTCAACATTACACACGATTTTACATTACATACATAGGTACAGGTAACTTTAAAGGTTAATAACTTAACTTAAGGTATAATGTAAAATTTTAGCATTTGTATTCAAATTGTAGAGATTATAATATTAGTTCGTGTTATGTGGGTCTGAAAATAAATTAGACATTTTTTTTAGGACAATTACTACAAAGAGATTTTTTTTATAATAAAGAAAGGTCACCCTAGGCCTAGGACTGTATGTGGTACGCCAGTTGGTAGATGGCTTGTCTCAGAAAACTGCATATTTGCTCAAAATTTTCGATTCGTAGTAAGGTCGTGATTAGACTGTAATGTATACTCCTTACATAAACGAAAGAACTGTTTCTATTAGTTTGTCCTAATTTGTATTATGTATCTGCAATGTATATCTTAATAGTACATTTACGTAGTAGGGATAGATTGAAGAAAAATTAGGTGGAGCAGGCCCGATATGTCACGATTTGCTCTCTATCACTCGATTGCCAACCTATATAGAAAACATTGCACAGATTCAATTATTTTGAATAAAAATAAATTATTAATTTTAATATTTCTTTTTAAGTAATTTCAAGTTTTAAATTCACAATCACAGTGCCTGTACGTCAGTTAAAAATTGAAACACCAACTACAGTTAAAAGCAATTTTTATTTTCTTACATGCTGACAGAACGTGGGACTGCGATGCGAGAACATTTTTTTTTTTAAATTAAAAGTTAGACCATTCGGATATTTATCTACGCCATCAAACTTATTTTAAAAAAAAAATTGACTTCTGGGGGTCAGAAAATGTGATAGATACTGACACTCGGGGAGGGTGAGTATAGCCTATGTTCCTAGCTGATAATTTAGCTTTCAGTGGGTGAAAGAATTTTTAAAAACGGTCCAGTAGTTTTTGAGTTTATTCATTACAAACATACAAAAATACATACATACAAATATTTTTTCTTAATATTAGTGTAGACTAGTATAGATAAAGTTTTACTTTAACTTAAGCATTTAACAATCTCAAGTTGAAGTTGGTAAATATACTTAAATAAAATTAATTCACTATATTATCAACTTTAATTTAACTTTTTAAATGTGATTAACAAATAAGATTTTAGTCGAATTAGCTATTTTACCTCTCTTAGAGTGTAGGCCTCCTTGAATTTTTCCTTGAATAAGTATATGTATAGCAGCCATATAGTAGACAAGTTAAGTCACCATTTATCAATCTCATTTTATTAATGGATAAGGCTAAAATTTCCTTTTACGATTTCTTTCACGTTATGTTATTCCTCTTCGTCTAAATTATTTGTCTTAATAAAAGAAAGTTGCCTAAATATTGCCTAAACCTGGTTATTATTATTTCCTACTAACTGGTCCCCGCGACTTCGTCTGCATTGAAAAATAAAAAATATAATACTATTGATGGCGCCATCTATTATACTACAATAGAATTAGATGAAGCGGCGACATCTATAGGATTTGGGTGGAACTGCTTGGTGATACACCTGTGCATTGTATGCTCCAATTTCCAAATTTTCAGGAACCTAACCATAAAACCTTAACGATTCCTGAGGAATCACTCTGTTGATAGATAAAAACCATATGAAAATCCGTTTTTGAAATTATCGCGACCAAACATACAGACAGACACAGACAGACGGAGGACTTTGTTATAATATGTAAAGATTAGAGTCAAGGGGTAGGTACATATTGAACATTGTACCCCTCGACAGTGATAGGAGTGTCGTCTTCTATATCTGTCCGTTAATCCAATTTTCCTATCTTATTATTATTACATGCATTATAATCAAGAAAACGAAGGTTTTTATGTATATCTATTAAATTTTCATAAACATACATCAGACTTAGTTATCAGTATAAATTCTATGAGAACTATGAGAACCGGTTCAAAGTAATATTGTAATACTTTGGAAAATAGTAATAATATAGGGAGCTTCGAGAAGATGACATAATAACGACCACTCACCAATTAGGTGTTAAGAGACAAGTCCTTGAAGTCGGTAACAGCGCTGGTCTAAGCTAGCAAAGGAGGTTTGCATCCAATTACTGAAAATAATTTATGACCGGGTCTTTGGCTTACAAGGTATTATATGTCCACGGAGAATTTCATGTCGCGTTGACATCGAAATTAAATAAATTGCTCAGTACAAACCTCAGTAATTGGAGACTTTAGTTCGAATTAGACATGTATACGTAATTATTTCATTCTGCGAAGTTATTCTTCCTTTGAAAAGTTGTTCGTGTATTTTTTATAATGTTAAAATCGGCAGACGGGCTGACGGTCCATTTGATGATAAGTGGCTACAGTCGCCTATAACACAAGCAACGCTACATAAGGATTTGGGAGGGGATAGGGAAATGCGCTCTGGCATCCCTTACGCACTCTTTTTTTTTTGTTTGCTCTTGACCAGAATCTATTCATGTAGGAAAGGTGAGGCCGACGATGGAGCGAGTTCACCCAGAAGATGCATATTCACTCGAACCTTGAAAAGATTTGGGTTGTATGAGCTCGGAAATACAGACGTCGTCGAGGAATCACAACAGTACACGTTCAGTTATTTCAGTAGTATTCTGTAAGGGGGTGCTTACTGCCGCCAGACAGACTGCCCAAATGACTGCGAAACGCAGTGTTCCCTGCCACTACTTTCCAAATTCAGACCAGAGCCAACTTTAAAAAGTTCATATCAAAGCATTAACGTATTATCCATCTATGCCTTACTCAATAATCACTTTCTTGTTAGATATAAATTAGATGAAATCCCTTAATAGTCTTTAAGTCTTTAAGATAGTTTTTGTATTTGCCTGATATCTGTAGAGGAATAAAAGTAGCTTTCTTTCTTTCTTTCAAAAATTGACAGGGATCAAACCCGGACCTCTTAGTCATTGTGCTAAGGCAATCACCTAAACTTTTCGAATGTTTTCGAATCTGTAACTGTTGCTCTATAAATTTACACATTTACACAGGGACCGGGTGCTTCATATTAATATTGAAGTGACTCTGACGAACTCACTATTGTTAGAAACTCCTTACTTCGGGGTACATTAATGAAAACTCATCTACATTGTGCACAAGTACCTTTTAATCCCAGACTCATGTTTTCACAACTATAATGTCTAAATAATATGCTCGAACGCCTCTGTTTCTCTGTGTCCGCGAACCTTATTCTCCCCACCAGAACCCAGACACCCGCAGTGTCTGGGTTGCCAGTGCAACACTCCCACAGAATACGCCTTAATTATGTTAAATTCCAAGTGATTTTGTTTCTCAGTTGAAGGTACAATATTTTTTTGCAACTGAGGGTCGGAGAACTTTCGACTATCTCTTTCGACTTCTTTAGTTACCTCTTTGTTATAAAGCGAGAACGTCTTCTCACTACGTAACGGTTTCTGGATACCACTAGGACAGGTGTTGTTAAACTTTAATTAACGAAAGCAACTACAGCTGAAGTTATCTTAAATTTAATTCTACTATCTTGTGAACAATCTGTGCTATTTAACTACTTGAGCACATAGTTGCTCTGAAGAGACTTAAAGGCTTATCGCATCGAGCAAAACCAGTTTCAGTTTTCAAATCGTGGTGTGGATTTTCTAAAGATATCAGCCTTCCCAAGTGTATAAATAATAATAAATGTAAAAATAATAATAATATTAATATTTTAACATTAATTAATATTAATTTAACATTTTAACATTAATGTTCAAGTATAAACTACGAATATCTAGGTTGTTTCAAGAAATTTAGAATTGAATATTTATGCATTTAATTATTTTTTATAGGCTTAATTACCAGTGCTTCACGTCTTCTGTCTTGTGCTTTAATAGCAGTGCCTCCTGACTTAAAAATTTACAGTATAAAATTCTTCATGAAATGCAACTTTCAAGATTATGAGTGGTTATGTCATGAAACAAGCTGTCAAAAGACCTATTTTCAGCGGACAATTTGAATCAGTTCAAAAATAACTTAGATAGGATTTAGGAGGAGCTTAGGAGCTTAAACAAAGTTGTAGACGCAGCTGCCAGTCTGTCTAGTAAATGAACAAAATTATTATTAGTATTATTTATCATGTATTGCTTATCATAAAATAGAGTGGTAATAAAAAAGTACGTCATTTGTGACTGTTGTACAACACCATTCCTGGAACGTTTAAACAAATTAATTGAAATAATTGTGATATAAAATAGATATATTTTTGATTTGTAATGAATTCATCTAGTTACCTGTATTGAAAAAAAAACCTACCATGAAAATTTTTATAAAACTTCGTATGCGTGCTATTCGGTGTAAAGCGTACCTAACTGTTTTGTTTGTAAACGGATTGGAATGAAACAAACACTAAAATGTTACGGGAAGTTTGCTATAATACAACAGTGAAAATTGCATTCAAATCGGTTAAGCCGTTTCAGAGATTAGCGTGCACAAACGCACAGACAAACCGACAAACAGACAATAATTGTAAAAACTATTTTTTGACCTCCTTAATAATTTTTTTATAAATAAATCTTTAATGTATTAGACACGGCTCGTTTACGATTTTATTATAATAATATGTTTAGATTTAGATTTAGATTTTTTTTTTGGGGTGTACTAGTCCTCTTTCTCATATGCCCAGTAATATCGTAGGCCTATTACAAATTGTCTATTTTTCGACTATTTACAAATTAAATTAGAATGAAATATATATTTAACTGTCTAATTTTTTTCTGATGCCATGGTTTGTAAAAAAACTCAGAAATACACGAGCACTTGAAAGTCCCTACTGTAAAGGAAGAGATAGTAAAAACTAGCAAAAGATATAAGGATAGACTGAACAGACATAGCAATGACAAGGCGAAGAGCCTTCTAAATACACAAAATGACGTGGCACGCCTGAAGAGATGGCAAATCCTAAACATAGACCTCAGAACATGAAAAGCAGTTCTCATTAATCGCAGACGTTTAATGGAACGTCGCTAATAGCCCTTTGTCTTTTTTGAACTCATCTGATTATGGCTAGGCAGCCGATTGCAGATTGGTCTGGGGAAAAAAAATCTGAAAATTATATATAAAAACCTTTCTCGTTTAACGCTCTTTCCATTAGTGAAAACCGCATCAAAATCCATTGCGTGGTTTAGGAGGAATTTGCGGATATACAGACAGACGCGGGCAGCGATTGAGGATATACAGTCGCATAGTTTTTAAAGAACTAAGACACGAGAAGATAGAGACCACATTTTAAAATGCTTCGAGTTTGTAATAATCTGTGCAGAATTATTTTAAGTTAAATAAATGTCATATCTAGTAGTGAAATTAATGTCTATGATATGTATATGTTTAAATGTTTCCGAGTTATAGGCTGCTGCTTTCCGAGTTACACTAAGAGCTGCTGGAATAGTTATTCGGCAAGTCTCAAATGCAAACTGGCTCCAGAAGACCACTGAGATGTAAATCGCAAACTGTAGCTGCCTGTATTACGAAGTTACAAGTTATGACCTAAAATGTAACTTAACTCTCAATTTAGTTACGGAATTCAGTAGCTCAGGGAGAATATATTCTAGAAATTTTATTTTATTTCTTAGTAAACCCTCTTTTTTATGTTCTACCGGTTGTACAGTCGGGGTACGAAAACCTTCGTCAGTTTTCAAATTAATTCTTTTATCAAGTCGTAGACTCTTGAAGTACCTTTTGAAACTAATTTCACGATTCTGAAATTATTTTTAAGAAGAAGTGTGCGGTGGCGGTTGGCTCTCCCTGTGCTTAGGGGTATGAATGTATTTCGTGTGATTTTTGTGATCTAAGACTTTGTCATTGTTTAATTGTTTGATCTGATTGCTAAATTGTTTAATATTATAGGGAAGTCATGTATTCTGCATTTATTTGTTTATTTTATTTTCTTTTTGTTTTACGTTTTTAAACTATTTAAATCTAAATTTTTACTTTGTGCTACTTTTTGATAATTAATGTATTCACCTGTAAAGGATCTGTTAGATCTAGATTTTACAAGTGTATAATATTTTTGTAACAAATACTGATATTGTCGCTGGTGTATCTATCCCAAATAAATAAATAAATAAAGCACTAAGCAGACAACTGACAGACGTTTGAAATGAAATTTTGGCATGATTGCCAAAATTTTGGCTGATAATTGTCCAGGTGCAAGCAAATGTCGACTTTCAGGTGACGAACCTTTTCTTACCCTGACTTTACAATGGTGAGTACTCTGGTTTAGACTAGTATCATATGGAAGACAAGTCTACTTTAGCGTAATAAAATTGACACGCTAAACGTAGCTTGCCCTTAGATGGGCCCTGTATTAAATTTTGCCGTATTTTGGTGATTTTGTTTGATTTGAATGATTTTTTTACAAAATAAACATAAAAGCTAGCATGTTTTTAGCCGCAATTCTTTTAGACTCTAAACTCTTAAATAAACTCGTAAGCCGTACGTTAAACTCTAGTTCTAGAGTATAGAGTACGGCCTAAAAGTTCACGTCGGGGCCCCGGGTTACAGGGTACAATTGATACGGCTGATATGGCGGTAGCTACACTCCTGGTGCTGAACGGGGCTAAGTAGTACTTCACTCCAGATAACGGTCGGACATGCCCCTCTAGTCTTCGGGCTGGCGCCCCAAAATACCAGGAACAGCTCTTAGCTGCGTATCGACATGGGAGCGCTCTCGTGTCGATATGGCCCACGGGAAGTATCTGGCACTGCTGAATATTAATATCAACCTTTAGAAAATAAGTGAAGATAATTACTTTATTGCTTTAAATTGGCCGTCTACCAAACTTGGCAGATACGCTTACGTTGAAAGTACATAGGAATACCACTCGATTCCCCCACATTTTGTCCTTTAGAAAATATGTTATGTCTGGCATGCTCGGGATCTTGGGCCAACCTTACAGTGGGAATTGTATGATTTTTCGACGATCCTTTGCGCATAATATACAAATTGTTGTGTCGTAAGCAAACTCTTGCAGGGACTAATTTGTGATACTTCACTGAGGAATGAGGAAATTATTACCTCAAGTGAACGGAATTTTCAGAACCAATATACGTATTATACAAATAATTTTATTTCAGAGTATTGTTTTACGGTTACCAATGAAACAGTCTAATGAAAAATCACTGGAAATAACTGACTTTCTTTATTAATTTTTTATTAAATAGTTCGCGTGTTTTGTAATGGTTAATAAATATCATTGTGATACCTATGCGTATTGTAATGTATGTAGGTACGTGTTTTTTCTTCTGTTCTGGCATCCCTTACTCACTCACCAAAACACAACAGCACACGTGCTGTTATTTCACGTTGGTCTTCTGTAAGGGGGTGGTTACTGCCGCCAGACGAGCTGCCCAAATGACTGCGAAAACGCAGTGTGCCTAGAACAGAGCGTTAAGGCAAGCACTAAAATTTTGGATGAGCCCGTTGGATGAGTGTTTTTTTTTTTTTTTTTCAAAATTTTAGGTTCTGTAGTTTCGGAGATGGGGGGGGGGGGGAATGGTCGGACAGACGAACACACGAATGATCCTATAAGGGTTCCGTTTTTTTATTCGTACGTACGGAACCCTAAAAAATCAATTTTTAATGTTTTTGTCTGTCTCTTTGTTTGTTCCGGCTAATTTCCGAAACAGCCGGACATATTTTGACGGGACTTTCACTGACAGATAGCCGATGTAATAAGGAGTAAGTTAAGCTACAAACATAAGAATTTTCTCATTTATAATATTATTATAGTAGGATAAGCAGTGTCCAGTACCGCGCCGCAACGTGGCTGGGTTCAACTGCTCATAAATAATTCATGACACATTTATTCTTTTTTCTTTATTGACTTGTTTACGGTTTACCAATATGGCTAATGTTAATTGTTGAACTAACTTGTTACGTCAAGTTAGTTCAACAATTTAGAATACTGTAGGCTTAAAAAATTATTATTTAAAAATATATAAAAACTTAATGTATTTTTTATTATTATATACTATATATATACAGATTATATATACTCGCCCTCTCCATTTACAGCTGATGGCTTTGACTTCCCTAACATTATCAGCAGCATTGAAATTAGAATGGATGCATTGTTGACACTACTTAAAAACCTTGATCCAGCAAAGGGGTCAGGTCCTGATGGTATTTCACCTTTGTATATAATTAACTGTGCCAACTGTCTATCTATTCCTCTTTCTATCTTATTTCGACGCTCAATCACTGAAGGTATTGTACCAAAATTATGGAAATCTGCATTCATTTCCCCAATTCATAAGTCTGGTTCCAGGACACAAGTAAAGAATTACAGACCAATCTCTAAACTTTGCATTTTTGCTAAGATTTTTGAACGATTAGTTTATACACAGGTGTATAATTCACTGTCACTTTTCTTTATTCCGGAACAACACGGATTTTTAAGGAGGCGATCCACTGCGTCCAATTTGTTAACTTTTGTCGATTTCGTTGCGTCGAGTATGGATTCCGGTGGTCAGGTTGATGCCATCTTCACGGATTATGCTAAAGCATTTGATCGAATCGACCATCAGATTCTGTTGCAAAAGCTGTTTCGTGCTGGTATCCATGGAGATTTGTTTAGATGGTTCACCTCCTATATCAATAGTCGCACTCAATCAGTCGTTATCAATGGCTACTCGTCTTTTTGGAGCGTTGTTCCCTCCGGAGTCCCGCAGGGTTCCTTACTCGGACCCTTACTTTTTAATATCTTCATTAATGACATAGGCTCATGTTTCCGTCATTCTAATTATTTGCTTTATGCTGACGATATGAAAATATATAAATATATTGGTAGCATCGAGGATTCGCGTCTATTACAAAGTGATATAAATTCGTTTGAGGAATACTGTCTTAAAAATAAATTAGATTTAAACGTAGATAAATGCTATCATATAACGTTTACTCGTAAAGCTAAAAGTCTCACAAGTAAATACTTTATAAAAGGGAAAGAGCTTAAACGCGTAGAAGAGATTCGCGATCTTGGTGTTGTTCACGATTCAAAGATGACATATGAAAAACATGTGAATAATATAGTGGACAGATCTTATAGAGTTATGGGATTCTTGAAGAGGGTGAGCTGTCAATTTAGCAATATTAAGGTTGTAAAAATTTTGTATTGCTCTTTGGTGCGCAGCATCCTCGAGTATTGTTCACAGGTTTGGAATCCCCAATATGATATTTATATCAACAGAATAGAAACCATACAGAAAAAATTCTTGAGATTTTTGGAATTTAAGTGTAGGTGTCATGACGATGATTACGAGGCTAGATGCCGGAGGCACCACATTCTCCCTCTTAAAGAAAGGCGTTTCATTGCGGATAATATTTTTCTTATGAAAATAGCTCAAAACATTGTTGATTCTCCTTATTTGCTATCAAAAATTAATTTAAAAGTTCCTTGTAGGTCTGTTAGGTCTGTTAGGATGGCATCACAACTAAGTTCCAGATATTACGCCACAAATTATGGGAAGAACTCTTTCTTTCCCAGATCTGTCAAATTTGTTAATAGTTTGGTTGAATTTCCAGAGCTCGATATATATAATTCAAAGATTTATAAAATAAGACAATTACTTTCGAAATCTTGGTTTGATGATTCACTGTAGACTTCTTCCTTGCAGACTTTTTCTTTTCCTTTTCTTTTTGCTTTATTTGTTTACTTAGTATTAATTTTTCTTTTTTTTTTTCTTACTTAGCTTGGTTAGAAACGGTTTTATTAATTTTTATATGTAGACTCAATATGCGGAAACTTATAAATGGTGTCTAATTAATGTGCCAAATTAGTTGTTAAGTATATGTTGTATAAAATATGTCACTGTAAGTTTTCCTTGAAAATAAATAAATAAATAAATAAATAAATAAAAGGAATTAATTATTTAATTTTATAATTAATTTAATAACAAAGTTTTTATAATTTTTTTTTATATGTTTAATAAATTAACTTAAGTTCATTATGTAATGTAAAGAATTATTTAAAATAATTATTTGTACAGTTTATAGGTTTAATCCATACCAACATTTTAAATAAAGAATCATTTAAATATTCCTTGTAGTTTAAAAGCAGATCCAAATTTTCAGCCAAAAACGACTTCAATTTAGAATTCTTTTTCACACAGTAAGAATAATATTAGTTGTACCTTTTATAGATAAAATATCATTAAAAATCATATACTTTTTTTTTTTCGGAAGTTTATGTTGACTTATATCGCCTTAATTAGCTCATTTATTATGATATTGATGCTTGTGGATTGAGGCTTCACAGTTATCTAATATTCGTACAACGTAATCCTAATGTAGGTTCTCGTCCTGTCATAATTATTTACTACATATCGCAAACGACGCCCAGACAAAAGTAGGAGGAAATCAAGCTAAAGTTCGATGGTTCTGTTACGGAGTTTAGTTTGTAAGTTGAACCAATTTAGATAGATAACGTTGATATATTGTCTAACCCCGCAATAATCATAGGTTAGGACATTTTCTGGGGTGGATCGGAGTTCTTGCCTCGGCAGAGCCCGGTCCACCCCGCTCAAAGGGGAGTTTTAGTGGGTATTCCCAGTGCCGCTATGATCAGACGCTAGGCGACCCCCACATACTCCTGCCGTCTAGCCAGCGGCAGGAGATTACTCCTCGTCACAAAAAAAAAAAAAAAAAAAAAAAAATATGACATTTTAAAAGACTAGCGCGGTAAAGGCGAAAACCAAACCTTGAGATATAAAATGCGTCACGTTTTCAAGTGAACCCTTCAAAATTCAAATAAAGAATAATTATAAAGTACTTATAGTTTATGCATATACTTATATAGGTTATTAATATTATTATTTAGGGCTTGTTTCACAATGTCCGAATAAATAAGTATATATGTTTCTCAAATTAATGTAATCTAATACTGAAATTATACTCATGATATCACTTGAATAGTATTTAATTGCGTACGCCGGATTCTTGTACTTGTTTGATTCTCGGAGTCGGATACTTCTATTCTACATTGTGTATTAATGTTTAAGTAGTGAAACGAAAGACATGTCGCGTATAAAATTAAATTTTCAAAAGTAAGCTGTTCCACACTCGTCGTTGTCATGGCAACCGTGGCTTAGCACGCATTACACGGAGCTGCTTGTAATTCTAGAACCGTCTGAAGTCGAGAGCTGGATTCCTTTTACAAGATCCTCTTTAAAAATGAACACAATAGGAGTTCGTTCATTGTTCGTACTTAATTTGAAACTTGTGGAAAATCTAATTTGTTAACTTAATACTTTAGAATTTTATTAAGTTTTTAACTTTGTTCTAAACTAATGCAAAGGGTTTTCATTTTTTAATAGATATACCAGAATTTCTATTTTTACGAATAAATAATATGTAGGTACAATACGCTTTTCGAGAATTTCATGAAATGAGGTTAAAATTTATTTACTTTATCTTTTTTTGACGAGCCCGTTGGGTGACTGGTTAGGGTGCTTGCCTTAACGTTCTGTTCTAGGATTCCCGGCAGGGTCAACTTTGAAAAATCAATTTTTCAAATTTGGCTCTGATCTGGATTTGGAAAGTAGTGGCAGGGCACACTGCATTTTCGCAGTCATTTGGGCAGCCCGTCTGGCGGCAGTAACCACCCCCTTACAGAAGACCACCGTGAAATAACATCAAGTGTGCTGTTGTGTTTCGGTGAGTGAGTAAGGGATGCTAGAGCCCATTTCCCTATCCACTCCAAACCCCTTATCCTTGTTTCTGTTATAGGCAACGGTAGCCACCTACCATCAAGTGGACCGTCAGCCTGTCTGCCGATCTTAACATAAAAAAAATTCAGATAGCATTATCCATTGTTATATATTATTTAATTTACATATGTACTATGCCGAAAAACTTATTGAGGTTAAACATTCAACAATACAACGCCTGACATACATTGACGCCTAACATTATACTTTTGCCAAGCCTTACATCTTTATTTTTTAGATAGTTGGTGCCCACGGCTTCGCCTGCCTACAACATTTAGCTTATGTCCATCATTAAATTCTATTCTAACTATTGGTCAATTTTTTTTTAAATTTGATGAGTAGTTTTGAAGGTTGGGCTTACTGCAAATTTACCACAAAGTAAATTCGCTACTCAGAAAATACATGTGTAAACTCACCACCATTCCATTTTTTCTTTTCTTTTTTTTTATTAAAGATGGGTTTGCTCTTGACCAGCATCTATCCATGTATGAAGGATGAGGCCGAAGATAGAGCGAGCTCACCCAGAAGATGCCTATTCACTCGAACCTTGAAAAAATTTGGGTTATATGAGCTCGTAAATACAGACGTCGCGTCTGTATTTACGAGCTAAGATTCTAAGAGGCCAGTATTCAAATTCTAAAAAAGGTTTTATTGTAACTCAATCCGAAATATTCTATTCCCGATCATTTCAGTGTGCACCTTGTAATCTCTAAAACGACTTAACCGATTTGAATGCGGTTTTCACTGCTGTATTGTAGCATTTAGTATTTGTTTCATTCCAATCGGTTCATAAACAAAAAAGTTACACCCTATACCGAATACCACGCGTACGAAATTGCAGGCTCAGGTAGTGTGAAATAAATAGTATATCAAACAGTTAACAATACGTCAAATACATTACTACTTATACTTATTCATCACTTTCTGCAAATATTAATGGTAACCTGGACATTTTTATTTCTTAGCTACACTATGAAAGTATACTGTGCGATACACGTAATCTCACTTATTTCGCCAAATCACAAGACGAATCACGTAAAAGCCGCGCCCGTTGACTCTCCTGTGGCCAATTCGTACATATATTTGCTGCCCACTAAAGACGTAGGGTGCAATTGTCTAACCGGAAGAGGTTTCCTTTATTTCTAATGATTTTATAATAATTAAACGGGTGCTATTTTATAGGATATAAAATAGGACCTTCGCACGGGTGTCAGATTTTTAAACTTTTTCAATTTTTTCCCGCATAAGAACATTCCTCGGAATTCGACGGATATTTAAAAAAAAATTGCCGAATTATTATAGCTGTTAAAGGAGAAGCCCCGTTTCCCACACAAGCCTGGCCTATGACTGTACAGGACCGGAAATTGGCCTGTAAATAGGACATTGAAAAAGATTTCACGAGCCCTTACATCTTCACAATTATCAGCAATGGGCAAGTTTGTAAATAAATCGTACAATATCCAAGTTTGAGATTATGTCGTGGATGCGTGTTACGTTTTCTGATACGATGGGAATCATAATTGTAATTATATAATGTCATAAATGTCATGTTGTAATATTTTCTGTCATATAATTACATTACATGCCACTTGTTATACAAAATGTAGCACATGGAAATCCTAACACAAAATTATTATTACTTTATCTACGTCCCGCCTATCGATTTACCGTTTATGCTAATTGACAAGTATTTTTTGTAGAAACCGATGTTCAAACACACTAAAGAGTATAGAATAAGACACAGAGTAGTACGGTGCGTTTATAGAAAAACAAAAGTACTTTTTGCATTTGGCCATTGGTTAGTGAGGCTGTTTTAGCTGGACTAATCTAAAAAAAAATATTAGTTTTTTGCATATACGTATATTTGGCTTGAACGTTCACAGCACAAAACGGGGGTTCCCCCTTAGAGATTTATTGTTATTTTTATGTAGTATAAAATGTTAAATTTTTAATTAATTCCAATTTAAAATTCAGTGCAAATTAATAAGCTTAAAGTAGTTCCTGCTATAATTCCAAAAGTTATATAAAAAAAATGTAACATTTTTATAATTAATTGTGTAGTTAAAATGACCTTGCTTGCAAATAGTTAATTTGAATTCTCAGTTTAAAATAGTTTTAAACACTATTCTTATGAATTGGAAAATTTTTGACCGCTACATTTTGCAACTTGGACCACACCGTAACCTTTGACATAGCAGTAGAATGGCGCATACACAATCTCGACACCAAGTCGGAGGAGCAAGCCAACGATTTACAAATTGCTCTGGTTTATCACACAATTCTCAAAAAGAATTCGAGGCGACCGATTTATGGCTTTAACATATTACTTATTTTTTTAAATAATACTTATTTCAGTCTAGACGGTTGTGGTTTCGTTAATTCACTTTTAACGACGGTTTGAGCCTCTTCAAAGACATCTCGAAGAGGCTTATTGATGCGACGGGAGACCGAAGAGCTGGCACTTTCCTCGGCCAACGTATTAGTTTGGCCATTCAACGAGGAAATGCTGCCAGCGTACTTGGTACAATGCCGCAGGGTCCATTTTTATATTATTAGTTTTTAATCAATTTAATATTAATTTATTTTTAGATTAGATAATTTTAGTTTTTAGTATTTAAATCAGATTAAAAAAATGACTTTTTGTTAATATTGACTTTTTGTTAAAATATCCATATATTTTGCCTTCACAAATCAACGAATGTCCTACTAAGCGTTGCTATCATTATATTACTACACTAGCTGGTGACCGCGACTTCGTCCGCGTTGAAAATGTGTAACATAACGCTTGCGTTTGCATCAAGCGAGTCCCGTCGTTCGCGTCGCGTTGGTGCGAGACCGCTTCAATTTATTTTCTCCCGCGTACTTTTTAATTTAAGATATCTCCTAAGATATTCCTTGAAATCAAATGTTGTCCAGGGCAATATTGTTCAAAATTAAATATTTTTAATGAATAACGTATTTATTTGGATAGGATTAATATCATGTTTATAAAAATACCTTCGCTAATAATGCATTATTTTAGAACAAATTTGATTACCATAAAAAAGGTTATAGTGAGTCAATCTTAAAAGATAGACATATTCTGTCACGGACTTTTTTTGGAACTTTTAAAGGGGAACAATTCCGTCATACATCATTTTTACATAACTTTAACCGTTTACGCAGCGCACGCAACAGAAGGTCTCAATAGGGATAAATTTTCCCGATTCTGCAACATTTTTCATTGAAGCTCCACTCCTATTGGTCGTAGCGTGATGTTATATAGCCTAAAGCCATCCTCGATAAATGGACTATCCAACACAAAAAGAATTTTTTCAATTCTAACCAGTAGTTCCTGAGAATAGCGCGTTCAACCAAACAAACAAACAAACAAACTCTTCAGCTTTATAATATTAGTATAGATATTTTATTATAGGCCCTCTACGCAATAGATATTTATTTGTTGTCACTGTGTGTGGTCAGTCAAAAAATGTTATAGAAAATACATTGTATATGCTTTACTATACTATTATATACATCTGTGCTGGCCTTAAATATTATTATGGAGATTGTATATTAATCTTAAAATTAAGGTTTTTTTTAATTCAATTTTAAATTAAAAATTTCTGCAGTTACAATTCAATACTTAGGTTCAATTTAACCCAACATTAAATTCACATGGCAGTTTTCGCGGCGAGTACAGGCGCGTACAAAAGCGTTGAACATGTTTATATTACTGCAAAAGACGTTTCGAAGCACATTACAAACCTTATCGCTGTATCAAACCACCTTAATGCAACACGCTTTTAACCTATATAGGTTGAAAGCAGCGGTAACTGCTCTAAGTGTGTAAACGTTGCCGTCTATAACACCGTACCGTAACATTTATTTATTTATTTATTCATTTAAGCATATAACATACACACTTCATCATAGGAGTACCCAACGCGATGCAGTAATTGGTAATTATATGCAGTAGTTTATATCAGAAATTATAAACAAACTCAAATTTTATAAGACATAACAAATAATCGCACCCTAAGTGTATTCCATTCAGTACGCACTGGAACACAGGTCAATTTGTTGCGCCATTTTATTAAAATTGCGTAGCGCTAGAGAAATTTCGTGAATTTCGATGAAAAAAAAACCGATAATAAAAGAAATACTTAATATAAAAAAAATAATTTTAATGACATAAAAGAAAAATTAAATAGTATCCTAAAATATTGTATATACTACAAAAAAAGGCTTAATTCCTAAACCGATCCATTTATCTGAGATGATCAGAGCCTTATCTATAAATAAATTTAAAGGTGTCATTAAAACCAAACTCCTCTCTCACTGATTATTTAAGCAACAATGAAGCCTGGCATTAAAGCCTGGAATTAAAGCTTGGATTCGGAGCTCATACCATGTTTAGTATATTTTTTTCCGACACCCTGGTAATTTTAAATTTAACTGGTAAATTTAAATGACGATCATAAAAGTTTCTTGGAGAAACCTAATTGATAAATAAATATTTTGATTTGATTTGATTTGATTTGATTTGATTTATTCGTGTTTCGAACAGTAATATTAACAAAAAGAAAATATTATAACGACAATCATTGTCTATTCACGAACAATCAATGGTTGACTAAGTACCTTCAACACGATATATAGAAAGTACGTATATAGATATATAGAAACATCGAAAAATATGATTTAAGGTATACAAGACATGGTATTTCCGGTGGTAATTCTGGTTGGGTTGGTTAGGCTGGTTGGTGGTTTATTTTTCGTAGAATGCTTAATATGTATTTTTAAATAAAAATGCATTAATTTTCTGCCTGTCAGATCTGTCTCGCATTACTCGTTGGGGTGAAAGATGTAGTTTATTTATTTATTGAATAGTAAACCTAACAGCATACAAAAAATTACAAATACATTTTAAATAAAATTAAATTTTTACAAAGGCTATACTAGGTCTGACAAATTACAATTTAAAAGTACAAATATACATATTTACAAACATACATACATACATATACATACAAGTACAATATACGTATATAAACATATACATACATACATATAAATATAAACATGAATGGGTGATTGCATGTGTGTGAGGGAATGTTTTACTAATGTTAATGTGTGTATGTGTGTAGTTGTAGAGGACATCCGAGACATATATATTTACCTTTGACATTATTACACCCATGCTGCCGTTGTTATCAGCTCAGAAAAGGTTCAGTACATTTAACCTGAAGGAACTTCGCTACTTTTCCAACATTTACACAGAATTAAATAGGCAAATTCATTTATGTTTTATTGTACAAAATAATACAATTAATTAGATACGGTTTGGTGTAATACGCGGTCATTTTAAGCACGTATCGCGGTTTGTAGCACTACGTCATACCTCAGCGGTTACTCTGCATATTCATTAAGTCATTCGTTTAAGCGCGGACGTGTTTCCTGAAATTCTGTCCTGTGGTTAAAATTTACATTGATTTTGTTTCGTTACAGATACTTATTTGTTTAAAACTGGAGGTATTTATTCTTTGTACAATGTAACATTGTTTCAATACGAAATTCCTGGTTTAAATAAGTAAGTAAAACTTATTTACTTTATCATCATACTTTAAGACATATTGTCAGTCTTCTTAAACATGTAACCTGTGTGTTAACTACATTCAAAAATCGTTTAACGCCCTGCGCGTCCAATACAACAACGCCTTTAGAGTGTTTCTGGGGCTGCCACGCTACTGTAAGACCTTTTGCACATTATAAGAAAATTTCTTGTGTCTTATGAAATATCTTATAAGAAATGTAGTCGCATTGATTGTTATATGAGACCATACATATTACAAGATATTTTTTCTTATGTCGAACAAGACACGCGCATATTAGTCATTTTGTCGGCTGCATGTTCGATGTCGCGTCTACACAAAACGTCTTGTTTGGACACGACATCTACTCAACTATGTAAACAAGTTTGCGTGTATTCATAAAACACAAGAAATTTTCTTATAATGTGCAAAAGGCCTAATGCATCGGGAATATTTGCAAATGCAAGAGTTGCTATAATTCGAATGAGAATAGCATCCCTAGTCATCACTAGAGTACGGGACAGCCCCGACACGCTGTTGAAGGTAATTGCTGGGAAGATGGACTGCCCAATAATTAAAACATTGGGTGATGTCACTTATCAACCTCAATAGAAAATGATAGTTGGCGTCAGTTAATTTTCTTTATTTTAATTTTCTTTCTAATGTTTGTGTAATATGTAAATTTATAATTTTTAAAAAGCTATGGACACATGTCTGAAATAAAGTTATTATCATTATTATTCACATATTTTATTTATTTTTCTTAGTTTTAATTTTTTTTACAATATAATTATAAAAATAATAAATATTATTAAAAACCTGTAGCTAGAACTCTGCAACTAGTGGGGCAAGGACCTATCGGTGGTTAGGGCTGCAGAGTGAGGAACCTCCTGGCAATTCGTGCCGTGCCGAGAAGTACCGCCTTCTGTATCTGTCCCTTGATCCAACCATCTAATGAGAGCCCCTCTTGAGATGTTGGTCGAGACTCTTCGCTATAAGACCGTTATTATTATTATTATTATTATAAGGGCGAAAAACGTTTCTTTCCCTAATAACTTTAGATTCTGTAAAAATTGGACCGTGATTCTATTAAGTCCTGACCCGATTTTTTTTTATTGATAAAATTCAAAGTTTAATTTATACTATAGCTAAGTATAATATAATAGCAAAGTTCAAGCATTGCAAAAATTGAAACGCAGAAGCAGTCAATTCAGGAATTCACTGAATGACAGCAAATCTCCAGCAGTACAGTCAATGAGAAAAGTGGTCTCCGTATATATAGGTCACGACGCTAAATTATCAAAATACAATCAAAGTACTTGAGGTGCTTGTAGTTATTTTATAATTTTTAAGGTTTTTAGGGCGAACAAATCCTATATACATTTTTTACTTAAATTATGTATATTGCGTTGACACTAAATTAAGCAACGTGTAAAAATGTCGAAAGAAATATTCCATATATACCTATCAAATATACGGCGTTTGCTTACAACGTTTCCATCATTATTAAAACAGTGGCTCTAGCATGAGTTTACGATACTACACTCGCTAGCGAGAGCGTAAAACATTTATATGGAAAATTGATAATTTGACATTGACAGTTCACGATTTCCCATACAAAAGTTTTACGTCCTCGCTAGCGAGTGTAGTATTGGTGTAGTATCGTAAACTCATACTAGAGCCTCAGGTGATTCACGCTTCTTATACCTAATGCACGCGTGACGTAGGAATCGCCAACGAATTATATTGACATCCAACCGATCCTACTGTTTGGAATCTACAAACCAAAAATACCTAGGCAACTAACATTTTGTGGGGACCGCGAGAACACAGCAATTTCGATCTCGACTTAATGATGAACATCTCCAGGATTTAATGTCAATAGCTTGCGCCAATTTTACCCTAAACTTCAGACAGATAGTCCCCAACAACAAAAAAAATGACATTTTTCTCATTGATATGTAAAAAAATACCTTTGTTATTTCCGTAATTACATTAATAAAATGTGCGGACCGCGATGGTCATTTCATTTCTAAAAACGGACCCCTAGCGAAACTAATTGGTGACCCCTGGTTTAAAGCTAAGTAAATAATATTTACAGACCGTAAGTCGAATCAAACATGTAGAAATGTTTAAAAAAAATAACACCACTAAAACTGTTTGTGTAACTACACAACTGTGAGTATTACAAAGTTTTCAATACGCGGCTTACGAAGTATTTGGATGTAAACACGTTGTAGGGTACGGTCGCATTGTAAGCTTTAAACGATATCTGTTACCTAAAGTACGTAGATATTTTGATTAAAACTATTTGCAGTAGCAATAGTTATGACACATAAAATCGTTCATTCAAAACATAAAACGCTCTTATTCATAAAAATACCTTATTATAGGTTTATAACGTTCATTAGTTAATACTAATGAAGAAGACCTTAATAAGCTTATTATAAAAATTTCATTCATAAACGTTCAATAAGGCTGTCAGTCATAACTAAATATTCGCTATGGGTTAATTTAGGATTGTTATGTTGCCGTTCTGATGAATTCATAGACAAAAAAGCTATCCACTCCATACAGGGAGAATAGATTTTCCAAAGAATATCAAAGAAAATGGATCATATCTTTATACATTTATACCTGGTTACTAAGTTCTAAAGGTATCAAATTAGATGAGCGGGTTGAATAAGACAACTGCCACAAATGACAGACAGACCACCATAGAATGTCTAACTTTAATGTAAGTACTTACAGGAGATGATGCTGCAAGATCGCTAGATTCGATCTAACACCTTAGGCACTCACATACATATAGTTCGTTCTTGCTGGCCAGCGTATGTTGCACTTCACAGTAATCTTCAGCGAGCACTCTATGGGTTCTGGGCGATGCGGAAGGCGGTAAGGAGACCACCAGCGTGATGGTACAGCGAGAGGAATTTTGGTAAAAAGCGCGTGAGCGATGAGTTAGCGACCGTCCGGCGGCATAGATCGATCGAGACCAACTAATTAGTACCTTGCAGCGAATCAAAATAAATTAAAATATTATTGAAGGTGGGTAAATAAAAAATGAGCACCGGTATTGGCGCGAACAATACCAAGAGAGCTGTAAAGCTTATAAAGCTATATATATATATAGCTTGTAAAGCTTGCATGGCGAAACATTTTCTTACTTAATTTAAACTGTTATTTGTATAAATAAATATCTTAGATATGACTAACTCCGTTCTCTATACATCAAACGTCAATCAGAAATCAGCTTTTGTCTTGAGTCGGCCATTTTGAACTGTTATTAGAGCTTTATAGTAGGGTTCATTCATGCTTTTATAACTTATGAAGCCGTTATTGAATATTTATGGAGCGTTTTACTGCTATTGAACGTTTATGAATAATAATGTTTTTTGGTAAATTTATTATGCTATAGTTATAGGAGGCTTATAAGCCTCTTATAACTTTTTATGAATAAGAGCGTTAGTCTATAAAAAGGACGGTTCTAGTCAATAATTAATTGAGTAATTGTGTAATTTTCTCCGTTCCGTTTTACGAACAGAATTACCGCTACATAGAGAAGGGTAATTTATATGTATGTATACATATAACTTAGACACTAAGGCTGGATCTCCCTACCTTACATTATTACCATAAATAACCTGATGCAATAGTGATTTAAAGGAAAACAAATAAATAAATAGAGCGATTTACTAAATATTCATCAGGTGTTCTCGCTATTTCCTGAGAGGCACGGCGCACCTTGGCAGTTCGGGTGCGCCGTCCAAATGAGAAGTGTCCGGTTGCGGACCCCCGCGGTGGAGCTGCGGAAGAGTGCTTGTCCGACCTCGCAACTTCACCAATAGTGGATGAGGAGGACGCCAAGAGGTTTAGTCGGTAGGTCTACCCCACTATCATCTCGGGGCAGGAGTCCGACATAACCCACCGGTCTGTCCCCAGATGGATTATTCCTCTTGTAAAAAAAAGGTGTTCTCGCTATTAGTAAAACTCAACCTTTAGTTCGATTTATTTCGCTCCCCGATATTTCGGCGATTCTCTTGAGTTAGTTACTTCCTTATCCTTTGTTTAGTGATCTACTGCTTGTATATTTTCTTGGTCCACCAGATTGTGTAACTCAATGAATAACATTATTTTAGTCCGTTAAAGACCTAAAACCCTTTTTGCTAATAAACAGACATTTCTTTAAAATCACCATCAATCTATAAGTGTTTTTTTTTTTCGTTTTGATCACTAATTTGAAATTTGAGTTCTGTTAGGTGCGAATAAAACATAGAAAAAAAATCTACTATAGTTTGACCAAGATCGCTGTACCACGCCTTAGATGTGTGCGGCCGGCCGCTTGTTTGTCCGTCGTTTATATTAACTATTTTATTTATTTATTTATTTACATTTTAGATAACATGATCAATTTTGAGTTCTTATTTAATTTACATATGTACAATGCCTAAAAAACTTATTATATTAAAATATTCATAAAATGTTTAAAAATTGCAGAGTTATATCTTTGAGCAATAGTTTTTAAGATGCTGTTGGCGCTAGCTCGTGTCCTCTCAAGCAACGACGCTGTTTTTTTCCTAAGTCTATGAACTTGTGCCCTTTCCCTCCCATCCTCCCGCCTCATCCCGCATTCCTATGGAGTGGTGTAGCGATTTCGGTCTAACTATAATAAATGTTTTTATGCAGGCTGAATGTACCAATCTTAATACCTAAGATAAAAGATAAGGCTCAAGGTTTTTACAGCCCAAGGCAAAGCTATGGGGTTTTATATATAACTAGTGGTTGCCCGCGACTTCGTCCGCGTGGATCATATTTAGCCTGAAATTCTAAACTAACTATTGGTGAAAGATTTTTTTTTAATCAGATGAGTGGTTTTGAAGATTACCTCATCCATACAAACAAACAAATTTATCTTCTTATAATATTAGTATATATTTGTGTTATGTTCCGAAAATAGTAAGATTTTTTAAATTTTTTTTTTTAATTATGTTTCGCCCAGACAGGTTGATGGTCCAATAAATAGTAGGTAACTACTTTCGCCTATTGACACAAGCAAACCAGAGAGAATGTAAGTGTGATGCCGACCTTGACAATTTAAGAATAAGGGACAAGATGGCTCTATCTACCATTTCCATGCATCGAAACATTCGCCAGTTATTACAGAGTGGTCTTATGTAAGGCGGTAATGACAGCAGTGAGACGAACGCGTTTAATCTCTGTGGAACTTTCGTATACGTTCTGAGTTATAACGGGCACGTCACAAAGTTTTCCAAAGAATATTTTAAAAAATACCTACGCCAACTGTCGCCAACTAAAAGATCAATGAATCTTTTAGTAAAAGATTTAAATGTTGTAAAATTCCATCTAGCTATCTCTATAGCTTTTACAGGTGCAAATAGGTGTGAAATAGGCAGAAAAGGTAAACGCTTGTGAAATAGAATTGAAACAGAGTAAAATTGAAGTTCCAATATCAGACTGAAACGTAAGTGAACCGACGTTGAAAATTGTTAATGTGTTCAAACTGTGCCCGCAGTTCGGGTACTATTGCGAATTGCAATTCACCACCTTTTGTTTTAACAATGCTAGTGCTGGGACACGTTGTGTCGATGAAATTTAACCCTTGTTGAATATCAATTTGAAGGGGGTGAGTTTAAATCAAGATTCTCTGTAAGACTGTAACATTTAAATCAAGACAAGTTTGTTTATTACTGTAATAGATATTTCGGCATCTTTTTTTTATTGCATTTTTTTTATCTATATCGACCATCGAAGATCATAATAATATTAACATCTTGACACGGCCCGAATAGTCATCTGCAGCCCTTAAACACCGTTAGTTTGGGCCTTACCGGCGGGATTCTAGTTTTAGTTTTTTTTTATAATATTTATTGTTTTTATAATTATACTAACGACCCGCCCCCGGCTTCGCCCGGGGTGCAATTTTTATAGATATGAACATTCCCCGTTTATTCCTCTTTCCATTAGTGAAAACCGAATCAAAATCCGTCTACCCGTTCACGCGTGATTCTGTGACTAAGGGAAATAGGAATTAATTTTTATATATAGAGATTGTAAAAAAATTAAAACTAAGAAAAATTAATAAAATATGTGAATAATAATAAAAAACATTTAAAATTAAGATAATTGAATAAAATATGTACATATTAATAAAATAAAATCTATGGTTAGTAGTGTCAACTTTATTTATGTCCTATCCTATATTAGTAAAATCTTACAGACCAATATATGATTTGGTGGTCAGTGCAAGAATCATGCAGCCATGGTTCCAGTACTGCCCATCCAATCTCCCAGCCAAAGCTTGGAGGATGTGGTTGCGGCCAGCCCGAACCCTGTGTACGAATGATGTGCTCCGTTTGCGCATGATGGCGTAAAAACAATCCA
Organism: Bembecia ichneumoniformis; assembly: GCA_910589475.2. Lineage (NCBI taxonomy): Eukaryota > Metazoa > Arthropoda > Insecta > Lepidoptera > Sesiidae > Bembecia > Bembecia ichneumoniformis. The sequence goes on from OU342545.1 coordinate 3,051,704, forward strand.
CGCTCCACTCTGTAAACATTCCGAACCGTTCCGCTGTACTGTTTCCGCGAACAATCTGCCCAAAGGCTGTGCGTTAGAACGTTGTGCAAAAAGCTTTGAATAGAGAAATTTTAACATCGCTCGAAAAAGGAGCTAACCTACTGACTATCATATTCGCCCTTATAGACAGCGCCCTTCGCTCTCTCTCTCTCTCTATGTCTACATTGTCCCTCGGGTCAGATGTCAGATTTTTTTTACGAGGAGAGAAATCTTCAAAAGATACCTTATGAACAAATGCCGCATGCAATGCAAAAGCCCATAGAAGTTATGTGGAATTTTTTACCCACTAAAACACCCCTCGAGAGATGGGCGTGGTTCTAGTCCATAGGGGACTTTGGAACCGTCACCGGTCGTCGAGGAGCAAGAAGCGTCCGTCCCTTATAAATAAAAAAGACTTAACTAAAGCTTAACTATGTGGGACCGGCTAGCCCTGGAGGGCCACTTGCAACCATCTCGCAACAGCCACCGCGTTGGCCGCGGCCGACACAAGTTGTCCCCGGGCCGGGAGGTCCCTCACAGGTGCTGTATCCTGTTACAGATGATCGAGTGTGGTGCTGCTCCATTAAAAAGCCAAAAGTGTACTAATTATCATAATGATGATGTTGAATAAAATTAAAATAAATAATGGATATTTTAAATTTCTAAAAGTATCGATAAGCTACAATTATTTTATCGATAACACTCATTCCTTACGTTGGAATCATTAAATCGGCTGCTAAATATAGACGTGCCGATACCAATGCATCGCTTATTCAGCTTTTACCTTTGAACTTGCCTTTAGGGTTACATCTTTAAATGAAGCACGAACCGTTAGTAAGTAAATACGTATACCTATTTCGCCAATCAGTCTTTTAAATTGAAATAATAAATTGTGGGAATCGTAAGTCGGCTAACTATTTTTCAATATATTTTTTCAAGAAACACATAACACTTTATAATATTTTTAGGGTTCCGTACGACCGAATAAAAAAACGGAACCCTTATAGGATCACTCGTGTGTCCGTTTGTCCGACCATTCCCGCCCCCTTATCTCCGACTACTGAACCTAAAATTTTGAAAAAAAATACAGATATTAGTTTTCTACTTATAGATTACAGGAAAACCTATAAGAACTCCATGATATTAAAATAACATGGTAAATCACTCAATATTGTGCGGATAGGTAACATCGTACGGAACCCTCTTCACGCGAGTTCAACTCGCACTTGTCCTGTTTTTTTTATAAAGAAACCTAATCACGTTGGTAGTATCAGTATCATTTATTTTTATTTTTGATAATATACAATTTGATATCAGATGGATGACATCGGAAACACCAAGCATTTTTTCGTCTTCACATGAGACGTCGAAATCTTGAACGACGAAACGAACGCATATGTGTAAATGAGTTTATATGAAGTGTGCAGAGCAATAGCTTTTACGCTGGTGTTTCTTCTTGCATCCTTAGGCGATGGTAACTAACTACCATGAAGGAGAATCTTTAGTCTGTTTACGGACCCGATATTATTATTATTATTATTAGATATTATTATTACTAGAATAGAATTAAGTAGACCATTTATTATCTTCATGAAAACTTCATCTTCATAATAGAACTTGGTTTTAAGGAGTAACTAAGAAATTTGTAGCGGTAGGACAGAATCATTTGGTAGCAGATTTTTTATTTTCAGGTCGACAGACAGGCTGACGGTCCACTTGATTGTAGGTGGCTACTATCACCAATAACACAAGCAGCTCCACACCACAGGTGCTGTGAGTGTGCTGTAGACCACAGTAGGATTAAGGATAAGAGATAGGGTAATGGGGTCTGACATCCCTTAGGTACTCCTTCACCGAATCACAACAGCACAAATGCTGTTATTTCACGGCGGTCTTCTGTAAGGAGGTGGTTACTGCCGCCAGATGGGCTGCCCAAATGACTGCGAAACGCAGTATGCCCGTTTTTTTTTTTTTTTTCAAGGAGGGGAAATGCGTTTACGTACTATGATCGACGAGGGGGTGTGTGGGACCCCCTCGTCGGTCCTACCCACTAAAACCGCCTCCATGTTCCACCATCGGCAGTGATAATGGGACCCGAAGTCACAGCGCCACTACAGATGTCGTGTCATAACGTTCCCGCGACTATCTACGACCGCGTAAAAAAAGTCGGTCTGTTTAGCCGGTAGGAGTTCGACATAAGCCCGCAGCATCCCCTATGCTGTAAGGTATCCATGAGGGTTTCCCAACGTTAAAAAAAAAGAATGGCACAATCCCTTCCGTAGTTAATATATAACTGCACTTTACAGAAGACCACCATAAATAACTGATGACGCTGTCTTTTGGTACGTAACTTATATTCTAACTTTATCTTTTATCTTATTCAATGTCTTTGGCACTCATTGCTTGTGTTGAGGCAACTTTAGGCACCTACCTCTAAGTGATCTAACTGTCTGCTTTTATGTAAAATAATAGTGTTATCAATGTCATTGTTTTAATCCTGCATCTATAACAGTCATTGCAATATCTATTAAATTTGAAAGAAAAATGTCGACGAAAAGTGTTTAATGTTCTTCAGGGAAAGAAATTAAATTTCCAAGTCGCTCCCAAGCATTAATCAAAACGTGACGGAGTTTTGAATTATAAAAAACCTCGCCAAGAATAACCTTTGTACGAGTATCTCCTGAATTTCCATAAACGTTTTAAGAGGAGAAAGTCTTTAATAATTTTGACGACCCGTTGGATGAGTGGCAAGGGTGCTTGCCTAACGTCTCAGGGGGCCCCGGGTTCAATTCCCGGCGGGGTCAACTTTGGAAATTTTAATGTAATTTCCAAAATTAACTCTGGTCTGGATTTGAAAAATAGTGGTAGGACACACTGCGTTTCGCAGTCATTTGGGCAGCCCGTCTGGCGGCAGTAACCACCACCTTACCGAATACCACCATGAAATAACAGCATAATACGTGCTGTTGTGTTTCGGTGAGTGAGTAAGGAATACCAGAGCCCATTTCCCTATCCCCTCCTAATCCCTTATCCAATCCTGCTGTAGTCGGCAGCGCACTTGCAGTAGCTGTGGCACTTGTGTTATAGGCGACGGTAGCCACCTACCATCAAGTGGACCGTCAGCCTGTCTGTCGACCTTAACATAAAAAAACCTTATATTTAACAGCGAGCAGTACATAGGCTCATTGATGTGTTACTGATAGGGTGAACATCTAGCACCTATAGTATAGTATATGTACTATGGGTATACTGTAGAGTATACCCATAGAGTATCTCATCTGTAGAACGGAATGTTTTAATACTTATGGGATCCCCACAAATGAGAGCCGTGGTGTCGTCAGTACATTCTTGCTGAAGAACCCTTTAAATAAGAGGACATATTTTTTGTTATGTTTTGGTGAGTACACGTCTGTAGGTTGTGATATCCATAATCCCCTTCCATCAATTCTTTTTTTTCTTTTGAGTAATAATAATAATAATTATTATTATTAAAACCCTTTATTTGTGCTATAAACATAAAAAAAGAATTAAAAAAAAGAAAGAAACAACAAGCAATAGTACCTACAAAAGGCGGCCTTGTCGCTTTATAGGGATTCCTTCCAGGCAACCTTAGGGTAACGAAAATTATATGAAAAATAAAACAATGTGGGTGGTAAAAATGATAGTAAGGTCATCATAAACTTATACACAAATATTAATAAGATAGATTAATAAATATAATATATTAGAAGATAAATCTACATATAAAAATTAAACAAATAAAGTCGTCTTCAGTTTGACAGAAAATGTGTCTTGAGTGCTTTTTTGAATATATTCAGCGATTTAGATTGTCTAGTGATCAAAGGCAATGCATTCCAAAGTTTAAAGGCAAGTATCCTCTTACATCCTTATCCTCTTACATCCATTTTGAAATCATCACTGTTACCTACCCTGTTGTTGAACTTGTTGTGGTGATCCCCCTATCTTATAAGCTATCCCCGCTTGTCTGTCATTTCTGACATAATTATATCAGTTCAAATAATATGTATGCATAAAGTATTTTCACTGTATGATGATATGCGTGACAGTTCGTAACTGACAATTTTAGTGATGCAACCTAACGACATTTAATCGATTGTTTGAAAATATCGAATCATTTGGCAAAGCAAATGGAATTGAATATCGATTTTAGATTTTCAGATTTAGAAATAAACTCTTAAATCTTAAAAAACCGGTTATGTTAAAAAAATTATAGAATACAATGCAGTCTGTTTAAAATAATAATTTATTTATTCATTACTGTCAGAACTCGAAACTTGACAACTCGTATCAGACTCGGAACAAAATTTACTTTTGTTTTATTGTTATTATTAGTCAGCTTTAGTTTTATTATCAAAAAACGATGTTTTTATAAATATATATAATAGAATAAATATTTGTTAAATCTCCGAATATCCAATGGCAAACATAGAGTACTTTCGATATATCGAATATAAGTGAATATTCCTAGTGTCAATCCCTATTGACACAAGTTCCGTTCCACGCGTTTGACACTTTTATAATATATGTTTTTTATTACATTTACCTATTACAATAATAAAATCATTATAAAAGTGATAATTCCTTTTGTTTTTTTGGAATAGATAATTTTTTTTCATACATTTGTTTGTTAATTGTTTTTTTTTTGTGTCAGTTTCTTTTTTAGTTGAAAACAGTATGCGTGACATGAAAAAATGAGAACTGTCACGCATATCATTATACAGTGAAAATACTATAATAAACGCCAAATAAACTGCAAACTGTTAAGAACAAAAGCCAAAGAGTCTCTTCAGACGTATACATCGACAATGAGATTCGTAAGTGTCGCAATTAAGGAAACAAAGAAGGGGGGGACGGACAAAATCCCTTAATGTTCCGTTCCAGCTGACAATGTGTTCGTTAATTCGGTAGCGGTCGGTGTGTAAGCACCCTTAGACACTCACTCTTCCTAAAATACACTTCACTCACAAAGACTGATGACGTAGATTTGGTTAATTCACTTGTAAAATGGAATGAAATCGTTTCGTTTGCGTTCTCTAAAGAGAATACTGAGAAACGTAAAAGATGATTATGAAGTCAGAATCTACGTAGCGTTCAAATTACTTTATTATTTTAGTCACCGGAACCAATTTTCAATAGAGTATATCGCTAGGAGACAATGGCCACATATTACCTTATATGGATGGAATGGCTGCCTCTCTAGTGTTCATTACCTTTAAAATAATGAATGGGTTTGCTTCTGGCCAGCATCTATCCTGTATCATCTATGTAGGAAACATGAGGCCTACGATGAACCTTGAAAAGATTTGGATTGTATGAGTTCGGATATACAAACGCCGGCAGGGAGTTCCAACCCTTAGCAGTGCGCATTATAAAAGATGTTTTAAAGCGCTTGGTCCGAATTAGAGGGATTTCGACAAGGTGAGGACGGTAACCAGCCGCACGTCTGCATGTCCGATAGAAGAAAGGGGAAGGCGGTATGATCTCATGCAGCTCAAGAGCACACTCTTCGAAGTACTTCTTATAGAATGTGTATTATATTTTGCATCAGGCAATTTTGCGTCTTTGTGCCAGGTTCTGCAGCTTAGTTCTTATTAGTGTACTGCCGCCAATGAATGGGATATTTGGCAGTGAGTGTAATATTATAACCGAAAAATTCTTTCAGTAACTTTCCAAAACTATAACTTCCTTATATTGTAGTGTTGGTTGTAATTAATCTTTGTAGTCTTTCATGCCATAAGTGGGAATTTTTTATTTGGTGTCTATTTCTATTTGAATTGTTTACTATATATTATTTGTGCCTGTAAATTTCCCTAAAATAAAATAAATAAATAAATAATACTCCATAGGTAGTACGTACAGGAATGTCTTTAATTCTAAAATGATCCTATTTGTATACAGTATTAACATACCGATAGGTATTAGGTATGCGACGACGTAGGCCTGTTATCTGATACAGCAAAACCGCGGTGTGTGCTTGTATCTGCGTGTCGCAGGTGTTGCACTCCGCAGCGATGCGACAATAGGGAATCGGACAGTAATCAGATTAAAATCTAAAATGTGCTTAGAAAGAAAATATATAATTTTTTACGATTATTTATCGAATAATAATTTAATATTTAATTTCATTTAAATATTTTTAAATGAAGAAATAAAATTTTATTATTTACAATATTTTTAATCTATACTGAAACACCAATCACAGTGCGTGACGTCATTTGTGGGTAATCTTTGTCTTATGCCAATGCAGCTGTTTTGTTATGATATGACCACAAATGACGTTACGCGCTCTCAGATGAACTATCGTGGCGTTTTGGCGGCATTTTCAAACAAACAATATTAAAACATGATTTTGAGTACCTAAAAGGCTATAAATAAATAAAATAGTATTTTTTATGGGAATAAATATCCATGAAGATTAATTTAAAACACTTTCTGAAAATTTGTCCGATCCCCTATTATAAATATGGGTCGCGTAGGTATTTTGCCCTTTTGCCCCGCTGACGAACGTCGGGGAGACAACATTTTGTCGAGAAGCCAATTAATATCGTTGAAATTCCGAAGCATTGGCTGTGATGGCTGCGCTGGCTCCCATTCATCCTCCGTTGTGAATACAGCGATAGTGGTCAAAAAATATACAAACGACGCTGATAAACAGCTCTTTTCAGAGCAATTCCAATTTATCCGTTAATGGGTTGTCTATATATTTCCACACCTTCACTCGGGACGGTAGCTAGAGATACAATAGTGAAGGTGGTATGGCGGTGTGTAAATAACCACCATTGTAATACGTGTGTGGGAGTAGTTTTATGGGGTACCCCATGGTATTGGCTGGCGCTTCACACAAAGTTAAGAGCGATCGAGTAATAGTACCTGCTCGACGGATGCATCCAGGTCCAGGTGTCCTCCAGATGAGTCACCAACACAAATTATTGTCCACAATGAAAACACTACTTTAAAATTATAATGCGTTGCTAGGTTCATAAAGCGTTTTAAAGTAAATTGTTGTTTATAAACGAAGCGAGCGGGTTCGCGTCCGCAATGGACGGCGACAAGCGAACAACTGCTGCCCTCTCTCACCCGAAACTGCTAGGTAGGCCAGCACAACACAAACGCCCAAGCAGAAGGCTTAATGGAGTTATCCTGACATCATGCCTTACTTTTCTTCTACCTGTGTCTATCGACATGAGCGTCAATTGAAACCTCAAATATCGCATGTTATGTGGCTGGCACATTTATTTTCAAAACCAAATTTCATTTTTGCTTAGGTAACAAATTGAATGCCATGATTTCTCTTTAGCGACGGAGTAAATTTAAATTTTTTAATATTACTTTTCCGTATAATGAAATTCTTTGACAATCGTCTCGAAAATTCCAGTTAACCAAATTTCTTACTGTGACTTTTCTATATTACAAACACCGTCTAAAGCCTCAGATACTGGAACGTCTGAAGAACGCTCAGAATTTTTATTCTCTCAGAAGAAAAGAAATGTAATTTCGAACATTTATTATGATCAACTAAATTCATTTTTCTTCGGCACAACGTAATAAATATTTATTAAGCAAATTGACTGAAGCCTGTTACACTCTGTCTCCTTTTCTTATAAATTCTAGTTTATATTTATTATTTCGTAAAATAATAAAATCAATTTTGATGTTATTTTGTTGTTTGCTGTCATAAAAACCATTATTTAAACATGGAAAGGTTTATTTTGCTTTTTATAAGATTAAGCATATATACATTGGTAGAAAATTAATTTTTAAGAATTAATTCATTGGTATACAGACATCTTAACTTTAGTTAGACAGTAAGCACATCTAAATGATTTAAATTCGCATCGCAATCTGTTTTTTTTTATTTTTTTTTATTCAAATATTTCACTAAAAACACAATTTATTTTCGACTAGTTGTTGCATGCGACTTCTTCCGTGTATTTTTATAAAATATTTTTAAAATCGTTCCAGTATTCTTTGAGTTTATTCAATACAAACACACATTTGTATTGAGGGGGAGATGAGGGAGGGTGAGTAGCCTCCCCCACATCCCCCATGTTACTCGCTGATAATGTAGCTTTCTATAGATGAAATAACTTTTAAAATCGGTCCAGTAGTTTTTGAGTTTTGAGGCCATACAAAAATACATACATACATACAAATCATTTCTCTTTATAAAACTAGTATAGACCAGTATAAACTACAACGTATATTAACGTTATTTATTGAGCTGGGTTGAGTTGAAATGAGATTGTATATGTTGCAGTGCCCCCTATCTTACGCACTTAAGGTGGCGCTGCGTACGAGCGTGGGAACTCAGTAATGGGTATTTGGAAGATTTGGTTGTCTCAACTTACTATAATGCGAATAACCGAAGACAGATGCGACGCAAACATTCGCGCCACTTATTCAACTCGCGAAAATAATAAAACATACGCCAGCAATTCCAATATTTTAGAAAAACCTTTATAGATGGTAGCTATTGACATCCCAATTGTAAATGTACATTAAAGGTAGGATGCTTCCATGGATAAACATTTTTGGATTTTAGTCAGTAATTACAAATGTCAAGCCGTGAAAATGTCACAAATTCTGCACATTTTAGAAATTAATTATACTAGATATAAATATTATGTCCCAGAAATGTCGCGTCTTTTATGTATTGCTACGACCTATAAATTAATGAGTAATCATGGAATTACGTAGTTCGAGTTGGAAAGTGCCCTCTTAAAAAGGTAACTTACATTTTGTAGAATATCAAATAATGTTGCAATAAGCATAATTTCTTAATAAGAGTATTTTATTCTTTTTATTTTATTTCATGGAATTTAATTTACTAAGTCACTCAAACAAATTATTCAAACACATTTACATTTTCTTACCAATTACAGCTACATATTACATATTATCTCTGTTAAAAAATAAAAATAAAAAAAACTTATACTAACCACGTAATCATCAACTATTACCAATTAAAAAGTACGAGCCCGTTGGATGAGTGGTTAGGGTGCTTGCCTTAACGCTCTGTTCTATGGTTCCCGGGTTCTATTCCCGACAGGGTCAACTTTGAAAAATGAACTTTTCAAATTTGGCTCTGGTCTGGATCTGGAAAGTAGTGGCAGGACACACTCACTGCGTTTCGCAGTCATTTAGGCAGCCCGTCTGGCGGCAGTAACCACCCCCTTACAGAGGACCACCGTGAAATAACAGCACGTGTGCTGTTGTGTTTCGGTGAGTGAGTAAATGGATGCCAGAGCCCGTTTCCCTATCCCCTCCTAATCCCTTATCCTTAATCCCACTGTAGTCGCAGCGCACTTACAGCAGCTTTGGCGTTGCTTGCGTCATAGGCGACGGTACCCACCTACCATCAAGTGGACCGTCATCTGTCTGCCGATCTTAACATAAAAAAAAACATGAAATGTAAGGACGAGGAGTAATGCGTATACTTAAAATTTAATTTAATTTATTTAATCTTCTATATATAAAAATGAATCCCCATTTCCCTTGGTCACGGCATCACGCGTGAACGGGTAGACTGATTTTAATTCGGTTTTCACTAATGGAAAGAGGGATAAACGGGGAATGTTCTTATATATAAAAATTGCATCCCGGGCGAAGCCGGGGGCGTGTCGCTAGTTAATTATAAAAGTCAAAGTAATATCAAATAAAATAAATTTAACATATCTATTACTATACATATATTATAATAAAATCATTAAATATTTTTCCAAAAAAAAAATTAGTACAATTTTTACACGTTTTACTTAAGAATTTTTGTCTGTTTCTCTGTGCGTTTGTGCATTGAATGCGGTTTTCAGTCATGTATTGTAGCAAGCTTCCCGTAACATTTAGTATTCATTCCAATCGGTTTACAAACAAAAAAGTTACGCGCTATACCGAAGCGGTCAGCTAGTCTTCAATATATTTGATGAAGTTTTAGTCGAGAGGAAATGACAATCTTTTTTGTACGTGTATGGTTACGCTGCTCTGTGTTACGCGCAGAGCCAATGTTCACGAGGCTTCATGATAAAACTCTCACAAGCATTTTGCTAATTATTGCCCGAAGGGAAATTATTGACGAAATTTGCACCTCGCTTGTGTACCGCTAGGAATACATCGAGGAGTTAGTTAGCGAAATACATCGAGGCGTTAACGCCAAGTATAAATAAGAGAGCAGGCGGGCGAGATGAATTAGTAGTGCGACAACCAGCGATACGAAAGCGACTCCTCGAAGCCTTTGCGAAGTTGACCGGCGACACATTAAGGGAATCATTGACGACTTTTGGCAAGTTTAACGGTTTCGTCGCCCAAGTTTGGTGATTTTGGCAGTCACCTTGGTTTCTGAAAATAAATCGTTTTATTTCGCTCATTGCGCGGCATTTACACTCACCTGCACGTTACATTATTTATTTATGTATTATTTATTTTTTAAACATTTAAATAACCACATTTAACTCTCTGTGCAGATATGTCTGTATCAAACACACACACTTTAAAATATTTTAACTTAAACATATAACTTTTGACTGGGGCGTTTACACTTGACGGCACATTATCGTTAACTCAAGTGATTAATGTTGTTGAAAGTTTGAAGCGAATGTAACACAATAGGCTATGAGTTTTGCGATCTGCATATTTTATGGCGCTAATATCATTATACCAAAGTTTTGTACATACATATAACAATAGTCTAACTATGTTGCGAGCTATGCCATGCTTCGCTCGGAAGTTATCTACGTGACAAAATTCTCAATATAGATAAATTAGTCCGTTGGATAACTGATTAGTCTTTAAATATATTAAATTAATAATTGTCATCGGAACCAATAATCGTCAAGAAGTCCAATCCCATGTCGCTTTTTTATAATTGTGCAACGGACAGGTAGACAAGACGATAAGACCAATAAAGCTACAGTGACGAATTTGTGCTTTTTGAGATTTTTTTGAGAACAATATTTTTTTATTCAGTGTAGTTCAATAGCATCAGTTAAATTATGTTCTCATGTGATAGCTATAGTATCAGGCTATAAGAATAAAAATAAATTATAGCTTTAGTAATAATGGATTACTCCCAATAAAAGAAATTGTTTACGAATTCGGAGAATATATATGCTGCTACTGTTGTTACTGAACATACATGGGGGTCCATTGGTATTGGGCCCCTCTACCACCACACCCCGTTTGATCCGTCGATGCTGGGTCAGCCTGTATATTTTTTTCAAATCAATTGTGTTGTTTATTTCTTGTAACATCTTTATTAAACAATGGATATTTTTAGTATTTAGCGTTTGTCTCCACCTTATTAAACGAATGAATTTGAAAACTGACCAAGGGATTTCTACTCCCACCGTACCTACATTAAATTACTTTGTCCATTATAAAAATGTATTAATATACATGTGTGTGTGTACGAAAACGTGGCACAAAAAACGGAGCAAATTATGCCCCACAAACATTGTTCACGAAATTTCTTTACTGTACTAATCAGTAAAAGAAGTTTCCGAGCTGAGGCAGTTAATCACAACTTTCCCGCGTAAATTTCTCTCTTGTCACACAGTTTTATCAGGGTGACAATATTGACTGAAAATATATAGTTCCTCACTATTGTCATAGCAAATGTAACTAAGAGATTTTGGGTCTTATTAATCGGTTAATTCTTTTAACATTCCATTTTTTCCATTTTTTATGTTAACGTCGGCGGACAGGCTGACGGTCCACTTGATCGTAGTTGATTACCGTCGCCTATAACACAAGCAACGCCACAGGTGCTGCAAGTGCGCTGTCGACTACATCAGTAGGATTAGGGACGAGGTATTGGGAAGGGTTAGGGAAATGGGCTCTGGCATCCCTTACTCACTCACCGAAACACAACAGCACACGTGCTGTTATTTCACGGTTGTTTTCTCTAAAAGTTTGGTTACTGCCCCCAGACGGGCTGCCCAATTGACTGCGAAACGCAGTGTGCACTACTTTCCAGATTCCAGCGCCAACTTTGAAGAGTTAATTCCCAAAGTTGACCCTGCCGGGAATAGAACTTGGGAAACCTAGAACAGAGCATTAAAGCAAGCACCCTAACCACTCATCTAACGGGCTCGTCAAAATCTACACGTATTGTCATATTATTTTTACTATGAATAAACAGGTCTATATATGATTGTAAATTATGAAATTTTATGGTCACCCTAACAGTGACCCAGCACTATATCATACTGTATGTAACAAATAAATAGCGCAAAAACTGAGCGCACTTCCTGCGGTCTTCATAATTAACGTGACACATAAAAATATTGTGGGAAAATGTCACAGCCTTTTATACACCTATTTGTATTACAATATGTAACGTAGTGCTGTCTCAATATTTGTCGATTATAATGAAGAATCTAATTTTCTATCTGAGTATAGGCATGTCTTTTTTTTTTCGAGTAGAAATCCATTTACAGATTTCCTAGGCGGTTCCTGGCTAGGCGGTAGGGGTATGTGGGGATTGTGGGGGTCACCAGTGCTCCGCGTTATGCTCTAGGTCTTAGCGGCACTGGCACTACCCACTAAAACTCCCCGGTGTCTCCTTGCCCTGTGAGAGGGATGGACCGGGCTCTGCCGAAGCAACAACTCCGATCCACTTCAGGGCAGCTTAGCCACTGCTGACTAAACTAACTCCAATGGGGGATTGCCCGGAGGCACCAGGGCAATCCCCACACGGGGGGCACCTTGTGCAGGCACACACAGCTAGCCAGCCATGTGCGCAGGTCTCCTAGGACATTAAAAGGCGGGCTTGATGTGCCCGCTTTCTCCTGCCCAACCGCCTGCGTCTGGGGGAAGCGAAACCGGCCTCTTCCTCTCGCTCCCTCTCGAGTATAGGCATGTCTAATTGTCAATTGGAGTTGAAGAAGAAGTGATGGCCCTACACTATCAGGGTTTCCCAACCTCTTTTCTGGGGCCTAACTCTATTATAATCTAATGTAACTCATCAACGCCGATGAACACTGATGATGAAATGATGATGAAGATCGCTGTGAAGTAACAGCACATATTAGTGTTAGTTCTTACATCTTCCCCAACTGAGCACTGTGTAGGCTAGAGAGACAACCCTAGGAAGTAATTAAATAAAAAAATGACCAAACAAAAAAGTAACTACCTAACAAACCAACTAATACAACATCTTTGTAACAAACCATATTTTAATCTTTTCATAACGTTCCATTTTACGCGGTCTAACAAAATATGTATTAATAAAAAGACGGTAAAAAAAGGGAGCTGTAGCAACAAGCAGACATGTGCTTCTCTCCACAAATATTTATGGGAAAACAGGAGCTTGTTGTATAAAATAATATGTCGATATTTCTGAAGCGAAAAACCTCACCGCGTTCACTATCCTTGAGGGAATAAAATAACAGGGCCTCTTAAATAGGCGTGCTCTTTTTTATTTGGAAATAAAAATAATATTTGATACTCGCAATAGTCCGCGACTTTGTTTGTATGCGGATTTTTGGTATTGGTAATTGGAAATTTTGGTATCAGGGATTTACATTTTTCTCAGCAAAACACATGAAAGTGGGGTTTGGTATTCTGTTTCTTTATGTTACTGACTTCATTTTTTCAGTTGGATTACACGATTGGTAAACTTTTATAACAGAGAAAAAAAATTAAAAGAAACCTTTTTTAAAACACAGTTTTACATATTACATGCAAACGGGACCAATTTATACCTCCAAATATTCTATGTACAGTTTAAGTATAAACATACACTTTATTTTAAGTATAAACATACACTTAATTCAAAATTAAGTATAAACATACACTTTAATTTTACAGTTGGATTTCTTAAAATACGTTATAGTTTTTTTAATAAAAATCGTTTTGTCGCATACGACCTTACGACATAAGCAAGCGCGCTCTCGTTTTTGTATGCAATCAGAGCCGTATTAATTGTTTATCGCTGCCTCGCCTTAATAACATAGGAACACTAAATATTTAATTGGACGAATTAGTCTAGATTTTTCTCTAGTAGAATAGAGTACTAAGAGCAACAAATTTAAAACATGAATTTTAGTGCAAATGACTACATATAACACGTATATTTGGTTGTTATGTTGTAACAAATAACCAAAAATAAAAAACCTCATTTGTTTGTTTGTATAGTTTGTTTGGTTTATAAAATTTATTAATTTCAATTGAAGAGGTAGTCGTATTTATTTAATAAACGCAATGAAAGATGAACAAACAGATATTAATATTTTATGTTTACAATTTTTGATTTCATATGATGTACCTACAGTGTCATTTATGTACCTACCTACATACATTACATATTTAATTATGTACATTAGGTACATAATGTACCTAATTTGTGTTTAAACAGAAAATTTTGCAGTCAGCTCTTGAATATTTAAGTCGCTATAAAAAGAAACTTTATTACCGATCACAGACAAATAAAAAACAAATTTTTAATTAATACTTCAACAACATTATAAAATTAACGCTAAATAATATTATCGAATACCAGTTTTTCGGTTTTTATCACTCTTAGCCGTCGATAGGTTTTGTGTCGATGAATTGCGATCTAATGTCAACGCGGTTGACTTGCGGTAGTCTAGGGCCAGTTGCAAAAAAAAAACATTATGGAAAAATTGATTTGAACGCGAAGCGCGTATTTCTTTATCGGGAAGAATTTTGATTGTTAAAAGTGAATAATATACGAATTTTGTGCGACTTTTGTAACGGACCACTCACTTGAATTTTGTATCCGTATTGCGAGACTAAAGGATGATTTATATTACACCGGGCCGTGCCCCGTCCGTGCCCCGGCCGGAGCCCGGTGAAGATATTGTTAGTATGCGTTTGTATGAACCAATTCATATTACACCGGGCCGTGTCCGTGCCAAAAAATGTTTGTTTTCACTGTGCGCTCGGAGACAGCTTCGCGAGGCCTGCTCGGGGTATAGTATTAATTTTTTTAGTGGTATCATTTAATGCAAATTTAGTTTCTTTTTTAAATTGTTAAAATTATAAATTAATTAATTAACCCGAGGCTGACTGCCCCGAGGTACAATATTTTATCTCGAGGTACAATATCACAATATTTTCTGGTAGGTATAATATATTTCTGCTTAAATATTTTTTCAAAAAAAGAATTTCATAAATATCTCGGGAGCGGTGCGTCACAGACTGTCGGTGTTGGTACTCATTTAAGAGGTCTCGGGGAGAGGAATTTTCGGGTGAAGACGAAATTTCGAAATTCGCATTTTTGGACTTTTCAAAAATATCTCGGAAGTGGTGCGTCGCAGACCCCCCGTGTTGGTACTCATTTAAGAGGTCTCGGGGAGATGAATTTTTCGTTAACGACGAAATTTCGAAATTCACATTTTCTTTGAAAAACAAAATAATCATCTGTTTAAAAACAAAAAAGTTACGCGTTATTCCGAATACCACGCATACGAAGTCGCGGGCATAGCTAGTATAGTAATATTAATACAAAATAGTATAACAGTACTTGGAAATGACAAGGCACGGGCAACGCCCGGTGGCGGCCCGTCGGCGGCACGGTGACAAATAGCAAACCCGGCCGGGGCACGTTGAGAAAAACACGGTGAGCGCCCGGCCCGGTGTAATATGTTTCATCCTTAAGGGTACAGTGATTTTAGTTTCGATTTATGTGGAAGCGTCAAATGGCGTTCGAACATTTTGAACAGTGGCGCGTAAAGGATCAAACATATTCACCGGGCCGGGCGCTCACCGTGCTTTTCTCAACGTGCCCCGGCCGGGTCAATGAACGCTGGAGGATAGGTTTTAGTCCCAAATTAAAATAAACTATATATGAGCGATAAAGATTGAATAAATATTTTAACACAAAAGAAAAAGTCGCCGACAAAAGCTAATGTTTCTATATAACTTGTAAGTTACACCCACAGATTTGGCATCGTCGGAGAACCCTCTCTGGCATAAACAACGCTTATTATTATCAAAGAAGCGTTATAATTAAGTACATATTTTATTTGAACAGGCTTAAAAGGTGCAAAAAACAGACGCAACCTTCTGCACACGCAACCTTTCGTTTGCTCTTGACATTTTCAAATTAACTCTGTTCAAATGTTTTTATATAAAAGATAAGCTATACAAAACATTTTTTGCTACCCCACCTGGTTTTTACCTCGCGCCAAATGGAAGGTGGTTTAATTAAATTTTTCCCCATTATCATATATAATAATGTAAATTGTCTCTTTTCATGGTTGCAACAGTTGACCAAAATCAACACCCATTTGGGCAGCCCGTCTGGCGGCAGTAACCACCCCCTTACAGAAGACCACTGTGAAATAACAGCACGTGTGCTGTTGTGTTTCAGTGAGTAAGGGATGCCAGAGTAATGTATCCCTATCCTCCCTCCTAATCCCGTATCCTTAATCCTATTGCAGTCGGCAGCGCACTTGCAGCAGCTTTGGCGGTGCTTGTGTTATAGATGACGATAGCCACTTAAACACAAGCAACGCCGTTCTACAAGGCGCCGTTTCACACTGCGTTTCGCATTCACCACCGTGAAATAACAGCACGTATGCTGTTGTGGTTCAGTGAGTGAGTAAGGGATGCCAGAGCACATTTCCCTACCCCGCCTCCTAATCCCTTATCCTTAATGCTATGGTAGTCGGCAGCGCAATTGCAGCAGCTTTGGCGTCGTTTGTGTTATAGGCGACGGTAGCCACCTACCATCAAGTGGATCGTCAGCCTGTCTGCCGATCTTAACATTAAAAAAATTGATAAAACTAGATTACTGGGGCGAGTAATTGAAAAGGATAATCAAATAAAACTCAATGTGATAATCAAATGTGACCACAGGAACGTGATGTATTGACCTGACAGTTTTTACCGCAAACTTAGCGGCTTGGTTACAAGTAGTTTGCGTCCTATATTTCAACAGTCTGCGACAGAACTTTTAAATGAAACTCGAATTTTGTTAGTGAATACCCTTTCAATCACAGTTGGTGTTTCACGCTATATCTCGTTTTAACAATAACAACGCGCGGCGACCTATTTTTATTCCAGCACCGATTTTTTTGTTAGTGAACTTTTTTTTGACATTCTCAAAAATACAGCGTAATTTAAAAAAAGTTTAAGTGCAATTTTTCTTTATTCAAAAATCGAAGACTTGGATCCTAGAAACAAATTTTCCTATCTCTTATGGTTTAAGATTTGCCCTCGCTGACCCATTTGAATTGATCAGGTCTTACAAAAAAAACTTTGGTTCACAAACTTTTCAAAGTGTCACATGAGGATAATGGTTTCCGTGAGTTTTATATAAAGCTTTTAGAGCTTATAAGTCCTCGTTATTTTGCCAAGTTTCCGAACATTGCATTTGAATGCGCAGCATGAACCATCGATTTATCGAACACTCAGTATTGAGAAGTGTTTTGTGGCAGTCCACGACTTTTGGAGTGCAAAGTAAACTCTGTCTGTTCAAAGAAAACTCACTTAAGCGAGTCACCAAACTAAACATTTATATTCACTCAGATGCACTTTTGTTGGCACATTTGAACTTGTTTCTGTATTAAAATATACTAGCGACCTTCGCATTGGAAAGTAGTGGCAGGGCACACTGCGTTTTCGCAGTCATTTGGGCAGCCCGTCTGGCGGCGGTAACCACCCCCTTACAGAAGATCACCGTGAAATAACAGCTAGTGTGCTGTTGTGATTCGGTGAGTGAGTAAGGGATGCCAGAGCCCATTTCCCAAACCACTCCCAATCCCTTATCCTTAATCCTACTGCAGTCGGCAGCGCACTTGCAGCAGCTTTGGCGTTGCTTGTGTTATAGGCGACGGTAGCCACCTACCATCAAGTGGACCGTCAACCTGTCTGCCGACCTTAACATGAAAAATGATGCAATTTGTTTCTTCAAATTATATACCTTTCTCGCTCTTTCCATTAGAAAAGTCCATGGGATGGTTTAGGAAAGTTTAGCAGAGAAGCAAACAGATGCGGACATCGGATAGACTATTTAGTTAGCCTCGTTTTTGGATAGCCTCGTTTTTGGAGTGCCTCTCAAATGTTTTATGAAACAAGTTCATGCATTTCATGCATTTATCAGAAAGATATCGGCGTCGTTGCAAGAGAGGACCCGAGCTAGACAGCATTTTAACAACTGTTACTGAGAGATTTTAAATTTTTAAACATTTTATGAATTTTCCAATATAATAAGTTTTTCGGCATTGTATATTAAATAATAACTAATAATTGATCATGTTGTCCGAAATTAATCCACACTAATATTATAATAGGGGATCGGACAGTAATCAGATTAAAATCTAAAATGTATTTAGAAAGAAAATATATAATTTTTTACGATTATTTATCGAATAATAATTTAATATAATTCATTTAAATATTTTTAAATAAAGAAATAAAATTGTATTATTTACAATATTTTTAATCTACACTGAAACACGAATCACAGTGCGTGACGTCATTTGTGGGCAATCATTGTCTTGTCTGTAGTGCACGGCTATCACTTGTTACATCTGTTATTTCACTTTCTAGAATCAATACCAACGATATTTTTTTCGTTCCATAATAACAAATAAAGAATCTACTCATCGAAACAAAACTTCTTGCGAACTTATGCCAATGCCGCTGTTTTGTTATAATATGACCACAAATGACGTTACGCGCTCTCAGATGAACTATCGTGGCGTTTTGGCGGCATTTTCAAACAAACAATATTAAAACATGATTTTGAGTACCTAAAAGGCTATAAATAAATAAAATAGTATTTTTTATGGGAATAAATATCCATGAAGATTAATTTAAAACACTTTTTGAAAATTTGTCCGATCCCCTATTGTGAAAGTATCTCGTCTGTCTGTCTGTTACCTTTTCACGCCTAAACAGCTGAAACCATCATCATGAAATTTTGCATAAACGTTGTCAGGAATGCAGGAAAGGACATAGGGTACCTTTCATCCAGAAAAAAGTACTGTTTCCGAGGGATAACTGTTCCAAAGTTATAACTGCAATAAAGATGTTAGGCGTTACATTGCTCATATATTTAGTCGGGCGTTATTTGTTTGTTTAACGCGGTCGAAGCCGCGGGCACCAGCTATTAAATAACTAAATTATCATAGTGCTATGACCATTAGAAGTCGAGCAAGAAGAAAAAGAACAAGAAAGGCGATGAGATGCGACGCGTTGGGTTAAACGAACAGTACCGAGATGACACGAAATGTGCATGCCATTGTCAATTTCAATAAAGTGCTGGGGACATCCGCGAGACACAGCTAGCTTAGTATAAATAAAATAATATTTTCCATTATTTACATAAAAATACAACTATATCCTAGACATCTATATCCTAGATATATAAAAACAATTGTCAAAAATGGATAAGGAATATGCTTCACAATGCAATGTTCTGTTGAATGGAGTCCGTATTATCAAATACATAAGAATAGGATAGAGAGAGTGCAGAAGAAATTTTTACGACACTTAGCATACAAGGACAAAATGTTAAAAAAGTTAACAGCTACACTGATCCCTAAAATGTGTGCAGAGAGTGTAGTGCATAGAGTGTCTCCTAAAATGTATGGAGAATGTGCATCTATACTGTAAGATTTAATCCAACCGGAACCGTTCCACTTGCGGACCACTAGACGTGGGCAGGTGTTTCATCCCTTCGTGGTCGATGTACCTCGATCACGAACAAAGCGTTTCAGTTCCACCTTCCTTGTTAGAACTGCTAAGGAGTGGAACTCAATGCCTGCGTCTGTGTTCCCACAGAACTACAACCTCGGGGTCTTCAAAACTAGGGTAAATGGGCATTTACTAGGTAAGCGTGGTCCACCTTCGGCCACATCTGCACCTCACATCAGGTGAGATAGTGGTCAAGCGCTACCTCGATTTCATAAAAAAAAAATATATATATATATAAAACTTTGTCACTGTCCAATCGCAGGGACTATATTGATCTCTCTTTCTTGAAAAATATTATGGATGGAGGGATCGATTGCCTAAATCTGCTGAGCAGGGTACGATTGGCGGTACTAAAGAGTAATTCGAGTTCGCATATTAAGAACAGGCTAACGTTCAGGCCTAGAATCGCCCAAAGTAACCTGGATGGAGCCGCTCCCTTGCGCAGAATAGTCGTCACCTACAATAATTTAATTAGGGGAACTGGCATAGATATCTTTCAGTATTCCTCCGCATGTTTTAAAAGAAGGGTTAAAAAATTTCTTTTATCACTTACTGCATAATGGTTTGTCATTTTTGGAGTTTTTGTTTACTATTCTTTTATTATTGTTTTTTTTTGTTTTCGTCTTAATGCATGCCAAGTTAACCTATAAGTGGAGTATATGATATTATAAATGAATTTTTAAATGTGTTTACGTATTAAGGATGGTTTTATACTACGTTGGATTCCTAATAAAATAAAATAAAATAAAATAAATATTTTTTTATGTTAAGATAGTCAGAGGGGCTGACGGTCCACTTAATAGATGGCTACCGTCACCAATAACACCAGCTAGGCCACAGGTGTTGCAAGTGCGCTCCCGACAATAGTAGAATTGAGGATAAGGGATTAGGAAGGTGTGGGAAAATGGGTTCTAGCATCCGTTACTGACTCGCCACTCACTTACACTTGTTTCTGTTAGACGGGTTGCTCAAATGACTTCTTAACGCAGCGTGTCCTCCCACTACTTTAAATAATTCAATTTCTTAATTAAAATAATAATAGTTGATATTTTTCACACTTTGGAAAAGCTCTTCCAATGGCTTTCCGTTTTCAAGCAAATAAACGTCATTTAATTGTCGTTAACGGAATAAAGCTTACATAAAATGAGCGAAATTTTAATTGAATGAATACAGTTTCGCCAAGATTTGTATAGTTACATTGTTGTGTACACTATCAGCCGCTTCCGGGTCACCACACATCTCCAACTTTGTTCAAGATAAATTGATTTATTCCGCTGGACGCGAGAATTTCCATTTTCTGTTTGTTTATGTACAACGGAAACGGAAAATAAAAATATATGAAATGTCCCTTATATCATTGCTTTGCAATACCATCTAAACTTTTTGGAAATATTTCTAGCGTCGAGTTTATGAATTCGCTCGTACCATTATTTCCATTAAAGTTAATGGTTATTATATCAGTAAAAAAAACTTCTCACTATGTTCATGCTATTGATAGATTCACACTATTAAATTCATTGGATATTTAGCGCAAAGTATTAATGGACTAAGAATTTACTTAAAAAATGTGTTACAAAATCAAACACCATTACTTGTTCCAACTTTCCGAGATTATTCCAGTGGCGAATGATCTCGAACTTATTTGCATGAGGTTGTGCTCAAATCTCAACTTCGGCACTTCTATCGAGTCAAAAGCCCAAACAGCGGCCATCCGAAATAGGGTGAAGCGATGCTTCACACCTGGACAGCTCTTCTTGTATAAGGCACATATCCAATCTTGCATGGTGTATTGCTATCACCTTTGGGATGGCTCAGCAAAATGTTAACTTACCGCACTCGTCTCGGTGGATCGCAGAGCTAGGAGGCTCATTGGCGATGATACACTAATAAAAACTAAGCTGCAGAGCCTGGCACATAGACGCAAAATTGCTGGTGTGTATTCTATAAGATGTACTTAGGAGAGTGTGCTCGGGAGCTGCATGAGATCATACCGCCTTCCCCTTTCTTCTATCGGACATGCAGACGTAGGGCTGGTTACCATCCTCACCTTGTCGAAATCCCTCTAATTCCGTCCGAGCGCTTTAAAACATTTTTAATAATGCGCACTGCTAAGGATTGGAACTCCCTTCCGGCATCTGTATATCCGAGCTCATACAACCCAAATCTTTTCAAGGTTCGAGTGAACAGGCATCTTTTGGGTGAGCTCGCTTCATCGTCGGCCTCATCCTTCCTACATGGATAAATGCTGGCCAAGAGCAAACCCATCTTTAATAATCAGTGAGTTTGACGTGAATACTTCTTTGCTTCAATAGTGGAAGACAATTCAAAAAACTGATAGCAAAATCGGGGGAAACAGTTTGATGCTGTAGCTACAAACTGTCATGTACATCCAAAATTTAATTACACCACTCGATAACTAAAGGATCAAAGAATTCGTTGCGTTGAGTGTGGACTGTAACGCATCGCTGGCGGTGGAGGAGGTTACACCGCCATTTTAAGGTCGTTTTGCTGCGTCACATAATGTCCGTTTGTTACGTGCGGGATGAGTTAAAATGCCATGTAAGGGCGAAACGAATGATTTATTTTCACAAACCAAGATGACTGCCAAAATCATTAAACTTGCCACTTGTCCGATGAAACCGTTAAACTTGCCAAAAGTCGTCAACGAATCCCTTAATGTGTCGCCGATTCACTGTCGCGAATAATTTCGCAAAAGCTCCGAAGTGTCGTTTTCGTATCGCTTGTTGTCGTATAACTCCTACTCTCGACCTGCTGCATTCTTATTTATACTTGACTCCAAACGCCTCAATGTATTTCGAATTTTCTAGAAAATGTGAACAAGATTGTAAACAAGCCATTGAAAGTTCGGGAATTGTATTTCTGTTGAAATGCAAACTCTATGTTGTAAACATAAGGATCAATTTCCTTTGACACTAGTCGCGAAGGAGCGAGGCTACCATCGCTAGTGTACAAATGGTTTTTTTTTAAATTTATATACAGACACGGCTCCTTTACGATTTTATTATATGTATGTATTGATAACAACAAATTTAGATAACTTTGCAATAATAGATAACTTAGATAACATTTCTTTCATTTCATTTTTTATTTTGCGTCCAATCCGCAAATGACAGTTGTAACGACAGCAATATGCATATACATTGTATTGCTTGGTGTGTGCATCAGTGTATGTACTCAGTGTGTCTGGCGGTCCCGATCCTGTCGGTTGTATAATAACTGATAAATAATAAAATGTGTGATTAACTATACTCTGTATTGGTCATTTCACAACCCTTCGGGATGCGCGAGACCCTCACACAGTCATCTTAACACCTCATCAGCGCAGGCCTCCCTCCATTTCCAAATAACCTTCTGTCTCTTGTCTTCCTCATCAATTTCTGTCCATATTTTGATATAAACATCAGCACACCTTCTTTTTGGCTTTCCTCTCTTCTCCTTTTTGCCTCTCGAGAGACCCGTTCTGTCATTATTTTGGTCAATCTTTTGTTCTCCAATCGACACAGCTTGATTGTTTCCGCCCATTTCCATTTCAACAGCTTGATGGCTGACTAGGACATTTGTTTTTTTTTCTGATTATTTCATTGTTAACCTTATCAATTTTAGGTTTAGCATACTCGTAGATATATACGTCACTCAAAATATTGAAAGGCTCGTACAGTGTAGTAACAACATTGCACAAAAAGTTAAAGCTAAACTTTATTCGTACAATAAAATGTGTAAATTATTACCCTCTCTGTATGCATTAAAATAATATCGGGTCGTGTGCACCGAGTCTTCCCAAATAGTGCACAGTGTGCGCAAACAAGCCATAAATTCAGAGATTTTAAAAGCATTTTATCTCTTTGTTTGTTTGGCACAATACCGGTCGAATGTAAAATACTCAATGCAGTGTGATATGGTGCTAACTTATCTGGTTATTCGGATTATTTAAATTATAAAAATTTTAAAAGTAGCGATTGTTCTTTGTCAGTCTAAACATGTCATGTCATGTCATGTCTAAACATTATGTCTTGTCATGTCTTAGATACGCAGTAGGACTGTGTATGATGCGTAGACTGCTGCGGAGTAGGCAAATAAAATATTGTTACGTGCGGGGTGAGTCAAAATGCCGTGTAAGGGCGAAACGAACGATTTAATTTCACAAACCAAGATGACTTCCAAAATCCCTAAACTTATCCGATGAAACCATTAAACTTTCCAAAAGTTGTCAATGATTCCCTTAATGTATTGCCGCTGTCGCAGGTAACTCCGGAGAATCGCTTTCGTATCGCTGGTTGCCGCACCACTAACTCATCTCGCCCGCCTGCTCTCTTATTCACAGTTGGCGCCAACGCCTCGATGTATTTCGAATTTTCCAGAAAATCTAAACAAGATCGTAAACAAGTCATTGAAAGTTTGGGAATGCTATTTCTGTTGAAATGTTGTAAACATAAGGACCAATTTCCTTTGACACTAGTCGGGAAGGAGCGTGGCTACCATCGATAGGGTGGGCCGTTCGAGACTTTCGGCAGACGCGAACGCTTTTTCCAGAACGTTCCTTAGTTAGTCGTTTTAACATAGTTTTAACACTATAAAACCGTGGATATTTTTTAATCAGCTTAAAATAATCGGCAAAAAATAGTCCATATTCGTAATCCACTGTAGCATGTTACAGACATTTCTCTATGCTAGAAGGTTATATTATAACCTATGACGTAAAGGAATATTTGACTTTAATACGTTTTGTATATTTAAACCCTTTAGTTACTACATTAATTAACAGCAAAATTTTGTGCGTTCGCGCCATGAATGATTTAATTAACAATTTAATGTACTTTAAAACAAGGTTAACATCGACCCGTCAAGTTCGATGGGAGTAATTGACGGACCGCTTTATCCAATTCTCTATTAAAAGTTTTTAATCACGTCGGCGAAGGAATTCTTTCGGGCGGCTAAGTGTCCGGCAATAATAAGTTGCAAAGGTATTAAGTCTCAGATTTGAAGCGTAAAAAGCGACGATAACAGGCGGGGACGTCGTTTAGCGTTATGGGCCAACTTCTAACGAGCTGTCATAAACTGGATATTTACTTTCTCCATCACCTTCGGGGCAGGTTTCAAGGTAAAAATGTACAACGGGTGTTGTTATCATAAAATCTTATGACCGAACTCCTGAAGATCTCTGACTTCTCGGCACTTAGTACTCTATTGGTGGCTCCCGTATATTTCAACCCATCTCTTTATTTTCTAGGTCGGCATTAACTTTTTACAGGATTGTCACAAAAATGGCGATGAAAATAAATTGTTTATTATAAGTGAGCCCTTCAGTGGAAACAAAAGGAGCTCGTAAACCCGTTATCCGTGAAATTGCGTTTTTATAGCGACGTGGATCATCGTACGTTTATTTTAACATTTTAACCGTTGGAGAGTTTTTTTTTTCTATTTCCATTTGCTGAATCTACTTAGTTTACAAAGCACTTAAGTACAAGTATTTACTTAGTGCAAATTATTTCCAATATTACTAAAACCCATTGAGGTATGTATTTTTTTTATTGACACACGTGTACTATAAACTCAATTAAGTTTCTAGGGTTCACTTAAGTTGTCTCCTATGACAAAAATATAAACAGGATTATTGTTACAAACAAATACATACAAAAATAAGAAGTAAATATTTGTAGGTTGATAAAGTTTTAAAACGCTTCAATACAACGAACTCATATAAATGCATCCTTGCCATCTGTTTGCAGATTATTAATAAGATAAGGTACTGAATAACCCAATCTACGTTTGTCATATAAGTTATTATATTTTGGCAGTTCTAGTATCATGTATGATGTAATATTATGCATCAACAGTCCCTACTGCAGGGGCACAGACCTGGACGAGCACATACCCAAACGCCCTCTTAACAAGGGCGTTTGGGCCATATGGTCCACCACGCCAGACCAGTGAGAGTTGGTGAACTTCAAATGCTCCTTAAGATTTCTTCTTTAGCGTATGCAGGTTTCCTCACGATGTTTTCCTTCACCGGTTGTTCAAGTTTTGATGTAGTTACGTACAAGTAATGCTTGATTTTGATAATATTTATAGTTATAACTATAGTTATAATATTTATAACTAAATACGCCGCAGGGCTAAAAGGAAATTTATGAAGTCAAATCATACGATACGACACGCTACGCTGTATTCTTGAACCTCCTTTGAAGCTATATTGCTGCTAGGATATAACTTTCTTGCGTTGAAAAAGTTGTAAATGTTTTTTACAGCGCTTGCATTTTTTGATCAAAGCAGTTTTAAATAAGATAAGGTGTACAGTTTAATAGAAAGCACGGTTCTCTGGAAATCTGGAATCTAGTTTGTAGTACATTTATATCATTGCTAAAACCTATTCTTAACGTACATGTGCCTAGTGTGATCTGCTTTAGTTCGTAGAAATCTTACGCAATTTTCGACAAGCGGTTATCGCGTAGTGAGCATTATGTCCGCTTAAATTCTAAAAGATCCTGTGAGACTACCAAAAATATTATTTGGTTCGGCACTCCTGTAGTGGTTTTAGTGGACTATATAGAGTGCGATCAATCCAAGTGGGTCGGTGAGGGCAAATCTCAAACCATAAAATATATGAAAATGTGATCTTGGGAACTAAGGCTTCGATTTTTGAAAAAATAAAAACTGCATTCAAACTTTTTCAAATTAGTTCAGTTCAGTTTTTATTTTTTTCAAAAATCGAAGCCTTGGTTCCTATGAACACATTTTCATATCTCTTATGGTTTGAGATTTGTCCTCACCGACCCACTTGGATTGATCACTAACCTACGGATGGGTAAGCATGAGATGACCTCGCCAAAGGCGAGCGTTCTTTCGATAAGCGCTTCGATAAGTGATAAGCGGTTTGTGGAATCCAGGCTTCTAGATGTTTGTAACGATTCAAAGGTATAGTGAACGAACAGCGAATATGGATTAGGATTAAAAGATTAGATATTAGGAATGCGGTGCTCAGCGGTACAAAGGGCCTTAAATATTTAGGTGCATATTAGATTTTTGCTTTTAATTTTACGCTTTCTCGAAAATTTATTAAATTATCTTCAACTGAAATCAACTTATAGCCCGTTGGATGAGTGGTTAGGGTGCGTGCCTAAACGCTCTGTTCTAGGGTTCCCGGGTTCGATTCCCGGCAGGGTCAACTTTGAAAAATCAACTTTTCAAATTTGGCTCTGGTCTGGATTTGGAAAGTAGTGGCAGGGCACACTGCGTTTCGCAATCATTTGGGCAGCCCGTCTGGCGGCAGTAACCACCCCCTTACAGAAGACCACCGTGAAATAACAGCACGTGTGCTGTTGTGTTTCGGTGAGTGAGTAAGGGATGCCAGGGCCCATTTCCCTATCCACTCCTAATCCCCTATCCTTAATCCTACTGCAGTTGGCAGCGCACTTGCAGCAGCTTTGGCATTGCTTGTGTTATAGGCGACGGTAGCCACCTACCATCAAGTGGACCGTCAGCCTGTCTGCCGACCTGACATAAAAAAAAATTAATAAATATAAAAAAAGTTAAATAGAATATTTTATTTTGTCCCCAGGTACAGTCAACTCTTTAAAGTCACTGCAGATCCACGTGCCGAAAGCAGTGCTGTCCGGGCGAAACGCGAGATTATCCTGCTCCTACGAGCTGGAGGGAGCACAATTATATTCAATACGATGGTACAGAAATATGATAGAATTCTATCGGTACGTGCCCAAAGAATCGCCTGCAACCAAAGTGTTTCCTGTAGCTGAAATTAAAGTTGACGTAAGTAGATTAATGTTACGGTACTATCAACTATCATTATTGATTACTAGCTGAACTCGGCCACGCTTCGCTGCTGCGGCACATACGGCGGCGGCGCGCGGTACTGGACACTGCTTATACATATATAATACTATTTATCATAGTGTGATGTTATATAGCCTATAGCCTTCCTCGATAAATGGACTATTCAAAACAAAAAGAATTTTTCAATTCGAACAAGTAGTTCCTGAGATTAGCACGTTCAAACAAATAAACTCTTCAGCTTTATAATATTAGTATAGATTAAGACAGTTCACAGTGTCACCCCAGATATACAAATATATTCTATAACTAGCGGCCCGCCCTCTGGCTTCAGAGAGGTGCTATTTTTCTCTGCAAATTATTGTATATAAATTGCAAACTAGTGGACCCACCAGACGTTATCCTGCCCGAATCCAAAAATTATTCTAAAACTCGATTGTAGCGCCACCTATCGGGTCCAATAGCAATTATATTGTCAAAGTCGACACTTTATTCATTGAAAGGCGGTTAAATTATTTGGATATTCTTCATACAAAATACTAAAATCGCGATTAAAAATTGGGATGGAGGTGTAAGAGAGTGAAAAATACTTTAAGACCTCTATAGGTCTATAGGTCTTCTCTATAGGAAGGATGAGACCGACGATAGTCTAACTATAGACCATCGTCGGTCTCATCCTTCCTACATGGATAGATGCTGGTCAAGAGCAATTTAATTAATAATTAATTAATCTTTAATTTTATATTATATTCGATTAATGCATTCTTGTTAGAGAACAAATATAAAATTTCTTGTAGTTCAAATGTAGGTACAATTTATTTGAAAATAGAGTTTAAATTAAAAAAGAAAAAAAAAATTAAATAAGATTGAAAATATTTCTAACAGGTTTTTTTTTATTTATTTTAAATCGTACTTTAGTCCCATAATATACTTTATGGCAGCTGACTGCACTCAAATGAAAAGTTCAAATGAATAATATAAGTACATAATATTACTTATACCTATGTCTTGTTTAATAATGCAGACATTAGTAATTAATATTTAAAATTAGAGTATGTATTTTATCTGCTTTGAGACGGTTAGCCATATGTGTCAGCCTATATATTATGGTATAGCAAGGAGAATGAATAAAACAAGGATGACGTTGATAGATCCTTTGACAATTATTTGGGTGATATAATACTCTGTAGGTACCTAAACCCTTCCGAGCTTGTCCCAAGACACAATTAGGTAATTCTCGGCATGCCCAGAAGGGTATAACACTCCTTATTAGTTCTTCATTTATTTAAAGTTAAAATATCGTTATTCTTAAATTTTCAACAGTGTTTGTGTTATCACAAAGTATAGAAAAAGTAAACTTTCTTATAATTTTTAAATTTTAATAAAATTTAGTTAAGGGGGAGACAAACGCTAAATACTAAAAATATCCATTGTTTAATTAAAATGTTACAAGAAATAGACAAGACAAGTGCTTTGAAAAAAATATATATTATACTTAAACATGTGAAGAACCAATTGTATTAATGAGAATTTTCCTTAAAGTAATTGAAACTCCACAAAAAAAGTTAGAACACAAGAAGAATTTGATCTTTATTGAAAATTCTCTCAAAAGCGGCTTATTGCACGCATATGAATCCTGTACCTATTAATAAGTTGATATCAGATTAAAAAATTGTATTGATAAAAAAAAATTGTGTAATGTTCTAATGGTAAAAACAAAAAAACACCATTTCTAGGCCCGTTGAATTGTCTCCGCCGCCAGCGAGTTCTATAGTAAATGTCATTTGCCTCAGTGAATCCCTTAAGACTTTGTAAATTTGATGTTAAAAGATTTTCCATAAATACACTTTACTATTTTTTACTCGGTCTTTTTTTTCTGTTCCGCTAATTGTGCCAGTGTGTATATTTAATAAACAAGAATAAAAATGGCAATAAAAAGAGAATATTGAGATTAATTATTTAATTTGTATTAATTCAGAACATGTACGCATCTGACACGTGCGGTTCCCCTTTTTTGTTTGAACACGCACGAAATGCGGGAAGCGCTCTGATGAAATTACAAAAAATAATTTACGTTAAAAGCAATTTAAGGATGGCAATTGCGGCATACGATATTTTATGCTCAGCGAAAGAGTTTTTGTTAAAAATTTAATTATTGCGTTCCCTGCATTTCAATTTTTTATTGACATACGGTCGTAGGTTCCCCTGATGATAGGTGGCTATCTTCATCTAAACTACAACACCTCCAGACGGTATGCAGAATGCCATGTGCTATGCCACTGCTTTCAGACATTACTGGTGTCGTTTGAATTTGGAATAATTCATAACTGGACTTGGAATTTGGCGGACTACTCGTTGGTAGTTTATTAGCGTCTTCCATACCAGCTATGTCGAAGAGGATGGTAGAGCATTGCATAGCATGGCGGAATAAGTAAATATATAACATACTAGCAGACCCAGCAGACGTTGTCCTGCCAGAACTCGAAAATAATTCCGTAACCCGATTGTGGCGCCACCTATCGGGTCCAATTTTATTTTCAAATATGTTAAAGTGACGTGTCACTTCACGTCAATGAACGACGGTTAAATTATTTGAATATTCTTCATACAAAAATACTAAAATCGCGATTTAAAAATGGGTGGTGGGGGTAGGAGGGTGAAAAATACTTTACGACCTATTCTCATATGTACCAAATATACAAAAAAAATCATAAAAATCGGTCGAGCTGTTTCGGAGGAGTTTTGTTACAAACACTGTGACACGAGAATTTTATATATAATTTTATAAGGTAGTGTGAGAATAGTTCTCACACTACCTAGAGGTCGAGAACTGAAAAAAAGTCTGGACAAAAATGAAATAAACGTTCTAAGTACTGGCGAACCTACTTACTGGCCGACAAGGTGCCTGACTTATTGGGCTTCTTGGCTTACAAAGGACTCTCCTTGAAAATTGCCTGGACAGTAGCCCAGACCATACACCGTCTGCTTATGATTGAGAACCGATTGCAAGATATCAACACATACAAAAAAATATATATGTAAATAAATAAATAAATAGTAATGTGACCGTTTGATTATAATCTGATGGACGTTCAGAATAGGAAAAGGTAGGAGAATTATATTGATAAATGATGTATTTTGTGAGATGAAGTTTTAAATCGCTGTTCAAATACTTAATATGGTTTTCCAAATACTCATTCCAATTGCCATAATATGTATGATGGAGTATCACTCGAGAGAACGACACCCCCAATTTTTTTTGTTGTGTTCGTAATTGTCAGCACAAGGTTTGTGTCAAAGATTTTTTTTTTCTTTCAATTTGGACGGCATTTTTATATGAAATTGACAGGACAACGACTGGCGGGTCAGCTAGTATGGAATGAACACACGCGTGTCGTCATTAAAGCCTAATTTGTCAACTTTTTGTCATTTGTCGCCATTAAAACACTTTTCTAGCACACAGTAAATCCGTTTTAACTGATCAGTTAAACTGACCGTCAGTAGCGGCCAAGTACGCCAAGTACGACCCAGCATCATGTTACTGATTATATATACCGCTGGTGCAGTTTTTTTATGGCCATTAGAACCCAGTCGCCTTAGAGATGTATTACAAAATCTGAAATCAAAGTGGATATTAAGTCAAGTGAATTAGGGTTTATTTATTTGCTACTTCGCGATTTATTTGTAACTAAATAAAATAAAATATTAACGCCTGACTAAATAAATTAGTCAATATGTGACCGAGATATTTAATTTTTTGGAGCCTTTGTATTGGGGGTTTGGCTTTGGCTTATTATTACCTATTATGTTGAAATTTTTTTTTATGTTTTATGTTGAAAAATAAAAAATAACGCGTGACTAAATATATTAGCAATGTAAGGCCTAACATATTTATTGCAGTTATAGCTTTGCCAAGCGTTAGGTGATCCCTCGGGAACCGTACGTTTTTCTGAATGAAAGGTACCCTATGTCCTTTCCTGCATCCCTGACAACGTGTATGCAAACATGTAACAGACAGACAGATATTTTTTTTAAAATTTTTTTTTGGTAAATTACACAAACAGAATGCAATTAATAATACAAAAAAAAAGTGCATCTGTAAAAATCAATTGCTAAATTGCACTCCTAACTAATAGTACGATAACAAAACTAAATACTAAATACAGAATATAGTTATTAAATATTACTGCAATACAATTTTTTTTTTAAACATTACCTAAACACACCCAATCAATGAACCTAATCTCTGTTTCAAAATGGAAAACCTACTATCTAATATATCTATTTCGGCCTCAGATAGACGGAGTCACATTTATAATAGTGACTCCGTAGTATGGATTATTATTTCAAAACCTTAATTTGTTTACAGGTTGCAGCATCTGATCAGAATCGAGTAGTGTTAACAGATGTGGACCGCACATTGACTGGGGAATATCAGTGCGAGGTGTCGGCAGATGCGCCTCTTTTTCACACCGACATCAAATCTGCTGAAATGGTAGTCGTAGGTAAGTTTCATGTCATAAATAACAACGGTTTATGACAATGGTATTGCGAGTGTTTGCATAGGCATCGTATGAGCTATATTTGTAGACATTCCTTAAAAACTTCTAAATGTGTTTCTTCTTGTCGTTGTATTGTTATTTAGCACGATTAATGCGGCTCTGAATATTAAAAACTTGCCTTGCCGCTCCTACGTTACGCACCATTTTCAATACGTAACAAGACCTACCTTCACAGGTCGGTATTTCTTTGAAAAACTTATATTTATAGGCATTTTTTGCTCAAATGGAATATTATTAAAGCAAAATACACCCTATTTTTATAGCACAAGGTTCTTAAGCATAGTTTCTGAGTTAATAGGTATAAAAGTTACGTATTAAATTTGATTCGTATAGCACAGGAGTACCTACCAATAATACGAGTCAAAATAATTTCATACCGCACCTTTTTAAAATTTATCGATAAAGCATTTCGGTTTTCTTCAAAAACTCGGTCTCAAATCCTATGTGATCGTTTCACATTCGTGGCGAAAGAAGGTAGCATGCAACATTTTACAACTAATTTTATCGCACGGTACTCCACTATTTACCTATTATCGCTCCCGCACCGATGAAAACTACCCGATCGCTTATTTTTGAGACGTATAGCACTTAACGTGTTAAACATTACAAAATTCCAATAAACTTGGTGCGGTTCCTTACTAAGAAGCTGCCTAACTGATTATGTAAAAACTTTCATTATGTTTTTTTTTTTTAATATCCAATCCCTCCAACATCATTGGAGCCTATATTTGCTTTAACTCTTCCATACCAGTTCTCGCAATCGCTACTTCTCGAACTTCCATTCTTCATACTATTTTCTTTCTTTTATCCATCACCATTCATTGTCTGCGGGTGGGATGCCCGCCTGTCTATTCTTATAGTCTAATTATAGGTTCTCAATCCTTTATCTCAATCCATTACCTTTATTTAACCTTATCTTTTATTTTTGTTTATTTATTTTCAATTCAAATTTAGTATACATAAAATTTAATACATAATTTTCTTATTCTAGTAACAAATATTTATAATAGATTTTTATTTCTCAAAATATTATATACACATACTTTCAACTATACTTTTGTTAACTACATTAAAATTGAGTGAGAATTGCACCTATAATTATTATTTATACCTTGTTCCTTTTAATTACTTTATTAGCTATGTCTTTACAAAATTTAATAAATATATCTCTATTATCTCCTTTTATGAGTTCTCTTAGACTATCTAGTTTTATATTCATTCCCATATTGTATTCTGCCTCTAGCCGTTCCCTGGCGAAGACAGGGCAATCCAGAAGAATATGGGGTACGCTTTCAGCCTATGTATAGTATGCTCCAATTTGTATACACCTGTGTATAGTATGCTCCAATTTGCCAACCCTCGGGAACTTTAGGATAAAACCCACCTATAGATTCCTCAGGAATCACTCTGTTGGTATATGAAAACCGCATGAAAATCCGTTTAGTAGTTTTTGAGATTATCGCGAACTTTATAATTATGTAAGACTAGCTGAGCCCGCAACTTCGTACGCTTGGTATTCGGTAAAGCGCGTAACTTTTTTGGAATGAAATAAACACTATGTTACCGGAAGATTGCTGCAATACATCAGTGAAAACCGCATTCAAATTGGTTAAGCTGTTTCTGAGATTAGCGAACTCAAACGCACAAACTACATATAGACAAACAGACAAAAATTCTAAAACCTATTTTTTGACCTCGGTAACATAAGTACAACGTGTGCAAACTGTTTTTTTGAAAAAATAATAATAATAATAATAAATTAACAGCTCGTTTACGATTTTATTGTATGTAAGTATAGATTAGTTGACTCAGTTTTTTTTAATTTTTTTGTTATATGCTATAGAAATAACATAAAATGTCATGTTTATGCTATAGAAAGCCACAATGTAATGTAGCTTTATGTAGCAGAAAGACTAACTTTAAGTAGCCAATCACTACATGCATATAAAAAATCAAATCTTCCCTCTATATAATATTAGTTAAGATATGTACCTATAGATATAGATAATGTATGTATAGTTATAGACATTACAGTACACACAGTAGACACCAACTGAATAGGTATTTTATTCCACCACGTTTTCACATCATTTGGTGAAATATTTTAAGCCCGCTCTTGAAGCCTTTCCCAAACGCTTCTGAAATGGCGAGCACCCATTTTTAATCCTCTCCTACAATGAAAATGTGGAGAGAGAGCTGCGGTGTCGGCACGGACCATCTAAATAATTACTCTTGTTGCCTTCTCAACGGAAGATACTAAGGTTAACGACTTTTGCGAGGAGCTTCCGTATTTTTGGTTCTAATTTAGAGTTAAGTCTGCCTTTACATTGGGACTGATTTTGGTTTTTAGACTTGAAATAACACTTTTTCTTGTATTAATGTTTTCATTTTACAATATTAACGACTTGCTTTTGCTTCGTCTGTGTCCCATTTTCTTAGCGGTCTTTTTTTTTTTTATTAAATCAAGGTAGCGCTTGACCACTATCTCACCTAATGTGAGGTGCAAAAGCGGCCGAAGGTGGACCACGCTTCCAGTAAATGCCCATTGGATGGCGGTTTGTATTAACCACCATTATAATGCGTGTGCGGGAGCGGTTTTTTTCTATATCCTATGGCTTCACACAAAATTCAAAGCAATCGAGTAACAGTACCTGCTCGATGGATGCATCCAGGTCCAGGTGTCCTCCAGGTGAGCAAGTTCAGCTCGGCGCCAACGACCAACACAATTACTGCCCACAATGAAAACACTCCTTTAAAATAATAATGCGTTGCTAGGTTCATAAAGCGTTTTTAAGTAAATTATTGTTTATAAGCGAAGCGAGCGGGGTCGCGTCCGCAATGAACGGCGACAAGCGAACTGCTGCCCTCTCTCGCCCGAAACTGCTAGTAGGCAGCACAACACACACGCCGAACCAATCATTATCTTACTAATAAATGCGAAAGTTTGTATATTTAGATGTTTGTTACTCAATCACGCCAAAATGGCTAAACGGATTTGGATGAAATTTGGTATACAAATAGTTTACTAACAGGATTAACTATGGGTTACTTTTTATCCTAAAGATTAAAGCTTTTCTCAGGTTATATTTTTAATTTATCAACGCGGACGAAATCACAGGCATCATTTATTGACATATATTTTTTAGTTATATATTTTTTATTTTTGTTTTTTTTGTTGCTCATATATTTTTGTCAGGCGTTTATTTTATTTTATTTTTCGATGGTCGTTCAGGAACAGTACTTTTTCTGAATGAAAAATACCCTATGTCCCTTTCTGTATATCTGACAAAGTGTAACTATGTAAAATTTCGTGATGATTGGTTGAGTAGTTAAGTAAGGTGTGAAAGCGTTACAAACAAACAAACATACTTCCGAATTTATAATATTATTAGTTACGAATTGTACATAATTGACTGAAATTTAAGTATTATACATCTATGTATTTAAAAAAAAAATTGGTTTTTACATATTAAAAAGTATCAAGCACTGCTCGTCTAAATATTCGTTTTATTTTTGTTAACTAAAAAGTCAGGATATATTATGAGTATGGCAGGCAGCTGACAATTCACTTGATTGTAGAGGATTACCGTCTAAGAACTCAAACGAAAATACTGGTGAGCTGCCGATTTTAATATGACGTATTAATATACGCCTATCTATAATTTATACCTACCACGTTCTATATTGACTGTGAACGTCGTAAAGGTTGTATTATTTGGGCACTCCGAGGGATGCAGGTGAGCTGCTAACCCCAATGTGGGAAGTATCATTCAGATACTTCAAATGGCGAACAATGTCCTCTCCATAGCTTGCAGAGCGACTAAAAATTTGTGAACAAGTCATTTAGTCAGTGACCACGTCTTGGCATCGTATTACTGACAATATGCAGTGATTGGAAATCTTCGTCTTAAATATTTCCTAAGACTAAAATCTGTGTTTAAGTTTACATACTTAAATAAATGTAATTAAACAGTTATAATTTAAAACAAATCGAATTAGTTGGAAGACAATGAATTATATGATTTTTTTTTATTGTTGTTTCTGGCCTGGCAAGTAGTGGCAGCAAATAGCAGCACGTGTGCTGTTGTGCTTCGGTGAGTGAATAAGGGCTGCCAGAGCCCATTTCCCTTTCCCTTTCTGATCCCTTGTCCTTAATCCTGCTGTAGTGTATGCGGTTATTTACTCTCTTCCTCACGGCCCACGACTAGGGGCTGCTGCTACACCCACTATCGTCGGTGTACTACACCTGTGACGTTGCTTATGTCATAAGCGACTGTAGTCAATTACCATCAAGAGTGATGACCTTAGCATAAAAAAAATAGTCTATGTCTAAATAATATTGAAATGTACAATTTATTTATGCATGTAAAATTATCTTTTCTGAACAACGTAAAAAATTAGCTTTTAAAAATTTCGGATCTAAAAAATACATAACGAATCCCGATATTTATTAACCAAAAGGCCGGTGCTCACGGAATATCCCTCCCCTTTGGTCCAAAATCTTTTATTGGGATCTGTGAAATATTGCATATTCACAAACCAGCTGGTGTATTGTCGAGGCGTCCGTTTGAACAAGCAGCTCGGTTCGATTTCAATCTGTTACAATGTCGCGTTGCCATTTTGCCTTTGTTCTAAATAAAAATTTCGGGATATTTCTCTTAGCAACAACGCCGTGTTTACTGATCCTCTATATAAAAACGGGACAAGTGCGAGTTGAACTCGCGTGAAGAGGGTTCCGTACGACGTTACCTATCCGCACAATATTGAGTGATTTACCATGTTATTTTAATATAATTGGACTTCTTATAGGTTTTCCTATAATTTATAAGTAGAAAACTGATTTCTTTATTTTTTTCAAAATTTTAGGATCAGTAGTTTCGGAGATAAGAGGGAGTCATAAGAGACGGAGATAAGAGGATTCCCCCCGGAATGGTCGGACAGACGGACACATGAGTGATCCTATAAGGGTTCCGTTTTTTTATTCGGACGTACGGAACCCTAAAAAGTTGCTCTATGGTGTAAACCAAAGAACCCTTGGTTATAATTTCGACTTATTATTTTCCGTTGTTTAGATTTATCTTAACTAATATTATAAATGCGAAAGTGAGTTGGTTTGTTACGCTTTCACGACTTAAATACCCAACCAATAGTCATGAAATTTTGCATACACATTGTCTGAGATACTGTAAAGAAGATGGGTACGGTTTTATTCAGTAATATTCCGCAGGGATCATCCCAAAAAAAAAAAAAAAAAAAAAAAAAAAAAAAATGGGTTCGCAGTCATTTGAGCAACCCCATTGAGCACACTTGCAGCACCTGTTGCATTGCTTGTGTTATAGGTGAAGGTAGACATCTCCCATCAAGTGGACCGTCAGCCTGTCTGCCGATCTTAACTTAAAAAAATGAGCAATAAAGATTGAATCCTTAGAAAAAGTATGCCAAAAACTATGCCTTAAAACGAATCTTACTTGTAACTACTAATTGAAATGAATTCTAAAGAAATAACAGAGAAATTATAAGAAATTATACAGTAAATTTATTCGGTCCATAAATTTTGTTTCGTCATGCAATTCCCAAAACTATCGTGGTCCTCTATCAAGAATTAATTTGATCGTCGCCTCTATCGCCGGTACACTGTTGCAGATAACCTCGCAAAACTCGGATGAGTCGCCTTCGTATCGCTGGTTGTCGCACAATTAACCATCTGGCCCGCCTGCTCTCTTTTTTATACTTGGCCCAACACCTCGATGTATTTCGAATTTTCCAGAAAATCTAAACAAAATCGTAAATAAGCGATTGAATGTTAGAATGCTATTTCTGTTGAAATTTAAACTCTATGTTGTAAACATAAGGATCAATTTCCTTTGACACTAGTCGGGAAGGGGCGTGGCTACCCTCGATAGGGTGGGACGTTCGAGACTTTCGGCCGGCGCGAACTCTTTTTCCAGAACGTTCCATAGTTAGTCGTAACAATGTAAACTTTTATAAGGTTACATAGATTATAACGACCACGACCTCTCTGGCAAGAGTGTGCGACTTTAATGATAATGATAAATGTATTATAGAATACATTTATCATTATCATTAAAGTCGCTATGTATTAAGTCATTATGTATAGACATAATATAATAAAATCGTAAACGACCTGTGTCTGTACATTAAAGATTTTTTTTTTTTTTTTCAGAAAAACAATTTGTGCACGTTCTACTTATATTACAGAGATCAAAAAAATAGTTTTTAAGATTTTTGTCTGTTTGTGCGTTTGTGTATGCTCTGAAACGGCTTGACCAATTTGAATGCGGTTTTAACTGATGTATCGTAGCAAGCTTTCCGTAACATTTAGTGTTTGTTTCATTCCAATCGGTTTACAAACAAAAAAGTTACTCCCTATACCGAATACCACGCGTACGAAGTTGCGGGCTCAGCTAGTATAAAATGAATCTTCCACCTGTTAAGAAAGCTTTCTACGTAAAACAAACCGGCTAGGAACCTACGTATTTTCTCTTTATTACAAAGAGTAAAAGAGTATATAAATTTTACTTGATAATTTAATATAAAAAAATATTGAAAATGTATTAACGATAATATTTTAGTTCAGACAAGACTCTTCTACAAAGTTTTCTACTGGAAATTCAATTAAAATATCACGATTAATTCGATTATCGAGAAAGCGGAGATCATTAATTGGATCTGTTAACTACGAGTTGGTATATAACAGTTTTAACTTGTGTTGAAATTCGTTACTCTTGGCAGTTTTCTGCTCTAATTAGTACAAGTTAGAATAAAATAATAATTGAACTCGAAGTATTTTTTCAGTTTTTGAAATTGTTAGCGAAGGGATATTTTATATGTAAACGTTAAGTCATATACGCTGACGGTCCACTTGATTGAAAATTACTACCATCGCCTATTAAGGCCCGGATTCCACCAAAGCGGAGACGAGACGAGCGGAGCGAAGATGTGGTTAGAAACAACCAATAGGATTTCGTTATTTACTCACTCCGCTCGGCTCAGCTTCAGTGGAGACGGTTGAGCGGAGCGAAGAGATATGTCATATTTGTATGGTAAACAATGACTCACAAGCCGCCGGCGGCTGAGATGTATTTGGAGGCGTCCGTACGCATCTCCGTTTCGGTTGAAGATGTGTAACAACACATATCCGTTCATCTCCGCTTCGCCTTCGGTGTAGTCCTGGCCTCACACAAATTTCTAGGACTAAATTTCTCAGGACTACAGCCAACGGATACGAGCCCATTGGATGAGTGGTTAGGTGCTTGCCTTAACGCTTTGTTCTAGGGTTCTCGGGTTCGATTCCCGGCTAGGTCAACTTTGAAAAATGAACATTTCAAATTTGGCTCTGGTCTGGATCTGGAAAGTAGTGGCAGGGCACACTGCGTTTCGCAGTCATTTGGGCAGCCCGACTGGCAGTAACCACCCCCTTACAGAAGACCACCGTGAAATAACAGCACGTGTGCTGGTGTGTTTTGGTGAGTGAGTAAGGGATGCCAGAGCCCATTTTCCTGTACCCCTCCTAATGCCTTATCCTTATAGAGGTTCGTATTTACTCACTCGTACATTATTTACTCACTCCGCTCGGCTCAGCTTCAGTGGAGACGGTTGAGCGGAGCGAAGAGATATGTCATATTTGTATGGTAAACGATGACTCACAAGCCGGTGACGGCGGAGATGTGTTTGGAGGCGTCCGTATGCATCTCCGCTTCGGTGGAGTCACCCTAGCGGAGATGTGTAACAATACATCTCCGTTCATCTCCGCTTCGGTGTAGTCCTGGCCTCACACATAAATTTCTCAGGACTAAGCCACAATCTTTAACATTTCTCTATTATCGGTCGGTTCGGAATGTAGATTCTCTGCAGATACCAGATGCAGGTTTTATACCTATGAAAGATAGGAAATATTTTCAACTATCAATTTAGTGTACAATAAACAAATTTTCGACCATCAGTCTCGTACAAGAGCTTGCGGCTATCGAAAGACAGCCCGCCGAGTTTAACGGTCGGCGGATTATACCTAAGCTATAAAAATGGAACCCCCAGAGTAACGTTCTACTGGGACTCGGGACGCTGTGACGCCGACATCGCTAAAAGCGGCGTAGCGTCATAAGAATAAATAATAACAAGTAGAACGGAATCTTCTTTGTCCGAGTCCCAAACGCCGCCATTTATTTAACTACGTCCCCCTTAACGTCGTTACGCCCCTCTGTCGCCCAGGCTTGTCGCCAGGGTTGCTTACTCTTAAATAAGATAATATCGCTAAAATATAAGTTGTTCTTTACTTTGAAACAAATTATTTTATTCTAGTTTTATAAAATATGAGATTTATAAATACTTACGTACATTATTATGTTACGTATCTACATTAAATATACTTATAAATAATAAGTTATTATAAGACAGCCCGACTGAATATCCCGTTTAACGTGTAGACTAATATCGTGACGTTGAGCGCGTCCGGAGCGGGAGTTTCCGTTCTACGTGTTCTTATTTATTCTTATGGTAGCGTAAAGTCGCTGAATTGACACCACTTTCGCGTACTAAATAAGTTATATATTGTATTGCTACATTAAAAGATGCTTGCCGCGTCCCGTCCCGTATCAGTGTGAACTGACGCTTAAGATTATACATAATGTTTTTACTTCATGAACGTGCTTGGTTCAATTTTGTAAGGGATCCTTTTGTATTGCGCGTCATCGTCAGTGAATAAAGAAAGAAACCTTTTCCACAGAACCACCCTTACTGAGTCCAAACGTGACCGCAAATCGTATGGCGTACGTGGGTGGCGACCACATACAGGCAAACTGTTCGTCTCCCCCATCGCTTCCGGCCGCCAACATCACGTGGTACGTCAACGAGCAAATGGTAAGCCATTATAACTGATTAAGCAAATTATGTAATCGCTAATGGAAGACAATGGTTCAGAGGATTTGTTATCCTTGTTTGTTATCTATACTAATAAATAAAATAGAAGTGTCTGTGTTTAATGGCAAAGTAAACTGCTTTCTACTAAATATATTTTACTAAACTGCTTTTTACTAAAATATATACGGTACAATAACAATATATATATATATATATATATATACATTTTTAAAATTTTTGTTCGGGCTAACCTGCGAAACGGCTGGACCGATTTTGACGGAACTTTCACTAGCAGATAGTTTATGTTATAAGGAGTAACCTAGGCTACTTTAATTTTAGAAAAAAAGTTATATACTAGGCGATGTCGACGACTTCGTTCGCATGGATTTCATTTTAACAACTAATATTATAAAGAAAAAAATGTGTAGGTAGTGACTAAATACAGGCTGTTCGCTCACACAGCGGCATTTTTTTTTACTTATAGCACAGTCTAACCACACTTACGTCATACAGTCAGGCAACGAATGTACTTGCGTAGAGCAACATTCGGCGAACTCGCTTCAGTTTGCAGGCTCG
This sequence comes from Bembecia ichneumoniformis, assembly GCA_910589475.2. Classification (NCBI taxonomy): domain Eukaryota; kingdom Metazoa; phylum Arthropoda; class Insecta; order Lepidoptera; family Sesiidae; genus Bembecia; species Bembecia ichneumoniformis. Next base: position 3,093,226 of record OU342545.1, read on the forward strand.
AACATTGAGCGTTGCCCGACTGTATGACGTACTTAAATATGGTTAGACTGTGCTTATAACATTATTATGCCCGTCTTAACTTCTATGTAACTTCTAAACGAATTGAATTAGAATCATTTAAAGAAGAATTTACATGTACAGAGGTAGTCAACCTTGATTATGAAACTATTTAGTTGGATAAAGATTAATAACACGATACGAATGCCGGTCATATTTCGATTCTACCCGTGTTTTGATTGACTAATTTGAACAAAAAACTGTTATTGTGACTTAACTATACGTTAGACATATTGTCTCGCGGACATTTTTGTGGCTAATTATGGGTACTATAAACAGGTAGTACATTATTTTATTTATCATCTATAGTTTTCGCAGCCTACGCCAAATAATAGCTTTTATAGGCAAATTTTTTGATACATTACATTATTGTAGTTTTAATTTTTTTTTGAAAATAAATACAATCTATTTTATTCACAGCTTTTTATAGGTGAAAGAATTTTTAAAATCGGTTCAGTAGTTTTTGAGTTTATCCATTACAAACAAAAATACAAAAAGTCAATTCTGTCCTCTTTGACGCAGCGATGCGTGGCCGGGTTCAGTTAGTCCTGAATAAAATAAAATCCCATTTAACGGGCTACCAACCTGTTCAATACATGTATACATTAAAAGTGGTTCTTACAAAGGAAAACATTTTCAGGTGCCAGGCTTCACAGCTAATCACGTGCTGAACTTCAGCAATGGCTACGCGTCCAGCCTGGCTACGTTAGAGTTGGAAGCCGCAGCATTATCGCCAGTGCCTACATTAATGATAAGGTAGTATTTGCAACACAGAATAATCTTTTTTTTAGGGTTCCGTACGTCCGAATCAAAACCCTTATACCCTTATAGGATCACTCGTGTGTCCGTCTGTCCCCCCCCCCCTATCTCCGAAACTACTGAACCTAAAATTTTGAAAAAAAATACAGAAATTAGTTTTCTACTTATAGATTATAGGAAGACCTATAAGAAGTCCATGATTTTTTTATGTTAAAGTCGGCAGATAGGGTGCCGGTCCACTTGATGGTAGGTGGCTACCGTCGCCTATAACACAAGCAACGCCAAAGCTGCTGCAAGTGTGCTGCCGACTGGAGTAGGATTAAGGATAAGGGATTAGGAGGGGGATAGGAAGATGGGCTCTGACATCCCTTACTCACTCACCGAAACATTTCACGGAGGTCTTCTGTAAGGGGGTGGTTACTGCCGCCAGACGGGCTGCCCAAATGACTGCGAAAACGCAGTGTGCCCTGCCACTACTTTCCAAATCCAGACCAGAGTCAAATTTGAAAAGTTAAGGCAAGCACCCTAACCACTCATCCAACGGGCTCGTCAATAAACATGGTAAATCACTCAATATTGTGCGGATAGGTAACATCGTACGGAACCCTCTTCACGCGAGTTCAACTCGCACTTGTCCCGTTTTTTTCTTTTGGGAAAACTTTCGTTTTCCAAAACAATAATACCTATGGGTTTTCTATTCAAAATTGTCCATAATTACTAATCTGACAATTATAAACTCTCTCATATAGTGCATGTGATGTGTTGAGTTATTGTGAGTGAGTCGGAGTTTCTTTAAGGAGGGCATGCTATCAAGGTAAAATAAATACCAGATAGTCCAATGGAACATTCTATAACAAGAAATAAAGTAACTCTCGCAAAGTGCTTTAAGAATTTTACTCGTGTCCTCTCTCTATATTTGTCCAGTAGTTACTCACTGTTATAGCTCCCTCCATTTACTAGAGACAGTCTTGACGCCGTCGGCGTCCGACACATCCCTCAGGACGTCTTCCTATATGGACGCTAGAATTAGACCGTGCATTTTCACCTCCATCGTCTTCGATCGCTTCTGTACGTCCCCGCTGAGACATTTACTTAACACTTCACCGACAGAGAATGCAATTTAAATTTAGATTACTCTTAAATTTGTATATCCACACAGTGTTGACCTTTTAATGGTTTTATATACATATTTAAATCCAAAATTAACATTCACTTATTCAGTGTAGTTTAATAAGCCAGAAATTAGTATTATGAGACGTTAGTAGTGGAAGATATAGTACGTTCCATAATCATGAACTAGGCATAAATAGAGGCAGGGCACACTATGTTTCGCAGTCATTTGGGCAGCCCGTCTGGCGGCAGTAACCACCCCCTTACAGAAGACCACCGTGAAATAACAGCACGTGTGCTCTTGTGTTCGGCGAGTGAAGTAAGGGATGCCAGAGCCCATTTCCCTATCCCTTCCCAATCCCTTATCCTTAATCCTATTGTAGTCGGCAGCGCACTTGCAGCAGCTTAGGCGTTGCTTGTGTTATAGGCGACGGTAGCCACCTACCATCAAGTGGACCGTCAGCCTGTCTGCGGATCTTAACATAAAAAAAAGCAAATGTGGCGGCAGTAACCAACCCCTGTTTGTTTCGGTGAGTATTGGATACTACCACTATCTTAAAGAGCTTATTTCTTCTTATCCCTACTCCCTAATAGGTAATGTAGACTGCATTTTAACTCTTACTTAGCGCCTACAATTGAATTTACCGTCATCCGTTAAATAAAAAAAAGGGACAATTGCGAGCTGATCTCGCGTGAAGAGGGTTCCGTACGATGTTAGTTACCTATCCGCACAATATTGAGTGAATTACCATGTTATTTTAATATCATGGACTTCTTATAGGTTTTCCTATAATCTATAAGTAGAAAAATAATTTATGTATTTTTTTCGAAACTTTAGGTACAGTAGCTTCGGAGATGGGGGGGGGGGGGGGCAGGAATGGTCAATTTTCTTCTATTTTCTTAAATAACTTGGAAACATTTAAATTAAATTACAAAAAAATACATTTAAGTATTTTTTTGTACTAAAGTATTTTTTAAAACTAATTTGTTTTGTTTGTCGCAGGTGTGAAGCTTCTATATTTGACATATGGAAAGGTACAAGCCATACGCTAGTTCTGAGGGAGCGCAGTGCGAATCCAGCGTCGGCTTTAGGGAGGAGTTTTACAGGTAGTTCAACTTTTTTTAACTTATTCAGTTATAAACTTGTGCATTCTGCAGTGCCGGAAGGATTCCTTAAATTCTCTAATACAAGATCAGCACTTGTAACTAGGATTAAACTATATCTTGTCTTTCTTATATATATATAAAAATTTCGTGTCAGGATGTATGTTCGCGATAAACTCTGAAACTACCGAACCGACTTTGATCAAACTTCGTAAGTATCTGTTATTTGGTCCAACTTAAAAGATTTAAAAGAACTTAAAAGATTTTTATCTTAATTATTGACATCAATATTTGTTATTGCAAATTAAATGTAAATTAAATGAGTAGCTATGGCCGGCCGCACTTATAAAACGTACCTAGATCAAATATTCAATATAGATTGTTGAAATTAATAGTACCTTTGAAAATTAAAAATAAATATAGTGAAGATCCCATGGGACTCTTTAATTATTGTGGAGTGATGCCTATTCATAAAAAAGTTGACTATACCTTACTCGTGGAACAGTACTTTCGCGAGGAAATTCAGGTAGTCAAAAGTCACAAAATAGTCACTAGAAGGGCCACTAGTAAGTTATTATATAAACCAAAATTTATTAATGAGTATGGCAAAAGAATCTCACAATATATAATTCCCCATCTAATTAACAATTTACCTATCAATATAAAAAATGAAATAGCACAAAGAAACTTAAAGAGTACATTAAAAAAATATTACCTAAATTAAATATAATAAGATTATATTTATTGGATTGAATAATATAATTAAAAATTATATTTATATAACTAAATTAAATAATTATTCTATAAAAACACATGACTGCATAGAATCGGACATCCTGTGTAGCGAGTTGCACACGCACAAAGCATACCGATGTGTGTCGATGATTCGGGCGGCCGGTTTTGCATCTTTTAAATTGAGTTGTAACATTGTTATTGCAATTTCTTGTATATGTCGCAGTCATCTGGTTGAATCTGCTATTTGATTGAATGACTAGCGCGTTCATTGAATGACGACATTTAATTGAATGACTAGGCCGAACGTTGATTGAACAAGCCTCACTAAACGTCCAACTAGTTAGCGGATTGTAACATAGCCCTTTGAACATAGCGGACATGAAATCAGTCAGGTAATTCAAATTTAGTTCATTTTTTTTCCCACTGCGGCGCTAGTAGTCACCAAAACAAATATGGCATCAAACAGCTCACACAGATAGCACTGTGTTGATAGCGCATATTTTAATAAATTACTTTTGAAATAATATAATAATTTTTTCTAGGTTTTTTTTACTTTTTTATACTAAGCAAAAATATGAGATTAAGTAAAGCTTTGGAAATCATGCTACAATCTTTTATTATTTTAAACTCAGCAGTTTATAAATCAGTAATTTTTTAATTGTCCCAAAATTCACCCTAATCAAATTAATACAATTTGATTTAACGAAACATTTTTATAATTCATTTATTTTTATTTAAAGTAAGGTTAGTTGCGAACTCATGGGCACCTTAACCAAACATTACAAAGTCGGCTATATCCCATTCAACGACTTCGCTAAATGACGTTCAGTCAAGACGTTGAACGTTACATTCAACGACTTGACGAGTTGTCCTTTAGTCATTCAATTAAATGTCGTCATTCAATGAACGCGCTAGTCATTCAATCAAATAGCAGATTCAACCAGATGACTGCGACATATATATGATTTATAGTGTAATGTTGTATTGGCGTGAAGTAAATGTCTAGACAAACCAATAATGGTTTACAGACATTGTAAACATTGTGTATTGAATCATGTATGAGATAATAAATAAATAAAAAATGTTTATTATAAAACAGTAGCGTATTTATAGGTTAGTTCGATGAATTATTAATAGATGGCTCTGCCTTGTGTCCCAAGGCATCCGAAGTTTACCCTCTGTGTCCCACTTGCAACTTCTTACATAAGTACGATAGAGAGAGAAAACTTCGAATGACAATCATGGTAGGCTAATTTATCGATACAACATTCGGATACAGTAAAATAGAAATAATTTCTTTTTTTTGTATAGTAAAATAAGATTAACGATGTACTCATTCATATCATCATTAATTCTTGTGATTGAACGAAAACTGAACGCATTGAACATGGCAACATTATTTCACAAAGTGACATCGATTTTTACGATTTTTTTTTGTATATTTGGTAGGTATGAGAATAGGTCTTCACTTTAACATATGGTTTGAAATTGGATCCGATAATTGGCGCCACAATCGGTTTACGGAATTATTTTCGGGTTCTGGCAGGACAACGTCTGCTGGATCAGCTAGTAATATATAAAAATAAGTTATTTTATATATTATATAGTTCATTTAAAAAGAGTAGGTACGTTATTATTGAAAAATTATAGCTTTCGAATATTATTGAAAAATAACCCTTTTTTTTCTTCTTTTTAACAGGGGCAGCAACAGAGACGCGGCTCCCAACAATAATGGTGTTAATCCTACATTTCCTACTGCAACTGTTACTAAATAGTTACACAGAAACTTCGATAAGATAGCTGAGTTAGCATTTATAAAGTAACTAGTTAGTTAATTAAACTATATAATCCTTACACGCGTAGTTTATCAGGGTTCCGGTTTAATTGGTTTTCAATGTGTAATATAAGCGAATATCCAGTGTAACTTGACATTCAAAAGTTGTTCAACTGGGATTGCGGGTGGTCCTTAGACTGATAGAAAAAATAGTGTAATTAAAGATGTGTAGTAAGTATAATAAATAGTAATGTTTCCATTGTCGCAATAACGTTTAAGTATGTATTTAATGTATAATAATAATAAAGTCAGTTGTTTATTTGTTGAATTAGTTCATTGTATGTTTATTTAAATGCTTTTATTGTAAATTATGCTTATTTTATTGGATTCGATGTTCCGGAAAATTTATTCACTGTTTGAAACTTGTTTTAACTGTTGGCCTCTTAAGAAAATTCAACGTCGCACAACGAGCTATGGAGAGGGCTATTGTAGGAGTTATAGGCCCGGGCTCCACCGAAACGGAAATGAGCGGAGATGTGTAAATCTTGGTTTCATCTCCGTTTTACATATCTCCGCCAGGGTGACTCCACCGAAGCGGAGATGCGTATGGACTAGAGCGGAGATTCGTACAAACGCCTCCAAACACGTAATCCTATTGGTAAATAACGAAATCCCATTGGTTGTTTCTAACCCGCTTCCGCTCGTCTCGTCTCCGCTTTGGTGGAGCCCCGGCCTGTGAAGCGCCTCCCTCCATCTGTGACTCCACCGAAGTGGAGATGCGTACGGACTAGAGCGGAGATTCGTGCAGATGCCTCCAAACACATCTGCATTACGCGCCATTGCCGACTTGTGAGTACCATATAATTTTACCAGTTACCATACAATATGACACGTCTCCTCTCCACTCCGCTCAACCATCTCCACCGAAGCTGAGCGGATTGGTTCTGCTTGTTTTGTCTCCGCTTTGGTGGAGCCTCGTTTTACACATCCCACCGGTGACTTCATCGAAGCGGAGATGCATACGGACTAGAGCGGAGATTCGTACAGACCCCTCCAAAAACATCTGCGCTGCGCGCCGTCGCCGGCTTGTGAGTCATAATTAACTATACAAAATATGACATATCTCTTCACTCCGCTCAACCGTCTCCACCGTAGCTGAACGGAGCGAAGATGAGTAAATAACGAAATCCTATTGGTTGTTCCTAATCCGATCGGCTCATCTCGTCTCCGCTTTGATGGGGCCCTGGCCTTACACTGCGAAATCGAATCAGGAATGAGGAGGTCCGTGGACAAACGGAAGTTACCTACATAACAAGACGAATTAGCATTGGGGCAATACGGGCAGGATACATAGTACATAGATTTATTGGTGACTATTTAAAAATATGGGCAGTGTTCTAGTCTTCGTCTGTGGTAACACGAGTATTTCAATATTATTACAAATTATTATATTATTATATATGAGTATTCTTATGAGTAATCAGTTTATTAGTCATCATTGATGTTAATTTTAAAGATATAAAAGGCTGTGTCTAAATTAAATATGTTTTTGAATAACTCCATTCGGAGACGAAATAATTTAATTGTAACTCTCTTTAAATAACCGTTTTATGATTATCGTAAGGCTAGGACAATATTTTATAATATTAATTGTATGTTTCTAGGAGTTCTGTTAATGTTTCTGTATAAAATATAATATAATCATTAATTTATTTTATTTATTGTATTAGAAAATATTTGGGGGTTCGCACTTGTAATAAATGATTTATATTATTGTAAATAAAATGGTTCATAGAACAATGTGATGGTGCATTCGGATTAATAGGGACGTTGTATATGTTATATAATTATTAATGTGTTAATGTAAAACAATGATGCAGAAATATTTTCGAATGAATGTAAAATTTTAAAGTAAATAAGTTCTCTTGAAATACTTACATTACCTACTTTATTTTCATTCAATTTCCTAAATTAATACTATCATCACTATCTCAAGTCAAGTCTAGAATTTCTGATCAAAAAAACGCGACAAGTACTTTTGGCAGTTCTCTCTTGTTGGTAACCTGAATCTGCCTAAATAATTCTGAAGAGACCAAAACAGGTGGAAATCTGAAGCTGCAAGGTCAGGGCTATATGGCGGATACATTAACACCTCCCAGCCAAACTCTCTATATAACTTGGTCTTCAGACATTGCGACTGTGGTGACGAGAACAGATTCTTCTGTCAACCTCTGCGTCAAAGTTGTCACGCCTAACTGTATCGTTCGTCCCAAATAGACGTATTCCTGCACAACTTCAAAAGTCACACCCTCTAGCAACAGATCCTGGGAGAATATGCTCGTTGAACACGACTTACGTCTTCTCCAAATTCCATCCCTAGTCCTACGCTTCGAGATGCGAATTGACTATATCGTCAGCAAATCAGAGGTGAGAAGAATTCACCATTGACATTAATTCCTTGCTTGTCTCAGTCCAGCGTCTTGAATACGTCTGATGCTGTACGCGTTGGATGATGCTGTAACGAAACGCAATCTGTGTTGTGAGTTGTAACATTGCTCTGTAATCTCTATTATTATCAATATAAAAAAAATACCTATACCTAAAATAAAAATAAAATAAGTGAAATAACGAAAGTATAATCTAATAGATGCTTTCGATTTGAATTTATAACTATGTCATTGTTTTCACTATTTTGTAAATAATGTAGTCTAATCGAAACATTCCCTTCAAAAAAAATAACACCCATATATATGTATTATATACGGCCATTCTATGATTGCGTTTTTGGACATTTATTTATGTACATTGCATAAAATTTATTTTCGATTAAACCTCAGATTAATCACAACTAGATGGAATCAATCTGACGTCACGAAATGTTAAACAAGGACTCCTTGTTACAATAACGCCTTTGAAAAAAAGGGATGCAAATATAATTTTTTGTCCTTATCGTCGTGGCCGGTTTTCTGGCCTCACAAATGTCAAATTGTGACAGTTGTATGGCCAACAACATTAAATGTTGCAATATGTAAAATCGAAGAATGCAAATTAAAAGAGCTGTCACTTCTTTTGGACTGTAAAACCAAGAAGATTAGTCTTTTAAAAATGCTGGAGCAATTTTATCTTTTAAAAACCTCATTCAGAAAGCTATTATATTATTTATTTTTATTGTATTCTCTAATTATTACTAATGTAGAATTTACAATAACAAGTTAAAAATTCCTCAAAAGTATGGCACTTATTTTTCTGGCAACATTAATCTTAGAGCGAGAGAGACTGACGCGGCCACGCGAGGTGCTAATCTAGTTGTCATTAATCTGTGGATTAAACGATATAGGAAATGTCAATATTTGAATATTTCAAAACACCTCTCAAAACGGCAATAATATAATGGCCGGATTATAGTGCCTCTTAATTTGACACTAACACTTCGTCCATTCAACGTGTCAATGCTGAAATTTTATTATAATTATGTATATTTTTTTTGTTGCCAACTGTATTTTACAAATAACGTGTACTGTTACAAGCTATTAAGAAGGTAATTTTATTATATTAATTATAAAATAATTCAATAGTCCATAAATATTTATATTTGAATATTTATTTTTCATGTTCCCCTCTTTATTAATTGTTGTGTATATATGTATAAAATATTTAAAAACAATGTCTCCCATTAAATGTTCGTTTGTCTAAAAAAAATATAATTGGGATTGAAGATCTAACTTACTTAATACTCAATTTTATTGGACGGATTAGAGTATGCGAATCGTATAATAAATATATAGTCAATAAAGGACTCCGCTCACGGCAAGAGTCGAGACGTAGGCGCAGCATCGCTTAAGGCGACTCCAGCCGCAAAACTCGTCCTGTACTGAATTGACGGGACTGCTGAGGGTGAGTCGCTACCTACCGTACTTGCAAATCTCGAAAATATCTATTTAAAAATTAAATAAATTTTTCTTTTGATGAGCCTTCACATAATGGATCTTAAAATTTATCTTAAGATAAATTAAGCTATTTAAAATTATCTTAGCTATTTAAAATATTCTTAGCTATTTAAAATATTGATTATTAAGCAAATCGCACGGTTACAACATCGATATTAGACCGCAACTTAGTAATTTTTTATATATATATAATTAAATATAATTTAAAAAATAATTATGATGATCCCCTTTCACATATCCTGCAGATGATTTGAGTATTTTTTAAATTATAATTATTATGATAATTTAAAAGGAAAACGGTTACAAATTATTGGATTTTTTTATCATTAGGGGCTGGCGTCGCCTTAAAGGGAAGCGGTCAATAATAATTTACGAAAGCTTCTCGTATTTTTTAAACATACGTGCAATCGAAGCACTCAGTGCTTCGGATTGACAAAATGGGGGAAAGTTGCCCTGGCGACGAATAGGAAGCCGCGCGCGCGCGCCTCGACTCTTGCAGTAAACGGTCGCCCACATGATTACCTACATCTATACCTACATATAATAAAATCGTAAACAAGCTATGTCTGTACATTAAATATTTTTTCAAAAAAAAAAAAAAAAAATTTGTACACGTTGTACTTTGTTGCCGAGGTCAAAAAAATACTTTTTAGAATTTTTATCTGTTTGTCTGTGCATTTGTGCACGCAAGTCTCAGAAACGGCTTAACCGATTTAAATGGGGTTTTCACTGATGTATTTTAGCAAGCTAGTAGAAAATATAGAAGATGCACGTCTTTTGGTCGCCTCCGACGCGATGCTGCCTCGACTCTTCTCTAGTGAGCGGAATTATAACAATAATACTGGATCTAGCTTTGGTTCCGTGCTTTGTTATTTTAAAACCAAAAATGTTAAACTACTGAATCGAAAAAATTAAAGAAAAAATAAAACAATTTTAAAGAAGTGTAAAGACCGCTGAAAAATTAAAATTATTGAATTTCAGAAATAAATTCTTTAATATTGAAAGAAAAAGTACTCTAAAAATATTCTAACATTTCATAAAAACCAATTTCTTAGTGTGTTTTAAAGTTTATATGGCATTATATTTATTGTTTTGACAAATATGAAATGGTGTGCGTATAAATGCGTATTTCAAATTGTTGTGCTTTGTAAACTGGCATTGACATTGCAACTATGTTGTATAAAAATTCAAAGGCAAATTTAATTATTTTAATTTAGATTATTTTAATTCAAACACAATATATGCCGATATAAATATGTATCTTATGTATCTTCCACAGAGCAAAGAATCGCCACCTCGCCCCGTGCTAGAGACGGCATGGTCAACGCTTTCCATACAAGTCCAGCGTTATCGTTTAATTAATCAATACTAGTTCACGCACGGCTTAAGACAAGGACTAACATCAGATCGAACACAATTTTTACCAAAATGAGGGCAACCTAATAACCTACGTATTAAGGTGCAATATTGCACAACGAATTTTTGTAACTTCTCGGGGATAACCGAACACATTTAAAATTTGAAGGTTTTTCTTAAATATTGTGTAAATTATGAAAAATGAAATAAAAGTACCGATTGAAACTTTAGTACAGAACTTTAGTTAATAACACCTTTAAAAAATAATGTAGTTGTCACTGAAAATTTTTAGTACGTGACGAGAAAGCTTTTTTTTTTTTTTTTTAGGGAGTAATTTGCTATTTTTTTCCTCAGAAAACATAATTTTTTGTATAAATCCGTCCACTTCAAACTTTTTGAAATATAGTCTATTATGCTCTGTATTTTTATCTAAGTTTCAATTTTACTCTAACAAGCCAAATTAGGCGACGAAAATAAGGCTTTTCTACTAAGTCCTCGTCTTAAGTGCTCTTTAGGTTTTGTATTCCAAGAAAATCTCGACTTGCATTTTTTTAAAAAGCGGCACGAATATTATTATTATTACCACCTCTAGTAGGAGGCGGCGCAACGATTCTTTGCTCTGTGGTTACTTCTAATTAATGTATTTCTTTTACAATTCACTTCGATCTTATTTAAAACCTTAGAAGCATTTATTTTGACCTACGAGCTTTAAGGGGACATATTGCTAATATAACATTTTCTAATCCGTCATTTCCTATGTTGTAACTATAGTTATAAAAAAATAAGTACGCCTAATGACTAATATATTTATGATTGTGGATTATAAAGTGATTTTTAATATAAAAATTAATAATAAGTAAACAGAAATGTTAATAAAAGAGTTACTAATTGTATAAAGTTTTTTAATTTAAATTTCCCAACGAATCGCAGTCATATGGGCAACCAGTCTGGCGGCAGAAACGACACCCTGACAGAAGACCACTGTGAAATAAAAGCATGTGTTTTACCAGGTCTGGTTCCAGCAGGTGGTGGCAGGACATACTGCGTTTCGCAGTCATAAATTGTGCAGACCGTTTTCATGGCAACGGAGCACAAGCCGTCTGGCGGCAGTGAGGCGCGCGCGCCAAGAAATTACAGCATACGTGCTGTTGTGTTTCGGTGAGTGAGCAAGGGACGCCGGAACCCATTGCCCAATCTCTTCTTCATCACTAATTAATCTTTTCAAAGATTTCGAAGAGGCTTATTGGTGCGACGGGAGACCGAAGAGCTGGCACTTTCCTCGGCCAACGTATTAGTTTGGCCATTCAACGAGGAAATGCTGCCAGCGTACTTGGTACAATGCCGCAGGGTCTATTTTTATATTGACATAGATATTGATATTGTTAGTTTTGTTTTATAATAGTTTTAATTGCCATTACAATAAGAAATAGAATCAGAAAAATGAATGCAGAGCTTTTGTCGCCAGAATCTTTTTATAGTCAGCAGCTCACTTTTTTATTTTATTTTTTTATTAAAGATGGGTTTGCTCTTGGCCAGCTTCTATCCGTGTAGAATAGATGATTGAGCAAGCTCACACAGAAGATGCCTATTCACTTAAACTTTGAAAAGATTTGGGTTGTATGAGCTCTGAAACACAGACGCCGCGCCGGCAGGGAGTTCCAATCCTTAGCATTGCGCATTATAAAATATATTTAAAATCGCTTGGTCCGAATTAGAGAGATTTAGACAAGGTGAGGATGGTAACCAGTCGTACATCTGAATATCCTATAGAAGAAGTATGATTTTATGCAGCTCACGAGCTCACTCTCCGAAGTACATCTTACAGAAGACACACAAACAGGCAGTTTTGCGTCTATATGCCAAGCTCTGCAGGTTAGTTTTTATTAGCGTACACCGAGTCGAGTGCGGCAAGTTGGTGTTTTGCTGAGCCATCCCAAAGGTGACAGCAATACTCCATATAAGATTACAAGTGCGCTACCGACCTTAGTAGCATTAAGGATAAGGGATTAGGAAGCGATAGAGAAATAGGATCGGGCATCCCTTACTCCGTCGGCGAAAAATAACAACAACATATTTAGGTTATACGAGCTCGTAAATACAGACGGGAGTTCCAATACTTGCAGCACCTATGGAGTTGCTGGCTCAAGTGGACCTGTCTGTCAACCTTAACATAAAAAATGAAGGATGATCCTCTCACCATATTATCTGAGTTATTATATCTCGCGGTGGCAAACAGTGAACTCTTGTGTTGCCAGCTGTTGTATTTCGGTGAGTGAGTTAGGAATATCACAGCACATTCACCTATTTATATGGAACAAGGGTATCAGCTTTTACTGTCCCCTTCCCCTCTTGAAGATCCTTTACGGGCGGCTGTCTGTCACTTAAAAAAAAACTTAAAAGAACTAAGTTAAGAATAACTTAAATTAACTTAATTAATTTTGTATGTGGCTATCGTCATCTCCCACAGTTACAATGAAATTAAACACCAGGGGATGCGAGTGCATTTTCAACCCTGATAAAGTAACGGACTACGAATAATGTAAGCGTACCCTTATCCTTTTTTTTCTGTTAAGATCGGCAGACAGGCTGACGGTCTACTTGATGGTAGGTGGCTACCGTCGCCTATAACACAAGCAACGCCAAAGCTGCCCACGACACACGAGTAATCCTATAAGGGTTCCGTTTTTTTATTCGGACGTACGAAACCCTAAAAAGGAAGATATTGAACAGTTTACCTACAAGCTCAATTGTAAAATTAAAAACGACCAACTAAGTGTAATACTGAATACTTGACGTTGAAAGTATTTCTCAGCAACAAAATATTACAATGAACAAGTATAATTATTTTCTTACAAAACAATTTTCAACTTAAATTGAGCAATTATTGCTCTTAAACCGAGTTCAGTTCTGGAGAATTTTTTATGAACCACAAATCAAATGTAAGACACTTTATTATCTTTTTACTTGTAAAAGTTAAGGCATTAATCTGTATTAATAAAGCCTTAAATGTTTTTGTGCTGGCGGTTATTTTAGATTGTTTTTTTCTAGACTGGTCTTACAGTTTATTATAACTTAATAAATAATAGTTTAACTTTCCAGTAATAAAACTGGAGTCATCTGCTCAAGATAATATGAGATAATTACAAATTGTCGTTTAAAATAGTTTATTTCAGGCATCTAAAACTGGCCCAGATTAAATGTAATCAAAGACATCGTCCAAAACCAGGCCTTTTTTTTAAACTTACACTTTGTAGATTTTTGTAATAAAAGTCTTTCTTTTATTCTGTGAATTTTTCAGATTTTGTATATGGGGATAACATTCGAAAAATAAAACTTATTACTTAATGGTAATAATAGAATTTTTTTATACTTTCAACCTTAAATAACTATGAAACCCCATTACCAAATTACACGATATTTTCTCCTTACTTAATTATACAAGTTTCAACCTTTAAAATACCATACAAAATTGATTGAATGGTGACCCGAACTCCATTACAAAACTGATTGATCTCCTTTCATTATTAAATTATATTACATTAAAATAAATTACGTATTGAATTGAAAATATTTAGTCATTACCTACATCAAGATAAATCTATCACACTTTAAAATATATTGTTATGTTAAATCAGTAAATACATGGAGTTATCAAAATAATTGACTTTAAAATGTCTATTAACAAAATTACTTTCTGTCAAATATTCCTTTTTGAGCTGTATAAAAATATTTTCAAGTAGGCACCTACTTAAGCTAAAGAAATAAAATAAAATTTATTAACAATGGCCCATAGTCTAAAAAGATTACGTTATACTATAGTCATACCTATTTTTCGGCTTTGGTATTCAAGAAATTCGCACGCAATTTGCAGAGCAAGCAAGCGATATTTTTGCCCATGATGGGGACTGTACAGGTGTGGAAGGTGCTGGGCCAGCATGTTGATTCAATATGACGGATCCCGTATACACGTTGGCGTACATTGGCGCTTAGATAAAGATGGATGTGGAAACTCTTGCAGCGGGGCAATTCATTTATACAGTACGTTTAATTATTACCTAAATGTGCACCAAAGTAGAGTGACTAAAAAGAAATGGCGCAAAAGAAGATGGTCGATGGTGATTGGTGACTATTCAGAGGAATTCAGAGGAACGAGGTAAATGTGTTATTATTATTATTTATCTAATATATAAAAATCTCTTGTCACGGTGTTTGTGATCGTACTCCTCCGAACGGACTTTGGTAGGTATGAGAATAGAAATAGTAACTCGGGAACGTAAATTTCACTTATGCGTAAAACTAGTGTCGTATTTTGAGGAACGTCGGTACTACGGTAAATTAGTTTTAGAAGATTTCCTATTATTTTTGTTAAACATAGGTTTTAGGTGATTTTATTTTTTTCTGAAGTTCCTACCTTTATGAAATAAATAAAATAAAATAAATAAATAAAAATATAATAAATCTTTATTTGCGCGAACACATGTTTACAGGATTTTAATTTGTATACAGCAGTTACAGTACAAAGTATGTTCTACCCGCTAAGGGCATGCAAATTTATTTTGTTTATTTTATTAAGTTAGTAGTAGATTATAATATTCATACCATTGTTTAATAGACTTTCTCAAAGTTAGCATAGTCTTGGCGACCACAATTTTATGACTGCATTATATTTTGTTACTAATTTAGTTGATTTATGTGATGTTGATTAATAAATAAAAACTGTTAGTATAAAAATATTTTTTGCGACCTAGCTTACAAGTCCGGTATATTTTCGCGACTCACCTGGGGCCTTAGACAAAGTAGCATTCGCTCCGTAGCGATGCGATATCGAAGTTCGTTATCGTCTCAGAGACAAAGGAATCGACACTGTAACACGTGATACCTTGTCATGATTTCTTTGTCTCTGAGACGATAACGAACTTCGATATCGCATCACTACGGAGCGAATGCTACTTTGTCTAAGGCCCCTGGCAACCCTACTGACGAATAACAACGTACTGATTAATGCACCAACTTGTGAACATTGTTTGCGGAGCACGCCAAGATCCTTTGATTGTGCACCAAAAACCGACCTTATTCGGTTGGCCGGCCAGCGTTGGCGCCAACTACCAACAAATCGCCAAGTATATCTCTACACGTTGGCCCAATGTGTACATCTCCCATCAAGAAATCGTTCATTCTCGCTAATGCAAACATGGCAGAAACGCTAGTCTCAATAAAACCCTGAAGCCTTCCGTAGATAGACCAACTACCTATAGGTTATGTACTACTAACCTATAGTTATCTATAGGCTACACGTGTAGTATACTTGGCAGTAAGCTTAAATAAAGAGGTTAGCTCTATAGTGAGTTAGCAAACCTTCAGACCAATATTACATTTACCAACATTTACAACACTGCAATCTTTAATTTTCTGAATTTACTCTAATTTATCATAATGACGAGCGCGAGCATAATGAAAATATTCAGGATGTTTCCAGAACATAAAACATTGACCTTCTAAACAATTTGAAACTCATCTAGCTTTTTGGACTCTGATTTTACTTGTAAGAGTATAGCACCTGTGTAGGCATTAGATTTCATCCAATTAGGAATATACTTTTCTAGAAAAAGTTTTTAATTGAGGTAGGTATACTACGTCTAGCAAGCAGTGTGCCTTGTCATTACGAAAATCAATATATATCAAGTGATTGATTGGCGTTTCTAAATCCAAAGTTAAAGCCAAAAGATTCAAAGATCCTGATACCTAATCTGATACCAAGGTCCTGAAGTTTATCTACTATCTCCTTTATATATTGCTTATTCATAACCAAAATAATGTGCATTCGTAAAATGCTTCCCTAGTGCATTTATTTTCATGACGTCTACCAAGGCATTATCTCTGTGACTTTATCGTTTGGCTGGCAGGTCGATGTTCGCGTAATACCTACACATTATAAGGCGACTACTTTCATAGATTGGTTGGGAATTCTTTTGATAATATAACTTGGCACGCAGACAGTCCCAGTACATTTGGGACAGAGCGACGTTCGTGATATCAATTTCTCAAATCTTTTTAGTCGATTTCTTTCAGAGGAAACAGAAAATTTATGAAATAATACTAGGTAGTAAATTTTTGTGTCCCTGTAACTCTTGAAAAACATTTGTCTTTTAAAATTTTAGTTAGCACACACACACACACACACAGGGCACACTGATGTTTAATTAAGGCACGTGTCCTTTTATCATCACATTGTCTTTTAATCTATCAGAATTAGCTGCGCACTTACACGGTCCATAATCCCTGCAAATTGAGCATTGAATTTGTGAACATCCATCATATTAACATCCATCCGCAATGACGTCATCCACAACTAAAACTCGCCGACCAGTGTTCCTAACGGTACTGAGTGTGTCACGAGATTGCGTCACCAAAATGGCGACCTAGCGCGTAGAAATTTGCTGAGCTTATAATTGGCGACGAAGTAACCTACAATAAAGCTGATCATATGTCATCCTTTCTTCGAAAAGTTTTAAATTCTTTTGATGAAAGTTTTATAGTACTATTGGAAAAGACGCTTCTGTTCAACAGCGCTTGTCTACGGTTTGCAACGGTAAGAATAATTAACTTTACAACACACTTCAAGGCTGACAGTCTTCCTGATGGTAGGTCTTCACCTGTTGACACAAGTAACGCCATGAGCTTTACCAAAAGCGATCTTATATTTACATCTTCATATCCATTTCCTATAAGGAGAATGGGCTCTATCGTCCCTTATTCGTTTCACAGAAATGCAAAAGCAGTTTTTTCATGCCGATTTTCTTAAGTCTTCTGTGGCTAGATACTATTGCAAGTCGGGTTTTCTAGGTTATGGCTGCGCAATGCATTACGTGATAGGGACAAGACCAAACTTCTATTATTTTCAATTGTGAATATTAATATTATATCTATATAGATATAATATTAGCTGTGCCTGTGACTTCGTGCGCGTGGTATCCGGAATATTGCGTAACTTTTTTGTTTGTAAACAGATGGGAATGAAATATAAATTAAATGTTACGGGAAGCTTTCTACAATACATCAATTGAAACTACATGAAAATCGGTTAAGCCGTTTCTGAGATTAGCGTGCACAAACGATTTTATTATGTACTAGCTGAGCCCGCAACTTCACACGCGGGAATTTGGTATAGCGCGTAACATTTTTATTTGTAAACCGATTGGAATGAAACAAATACTAAATGTTACGGGAAACTTGCTGCAATACGTAAGCGAAAACCGCTTTCAAATCGGTTAAGCCGTTTCAGAGATTAGCGTGCAAAACGCACGGAAAAAACAGACAAAAATTCCAAAAACTATTTTTTGACCTAGGTAACATAAGTAGAACGTTTAGAAAATTGTTTTTTGAAATAATATTTGATATAGAATAGATATATAGACTAGCTGACCTAATAGATGTCGTTCAGTCAAACGCTATTATTGAAATGTTTAAATTTTCAGACAACCTTCTAAGGACTTTGACGAATGTTCAAAAAAAAAATTGTCGATTTTATTTCTACAAGTATACGAGGAGAATATTATGCTACCGATTCTAAGAATGATTCCAATTTTATTAAAACTAGCTGAACTCGGCCACGCTTCGCTGCGGCCCATAATCGGCGGCCGGCGTGCGCAGGGGCGCGCGGTACTGGACACTGCTTATATATAGTACTATTTATCGTAGCGTGATGTTATATAGCCTATAGCCTTCCTCGATAAATGGACTATTCAAAACAAAAAGAATTTTTCAATTCGAACCAGTAGTTCCTGAGATTAGTGCGATTAAACAAACAAACAAACTCTTCAGCTTTATAACATTAGTAAGTATAGATAAAACGAAAATTTATATAGGTAACAGTAAAATACATTGTACTATATTACAAGCGTATACTATTCGAAGTGCAAACAGTTTATCATGATTGTGTATCAAAATTGTTAAATAAGATGAATGTTTCCTCCCGATGTCAAGTCGGCAAACAACTATAAATTTGAGAGGCATGACTGTGGAAATGTTACCTATCTCACTGCTGCTCGTACGATATAATTGTACATGAAGCGTTATTTAAGGGGGAGACAAACGCTAAATACTAAAAATATCCATTGTTTAATGAAGATGTTACAAGTAATAGACAAGACAATTGCTTTGAAAAAAATATATATTATACTTAAACATGTAAAGAACCAATTGTATTAATTAGAATTTTCGTTAAAGTAATAGAAACTCCACAAAAAAAGTTAGAACACAAGAAGAATTTGACTTTTATTGAAAATTCTCTCGAAAACGGCTTATTACACGCATATGAATCCTGTACCTATTAATAAGTTAATATCAGATTAAAAAATTGTATTAATAAAAATTTTTTTTGTGTAATGTTCTAATGGTAAAAACAAAAAAACACCATTTCTAGGCCTGTTGAATTGGATCCGCCGCCAGCGAGTTCTATAGTAAATGTCATACGCCTCAGTGAATCCCTTAAGTAGCTAAATAAACTTTGCACATATATTCATCGTGTGCTAAAGTTGATTAAAATTTTCTTTAAATTTTACAATTAAAAATAATATGCAATAAACAAAATTTGTCTAAGAGGTGAATTGGAAAAGGTTTGAATTTTCTAAATAATCTCTCAACGGCTTTGATTATATTCAATTCAGACGCTACAATATATCGCTAGACAAGGGTTGCCATGGCAGCCTAAGTATTGACCGGGACGTACGTAAGTTACTGAAAATATCCAAGTAAAGGAAAAAAAGTAAAATTTGTTACCTTTTTAACTTTATAACCTTCATTTTCTTAACAAATCAGGTTAAAATTAAAATTAAAAAAGAAATTAGATATCCACAATGTAGATTTTACATGAAACACTAATTGTTATTATATTTTTCACTTTTCTTCACCTTATTTAGCAGTCCGTCTAGTAGATTCCGAGATAATTGACTGTGAGCGACGGACAGACCGACACACGAGTGATCTTATAAGGGTTCCGTTTTTTTAATCGGACGTACGGAACCCTAAAAAAAACTACTCGGGTACATAACGAAATAAAATGTAATGAACAGCTTATCCATTGGTTGAGAGACATAATAAGTTAATAATAATTACCTAATAACTCGAACCGCCTACGTACCAAATTACCCGATGTATTTCGGTAGATGAGAATGTAGGAAATAAACGGGGCAAAATTGGATCGTTTTTCCCAGAACCGGTAAACAATCAATGAGTTATAATCTCTCAGTTGCAGCCGCTGTTCTATTCAATGAATATAAAAGAAAAATAATATTCACCTGCTATTACGGCGCACGTGAATTATGAATAATTCAAAAGCCGAGCGCCGTGATTTGTGCCGTGTTTTGTTTCTATCCCGGAGAACGGCCGATTTTTAAATTTACAATGTCCATCCATTGTTTTGTTTCCTTGGAGCGCAATAACTTTGTGAAACTTTTGAATTTTTTATAAAATATTGTCCAGTTATCAAGGGAAAATAAATTTGTATGTTCAACGATGACTGCGTCTACTCCTGTCGGAATAAATGCAAATGCCTATGACTCGTAGAGCCAAAAGTAAACAAACACACAACTCTTCGTGTTCTGTCTTCTGCTACACGGATACAAAACTCCGTACAGTAGACCGTTACAAAGTCGCACAAATTCCATATATTTATCACTTTCAACAATTAAAATTCTTCCCGATAAAGAAACATGCGCTTCGCGTTCAAATCAATTTCGCCATCATGGATTTTTATATGAATAGTGGATATTTTATGTTATTATTTTACACGCCAGACGTGGCAGTACATGTGGATGCATATTTAAACCAATAACCCATGTAAATAAATTATTTGAATTTGAATTCGAATATAACTGGCCACAGACTATCGCAAGTGAACAACCACGTTGACATATATGTTCACCATTTAGTGATATATAATATTTAATTACCTTAGTTGTCTTTGACTATTTGACTCCTACGATACAAGGTATGCTTAGTGTAGGTCAAAACCTAATCTATATGTAATTAGTGTGAAAATAAATATTTATTATTATTATTACATAGAATATATCGACGGCTAGGAGTGATAAAAACCGAAGAGTGACTCTTATTTAATTTTGATCAGAATTTATAATAATTTCAAATATTAAACGAAATAAGCGAAGAGGTTTTTTTAGGTACAACAAAATATTCTATTTAAGAATGTCTTGAAGCGAAGTCTTTGTGCCGAAACAGCAGATACAAGTTCTAATCCAGGTCGGGCATGCGCCTTTTAAAGTATTTTGTGATTTTAAAATAAATTGCCGTAACAGTGAAGATAAAGAGACCGTAGCTACCAATCTGTAGCTAGTAATTGAACTACTTCTTAGTAGTCCTGGTACATCGCAGTAAGAGTTAAGCATAGTGAGAAATATTTAATAACAAATCAAAAATTGAGTTCCTTCATAAAAGTTTCTAGAAGATATGAAATATCGATGGGTGAAAGAGAAAAAATAACAGCCTGAAGAAGGAGTGTAAAAAATAAAAATTGGTGTTTTTCCAAATCATGCAAAAATAAATACATAAGAGTTAGAAAAAAGCTTCAGACAAATATTTTAGAGAATTTTGTTTTACAAAAAAATTTTTTTGCTGAAATTAAAATTAATAGAACTATTAGTAGAAGCTAAGGGCTGAGAGGTATTAATGGCAGAAGACCACTGTGTGTCACATGTGTGCTGTAGTGTTTTGGTGAGTGAGTAAGGGTACCACAGCCCATTTCCCTTCTTAATCGCTTATCTTTAATCCTACTTGGTCTGACACGCAATTGCAGCACCTGTAGCGTTGTTTGTGTTATAGGCGACAGTTGACTACCGCCAAGTACCTTCAAGTAGACTGTGAGCCTGTCTGACGACTTCAATATAAAAAAAACATTGTTTAGAGACTATACGAGTTCGCTAAAAAGCATCCAAGCCGCAATATTTGTTGTACACGGAGTTGTTTGGTTAAGCTGTTTCGCAGACCGGTAACAAGTCAGGAGAGGACGGTTCCAATAAACAAACACAAACTGCTTCACTTCCGAACGGAACAGGGTAACGAGAAATTCTTTGTTAAAGCAAACATTTGAAAATTCAAAGATAAATTATTATTGTGAAAAGAATACACCTTCTATATCATAATGAACATACACTTTAATTTGGGAGATTTTCTCGGTCAAATCAAAAAAAGTCTCACAGGTTTTATCGTCAAGATGATTCTGTCTAGAGCTTACTACACCAGACTCTCTACGGTCTATTTACCATGCTTTTAATATTTAACCTTAAATTAGATTCAATGACGTGTCGGCCTCATCAGCGCCCTGGGGTTTTTTGTTGCTGTTCGCCCAAGTACCAAGGTTGTCGATATAGCCAAGAGAATTAGCAAGTTGAAGTAACAATAGGCCGGTCACATCTGTAGCAGAGCGGATAACCGATGGAGTAAAAAAGTTTTCGAATGGAGACCAATTGGAAAGCGCAGTGTGGGATGTTATGTAGCTAGATGGTCACACGATCTGAAGGGCTTTGCGGAAAGCGTCTGGATGCGAAGGACAAAAGACCGTTCGTGGTAGCGAGAGACACAGGCTGATGATGGTGATGATGATGGTGAATTATTTCCATTTAATGCATGTACTGACAAAAGAAGAAAATTAACTGGATCTATTTCTAATACTGATTTAAATAGTTTTACTAATAATAAATGAGCTAAAGTTGGATTTTTTATTAAAGCTTCATCAAACTGGGTTCTTCGCCCTACCACAACCATACACTACCAGTAGCTTTTTGGAAGTTATCAGTCCAGTGATCAGGTCTCGATGATCCCCACTCCAAGACTTAACGTTATGTACCTACACACAATATTATAAGTACCAGGAGAGGGCAAATTAAAATACAACATTTCAAACCTCTCATGGCTTGTAACTAATAATTACAGGAAAGTCAGTAACTGATGGAACCCAATTAGTTTTTGTTACTAAAGCTATCAAGAAGTTCGGGTTTACTTGAGTGTGGATGCGCCCAAACCGGCTTAATTAAATATAAACCTTGTAAGTTCGTCTCTTTGCCTGGAATCGATAACATGGAAAGTTTTCGATACTGAAAATTTAGAGAAGCGTTTTATAAAATTACTTACTAAATGTTTAACTAGTGAATTTGTTCATTTTTTAATTTATTTTCGTCAGCAGGTAAACAAGAAATCACATAAATTCAACACAATATCAGTCAACATGGATGACTTTAATAATATTTTACCATTAAATTTAAAATTTTAATACTCACTTTTTCTATATTTAAATAATTACTCCTTTTTTACATTCATTGCACGGTATTGAAAAAATCTGAATCGTTATGAAGATATTATGTGTTCTAGATAACTTCTCTACAATTTTGAATATACATAGAATTAAACGAGTCTCGACCCGTTTCATGGATAGCAGATTAATAATATAATAAATATCGTTGAAACTGACTATATTTTAAAGATTCTTTGTGAATGCCAAAAACAGGATTGGAGTTTTCTAATTGGTGCTACCTCAAAACATAATCAAATCCAGGACAGTTTCTATACATTTTCTGTTCGATTAAGTGTTTGAGTGAAGAGTGAGTTTCTCTTTTACCCACCGGCCTGGGGACAGAACGAAGGGTTATGTCGAACTCCTACCCCGAAAGGGTTAGACGGAAAGGGTAGACCTACCGACTATACCTCTTGGCTTTCTCTTCGTCCACTGTTGGTGGAGTTGCGGGATCGGACAAGCATTCAGCCGCAACTCTGCCGGGGGATCCGAATCCGGATATGTTTCGTGGGACGGCGAAGAAGGTGCGCCGTGCTTCTAGGATGTAAAGCGGGTGGTAGAGTCCCCATCTACCGCCTTAAATCCGGTTAACGAGGGAGTAAGTGCGCTAACCGCCTGAGTCCTGTGCGTCTGCGGCGGAGGGGGCTGGAGCAGGACTTCGTCCTCCCGCTCTCTCTCTCTCTCTCTCTGCCGCTTCTGTGAGATGACATCCTCACAGAAGGATTGCATCGTCAGCCATGCATCTCGACTATTCTCGACTGCCGACCATAGCTTTAACTACAGCCAGCAGCGAAAGCTTTGATCCAATGGCGACAGAGAGCTGAGTTCGCTGCAGCGTCCACTCCGGTCCTTCTGTATTTTTCTCCGTTAACTTCTTCTAAGACTGATGGAGAGACTGATAAATGAGAAAGGTTTGTCTAACAAAATGGCATCCGTGGGAAGCCGGGGCTGCATTAACATATCTTTTCTGACAGCTTGGATTAAAATGCTGTAAGACCAATATTTATTAAACCAGACGAATATATCTTATTACAAGTGTTATTTGACGTCAATATTTGGTTTCAAAACTTAAATAAGTATTTAACTGAAACAAATAAAGTTGGATGGACCAGACTTAAGTTACAGGTGGATGTAGAAATACTCTAAAAGTATATACTCGTTTATACGGGTTTATTATCGTGTGGTTTAAAGGGTGGTACACAATATATAACATGCATGTATATTATATGTCACAATATAATATACATACACAAAATAATATTAAAAAAATATATAATATAATTTTGACGAGCCCGTTGGATGAGTGGTTAGGGTGCTTGCCTTAACGCTCTCTGTTCTAGGGTTCCCGGGTTTGATTCCCGGCAAGGTCAACTTTTCAAATTTGGCTCTTGTCTGGATTTGGAAAGTAGTGGCAGGGCACACTGCGTTTTCACAGTCATTTGGACAGCTCGTCTGGCGGCAGTAACCACCCCCTTACAGAAGACCACCGTGAAATAACAGCACGTGTGCTGTTGTGTTTCGGTGAGTGAATAAGGGATGCCAGAGGCCATTTCCCTATCCACTCCTAATCCCTTATCCTTAATCCTACTGCAGTCGGTAGCGCACTTGCAGCAGCTTTGGCGTTGCTTGTGTTATAGGCGACGGTAGCCACCTACCATCAAGTGGACCGTCAGCCTGTCTGCCGATCTTAACATAAAGTTGCTGGTCGTATTATGTAGTCAAAAACAGAATGAGACAAGACCAATACCGTCAAGTGTTATAGAAAAAAAGACTCATTTAAAAATAGAAATCGCAAATACTTAAATTTTATTACTTCTTTGTGCACGAAAAATACAAATCCTACAATGTACACTTGACCTAACAAAAGTTCTAAGTAATAATTCAGGCTCGGTAGCGGCACCCTACACTGACCTCCGGCTCCCAAATAGAATACTATAGTAGTACTCTTGGAAATACGACGCCATGCGACCATTCCACTAGAAGAGTTTTACGAATTGTGATCCTTTACCTGAATTTATAAGAAAACCCTTTTGCTGTTTAGACTAATAAGCGTGATAAGGAAATGACCAGTGCTTGTTCTAATTCTTACCTTGTCCTTACCTTTCGTGCCGTCATAGGCGATATTGTACTTGCATTTCTGGGCGTTGTTTGGTGTTTATTATTTACTAGCTGAACTCGGCTACGCTTCGCTGCGGCCCATACGGCGGCGGAATGCGCATGGGGCGCGCGGTACTGGACACTGCTTATAGATATATAATACTATTTATCGTAGCGCGATGTTATATAGCCTATAGCCTTCCTTGATAAATGGACTATTCAAAACAAAAAGATTTTTTCAATTCGAACCAGTAGTTCCTGAGATTAGCGCGTTCAAACAAACAAACTCTTCAGCTTTATAATATTAGTAAGTAGGTATAGATTGGCGATGACTGCTTTTTTTTAAAATGTAAAGGTTAGACAAACTGACAGTCCACTTGATGGTAAGTGACTACCCTCGCCTATAACACAAGTCATATAACGCCTATAACACGCTGCCGAAAATAGGATTCAAATTTTCAATGTTGGCTCTGGTCTGGATCTAGCAAGTAGTGGCAGGGCGCACGCGTTTCGCGGTTACTTGGGCAGCCCATCGGCCGGCAGTATCCACCCCCTTACAGAATACCATCGTGAATAACAGCAGATATGCTGTTGTTTTTCGGTGAGTGGGTAAGGGATGCCAGAGCCCATTTTCCAATCCTGTATCCTTAATACTACTGTAGCAGGCAGCGCAATTGCAGCATCTATGGAATTGCTTTTGTTATAGGCGACGGTAGCCTTTTTTTTATTAAAGATGGGTTTGCTCTTGACCAGCATCTATCCATGTAGGAAGGATGAGGCCGACGATGGAGCGAGCTCACCCAAAAGATGCCTATTCACTCGAACCTTGAAAAGATTTGGGTTATATGAGCTCGGAAATACAGATCCCGGCAGGGAGTTCCAATCCTTAGCAGTGCGCATCAAAAAAGATATTTCAAAGCGCTTGGTCCGAATTAGAGGGATTTCGACAAAATGAGGATGGTAACCAGCCGTACGTCTGCATGTCCGATAGAAGAAAGGGGAAGGCGGTATGATCTCATGCAGCTCTCGAGCACACTCTCCGAAGTAATCTTATAGTGCAAGCCTATAAGAAAAGTAACCATTAAATGTTACTTTTCTTCCGGAACAACAGCCGACTGTCGACCTTATCATTAAAAAAAAATGTTACATTAATATTACAAGCTTAAGGCGCAATGCTAACTGCGTGTCTCTTACAATTTTTATTAGACTAAAATGTAAGTTTCTTCTCATAGTGTAGACTAGTCGTAAACTTTTAACATACGAAGGTCCACGAAGATAACAACCCTTAAAAATTACCGAAGAATTTTACGAGCACAAGGAATAAACGGGATCTTTCCAGAAACTCTGGGACAAGTAATAAACCCGGCGTACATCGCAGTCTTCATATCTTTGAGGCATTATCATCTTTACAAAATATGGATTTGGTACACAGTCGTAAAATTGATGCTGTTTTAACGACTTTAGAATTTCATAAAATCGTTTTATAAGATGTTTTATAGATGCATTTAAGCGAGTTACGCGAAAATCCACTACTCCCAGACCAGGAAACTAAAACTTTTATTTTGAATAACCACTACCGAATTGAAACTGATTTATTTTTAAAAAGTCAATTTGAATAACACTTTAAATTCTACTTTAGCGAATGGTTTTTAAAAGTTCAGTTAAAGTTCATCGTGAACTTAATATTATATAATTTAATGATTAATTGTCCGTAAAAAATATATGTAAAATAAAAAGCCTCAATTCGGACAAGTGTCCGAATATTTTGTGTCCGAATCGTCACATAACCAAACGAAAGTACAAATGCCCATATAATTTAAAGATAATGTTATTGTAGGTTATGCAATATTTTTTTTAAATATTCTGTATAAAACTTTTCTACCAAAATGCTGCAGATATATAGACAACCCATTAACGGACCACTTGGAATAGCTCTGAAAAGAGCTGTTTTGTATATTTATTTAACCACTATCGCTGGATTCACGACGGAGAATGTATAGGAGCCAGCAGCAGCCGTCACAGCCAACTCATCAGAATTTCAACAAGCTAAGCGACGAAATGTCTCCCCGGAAAAGGGATAAAATAGCTACGCGGTCCATATTTATATTTTCGCATCGCTGCGGAGTGTGCGCGCGCGGTTACAAGCAAACATTAAACGCACACCGTGGTTTAGCTGTCTCAGGTACAATACGTCGTCGCATACCTATCGTTAAGCCACGTAAAAACTGTATATAAATACGGTAATTTTAGAATTAAAGGCATTCCTGTACACACTACCTGCGGAGTATTATTCAACGAACATAATCGCCAAAATATGTTGCCATTGAAAGAAAGAAAGAAAGGAACATATTTTATGAAAGGAGTGGTTAGGGTGCTTGCCTTAACGTTCTGTTCTAGGGTCCCCGGGTTCGATTCCCGGCAGGGTCAACTTTGAAAAATAAACTTTTCAAATTTGGCTCTGGTCTGGATTTGGAAAGTAGTGGCAGGGCACACTGCGTTTTCGCAGTCATTTGGGCAGCCCGTCTGGCGGCAGTAACCACCCCCTTACAGAAGACCATCGTGAAATAACAGCACGTGTACTGTTGTGTTTCGGTGAGTGAGTAAGGGATGCCAGAGCCCATTTCCCTATCCACTCCTAATCCCTTATCCTTAATCCTTCTGCAGTCGGCAGCGCACTTGCAGCAGCTTTGGTGTAGCTTGTGTTATAGGCGACGGTAGCCACCAACCATCAAGGGACAGTTTGCCTGTCTGCCGAACTTAACATAAAAAAAAAGAAAACAAACCAACCGTCAAGTGCTCCGTTACGTTATTTTTACAAAGGAGTGATAAATAATACTAATTTACAATAACAGCTTCTGTGATTTTGAGCCCCTTCTTATCTCTCTTACCCTATCTTCACTAAATGGATGTTTAGTGATGATTTTTTTAACACAAAAAATAAGAAGAATTCTGTACTTCTTTTCGTCGTATGCACGCCCTGCTAGCGAATCTACTTGGCATCCCTGCAGAGTGTTGGCCGAGGAAATCCGCCGATCTTCGTTGGTGCCCATCGGCAACCAAGTTTGAACTAATTTCTTATAATTATTTTAACTCTGCTTATCTATTCGGTTATATTTTTTTACAACGACGCCTCTCCTTCGGTGGTAAGGTTTCCTCTGGGTTCAATTCTCCACAAGGTCCCTGGTATTTTTTTAATGTTTAATAGATTTTGTATTTTTTTTTTGTTTTGTAAAGTACTTCTGGTAGAACTTTTTTTTTGTTAAATAAATTTTTTTTATTTTTTTTGCCAGAAGCTCTTTATTATTTCATTTTCCCTTTTTATTGTGTTGTCCGCCTGTCCGCATCACACCGCGGAAAATGCGTAACAATAAGGCGTAATTCATTAAAAGGATATTGTTGAAGAAATTTTAATACAATCATCAAACGATGAAGGCCACACCAAATTGCATAAAATTAAAAAAAAAATACAGAAACTTTTTTGTTTATCGCTCTTTTCATTAGTGAAAACCGTATCAAAATCCGTTAGGTGGTTTAAAAGAAGTTAGCGGAGAAAAAGAGGCCGAGAGCGACTTTTTGTATATATAGATAATACTCGTAAATAGATATTTATTCTTTTCTGTATCGCGAACCGTGTCATTGCAAAATCATATTTCACTTCAGTAGAAAGAAAATCTGACGTATCTTCGTATTATCGCACAGAGCAGACCGGTCCAGTCTTTAGTATTAGGGTTATCAGAGCGGATTTAAAATGTTGAAGATATTTCACTCGTGGAGAAAATGCTTCAGGATTTAAAATCGCTACAAATGCAGCATCCTAACATAAACTCTGATAAAGATTTATTTGTTTACTTTTGCTTACTGTCAGAGTAAACTGAGTTCTGTAGCCCGTCTGGCAGCAGTAACCAGGTAATCACTTTCTTATGGAAAATGTAGTAACGTTTCGACGATTAAAATATTGTTATGACTAACTATAGAACTGGAAAAAGCGTTCGCGCCGGTAGAACGTCTCTAACGGCCCATGCTAACGATGGTAGCCACGCCCCTTGCCGACTAGTGTCAAAGAAAATTGGTCCTTATGTGTAAACTCTATGTTGTAATGTTGAAATGTAAAACATAGAGTTTCAACAGAAATAGCATTCCCGAACTTTCAATGGCTTATTTACGATCTTGTTTAGATTTTCTGGAAAACTCGGAATACATCGAGGTGTTTGGCGCCAAGTATAAATAAGAGAGCAGACGGGCGGGATGAGTTAGTGGTACGACAACCAGCGATACAAAAGCGATGCAAAAGCGATACAAAAGCCAACTTTGAAAAGTTCATTTTCAAAGTTGACTCTGCCGGGAATCGAACCCGGGAACCCCAGAACAGAACGGTAAGGCAAGCACCCTAACCACTCATCCGACGGGCTCGTCAATATTATAAAAGCCAAAGCGAGTTTATTAGTTACGTTTTCACAACTTTGGGAAGACCATTGTTAACCTTTCTAGCAGGTGTTGCTGAAAGAAAATGCTGGTTATAGATCATTATAGATTATTTCTTATTTCTTATTAGCTTTCTTAGCTCAATAGATTTGATATGAGTTAAGGCGAGGACTTAGTAGAAAAGCTTTATTTTCGTCGCTTAATTTGAATAATTTGCACAACAAATTTTTGTAACTTCTCGGAGATAACCGAACAGATTTAAAAATGTTCGGTTAATATTTTTCTTATTTAACACAATGTTTTTCTTAAATATTGTGTTAAATATGAAAAATCAAATAAAAGTAGCCTATTAAAACTTTAGTACAGAACTTTAGTTAATTAATAAGCTTAAAAAATAATGTAGTTGTCGCTAAAAATTTTTAGTACTGTGAGCTTTTTTCGGCAGTAATTTAGTATTTTTTTAATATAATCTTTTGTATAAATCTGCCCTATTCAAACTTTTTTAAATATAGTCTACTTAACAAGTCAATTTTAATTTTGAATTTAACAAGTCAAATTAGGCGACCAATATAAAGCTTTTCTACTAAGTCCTCGCCTTAATGGTCGTTATAAGGGTTAAAAACCTTATATCACATGTACGAGCAACAGCTCGCACACGGGCGCGGCCCGCCTGGTCGTACGTAGCCCGCGCGCATCAACAAAGCATTAAGCAGTCCGCATCGGTTCGCGCATGCGATCAGGCGTGTACTCATTATCATAGTTTCGTAATTATTTAGCAAAACACGTACGGGACACCGTACATAATGGTCCTTCGAGCAAAAATAAAATAAAATATCATAACGGTCTTCAACAACCTCGCGAGTGATATGCAAAGTGTTGTGTTCATATAGTGAGGAAGACCAGCGAACATTGGGATTTTACAGTGTACTTATCAACTTATCAGCAACCGTTTGGCCTTAGCATAGCAGTAAGGCCAGCATCAGCATCAGCATCTCATCATATCAAGTAAAATCATTCTATATTAATTTTCCTTGATTATTTTATCAATCATAATCATGGAGTCTATCATAAATAAGCAGCATAAAATTATCGAAGCAATCAATCAAGTTCTAGTTAACTTCAAAAAAGACAGTTTAGAACGACGTACAGCAGAATCTATCAATAAAAGGATCATCAACTTAGACTCATTGTGGGATCAATTTCAACAAAACCATGACATATTAAACGAATTTCCAGACAAATCGTTCGAATATTTCGAAAATAAGCATTACGAAAGAGCACGTATTCAATACAATGACATCAAATCAACATTATCAAATTACCTGAAAAAGGCTCAGGGTGATGGGGAATCGCCGGGAACAAGCAAAACTACACTTATCAACCCTAATCAACCTTCAATTATGACA
This sequence comes from Bembecia ichneumoniformis, assembly GCA_910589475.2. NCBI lineage: Eukaryota > Metazoa > Arthropoda > Insecta > Lepidoptera > Sesiidae > Bembecia > Bembecia ichneumoniformis. The sequence goes on from OU342545.1 coordinate 3,124,297, forward strand.
TCAAGGTCGACCACAAGCAAATTGGAGGACATGCACCGCAAACAAAAAAGCAATTTTAAAGCACTATCACGTACTATATCATCAGTCAATCTTGACGACTTATCAGAAAAGTGGGAATTAGAAGACTACCTAAAAACCATTCAATCGAGATGGGCAACAATCGACTCTTTACACTGGGAGATCGATAGCGAGCAATACGAAGACAACAACGAGTACGATGAAACATTTACCAAATATGAAAAAATGTATAATTCTATCAAAAAATCAATCAACAGCAAGATATGGACCTGTTCTCATCGTGAACAATCAACACCTCAAATCGAATTACCGCAGTTCAGCGGCAATTATTATCAGTGGTTATCATTTAAGGATTTATATGTTGAATCCATTCACAGCAACAGATCAATCCCAAACGCACAAAAAATGCAAATTCTTAAAAGTAAATTACGGGGAGAGGCAGAGAAATTAGTATCTCATTTAAATATCAGCTCAAATAATTATCAAGCATGCTGGGATTTGTTAGATCATAGATACAGCAATCAAAAACTTATCTTTAATTCTCATCTTAGCATCCTCTTATCATTACCGAACATACAAAATCAATCTTCAACACAAATAAAAAGGATGCATGATACAGTAAACGAATGTTTAAATGCGATCAAAAATTTACACGTCGATATATCAACATGGGACCCCCTCATCGTCTACATATTGGATCAAAAGTTAGATGAAGAGACCCACAATGACTACATAGAATCCTTATCAATAGAAAATCGCCGCCAACTACCATCATTATCAGATTTCATGAATTATCTTGAAGGAAAATTCACATCATTGGAATCAGCTCGTCGGAAACAAGCCCCGACACAACCAACATTGTCAGCAAAACCAACATACAATTATCGTGGAAACAAAAGCCACATATCATATAACACACCTACTTTCTCACGTGAAAATAAAGGCAAACCATTTTTCAATAATAATTATCAACAAAAAGGTTATTACGCAACCACACCCAAGTGTCCAATTTGTAATAAGACACATTGGATTTTTAATTGCAACATTTTTCTTGAAGCAAAACCTCACGAACGAAAGTGCTTAACAACAAAATACCATTTATGCGAAAATTGCCTCTATAGTCATTATGGAAAGGAATGTATTTCCAATAAAGTGTGCAAATTATGTTCCGCAAAACATAACACTCTGTTACATGATTTCTATGTAAACAGTACAAATACCTATAATCGCACGGTAAAGCAAAATGAGCACTCTCAGCGCAAAAATGTTACTCATATTTCCAAGGAAAATTTTAACGAAGTAATTTTGGCAACTGCAATGTTGAAAATAAAAGATGTATATGGATCATATCACACCATGAGAGCACTAATTGATCAAGGCTCACAAATTTCACTTATTTCGGAAAATGCCTCTCAGCTGTTAAAATTGCCACGTAAACATTGCAACGGAGTAATACTCGGAGTCGGGGCAAAAGAAAATAGGTGCAAGGGAATCATTAATATCACATTATCATCCACCGATAATGAATTTTCTCTAACAACAGATGTTACTATTGTAAACAACCTTATCAATCGATTACCTAATCACTCATTTAGCAAGCCTTGTTGGCCTCATATAGCAAATATCAAGTTAGCTGACGATGACTTTTACAATAGTCGCCCTGTAGACATCTTGCTGGGAGCAGATGTCTACCCTTCTATCATAATGAGCGGTATCATACAATCAGAAGCTAATCAGCCTGTAGCACAGCAAACCCGCTTAGGGTGGATACTAAGCGGCAATGTAAAATCTTATCATTGCAATGTCGTTCTAACAGACTTAGAAAACATACATAAATTTTGGTCAGTGGAGGACATATCCGAAAATTCAGAAATATCAGACGAAAACAATAAATGTGTAAAGCAATATGAAGCAGAAACAACCCGCCTTAACAATGGACGATACGTGGTTCGATTACCGATGAAAGAAGATTATCAAGAAAAATTAGGGGAGTCGAAAAGAAAAGCATTAGCACAATTTAACCAAATCGAAAAGAAATTTACAAAAAATCAAACATTAGAGCATAAATATAAATCATTTATGAGTGAATATTATGAACTTGGTCATATGATGCCTTGTACTAGCAAACAAACGCCCGTCTGTTACTTACCGCACCATGCAATACAACGAGCAGATTCCACAACCACATCACTCCGGGTAGTTTTTAACGCTTCGAACAAAACATCCACAGGGTATAGTCTTAATGACTTAATGTACAGCGGTCCTAATTTGCAAAAGGACTTGTTTTCACTAATACTCAGTTGGCGCCAGTATCAGATAGCATATGTAGCAGACATTGAAAAAATGTTCAGAGCAATCAATATTCACGAATCAGACCAATTATTACAAAAAATAATTTGGCGTAACAACTCAACATCACCCATACAAGAATACAAGCTAACAACGGTAACTTATGGCATGAAAGCAGCGCCCTTTCTCGCCATGATGACTCTCAAAAGGTTGGCCAGGGATGAAGGTCATAAGTATAAGGAAGCAGCACATGTCCTTGAAAACTGTTTTTACACTGACGATTTGTTGCACGGAGGGCACAATATAGAATCAGCAAAACAAATGAAGTCAGATCTTATCAATCTACTAAAACTTGGAGGATTTAATCTCCGCAAATGGTCATCAAACAAAAAAGAACTACTTGAAAACACAACAACATCTTGTAATGAAATCTTCGATTTTAACCATACAATGCAGGAGTCTACTAAAACCCTGGGATTGAGCTGGAACCCAAAGGAAGACAGCTTTAACTTTAAACTAAATATCAACATTGACATATCACTATCTACAGCATATACAAAGAGATCTCTCTTATCAGATATATCAAAGATATTTGACCCCCTAGGGTGGCTTACTCCAGCAACTACTAAACTAAAAATACTATTCCAGAAAGTATGGCAGTTGGAACTAAAATGGGACGACGCCTTACCGGAAGATATTAAAAAAGAATGGGAGACTATCAGGAAAGACTTAACATACATAAATACTATCAAAATACCAAGGTGGTTACAATCCAAAAAAGGTTGCTCTTTAGAGTTGCATGGTTTTTGTGACGCCAGTAACAAAGCATATGGCTGCGTAATATACTGTAAAATGTTAGAATATCAGAAGGATTCCTCAGTGGTTATTATAGCAGGGAAATCACGACTAGTGCCCATCAATAAGAATATTTCTCTCCCAAGGTTAGAATTGTGTGCAGCATTGTTATTAGCAAAACTTATGAAAACAGTTAAAAACAATTTATCAAAATATAGCATCAAAACATTCGGGTGGTCGGACTCAACTGCGGTGTTGGGTTGGCTTAACGCAGAGCCGAACCGTTGGAAGACCTTCGTCGCGAATCGGGTCAGAATGATCACCGAAACAATACCAACAGAATGTTGGCAATACGTTACCTCACACGAAAACCCAGCAGATGCAGCAAGTAGGGGATCAAGTGTTGAACAATTAATTAAAAACCATCGGTGGTGGACAGGACCTTCATGGTTAATATCATACGATCATAAAAAACAAAATACGAAGCAAAACTTTTCTACAAATGAAGAATGCAAATTAAAACAAAAACATGTCTTAACAACGACATTAACTTATCAAAACAATGTAATTGATCGCATAATAATGAGTCATAGCAACTACACGCGCATTACACGTATTTTAGCATGGGTTCTAAGAACGGGCTCACGTAAACACAAACCTTCTACCCTTACAATCGAAGAGATAGAAAAAGCAAGAAATATTTTGATCAAGCATGTACAATCAACAGAGTTTTTAGAGGAAATTACGGCCTTAAAAAATAAACAAAGATTGAATAATAAAAGCAAATTACTTTGTCTTTATCCGTTTTTAGACAAGGATGACATGCTAAGAGTAGGAGGTCGACTTAAACACTCTAACAGGAAGAAAATAAACTGGCATTTTAATGCTCCGAGTTGGCCCAACGCAGGAGGACTGTGGGAGGCAGCCGTAAAAAGTCTCAAATACCACCTAAAAAGAGTGCTCGGCGAACAAAAACTCACCTTTGAGGAGTTTACAACGTTGTTAGCTCAACTTGAAGGTTGCCTTAATTCACGCCCTCTCTGTGCTTTAACAGAAGACGGAAACGATATAAATGCACTAACACCCTCGCATTTCCTCTCCAGTGGGCCAATATTATCAATCGTCGAAACAGAAAGGGATGAGCGTACTAGGTGGCGACTCACCCAAAAAATATTTCAAGATATATGGGATAGATGGAGAATGGAATATCTGGCCCAATTAACAGCAAGAAGTAAATGGAGACAAGTAAAAGAAAATTTAAAAGTGGGAGATATTGTAATCGTACACGATATAAACTTACCAGCAGGAAGATGGCCTCTTGGTCGTGTTACAGAAACCCATCCAGGTTCTGACGGACACGTCAGGGTCGTCAGCATTAAAACTAAAAAAGGCACCTTTAAAAGACCTGTATCAAAAATATCAATCTTACCTACGGAAGCAAATAATCAGCAGGAAGAAAAATCAACCATACCTAGAAGGGTTAAAAAGAAGTCTTGCAACTTCATATCACTATTGCTCTTATCATTTATCATGCTAATCATGCCAGCAACTTGTACTCAGCAAGTTACAAGCATAAAAACAGATCAAGGTTTCTATTTCGACAAATTAACAAACTTATACCTGCAACGAGATGAATGGAAACTTATTGTTTACTATAACATGACTCCGTATTGGCAAGCTACAAACTTACTCAATCAGTACCTAAGCAGAATTGAACCAATATGTAACAAATCAGCTGCTAAATCGCAATGTGACATCATTTTACTACAACTGCGTCACGGCTACTCCAATCTCGAGCACTATAATAACATTTTACTCAGTCAGCAATATCACGGTAACTCCAGACAACGCCGTGGGCTTATAAATGGAGTAGGTTATATAGCTCACAGTCTATTCGGGATATTAGACGACGATTTCGCAGAACAATATAAAAAGGACATAGAGTTAGTAAGAAATAATCAGCAACACTTAGTGAAATTATGGAAAAACCAATCATCCATCATTGAAGCCGAATATAATGTAATGCAAAGAATGGAAAGGACTATAGAAGAACAACGCGAAATATTTACAAAACACTTGAATAATTTATCAAACGCAGCAATATCATTAAAATTAAGAATAGAAGACATCACCACAATCAACGACTTCACGTTATATTCTCTCACTATCAACAACATATTATCAGAACTTAAAAATATACAAGACAGCCTAATGGATACCGTGACGAACATATATCACGGCAAACTTAATATACATTTGTGGAAACCAGAGCAACTACAAAGCGAGCTCAGCATTATTTCAAATCAATTACCAAAGGATTTAAGCTTGCCACTTAACAACATACAGTTCGACTTACCAAAAATATATAGTTTATTAAAAGTAAAAGCAAGTATAAGAGAAGACTATTTCATATTTGAAATAAAAATACCACTTGTAGAAAGGGATACCTACGAATTATTTAAAATTTGGCCTATACCTAAGCAAAGGAATAGCAAAATGATCAAGATAGTTCCGATAGCTGATATAATAGCATTTAATATACAAAAAGACACATATATACCAACTACGACAGGCGACATACAACAATGCCTACACTATGACACCACTTCCATTATTTGCAATCTTCAAACAGCAAAATACCAAATGCAAGCTGATGAGGATTTATGTGTCAAAGATGAAAATTCGTCTAACTGTAAAACCATAACATCAAGCTGCAAAAATACTTGGAGTACCCTATCCCCTCTGAACACTTACCTATTCTTCTGCTGTGACACATGTACTATCAAAACAATATGTCAGCAGAATATAAGAGCAACACGACTGAGCAAGGCTGGCATACTTACGCTCGGAATGGGCTGTGTCATCAAGGGCGACGCTTTCACTATAATTTCGCATCAGCAATATCATAATCGACTAGACGTCGCACCAGACATTTTGTTACTTGAGCCCCACTCAATCAATAACATTATAAACATAACGATTCCATTTGAGATTGACAGGGATGATAAAACTTTTGAAACGCAGAACCAATCATTAAAACAAATAGGCCAAAAAATAAAGAGTATGAAAAGGGATGAAGAAGAAACTTTATCAAATACAATGTCATACCACGACGTCCATCATTATGTATTGATCTACGTCGTGTTGGGAGTAACGGGAGCTGCAGCCCTCACATGGTGGTGGAGACGCCGCCGCGCGGTGGCTCCCGCGCCGCTCGCCTGCCCGTCGGTCCACTACACAGCTCAAGGCAACACCAGTGATAACGTGCCAACACCAAGTGTAAAAGCAGAGCAAAGTGAAATGTGTCGTGATAGCAATTTAAGTAAAGTGCGCGTCAACAAAGGAACTTCGCCCTTATTTTTCCGGAATGAATTTAAGGAGTGATTAAATTAGTATATCTTATCAATTATCAAGTGAATTAAATACTTTTATCAAATAAGGACATTAAGCAAATCAATGTGTGCATAGTTTTAGTTTGACATTTACCTACTTTAGTTTTTTAGTTTTTGTTACTGTGTTTAATATCATTTTTAATTGTATTTAGCAGTAGTAGCATAGCAGTATAATTGTATTTATCATGTCATTTTACATTTAAACTTTTGAATCTTGTCCGCCTGGGAGCATGTACGAGCAACAGCTCGCACACGGGCGCGGCCCGCCTGGTCGTACGTAGCCCGCGCGCATCAACAAAGCATTAAGCAGTCCGCATCGGTTCGCGCATGCGATCAGGCGTGTACTCATTATCATAGTTTCGTAATTATTTAGCAAAACACGTACGGGACACCGTACATCACACGTTTTACACAGAGTAAATTCTCGTTAATAACCACCTAGTTGTTATTAGAAGTCACGACATGGCCTTGATTCTGTATGGCAATTATGATTTCACGCTTTTGTCTTACCTTATCAAAATACGTAATTTCTTATCATGGCATTTATATATATGTAAGAGAATGACTCTTTAGCAGATATCGAACAATTTGTGACGATATGACGGGGTTTCGAAGTAAGGAATCGCGTGTAATCGCTAAGTGGCGTTAGTGAATTTTGTAAGCTGAGTAATAATTTGAAGTGATAATTTTTTTGATTGATATACTTGAAATTCGTTCCACAATTTATCATAGGAACCAACATTGCGGGTTGGCACAAGGAGATTTTAATATTGAAATGTTCACAAGCAGACTGGTAACACTTGGCTCTCGATCAAACGACCCATCAGACGTAGATGAATTCATTTCTGCCGATGCTTTTTAATCAATACCTAACATCAGAGCCGTTACATGATCTTTAGGCTTTCGGTTCCAGCTTAATTTTAAATTTTATCTGCGGCTTCACCTGGAAATTTAATAGTAATCATATCAATCTATACAATAAAATCGTCGTGTCTGTACATTTGTACACGTTGTACTTATGTTACTGTTTGTCTGTGCGTCTGTGCACGCCAATCTCTGAAACGGCTTAACCGGTTTGAATGCGGTTTTTACTGATGTATTGTAGCAAGCTTCCTGTAACATTTAGTACTGGTTTCATTCCAATCTGTTTACAAACAAAACGTCGTTACATGCCATCCAAATACTACGCGCCATCCAAATCTCGAGTCACAATAAAAGATGTTAGCGTGAACCGGAATTTACTGCATTGTAGATAATTTCCCGGATTTTCTTCACTCTATACTCGCTTTATTGGGGTACAATCATGGTATAGCACTCCGAGAGAGAGCCCGACATAAGCTTGTGTCATCGGTGCTGTGTTGCCAGTTTATGTGCTTATAATCTACCCGAGTCCAATTTATTACATGTATCTATATCTATACTTCTTTATCTATACTAAAATATAAAGCTGAAGAGTTTTGTTTGCTTGTTTGTTTGGTTGAACGCGCTAATCTCAGGAACTAGGTACTGGTTCGAATTGAAAAATTCTTTTTGTGTTGAATAGTCCATTTATCGAGGAAAGCTAATATAGTATTAACAATTAATCTTAATTCATAATATTTCATTGCACTATGTATATTGCAATACATTTATTTTATTGTAGCCTTGTAGAGACGTGCTTTCATCTTAAAGTAACTTTTTATAAAATACAGCTAAGCTTGTCTTTGGATGAAAGCGCGTCTCTCTTCTGTTATTTCAAATTTAACACTGTTTATTTTGGACGTGCTGTGTGCACATGTTTTGGGTTGCTGTCTAGTACATCTCTATGAATAATTCTTTCTACAATTAATCTTCAACGACAGCATCCTGTTTTGTGTACCTCATATATAAATAAATAAATAAATAAAATAAATAAACATGTAAGCAGTGTCCGTCCAGTACCGCGCGCTCCACGCGCACGCCGCCGCCGTATGGGCCGCTGAATGAAAAAGAGGAACCAGAAAATTTTGCTTACATTTTTCGCTAACTCAATTCATTGCAAAGAACACTCCTGACCGACAACTCCGGTCAGCTTCAATCAGCTCGAGTTCAATGTTTGCCTCAATGATGCTTGTCCGCGGTCGTCGTGCATCACTCACCATCGATTTTATGCCATCGAAATAATATAACATTCTAGCACAGTATGTAACTAGAGTAAATTATTTGAAACGAAATACCGCATTGATTTAAGGACATTCCATGGCGCTTTTGTATGCAAAGGTCGACAGGCAGGCACTTAATCGTGAGTGGATCCCGTCTGCTATTAACACGCCACAAGTGCTGCAGGAGCGCTGCCGTCCTTACTAGGATAGCATTCATGCTGCTGCGGTGGTCTTATGCAGATGATTACCGCCACAAAACTGGCTTCTCTAAACGCAGTGTGCTTTGCCACTACCATGGGAAATCTTTTTAAGGGAAGGTTTAATAATAGTCGTTAATGTTGGGTATTTTACGACCAGTTTGATATAAAACTAAGAAAAAACTCAATATCCATTTAGAGAGGGTTAAACGTCTCGATTCCAACTGACCTCTTTCCGGGTGTTTTTTGTTTTATTACTTTCAAATGCAGTGTGCGGATAAACTTTTCCTGTCTTTCATCGGGGTCAAACAAGTGCACATTCTTTTTTTTTGTTCTACATTCCTCGATTTGGAAGTAAAAATGAACAACACCTAGTTTAGTAAAAGATTAAGTAGGTAAGTAAAAGGCAAGCATTACCTATTGCTCGAAATTTAATATTATATTGTTACGACTAACTAAGAAACATTCTGGAAAAAGCGTTCGCGTCGGCCGAAAGTCTCGAACGTCCCACCCTATCGATGGTAGCCAGTTCCGACTAGTGTCAAAGGAAATTGGTCATTATGTTTACAACATAGAGTTTATATTACAACAGAAATATCATTCCCGAACTTTCAATGGCTTGTTTAAGATTTTCTGGAAAAATCGAAATACATCGAGGCGTTGGCGCCAAGTATAAATAAGAGAGCCAGCGGGCGAGACCAGTTAGTGGTGCGACAACCAGCGATACGAAAGCGACTCTTCGGAGCTTTTGCGAAGTTATCTGCGACAGCAGCGAACCGACGACACACTAAGGGAAATAAATCGTCCGTTTCGCTGTGTCTGTATGAGCGACGGTAGCACTGTGATCTCTCTAGGTTTTAAGCCCCTGGGAATGCAATAGGATTATCCGCAATAGAATTAATAGGATTGTCTGCCTGTAGTTTATACTATTATTTAAAATAGCAAATTTAAATTGCAAATATTATGGAGTTATAAATTAATTTGCCTCCATACAACACCATTGTCTATTGAACTAGGTCAATGATTCAAAGATTAATGCTATTGTTGAAACGCCGTCAATCGACGCTGCCTTCCACACCAGAGAACAAATTGGCAACGAGTGTTACACCGATGTCAATTCAGATTTTTAGAAGCTCCAATAATCTCTAATAGAAAAGAAATTAGTTCGTTGGCTGAAATGTTTTTGTTACATATACATATATAATTTCGATAGCATGGACACACAATGTCTGTCCTCTCAGTTCTTTGACTTAGTTTCATCGGCAGACGGTGATTGATCTGAAAACTTCTTGTTCGGAAGTAAACCGGAACGATATTAAAGACGATCGTCTTAAAATTCAAGATGTTCTAATAGCTTTTTTTTTCACAGAAAGTATTTATTATAAATTTTTTTATCGATCAGGGGGCCTGATTGTATAAATTAAATATAACAAAACTATTGCTCTAATATAAATTGCCTATCCATCACTAAGATTCATTTATTCATTTATTATTTTTTAGAAACATTTATATATTTATTTGTTTCCATGCTTACATCTCCATTTATAAGTTTATCTCTTAATGCATAGTGTAACTAAAATAATATTTCTATGCATTAACATAATATATTATATACTTATAACTGACTGAACAACATAACTGTGTCAATGTGTCATAACTTAAAATAATAATATTAACCCATGAGTAATATATTCCATACTAATGGATATTTTTTTTAGTGATTTTTGAAATGTGTCTCAGTTAAAAATGGTCGTCCGAGTTAAGAAAAAAGTATTTTGAAGTTTTAAGGTTCTAGTTTTCAGATCTTTTGGATAAAAAATTTATTAGCTACGTTATCATGCAATCTTAAGGAGTAGTACTATGAAAAAAATTGTCAATCAAATTGTTTTGGTTCCACAAGCTTGAAGAAAATAAATTCCCGTTTAAACCAATGCAAATACCAAATAGCTTGTTCATTTAGCTTTAATTTTCTTTATTTTTCTTTCTACGTTGATTTTTCGCTGAGATATCCGACTTTTAATAAAAAAGGACCCTTTTTTCTATAAATAATAAAATAATGTGCCCTTTTGTAGTAGCAGGGCACACTGCGTTTTCGCAGTCATTTGGGCAGCCCGTCTGGCGGCAGTAGCCACCTCCTTACAGAAGACCACCGTGAAATAACAGCACGTGTGCTCATAACAACAACAACAATAAATTGTGTTTCGGTGAGTGAGTAAGGGATGCCAGAGCCCATTTCCCTATCCACTCCTAATCCCTTATCCTTAGTCCTACTGCAGTCGGCAGCGCACTTGCAGCTGCTTGTGTTATAGGTGACGATAGCCACCTACCATCAAGTGGACTGTCTGCCTGTCTGCCGACCTTAACATAAAAAAAATTAAAAAAAATCCTACAACGATCTTTTATGATTTTATGAGATTTTTTGCCATTATTTAACATAAATTTAAAGAAACAAGATAAAAGATCTATGGTTTTATATAAAATCAACCGCAAAAATAAAAATATTTATAAAAGAATTAACGTTAAGCGTGATTTTTACAGCCCAATATACCTACCCATAAAAACCCTGTGGAGTTTCAATTAGGAATTTAGGGAAATAAATTTGTTTTTTTTTTTATTAAGATCGGCAGACAGGCTGAAGGTCTATTTGATGGTAGGTGGCTACTGTCGCCAATAACACAAGCAACGCCAAAGCTGCTGCAAGTGCGCTGTCGACTACAGTAGGATTAAGGATAAGGGATTGGGAAATGGGCTATGGCATCCCTTACTCACTCACCTAAACACAACAGTCTTCTGTAAAGGGGTGGTTACTGCCACCAGACGAGCTGCAGTGACAGTGAATTTAATCGTTTTTAAATATCCATTTAAGACAAGGACTAACATCAGGCCGAACACATTTGTTACCAAAATCAGCGCAACCTAATAAACTATGAATTAAGGTGCAATATTGCATAACAATTTTTTATAGCTTATCGGAGATAACCGAACAGTTATCTCATCTTGGCTTTTTTCCGAAACCCTGGTAAATTTAAATTTAACTGATAATTCCAAATGACGATCATAAGAGTTTCTTGGAGAAACCTAATTGATAAATAAATATTTTGATTTTGATTTTGAGTTAAAATTGGAAGGTTTTTCTTAAATATTGTGTAAAATATTTAAAAAGGAATAAAAGTAGCATATTAAAACTTTAGTACAGTAAGTTAATTAAAAAGCTTAAAAAATAATGTAACTTTCGCTGAATTTTTTTATCACCGTGACGAGAAAGCTTTTTTTGGCAGTAATTTACTATTTTTTTTTCTAAGAAAATATAATTTTTTTGTATAGTTAAATCCGCCAGATTTTAACTTTTTTAACCTTTTTTTTTCAAGGTTCGAGTGAATAGGCATCTTCTGGGTGAGCTCGCTCCATCTTCGGCCTGATCCTTCCTACATGGATAGATGCTGGTCAAGAGCAAACCCATCTATAATAAAAAAATAAAAAAAAATACTCTACTACGCTCTGTATTTTTATCCAAGTTTTAATTTTACTCTAACAAGTCAAATTAGGGGACGAAAATAACGTTTTTCTGGTAAGTCCTCGCCTTAAAAGGCCACGAAATTGCAGCTTACCGAACCGAAGATTGATTAATTTTATTTTATTGTGTACCTACGACGATATTTATACTTGTAAAAGTTTTTAAAGGTAACGAAATTATTTGGCCTCCTTTAACAAAACCAAATAAATAGTATATAAAACGAATCGTCTATTCGTTTTCATAGCACAGCCTTTATTACTTCATTTTACGGTTGGGGAGACTATGTAATGACTTGCTCCGTTTTCAAAGTTCCAAGCTAGATATTTTTTCGTGAAAGCTACGGTTATTGCAGAAGGGTTTTAGCTTATCTATTTTGTATGTGCACATTGGAGGCAGTATAAGTAAATTTCATTCATTATGTTACGGTTAGACCTAGGTAAGTAATATATTTAATACAACCTTTTATATATGTAGATATAATCAGTAGGTTTTAGCCTGTTAATTTATTTGTATAAGAAAGAAAGACTTTTATTCACTGCACGAAAGACACATTATGTACAAGAACAGGGCAGAAATTAATCGAATACTGGCTCAGCATTGTGCTGAGGTGCTTAATGGTGCTGACGGTCCACTTGAAGGTAGGTGGCTACCGTCGCCTATAACACAAGCAACGCCAAAGCTGCTACAAGTGCGCTGCCGACTGCAGTAGGATTAAGGATAAGGGATTAGGAGGGGGATAGGAAAATGGGCTCTGGCATCCCTTACTCACTCATCGAAACACAACAGCACGCGTGCTGTTATTTCACGGTGGTCTTCTGTAACGGGGTGGTTAGCCAGACTGGCTGCCCAAATGACTGCGAAAACGCAATGTGCCCTGCCAATACTTTCCAAATCCAGACCAGAGCCAAATTTGAAAAGATGATTTTTCAAAGTTGACCCTGCCGGGAATCGAACCCGGGAACCCTAGAACAGAGCGTTAAGGCAAGCACCCTAACCACTCATCCAACGTAGGATATTTATACACTTTAATTTTACAGTTGGATTTCTTAAAATATAGTTTAGTTTTTTAATAAAAATTGTTTTGTTGCATACGACCTTACGACATAAGCAAGCGCACTCTTGTTTTCGTATGCAATCAAAGCCGTATTAATTGTTTAGCGCTGCGTCGCTTTAAGGCGTGAAAGCGTAAAAAAACAAACTCACTAGTCTTTAGTCAGGATTAATTAGGATAATGGATAAAGGCTACGTATACAAACTCCTCCAATTCCAACGCGCTTCCTCCTTCAATGCGCTTTTAGCAATAGTTGATACACCTACTGCTATACGAGTATAAGTGCAAATACAGTTGAGACAATAATGAACTGGAACAAAGAAATATCAAATAACTGAAGACTGCAATTTTTTAACTTAAATAAAAATACAAAGCATTTAAAGAACCGATACTCCACCGCGAGAGCCATTAGTTAGGAGCAGTACAGTCGGCCGACAATTAAAAAAGAAACAAGAGGGACGTCGTTTAAATGCGTGAGAAATAATTGTAAGATACTTTTCCGACGGTTACAACCTCAGCTAAGCCATATTTTTTTTTTAAAGGAAACAATTTGTTTTTTTTTTAGTCTAATCTTCTAAGTTGTGGACACTGCAAATTCTAAGCATGAAGAAAATTGTTGTTTAAAATTGAATTGAGCCCGTTGGATGAGTGGTTAGGGTGCTTGCCTTAACCACTCTCTGTTTAAGGGTTCCTGGATTCGATTCCGCTGAGTCAACTTTGAAAAATTAACTTTTCAAATTTGGGTCTGGTATGGATCTGGAAAGTAGTGTCATTTGGGCAGCCCGTCTGTCGGCAGTAACCATCCCCTTACAGAAGACCGCCGTGAAATAACAGCACGTGTGCTGTTGTGTTTCAGTGAGTGAGTAAGTGATGGCAGATAAGTGATGCCACTTTAATTAAATAACTTAATTAAAGTGGAAGCAACTTTAATTAAGTTATTTAAATTTCGAATGAGAAGTTCAAAAACACTAATGTTTAGTTTTTAACTAAACTACTAAAAATTATCTCCTGTCTCGCTCTCAATCCCCTTTCCCTTTTCGCAATTACACAGTCGCACACAGTGTACACTGTACACGCGCTCTCCATTAATTTAATTAAATCAGTAAGTTTATACTAAACAAAAGTGTTTTAAAAGGCAAAGGATTTCCTTTTGAATAAATTAACCAGACCATAGAAATAAGAACAATCAAACAACTGGCCATTGTTAATGAGGCCAAGTTTTAGCTGGGCTAATCTAGAAAAAAGGAGAATTTGGTACATGTATTTGACTTGTATATTCATAGCCCAAAACGGGGCTTCTCCTTTTACGATGAAGCAAATTTAATTAATTTTGTATTATAAGTGACGGTTAATGCGAGGAAAATAAACGTAAATATAAGTTATTTCGAACTTTTGGAATAGAGAACTGGATTCAGTTTTAAGAATGGTAATTCCTTGTTCGAACTGCTAAGGAGTGGAACTCATTGCCTGCGTCTGTGTTCCCACAGAACTACAACCTCGGGATCTTCAAAACTAGGGTAAATGGGCATTTCCTAGGTAAGCGTGGTCCACCTTCGGCCACATCTGCACCTCACATCAGGTGAGATAGTGGTCAAGCGCTACCTCGATTTCATAAAAAAAAAAAAAAAAAAAATTCTCCTAAATAATACGGTAACAAAAATGGCATTATTAACACGTGATAATATCGGTTCCATTAGTGAGATGAGCTAAAAGAATCCCCCATTCAAATACCAATGTCGTATCTAGAACACAATCAATTTTTAAAGCAAACCCGACCCAGAAATATTCAATATGGTTGAACGATTACACAGAAAACTGGATAACAGTAATTGAATGCTAGTTGTACAATTCAATGTACGTATTCAATTTAAAACCATTGGAGAAGACATTACAACTGTTTTCAAAGAGTTGTAAAAAATATACTTATACGGTACAAATGTTTCAATTAAACAACATCATGTTAGAGCTTAAGTTATGAAAACAATTCGAAAAAACGGGATAAGTGCGAGTTGAACTCGCGTGAAGAGGGTCCCGTACGATGTTACCTATCCGCACAATATTGAGTGATTTACCATGTTATTTTAATATCATGGACTGATTATAGGTGTTCCTATAATCTAAAAGTAGAAAACTAATTTCTGTATTATTATTTTTTTCAAAATTTTAGGTTCAGTTAGTTTCGGGGATAGGGGAGGGGGGATGGTCGGACAGACGGACACACGAGTGATCCTATAAGGGTTCCGTTTTTTTATTTAGGTAGTAAAATTGACTTAAGTTTATTAACTTAAGTAAAATATTTTACATTAAGTATAGCAGAATAAGTGTACACAGACCCACAATCTAGCACTAAATACTTAAAGAGGTGACAAGTATTTGGGCGCATACACCAGGTACCTTGACGACTCACGTGAGAATATCTACTGCTTTATCGATTCCATTGTGAACAGGAAACCCCAAACTCTTGTAAACAGAACCTGGGGAGCGTCAAAAGAATTCATGCGCGTTTTCATGTCACGTCCGTATTGTTTGACTACAGAGTTTACAGTTTGCGCTGCGGGCTTTGAGGTTCAAATGCTCGGATTTTTAGACATTAAATAAATTAAAAAGTGACCGATGACGTTAGGTTTTGTAGCGTTTATTATTACAATGAACAAATTCAATATTTGTATATTTTTAGGGATTATTGGGTCAAACTTTGCAGTGTATGTATCCTATTCAAATCTCTGTGAGCATAAGAAACAAAAAAATTCGACAAAACTTTAGAGAATTAAAAAAGATTTAAAAGAGAATGCCCAAATTATATTGAGATCTTCTCCACTTATAAAATTCAACGCCCAGTAAAGGTATTTGGTGTTCTGAGTTGGTAATTATAATAAAATCATTTTGACCCAATAGAAACAGATTCTAAATACCGAAATAATATATTAAAAAACAAAAAGTAAAAAATAATGTCCGTTAAAAATAAAAGGAGCAATTAAATAACGTCAAAAGTGATATTTCTCTGGTTTTAAAATAGTACCCACCTATATTTTACATGAAAACATTACAGAGAATGCGTGGTATTTAAGAAATATAAAAATGATTTTATATTTCTGCTTATCTTTTCACTTGTTTTCACGAGACGAGACGAGACGAGACGAGACGTGACGAGACGAGACGTGACGTGACGAGACGCGACGAGACGAGACGAGACGAGACGTGACGAGACGCGACGAGACGCGACGAGACGCGACGAGACGCGACGAGACGCGACGAGACGCGACGAGACGCGACGAGACGCGACGAGACACGACGAGACACGACGAGACGAGACGCGACGACACACGACGAGACGAGACGAGACGCGACGAGACATGACATGACGAGTCGAGACACGACGAGACGAGACACGGCGAGACGAGACGAGAGAAGAGACCGAAATGCGGTCTAGTGCAAACGAAAAGGGCTTATAAAGATAAATCAATAAAATCAATTCAAACTTTCGAACAAACAACAACATTTCATAACATGTTTCTC
Organism: Bembecia ichneumoniformis; assembly: GCA_910589475.2. Lineage (NCBI taxonomy): Eukaryota > Metazoa > Arthropoda > Insecta > Lepidoptera > Sesiidae > Bembecia > Bembecia ichneumoniformis. The sequence goes on from OU342545.1 coordinate 3,141,189, forward strand.
AAAGCATTTCCTGAAATCTATTTAATTTTCTATATGTAGCGTTTTATTGAACAGATAGAAGTGCGACGCCCGCAAACTCATTCGCTTCTGCAAATTGAAACAGCGTACGTAGATTCTGACGTATTGTAAGCTTCCTATAAGGCGTCGTCCATACTAATAGTTATTTTCCTTAAAAAAATAATATCTAAATCCAAATACTAACTACGCACGCCGGCTTCTTGTGGGTGAAGTAGTCTGAATGGATTTTTAAATGACGAGCCCGTTGGATGAGTGGTTAGGGTGCTTGCCTTAACGCTCTATTCTAGGGTTCCCGGGTCGATTTCTGGCAGGGTCAACTTTGAAAAATGAACTTTTCAAATTTAGCGCTGGTCTGGATCTGGAAAGTAGTGGCAGCGCACACTGCGTTTCGTAGTTATTTAGGCAGCCCGTCTGGCGGCAGTAATTTCACGGAAGACCACCGAGAAATAACAGCACGAGTGCTGTTGTGTTTCGGTGAGTGAGTAGGGGATGCCAGAGCACATTTCCTTATCCCCTCCTGATCCCTTATCCTTAATCCTACTTTAATCGGCAGCGCAATTGCAGCAGCTTTGGCGTTGCTTGTGTTATAGGCGACGGTAGGCACCCATCAAGTGGACCGTCAGTCTGTCTGCCGATCTTAACATAAAAAAATGCCAAAAGTTATTAAGGTCTAACAAGTCGAAGTGGGAATAATTATTTACCTATTTCTGTTTTCTTGACGAACTGTTGCTAATCCATCCAGTTGCGAATCTGTCCATTTGAGTATCTGTCCACTTGAAAATCTGTCCAATTTCTATAGAGGCATGGGCAGTACTTAACTGTCATGCAACGGAAACATATTGGGATAGGTGAGTTTTGGAGGGGATATCACAGTAGAAATGTTCAGGTCATGTACAGTGAGCCGATTACCAGCTAAATGACCTGTGACCTCAAGTAAGCGGCTGAGACAAATGCTTAGAGCGCTTTACCATATACTTTTATAGCCCGGTGTCTAAACAATGGACATTATGTAGGACGATTATAAAGAATAATTGATTTAAACGTTACGGAAAGTTCTTTTTTGACGAGTTCATTCAAAAATTTATCAGTTTTTATTTATTTACTACTTATAATTTTTATAACAATGTAATAATTGTTCTCTGGTTAAGGCGCAACACGCGAGAGGGCAGTACGGAACCGGGCTCGGTGCCTGGGGCACGCACCTAACCGTAATCACTTCGGATCGGTTTAATTGATAAATAATTGGTAACTAGTTAATTTGATATAATCGCCGCAAATCTTTTTGGGCTCTGACCTTGAGCAGGCGTCTTTCGTTTGCGCATGTACAATTGCGAAATCCAAATAAGCAATACGGCGCTTTTCTCTCTTGTATAAATGTTATTATTGCGTCTCACTCATTCCGCGGCTCCCTACGTCGCAAACCTCACAAACAGTCCCAAAATCTTCGCTACGGGCCTTCAAAGCCTTGCGCGTACAGTATAAATAATGCTTTCAGGATGCTGTTAAGGCTGCCTCGACGCTGCAGTGCTTCTGCTATGTTCACAGAGGCACGTACAGATGGTTTCCACGTGACAATACCCTAAAAAAACTGCCTCCTTGCTAAAGCGCTTACGGGGCAGCGGTAACAGCATCCTGAGATCAATATCTATTAGATTTGACTGTCCTATCCAAAATCACTGGATGAGGATAGGATGAGGATGGATGAGGAGGATGTGAAATGTCATGCTTAAGGCGAACGCAGCGATAAACAATTAATATGGCTCTGATTACATAAAAAAAAGGGCGCTAGCTTATGTCGCAAGGTCGTATGCGACAAAACGATTTTTATCAAAAAAAACCATAATGTATTTTAAGAAATCCAAGTGTAACATTAAAGTGTAAGTTTATGCTAATGCACCTAAAAAATTTGGAGGTATAAATTGGACCCGTTTGCCTGTAATATGTAAATCTGTCTTTTAAAAGAGTTTTAAAAGAATTTTATTTCTCTGTTATAAAAGTTTACCAATCGTGTAATCCAACTGAAAAAATGAAGTCAGTAACATGAAGAAACAGATTACCAAACACCACTTTCATATGTTTCGTCATTGCTGAGAAAAATCTAAATCCCTGTCACCAAATTATCTAAATCCCTGTCACCAATTCTTTTAGTAATATTAAAGCGTCGCCTTAATATTACTAAAAGAAATATGGAGAAATAGTTTGAAATAAACGTTTATTATTATTATAAAATAAAGTCTCTATCCGCCTCTGTCTCTTTTCACATGAAATTCTAAACCACACAACAGATTTTATCTTCAGTAATGGCGAGCAATAAACGAAGAAGGTTTGTATATATAATTTACTAATATAACGATAAACGAGAAAGATTTGTATATATAAACGAGAAGATTTGTATACATGTAGAAATAGGCATCTTCTGGGTGAGCTCGCTCCATCTTCGGCCTGATCCTTCCTACATGGATAGATGCTGGGCAAGAGCAAACCCATCTATAATAAAAAAAAAAAAAAAAAAAAAAAAAAAAAAACATGTAGAAATACCTCCACTGCGCACTGAGCTTACGAATCAGTAATAAGAGTAATGGAATTTGAGGCATAGTAAGCGAAAAATCTACGACTACTTTGATACCAAATCGCTTAGATACGCGGTCCGCGCGGCATTAGTTTCGCCAGTAAGTACAACGTAGGGATATAACATGAGAGTCAATATAATTGTTTCAAGTTAATCTTGTCGAAGATATAATTCCCAAAGATTCGAAGATATATTATTGCCCTAACATTATTATGTTGTAAGACAATATTATTACACTGTCACATGTGACGTTTTTTATCCTTTTATATTTCTTAGCGCTTCGAGTTTTATATAAGAGACAAAATTCAAATCTAGGATTAGCTATTTCTATTTATTGCGCGCTCTTAATCGACGTCCGCAGTAATGCAATTATGACGATCTTAAGTCCACGTCGGCGAAAAAAAGTACCGAGCTCGGTCGCTCGTGTACTGATTTCTTTAAGAGTGATCAGACACCCGTAAGTTCCATCACGTTTATCCAATAAAAACCAAAATATTTTTTAGAACTTGAAGACCTTTGTCATGATCCATGTGCTCAAAATACACAGTTATCCAATCCCGTTGAAATGTTGATTTAAATCCGACAAACGTCTTACAACCCGTTACGGACATTGATTCAGTCCTAAACCCTATCCTTTTCGGAGAGGCGGGAACGCATAAAAGGTCATCATTATAGATTTACAAAGTTACGTGTTTGCTTTGGGAGTGAACCGTAATGCTTCGACATAAGACATATTTTAAAGGAATTAGTGGCAGTTAGTTGTAATGTGGAACTCTGTAAAGTTTCTTGGACACACTGCTGAATAAAAGAGAGTCATTGCGTAATAATTTTTTTTATGTTAAGGTCGACAGACAGGCTGACGGTCCACTTGATGGTAGGTGGCTACCTTCCCCTATAACATAAGCAACGCCACAGTTGCTGCAAGTGCGCTGCCGACTGCAGTAGGATTTGGAGTGGATAGGGAAATGAGCTCTGGCATCCCTTGTTCACTCACTGAAACACAATAGCACACGTGCTGTTATTTCACGGTGGTCTTCTGTAAGGGGGTGGTTACTGCCGCCAGACGGGTTGCCCAAATGACTGCGAAAACGCAGTGTGCCCTGCCACTACTTTGCAAATCCAAAGCAGAACAAAATTTGAAAAGTTCATTTTCAAAGTTGACCCTGCCTGGAATCGAACCCGGAAACCCTAGAACAAAGCGTTAAGGCAAGCACCCTAACCACTCACCCTAACCCAGTAATGACCTAATAAAAAAAAAATAAGCTATAATTATATTAAATTAATACTATACATTAATATGAGAGCCTGGCACATAGACGTAAAGTTGCCTGCCTGTGTGTATTCTATAAGATGTACTTCGGAGAGTGTGCTCGAGAGCTGCATGAGATCATACCGCCTTCCCCTTTCTTCTATCGGACATGCAGACGTACGGCTGGTTACCATCCTCACCTTGTCCAAATCCCTCTAATTCGGACCAAGCTCTTTAAAACATCTTTTGTGATGCGCACTGCTAAGGATTGGAACTCCCTGCCGGCGTCTGTATTTCCGAGCTCATATACCCCAAATCTTTTCAAGGTTCGAGTGAATAGGCATCTTCTGGGTGAGCTCACTCCATCGTCGGCCTCATCCTTCCTACATGGATAGATGCTGGTCAAGAGCAAACCCATCTTTAATAAAAATAAATAAAAATAAATGAGATGATACCGCCTTCCCCTTTCTTCTGACGTACGGCTGGTTACCATCCTCACCTTGTCGAAATCGCTCTAATTCAGGTTAAAACACCTTTTATATTGCGCACTGCCTAAGGATTGGTACTCCTTGCCGGCGTCTGTATTTCCGAGCTCATTAAAAAAAATCTAGTGTATGAAAAATAAACATGTAATGAGAGGTTCAGTTCATTCACTCGCCGGTCTCTGTGTCTGTGTGTTACGCGGTTATTGAATTGCCTAGTTTGGACAAACATCTGCGTGGCAGTACAAAGAGCCGTTTGCGGCTGCCTTGAGAATTCGAAATGTCACTCATAGAGTTAATATTTCATGATGTTGATAGAGGCTCCGGCGACGTTCATTTATTAATTGTTTATGTATGTACGTGTGAATACGATATTATCTGAGTAATATGTCGTAGTCAAAGAGCGATATTTGCCGTATTATGATCTTCCAGCGAAACAACTAGAATTACTTCAATTTAATCAAAGTTTCTCTAAAACTAGCGGCTTCACCCGCGTTGCAAAATATCGCCTGACTAAATATATGAGCAATGTCATTCCTAACATCTTTATTGCAGTTATAGCTGTTGGAATTACTTAATTTAGTATACAAAAACAAATCTTAATACGTATATTTTCCATAATAACGACCTAATTATTTAACACACAAGCACCCCACCTCTGTGTATAAAAGGCCACGAGGCGTTTTGATTCTCTTCACACTACGACAAACTTCCTCGCCACCCTAACCCACTAGTGGTCAGTTCGCTCATCTATACTCCCGATCCCAATAATACTCTTTCTCGTTTCAGAAGAAGACCCCGACACATCCTGTTGGACCATGAAGACCCCATCACTGCAGCAAACGCGGCGTTTGCTGGTGATGACCAGGACATGCAGCTACCCCGACACCGAGAAAGGAGAGGAAGACCGCCGCGCCGCTTCTCACCTCCGAGGCGCGACCAGGACACGGCGCCTGCGAGGGACCTCCCGGCCCGGGGACCACTTGTACCGGCCACGGCCAACGCCGTGGTCGTCGCAAGTGGCCCTTCAGGGCTAGCCGGTCCCTCATAGCTTAAGCATTAGTTAAGTTTTTATTTGTAAGGGCCGGGCGCTTCTCGCCCCCTCGACGCCCGGTGACGGTTCCAAAGTCCCCTATGGACTAGAACCACACCCATTTCGAGGTGAGTTTTAGTGCGGTAAGAGTCCCACATAACCTCTATGGGCATTTGCATTGCATGCGGCATTTGAGCATAAGGTATCTTTTGAAGATTTCTCTCCTCGTGAAAAAAAAAAAAAAAAAAATCTCTTCACTTGCTTTACGACGCATATCTATTTAGTGAAAAGTAAACATTATATTAATATTTTCTAAATTCTTACTTTTTATTTAACGCCCATAACTCTTATTATTAATAATAGCTTTGCCAGGCGTTAGATGATCTCTCGGGAACAGTACATTTTTCTGTATAAAAGGTATCCTATGTCCTTTCCTGCATCTCTGGCAACGTGTACAACGTGTATGCAAAATTTCATGATGATCGGTTCAGAGGTTTAGGCGTAAAAAGGTAACAGACAGACAGACAGAATTACTTTCACATTTATAATATTATTAGTAAATACTTAATCTAAAGTTATTGTTTTTTTTTTCTTTGGCTGTCATATTTTTACCAAACCCCGTGGTCGAGTGATTAAAGTGCTTGCTTTAAGGCTCTGCCTCAGTGGTCCGGGTTCGATTCCCGGCAGGGCAAACTTTGGAAATGAACTTTTCATAGTGGCTTTGGTATGAATCTCGCAAGTAGTGGCAGGGAACTCTGCGTTTTGAAGACATTTGGGCAGCCCGTATGACGGCAGTAGCAACGCCCTTACAGAAGACCACCGTGAAAGAGCACGTGTGCTGTTGTGTTTCGGTGAGTGAGTAAGAAATGCCAAAGCCCATTGCCCTATCCCTTCCTAATCCTTGTTTGTGTTATAGGCGACGGTAGCCACCTATCATTAAATGGTCGTATCTTGTCCGACAATCTAACCATAACAAAAGAACTCACAAAACATTTTAGACTATTTTTAGACAAGGATTATACCGACACTTGGAAAAGGACAATATTATATCTCATTTTACAATGTTTTCTAAATACAACCACTAAATAAATATTTTTTGAAAATGCTATCTTACTGTCCCGAAATGGTATTTCAACAACGGCAAAATATGCATTTTTGCCTTTGTTGAAATACTTAAACTTGTATGCCGTTTTAGAGTAATAATTTCTAAAGCTACGCGGACGAAGTCGGGAGCAAAAGCTGGTTACAAAAAAAGTTGCTATCCACCTCCGTTTCTCCGCCAACATCTTCTAAACCATACAAATGATTTTGATACGGTTTTCGCTAATGGAAAGAGCGATAAACGAGAAAGGTTTGCTTATACAATTTGCAGAAAAAATGCACCCGTGTGAATCCGGCGGCGGATCACTAGTTTTACTAGAAAATGGTAAAACTAAGAAAATTCTGATAATGTCAAACTTAATCTCAAATCGAACTCTACCTTTTTTCTCATTTGTGTTTTTTTTTTATATTTTTGCTTCACTCTTAATAACGGTAGGTAACCACTTACCATTGAGCGGACCGTTTGCCTGCATACTATCGCATAACAATATATCTAGAAATATGTGTGAAAAAATGTTTTAACAATTAAAACATTCGTACAAAATACGTTCCCGAATAAAATATTTATCTACTTGATCAGCAATAGAATTTATTAAATAAATGTTTTTTTGCACAATAATATATGGATAGGCAAATAAAAGAATAAATTCTATACATTTTCACGAGCTCTCAAATTAGGACTGAGTTGCTTTCGTTCGGCTTAAGTCAGAAGCTGGTAACGTTTACATTTATTTCATACATTTGATGACTTATAATAGGGGATCGGACAAATTTTCAGAAAGTGTTTTAAATTAATCTTCATGGATATTTATTCCCATAAAAAATACTATTTTATTTATTTATAGCCTTTTAGGTACTCAAAATCATGTTTTAATATTGTTTGTTTGAAAATGCCGCCAAAACGCCACGATAGTTCATCTGAGAGCGCGTAACGTCATTTGTGGTCATATCATAATAAAACAGCTGCATTGGCATAAGACAATGATTGCCCACAAATGACGTCACGCACTGTGATTGGTGTTTCAGTATAGATTAAAAATATTGTAAATAATAAAATTTTATTTCTTCATTTAAAAATATTGAAATGAATTATATTAAATTATTATTCGATAAATAATCGTAAAAAATTATATATTTTGTTTCTAAGTACATTTTAGATTTTAATCTGATTACTGTCCGATCCCCTATTATTTTAGAATATTCGTTATTCGCTTATTTCGTAAGCGGAAATTTTAGGAATGTCTCTATCATTAGCAGTTTTGAAAAAACTCCTTTTTTTAGAAATCTCTAATTGTTTATAACTTTTACAATTAAATGATTGTAAAAATATTTTTCCAAACGTAATTACGCTATCGCACATATTTTTACCAGCAGTAACAAGAATTAACACGTTTTTAAACTTGTAAATTAAACACAATGAGGTAATGTATTTTGATACTAGAAAGTTGTAACTAAATATGCTGCAGCGCTAAAACAAAAATTATGTAGTCTAATCAAACTATATGCAAGGCTATATTGCTTCTAGGATATAATTTTCTCGAAATCAAAAGGTTGTAAGTGCCGTGTTATCAACAGCTTAGTACGTACATTAGGAACGTCGAAGCCATACTAAATAACTGTACAAATATACAGTTTTCTGGAAAGAACTTCAGTACATATGTCTGTATTGGTTAAATACATTTAACTAGGTTAATTATTCGTTGAATCGTAACAATTAAGTTACTAATTTACTGTACTGTACTGTACCGTACCGTACTGTACTGTACTGTACTGTACTGTACTGTACTGTACTGTACTGTACTGTACACAAATTAACAAGTTCCCTGTGATTGCCTTCACTAGGCTATATTTCAATCTCAATAACTATATTGAATGCCTGAAAGTTGAAATTCGCTAACGCTCGTCACTTGGTGAGAACATTAGGCGTTTCCACTGTCTGATACAAGGCTCAGATCCTGGACCTGTGCCAATCCACATAAACTGTTATTTTGTTGCGGTACCGACAGAAGAAGTATTTTTATTGCTCAAATCCCTTAACTATTTCTTTAAGTTGATTTTGCAGATTGTTTTAGTGAGGAAGATTGCGAAGGAATTCTCTTTATGGAGCGCAAGATTTTTCTCGCGGCTCCTCTTTTGCCATCTGTTTATAATTACGTAACTAAAATGTTGGCTGTTGTTATGCTGCATTTGCGCAATATTAATATTAATATTATAGCATTAAAATTTCAGGCATTAATGGGGATATAGTGCCAAACGTTTTTGGCACTAATGAAGAATTACAGTCATGTAACATTAACAAGTCAATAATATTTTTTTATATAATAATAATAATAATAAGTGAAGCGTAGAGCCTCGACCAACATCTAAAGAGGCTCTCGCTAGATGGCTGGATCAAGGGACAGATACAGAAGGCGGTACTTCTTGACACGGCACGAATTGTCAGGAGGTTCCTCACTCTGTAGCCCTAACCACCGGCAGTTTGAGCCTTGCGGTTTATTATAATATTTATTATTTTTATATATTAATAATGTAAAATAAATAAATTTAATATAATTTGATAAAATATATGTACAATAATATCAGTAATCATATTGAAGCATATAAACGTTAAATTATTATCTTAAGCCATAAAAAAGACATAAGTTTATTCCAAGCTAGTTAAGCCCGCAAGTTCGCACGCGTGGTATTCAGTATACATAGCGCGTAACTTTTTTGTTTGTAAACCAATTGGAATGAAACAAACACTAATTATTACGGGAAGCTTACTACAATACACCAGTTAAAACTGCATTCAAATCGGTTAAGCCGTTTCTGAAATTAGCGTCTACAAAGCACAGATAAACAGACAAACATTCTAAGAACTATTTTTTTTTACCTCGGGAACATAAGCAAAACGCGTACAAATTGTTTTTTGGAAAAAATATTTAATGTACAGACACGGCTCGTTTACGATTTTATTGTATTATATGTAGGTATAGATTTTTCATTCAAATCAGTTTTTATGGAATTGCAAATGACAACCCTTTGGTTGAATGTTTAAGCGCGCTCAGCGCTCTGTCTTAGGGGTCCCGGGTTCGATTCCTGGGAAGGCCAACTTTAGAAATGAACTTTTGGAAGCTGGCTCTGACTTGAGTTTTGGCAAGTAGTGGCAGGGATCGGCAGTATCTAAAGAAGACCACCGTGAAATAATAGCACGTGTGCTGTTGTGTTTCAGTGAGTGAGTAAGGGGTGCCAGAGCCCATTTCCCTATCCCATTCCAATCCCTTATTCTTAATCCTAAGGCATTGCTTGTGTTAATGTGACTATAGCCACCTACCACGGACCAGCAACTGATTGAACTGAAAAAAAAATAGCGGAGAAAGAGATCGAGGCGAACTTTATTTTATACAAGCTGTTGCCCACAACTTCGTCTGTGTTGAAAAATAAACGGTATTTTAACGCCTGACATAATATGTAAAGCCAAACGTTGGATCTTTATTTTTAGATACCTCTTTTCCGCAGCTTTTTCCGCGTGATATATTTAGCCTACGTCCATCCTGAAATTATATATATATATTTAATCAGATGATTAATTTCTAAGATTTGACGAGCCCATTGGATGAATGGTTAGGGGGCTTACCTTTCGCTCTGTTCTAGGATTCCCGAGTTCGATTACCGGCAGGGTCAATTTTGAAAAATGAACTTTTCAAATTTGGCCCTGGTCTGGAGCTGGAAAAGTAGTGGCATGGCACACTGCGTTTCGCAGTCATTTGGGCAGCCCGTCTGGCGGCAGTAACCACCCCCTTACAGAAGACCACCATGAAATAACTGCACGTGTGACGTTGTGTTTCGGTGAGTGAGTAAGGGATGCCAGAGCCCATTTCCCTATCATCTCCTAATCCCTTATCCTTAATCCTACTGTAGTGGGTAGTGCTCTTGCAGCAGCTAGTGTTAGGCGTCGGTAGACACCTATCATCTAGTGGACCGTCACCCTGTCTGCCGATCTTACCATAAAAAAAAACCTTTTTAATATTATTAACTTTACAATATATAAAAGAAAGTCATGTTAGTTACACCATTTATAACTCGAGAACGGCTGGACTTTTGTTGACTTATGATTTTTGTTGAATTTATCTCCCGAACCGAATAGCTATTAAACATCTGAAAGATTCACAAAAGAAAATGTGTGTGTGTGTGTATCATCTCCGACTCGAGTTGACTCAATAGAATTAAGTGAAGCGGCGACATCTATCGGATTTGGGAAGAACTGTTTAGAAGAACATAACGGTTTTAAGTTAACGCTTGTATTAATTTTTATAAAGAGTAAACACCAAAAAAATTCATAAATTTTGTATGGAACGTATTTTTATTCCGAGGCGGTATGAAGTTCGCCGGTCCAATTAGTTTTATATAGATATAAATAAAATGATAAAAATTATTTCAGTAAACTAACCATGTTAGTGAATATTTGGATAGCATGATTTTTTTTCCGTGAATACATCAGTCGACTATAAGCGGATTTTTTGGGCATCTGTCGTGTCGAGAAAGCTACCGGGCAGGAGCGGTCACTCATTTTTAAATCTGACATTCAGCCCTTGCACGTTACATCTCTTGAGTCGATAGCCTAGGTATATAAGCAGATAGTTTAATTGATATAACTAATATTCTAATTTATGATATAAATATTCTTCTTATTATTAGTAATTATATTATATTTTGTGATTAACTTTGTTTGATCATATTAACTGCTAAGAAATATGTTGTGAGATTAATGTTAGCGGACCTGTCCGTTTAATTTAAAGAATTTGAATTTGCATTTGAATCGTTAAAATTACACATACTTCTGAATTCTTTCCTTCACAAAATTCTGTTTTTGCTAACGCTCCAACGTAGCAGATTTAGGCAGCTCGCAGTATGATTTAATGGGTGTTATATGGAATTTTTGGTTTAATTAATATGTCCATCAGTCGAATTTTGGCAAGAATATGTCATTTGTTGCAGCTTTTATCTCACTATGTTGCAAGCGAATCACGTTTTGGTCTCACAATCTCAAATATATTTGAAACTTTAAAGTCACTGCTTTGTAGTAAAATTGTTGGCTAAAGCTGTTCTATTTAATTCATTTTGCCAAAATACTCTTTTTTTATGTTAAGATCAGCAGAAAGGTTGACGGTCCACTTGATGGTAGGTGGCTACCGTCGCCTACTATAACACAAGCAACGCCAAAGCTACTGCAAGTGCTGTTATGTCACGGTGATCTACTGTAAGGAGGTGATTACTGACAGACAGCAGACAGGGGTTACAGACGGGCTGTCCAAATGATTGCGAAACGTAGTGTGCCCTGCCACTACTTTCCAGATCCAGATCCGAGCCAAATTGAAAAGTTCGTTTTTCAAAGTTGACTCTGCCGGGAATCGAATCCGTTAATCCTAGAACAGAGCGTTAAGGCAAGCACCCTAACCACTCATCCAACGAGTTCGTCATTTCTAAACTCGATATGAAATCCATTTCAGTGTTTTGTTTCGAGTCCTTCCCGTTCGATCCGTCGTCTTTGATCCGGTTTCCCGTTTGATCCGGTATTTGTAAATTTTTATTCCCGTTGGATCCGGTGTAGATCGGATCATAATAAAATCAAAATATTAATTATTATATTATTCCCGTTAGATCCGCCGTGGAATTTTGGAAGACAACATCCATCAAAACCTTGATATGATATCTAAGATATTTCATGTTTTTTTTTTAATGTATTGCTACGACCAATAACCAACGAGTAATTACGTAGTATGGAATTGGTAAGCGGCTCCCGTTGGAAAATGAACTCTTAATTAACATAAAAGAGTACGTAACACATTCTAGTGTTAAGTTATCTGATTTGATACATTGGGTAGTTGTTTTAATCTGGCAAATTTCTGCTCACATTACACAAAACTCAACTAAAACATTATCACAACGTTGATAGTAAACTGTGACACAATAGATTATCCGTTTCATATGCAAAATGTAATAATGTTTGCGGTTCTGAATGACTAGATTGGGATAATGTTTACAGGCCGACGCATGTGTTGCGTAATGGATGCTATTGCAATTAAGGCGACGCCAGCCCCTAATGATAAAAAAATCCACTTATTTGTAACCGTTTTCCTTTTAAATTATCATAATAATTATAATTTAAAAAATACTCAAATCATCCGCAGGATACGCAGGGGTTAAGAGAGGGCATTATAACCCCTCTCCTAGTGACCACACCCCACCAATTCAACCACGGGGTGGGGATATAAATATAGACACATTCCAGTCAAGAAATCAGTCTCGCTCGAGAAGTCGAAAAGTGCAGAAGTGAAGTGCAGTGATGTGATGTACTTTTTCTTCTAACACGGACTACACCACTGAGGATGTCAACCACAGTTGTTGACGAAACGTTTGGAAGAATTTCCAACAGACCTGGGCCATCATCCCGGAAACCCACAACTCATATGGATACCGGCCGAGAAAACCTACATTCTACTATTGAATTATACTTTATTTAATTTTTAAATAGATATTTCCGAGATTTGCAAGTAGCGACTCTCCTTCAGCAGTCCTGTCAATTCAGTACTGGTCGAGTTTTGCGGCTGGAGTCGCCTTAAAGGCGCTATATTTTGGTGTTTCAAATGTTTGTTCGAACCTCATATAGTGCTATATTAAACAGGGGGATCTAAGCTTAAGAAGGCATTGCACATATTTGACAACTTATAAAGTATATTGGACTGAATTAAATCATATTTAAAAAATGTTTTAATTTCTTTAAGGTTATTAGAGAGGCTGACGGTCCACTTGATGGTAGGTGGCAACCGTCGCCTATATGTGCGCTGCCGATCATAGTAGCATTAAGAGGGAACGCGGGTCCAGCGGAATTTGAAAAATAGGTATTTGAAAAATCGCGTTGCCATCGCGTTGCGCCCAAACCAGCAAGCTCTCTATGTGTGTGTGAATAGTCTGTGTTTATGTGCGTGGCAACTCTAGAGTATCGATAACGTTATCGATAAATACCACTTCCTTTGTTATATACGTATTAGTCTGAACCCCCCTCGCCTTCAGCCTTCCCCCGTAGTGTGCGATAGGGAAAAATGCAGCTCAGATCGATTATACCTACTAAATTTTTTACTAAATCGAGGTTTCGTATTCCCCTGTTTTCTCCCTAAAAATTGAGCCTAATGAATAATTTCTTTTACAAATATTTTGAAGATGAATGAGTCTATGTCCCTATAATTTTTTTTTATCTTAAAAATCTTTCAAATTTGTTTCATAGTCGCCTGATTAAGGTGGTATAAAAGGGCCATTTTTTTATCATTTCTAAAGAGTCATATTTTCATATGTAATTAGTTGGTGGAAAAAAAGATATGATAGGGACATAGCATTAGCAGACCTGCTAGCGTTCCCTGTTAAGGACAAGAGATTAGGAAGGGATAGGGAAATGGACTCTGTCATCCCTTACTCACTCACCGAAACACAACAGCACACGTGCTGTTACTTCACGGTCATCTTCTGTAAGGGGATGGTTACTGCCGCCAGACGGGCTGCCCAAATGACTGCGAAATTAAGTAATTAATCCTAATAATATTATTAATACAAAAGTTTATATTTTTCGATGTTTGTTCTTCAGTAAACGGCTGAACGGGTTTGGTTGGTTGAGTTTAAAATATAGGATACTTTTTATATAGGAAAAATGTTAGGTTTATGAGAGATCTTCTAAAAATATAATAAATTCGAAAAACAGTGTCGAGTGTTATAACTCATATATGTATATTATTTTCATTTTTCTAAGAGTGCGTGTCGCGGGACCAATTTTTAAATTGTTAAAAATAAAGATGCTATTGGTTTTATATCGAAAATGGCTGCTGTAAGTCGCATTACGACTTACAGTTTGCAATACCTACATTATTTGTGGGATAGATTCTCAATAATTTATAATAGGGGATCGGACAAATTTTCAGAAAGTGTTTAAATTAATCTTCATGGATATTTATTCCCATAAAAAATACTATTTTATTTATTTATAGCCTTTTAGGTACTAAAAATCATGTTTTAATATTGTTTGTTTGAAAATGCCGCCAAAACGCCACGATAGTTCATCTGAGAGCGCGTAACGTCATTTGTGGTCATATCATAACAAAACAGCTGCATTGGCATTAGACAATGATTGCCCACAAATGACGTCAAGCACTGTGATTGGTGTTTCAGTATAGATTAAAAATATTGTAAATAATAAAATTTTATTTGTTCATTTAAAAATATTTAAATGAATTATATTAAATTATTATTCGATAAATAATCGTAAAAAATTATATATTTTCTTTCTAAGTACATTTTAGATTTTAATCTGATTACTGTCCGATCCCCTATTGATGGTAGGCGGCAACCTTCGCCATGACATAAACAAGTATTTATTATTATGTGTTTGAACTTTATTTTAATTCTTTAGCCAGTTTTAAAAATTTATATAATGTATAGAGGCGAGTCCATTTATCTTGAACGAATGATATCTGATATATTTTCATTCACATTACTGGTGTTGGAGGTTCAAATATTCACTCCGATTGTTGGCGCCAAATTATTTCCCCTTGAGAATATGCCGAACGTTTAAAAAGTCTTTATGATTAATATTTTTATTTTATTTTATCTTACTTGTTCTGTCCTGGTCCTGTACTGCCCTGTCCCTTCCCGTCCTATCCTATCCTCTTCTATCATATCCTTTCCTATCCTTCCTACCTTATCTTATCTGTTCTGGTTTTTTTTTATGGTACACTATTCCATAGGTGACAATGTGCTGTTTGCCTATCTATTAAATGTCACATCAAAATAAATCTATATACATGCAATAAAATCGTAAACGAGCCGTGTCTGTACATTAAATATATTTTTCAAAAAAAAAAAAACAATTTGTACACGTCGTACTTATGTTACAGAGGTCAAAAAATCGTTTTTAGATTTTTTTGTCTATTTGTCTGTGCGTTTGTGCACGCTAATCTCTGAAACGACTTAACCGATTTGAATACAGTTTTCACTGATGTATTATAGCAAACTTCCCGTAACATTTAGTGTTTGTTTCAGTCCTATCGGTTCACAAACAAAAAAGTTATGCGCTATACCGAGTACCACGCGTACGAAGTTGCAGGCTCAGCTAGTCATACATAAATTTGCAGGATTTAATGATTAAATGCTATTTTCACGTTGAAAATGTAATTGTCATAAAATAAAACATATGTGCTAATTTAATGGTGAGACATAAAAGCGTAAGTGCTACACACTCCATTGTACTGGTAACCAAATAGCTTGGTATCACGTGAGGCTCGTATTAAAGAGGAAAAGGTATGTTTTATTATAAGCCACATTCAATAGACTATGAAACGGCTTTAATAGAACACATTCCTACGGCAAAATAGATTTACAAGGTCATTTGTCGAGATACGTCAGAATGACGAAGTCTGGAATTGTGGGAGATACGTGAATTTATTCTATGGAGTAGTTATAGGGAAATAATCGCGGAAATTATACAAAATTCGGTAAAAAACGCAGATTTTTTATGTTAAGGTCGGCAGACAGGCTGACGGTCCACTTGATGGTAGGTGGCTACCGTCGCCTATATCACAAGCAATGCCAAAGCTGCCGCAAGTGCGCTGCCGACTGCAGTAGGATTTGGAGTGGATAGGGAAATGGGCTCTGGCATCCCTTACTCACTCACCGAAACCGCGATCATTATCAGATCATCTGTCTTGTGGGGGACATTCCACGCTGCTCTTGCTGGTCCGGCAAGCGGCCACGAATCTTTGGCCCCAACGGCCGTCGCTCTCCGTACTATTTGTCCTGCCCACAGTCACTTAAACTTACTGATCCGCCGGGAGTAGTTCCAAATATATCAACTAAATGATATTTTTGGACTATGTTATTCTTTATTTAACTAAATATTTGTAGCTACCGTACCGAGTGAAGGTGTGGAAACAAATATATAAACAACCCATTAACGGATAAATTGGAATAGCTCAGAAAAGAGCTGTTTATCGGCGTGGTTTTGTATATTTATTTGGTCAATGTCGCTGAATTCACGATGGAGGATGAATGGGAGCCAGCAGCAGCCGTCACAGCCAAAGCTTAAAAATTTCAACGATATTCATTGGCTTTTCGACGGGATGTTGTCTCCCCGGCGTCGGCGGTGCAAAAGGGCAAAATACCTACGCGGACCATATTTATATGTCGCATTGCTGCGGAGTGTGTACGCGGAGATACCAGCAAACATTATGCGCGCACCGCGGTTTTGCTATCTCAGGCAACACGCATACATCGTCGCATACCTAATACCTATCGATATGCCAATGTAAATACTGTATATAAATAGGGTAATTTTAGAATTTAATACGTTCCTGTACATATTACCTGCGGAGTATACATATCTTGTACATACACCCACATCATCGTCAAATATACAAAACGATTGCTTTTAATTAGCTTCATTGAATAGAATTTGCTTTCACAGTTATTTATTATAAATAATTTCACGGTTATACCTAAAGGTATAACACCAAAATGGCTACCCAATTTATAACGCGGAAGTGTACCTTTCATCATTTGAAAAGTGATAATAAAGAAAGATTTCTTGAGATATTGTCGAAAGTATCAACAATCATCTATCATAATGACCGTGCTTAACATCCACAATTATCTTTCCAACTTCCCCCCTTCGACTGTTAATCGTCAAGGGTTAGCTCTGTTCCTAAGTTTTCACATTTACAGAAATAATTGCAATCCCCTTTACTCCCCCAGTTTGACCCCCTACGGTGGGGTAACTTGTTTGAATGCCAACCTTTCTGAACTATTTACCTTTTGGCCGGGTCTTATTGAAAAACTTTTTAGACACATTGCTTCAACAATGTTCGAGAGTCAATTCATTGGGTTGGAACGTTTTTGCTTCGACGTACACTCTACAATATCAGATTCACTCTATTATCTCATACCAATATACGTATATTATAATGTATATTATTGATATTTATCTAAATGTGTTCCATTAGTTCCACTTAATAATAATAATTAAGTGTTTATCACGCCGCCGACATTTTTTAAAGTTTCGCCAATGACTGACGATTTTGCCTATTTAATATGTATCTGTATGTGTATGTATATGTATATGTATATGTATATGTATATGTATATGTATATGTATATGTATATGTATATGTATATGTATATGTATATGTATATGTATATGTATATGTATATGTATATGTATATGTATATGTATATGTATATGTATATGTATATGTATATGTATATGTATATGTATATGTATATGTATATGTATATGTATATGTATATGTATATGTATATGTATATGTATATGTATATGTATATGTATATGTATATGTATATGCATATGTATATGTATATGTGTACATCTATATCTATATTTATAAATATTTATGATAAAATAAAGTCTCTGCCTGTTTGTCCGCAAACTTCTAAACCACCCAACGGATTTTGATACAGCTTTCACTAATGAAAAGAGCGATTTGACGAGGAAGCTTAGGTTAACCTAAGCTAACCTAACACTCTAACCTAACCTAGGTTAGTGTGTATAAAATATTCTTAAATAAACTGTTTGCAATAAAAATGATCCATTTGAATTGAAATTTGAATTTTAAGTAAACACAATAAGATTTTTGACATAAGGGTTAATTATTAAGTTGCTATTTACTTAAATATGTACAGTACAATGCATTGAATTATATCATATAAAATTTATGTAAAAAAAAATATAATTTCAACAATTTACAGAAATTATTTATAAATTGCATATAATATCAAGCTTGTATCCCTTAGGGAGGTTTCAAAGCATGCTGGCTGCATTATCTCGTTGTATTGCAAGACTAATTTGTTAGTCCCACAGACCGAGATATTCGACACCGATGGGAATAAAAATGTAGCCGGAAGCCCGGTACCAATATCTTTGTAATTGATTTATTGTTTTTGCTCTTCTCAGCCGTATGCAGCAGCATCGGCTATGGCAACTGTTCCATTATTTTTTTTATGTTAAAATCGGCAGCCAGACTGACGGTCCACTTGATGGTGGGTGGCTACCATCGCCTATAACACAAGCAACGCCAAAGCTGCAGCAAGTGTGCTGCCGACTACAGTAGGATTAAGAATAAGGGTTTAGGATGGGATAGGGAAATGGGCTCTGGCATCCCTTTACTCACTCACCGAAACACAAAAGTACACGTGCTGTTGTTTCACGGTGGTCTTCTGTAAGGGGGTGGTTACTGCCGCCAGATGACTGCGAAACGCAGTGTGCCCTGCCACTACTAAACCACCATGAAGATGTGTTACCCTTTACGCAATTACCCTACCCATGATATGACGGTGTCTATATGTCGACTTCATTAGTATTGCATCCCAATACTAATGAAAGATTTTTCCTAAAAAAAAAAACTATCAATTTTAAACGATTGCGAATAAAAAAATAAATTTGTGTGAATGGTCCCTTACATTCGATCTGTTCGGAAGTTGTATTCAGCATTAACACAGTCGCATTCAGGGAGGAATTTGTTAAAACTGTCGGCAAATTTACTCAATAAATTCATTGTTAAACGGAGAGGGATTAAGACTGTATGTAATTGATTTCACATTTTATTTTGTTTGTAGATACGAGTGTTGGGTTTTCTTATCGGTCTTCAGCATGATAAAAGCTTTTTCGGTATAGCGCGTAGCTTTTTTGTTTGTAATCCGATTGGAAACAAACACTAAATGTTACGGGAAGCTTGCTACAATACTCTAGTGAAAACCGCATTCAAATCGGTGAAGCCGTTTTTGAGATTAGCGTGCACAAACGCACAAAAATTCTACAACAGACAAAAATTCTAAAATCAACAACAACAGTCAAACAGACAAAAATTCTAAAAACTGGTTTTTTTTTTTCACCTCGCTAACATAAGTACAACGTTTACAAATTGTTTTTTTGAAAGAACTATATTTAATGTACAAATATGGCTCGTTTAGGTTTTATTATAGATATAGATATAAACAATTATGAGATCTATTTTTTAATTGGTTACTAGCTGACCCAGCAGACGTTGTCCTGACGGAACCCGAAAATAATTCCGTAAACCGATTGTGGCGCCATCTATCTTGTCCAATTTTATTTTCAAACCATATGTCAAAGTGACACGACACTTCATGTCAATCAACGACGAAATTATTTGAATATACTTCATACAAACATACTAAAATCCCGATTAAAAAATGCGGGGTGCGGGTAGGAGGATGAAAAATACTTTACGACCTATTCTCAGACCTACTGAATATACCCACAAAATTTTATAAAAATCGATCCAGCCGTTTCGGAGAATTTTTGTTACAAACACTGTGACACGAGAATTTTATATATTAGATTAAGTTTTCAAAATCTGAATCCTACTAACAATCTGAATAAAAAATCTTTGATTTGCGTGAAATTTTGAGTTTTAATGGAATTGAAAATTGATCCTTCTCTAAAACCCGATAAAACCTTATCTAAGAAGAGGGAGGGGGAGTCCAAGAAATTTTATGCACTCTTACATGGGATTATGGTGTTCAAAAATAACCAAAATCGTCCTTACGTAATTAATGAATGACCCCTAAGGATAAGAATTGGAAAAAAAAAGGTTTTGATATCCCTTATTCACTCATTGACACAACAGCGCATAAGCGATTCTAGAGCCGATTTAATTAAATCTCAATTTTTTTTTATCATATATCCAATTACGGCCCCTTTTTAGTGGTGCTTATGTCTATAAGAGGATGGTAGCCACTCACCATCAAGCTACCGTCGGTTGCCTATGACTCTGCACATTTATTCGCCTATTACACAAGAAATGCCACAGGTGCTCCTAGTGTACAGCCAACCAAAGTAGAAGGGTATTTAAAGGTAGCCTTCCATAATTTCAGTAGCAAGGGCCACCCTTTGCAGCGTTAAGGGTTGCCCATTGGCGTGTCCTATATTAAATTAAAAATATAGGATAGGAAAAAATGTGAACCCACACTTTTTATATTATATGTTAGTATATAGTGTTACATACGGGGTGAGTGAAAATGCCATGTAAGGGCGAAACGAACGATTTATTTTCACAAACCAAGATGACCTCCAAAATCACTAAACTTGTGCGATAAAACCGTTAAACTTGCCAAAAGTCGTCAGTGTCGCCGGTTCACTGTCGCAGATAACTTCACAAAAGCTCCGAAGAGTCGCTTTCGTATTGCTGGTTGTCGTACCACCCCTCATCTCGCCCGCCTACTCTCTTATTTATAGTTGGCGCCAACGCCTAGATGTATTTCAAATATTCCAGAAAATTAAAACAAAATTTAAACAAGATCATAAACAAGCCATTGAAAGTTCGGGAATGCTATTTCTGTTGAAATGTAATCTCTATGTTATAAACATAAGGACCAATTTCCTTATGTTCCTTATGTTTGACACTAGTCGGGAGGGTGGAACGTTCGAGACTTTCGGCCGGCGCAAACGCTTTTTCCATAACCTTCCATAGTTAACCGTAACAATAGTTATAATCTAATATTATAATTTGTTGAAATAAGTCGAAAAGAAGTTTGTTTTTAATCTATTATATCGTCTATACGTAAGAGTATTTTGTACGAAAAAGGTTATTAAAATACACTATAAGATGAACACACGAATTGATTTCACGCTCTGTTGATATCCGACGAAGCAGTACAAGTATTTCCTAACTCGCCAGTGCAGCCAAGTTTATGAACTGCTTTCAGTGCACGAGTGAATGCTCTAGGAGCTGAGAGAAGAAATTTGTTTCTTTATTTAGATGTTTCCTGAGAATTTTTGCTGAACGTTACATGAAGGAAAATTAAGAAGAGAAGTTGCCGTTCTTAAACATAGTTTTCAGTGAAAACATATTTTCTTTTCACTATTGAAGTATTTTAATTTGTGAAGGTTTTTTTTAATGTGATGATCGGCAGACAGGCTGACGGTCCACTTGATGGTAGGTGGCTACCGTCGCCTATAACACAAGCAACGACAAAGCTGCTGCAAGTGCGCTGCCGACTACAATAGGATTAAGGATAAAGGATTGGGAGGGGATAGGAAAATGGGCTTTGGCATCCCTTACTCACTTATCGAAACACAACAGCACGCGTGCTGTTATTTCACGGTGATCTTCTGTAAGGGGTTGGTTACTGCCGCCACACGGGCTACCCAAATTATGACATATTATGGCGTTGAAATCTGGTCTCTAACTATGGTACTCATAAGAAAGCTCAACGTTGGAGAGGGTTATGGTTACACTGCGAGATCGAATCAGAAATGGGGAGATTCGTAGACGAACCAAAGTTACCGACTTTACCCGGAGGATTAATAAGTTGAAGTGGCAGTGGGCAGGACACATTGTGCGGAGAGGCAATGGCCACTGGGACCGGAAGGTTCTCGAGTGGAGGCCACGGACCAGCAAGCGCAGCGAGGACGTATTCCTACAAGGTGGGCTGACGTGACGACCTGATTAGGGCCGCGGGTAAGACGGTGGATCCAGGCTCTTCTACCAAATTATCGTGATTGATATGATCCAATTCGAATTTTCAAGGTATTCCCCAGAGCCGGTAATTCACGAGACGAAGTATAATGGAAGTACTAACAATATGACATCAAAGTAGTTTTACGACAAAAGCAATCGCATATAATTTCACCTATCGTGCTTATTGGTGCGAAAATAAATTGTAATGTGAAACATTTATAGACGCATTCTATCTTTCCATTCACGAACGATTTGACAAAGAGCAATAGTTCCTTACTTCGATCAGAAATATTTGTTAGTGAAATTTTTCCTAACAAAAATTCCACATTTGAAACTACGGAAAATATTTCGTCCTTGTCTCCCTCGATATGATAGAGGGGAACGGGAAATAGAATTCGGATGCTCGCTCAGGCATTAAAAATCCGCGTGTGTAGTCGGGTGATTTACGAGTGACATAACAGTGCAGAGAATAACAGAAGTATAACTCCGTTAAAATTCCTTATTTATTTGAAGGTATTGATACTTCGTCTCAGCCGTAGGAAAATTGTGGGGGTGACCGATGTCCAGCATAGCTGATTGCAAATAACTACAACGCCATGGGATTAGCATGTGATTTGATGAAGAAGCAAAAATAAGAAAGGTAATAGAAGAATTTGGATGAGTAGTTAGGGTGCTTGCCTTAACACTCTATTCTAGGGTTCCCGGATTCGATTCCCGGCAGGGTCAACTTTGAAAAATGAACTTTTCAAATTTGACTCTGGTCTGGAGCTGGAAATTAGTGGCAGGGCACACTGCGTATCGCAGTCATTTGGGCAGCCCGTCTGGCGGCAGTAACCACTCCCTTACAGAAGACCGCCGTGAAGTAACAGCACGTGTGCTGTTGTGTTTCGGTGAGTGAGTAAGGGATGCCAGAGCCCATTTCCCTATTCCCTCCTAATTCCTTATCCTTAATCCTATTTTAGGCAGCAGCGCACTTGCAGCAGCTTTGGCGTTGCTTGTGTTACACCATCAAGTGGACCATCAGCCTGTCTGCCGATCTTAACATGAAAAAGCAACAGCACAGGTTCTATTATTAAGCACAAAACACACTGGGCCGTAAGCGGTCAGGGAGTAGGAAAACGGGAAGCGGTTTTTCGGGACGTTTCCCCACAAATTGGCCCACAAAAGCGGTCCGTTCCCGCCCCCGGTCACGGAACGCGGGATAGCGGTGATACCGCACCGCGCCGCGCCGTCTCGCTACTGCTGGTGGGGTTCTGTGTGGCACATGCTGCATAATAAAGGTCTCTGTCCATTATATCAGACCATACTATGACTGTGCTAAGAACATATCAGGCACAGAAAGCAACATGATACGCTCTACTATTCCCACTGAAACTAATCGACGGTGATGCCCCTATGCAACATCCACAATCCGTTCAATAACTTGCAGCACCGGTGTTCATTCTCGTATACCTATCAGCGTTGCGTAGATAATAATAAAAAAGATATGGCTATTAGAAATTAACTGTTAGACAACAGGCAATGATTGCCATAATTTTTGATGAGGAAGAAGAAAATTAAAAAATCACTCGACGCTACTGGATTCACGATTCTCGAAAAGGACGAAAAACCGAAGGAGAATATAGTAGGATATTATTCAGGTACTTAGTTAGAAAGAAAGAAAGACTTTTATTCACTGCACGAAAGACACATTATGTACAAGAACAGGGAAGAAATTAATTAAAAAAAAAACGAGTATGTGTGTCCTCGCGGCAGCGAATCGGATACTGGCTCAGCATTGTGCTGAGGTGCTGACAAACACCTACAGCGCTGATTTTCAGCCAGCACCGTATGTGACTCATTGGACACCATACAAACTTACTTTATAAATTACTATATACATACACACACATAAACATAAACATACACATACATATGTATATACACACATATATATATACATATAAAATTACTTATTTATACATAATGCACTGCTTCTACTGAGAGAAAAGGCGGGAAAAAAAGGAAATTCTACAGTAATCAATAATAAATTTAGTAATACATACATATTATGTTGGTGTATTAATGCGGTGATAAATGCTGGATATAGTATTATGAATTTTGGAGCGCCAACAAACAACCCCTAAGCTCACGCCTAAAGGTGTACCTGCTAGACGCTCCTTGGACAGGAGGAGGTAAAATATTAGTTGATGATGAAGAAAAGTTTTTTCATTATTTCGTTTTAGATAAGATTTAATTTTATCTAAACGAAATTTTCGTTTTAGATAATTTTAGACCGTTTTACATAAGATTTAGTAAGAGTAAATATGGCAGTAATACACCGGTCTCTTGTGCCTTGCGATTTTATAATGAAATATTTCACAAGTGTGACATCGACATTTTTTCTTATAAAATTAGACAATTTAAAAGGGCTATATACAGTGTATCGTAGTAATTATCATAAATTTTTTGTTGTTATATATATTTATTTTATTTTTTGAGTCTGTGTTGTGTTGCCTATAATTTTGCTTTAATAATGCTGTGCTTTCCTGTAATTTAAATTCATACTTATAATGTTTTCTTTTTTTTAAGTGTGTTGTTATGTCTAAGTATGTATTTAGTTGGTAAGCCTTGTCAAATAAATAAATAAATAAATAAATAAATAAATTTCAGATTCTTTAAATCCAAATTTAATATATTGCTGAAAAAACATATTTATTCGCGGTCATCATACGCGGTTACAATCCGTATACTCACCGTTTTGCCGCCTGCGCGCAGCGAGTTGGCAACATCGCGTGTCGTGCACGTAGCGTGTACGCACAAGCAAAATATTCTCGCCGGGGAATTCGGTCCGCTCCGTGCATGACACGCGACATTGTTGGTCGGTGACGAGACGGTCTCATACTTTTCAATGCAAAGAATATCTATATACCTGACACGTTCCCACTACCTTCACGGTATTGTAGTGGGCAGAGCCCTTAACTCGTACATTACAAAAATTCCGCCCCAGAACGTTCCCGGTACCGCGTTTTAATTAAGTAAAAATATTAACAGCTGCCCATCCGTGTACGATTAGGCAGAGTCAACTTACTGTTTCTTATTTTGTACCGTATAACCAGGACGTAATGTCGCTTTTAAAGTTTTACACGTTAGGAATATTTATGTAGCATGCGATGTTCTTGTTTTGCCAAAACTTTCATACATTTGTGCGAATATGTGTGAGACAGTGAAATATGTATGGGAAATAATCATTCTATGGAACAGGTATATAAGGCACCAATAGCAATTGGCGTATTAACTAAATAAATTCTAAATATTTATTATAATAATAATTTGAACGGCCCGTTGGATGAGTGGCAAGGATGCTTGCCTAACGTCTCAGGGGCCCCGGGTTCGATTCCCGGCGGGGTCAAGTTTGGAAATTTTAATGTAATTTTCAAAATTGACTCTGGTCTGGATTTGAAAAGTAGTGGTAGGGCACACTGCGTTTCGCAGTCATTTGGGCAGCCCGCCTGGCGGCAGTGACCACCCCCTTACAGAAGACCACCGTGAAATAACAGCATATACGTGCTGTTGTGTTTCGGTGAATGAGTAAGGGATGCCAGAGCCCATTTCCTTATCCCCTCCTAATCCCTTATCCTTAATCCTACTGTAGTCGGCAGCGCACTTGCAGCACCTGTAGCGTTGCTTGTGTTATAGGCGACGGTAGCCACCTACCATCAAGTGGACCGTCAGCCTGTCTGTCGACATAACATAAAAAAAAAATATTTGTCATAGGAACCTTAACTGGTAGGGCCACAAAAAAGAGACACTTTCACAAGCAAATATGGATTATTTTAATAATGTTTACTTTTAATTATTGTTAACAATATTGCATATTAGCGTTCCGCCCCCGGCTTCGCCCGGGTTGCAATTTTTATATATAAGAACATTCCCCGTTTATCCCTCTTTCCATTGGTGAAAACCGAATTAAAATCGGTCTACCCGTTCACGCGTGATGCCGTGACCAAGGGAAATGGGGATTCATTTTTATATATAGAGATATGAACATTTTAAAGAAGTAATTATCATATTTTCACTCTATGGGATTAAAAGGAAATATTATTGGAGTTTACTCCTTAAGAATCGATTTTCATATAAGGCCCACGGTATAGAAATTTTATACATTAATACACGCGTTAACTAAAAAGCGTTATGTTATTCTAAGCGTTATGTTCTCATCTTCACCTAGTTCTGTTGTAGCATAATAGATGGCGCCATACACAGGGTTATATTTTTGGAGTTCAGCAAGCGGTTCTACCCAAATCCGATAGATGTCGTCGCTTCACCTAATTCTATTTAGTTTATTTATTAATCTAATTCTATTGAATAGTCAAAGACAATCGTACTTAAGAAATAAATTCCAGTCGTCACACACTTTTTTTATACTTATTGACTGTTTTTTAACAGATATAAAAATGTTTTTAATATTGGTTAAATATATTAGTTAGACTGTTCATTTAACGGATATTAGTATTGTATTTTAAATATAGAATAGAAAAAGAATTTGCATGAATTTATGAGAATATTAATAATCAATCGTTAATTTATTAATCATTTAATTATTCACTTACCTTCAACCATTTCATAAACGAAACTACTTCGTAAAATAATAATTGGTTACTACTCTGTACGTATTGTCTCGAGGCAGCGTAGGTAATATTATTTTCCTAAAAACATGTTATATTAAACATGAGATTACATTTCAAAAGCAGCTCTCATATTTAGAGGTTACCGTGGAAAATAAATAGCTAATTGTGTTTATTTTTGTTAACAACAACAATAACTTTTTTAATGTAGGTGAGGGCATACATGCAGGTGCTGGCGGTCTACTTGATGGTACCTATGGATGAGATGATGATGAATATTTACTTAATCAACTACATTTTCTTGAAATTGCACATAAGATTTTATTTAATATAAAATGTTTGTTTGGTTTAACGCGTTAAACTCTGGAACTACCTACCAGTAGGTACCAGTCTTTTTGCATTTTTACCCCAATTCATAAGAAAGGTTATAGGCTATTTTTCATCACGCTATAACCCATAGAAGCCGAGAGGGGTAACTCAATTACTTAGTAAAAGAAAAAGGTTCCAAAACCTTTCACTTCCTACATATTTCAATTCTAGATAAATGAATCTTATGACATAGCCTGTCAGACACAAGATACCAAAGTTCAAACTAATATTTTGTATAGGCATAAGAATAAATAATAACACGTAGAACGGAAACTCCCGCTCCGGATGCGCTCAAGGTTACGATATTAGCCTACGCGTTAAACGGGATACTCAGTCGGGCTGTTACGGCCGGCGTCTACACACGAATAAACTCACTTAATAGTTTTACTTGAGCCTGTATGTTTTTATTTTATATTTGTAGGTAAGTAATACTTACTTAAATGGCTTCATTTGATATGGTACTGTCTTTTTTTTTCTCGAGGAGAAATCCATTTACAGATTTCCTACCGCTGGCTAGGCGGTAGGGGTATGTGGGGATCACCAGTGTCACGCTATGCTAGGTCATAGCGTCATAGCGGCACCGGCACTACCCACTAAAACTCCCCGGTGTCTCCTTGCCCTTCGAGAGGGATGGACGGGGCTCTGCCGGGGCAACAACTCCGATCCGACAATGATAACTTATTATTTATAAGTATATTTAATGTAGGTACGTAACATAATAATGTAGGTAAGTATTTATAAATCTCATATTTTATAAAACTAGAATAAAATATTTTTTTTCAAAGTGAAGAAAAACTTATATTTTAGCGATATTATCTTTATTCCTAAGCAATATTTAAAATTAAGCAATCCTGGCGACAAGCCTGGGCGACAGAGGGGCGTAACGGCGTGAAGGGGGAAGTAGTTATATAAATGGCGGCGTTTGGGACTCGGACAAAGAAGATTCCCTTCTACTTGTTATTATTTCTTCTTATGGTATAGGTAAACTATGAAAGAATTGTCAAAATTGAGTTTTTTCTCAATTTCGACGTTCGAGTGTTTCTAGAAAGAAAGAAAGAAAGAAATGTGTATTTGCTTAAAATGTGAGTACAAAATAAGGAATTAATAACATCATTATGATAGCCTATAAACATTCTAGTCGCAGTTACTAACGCAATAACGGACCGAGATAGTTTTAGTTGATAGCAATGTTTTCATTAAACAATTAAGAAATGTCGGCAGATCTCGTGTTGGCATAAGATATATTGTGTTGGCAGTATTGAGCTAGTCAGCCAATAAGGAATTGAGAAGTTTACGCGTTCCGTGGCCGGAACGGGAGCGGGGCGCTTTTGTGGGCCAATTTGTGGGGAATACCCCACTTTCTTACGGCTGTTGCGCGGTATTCTGTGTGAACGCTTCCCACGCCCCGGAATATCGCTTCCCGTTTTTCTGCTCCCCGACTACTTAAGTTTCTCTTCGTTCTTAATTTTCTTTTTTTCTTAAGATTTTAATTTATTACTAGCTACGCCCGTGACTTCGTACACGCAGTATTTTGTTTTTTTGAAAATCCCACAGGAACCTAACATTTCTTCAGGATTAAAAGTATCCTATATTTTTATCCAGATAATAAACTATCGGCGTGCCAAATTTCACCCAAATCTGTTCAGCCGTTTTTTGCGTTATTGAGGAACAAACATCCAAACAAACAAACATACACACTTTCGCATTTATAATATTATTAGAATTAGGATTTGCAGCCTAAAATTTCAAACCAATTATTGTAACACTGATTAGAGAAACGCGTTTTACGCCGCGGTAGTAAAACGCGTCGTGAAATGTGCTTTCATTTTTAACATACATTATTTGGATTTTACAGAAGCTGCGGGCCCGCAACCGCTGCGGGCGCGGTTGAAAACCGCTTCGTGAGTTCTTAGCCTAAAGAATTAATTAATTAACAGAATTAATTAATTATAGTTTTCTCAGGATTTCGATAGATGAAAACCGCATGGAAATACGTTCAGTAGTTTTTGAGATTATTGTATACGTATGACACAGACAGACGCGGCAGGGTTGTTAGTTTTATAATATGTATGTACAAATTCTACCGTGTTCAAAAGGGAGACCTTCCTTAGTTCAAAGCGATAAGTAGTGTCGCCCTCATACAATTCGGTCGCCTTTGAACATTATCCGGAGCTATTTGAATAAAATAAAATGAAGTAAAAGCAAGGAACGGTTAATTCAAATAATAATACGATTAAACGCAGCTCTCCAATCGTCCTAAGTAAACACAAGAGCCTGATTCGTACCGAAAAACACATTGTCAAGGGACTCTTTTGTTATAATTAAATTTCCTTTGGTTAGCATTTTTCCCTTTAGGAGAAGAAAGAAATAAACGGTGTTCCTATTCACTCATCAGAACCTTTTGTATTTAAATTTTAATTTGCGTTTACGACGTCTTTTAAAAGTACTTTTATTATTTCTTCGAATGGAAACCTTGTTAAATAGAACATGGACTTTATTTAGTCCAGCCAAAAAGAAAGACATTACCCTTCTTAACACAGCAAATTGAGGTCTTTCCACCAAATGTATTTTTATATCGTTCTTTCTATTAGTGAAAACCGTATCAAAATCCGACGGGCCGATTTAGAAGAAGTTAGCCAAAAAACAGGCAGAAAAATAGATCTTTTCAGCATTTCACTTTAATTTTTGTTCTTGTTAATAATTCTAAATTAAGTTCTCCTTTTTGTATATGGATTGTAAGTTATCCGAAATAAATAAATTATTATTATATTATTATAATATTATTATTATTAGTACAATACAAAACTCACACATCTCCTAGGTTAAATTTTACGGCTTGACAAAAAAGAGTTTTTGAAGTACCTACTTACCTACCTAAATAAAAATATTTATATTTTTCAACTAGCTGAGCCCGCAACTTCGTACGCGTGGTATTCGGTATAGCGCGTACCTTTTTTATTTGTAAATCGATTGGAATTAAACAAACATTAAATGTTACGGGAAGCTTGCTACAATACATCGGTGAAAACCGCATTCAAATCAGTGTGAATCAGTTAAGCAGTTTCTGCGCTCACAAAAACATAGACAAACAGACAAAAATTCTAAAAACTATTTTTTTTATCTCGGTAACATGAATACAACGTGTAAAAATTGTTATTTGTACGTGTTATTTGTATCTAACCGTTTATCTAAATTATCATAATAATTATAATTTAAAAAATACTAAAAATCATCTGCAGGTTATGTGAAAGGGGATAATCATAATTAATTTTTAAATTATATATAAAAAAAATACTAATTTACGGTCTAATATCGACGTTGTAACCGTGCGATTTGCTTAATAATCATTATTTTAAATAGCTAATTCTTAAGATAAAATTTAAGATCTACTATCTGAAGGCTCATCAAAAGAAAAATTTGAATTATACTTTATTTAATTTTTAAATAGATATTTCCGAGATTTACAAGTAGCGACTCCCCCTCAGCAGACCGAGTTTTGCGGCTGGAGTCGCCTTAATGTTATTTTATTTTAAATTAACATTCCTTTCGAAATGCAAGTGCGAGATTTCAAATGCGAAATGCAAGTGCGTCACCTTTATAGAGGATTGATTGATAAATAATAAATATGCATTAGTTTCAAGTTACTCAATGCCATAGGTTTTTCATAGGTTTACATAGGTCATAGGTTTATCGTTTTTGGATAAAAAAAACGAGGTTGTCCTATTGTGGAATTGATTCATTTTTGCAAATTCATAATATTCAATTGACAGTAGGTTTGTTGATACTCAACTTTAAAGGTCTTTTATTTTATTTAAGTCATTAAATCCTTAATTAACACCTAAATAATATTCAAATTAAATAGTAAAAATAAAATGAAATTATTAGATCATGTAAATACAATTTAAAAAAAAACCGGCCACGGTTTATAGCTTTTTCCATTAATAAAAATCGTATTAAAAATCCGGTTCGTTGATTTAGAACGGAGGTTCTCAGATTTTTTTCTTAGACCACTTTCAAAGTTTAGCTGGTTCCGGTGGACCCCCTGCACCTACATTTCTACCATATTCCCAAAACTCGACAAAAAATGTGAAGATTAGATCTAACTATGGAAATTTGCGTTGCGGCTGAGTTACAACCACGAATGGGGAGTTTTCTAAATGAAATAAGTGAGAATTTATTGTTTCTTTTTTTTTGTCACCTTTTTTCCACTGTTTCTTGTAGAAGCATTAAAAAAAATCCTAATTTACAGAGAAAATGAGAAGTTAGCATTTTCAGGGACTGCTCACAAAAATGGAAACTTTCAAAGAAGAAAAACATTTTGAGTAGATTTTAAACAACGGGCGCTTCTCGAGCCATTACTTTTAACTAGAAAACTACATTATACAGAGGAGACAGGTCGACTTTTTCATACCTAGACTGCACTGGGAAGGAAAATTGAAATTGATTAAAACTTATTTTGAACAGCTTAAATTTTTAATAAATTATTAATTTTTAATAGTTTTTTAATAGATAATTATTTATCTATTAAAAATATCAATGCTTTCGGCAACATTCAGTTGCGGCTATATTGATAAGAATGTAATAAATATTATGGTGTATATTATTACTTGGTGGACTTCCATTATAATATCAAGAGCATTGTTATCCTCGGTGTGGACAACGCGAGTCATTTGGAAGATAAGGCGAAAGATTTAAAAAAGATCTGCATTATAAAAGGGCAAATTAGCTATTTCACGTCGAAGCAGAGCATAATCCTAATTATAAATACGAACGTGAGTTTGTTTGTTGTGCTTTTATGCCTTAATGCCTTAAATCATAATCATTTAAAACTAATTTATCATAATTCATCATAATCATAAAACTGGAGATAGTGCAATTTCAACAATTTATTAAAATTAAATATGTTAATCGGGTAATGACACATGTCAATAACATATATATAACGATTAAAGTTTAAAAGTAAAACAAAAGACAATGATCCAATGATTCGATGACCGGTGGGGTTAACTTTGAAAATGAACTTTTCGAATTTGGATCTGGAAAGTAGTGGCAGGGCACACTGCGTTTCGCAGTCATTTGGGCAGCCCGACTGGCAGCAGTAACCACCCTCATACAGAAGACAACCGTGAAATAACAGCACGTGTGCTGTTGTGTTTCGGTGAGTGAGTAAGGGATGCCAGAGCCCATTTCCCTATATTCCTATCCTAATCCCTTATCCTTAATCCTACTGTAGTCAGTAGTGCACTTACAGCACCTGTAGCCTTGCTTGTGTTATAGGCGACGGTAGCCATCTACCATAAAGTGGACCGTCAGTCTGTCTGCCAATCTTAACATAAAAAAAAAATGTTATGATTTGCCAAATTACTTAATTTGATAATAAAAACTAAAAGAGTTCACTCATAAGTCAGAGGTGTTTACTTATTCATTCGGTCAAGAATCAATAATTGGCAAGACATTATTACAAACTTGGGAATAAACTTAAAAAATATTCTTATATTTATTTTTTGTGCTTAATAATAATCCTAATGTATTTTTTCACATCAAAGGGCCACTCTATACTAATCTATGCTTCAAAGAAGTGGCACTAATGCTTTAGTTTTTATTTACAACTTCCTTACAAGCAAAGTGAGTAAGCACAACATGAAAATAAACTTTGTCAGTTATAATAACGTTGGAAAGGGATTTTTTTTTAATGTTAAGATCGGCAGACCAGCTGACGGTTCACTTGATGGTAGGTGGCTACCGTCGCCTATGACGCAAGCAATACCCCACAGCTGCTGCAAGTGCGCTACTGACTACAGCAGGATTAAGGATCAGCGATTAGGATGGGATAGCGAAATGGGCTCTGGCATGCCTTACTCACTCACCGAAACACAAAAGCACAGGGGCTGTAATTTCACGGTGGTCTTCTATAAGGGGGTGGTTACTGCCGCTAGACGGGCTGCCCAAATGACTGCGAAACGCAATGTGCCCTGCCACTGCTTTCAATATCCAGACCAGAGCCAAATTTGAAAAGTTAATTTTTTAAATTTGACACTGCCGAGAATCGAACCCGGGAACCCTAGAACAGAGCGTTAAGCAAGCACCCTAACTACTCATCCAATGGGCTCGTCACTGTCTATTTTTTTACTTTTAAAATTTAATCGTTATTTGTTATTGACAAGTGTCATTACCCGATAAACATATTTTATTTAAATAAATTGTTGTAAGTATGTAATTAGAACTAACTTATTCGAATATATTTAATTAGAACAAGCTTAACTAAGCTGTCGCTTGCAACTTGCCTGGTCTACGTTAATTGTTTTTACACATGCATGTTAATTGTCTAAGGTACGTATAAAAATAATTTTAAACTTAATTGTTAAAGTTAAATTTAAGTTTAAATTTAAAGTTAATTCTCTCTCTGAAGTATGTCCAACTCTTGAGACTCTGCTCTTGCCTAGTTTAATTTGTAATTGACAAATTAAATTAGAATTACTTATATGAAAAATCCAAGATATCCAAGAATCCAAGATTAGATTAATTTTTTAGAGACATTTTCAAATGTCTCTAAAAAATTAAAAATTCCTCAATTTGGTTTATTCGCGTTTTTTTCGCCATGCCTTCATTGACTTTGTTTCTGTTTTTATATTTAACTAGCGACTCGCTTCCGACTTCTCCGGATACAATTTTTCGGGATTTTATTCTAATTAAATGTGTAAAAATCAATTATGATTTAGAAAAATATTCATTCTTTATCAAATACATGCAATAACATAACAATACACTTATTTAGATAATAAAAAAATAATAAAAAAATATTAAATATAAATATATGAGATATATAAGAATGGACAAAACTGCATCTATTTTTTTTTTATTTTAAATACTTTTTTTTTTTTTTTTAATTATAGATGGGTTTGCTCTTGACCACCATCTATCCATGTAGGAAGGATGAGGCCGAAGATGGAGCGAGCTCACCCAGAAGATGCCTATTCACTCGAACCTTGAAAAGATTTGGGTTATATGAGCTCGGAAATACAGACGCCGGCAGGGAGTTCCAATCCTTAGCAGTGCGCATCACAAAAGATGTTTTAAAGCGCTTGGTCCGAATTAGAGGGATATCGACAAGGTGAAAATGGTAACCAGCCGTACGACTGCATGTCCGATAGAAGAAAGGGGAAGGCGGTATGATCTCATGCAGCTCTCGAGCACACTCTCCGAAGTACATCTTATAGAATACACACAGACAGGCAACTTGCGTCTTTGTGCCAGGCTCTGCAGCTTAGTTCTTATTAGTGTATCATCGCCAATGAGCCTCCTAGCTCTGCGATCCACCGAGTCGAGTGCAATATCATATGGAATAATACTTATGGAATAATCATATTTTTATTGAATAATACTTATTTGATAGTCAATAATTATAAAAATTAACAGTCGACAATATTAGTGCTAATAAAAATGCTAAATGACTGTACCATTAATGATAACGTTGATACATAATTCAGTCTTAAATAAACGACAGTGTGTTTGTGTAATTATCTCACAGACCGCTGATGACGTATTGAGAAAGATATAGCACGAGTACTGCACGTTAAAACACACGAACGTCTATTTCAAACGTGAACGCTTCGATTTTAAACTATTAACGCCCTGACTGAATGGTGAAAGGGATGGGGCTGTATTATTTAATTAATATAATCATTTATGATCATTTATTAATGATCATACTTCTTAGGTTAAAACCCATACTATAAACTAATATACAAAAACATATATAAAAATCTACTATATTGAACTTAATGACGTCTTAATGAATGAAGACTTAATTAATGAGTGAATTAATGAAGTTATTTGGTTTCAGTGGGTTTTCATGAAAAGCGACAATACATAAGTTACAATAAAGTTACAATAGCACGATTAGAGAGTACAATATATCTTTGTAATAAAATCCATGATACGCTTAAAATAGTAAAAAGGAGTCTTTGAGAGTGAGCTCAAATCAACGTTAATTAAAAAAAAACATCGTAACATTACATGAGTTTATATATCTTTAATGATATAAATGTGATTGATTATTTTCTAAAAGTAGGTAATTTCTTTTTATGTTAAGATCGGGAGACAGGCTAACGGTCCACTTGATGGTAGGTGGCTACCGTCGTCTATAACACAAACAACGCCACAGCTGCTGCAAGTGCGCTGACAACTACAGTAGGATTAAGGATACGGGATTGGGATAGGAAAATGGGCTCTGGCATCCCTTATTCACTCACAAAAACACAACAGCACACGTGCTGTTAATTCATGGTGGCCTTCTGTAAGGGGTGGTTACTGCCGCCAGACGGGCTGCCCAAATGACTGCGAAACGCAGTGTGCCCAGCTGCCACTAATTTCCATATCCAGTTCCAAGCCAAATTATCAAAAATTCATTTTTCTAAAATCTGTGTTTTCTTACGAATTTCATTCCGTGTATCACCACACACATCTATAATCTGTGGAACCATCAAGTGACTAATTGAGGATATAATTTAGCCATCCTGTTTGACTAATAATGGTGCTATGCAGTAACAGATCTTTAGTTACTGCAGGGCTTTGAATCGTTATGTACATGATTGAACACAACATGCACATTATATTACATCACAGAATCTTCCCTGTAATCATAACTCCAAAGATGTTTGGTATTAGATTATTTATATCACGTGTTTTCGTTCCAAATCAACCCGATTTTTAGAGACTATATTGGAAAAATAATAGGAATTCGTATAAGGATCCTGTTAAGGTCCCAGATATCAGGGACTTTAGGAAGTCTTACAATTTCCAGTGATTTGTAATATTGTTTTTTTTTTTATTGGTAAAATGTTGATGAGGGTACACCACTGGGAGAATATGGAAACAATAAAACAAGAAACGACCAGGTAACTAAAAAGCCTAACAGCCGAGGACGTTCAGGATGCTTTGAAAAGTGGAAAAAAAGATGGGACAAGTGCCTAGCAACGAATGAGGGTATTTTGAAGGAGACAGAATTAATGTTGACGAAATTTTGTAAAATAAAGTTTTTATGGCCCTAGTTCGCATATTTATTTGACACAGGCCTGCCAATTTTCTATCTAAATCTATCTATCTATAATATAAATAAAAATGGATCTTCGACATGTATGTACGCCAATAACTTTCGAACGGGTAGACCGATTTTAATTCGGTTTTGACTAATGGAAGGAGGGATAAACTGGGAATGTTCATATATATAAAAATTGTACCACGGGCGAAGCCGGGGGCGGGCCGCTAGTCTTAACATAAAATATATGGACGATGTTGGAAAGAACTTAGTTCCAAATGTAGTGACTTTGGAATTCACATATAAGTCGATATACCCAAATGAGAAATTTTTATTACAGCCAAATGAGAAGGTCCGAATGAAGTGCTACTTCTAACAATAACAAACAATGGTTACTTATTCAAAGATGTGGTAATTGTGAGAATTCAAAATTCAAAATTCATTTATATATATTTTATGTATTATATTATAATGACAAAGGAGCAGACAATACAAATTCTAATGTCTTTATTTAGATTTTTTTTAATTGTGCGAACGTTTTATTCTCAGAAATAAACAAATCTAGCAAACTACTGTAAAGAGAATTTAAAACTATCCGGACGCCAAACTAAAACGAAACTACAGCGGGTGGTATATAAATAAGTTTTAACTTAATTTTAACCTAATAAGCCTCCGTTACTCGGATGTAGTTGTTGGTTAACTTCCGGCTTGTAGCAGTTTTTAGTCTTATGAATACACTGATTGCATCCATGAAGTAAACCCAAAGTTGATTTTTTAAAGAACCGATCTCCATATTGAAAGCCTATTTTATTATAGTACTAATGCTATAGTACTATAATAAATTTTATTATATTTTATTAGGAGCTTTAAAGCCATAGGCTATATTATATCAGAACCGGGAGTAGATGGAATAACAAACAAATTACTGATAATAAAATTCCTCGGTCGGGAGGAAAAGCGTGTAATTGTATCTATACTAATATTATAATGAGAAATGATTTGTATGTTTGTAATGAATAAACTCAAAAATTTCTAGACCGATTTAAAAAATTCGTTCACCTATATAAAGCTACATTATCAGCAAATAACATGGACTATTCTCCCTCCCCAATCTCCCCCTTTACTCTCCCCTCCATGCAAATGTATGTTTGTAATGAATAAACTCAAAGACTACTGGACCGAATTTAAAAATTCTTTCACCTATATAAAGCTACATTATCAGCAAATAATATGGACTATTCTCCCTCCCCAATCTCCCCCTTTACTCTCCCCTCCATGCAAATGTATGTTTGTAATGAATAAACTCAAAGACTACTGGACCGAATTTAAAAATTCTTTCACCTATATAAAGCTACATTATCAGCAAATAATATGGACTATTCTCCCTCCCCAATCTCCCCCTTTACTCTCCCCTCCATGCAAATGTATGTTTGTAATGAATAAACTCAAAGACTACTGGACCGAATTTAAAAATTTTTCACCTATATAAAGCTACATTATCAGCAAATAATATGGACTATTCTCCCTCCCCAATCTCCCCCTTTACTCTCCCCTCCATGCAAATGTATGTTTGTAATGAATAAACTCAAAGACTACTGGACCGAATTTAAAAATTCTTTCACCTATATAAAGCTACATTATTAGCAAATAACATAGACTATTCTCCCTCCCCAATCTCCCCCTTTACTCTCCCCTCCATGCAAATGTATGTTTGTAATGAATAAACTCAAAGACTACTGGACCGAATTTAAAAATTCTTTCACCTATAGGAAGCTACATTATCAGCGAGTAATATTTTATAAAGAGACGCGGACTAAGTCGTGTGCAGCAGCTGGTATAAAATATTTCTAAATAGTGCCTCTATTACTTTCCGAACGACATTTAATCGATTGTTTGAAAATATCGAATCAGTTGTCAAAGCAAATGGAATCGAACTACCGATTTTAGATTTTCAGATTTAGAAACAAATTCTAGTAATTAGAAATAAAGGTTACGTTAAGTAAATTACAGAATACAATGCAGTCTGTTTAAAATATTAATTTATTTATTCATTACTG
Organism: Bembecia ichneumoniformis; assembly: GCA_910589475.2. NCBI lineage: Eukaryota > Metazoa > Arthropoda > Insecta > Lepidoptera > Sesiidae > Bembecia > Bembecia ichneumoniformis. Next base: position 3,179,232 of record OU342545.1, read on the forward strand.
TCAGAACTCGAAACTTGACAACTCGTATCAGACTCGGAACAAAATTTACTTTTGTTTTATTATTAGTCAGCTTTAGTTTTATTATCAAAATACGATGTTATTAAAAATATATAGAATAGAGAAAATATTTGTTAAATCTCCGAATATCCTATGGCAAACATAGAGTACTTTTGATATATCGAATATAAGTGAATATCCCTAATGTCAATCCCTATTGACACAAGTTCCCTTCCACGCATTTGACACTTTTAAAATATATGTTTTTTATTACATTTACCTATTATAATAATAAATTAATAATAAAAGTGATAATTCCTTTTGTGTTTTTCGAATAGATTTTTTTTTTCATACAATTATTTGTTTGTTATTTTTTTTGTGCTGAGAACTGTCACGCATTCATACAGTGGAATTACAATAATATATTTCAATATCTTAATTCTTCATAGTTATACCGTTCAAATACTGTGCCAGTATTTCATTCACTAGACAGTTATGATAATGTTATTGAGCAATGGTACCAAATACCATTCGTAACACAGTTTGTGTTAGTCCGAGTCTTCTCACGTAAACGGCACTGTCACAGTATTATCCAATATTCAGTAGTTAAGCTTACAATAAACTTTAAGACACGATAATTCAATAAAGTTAATACTAGGTCAGGCCATACTGCGCTTCGCAGTCATTTGGACAGCTTGTCTGGCGGCAGTAACTACCTCCTTACATTACAGAAGACATGTGCATATGTGCTGTTGTGTTTCGGTGAGGGAATGAGGGATGCCAGAGCCCATTACTCAATCCCTTCCTTATCCCGTATCCTTAATCCTACTATGGTTTGCAGCGCACTCGCAGCACCTGTGGCGTTGCTTGTGTCATAGGCGAAGGCCTGTCTGTCGATCTTAACAAAAAATAAGTTAAGATAGATGTTAATCTTAGGTCTTAAGTTTAGGTAGGTATAAAATCTCTATTTATTAAATCAATTTTTTTTTGTTTACAATTATATAAAATGTACAAATTTTATGTACCCCTTCTAGATGTTTCCATCTAGCTAGAATGGGGGATTCTTCAAGCGAGCTATGAACAAATTCTCGAAGGATCGTCAGCAAAAGTAGCCGCCTATCATCAAGTTTACCGTCAGCCTGCCTGCCATTCATCTCTATATATAAAAATGAATCCCCATTTCCCTTGGTCACGGCATCACTTGTGAACGGGTAGACCGATTTTAATTCGGTTTTCACTAATGGAAAGAGGGATAAACGGTGAATGTTCATATATATAAAAATTGCACGCCGGACGAAGCCTGGGGCGGGTCGCTAGTAATATAAAACAAGGAAAAAAAATATCACTCACTGTTATTTCTCTGTGAATCACTGTACACATTATATCTTCTTGAGGGTTCTCGATGGGGTCTTATGTAACAGCATGGTTATTGAAAAAAATTTCTCTTTTTAATATTTGTTTATTTCAATGGTGTCTTCGGCATTTTTTCTCAAAACCCTTTAAGCTTCCATTTACTTAAAGTATACTGTGCAGACAGTTGTACTGTCGCTAAGTGTATTTACAGTTGAACCAAGTTTGACGGTGAGGTCATATCCGCGTTGCGACTAGGTTCCAAGCTGCAATTTATGAACTTTGTAATCATTTCCGTAACAAACAACAATTTAGGTTCGTTTGTAAAATTTTCACTTGAAAACTGTCGATGAGTCGGTTCTTCGGGTAGTTAAGGCACAAAATTAACACTAACTTTGCATGACCTTGGACGTAGTTGGAAAACCTTGGATCTTGGAAACTAAGCAACAATTTTAAAACCCAAAAGATGTTTGTATTATGCTAGCTGTGCCCGCGACTTCGTACGCGTTGTATTCGGAATAACGCGTAACTTTTTTGATTGTAAACAGAATATACACTAAATATTACTAGAAGCTTGCTACAATACATCAGTGGAAACCACATGAAAATCGGTTAAGTCGTTTCTGAGATTAGCGTGGCAAACAACGATTTTATTATAGATTAATGGCTCCAGCGTAAGCTGAACCCTACTTAATATGACTAATCATATAGATCTGAGATCAACTTTATAGGATCACTCGTGTGTCCGTCTGTCCGACCATGCCCCCCCCCCCCCTTATCTCCGAAACTACTAAACCAAAATTTTGAAAAAAAAAATAGTTTTCTACTTATAGATTATAGGAAAACTTATAAGAAATCCATGCTATTAAAATAACATGGTAAATCATTCAATATTGTACGGATAGGTAACATCGTACGGAACCCTCTTGACGCGAGTTCGACTCGCACTTGTCCCGTTTTTTTAACTTTATATCATCGTTTTACAGATATAATTAACTAAAGTTTCATTCAGCCAATTCAACTGAAGAGTTATTTTATTGCATTTTTATCGAAAAAATGTTGGACGTGATTTTTTTATTTACACAACATTTTTGTTTGTAAACCGATTATAGTCAAGTCATTTTAATAGGTAACATCTGACGATTCATCAAAATTCAACAACGTAACCTTGTAACGGCGGGCATAAAATAATATATTTTTTCGTTTTGTTAGAACTGCACAATTGCTTAATTTTTTTCAATTACGATTACATATTTATTGTAATAATGACCGATACGAGTAATTTTACGATTTGCTTTCACTAATAAATCATTCTAAACATAATAGACAATTTCTGATCTAAAGAACTGAACGTCGTTACAATGTTGCGTCAGTTAATCCTTTTCTTTTTAAACACTAGGGATGTTACTCTAAAAATCGCAAGCTGATAAGTAGAATCGAATGCAATGATTACTTGTGAAGAAATATCAACATAAATTAATAACCACGTTGTGATTATAATAAAACATAATTATATTTATTATAATAATGGGACAGGGATTCGCTTGATGATTTTTAAGATTCACATAAATGTTTGAAGTCCGTATCGATTCATTCACTTTAATCGAGTTTTTAAGCAGGTCACCTCACTATGAAGATAATACTGACAGACATCAAATAACTTGACTATAGAATAAAACAAAAAATATTACGGGAAGCTTGCTATAATACATCAGTAAATTTCGAATTTACCAGAAAATGTAAAAAAGTTTGTAAACAAGCCATTGTAAGTTCTGGACATAACTCTATGTTGTAAACATAAGGATCAATTTCCTTTGACACTAGTCGGGAAAGGGCGTGGCTACCATCGATAAGGTGGAACGTTAGAGACTTTCGGCCGGCCCGAACGCTTTTTCCAGAACTTTCCATAGTTATTCGTAACAATATAATAACATATTAGGTGATCAACCTACATATAAAAATTAAACAAATAAGTTGTCTTCAGTTTTACAGAAAATGTGCCTGGAGTGCTTTTTTTTTAATATTATGTCCAGTGAATTAGATTTTTTGATGTTCAAAGGTAATGCATTCCAAAGTTTAATGGCCTTTACAGTAAATGATCCCTCGTAGAATTTTGTTTTGTGTAGAATGCATTTCAGGGTAAGCGCACGGAAATTCTTACGTCCGCCTGCACACCAAAAACTTGAACTTCTCCTTAAGATAAGATGGGAGTCTTGGCGTGAAACAGCACACCGTACAGAAGGGATAAAACATGAATTCATAGATATTTGGGCAAGGATTGGGCGTAAATGATACCTTTTCTTTTTTTAACGATTTTTCTTCTTGCGAATCTTCAGATATACTGCAGTCACTAAACAAGTACGACTGTACCAAAAATGGTCGAAAAAGTACTGTGGCATCATCTACTTATTCCCCTACTTAATTCCCCTACTATAATTCCCCTACTTAATAAAACCAGGTAGCCGATACGACTACTGGTAAGAAAAGTCGTTTCTGGTATTAATGATTAGTGTTAAAGCCAGATTGATTAATTCAAATAACTAATAATATTCGCTGTGTTATTTGTTGTCTCACTCCCCACCATATACCTGCCTAACATCTGTTGCCACCGCGACATCAGTCGTAAAAGGACATCGTACAGAAACGTCGTGCGACTCAACAGCCAAATCTCGCCACGCGAAATTTGAATTATTCGCCCGCAAATCAAGCATTGTGCTTATGTGATCCAACAAAGTGATCGCGCTAATCAGCGTATGCAGTTGAAGTGTGCAGTGTGCTGAACTAGACCTGGATAGGTATCTGGCCGGCCAGCCAAAGTCTTCGCCGACCCTGGTGATTCACGAGGTAGGTGTAGGCACTCTGACTTCTTTCTTTTTCCAGCCCCCTTTGATTGCACGTACCATAAAAAATACAGTCCACTTTTTCCATCGAAGATTCTCTTTACATATTTGGCGTGATTATATATTGTCGAAGGTAAATTGTGATTCTTAAAATTTTAGTTGAAACCGAACATTTTAGTTTTATTAAAACTCATCAGACAAGTTGACGCTCCAAATGATTGATTGAAAGATGTTGACTCCTAATGTTTTAATGATAACAATTATTATCAATTATTATTGTGAAATAACAGCGTACAATTCAGTATTTCTATTTCCAATTAAATATTAAGCAAATTCAAAGCATGGATCCAATGAAATTATTCAATATTCATGAATGAAAGACCTCCTTTTGAACCATAAGTTAATTTATTTTAAATTGGGGTCTTAAACGATTGAAGTCTCCAAAGAAGAGAGAAATCAACTGTTTATAAATTTATTACTTGAATTTGTTAATAATAGTACATGTATTTATTCCACTGAGATTTGTTTTGTTAAGCCAAGGTACACAAGAACCTTGGCTTATTACCTTGTTCGAGAACTTGTCGCCTCTGGGTATAATAAAAAAAAAACACCAACCGCTATCAAGAATAAGGTATATTAAAATATCGGTAGGGCGACACGAATTTATGGGTCGTGGGCATCGAACTAAATCTGTTCTCGCTCGCAGTGCAGGTACTCTCCTGGGAGATCCAGATCCAGCCGACGAAGGTTGGTAGACGCGGCTGCTCGTAGCCAGGCGTGATGGTGGTCGTCCTGCGGATATGCACTGCCGATGATATGTCAGAAAATCGCGGCAGTGATGGTGAACCGCGGTAGTGATCTCTAGCGTGGGAAACACTTTCTGGAATATAATGGTACCTTTAACCGCAATCGCAATTAGAATTTTTTTTTTTTCGATTTTAGTTTTTTATAACAATAGTTCGCACAAGTTTTTTTATTTTATTTTATTTTTATTTTATTTTATTCGATAGAAATACCAACAGCACAGCAAAAATTCATCAAGTCACACAGAAAAATATATATAGACACATTCACATTTACTTGCCAATTACAGGTATCTACAGCTGTTTATATTGCATATTGTCTATGTTAAGAGTTTAAAAAAAAAAAAAATTACAATTGTCAACCATTTCATACAAATACCAATCAAAAATACATATTAATATTAAAAACAATTTGGAAGAGAAGGGTGTGCACTTAAAATCTAATCAATTACAAAAGTCAAGCAATGTCAAACAATATAAATTACACCAATCAACGATAAAATCAAACTAAGAATCCAAAAAGTCAAAACAATGTCAATCACATCAAAAAATAACACCTCACAATTACGTTATCATTGTTATTATTATGAATTAAATATATCGTCAGTCAATTAATCGATTCATCATTATTTTACAACTTTGAGAGCTTTCTCTTAAAAATACTTAATCTGTCATGGAAAATATCCACTTCTATGTCAGTTTGGAGCGAATGGAAATGGGAAATCATACGGTTGACCGGGGAAAATTTGCCTAAGTTAGTACGTGCTATGTCACAAGAAAATACCTTGCTTGTAGGACATCTGGGCATAACACGTGGCACCGCCACGGAAAAGAGACTCAAGACATCAGGTGCCGAAAAAGTTGCATTCACTATTTTGTACACAGTCATTGCATCTGCGATCTTGCGTCGAGTCTCCAATGACTGAAGTTTAAAGTGTAACAATCTTGAATTATAATCCAGAGAAGGTGGGCATTTTTTGTCTTTGGGTGAGATATCTTGTGAAACTTCGTTGAATACGTTCCAACCTCGCTATGTGAACTTGATACGAAGGATTCCAAATTGGAGAAGCGTATTCTATAATACTCCTAACTAATGTTTTATATAGACATATCACCGTATTTACGTTCTTAAAATTTCTGCTGTTACGTTTTACGAAGCCCGATAATTGAGAAGCTTTTTTTGCTAATGCGTCTATATGAGAAATGAATGTAAGTTTAGTATCCAATATTACGCCTAGGTCTCGCACCGTATGGACTTCAGAAAGGGGGGTGTTACCGATAAAATATGATGATAGCACTTTATTCGATTTTCTAGTAAATTTAATATGACTGCATTTACCAACACTAAGTTCCATCCCATTCCTAGTACACCAAAGGAGAACTGAATCCAGATCTTCCTGAATCAGTCTGGAGTCATCAATACTCTCAACTACTCTATATAATTTACAGTCATCAGCGAATAAAGCACAGTGAGTATGTTGCAAACAATCAGTAAGGTCGTTAATAAACACCAGAAAGAGCGCCGGACCCAGATGGGAGCCCTGAGGTACTCCGGAAGTGGCGATATACGGTTTGGAAGCAAAACCATGAGCTGTAACCCTCTGTGACCTGTTTTGGAGGTATGACCGGAACCAATCCAGAAGACTGCCATGCACACCATAATTTTGTAGTTTTCGAATAAGAAAATTATGATTTACCTTATCAAAGGCGCTGGAAAAATCAGTGTAAATAGAGTCCACCTGACCTCCCCGGTCCACAAATTTTGCTATATAAGAAGTGTAGCTTATAAGATTTGACGTCGTGGACCTTCCACTACAGAATCCATACTGCTTAGTTGTAATAAAATTATTACAATAAGAACTGAACACCGGGTGCACAACACGCTCCAAAACCTTGGAAAGCACATTTAATATTGAAATAGGTCGGTAGTTTTGGACATTGTTTTTATCACCTTTTTTATAGATTGGTACTATATTGGCAACCTTCCACAAGTCGGGGAAGACTGAAGACTGCAACGACCTATTGAAGATAATTGTTAAGGGCAAAGCAAGAGCTTTACCAGTCATTTTTACAAAGTACGGTGTTATTCCGTCCGGCCCCGGACCCCTGTGTACATCCAACGAACGCAAAATCTTGGAGATAGTTCTTTCATCCACTTCAATTGAACCGAGTGAAAGCTGCGGAAAAAGGTCTCTACCAGTCACTATCTCATCAGAAGTATTACTGTTATAAACCGAGGAGAATCTTTCGGCAAATAAATTGCAAATATCCTCACCAGAGGAGGCAGTTTTATCGTCCAAACTCACACAGCTAGGCAAGTCCGTGGAGTCCCTACGCTGCTGATTGATGTAGGACCAGAATTTTCGTGGATTTTTGGGCAACTCTGATTCAATGGATGTTATGTAATTTGTGTAACACGATCTCATAAGAGCGTTTACACGTTTTTTTGCTAGTTTAAGTTCAAATACATCTCTAGGATTATTATAGAGTTTGACTTTCTTTCTTAGTTTTTCTTTTTCCGACACCAGCCTCAGCAAAGCGAAAGTAAACCAGGCAGGTACCTTGCGTTTTATGTGAGTACTTCGGTGGAGAGGCACGTACTTTTTAATTAGATTATTAATAATTCTGTAAAATTCCGAAACCATATCGTTAACGTTACCCAGACAGTGTAATTCCTCCCTCCAATCAAGTGCAAGAAGTTCTTTATTTATTAGATTGTAATCGGCTTTGCGAAAATTGTAGTTGGCGTAACAGTTCCTTTTAAGAGAAACAACTGGATCAAGTTGTATTACCATTTCCAAAGCGGGGTGATGTTTATCCAGCCTACTTATTGCGTCATTATCAATATTACTTATAGTTAAATTAGGGAAATTACTTATTACTAGATCTAAAATCCTATCGTTACAGTTCTTAATATTATTAAACTGATTAAGATTGTTGTGTGACAAGAAGTCAACTAGAGAAAATCCCAAAGTATTATTATAATTACTAGGGGACAATTTTTATAACAATAGAACGCACGGAATTGTGCAAAATGGCGTTGCCTTGCCTTCAATTCAGCCTAGTCGCGACTCATGCTGAAGGCTTACTCAAAGCTGAAGCTGAAGCTGACTCAAGCAATACTCGAATGCTAGTGTTCAAGGCGATATTCCTATATCTTAAATTGTTTACGCTATAGGCGAGAACTCGTAAGTCGATACACGTAAGTGTCTCGACGTGTATAACAGAATCGTAAGTGTCGATACGAGACTCGCACAAATCACTCTGTAGTGATTTTGGTTCGAGGCTCGCCATTCGTGGCTTTAATTTTTTTAAGTGACGACGTGTTTTAGCAATGTCAAAAAATATTGTTAAATTAGCTAGGCAAGACAACTTTAAATTTAAAGAAATATATAGAAATTATGAGTGTCTCTGTTATCAACAAAACCCACAGTCTAAAAATAGGATGCTAGGGATGCAGCTCTTAAATAATTCGCGGCTGAGCTGGCTTTTTTTTTATTAAAGATGGCTTTGCTCTTGACCAGCATCTATCCATGTAGGAAGGATGAGGCCGACGATGGAACGAGCTCACCCAGAAGATGCCTATTCACTCGAACCTTGAAAAGATTTGAGTCATATGAGCTCGGAAATACAAACGCCGGCAGGGAGTTCCAATCCTTAGCAATTCGCATCAAAAAAGATGTTTTAAAGCGCTTGGTCCGAATTAGAGGGATTTCGACAAGGTGAGGATGGTAACCAGCCGAACGTCTTTGGTCCTAAAGAAATAGCAATTAAAATAAAAAATATGAGACGTCAATATTTGGAGTAAATAAAAAAAAAAACATCCATTGGCACTTGCGCCAAGTATCCATCATACAAGTACACCTTGCGCACTCTTACCTTTTTATATGCCAAAGCATACTCTTGCAAAAGATGATCAAGCTATGTATATTTGAGCCTTGCCATTAAAAAAAATTAAAACAGTTATAAAATTATGCTATTATTAGTCCTGTTACGATTATTTGACTGATAGAGCTGCTGGGAATTTAATTTACTAGTTTTTATCTATACAAAATGTTATATCGTCAAATACAATAAATACTAAAATATGTACTAGCCACCTGTTTTACTGATAAGAAACCGGCAAGAAATCTCCATAATTGTAATTCAGATGTACTTTAATATAAAAAAATAAAAATACTCGATGTATGTATCGATGTACTTTTCCAGAAAATCTAAACAACATCGTACACAAGCCATTGAAACTAGGGAATGCCAATTATTGAAATTTAATCTCTAGGTTGTAAAAATAAACACTAATTTCCTTTGACACTAGTCGGGAAGGGGCGAGGCTACCATCGATAGGGTGGGACATTCGAGACTTTCGGCCGGCGCCAACGCTTTTCCAGAACGTTCCATAATTAGTCGTTACAATAATTTCGTAATGCTTTTGATGTTGACCTTTTTAACGACGCATTTTCCAAAATTAAAAGACTTATCCTTGTCCGTGGTTCAGATAATTAACGTTAGTTTATTTTTGACATTTATTCCAAATTTCCAATTTAATTATATTTCTATGTTTAATTTTTTTATTTTTTGACAAATTTTTGATAATTTTTTTGGTATTTTTTTTTTCTTTCTCTAAATTCATTGCCGGGACGCTACTTTGACTTTTATTGGCGTAGGCTGTGCCTCCTATAATTGCGGCGGCATCTGCCATGTTATTTTTTTTTCCGTCGCTTGCTGTCTGTTTTTTTTTTTTTGGTGCCTGCCTCGTTGGAGGCCATGTAACAATAAATAAATAAATAAATGCTTAAAGTTAATCGTATACGTTTGTCGTAGAATAGAGAAGAGAATAAAACTGAACTAAAACAAAAATTTTCACTGTAAATTATTCAAAATATCCATTTCAAGTTCGGCTGTAAACTAGACGTCGCCTGTCATTTTTATAGATAGACCAGTTTATCTGCGAAAAGTTGAATGCGAAATTTTGCACTAAAATTTTTATTTGAGCTCTCGATGCTATCGGTTACGGCCCGGCTATTGTGTAGAGTTAGAGGGACGTCACCAGTTCCATATAGTGCATAAACTAGTCACGAGGTCGTGATATTGCAAAGAAAAATCCGGTTATGAATTTGGATACCAAATATAATGGAATAATAATAATAATATGTCTTTATTTGAGACATATTATTATTATTATTATTATATTTCGTCCATAATTAAAAACTTTTTAGGGTTCCGTACGTCCGAATAAAAAAACGAAGCCCTTATAGGATCATTCGTGTGTCCGTCTGTCCGTCGCTCACACTCAGTTATCTCTTAATTAGACTAGACCGATTAAGTTGAAATTTGGTGCACATATCAATTTCTGTAACCCAAACGCAGAGGTGTGACGTGAAGGTGAAAAATTAAAAAAAATAATTTGAAAACTGCATACTGTGACATAACAAATGGAAGGTAATTGCGATGCAACCCCTTTTGGATGAGAATTTAGGAATAGAAATTACTCATATCTCGAATGTGTCATTATAATTGAGACATTGATTTCAATTACTGTCCAATTAACCACCACCTTAAAGATCACCGTGAAATAACAGCACGTGTGCTGTTGCTTTTCGGTGAGTGAGTAAAGGATGTCAGAGCCCATTTCCCTATCCCTTCCCAATCCCTTATCCTTAATCCTACTGTAGTCGGCAGCGCATTTACAGCATATGTGGCGTTGCTTGTTTTGATGGTTGGTGGCTACCACATACCATTGTGTAAATATGTGGCTAATAAAAGGAAATCTGCTGTGTCGGTATCGTGTCCATTCAATTATAGGGCCACGCGGGTGAAATTTGATATTTTTTTTACTTTGTACTTAATGCGTAGTGTTGCCAACAATAACTAAAAGGACAGCTTGTAAAATAAAAAAAAAAATCTTGTCAGTCCTTTCATTGTCGGACTATCATTTCAAAACACTATTTTTCAAAGTACCTTTTGAAATTTTCACAAAAGTTAAGCTTCGCATTCGAGGATGCCGTGTAAACAATGAATATGTATGAAGAACGCCACTTCATTTCCCGACTTTAATGCGCAGAATTCATAAAAATACCCTTACAAACGAAAAAATCTCAAAAAATAAACTTATTTCAGTTGAAGTAGTGGCGAATGTGCAACGTCGCGACGCTTCCTGGGAAATATGCAAAATTTATTACGTACACTAAATCAGATTTAAGCATGGTAAAAATTCTCAAGGATAGTTCACACAGGCTGAGGTAAAACTTTATGAAAAGGCCAAAACTAATCCTCAATACTGTACCTATGTAACATTTCATCATCATAACCAACAGCTTATTATATGTCCCCACTGCAGGAGCACAGACCTACCCATTCAACAAGAGCGTATGGGCTAAGGGCTATTCTGCACAGTATACTTTAAGTAAATGGAAGCTTAACGGGTATTGAGAAAAAATGCCGAAGACACCATACTGAAATAAACAAGTATTAAAAACGAAATATTTTTCAATGACCATGCTGTTACACAAGACCTAGATCAAGAACCAACCCTCAAGAAGACATAATGCTCTACCATGCTGGCCCAGTGCGGCTTCTTTAGCGTAGGCAGGTTTTGTCGCGACTTAAGCTTTAAAAAAAAAACATTAAGTTTAAAAAAAAACATGGCATGACCGGGGATCGAACTCGGACCTCTCGACATGATAGGCCGCGTCTTTCATGAAAAAATCTTTAATGATAGATAATGTAAAGACATAGCCCATATCTGGACCAATGGGAATCTGATACATTCTATTTTATATCACGTCCTATTATTGCTGGGCGGAGACCATTTCTCTGTCTTCACGTGTCTTTCGAGATTGACTACGATGGTGCTCGGACATGTCGATTTTCTCACCGCTAAAAAAAAAAGAAAACAACCGATAAAAGACGCAAAGTTGCCTGTCTGTGTGTATTCTATAAGATGTACTTAGGAGAGTGTGCTCGGGAGCTGCATGAGATCATACCGCCTTCCCCTTTCTTCTATCGGACATGCAGACGTACGGCTGGTTACCGTCCTCACCTTGTCGAAATCCCTCTAATTCGGACCAAGCGCTTTAAAACATCTTTTGTGATGCGCACTACTAAGGATTGGAACTCACTGCCGGCGTCCCTATTTCCGAGCTCATATAACCCAAATCTTTTCAAGGTTCGAGTGAATAGGCATCTTCTGGGTGAGCTCGCTCCATCGTCGGCCTCATCCTTCCTACATGGAGATGCTGGTCAAGATCAAACCCATCTTTAATAAAAAATAATAATTAAATAGCCATTCAAATCACTGTTGATGGGCAAAATTACAACAATCTGCTATGTAACGTTTTGCTGAATGGAACTATTGAAATGATAGGACACAAACTTAAAGATTAGACTCAGAAGGCCTTCTAAAAAAAGGAATCTTGTAAACAATTGAATAAGACGTTCTTTCTTGAAGAAGTAAACCAACAACGTACCGACTTCTTATATATATATATATCTGTCTATTACGTTTATTCAACCACTGGATAGGTTTAAACTCTGAAGAAGATAGCTTAAACTCTGAAGAAAAATGTCACGCGAGAAAAGCTGACTGCTTATAATTATAAAAAAAAAAAAGCATTTAAACGTAGATAGAAATAGGGAATAAATTTGTTCTAGTACTTTTATTGTATGCAAAATTCGTTCTAGTATCGATGCGCGATACTCGAAGATTGGACTATTGAAGTACAAGCGAGGAATTAGAACGCAATTTTTTTTTTATTTTCAACAAATCCATAAAGAATTTTAATTGTATAATAAATATTCTCTAAATTATATAAATAACGAATCTACGTGGAACTATTTACAGGAACGACGCATTAGTCTTAAAACATAGTTCAAATACTAACTTGCCCTGTGTGGGATTGTTGTCTTTGAACTGAAATCAAAAATAAATTAATCTTTATTTGAAGAAACAAATCTATAGGATCTTAATCTATTAACAACTATAAAGCCGAAATACCACTCATCAAGTTCTCCGGGAAGCGGTCACCTGGGGATTCCCCTTTGTGGCGGATCGTAGAGTACAAACAAAATCAATGACAGATTAAATCAGGACCCTCGGTACACCTCCCTGGTAAAAAGTCGGCGACGGGATCTCGGAAGGTGTGAGAGCTAGGGATGGGGGGTTTACGGAATATTATAGAGGGTCATCGGGGGTTACCAAATTTAGTCTCATCCCCATCCCGTTCATACATTTTTTTTACACTCCATACAACTTTTTTGGGATTTTTCAAAGCGGGATAACTCCAAAACGGTCGAGGATAGGGAGGCGGTCTCTTCGGCGGACGATCATCCTTCCTCGAGGTCCAACGGCCTGGACCTTCGTCTTCCCCCCACCTGCCCCCCTTCACCCCCCCTCCATACGAAATTGCCACTTTTGGCCAAAGGGATAGGGATACCCGCTAAACGGTCGGAGCCATCCCGGCGGTCTCTATGGCGGGTTTCCATCCTACCGTGAGGTGCTTCCTGGGGATCAACCAGGTTTTCGGATTTCCCCCCCCTTCATCCCCCCTCCATACAACGTGGTCTTTTTTAGGAACAGCCACCTTTTCGCACGGAAGGAGTCCACCCGGGCCAGACTCTTGCACCTCGTTGGAGAGAGGATGAGTTTCTGCGTTTCAGGAAGGTATCGAACCCTCGGTGTACCGACCTGGTATGAAGTCGGTGAGAGGTCCTCGGAAACCGTGAGAGATAGAAGGATGACGTTTACGGAATGTCATAGAGGGTCATAGGGGGTTACCAAATCGAGTCTCATCCCCATCCCGTCCATACATTTTTTTTACACTCCATACAAATTTTTTGGATTTTTCTAAGCGGGATATCTCCAAAAGTGATGAGGATAGGGAGGCGGTCTCTTCGGCGGACGACCATCGCTCCTCGAGGTCCAACGGCCTGGACCTTCACCCTCCCCCCACCTGTCCCCCTTCACCCCCCCTCCGTACTAAATTACCGCTTTCGGCCGAAGGGATGGGGATACCCGCCAAACGGTCGGAGCTATCCCGGCGGTCTCTATGGCGGGCTTCCATCCCTCCGTGGGATGCTTCCTCGGGGCTATCCCGCTTTTCCGGTTTCTCCCCCCTTCATCCCACCTCCATACAAATTTTTATTTTTTTGGAACGGCTGCCATTTTACCGGGAAGCAGTCGACTCGGGGTGGTCGCTTCTATCCCACGTTATAGGGGATGACGTCTCGAGTTCCTCAGACGACCTGAACCCTCGATACACCGACCTGGTATAAAGTCGGTGAGAGGTCCTCGGAAACTACGAGTCGCAGAGGGGCGTGGTTTACGGAATGTCATAGAGGGCCATCGGGGGTCACCAAATTGTCACCCATCCTCATCCCGCCCGTACATTATTTTTACACTCCATACAACATTTTCGAAATTTCCAATCCACTTAGCTCCCAAACGGTGCGTCCTATCCCGGCGATCGCTTTGGAGGATAGCGATCGCTCCCCGAGCCCCACCGACCGGGACCATCGCTCTCCCCCCACCTGCCCCCTTCACCCCCCCTCCATACGAAATTGCCACTTTTGGCCAAAGGGATGGGGATATCCGCCAAACGGTAGGAGGTATCCCGGCGGTCTCTATGGCGGGCTTCCATCCCTCCGTGGGATGGTTCCTCGGGGCTATCCCGCTTTTCCGGTTTCTCCCCCCTTCATCCCGCCTCCATACAAATTTTTAGTTTTTTTTGGAACGGCTACCTTTTCACCCGGAAGGAGTCGCCGGCGGAATCCCCATTGTAGCGGATCAGAGATGGGGTGGCTCACTGAGTACCAGAACAGTATCAAAGGTTGAGGATCGCGACCTGGTAAAAATTCGGCGACGGGATCTCGGAAACTATAAATCGCAGAGGGGCGGGGTTTGCGAAATGTCATAGATGGTCATCGGGGGTCACCACGTCGCGACCCCCCCACTCCCCCCTCCCCTTCGGACCCCCTCCATACGAAATCCCACTATATTAGGGATCTTTCGCCCTTAAGAGACGGCGGTCGACGCGTCGCGGAGGGCCACGAGGTCGGGGTGCGCGAAAGACGAGAAGGGGGGAGCCGCGGGGGGAAAGGGGAGCGCGCAGCGCGACCCTCCCCCCCGGCCCTCCCTCCGAGGATTTCGCGCACCCCGACCTCGTGGCCCGGAGCGGCGCTAAGGGTCTGCCGGGGCGCCGAAAAAGTAAAAATTTTGATCCCCCCCTCGAACCCCCCGGCCGTATCTCGGAAACGGCGCGCCGCAGCCGGGTCGCGTTTGGGGTCGTCGGAGACGTCTCGGCGAGACGAATTTTTTGGTCGCGACGAAATTTCAAAATTCGCATTTTTGGACTTTTTCGAAAATATCTCGGGAGCGGTGCGTCGCGGACCACCCGTGTTGGTATTCATTTGAGAGGTCTCGGGGAGACGGATTTTTTGCAATAGACCAAATATCACAATTTGACATTTGCGGTCTACTCGGTAGACCGTCGGTGACCGTGGCAGGCAGACCCCCCGTGTTGGGTATCATTTGAACGGTCTCGACGAGGATAATCCATTGGACACCATCCCCCCTTCCCCCTCTCCCCTCCACTACCCCGAAACGTCACGAAATACAAAACATATCCAAATCCTTACCAAAACAATTCAAAAGACCAACACCCAAACCAAACCAAGACAATTTACAAGAGCAAACACAAAACCACAGCAGAACCACTCGAGGGGCTCCCCCCCCCGCGGGCTGCTTGCAGTCCGCGGCCGCACGCAAAAACTAGTTAATATACTATAAAGCTCAAATACCACTCACTTATCATTGACATTTTTGTTTTGATATGAAGGGGTCACCGGGGGATTCCCCCTTGTAGCGGGTCGGAGAGGGGATCCCTCAAAACCCCCCAGGAAAATCCGAGATGTCGAGGATGTTGACCTGGTAAAAAGTTGGCGACGGGATCTCGGAAACTATGAACCTGAGAGGGACCCGGTTTGCGGAATGTCATAGAGGGTCACCGGGGGTCTCCACACCGCGACCCCCCCCCCTCTCCCCCCCATACGATTTTTTTACGCTCCATACAACCGTCCGGATCTTCGAATCCCCGCAGCTCCGAAACGGTGAGAGTCATGGCGGCGGTCACTTTGGGGGATAACATTGGCTCCCGGATATCCGTCGTCCAGGACCCTCGCCCTCCCCCCATCTGGCCCCCTTCGGACCCCCCCCATACAAAATCACACTCTGTTATGGATCTTTTGTTTTTGGAGGAGGGCGGTCGACCCGCCGCGGAGGGTCTCGACGCCGGGGGGGCGAACGACGAGGAGGGGGGAGGCGGGGGGGCAGGGGAGCGCGCAGCGCGACCCTCCCCCCCGGCTCCCCCTCCGAGGAAGTTCGCGACCCCGGCGTCGAGGGCCGGAGCGGCGGCAAAGGTCATCGGAGGGTTGCGGAATTACGTCCCTTTTGAATTTTTTACCCGTCACCCTGCCATCCGGACCCCCCTCCCCCTCCGCCCCCCCGCAATCGGGACTCGCAAGCGGTTCGACCGAAACACCCCGTGTTTGGGCTCGTTCGAACGGGCTCGCCGGATGGATTCCGATGGCTCCGACGGAATTTGGATTTAGCTCACTTGACCTCCCCTCCACCTCCCCCTTCGTACGAAACCAAACCTCAGAGGGTCCCTTCACCTATGAAGAGACGGCGGTCGATCCGTCGCGGAGGGCAACGAGGCCGGCGAGCGCGAAAGACGAGGAGGGGGGAGGCGGGGGGGCAGGGGAGCGCGCAGCGCGACCCTCCCTCCCCGGCCCCCCCTCCGAGGATTGAGCGCGCTGCCGGCCGAGCGGCCCGCAGCGGCGGCAAGGGGTATGTCGGAGCGACGAAAAGAGAAAATTTTGACACCCCCTCGAACCCCCCCGTATCTCGGAAACGGCGCGACGCAGCCGGGTCGTGTTTGGGGTCGTCGGAGACGTCTCGGGAAGAGGAATTTTTTGGTCGCGACAAAATTTCAAAATTCGCATTTTTGGACTTTTTTGAAAATATCTCGGGATCGGTGCGTCGCAGACCCCCCGTGTTGGTACTCATTTGATAGGTCTCGGGGAGACGGATTTTTTGCAATAGACCAAATTTCACAATTTGACAGTTGTGGTCTACTCAATAGACCGTCGATAACCGTGGCAGGCAGACCCCCCGTGTTGGGTATCATTTAAAAGGTCTCGACGAGGACAATCCATTGACACCATCCCCCCCCCCCCCTCCCCCCCTCTCCCCCCGCCCACCCCCGAAACGGCACGAAATACAAAACATATATCCAATTCCTTACCAAAACAATTCAAAAGACCCAATACTTTACCAAAACAATTCTAAAGACCCAATACCACTCCAGAACCGGTCGAGGGGCTATCCCCCCGCGGGCTGCTTGCAGCCCGCGGCAACGAGCGGAAGCTAGTTAACAACTATAAAGCCGAAATACCACTCATCAAGTTCTCCGGGAAGCGGTCACCTGGGGATTCCCCTTTATGGCGGATCGTAGAGTACAAACAAAATCAATGACAGATTAAATCAGGACCCTCGGTACACCTCCCTGGTAAAAAGTCGGCGACGGGATCTCGGAAGGTGTGAGAGCTAGGGATGGGGGGTTTACGGAATATTATAGAGGGTCATCGGGGGTTACCAAATTTAGTCTCATCCCCATCCCGTTCATACATTTTTTTTACACTCCATACAACTTTTTTGGGATTTTTCAAAGCGGGATAACTCCAAAACGGTCGAGGATAGGGAGGCGGTCACTTCGCCGGATAGTCATGGTCCCTCGAGGTCCAACGGCCTGGACCTTCGTCCTCCCGCCATCCCCACCCCTTCACCCCCCCTCCATACGAAATTGCCACTTTTGGCCAAAGGGATGGGGATACCCGCTAAACGGTCGGAGCTATCCCGGCGGTCTCTATGGCGGGTTTCCATCCCTCCGTGGGATGCTTCCTCGGGCCTATCCCGGTTTTCCGGTTTCTCCCCCCTTCATCCCGCCTCCATACAACGTGGTCTTTTTTTGGAACAGCTACCTTTTCGCCCGGAAGGAGTCCACCCGGGTCAGACTCTTGCACCTCGTAGGAGAGAGGATGAGTTTCCGCATTTCAGGAAGGCATCGAACCCTCGGTGTACCGACCTGGTAAAAAGTCGATGAGAGGTCCTCGGAAACCGTGAGTCGCAGAGGGGCGGGGTTTACGGAATGTCATAGAGGATCATCGGGGGTTACCAAATTGAGTCTCATCCCCATCCCGTCCATACATTTTTTTTACACTCCATACAACTTTTCTGGATTTTTCAAAGCGGGATAACTCCAAACGTGTCGAGGATAGGGAGGCGGTCTCTTCGGCGGACGGTCATCGTTCCTCGAGGTCCAACGGCCTGGACCTTCATCCTCCCCCCACCTGCCCCCCTTCACCCCCCCTCCGTACTAAATTGCCGCTTTCGGCCAAAGGGATGGGGATACCCGCTAAACTTTCGGAGCTATCCCGGCGGTCTCTATGGCGGGTTTCCATCCCTCCTTATAATGGTTCCTCGGGGCTATCCCGCTTTTCCGGTTTCTCCCCCCTTCATCCCACCTCCATACAAATTTTTATTTTTTTGGAACGGCTGCCATTTTACCGGGAAGCACTCGACTCGGGACGGTCCTTTCTATCCCATGTTACAGGGGGTGACGTCACGAGTTCCTCAGACGACCTGAACCCTCGGTACACCGACCTGGTATAGAGTCGGTGGGAGGTCCTCTGAAACTACGAGTCGCAGAGGGGCGGGGTTTACGGAATGTCATAGAGGGCCATCGGGGGTCACCAAATTGTCGCCCATCCTCATCCCGCCCGTACATTTTTTTTACACTCCATACAACCTTTTCGAAATTTCCAATCCACTTAAATCCCAAACGGTGCGACCTATCCCTGCGATCGCTTCGGAGGATAGGGATCGCTCCCCGAGCTCCACCGGCCGGGACCGTCACCCTCCCCCCACCTGCCCTCCTTCACCCTCCCTCCATACAAAATTACCACTTTTTCAGAAAGGGATGAGGATATCCGCCAAACGGTAGGAGGTATCTCGACGGTCTCTATGGCGGGATTCCATCCCTCCGTGAAATGGTTCCTCGGGGCTATCCCGCTTTTCCGGATTATCCCCCCTTCATCCCACCTCCATACAAATTTTTAGTTTTTTTTGGAACGGCTACCTTTTCACCCGGAAGGAGTCACCGGAAGAATCCCCATTGTAGCGGATCGGAGAGGGGGTGGCTCACTGAGTACCAGGACAGTACCAAAGGTTGAGGATCGCGACCTGGTAAAAATTCGGCGACGGGATCTCGGAAACTGTAAATCGCAGAGGAGCGGGGTTTGCGGGATGTCATAGAGGACCATCGGGGGTCACCACGTCGCGACCCCCCACTCCCCCATTCATTTTTTTACTCTCACCCCCTTCGGATCCCCTCCGTACGAAATCGCACTTTGTTAGGGATCTTTCACCCTTAAGAGACGGCGGTCGACGCGTCGCGGAGGGCCACGAGGTCGGGGTGCGCGAAAGACGAGGAGGGGGGAGCCGAGGGGGGAAAGGGGAGCGCGCAGCGCGACCCTCCCCCCCGGCTTTCCCTCCGAGGATTTCGCGCACCCCGACCTCGTGGCCCGGAGCGGCGCTGAGGGTCTGCCGGGGCGCCGAAAAAGTAAAAATTTTGATCCCCCCCTCGAACCCCCCGGCCGTAACTCGGAAACGGCGCGCCGCAGCCGGGTCGCGTTTGGGGTCGTCGGAGACGTCTCGGCGAGACGAATTTTTTGGTCGCGACAAAATTTCGAAATTCGCATTTTTGAACTTTTTCGAAAATATCTCGGGAGCGGTGCGTCGCGCACCACCCGTGTTGGTACTCATTTGAGAGGTCTCGGGGAGACGGATTTTTTGCAATAGACCAAATATCACAATTTGACATTTGCGGTCTACTCGGTAGACCGTCGGTAACCGTGGCAGGCAGACCCCCCGTGTTGGGTATCATTTGAACGGTCTCGACGAGGACAATCCATTTACACAATCCCCCTTCCCCTCCCCCCTCTCTCCCACCCCCGAAACGTCACGAAATACAAAACATATATCCAAATCCTTACCAAACCAATTAAAAGACCCAATACCACACCAAAACAATTTAAAAGAGCAATTGGAATACCGTTGCAACACCACTCGAGGGGCTCCCCCCCCGCGGGCTGCTTGCAGTCCGCGGCCGCACGCAAAAACTAGTTTTAACAACTATAAAGCCGAAATACCACTCATCAAGTTCTCCGGGAAGCGGTCACCTGGGGATTCCCCTTTGTGGCGGATCGTAGAGTACAAACAAAATCAATGACAGATTAAATCAAGACCCTCGGTACACCTCCCTGGTAAAAAGTCGGCGACGGGATCTCGGAAGGTGTGAGAGCTAGGGATGGGGGGTTTACGGAATGTCATAGAGGGTCATCGGGGGTTACCAAATTGAGTCTCATCCCCATCCCGTTCATACATTTTTTTTATACTCCATACAAATTTTTTGGATTTTTCGAAGACGGATAACTCCAAAACGGTCGAGGATAGGGAGGCGGTCTCTTCGGCGGACGATCATCCTTCCTCGAGGTCCAACGGCCTGGACCTTCGTCCTCCCCCCACCTGCCCCCCTTCACCCCCCCTCCATACGAAATTGCCACTTTTGGCCAAAGGGATGGGGATATCCGCTAAACGGTCGGAGCCATCCCGGCGGTCTCTATGGCGGATTTCCATCCTATCGTGAGGAGCTTCCTGGGGGTCAACCAGGTTTTCGGATTTTCCCCCCCTTCATCCCCCCTCCATACAACGTGGTCTTTTTTTGGAACAGCTACCTTTTAGCCCGGAAGGAGTCCACCCGGGCCAGACTCTTGCACCTCGTTGGAGAGAGGATGAGTTTCCGCATTTCAGGAAGGCATCGAACCCTCGGTGTACCGACCTGGTATGATGTCGGCGAGAGGTCCTCGGAAACCGTGAGGGATAGAAGGATGACGTTTACGGAATGTCATAGAGGGTCATCGGGGGTTACCAAATCGAGTCTCATCCCCATCCCGTTCATACATTTTTTTTACACTCCATACATTTTTTTTGGATTTTTCAAAGCGGGATACCTCCACAACGGTCGAGGATAGGGAGGTGGTCTCTTCGGCGGACGACCATCGCTCCTCGAGGTCCAACGGCCAGGACCTTCACCCTCCCCCCACCTGTCCCCCTTCACCCCCCCTCCGTACTAAATTACCACTTTCGGCCAAAAGGATGGTGATACCCGCTAAACGGTCGGAGCTATCCCGGCGGTCTCTATGGCGGGCTTCCATCCCTCCGTGAGATGCTTCCTCGGGGCTATCCCGCTTTTCCGGTTTCTCCCCCCTTCATCCCACCTCCATACAAATTTTTAGTTTTCTGGAACGGCTGCCATTTTCCCAGGAAGCAGTCGACTCGGGGTGGTCGTTTCTATCCCATGTTATAGGAGGTGACCTCGTGAGTTCCTCAGACTACCTCAACCCTCGGTACACCGACCTGGTATAAAGTCGGTGAGAGGTCCTCGGAAACTACGAGTCGCAGAGGGGCGGGGTTTACGGAATGTCATAGAGGGCCATCGGGGGTCACCAAATTGTCGCCCATCCTCATCCCGCCCGTACATTTTTTTTACACTCCATACAACCTTTTCGAAATTTCCAATCCACTTAAATCCCAAACGGTGCGACCTATCCCTGCGATCGCTTCGGAGGATAGGGATCGCTCCCCGAGCTCCACCGGCCGGGACCGTCACCCTCCCCCCACCTGCCCCCCTTCACCCCCCCTCCATACAAAATTACCACTTTTTCAGAAAGGGATGAGGATATCCGCCAAACGGTAGGATCTATCCCGACGGTCTCTATGGCGGGATTCCATCCCTCCGTGAATTGGTTCCTCGGGGCTATCCCGCTTTTCCGGATTATCCCCCCTTCATCCCACCTCCATACAAATTTTTTGTTTTTTTTGGAACGGCTACCTTTTCACCCGGAAGGAGTCACCGGAAGAATCCCCATTGTAGCGGATCGGAGAGAGGGTGGCTCACTGAGTACCAGGACAGTATCAAAGGTTGAGGATCGCGACATGGTAAAAATTCGGCGACGGGATCTCGGAAACTGTAAATCGCAGAGGAGCGGGGTTTGCGGGATGTCATAGAGGACCATCGGGGGTCACCACGTCGCGACCCCCCACTCCCCCCCCTTCGGACCCCCTCCATACGAAATCCCACCATGTTAGGGATCTTTCGCCCTTAAGAGACGGCGGTCGACGCGTCGCGGAGGGCCACGAGGTCGGGGTGCGCGAAAGACGAGGAGGGGGGAGCCGCGGGGGGGAGGAGAGCGCGCAGCGCGACCCTCCCCCCCCGGCCTTCCCTCCGAGGATTTCGCGCACCCCGACCTCGTGGCCCGGAGCGGCGCTGAGGGTCTGCCGGGGCGCCGAAAAAGTAAAAATTTTGATCCCCCCCTCGAACCCCCCGGCCGTATCTCGGAAACGGCGCGCCGCAGCCGGGTCGCGTTTGGGGTCGTCGGAGACGTCTCGGTGAGACGAATTTTTTGGTGGCGACAAAATTTCGAAATTCGCATTTTTGAACTTTTTCGAAAATATCTCGGGAGCGGTGCGTCGCGGACCACTCGTGTCGGTGCTCATTTGAGAGGTCTCGGGGAGACGGATTTTTTGCAATAGACCAAATATCACAATTTGATATTTGCGGTCTACTCGGTAGACCGTCGGTAACCGTGGCAGGCAGACCCCCCGTGTTGGGTATCATTTGAACGGTCTCGACGAGGACAATCCATTTACACCATCCCCCTTCCCCTCCCCCCTCTCTCCCACCCCCGAAACGTCACGAAATACAATACTTATATCCAAATCCTTACCAAAACAATTCTAAAGACCAAAAACCATACCTAAACAATTTACAAGAGCGACTCCAAAACCACAGCAAAACCACTCGAGGGGCTCCCCCCCCGCGGGCTGCTTGCAGTCCGCGGCCGCACGCAAAAACTAGTTAACAACTATAAAGCCGAAATACCACTCATCAAGTTCTCCGGGAAGCGGTCACCTGGGGATTCCCCTTTATGGCGGATCGTAGAGTACAAACAAAATCAATGACAGATTAAATCAGGACCCTCGGTACACCTCCCTGGTAAAAAGTCGGCGACGGGATCTCGGAAGGTGTGAGAGCTAGGGATGGGGGGTTTACGGAATATTATAGAGGGTCATCGGGGGTTACCAAATTTAGTCTCATCCCCATCCCGTTCATACATTTTTTTTACACTCCATACAACTTTTTTGGGATTTTTCAAAGCGGGATAACTCCAAAACGGTCGAGGATAGGGAGGCGGTCTCTTCGGCGGACGATCATCCTTCCTCGAGGTCCAACGGCCTGGACCTTCATCCTCCCCCCAGCTGCCCCCCTTCACCCCCCCTCCATACGAAATTGCCACTTTCGGCCAAAGGGATGGGGATACCCGCTAAACGGTCGGAGCTATCCCGGCGGTCTCTATGGCGGGTTTCCATCCCAACGTGAGGTGCTTCCTGGGGGTCAACCAGGCTTTCGGATTTCCCCCCCCTTCATCCCCCCTCCATACAACGTGGTCTTTTTTTGGAACAGCTACCTTTTCGCCCGGAAGGAGTCCACCCGGGCCAGACTCTTGCACCTCGTTGGAGAGAGGATGAGTTTCCGCATTTCAGGAAGGCATCGAACCCTCGGTGTACCGACCTGGTATGAAGTCGGCGAGAGGTCCTCGGAAACCGTGAGGGATAGAAGGATGACGTTTACGGAATGTCATAGAGGGTCATCGGGGGTTACCAAATCGAGTCTCATCCCCATCCCGTCCATACATTTTTTTTATACTCCATACAAATTTTTTGGATTTTTCAAAGCGGGATATCTCCAAAAGTGGTGAGGATAGAGAGGCGGTCTCTTCGGCGGACCGTCATAGTTCCTCGAGGTCCAACGGCCTGGACCTTCACTCTCCCCCCACCTGCCCCCCTTCACCCCCCCTCCATACGAAATTGCCACTTTTGGCCAAAGGGATGGGGATACCCGCTAAACGGTCGGAGCTATCCCGGCGGTCTCTATGGCGGGTTTCCATCCCTCCGTGGGATGCTTCCTTGGGCCTATCTTGGTTTTCCGGTTTCTCCCCCCTTCATCCCGCCTCCATACAAAATTTTATTTTTTTGGAACGGCTGCCATTTTACCAAGAAGCAGTCGACCAGGGGTGGTCGTTTCTATCCCACGTTATAGGGGGTGACGTCACGAGTTCCTCTGACCACCTGGTCCCTCGGTATACCGACCTGGTATAAATTCGGTGGGAGGTCCTCGGAAACTACGAGTCGCAGAGGGGCGCGGTTTACGGAATGTCATAGAGGGTCATCGGGGGTCACCAAATTTTCCCCCATCCTCATCCCGCCCGTACATTATTTTTACACTCCATACAACTTTTTCGAAATTTCCAATCCACTTAAATCCCAAACGGTGCGACCTATCCCGGCGATCGCTTCGGAGGATAGGGACCGCTCCCCGAGCCCCATCGGCAGGGACCCTTATCCTCCCACTATCCCCATCCCTTCACCCCCCCTCCATACAAAATTACCACCTTTTCAGAAAGGGATGGGGATATCCGCCAAACGGTAGGAGGTATCCCGACGGTCTCTATGGCGGGATTCCATCCCTCCGTGAAATGGTTCCTCGGGGCTATCCCGCTTTTCCGGATTATCCCCCCTTCATCCCACCTCCATACAAATTTTTAGTTTTTTTTGGAACGGCTACCTTTTCACCCGGAAGGAGTCACCGGAAGAATCCCCATTGTAGCGGATCGGAGAGGGGGTGGCTCACTGAGTACCAGGACAGTACCAAAGGTTGAGGATCGCGACCTGGTAAAAATTCGGCGACGGGATCTCGGAAACTGTAAATCGCAGAGGAGCGGGGTTTGCGGGATGTCATAGAGGACCATCGGGGGTCACCACGTCGCGACCCCCCCACTCCCCCTCCCCTTCGGACCCCCTCCATACGAAATCCCACTATGTTAGGGATCTTTCGCCCTTAAGAGACGGCGGTCGACGCGTCGCGGAGGGCCACGAGGTCGGGGTGCGCGAAAGACGAGGAGGGGGGAGCCGCGGGGGGAAAGGGGAGCGCGCAGCGCGACCCTCCCCCCCGGCCCTCCCTCCGAGGATTTCGCGCACCCCGACCTCGTGGCCCGGAGCGGCGTTGAGGGTCTGCCGGGGCGCCGAAAAAGTAAAAATTTTGATCCCCCCCTCGAACCCCCCGGCCGTATCTCGGAAACGGCGCGCCGCAGCCGGGTCGCGTTTGGGGTCGTCGGAGACGTCTCGGGGAAACGAATTTTTTGGTCGCGACAAAATTTTGAAATTCGCATTTTTGGACTTTTTCTAAAATATCTCGGGAGCGGTGCGTCGCGGACCACCCGTGTTGGTACTCATTTGAGAGGTCTCGGGGAGACGGATTTTTTGCAATAGACCAAATATCACAATTTGACATTTGCGGTCTACTCGGTAGACCGTCGGTAACCGTGGCGGGCAGACCCCCCATGTTGGGTATCATTTGAACGGTCTCGACGAGGACATTCCATTTACACCATCCCCCTTCCCCTCCCCCCTCTCTCCCACCCCCGAAACGTCACGAAATACAATACTTATATCCAAATCCTTACCAAAACAATTCTAAAGACCAAAAACCATACCTAAACAATTTACAAGAGCGACTCCAAAACCACAGCAAAACCACTCGAGGGGCTCCCCCCCCGCGGGCTGCTTGCAGTCCGCGGCCGCACGCAAAAACTAGTACTAATATTATAAAGCTGAAGAGTTTGTTTGCTTGAGCGCGCTAATCTCAGGAACTACTGGCTCGAATTGAAAAATTCTTTTTGTTTTGAATAGTCCATTTATCAAGGAAGGCTGTATCTATATAACATCACGCTACGATAAATAAGCAGTGTCCAGTACCGCGCGCCCCATGCGTTTGAGCCGCAGCAAAGCGTGGCCGAGTTCAGCTAGTTCATTTACATTTGTTTTAATTTATTATAACTTTTCTTATTTTTCAAAAAAACTTATATGCTTTAATGTAATAAATAAATGAATTATTATTGAAACATCTTTGGATTTATTGGGATCATCTAACGTCTGGCGAAGCTATAACTGCAATCAGTTATAGCAGGCGTTAGATGATCCCTTGGGAACAGTACTTTCTTCTGGATGAAAGGTATCCTATGTCTTTTTCTGCATCTCTGACAACGTGTATCCAAAATTTCATGATAATCGGTTTAGCAGTTTAGGCGTGAAAAGGTAACAGACAGACAGACAGTCAGAGTTACTTTCACTCTTATAACTTTTAACACATTCAACTTCGTCTATAATTTTACCTTTGCCTGTAACTTGAAGAGGTGTTTGAAGAGTCTTTTATCAGTTACGAACTGCATTATTTGAGAACTATGGTGCAGAACACAACAAAAAACATGACATTAGTTTTCATAATTAGATAAGTAAAAATGTTATTGTTTAAATTTTTTAATAAAATTTTAATTTGAATATCAGTTTGAGTTTTAAATATAGTTGACTAGGACTAATCCTAAAATATTTATCTTAGAAATGTTAGATTTTTTTTTTAAGAAAGGTCGCAGCCAAGTGAAGATAAGGCTGGTAATAATAAGTCAAGAGACGCGATCATGGATGATTCATTTATCGCCAAGCCAATTTCATCGATCTTTTAGATAATACTAGTAAAGATAACAATAACTTAAATTTTGGTCCATTGAACTTCTTGACAAGAATTTTTATTTTTAATGTTAAGATCGGCAGACAGGCTGACGGTCCACTTGATGGTAGGTGACTACCGTCGCCTATAACATAAGCAACGCAAAAGCTGCTGAAAGTGCGCTGCCGACTACAGTAGGATTAAGGTTAAGGGATTACGAGGGGATAGGGGAAATGGGCTTTGACATCCCTTACTCACTCACCGAAACACAACAGCACACGTGCTGTTATTTCACGGTGGTCTTATGTAAAAGGGTGGTTACTGCCGCCAGACGGGCTGCCCAATAACTGCGAAACGCAGTGTGCCCTGCCACTACTTTCCAGATCCAGACCAGAGCCAAATTTGAAAAGTTCGTTTTTCAAAGTTGACCCTGCCGGGAATCGAACCCGGGAACCCT
Source organism: Bembecia ichneumoniformis (assembly GCA_910589475.2). NCBI lineage: Eukaryota > Metazoa > Arthropoda > Insecta > Lepidoptera > Sesiidae > Bembecia > Bembecia ichneumoniformis. The sequence continues at coordinate 3,206,416 of OU342545.1, forward strand.
AGAGCAGAGCGTTAAGGCAAGCATCCTAACCACTCATCCAAGCTAATTTTTTCCACTACAACTGTTCATATAAAATCGTCATATTATGTTTTTTCCGTGATTGTACACTCGCTTCGCTCTATTGGTTCGACGGATGTTCCGGTTAGCGGCGGAAATGACTGACACGATACATGACAAACATTTGCCAGATGTCTCTATAGGCAGCGAGAAACGGAACGTACGGAAATACGGAAGCCTCGTTTGAAGTTGTTCGTTTGAGGTTATGTTGTGCTTAGAATAACAAACATTTCAACGGACTTTCTGATTTCAAGGGGAAATGAGAGATCTACGATTGTTTCATAGTATAAGTGAAAATCAATGCTTTTTTTTTACAAAATTATTTAAACGTTTTTAAATACTGTGTCAATTTGTATATCTTTGTAATAATATTTTAACATTTAATATTTAAACTCTATTTAATTGGAAATCAAGTAATAGAATTTTTACTAATAGCCGATTTATTTATTGTTACATGCGTGGTGAGTTAAAATTCCGTGTAAGGGCGAAACGAACGATTTATTTTCACAAACCAAGATGACTTCCAAGAAAACCAGACTTGTTCGATGTTCGTTATTGCCAAAAGTCGTCAATGATTCCCTTAATGTGTCGCCGGTTCACTGTTTGTTTGTCTGTGCGTTTGTACACGCTAATCTCAGAAACGACTGTACCGATTTGAATTCGGTTTTTACTGATGTGAAAACAAGCTTCACGTAACATTAACAGTGTTATTACAAAAAAAAATACTAAACTATGTCTCAACACGTGTTTTGTCAAACAGCGTCTAATGACATTTGTGTACAATTTCACAGTTTAAACCCTGCCTCATATAATATTTAACCTTCGCTATTATAAAATAGTGTTTGTCCTTTGACTTACCAAAACATCGCTAGGCAACCTGTAGGCAACCAAATGTTGCTATTTTAAAATTATAAAATAGCAAATAGTAACAATAAATTAGCAACATTACAAAACGTTCGTTCAACTTCATTTGGTTCAATCCGAAACGTTCCTTTCTATGCAAATTTGTTATGTGCTAATAGAATATCCTACGCAGAAAAATATTTTAAAATTATCTATATATAAATAAAACAGTACCGTGTGTGATTATAAATTAATTATTGCTCTAAATGCACCGCCATAAGTATGTTTTGGAACCAATACTGACGTATATAATGAGTACATTGTACACATAGAACAGTGATCGGTTGAAAGAATGGAATGTGTTTATCAAGACTTGTCAATCGTCATTACTTGTTGTCAAATGAGTATAATATAAATAAAAATTATTTCAAGTAATATGGAAAAAAATGGACAATTGCAATATTAAAATAAAAATTCGTGAATCTGAAGAAAATTGGGTTCAAGAATAAAAGGTAAAACAACCCGATATTTCATCATAATCATAACCACACCACTAAATAAAACTTGCGAAAATTAGAGACAAAGCAGTTTAGACTAACTTTGAGGCTTCGAAAAGCATTGACATGTATTTAAATATGAAAAGTATTATTTAAACCGTGCCTAACTCTAACTGCTTAAACACGCTTTTGTAATAAATTTTTTTTAGACACTTGTTCAATGTCTGTTTATCTTTTTTGTAATAATACACTAAGTGTTTGTTTCATTCCAATTTGTTAACAAATAAAAAAGTTACGCGCTATACCACGCGTACGAAGTTGCGTGCAAAAGACTCGTGCAAATTGAAAGTACTGGAAAAAAAGGTAAGCTTTTTTACGAATCTTTCAAATAGAAAGCTTACGCAATCTTCTTAAAGGTTCTATTTTGGGTGAATATTCAAAAACTTGCGTATTCGTGGTATAAAGTGTCTTGAGCTTTTCTGTCAATAAGTGCATACACTGCATTGCAGTGTAAAACCGTTTGAGAAAAGGTAGGCAAACATAGGTTTGAAATTTCTTTAAAAATTTCTTTAAACAGTAGAATTTTTAATAGCCAAATATTAAAAAATTTTAATAGCCAAATACGGCGATAGATAGATAAAATATACTCAAACAGACGACAGATCTTAAGGAGTTTGTAACTTGTACCTACTTGCCTATTTATTGCTGTATTAAATATTTTCCACAAAACTTTCATAGACTATGCAAGCGGCGTACTTTGACAAAGTTTCAACTGTGTTTGAAATAGACGCTCCCTATACCCTTGTTCAATTAGAGTCCCCCCTTAGCCTAAGTAAAGTAAACTCTGACACGTGTTAACCGCTTGAAACATTAGCGGAGGTGGGTTTGAGAACTTGGCAAACTGAGGACCTTGGGTAACTTGGCAACGTCACACTAATTGCTCCGTACTATTGACGTCCGTGGCGTTTCTGCTGGATTAGAACTGAATTTCATTGAATGCCAACTAAAAGGAGATCAGTTTTGTTTTGTTTGGAGATCGGGCCATCAGTGTATGGTTATTTCGTTTTAACGGTTGAAACTTGTACCATTTAGGTAAGAATAAATATAGATTTTACTGGGAAAATATCTTGTAATTTGGTAATGGGGTTACATGGATATTTAAGGCGAGGACTTAGCAAAAAAGCTTTATTTTCGTCGCCCAATTTGACTTGTTAGAGTAAAATTAAAACTTTTAAATTAGTAGACTATATTTAAAAAAGTTTCAATAGGGCAGATTTATATAATAAATTATATTTTCTGAGAAAAAAAAATAGTAAATTACTGCCCAAAAAAAAAACTTTCTCATCACACTAACAAAAATTTTCAGGGACAACTATATTATTTTTTAAGTTTATTAATTAATTTACTGTACTAAAGTTTTAATAGGCTACTTTTATTTCTTTTTTCATATAATATTTAACACAATATTTAAGAAAAACCTTCCAATTTTAAATCTGTTCCGTTGTCTCCGAGAAGGTAAAAAAAATGTTGTGCAATATTGCACCTTAATTTATAGATAATTAGATTGCTCTCATTTTGGTAAAAATTGTGTACGGTCTGGTGTTAGTCCTTGTCTTAAGTTTGAAAGTATTAAAAAAAATCTAATTGTTCCAATAATAAAGTAATAAGTTTTTTAATTTTCGAATGTTATCCCCATTTAAAAAACTTCAAATATTCACAGGAAATTACTGCAATTAAGAAACACTTTTAATTCCAAAATCTCCAAAGTGTAAGTCTGATTTTGAACGATATCCTTTATCTAGTACTTAAAAAATTCGTTTATTATTATTTTTTTTATGTTAACGTCGACAGACAGGCTGACGCACTTGATGGTAGGTGGCTACCGTCGCCTATAACACAAGCAACGCTACAGCTGCTGCAAGTGCGCTGCCGACTACAATAGGATTAAGGATGAGGGATTAGGAGGGTATAGGGAAATGGACTCTGGCATCCCTTACTCACTCACCGAAACAAAACAACACGTATATGCTGTTATTTCACTAGCGATCCGCCCCCAGCTTGGCACAGATGCATTTATTTCTGTAAATGATACGGTTTTTACTTATGAAGAGAGCTATAAACTAGGAAGGACGTGTAGGCATATAATTTACAGAAAACATTGCATCTGGCTGTGGGTCGCTAATTAATATGCTTTATAAATGAATTCGAGTCTAATCCAATATTTTTGTCACGGACTCGGTAGGTATGGCTGACAAGTGTTGAGCGTTGGACGAGGACTTTCGAACGCTATATTCGACTGCCAAGATTGGTTTCAACCACTAATTTCGAGAGCCTTGTGATTTATATGTAACAGTTATTGGCCTACTTTTTTTAATGAAAAGTTTACAACTCTGTATATTGTCCGTATATAATATTTCTTTTTATGTTAAGGTCGGCAGACAGGCTGACGGTCCACTTGGTAGGTGGCTACCGTCGCCTATAACACAAGCAACGCCTAAACTGCTGCAAGTGCGCCGCCGACTGCAGTAGGATTAAGGATAAGGGATTAGGAGGGGGATAGGGAAATGGGCTCTGGCATCCCTTACTCACTCACCGAAACACAACAGCACACGTGCTGTTATTTCACGGTGGTCTTCTGTAAAGGGGTGGTTACTGCTGCCAGACGGGCTGAACAAATGGCTGTTAAACGCAGTGTGCCCTGTCACTACTTTTCAAATCCAGACCAGTGCCAAATTTGAAAAGTTGATTTTTCAAAGTTGACCCTGCCGGGAACCGAACCCGGGAACCCTATAACAGAGCGTTAAGGCAGGCACCCACCCTAACCACTCATCCAACGGGCTAGTTAATAAAACGTATAATTAAACGCATTTAAAAATGCAAAAGTTAGTTTGTCATTCGTTCACGTTTTAAGAGACTCCACGGCCCACGCCATCGATAAGAAAAAATCACAGCTTTGTTCTCCGATTCAGCTCGTTCAAACATAATGCCAATGTAACAAAAAATATATATGTGATACATAACTTCTTCGTCTATATTTTTGACGAGGCATTTTTGTTTTAAGTATTATGGTTTACGAGAAAGTAAATAAAAATTTAATGTATTGCTTTGTTACAAAAATCGATTCAACTTAGTTGTTTGTTGTTTCAAGAACTAATGCAATGTGTATATAATCAAATGATAGAGTTTCATTTACACTATGAATGACAGGAACAGTTTTTCATTTAATTCAATTAGATTCAGAAAAACAAACCTTTTTTTTGGATATTTTTGAGTAGCGGATGCCCCTAGCGAGGGCCGGTTGTAGAGAGCCCAGTTGCCCAAGGTCATTCGCGTAGTAGAGGACGTTAAAACAAGTAATAACATTAGACCGAACACAATTTTACCAAAATGAGCGCAAACTAATAACCTATTAATTAATGTGAAAAATTGCTGAAAATTTTTTTTGTAGCTTCTCTCAGAAACGGCTTAACCGATTTGAATGCGGTTTTCACTGATGTATCGTAGCAAGCTTCCCGTAACATTTAATGTTTGTTTCATTCCAACCGGTTTACAAACAAAAAATTACGCGCTATACGGAATACCACGCGTACGAAGTTGCGGGCTCAACTAGTTAACAATAAGATTATACTAATGTATTCAGGTGAGATGACGAACTTGTTATCCAGCTGCAGTTTGTATGCAATTTTGGTACAGTTGTATTAACTGTCGACCGACTGAGCAGTGAAACGCAATCATTCGGGCAGCCTATCTGGCGGCAGTAACCACCCCCTCACAGAAGACTACCGTGAAATAACAGCACGCGTGCTGTTGTGTTTTGGTGAGTAAGGGATGCCAGAGCCTATTTTCCTATCCCCCTCCTAATCCCTTATCCTTAATCCTACTGCAGTCGGCAGCGCACTTGCAGCAGCTTTGGCGTTGCTTGTGTTATAGGCGACGGTAGCCACCCACCATCAAGTGGACCGTCAGCCTGTCTGCCGACTTTAACGTAATAAAAAATAGTAAAAGAAATCCATTCTTTACTTTTTTTAACTTTAGCAGTAATCTCTTAATAAAATTCTCAGGAAACGAAGAGGAATAAGCTAAATTTATCATCATTCAGAAGTCGTGAGACTCATTCTCTCTGAAGACAAAGGGCAAAGGGTGCCCCCTAATTTACATATCAATACTTAGTTTTATTGCATTAAAATATTAATATTATCTTGGAGCGCTTGTATTCTTTGCTAAACCATGCTTTGATTTATTAAAGTAGTTAAGTTTGAATAACAACTTTGAATTCTTAACTTATAACTCTTTAGTTTCTACTGTCGTCAGAGGTGCCCAGACGTTCAATTCAGTTTTAAGGGACTACGCTCATTGCTTAAGGTGGCGCTGTACTGGCGTGGGAACTCAGTAGTAGGTATTCGGGAAAATTTGTTGTCTCATCTTACTACAATGCGAATAACAGAAGACAGAATGCGACGCAACACATTCGCGCCACTTATTCAACTTGCGAAAAAATAAAACATAGGCTAGCAATTTCAATATTTTAGAAAAACCTTTATAGATGGTAACTATTGACATCCTAATTTCAAATGTATATTATAGGTAGGATGGTTCCATGGAATAACATTTTTGGATTTAAATCATTAATTTTTTACAAGAATTCAACCCGCAAAAATGTCACAAATTCTGCACATTTTGGAAATTAATTATAAAAATAAATAAATTTCAATTTTTTGTTGCGATGCAAACCTATATGTCCCAGAAATTTCACGTGTTTTTATGTATTGCTACGACTTATAATTAATTAGTAATTATGGAATTACGTAGTATGAAATAAGTAAGCTGTTCGAGTTGGAAAGTGCCCTCTTAAGTCTAGGCGTCGTCGTCGAGACAGAGGTGCGTCGACGGCACCTCTATCTCGACCCATATGATTACATAGAAATTGCCCTGGCGACGATTAGGAAGCGGGCTGCACGCCTCCGATTCGACTACACCGCGCCTTTTTTTAAATGTCAAAGTCGGCAGACAGGATTGTCATGTGTCTGGGACACGGGCCGTAATGAAGAGAATAAGGAGAGACGACTGGTGGTAACGCTTCTTTAGTCATTAACGACTAACGTTTCTTACATGTAGTTGTGGGTAGACTCAGCCACGACGTATGATTGACGTTTTATAATAATTGCCTTAAACTATATTATATGACAAGGATGATGGTCCACTTGATGGTAGATGGCTACCGTCGCTTAAACACAAGCAACGCCACAGGTGCTGGAAGTGCGCTGCCGACTACATCAGTAAGATTAGAGATAAGGAATTGGGAAGGGTTAGGGAAATGGGCTCTGGCATCCCTTATTCACGGTGGTCTTCTGTAAGGGGTGGTTACTGTCGCCATACGGCATGCCCAAATGACTACAAATCGCAGTATGCCCTGCCACTACTAAATTCGAGGCGCCTCCATCTCGACTTCGTTACGCATAGGCTTCGACTCTTGCAACAGCCCTTTAACAAACAGCACCTATTAGACTTTTATATTGTTTTAAATAATTAATTATGGTGATATATACAGGTCTCCGGTAAACAGTAATCGATATTGGAGTTATCGTCTATCGATTTTTTTAGAAAAAAAAAAACACGATTTGACCTTATCTCAAGTCGTACAAATTTTCAAATATTGGGTAGTTCCCTACCTTTTCTCACTAATTCGCGCCACACAGCAGGGCAAATTCTAATTATTGTTGATTGTTCTGAACGAATTATTTTATGGTATTTGTAAAAAATTGGCTTATAAAAAACCTCTTTCGTTTAGTTGTGTCATTTTGATCTTATCATAAAATAATGTACGTAGGCTGTGGTGGTCTATCTTAAACAGTTGGTCACTTAATGTACATTCTAAAATGGTGAAATACATATAATTTTATTACTTTCGAAATAACGATATTGCAATCGCGCTTTTCTCTGAAGGGGAACCAAACTTTAGTCTGACTTAAAAAAAACTTTTTGTACTATGAGCTGTATAGAAAAGACCTTTATATTATTACCTTGGGGCATCAAAAGCATTGAAAATAAGCTTATATTTTTAAAACCGCAACAATCGACGCTTGGTTGTAATTTCAACGTGGCTCATGACACAGCTAACAAAGCCTTTTGGGCCCTTTCAGCTTTGACGAATTGCTTTTTCACTAAAAAACCTATATATGCTAACAAAGCATTTTTCGCACGGATATACGGTGATTGACATTTTCACCTGAATTTCACGAGTTCATAATAGTCGAAGAGCTGAATCATTAAGTCTGTACAGGTGTTTTACATTTTTTTTTATAGTTTATCTTAACTAATCTATCTGGTATACAAAGTAACTATTAACTATCGACAAATTCAGTACTAACTATTTACTTACTGATCTACTGAATCTATATTTTAATTAGCACTATTTTCTAAAATCTATATTTTAACTTCTCAGTATTTTAAAACAAAAGTTTTCGGCCAATGTGGGTTGCCAATGATGACATATAGCGCTGAAACGTGTTCTCTAACTATGGGCCTCAAACTCAACTTCGCTTAATGATCTATGGGGAAGCTATGGCTATTTATTTACTTTTATTAAATATGGGTTTGCTCTTGGCCAACATCTATCCGAGCAGGAAAGATGAAGCCGACTCGAACCTCAAAAAGATTTGGTGTGTATGAGCTCGGAGACACAGATGCCGGCAGGGACTTCCAACAAAAGATCCAACAAAAGACATCTTTTATTAAGTCAAAAGATGACTTAATAAAAGATGTTTTAAATCGCTTGGTCCGAATTAGAGGAATCTCGACAAGGTGAAAATGGTAACCAGCCGTACGTCTGCATGTCCGATAGAAGAAAGGGGAAGGCGGTATGATCTCATGCAGCTCCCGAGCACACTCTCCGAAACACATCTTATAGAATACACACAGACAGGCAATTTTGCATCTATGTGCCAGGCTCTGCAGCTTACTTCTTAGTAGCGTACTGCCACCAATGAGTCGAGTGCGGCAAGTTGGTATTTTGCAGAGCCAGCCATTCCAAAGGTCCATACAAGATCGAACTTGTGCCTTTGCACTTGTGCCCCCGTCCGGGTGTGAAGCATCGCTTCACCCTATTAGGCCGCTGTTTGGGTTTTGGACTCGATAGAAGTGCCGAAGTTTAGATTTGAGCACAACCTCATGTCAAGAAGCTCGAGATCATTGGTCACAGGTATGGATGCACCTCGGAAAGTTGGAGACACAGATGCCAACCAACCAGTTTAAATGTCACCCTTATATGGTTGATATACCTAAAATCCGCACGTTGCGGTTCGAGTCAACTTTTTTGATTCGAACTGCTAGCGTGTGGAACCAACTTCCAGCACCCTTGTTTCCACAAACCTACAACCCTGGACTTTTCAAGTCGCGGGTGAATCGGTTCTTAATAGACAAGCATGCTCCATCTTAGATCGCGTCATCACTTACCATCAGGTGAGACTGCGGTCAAATGCTTGATCTATCATTATAAAAAAAAAACAAGTCGAAAGGGCTCCTTTTCGCAGAGAACGAACACGTTTTCGTTCTGGTGACTATAAAACTAACCAGATATTGTGTCTAAAATAAATTAATATTGTGTCTAAAATAAATTAATAACTGTTTATTAATTGTCGTTTTTACCACAGTCAAAGAAAATATTTAGTATAAAATTTAAACAAAAATTATTCTGACTAACTCCTGGACTATCGAGGCGCGTTTACACAAGTCGAGTGCTGAAGGTTATTGTAGTAATGATGAATGGTTTCCCGGTGACTGGTTGGTGTTTTGTTCTCCCTTGGAATGTTCGTCACTTCAATTACTTCAATATGTCTTCATTATACAATTTGACTCTCTGTATACCGGGTAGAGCAGTGGTGCTCAAAAGGTCGATCGAGAGAGCTTTATGGGTCGAACTGGGGTAATATTAGCCGATATATGTCGATTAAGTAACGGCAGTGCACACTGCGTTTCGCAGTCATTTGGGCAGCCCATCTGGCGGCAGTAACCACCCCCTTACAGAAGACCACCGTAAAATAACAGCACGCGTGCTGTTATGTTTTGGTGAGTAAGGGATGCCAGAGCCCATTTCCCTATCCCCTCCTAATCCCTTATCCTTAATCCTACTGTAGCCAGTAGCGCACTTGCAGCACCTGTGGCATTGCTTGTGTTATAGGCGTAGGTAGCCAGACCGGCCAGGGGACGGACCGATAGGTTATTTCGGACTCCTACCCCGAAGTGACAGGGTAGATCTACCGACTAAAACCCCTTGGCGTTCCTACGCGTTGTCTGTGATGGTGGAGCCTGGAGAACTAGGACATGCTTCCGAGACTCCACCGGCATTTGTCCGCTGCCGGACCCATCGCGGAAAGATAATAATATTGATCTTATCTTTTCATACTCACCGATACACAGCAGCACACTGCTGCTGATATTTCACCGTGGTCTTCTGTAAGGGGGTGGTTAACGCCGCCAGACGGGCTGCCCAAATGACTGCAAAACGCAGTGTACCCTACCACTACTTGCCAGATCCATACCAGAGCCAACTTTGAAAAGTTAATTTCTGTAGTTAGCCAGCCGGAAATCGATCCCGGGTCCGCTGAGACAGAGCATTAAAACAAGCACCCTAACCACTCGACCAAGGGACTCGTCTAAAAAAACCAAAATAAGCTTGGGTTCTTTTGATATATGAACTATAAATAAAAATTTCATCAAAATCAGTTCAGTCATTTTTCCATGAAAGAGTAGAAAACGTAATTAGAAACTTTAGCTTTTACGATATAAGTAAGATTAGTACGTATAATTATAACAGGTCCACTGCAGACTTCAACGTATTCGTATATGTACTTGTATGTCTTTACAAGTGAAAATCTTATTTTCAATTTACTATCCAAAGAAAACTTTGTTTTACAAGGCCTTGGACTATGTGTTTCGGTCTAGGAGTAATAGAAACCAGGGGCCATTTTAAGAGAATTTTATCTATTTAAGAGAATTTGTTGTCTCAACTTACTTGACTTCAATGACCGCGAGACAGAATGCAACGCAGCGTTTGTCGTACTCGCGAAAATAATAAAACAAACGTCAGCAATTCCAATATTTTAGATAAATCTTTATAGATACCCATTGACAACCCAATTTTAAATGTGCGCTAGGATGTTTTCATCGAAAAACTTTATTGGCTTTTAGTCAGTAATTACAAGAATACCTGTAAAAATGTTACAAATTTTACTCAATTTAGAAATTAATTGTATTTAATATGAAATTACTAAATATGAAGGTTTCATTTATGATATCTCAGAAATGACATTTTTTTTTAATGTATTGCTACGACCAATAGCTAACAGCATTTAATCTCTTGCTAATCCAACATCCAATAGGCATTTTATATTTTGACCTTGCAGGAAAGCTTATTTATTTATCTGTATTAATATTTTTGTATGTTTGTAATGAATAAACTCAAAACGTACTGGACCGATTTTGATAATTCTTTCACCTATAGAAAGCTACATTATCAGCGAGTAACGGAGATGGGGGGAGGCTACTCACCCTCCCCCATCTCCGCCCTTTACCCCCCCCACGAATAAATTCAAAAATGTTTAAAAAATAAATGACCGAGACGGGCCGCTAGTGTATTTATATAACAAATATCCTAACAGGTAATCCTAATGCTATATTGTATTAAAAATTGATCGCAATCTATTTACTTAATTAAATAGGAGACAACATTATTGTGTAAACCTTGAAGAGCTCATTCAGAGTACAGAGTACAGTCGAGCAGATTCAATTTTTCAGTTACTTTAGCTTCAGAAACTAAAAAAGAAATTCAGCTTGAGAATCAACATTTTTTTAAATTAAAGATGGATTTGCTCTTGGCTAGCATCTGTCCATGTAGAAAGGATGAGGCCGGCGATGGAGCGAGCTCACCCAGAAGATGCCTATTCACTCGAACCTTGAAAAGATTTGGGTTGTATGAGCTCGGAAATACAGAAGCCGGCAGGGAGTTCCAATCCTTAGCAGTGCGCATTATAAAAGATGTTTTAAAGCGCTTGGTCCGAATTAGAGGGATTTCGACAAGGTGAGGATGGTAACCAGCCATACGTCAGAAGAAAGGGGAAGGCCGTATGATCTCATGCAGCTCTCGAGCACACTCTCCGAAGTACATCTTATAGAATACATTGCAGTGAATAAATACGAAAAGGGCAAAGAAGACTTGGAAATGGGATATACGCATTTGTAATTTTCGTAGCACGACGACGGTCCAATATGAAATTGCTGTCTTCTGTGAGAAAGTTGACACTGTCGTCTGATATGATTAAATCGGTTGTCTCTTTTAAAAATAATGTGTAAGGAAACATGTCGAACATTGTAAAGGCGTGTCTACATCGACAGGGCGATAAGAGGCGTGGGCCTGAGTTATTGCTCGATCCAAACGGTGGATTGTTTTACCCTATCCCCTGATATATACTCTCTTACATTGGAACGAGATTTCTTTGTGATTTATTACTGGAAAGGGCGCCCTTCGGGACCTTTTTGAGAAGTCAGAAGCTGTTTATAATTTTCGGGTCGTGTTTGAAAGGAGGGTTATTCGTACATGTATTTGACAGCTGCTTTAGGAAAGGTTATTGTCTATAAGGAAGCAAGGGTTGCAAATAGATTTAATACTGTGTATTTAAATTTCGAATATCTTGGTGATCTTCATCAAATTACTTCTGAGTGATTCATTTCTGTATAAGCTTCATCACTAGAAACTGTATGAAGTATCGCTTTTTTACACTTTGCTATGGAACTATCAGGGTCATTGCAAATCATCTCTACTAGAAATTAATATATTGAAGTATATATATTACTTACTCTATTTGTAAGTATGTGTATAAAGCACATATAAATAGAGCAGATAATATTGTTACGACTAACTATGGAACGTTCTAGAAAAAGCGTCCGCGCCGGCAGAAAATTTCGAACGTCCCACCCTACGGATGGTAGTCACGCGCCTTTCCAATTAGTGTCAAAGGAAATTGGTCCTTATGTTTACAACACAGAGTTTACATTTCAACAGAAATAATATTCCCGAATCTCAATGGCTTGTTTATATTACTAGTAAATTCGAAACACATTGAGGCATTTGGCGCATTGGCATTGGTATAAATAAGAGGCCGCCAATCAAGTTTTAGTTATAGTGCGATATCGAGAGGTTCGAAAGCGATTCTTCGGAGCTTTTGCGAAGTTACTTGCGATAGTGAATCGGCGACATATTAAAAGAATCATTGCTTTTGGGCAAGTTTAACGGTTTCATCGGACAAGTCTAGTGATTTTGGAAGTCATCTTGGTTTGTGAAAATAAATCACGTCATTTTGACTCATCCCGTACGTAACAATATATCTTAGAGGACTCGGCTGCACCAACTGCTGGCGACCACGTCCCCGCCATGTTGGGTTGGTAGAGAGAGAGTGCAGCCTGCGCAGCCAATGGATATGATTCATTCGGTTAAAGTCTTGGGTGTGATGGACGTTACGATTGCTTGTATCAGGTAGTTAATATTAATTATTATTTTTGATTGTAATTAAAATCTTGTGTTGAATCGATCACTTCTTTTTTTTATATTTAATCTCAATCTTGATTCATAATAACAATTTATATAAGGTCTGATTATGCATAAAACAACTACGCTATATGGTAGTAAGTCCTTAGTCATATCACAACAGTATGGATTTACTATAAGAAATTTTCCATGGGCAGTGAAATTAATTTACTGTACCTTTTGTACCTTACACAAAACTAGAGATATTCCGTCTGTTTATCGGCTAAGTTCTTTTATATCAGCCAAAGGATTTTGAAGCGGTTTTAAACTAATGGAAAGAGCGATAAGCTAATGTAAATTATTATGAATAATTTGCAGAAAAAGATTTCATTCGTGAGCCGGGGACGGCTTGCTTGTATCTTTATAAATTACTAGCGACCCGCCCCCGGCTTCGCCCGTGGCGCAATTTTTATATATATGAACATTCCCCGTTTATCCCTCTTTCCATTAGTGAAAACCGAATTAAAATCTGTCTAACCGTTTACGCGTGATGCCCAGACCAAGGGAAATAGGGATTCATTTTTATATATAGAAGATAGATAGATTACTAGCTGGAGCCTGGGACTTCGAAAAATAAAAAATATAATACTATTGATGGCATATGAGTTGTGGGTTTCAGGGATGAATGCCCAGGTCTGTTGGAAATTCTTGCAAACGTGTATGTACTTCTTCTTCTAATACGGACTACACCACTGAGGATGTCAACCGCAGTTGTTGACGAAACGTTTGGAAAAATTTCCAAACAGACCTCGGCCATCATCCCGGAAACCTACAACTCATATGGATACCGGCCGAGAAAACCTACATTCTACTACTATTGATGGCGCCATCTATTATACTACAATAGAATTAGGTGAAGCGGCGAAATCTATCGGATTTGAATAGAACTGCTTGTTGATACACCTGTTGTATGGTATGCTACAATTTGCAAATATTCGGGAATCTGAGGGTAAAATTTTAACGAATTGTACACAAATATAGATTCCTCAGGAATCACTCTGATGATAAATTAAAACCGCATGAAAATATGTTCAGTAGTTTTTGAGATTCGAACATACAGACAGACGCGGCTGGGGACTTTGTTTTATAATACGTATTATCTTACCCGTATCCTTCAAGCTGAATTCGCTTGAGCTGTTTCGCAAATTAGAGTGAACAAACATGAGTATACATACACGTCATTTTAATTTAAGCAATATATGAATTCCCAAAAATAATTTAAATGCTTGGACATTTGAACTTCCGATTCTTATCCCGAGGATGCGGACGAAATTGCGGACAAAAACTAATAAAATGCTAAAGTAGGTACATTATATGCATACCTAATATTTGGTAAAATTTGTGCACAAATCCAAACCACTTCGGAGCTTGGTAAAACTTAATTCAATTAACTCACTCATTACTTATCTCAAACACTAACTTATCTTACTTAAGCTTCAACTTACCCGTTTCAATGTACTCCTCGTCGTAATAAAATTTGCATACAAAACGCTGTTGGTGCATCCAACCGGTTTTCTTGTCACGTACTATGAGAAGCATATATCGGGCAAAAATTCATATTTTATGCGTCAACATGCAATTGCTGGTATTGTAAATGCCCCTGAAACAGAATTGAATTTTCTATAGAGCTGAGTTTTGAAAATCAACTCTATTTAAAAGAAAGTATTTTTTTAAAATTTGTATAAGGCATAGCGATTGACCTAAAACTCACTTTTTTTAGAGTTCCGTACGTCCGAATAAAAAAACCGAATCCTTATAGGATCACTCGTGTGTCCGGCTGTCCGACAATTGCCCCCCCCCCCCGCCCTTATCTCCGAAACTACTGAACCTAAAATTTTGAAAAAAAATACATAAATTAGTTTTCTACTTATAGATTATATAGGAAAACCTATGAGAAGTCCATGATAATAAAATAATATGGTAAACCACTCAATATTGCGCGGATAGGTAACATCGTACAGAACCCTCTTGACCGTGACCGAATACAAATTTGTGCGTTTATGTATATCAAATAGACATTTTATGCTTACTGAGTAAATTCAGTCGAAATAAAATCGTGTATCAATCAAGACATGTTTGCCTTATAAATAAAATCAACGCCTAATAAAAATATACGTATGAGCAATAATTTACTCAATATTTATTGCTTGTATATTTCTGGAAGCCGTTGAATTATTTATATTTTTAAACGATCCTCGGGAACAGTTCTTTTTCTGGATGAAAGGAACTCTATGTCCTTTTCTTTATTTTTGACAAGGTGTATGCAAAATTTCTTGATGATCGGTTGAGTAGTGAAGACGTGAAAACAAATAACTCTTTTTTATATATTAAATCAAGGTAGCGCTTGACCACTATCTCACCTGATGTGAGGTGCAGATGCGGCTGAAGGTGGACCACGCTTACCCAGTAAATGCCCATTTACCCTAGTTTTGAAGACACCGAGGTTGTAGTTCTGTGGGAACACAGACGCAGGCAATGAGTTCCACTCCTAGCAGTCCGAACAAGGAAGGTGGAACTGAAACGCTTCGTACGTGATCGAGGAACATCGACCACGAAGGGATGAAACCCCTCCGCACGCCTAGTGGTCCGCAAGTGGAACGGTTCCGGTTGCTTACTTTCAAATTTATATAATTATTAGTTAGGATTGACAGTCAAAAGCGAGTCTTATCAGTATGTCTTATCGGTCTTATAAATCGCTCTAATTCGGATCAAGCGCTTTAAAACACCTTTTTTGGTGTTGGTGATTGGTACTCCTTGCCGGCATCTGTATTTCCGAGCTCATACAACCCAAATCTTTTCAAGGTTCGAGTGAATAGGCATCTTCTGGGTGAGCTCGCTCCATCGTCGGCCTCATCCTTCCTACGTGGATGGATGCTGATCAAGAGCAAACCCATCTTTAATAGAAAAATAAAATTAAAAAAAAAAGCTCTTACATATGTACATACAAAGTTCATCTAACTAAATAGATAGATGAAATAAAATTTCCACTTACAAATACAGCGAAGCTCTGATATTTTAGGTACTCCTTTCTGGCTTTGTACTTTGGGTTGCCATACGTCCCGTGTAAACGGGACGGTCAGCGCATTAACCATCCCATCCCGTATTACTAAATATCCCGTATTTCGACAAAACAATAAGTGCGGGGGCGCACGCATGAGAGGTGAACGGTGGCTTTTGATGGCCACTACGGTTGAAATCAGAGGGTATCTGTTAGAAAAAAACACATAGTTTGTCTCTCACTATATGTATACATTCGTGCTATATATGGTATAGTTGAAAAGCCGCGTGTCGACGTCAAATGTTTTTTTTTTTTCTTTCTTTTTTCTTTTTTCGTCCACATTCATACTATAACGGGTAGGATTCCCGTCTACTCTACTCAATTTATCTATTTAATTTGTTCTTTCTTATGTTTTATTTACAGGATTTGGGAGCAGATTTTATTTTTATTTACAATTTTCTCTTTTATTTCGCTTGATATTGTCTACTTTTCATTTTTTTACCTTAAATACTAGTTACATTATTCAATTTAAACATATGAATACCAGATAAATTATTAATTTTTAATACAATCACTTAAATACTAGTTACATTGTTATTGAAATTAACTCTTCTCGTCTCCCCCTCCTAAAGCCAAAATGAGAGGGAGACGGTGTTACCCCCGACAGAAGCATAGTCAGTCGGGGTTCAGGGCGACAAAGAGAGAAACCGACGCACGATCCTGGCCGTATCGAGCAGCACCGCCTTCTGCATTTGGGCCGGGACGGAACCGCCACGGAACCCCAACCGCTTCAGGTTACTATTGAGGCTGGTTGGGATCAACCCGTTGACGGATATAACGACTAGGATGATTTCAGTGGACGCAACAGCCCACATGTCAACAATCTCGTGGGCCAAGTCGAGGTATTTCCTCTTCTTTTCGATTTCAGCCTTCACGAGACCGTCATCATGCGGGATAGTTACGTCCAGTAAAAACACCCTCGACTGCTCCCCGTCCATCAACACAATATCAGATCTATTCGCTAAAATAGTCCTGTCTGTGATGATAGGCCGCTCCCAGTAGAGCTTGGACATTATTATTATCAGTATTATTATTATTAATGTAAATGTTGAATGTGTTAGATAGATAGGTATGAGTTTCGGACATCGGAAGAGAAAACGTCCTGTATTGGTTCCTAGAAGTTATGGCAACCCTATTTATACTCCAATTACAACGGTTAGTAACCACTAGTTAGTAGAACTAGTATTAGCAATTAGAATATTAATTCGTCTCACAACTAGCACCCCGAGGCCAGACAAAATCACTTATCTAACTGCACGCTTTAGGTGTTAGAAAAAAATCAATACCTATCCCAAACTGTCTTCAATACCGAAGCAAGTTGCGAACAAAAGTTTCGCTTCAATCGCTAATATTAAAGGCACATTTGTCATCTGTAATGCGATCTCGGAGTTGCTGCATCTATCTTGATAAAATGGAATGGCGCCGTGATCTGGTTCGGCGTAATAAAATTATATTTAATAAATACAGCGTCAATTTACACGTTTTACATTTATCTTCGACTAGCTGAGTCCGCAACTTCGTACGCGTGGTATTCGGTATAGCGCGTAACTTTTTTGTTTGTAAACCGATTGGAATGAAACAAACATGAATGTTACGGAAAGCCCGCTACAATACATCAGTGAAAACAGCATTCAAAACGGTTAAGCCGTTTCTGAGATTAGCGTGCACAAACGCACCAACAGACAAAAATTTTAAAACTATTTTTTTCACCTCTGTAACATAAGTACAATATGTACTTACAAATTTTTTTTTTTGAAAAAATATTTAATGTATATAGACAACGCTCCTTTACGATTTTAGATATATAGATTTATTAATGTGTTTGTTCTGTGATAGCGAGCTACAATGCCTAATTTATACGTAAGTATAATAATATATATTTATATATTATTATAAAAGTAAAAATAAATAGCTAAATGTGTTGCTAAGTGCAAAAATTGAGAACGGCTAGACCAATTTTCTTTTCAAATATTCGTTGAAGTCCGAGGAAGGCTCTGATGAAGTGCAGAATTGGAAAGTATCCAATTTTTCTTTTTCCTATTCAATGTTCCTATTGAAAATTCAAAGGTTTCAATCAAATATTGACGTCAAATACATCAATAGGGGATCGGACAGTAATCAGATTAAAATCTAAAATGTACTTAGAAAGAAAATATATAATTTTTTGCGATTATTTATCGAATAATAATTTAATATAATTCATTTAAATATTTTTAAATGAAGAAATAAAATTTTATTATTTACAATATTTTTAATCTATACTGAAACACCAATCGCAGTGCGTGACGTCATTTGTGGGCAATCATTGTCTTATGCCAATGCAACTGTTTTGTTATGATATGACCACAAATGACGTTACGCCATACGCGCTCTCAGATGAACTATCGTGGCGTTTTGGCGGCATTTTCAAACAAACAATATTAAAACATGATTTTGAGTACCTAAAAGGCTATAAATAAATAAAATAGTATTTTTTATGGGAATAAATATCCATGAAGATTAATTTAAAACACTTTCTGAAAATTTGTCCGATCCCCTATTGAAACACAATGTTTCAACGCCTAAGAAAACGCGGAGCATTCCCATTTCGGAACCTCCCCACCTCGGCAGCACCATCGAATTGTTGAGAATTTCGTAATTTAAAAGTACAGTCCTGTTCATGTTTATTTGCTCTTGGTTAGTTTTATTAACGAATTCCGAGGACTAAATCACGGACAAAAGCAAGTATCTTAAAAAAATTATGTCCTTTTTGCAAAACCTCATATGTCCGGAAGTACTTTATGGGCCATGAAACTTTGCGTACACGAGTACACAAAAGCACCTATCATCAGACGCTTCAAAATATATAAGAACGATAAAGATTTAATAAATGTTTTAACGTCTAAGAACACCACCAGTAGAACAAACAGTAGAATAATAACACCAATATGTGGCGACAGTAGCCAGCTAACATCAAAATTAAATGGACAGTTAACGTGCCTGCACAAAAGTCATATACATATATACTAATAATAAGTCATGTAAAAATTAAAATTAATATGACAATAAAAATATAAATTCAAGGAAAGGTAAAAAGAAAATTTATTTTATATAATAATATAATTATGTATATGTGTGTGTGTCCTTGATTGTCAAATGGCTAAATATTGACTAAACTGATCAATCTAGATTTTTATTATTTTTATATGATAGTACAACACATAAAAAAGTTACCGAAATCTTCTTCTTCTCTAATTGCCCTATCATTTTAAACAACGATAACGAAGTTCGCAACAATAAAATGTATGAGATGTATCACGTGATTTAGCGACGGCATATGTCAATCCCATGCAATTTATTGTTTTCGAACTTCGTTATCGTTTTAAATCGTTACTTTGACTAATGCCCTTGGACTCCCCAAAGTTGGCGATCACTCTCTCTATAACGCGCCACTGGCCCCCGCACTCCGTCAATTCTATTGACGGATGTTTCTCAGCTATGATATCTGTCTTCTGCCCACTCTTCTTCGCCCATCAATCTTGCCCCTCATGACCCAGATATGCAACTTTACGAACCCTACTGTTAGTACGAACTCTTCGAAGAATTTCTATATTGGAGACCCTGCTAGTCCACCATACATGAAGCATTCTTCTGTGTAACCACATTTCAAACATCTCCAATCTGTTTATGGTGTTTACTGGTGGATAATTAAGGATTATTATGAAATCTAGTATTTTTTATTTTTATTCCCTATTTAAAATGGTACCAGTGTTTTCGTGTGTAATCACTAAATAAATTGGTTGATGCGAGATGATGATAAAGTATCCAAAGAATAAAATTAAAAATATAATATTGGCGAATGATTGATTACTCGGCTTACCGGTGTCCGACGAAATAGCAGGATTATGGGAGATGAAAAATTTCCTCCAATATTTCCTTCACAAGCGTCTATACTTTTAATATTTTGCAAGAAACAGTCTTGACAGGTTAAATTGATTTTTTAAATACAAGTTCAATGCGGAAAAAAAAGATTATACCCACATATAATCTTTTTTTCAATATCCACCAATCACACTCTTTGACGCCAATTGTCAATTTAAATTAATTAAATGTATTTCGCCGTGGCATATGCTGTCTCACTACCACCATATACCTATCCACATGTCTGTCACTACCGCAAGCCACGCGACCGGCCATTTTATGAACCGCAGTCAGTCTAAGTAAGACATCGCAACATTAACACGTGTAGACTCATTCCGTCGATCTCTACCCGCGAGATTGAATTTATTTCATCTGCTAATGTTATCAGGCAATGTGCTTGTAGTTTATTTATTTGGTCACGCTTCCCGCTCCGCGAGTGTAATCATTAAAGTGGTGAAGTGCTGGAGCTTATGGACTCTGCGTGTGACGGTCCCGTTGCAGCCTTCGCCGCTGGAGGACCAATGACTTGGTGATTCACGAAGTGGGTGACGGATTTACCTTCATTTGCTCGTCCTTTGGTTACATGTACCACAAACGAAAAATACAGTCTACTTTTGTTATAATTGTTTGCCGTGATTACACTCATTTACAAAGTCACGCTGACACCGATCACATCTTGGATGATTAGTTAGGGTGCTTGCCTTAATTCTCTGTTCAATTCCTGGCTGGGTCAACTTTGAAAAATGAACTTTTCAAATTTGACTCCGGTCTGGATCTGGAAAGTACTGGCAGGGCACACTGCGTTTCGCAGTCATTTGGGCAGCCGTCTGGCGGCAGTAATCACCCCCTTACAGAAGACCACCATGAAATAACAGCACCTGTGTTGTTGTGTTTTCGGCGAGTGAGTAAGGGATACCAGAGCCCATTTCCCTATCCCGTCCTAATCCCTTATCCTTAATCCTACTAATAATCAGCTTGTATTTTAATACTGTTTTCACTAATAGAAAGTATGATAATTTGTGTACCTAATACATAATTTTCAGAAAAGCAAAGCCGTGGCCGGTCGCTAATACTTACTTAATAAATCTTATCTTACTGATATTATCAGTGCAAAAGGTATTGATAAGAATTTTAAAATTTGTTACTTAAACCGTTGTTGAACCGTTTTTTTTTTTCAATTTTAAATTGAGTTATACCAGTCAATAGTGACAGGACGCATTGGTTTTAGTAGAAGAGACCGTGAAGAGCGACCTTCACCGATCTGATAACTCGATGAGACATATTTTTATCAAGTATAATTAATAAACAAATATGCCATTTTCTTTCATCACCTTCACTCTTTTGATAAACGAATGAGTTTTATCTTAACTGATAGTTTTTAACACACAGAGTATGCCTAGGTGAGCTTGCCTATTTATTTCTGTGCATGGCTACCTGGCAAGCAGATGTGAACAGGTAAGTCAATATAGGTAACTACACCGATCTGTTAACCAATCGAAATTGATATCATAGGTAAGATATTTTAATATCCGTATTTCTTTCATCACCTTCAGATGATAAAACAAAATGGATTAAAATTAATTAAATTAAAAATAGCTATTAACACTTTTCTATAGGCAAGTCATTATAGGCATATTTGTTTATAAATTATACTTGATAAAAAATATGTCTCATCGAGTTATCAGATCGGTGAAGGTCGGTCTTCACCGGCTCTTAGACCATTTATACATAAATTAATGAAAGGCCCGGCCTCCACCGAAGCGGAGATGCGTACGGACGCCTCCAAACACATCGCTGCGCGTCGTCGCCGGCTTGTGAGTCACAGTTTACCATACAAATATGACACATCTCTTCGCTCCGCTCAACCGTCTCAACCGAAGGTGGGCGGATCGGAAATGAATAAATAACGAAATCCTATTGATTGTTTCTAACCACATTTCGTTCCGCTCGTCTCGTCTCCGCTTTGGTGGAGTCCGGGCCTAAAACCTTTTCATTAAATAATAATAAATATACACTTCAATATGAATTATTTCAGTTTGATATACAGTTTTGATATACTTATATCAACTTTTTGCCTTTGTAATAATTAATAATTAATCACATGTTTATATTAATGAAATATAATATAATATTTGTTAGATAATAATTATTATTTAATTTTATTTACGTGGTATATCTACGTACAGAAATTTTCAGCATATTTTTAAACATACTAGTGAATCTAATTTTGACAGCTACATAAGTCTTATGGTGAAATTAAGATAATTCATAAATATATTAAATATAGGCCTAAATTAATTAATTAATTAAAACATTCTAAATTAATTAAATATTAGGCCGAGGAAAAGTCTTTTCGCCTTTTCGCATTTAGTAAGTATATGCAACTTATCTTTGGCGCTACTATTTGTATCTGACTTAAGATGACATTAACAAGGGTACATTTTAAAAAAAAACACATATATATGTATATATATAATATACACACGCGCGCTGCAGCGAAGCTTAGCTGCGAAGGTGTTCTTATTATTTCAGTAAGGCTTACATTTATATTTTATACTTTTGACATGTTCTTCAGTTCGTTAACAAGCGGCAAAATTTATTACAAACTTGAGAACACATTTTATACATATATCAAAGAAAGGAACAAACCTGCTAAATATTAATTCCCTTCAAATCACAGTATGCCTAATAAAGAGTAGTTGATCTATAAATTACCGAAATTATCCAAGGCCGCGTTTCCACCTGTAAGAAAAACCTTTTGCGAGAAATCTCCCGTAACAGCTTGCATTAAATATGTTTATTTATTTATTTATAATTTTAACAATTTAAAAAGAAAACTAAATATACATTAATATAATGATAGCATTAAAAACCACCTAGGTTTAACCGTTTGCTATCATAATGCTTTAAATTATTATTAAAATATTAAAAGATTTAACATCTAACTATGTACAATTAGTTACAATGTTGATATAATCAAATACAATTTAAAAAATATTCCTTTAATTTAACTTTAATATTTTTAGTGTTTATGCTGTTACACAGATCTGAAGGTAGGCTATTATGTATGTAGCTGTATGATCTACCATTTATTGACATATATGATGATTAAAGGCCAGTGCAAAATGGAGTACGGCACGGAAAATTATTGCAATTTTTTTATAGAATTATATACTACCTCAAATGCTTTTAATATAATTCAAATTTTTTTTTACAGATTTATGCTGCGGAAACAATCGATGTGCTGTGGCATTCCGCAGTAGCATAACACAATGAAATTTGAATTACATTAAAAGCCCTTAAGGTTAAAAATTCCATGAATTTTTTTAAATATTTTGCCTTGCCGTCCTCGAATGTGTGCCATCCCTTAGATATGATAAACACCTTATTATTTTATGCTACCTAATAAGTATTAAAAGGCACTATGAGCTCTGAGTGTCTTTGATTGTGTACTACTAGTCCAGTCAAATTACGGCTCAAAATGGGTTTATTAAACATAAAATTATGTAGTTTGGGGATTATTAGGGATCGATAGGGGGTGCATTCTGAACAAAAATTCCAATTTGAGGGGTTCTCCGAAGGTCAGCTATACCTCATTTCGCTAAAAATGCGTTTAATTCGATATCTCGAAAACGGTTAGTGTTAGGCAGAAAATTGTAGAGATATTTTCCCTTCTAAAGTAAATTTACTAACTTTTTTATCTGAAACTTTTTTTTGTAGCATCAATATTTTTCAACTTATTACTTCCGAAAGGCAAAAATGTTCCTTTTTTTTTCTCCCTATTTTTTCATTTTTCGTCATTTCCTCCCCAACCGTTCAATTTTATGAAATTTTCCTGATTATCAAAGTTGTAGATCTTTTAATTACGAACAACTTTTGTCTAAAACTTTTTTTTCTACCAATACCTTCAAAGTTATATCTTACTTTACCGAGCGAAAACCGCGCCATTGTCACAATATCATCGACATTGTGGGTATTATTCAGTACTTGAAAGAAATATTAAAGTATTCCATGATCATTTATTAGTCAACTTACTTGAATAAAAAGGTGAATCGATTAAACCATTTAAATATTGTACTCCATTTAAATATTAAATATTGTAATAATTTAAATTTCATTTAAATATTGTACTTCTTAAATTTGGGTATTTTTAATTGCATTCAGTGGGATAATAATGTGAATAAGGATTAGAAAAAGAAGCAAATGAATGGCTCTGGTCTGGATCTGGAAAGTAGTGAAAGGACACACTTCGTTTCGCCTGGTGGCATTTGGGTCATTTGGGCAGCCCGTCTGGTGGCAATAACCACCCCCTTACATAAGACCGCCGTGAAATAACAGCATGTGTTCTGTTGTGTTTCGGTGAATGAGTAAGAGATGTCAGAGCCCATTTTCCTATCTAATCCCTTACCCCTAACCCTACTGTAGTAGACAGCGCACTTGCAGCGACTGTGGCGTTGCTTGTGTTATAGGCGACGGTAGCCACCTACCATCAAGTGGACCTTCAGCCTGTCTGCCGATCTTAACATAAAAAAACCTGCGTACTTTAGTTCTGAAAATTAATATAACTTAAAATGTTGATGGGCAGGTAGTTCCTTCTGGCACATGCCTTTGGACTTATTCTTGTAAGGCATTTATTGTTTTGATCCACTCACTGTTTAAAATATTTATCAAAAAAAAAAACGTTAAATTTTATGATACAACAGTAACCATGTTACACAATAATATTTATAAAAATTAAATAAACAAAAATAAACCCATACCTTGACTACTGTCTACTTATTATACTTGGTATACACAAAGTTATGTGTGTTCACACGAACTTCTTTCAAAGTATCTTCTTCACAAAGTTCTGTAAGGCGCGCGTATTCAATGATCCTACTGGATTTGCGTAGGAAACCAACATAGAATAATTTAAGTTACATATTTACGATAACAAGACATCTGTTAAGTGCCCATTTCCACTTTAGCGGTTAGCGTATTCCTATTTCTTTAGATAAGTCATTTACCTATTGAATTGACCCAGCCGCGTCTCGAGTAATCGCGCGTGACTCCAAATCTACCTAGCCGCGTGCGTCTTACATTCTCCTGCACTATTTAGTACTATTTAATTTGACTAGTTTTGTTACTATTCAGCGTATCGGTATTGAAAGAAACGTGCGAAGATTTGCTTTGTACAGACGACATGGCGTCGCAAGACATACGGAAGACTTTATAAGAGAAATTCAGCCTGCCATAAATTGAAAATGTTTGTGTCGTTTTCCAGTATAGTAGTACCCAACTGATATGGCTTACCGATGTACCTGCGCAGAAGACGAATTTTTAAAGCGTTGAAATGCTATCGACCAATCGGCACGCTCCACACACTGCGCGCCTTTTTCCAGTAACGCTATTGGTCGCCAGCTGTCGCCATGTGAGCGTGCGCCGCTTGGCATTAGTCAGCCGGACGGACCGAATTAACTCGTGCGAGTGCGACGGAACTAACAAATGCATTGTATTATGAACCTTATAGATATCGTATCTAAGGTTAATTGTAACTTTAAGCTTTCTTTAGTAATCGTCGGAGCCGTACATTCTTTTCTGCGCGAACGCAGATTCACGACGTGCCTTATCAATTGTGTACTACTATAACTCATTATAGAATGAGTAAAATGCTTTTATAATACGTTCCTTTAACAATGAATGTATCCAAAATCTATGTTTTCGTTATCTTCTTATTAAAAAGTAAAGACATGTTACTTCTTGTCCATTTTGACTACGAGTTGGTTTGATAGAATATAGTTGGGCATGCAGCTAGCCGCGCTGGTGGAAATAAGCCATAAGAAGATTTGCTGGTGGAAATAAGCTGTAAGAAGATTGCCAGGTTCAAGTATACTTTAGTTACTTTCACTGTATTTGTCCTATGGCAAATAGCTATCAGTAATTGGTTTACCTGCTAATTAGTAGTATGTTGGTTTAATATGTTTCGTTAATTAGTATGTTCACTCATTAGTTTGAAAACGAGTGAAAAACAAGTTAAAATTAACATTCTTATATTCTACTTCATTCGCTTTTGTGTATATTCTTCTATGTACCTACAGCTACCATTATTAGTCTATTTCGGCCCGATTTTTAATTTATATATTTTTAAACTTTAGAGTTTTTTAGCATTGTTTTTAATCCTATCAACATCGTAAACGTAAGTGTCCTAAATCATAGTATGTATCCTTAACGTGCACAAATATAAGCACACGTATAAAATTGATAAGCACTACTGCGCTGATCATAATCATAACCGACGACCTGATGAGGGCGGATGCAGGCTGCTTCTGATCGGTCCTTCCGGAAAATTAAGGGGGAGACCTTTATCTAGCAGGTGACGTCCTACGACTGAGAGATACATATATACTATTAGTTCCACATTGAAAATCGAAAAATACAATAATTTTAAACTGTCAACTTCAAATTTCACTAATCTGACAAAATAATTATAACAGAATATAACTGGTTCCCTCTTTGAAAAATAAAACCTAATATAACACCTCAGAAAATATATGAGTACCTAATATTATAAAGATCGCTGGGAAACCTAACATTTTTTTCAGGATAAAAAGTATTCAATATCGTAATCCTGGTAACAAACTATATGTGTGCTAAATTTCATCCAAATCCGTTTAGCCGTTTTCGCGTGATTGAGTAACAAACATCCAAACATACAAACATCCATGTAAGTAAAAATTGAAAATTGCTGCCCGCCTCTGTCTGTCTCTTTGTATATCTGCGAACTCCTTCTAAACCGTGAAACGGAATTTGATGCGGCTTTCACTAACAGTTAGATAATTTTTCTCTGAAGGTTTATAAATATAATAATAATTATATTGGATCCATGCGAAGCCGGAGGCGGGGCATAAACTAGGCAGCCAATGTGATTTTTAATTTCAACATTTTCTATACAGAACGAGACTTAATATTTAAAGTCTTAATGCGAATTAATATCTTCGATTTCTACAACCGAGTCGCAAGAAGGTCGAACATATTTATGCCTTACACAAATTTTACTGAAGCCCACCGTGAAATAACAGCACGTGTGCTGTTGTGGTGAGTGAGTAACGGATGCCAGAGCCCATTTCCCTATCCCCTCCTAAACCCTTATTCTTAATCCTACCGTAGTCGGCAGCGCACTTGCAGCAGCTTTGGCGTTGCTTGTGTTATAGGCGACGGTAGCCACCTACCATCAAGTGGACCGTCAGCCTGTCTGCCGATCTTAACATAAAAAAAATCAGTGGTGAAAAATAAATCTGTACTAATATTTATAAACAAGAAAGTAACCCCGTCTGTCTGTATGTTACCTTTGCGCGCATTAACATCGTGAAATTATGTAATGCACCTACATGATACAGGAGAACTTTTCTCTGGATACCTTTCACCCAGAAAAATAAATACGGTTCCCAAGTGAAAAATAAAAAACCAACGCCTGTCAAAACTATAACAGCAAAAGTATGAATATATTACCTATTATTATTGTTGACATATTTTTTTTTATTATTCAACGCATGGACTAAATTTTTTAAATTAAAAAACACTATTATTTTTTTAAGTAACCTAGATACGACGACACACTGCTGGGTGTTAAATCGATAAGTGTAGGCTCCTATTGACCTGTTTACTTTGATCTACTCCCCTTGTTACAACGTGCCTTTATATATAGTTTTTTTTACAGTACCCTACGCTGAATTTTTTTTTATAAAAAGGTTTGCAGGCAGGCTGACATTTTATCGCGTAGCTGACTCAAAAACATAGAGTTTGCAAGTGAAATACTAACTGTAATAATTATGAGGGTATGGTATTTGGCATTGCTGAATTAATCACCGAAACACAACAGCACAAGTGGTGGTTACTGCCGCCAGATAGACTGCTTAGTTAGTTCAGATCGCAGTCTACCTTCCCACTAATGAATCTCTACACTAATTACCTATCCTTGCTATTTTCTATTCAAATACTGTTGAATTTCTTATTTTTATGTAGATAGGCTGAAGGTCCACTTGATGGTAGGTGGTTACCGTCGCCTATAACACAAGCAACGTCATATAGCTGCTGCAAGTGCGCTGCCGACTACAGTAGGATTAAGGATAAGGATTGGATAGGAAAATGGGCTCTGGCATCCCTTACTCACTCACCGAAATAAAACAGCACGTGTGCTGTTATTTCATGGTGGTTTTCTGTAAGAGAGTGGTTACTGCCGCCAGACGGGCCGCCCAAATGACTGCGAAACGCAGTGTGCCTGCCACTACTTTCCAGATCCAGACCGGAGCCAAATTTTTAAAGTTCATTTTCAAATTTAACCTTGCCGGGAATCGAACCCAGGAATTTAAAAAATATACATTAAATGACATTAAATGAAGAAGACAGAATTTTGCGAACAACATAATGAATCCGGTTTTATAAATACGATAATTGCCGGTGTTGCCATAATAATTCATAGTAGGTACCCCAATATTCGTCGTCGTGAACATAAAGATAGGTCTATGTCATGACCGATATTTTGCGGTTTATAAGTAAATACTTAAGTAGGTAATGATAGTACGGGATACTAATTTTCCAAATCCCGACCTGCACTTGGCCTGTTTTTTAAGTAATACAAATTGTTCATAACCATTTAAGTAAAAAAATAGGGCAAACATTTTTTTGTTTAGGTTTTGTGTTCCGAGCTGTAACACTAAATAATTAGGGCTTTGAATCCAGATATAATAACACGCAAGTGAAATCGTAGCTAGTTGTAAGTTATACAGGCTTATATTGTACGGTTCGTCAAAAAAAAAACCATACAACGAGGGAAGACAAAACTGTTAAAAACGAAGGTTGCCGGAGCAAATCAAAGTCAAAGTCAACAACTTAGATGAGAAATAATTAACGAATGCAGAAGTTCAAGAACAAGAAGTTTACCTTCATCAAGAAACGGTCTTAGAAAATGAAATTACTTTTAAACAAATGTCTAATATCAATAATGTTTTAATGATGTCTATATATAATACATAAATTATAATCGTAAACGAGCCGTGTCCGTTAAATATTAAATATTTTGTTATGTGCAAGCATGTTACCGAGGTCAAAAAAATAGTTTTAAGAACTTTTGTTTGTGCTTTTGTTGAAATAACAGCACACGTGCTGTTATTTCACGGTGGTAAGGGGGTGGTTACTGCCGTCAAACGGGCTGCCCAAATGACTGCGAAACGCAGTGTTCCCTGCTACTACTTATTTTTATTCCATTTTATTAAATTTTATTCCATTGGGAATGAATCAGTACATCGAGCTCATTTAAATAATTTTATAACTCATGTATGTATTACAAGACAAGTAAAACTCATTAAGCGCACATCCTCGAAGAACACGGGGCTAACTTTTAACGTGCCTACTCGAAAACTTGACTCGAAACTTGTTCAAAAATTATTCAAATCAAGCGTAACGTGCCCCTCGTAATAAACCCCAATCATTTAGATTACAAAAGTGGGCTACAAAATTTAAGGGGAATGCCTTAACGATTCACATTTAACTACCCAACCACCCACTACCGTGTCTCCCCCCCCGTCTCTGTCTATCCGCATTCGTCACGAGCAAGATTTAAATATTTTAATGTTCTCAGATTTATCTTGCTTAAAATTTAATTTGAGAGATTTGGCAAGGCTCAACACCTACTGACAAAATGCGCTCAAAGTTCGACACGTCTCGTGAGAATATAAAAGTGTAACAACTAAAAATATTAAATTTAAATTAGGACAATATTTTTTTTAAATTACATATAAACTTATGTTATTTTTTTATATTAAAGATGAGTTTGCTCTTGACCAGCATCTATCCATGTAGGAAGGATGAGGCCGACGATGGAGCGATCACACCCAGAAAGAAAGAAAGAAAAACTTTTATTCACTGCACGAAAGACACTGACATTATAGAAAAACAGGACAGAGAATAATAAAAAACGTGTGTGTCCTCGTGGCAGCGAATCGGATACTGACTCGGCATTGTGCTGAGGTGCTGACAAACACCTACAGCGCTGATTTTCAGCCAGCACCGTATGTGACTCATTGAGCACCATACAAACATACTTTATAAATTACTATATACATATACATATACTTATACATACATACATGTAGACATGTAAATACATCGTAAAATACATAGGCAAGAAGTAATATAAAAAGTTATAACAAAATACATATACAATCTATATACAATGCACTGCTTCAATGACAGAGAAAAGGCGCGGAAATAATAAGGAAATAGGAATCAATAATAAATTTGGTAATTGCAGTAAACGTTACTTACATGTTATGCGGTGAAAAATGCTGGATGAATTATGAATTTTGGAGCGTCAACAAATAACTCCTTAGCTTTCGTCTAAAGGTATACCTGCTAGGCGCTCCTTGGATAGGAGGAGGGAGATCATTCCAGCACTTGGACGCCGCAAACCTGAAACTTCCTCGGAAGGCCGCGGTCCTGTGAACAGGCACGACAGCCGTCGCCCTTAGTCTGCGCACGCGTTTGGGCCATTGGAGCTTCCTGTATAGGTAGGACGGCGTTTCATGCCGCATCACCCCATACAGCAGAGTGGCGAGATGGAGGCGTCGGCGTGCAAACATGTTCAGCAGGCCAGCGGCGCTCAAGTACGGAGTGACATGGGAACGAGGAGGGATGTGAAAGCAAAAACGAGTGCATGCGTTTTGCACTCGTTGTATCAACCTCTTAGAGCGGCCAGTAATGCAGCCATCATACACGACATCACAATAATTTAATCTAGATAATATAAGCGACTCGCAAAGTGTGACACGCAAATCGACACTAAGGTAATTACGTATATTATGGTAACTTTAAGGCGATAGAAGCAGTTGCCTATTCACTCGAACCTTGAAAAGATTTGGGTTATATGTGCTCGGAAATACAGACGCCGGCAGGGAGTTCCAATCCTTAGCAGTGCGCATCACAAAAGATGTTTTAAAGCGCTTCGTCCGAATTAGAGGGATGAATGAGTCTATGTCCCTATCAATTTTTTTATCTTAAAAATCTTTCAAATTTGTTTCATAGTCGTCTCGATTTGGGTGGTATAAAAGGGTCATTTATTACCATTTCTGAAGAGTCATATTTTCTTATGTAATTAGTTCGTGGAAAAAAAGATTTGATAGGATTAGCAGACCTTTTTTTTACGAGGAGAAATCCATTTAGAGATTTCCTGCCGCTGGCTAGGCGGTAGGGGTATGTGGGGATCACCAGTGCTCCACGTTATGCTCTAGGTCATAGCGGCACTGGCACTACCCACTAAAACTCCCCGGTATCTCCTTGCCCTCCGAGAGGGATGGACCGGGCTCTGCTGAGGCAACAACTCCGATCTACCCCAGGGCAGCCTAGCCATTGCTGGCTAGGCTGACTCCAATGGGGCAATCCCCAGACGGGGGGGACCTTGTGCAGGCACACACAGCTAGTCAGCCATGTGCGCAGGTCCCCTAGCACATTAGAAGACGGGCTTGATATGCCCGCTTTCTCCTACCCACCAGCCTGCTTCTGAGGGAAGCGAGACCGGCCTCTTCCTCGCGCTCCCTCTCAGCTGCCTAGCATTAGCAGACCTAGATTTTATGACAAAAAATTATTGCTCTAGAAGCATTATCCAGGGAGAAAATAGGGGAATACATTTGTATGGAAAAACGCTGCTAGCATTCCCTGTTAACAGACGTGTGCCACAAACATTACGATAACTTTGTAAATTCCTTTTATTTTGACGCGTGACTTTGTGGGAGTAAAATCCACGCACCTTTTAATTCCGGGGAAAAGTATCACATTTCGCTTCTTTAATATTTTTAAGGAAAATCACATTTTCCTTGTTATATTGAACGGGATATTGTTTTGAATTGGACGTGTTTGTATAATATTCAATTATAATTAATTAATTATATAATATTTAAGTAGTGGCAGGGCACACTGCGTTTCGCAGTCATTTGGTCTGGCGGCAGTAACCAGCCCCTTACAGAAGACCACCGTGGAATAACAGCAGCATCGGCAGACAGGCTGACGGTCCAATTGGTGGTAGGTGGCTACCGTCGCCTATAACACAAGCAACGCCAAATCTGCTGCAAGTGCGCTGTCAACTGCACTAGGATTAAGGATAGGGATTAGGAATGAATAGGAAAATGGGCTCTGGCATCGCTTACTCACTCACCGAAACACAAAAGCACACGCGCCATTATTTCGCGGTGGTTTTCTGTAGGTGGTGGTTACTGTCTCCAGCCTCCACCCTACTAGAGCCAAATTTGAAAAGTTCATTTTAAAAGTCGACCCTGCCTCGAATCCTCAGATCAGACAAACAGATCAGACAACCTTGTTTGTCTGATCTGAACTCGAATCGAACCCGGGAACTCTAGAACAGGGCCTTAATGCAAGCATCCTAACCACTTATACAACGGGCTCGTCTATAATTCATTGTTTATTAACTAAATTGTCTTTTTGTAGATCTAAATGAGTGGCACCAACGAAACGGCTCCTTGTAAAGGCAACAATAACAGTATTTTCAGTGAAGAAAAATACATATCGTAAAATGAAAGCAGAATTGTAAGGGCTTGTTGTCTTAAACTCTCAACCCGTTAAGTTATGAAGTAGGGTTGAGTGCATTTCTGGGAGACCCCGATTGTTTTCTTTAGAGACGCTTCGATGGAAATATCAATGGAAGCCTTTTTAAATTAATTAAGTTGGCGACTTGGTAAAATTGAAAATAAACATAGTCATATTTTAATGGTTATTCGATACTAGCGACTCGCCCCCAGCTTTGCACGAATGCGATTTTTTTTTTCACAAATTATATACACAAACATTCCTCGTTTTTAGCTCTTTCCATTAGTGAAAATTATATAAAAATCCTTTAGGTGGTTTTTTTTATGTTAAGATCGGCAGACAGGCTGACGGTCCACTTCATGGTAGGTGGCTACCGTCGCCTATAACACAAGCAACGCCAAAGCTGCTGCAAGTGCGCTGCCGACTACAGTAGAATTAAGGATGAAAACACAGACTACAGATAACAACAGTAGGTTTAAAAGTAGTTAGCGGAGAAACAGACAGAAACACTCACCGACTTTATCTATACTAATATTATTAAGCTGAAGAGTTTGTTTGTTTGTTTGAACGCGCTAATCTCAGGAACTACTGGTTCGAATTGAAAAATTTTTTTTTTTCGAATAGTCCATTTATCGAGGAAAGCTATATAACATATAACATCACGCTATGATAAATAGTATTATATATAAGCAGTGTCCACTACCGCGCGCCCCATGCGCATGCCGCCGCCGCCAGGCCGAGTTCAGCTAGTTTTATATCTGTGTAAAAACCGCATTCAAACTTTTTCAAATTACGCTTATACGCGACCTGGAATCGTATCTGATGAAATTTCTATAAAAAATCGCAATATAATATGCATTTTTTTATATTTTCATACTATAGGTTATATAATATAATCGTAAATATGTATAACCGTAAAAAAATGTTAAATTAACAGCTACGGGCACTTTAAATAAACACCCGCCTTTTAGGCGCGCTCGTCGTGACGTCACAGTCTACAATAACAATCAAATGTTTAAAATCACAAACATCTTTGTGCTTTTTAATGCTTGTTAAAATTTCATAGATGTCGCATTCGAACTGACCGTTTCAAGTATTTTGAATTTCCCGCAATTTTTTTGGACTTTTTTAAAAATTAATTTCTTAAAGAAAAAGAAATAATATTAAAAAAAATATATTTACATAGACATAATTCTAAAGCAAAAATGTTGATAAAAAAAATATTTAAGCCTTTTTGGAATCAGACCCATATTATTTTTATGAGGTACTGGCATTTTTGGCAATTATTAAAATTGTAGACACTTCTTTTTATTATTTATAGAAGGTTCCATAGCAAAGTTTATTCTTTATAACCCACACTATCAACTACAACAATAAAAATAATTGCGATTTTTACAGAGATGACCGGGTTCGATTCCTGTTCGCATATGAGCGTAATTTAAAAAAGTTTGAATGTAGTTTTAAAATTTTCAAAAATAGAAGCTTTAGTTCCTAAGAACACATTTTCGTATATTTTATGGTTTAAGATTTCCCCTCACCGACCCATGTGGATTGATCACCCTGTTTAGATCAAATAAATACTATATTATCCCTTGAGTACAGAGCCCATTTCCCATATCCCCTTCTAATCCCTTATCCTGCAGTCGGCAGCGCAGTTGCAGCAGCTTTGGCGTTGCTTGTGTTACGGTAGCCACCTACCATCAAGTGGGCCGTCAGCCTGTCTGCCGATCTTAACATAAAAATAAAAAAAATTAGAATAACATTCATTAAAAAAACACAGGTGCCTGCCCATTGGGTTGATTCAAAAAGGATATGCCATTGTATGCTCCAATTTGTACAACCTCGGAATTAAGGATAAAATTTAACAAATTATACAGGAATAGATTTCTCAGGAATCACTCTGTTGATTGATGGAAACCGCATTGAAATCTGTTCAGTAGTTTTTGAGATTATGGCGAACCAACATACAGAAGGTAGCCATGCAAGCTGATGATGTACTTTAGAATATCAATTTGAAAATATCTATCATCGCATCGGCTATTAAAGTATACAACGCTAAAGGGGTTTCGAATGTTAGCAGCGATCTTTATTATCTCTGTTCGATAACTCATTTTGTATTGGACTCGGTTGATCTCTAAGGGGATATACTATTATAGGCAAATGAATTACCGTATAACGTACATGTATTCGATCTAAAAAGTCTTGAAAGAACAAAAATCAATTGATTTGAACTGATTGATATCTTTCATTGCCGCCAATACAAATAATTGCAGACAAATTTAGCTACCGTGTAAATTCTTTGTAATAGCGACATCTAGGCATCGATATGTCAAGAACAAGCGGCCCGTCCCGGCTTCGCACGGGTGGGGACATGTTAATTTTACATTTTTGAGTTTATTCGTGGAAAACGGCAATTTTTTATGGAGGTGGGTAAAGGGCGGAGATGGGGGGAGGGTGAGTAGCCTATGTTACTCGCTGATAATCTAGCTTTTTATAGGTGAAAGAATTTTTAATATCTGTCCAGTAGTCTTTGAGTTTATTCATTACAAACATACATTGGCATGGAGGGGGGTAAAGAGGGAGATGGGGGTTGAGTAGCTGTTACTCTGTGAAAATGTAGCTTTTTGTAGGTGAAAAAAGAAAATTAAAATCGGTCCAGTACTCTTTGAGTTTATTCATTACAAACATACATTTGCATGGAGGGGGGTAAAGAGGGAGATGGGGGTTGAGTAGCCTATGTTACTCTGTGAAAATGTAGCTTTTTGTAGGTGAAAAAAGAAAATTAAAATCGGTCCAGTACTCTTTGAGTTTATTCATTGCAAACATACATTTGCATGGAGGGGGGTAAAGAGGGAGATGGGGGTTGAGTAGCCTATGTTACTCTGTGAAAATGTAGGTTTTTGTAGGTGAAAAAAGAAAATTAAAATCGGTCCAGTAGTCTTTGAGCTTATTCATTACAAACATACATTTGTATGGAGGGGGGGTAAAGAGGGAGATGGGGGATGAGTAGCTTATGTTACTCGCTGACAATGTAGCTTTCTATTAGTGATTTTTTTTAAATCGGTCCAGTAGTCTTTGAGCTTATTCATTACAAAAATACATTTGTATGGAGGGGGGGTAAAGAGGGAGATGGGGGATGAGTAGCTTATGTTACTCGCTGACAATGTAGCTTTCTATTGGTGATTTTTTTTAAATCGGTCCAGTAGTCTTTGAGCTTATTCATTACAAACATAGATTTGTATGGAGGGGGTAAAGAGGGAGATGGGGGGACGAGTAGCCTATGTTACTCGCTGATAATGTAGCTTTTTATAGATGAAAGAATTTTTAAAATCGCTCCAGTAGTTTCTGAGTTTATTCATTACAAACATACAAAAATGCATACATAAAAATCTTTTCTCTTTATAATTTTAAGTATAGATAAAGGGATGGACTTTTGCGTCTTCTAATTAATGAAAGATACACAAAAGCATACGTGATATTATTTCTCAGTCTCACCTGTAAGGTGATGGTTACTGACGCCATTCGAACTGCTCAGTTAATTCATCAAACTTTCCTAAAAATCCAGTTGTTAGAAACGTGATTCTTTGAATTGAGTATTTGCGGGAATATCTGATTGTGTCTATTTAATGTATAATCACGTCCTTTGCTATTTAAGTAACTATTGAACCGTTAAAACTGTTGCATAAAAGAACAGCTTTGTAATAAGAGAAATATTAAAGAAGAAAATAAGAAGGAAATCGTCTCTATTTAATAGAGTATTTTGTTGTAGTAATTCCGAAGACCCATTGAGTTGTAGACTTCGAAGTAAACGTTTCACATAAATTGCGTACTGTCCAAGAGAGAGAACCGGTATTCGTATTAGGGACAAGTCGTTCAATGCCACAAAAAAAAAGTGTGTGTGTCAGCTCCGACGCACGACTGGAGTTTACTCCTTTAAATGTATAAAATTTTATGTATAAAATTTTACTCGTGTGAATAGATAACTGGAAATTTAATTAATATTTTATTTAGTTACATTCTGCATACTCAGATGTCACGTGTTCCAACAAAAGTTATGTTACACAGATGTCACTACATTTTAGAAGTTCAAACAGTTCATTTTTAGGGTTCCGGATGTCCGAATAAAAAACGGAACCCTTATAGGATCACTCGTGTGTCCGTCTGTTCGTCGCTCACAGTCAATTATATCGGAATCTACTAGACCGATTAAGTTCAAATTTGGTAGACATATCAATTTCTGTGACCCAAACGCAGAGAATAGATGAAATCTGTATATGGGAGGTCATTTTTGGGGGGAAGGTGGAAAACTGCATCGTGTGACATATCAAAAGGAATGTCTTATTGTGAAGATCTTAAATGTATTTTTTTGTAATTTTAAAATAAATAGTCCCCTTATCTCCGAAACTACTGAACCAATTTTGAAAAAAAAATACAGAAATTAGTTTTCTACTTATAGATTATAGGAAAACCTATAAGAAAACCATATTAAAATAACATGGTAAATCACTCAATATTGTGCGCATAAGCAACATCGTACGGACCCCTCTTCAGGAAAGTTCAGCTCGCACTTGTCCCGTTTTTTTCGAAGACAGATCGCTTTTAACCAACAAAAAACTCTTTGAATATTATGGTAGACAACGAACCAGCGCGAGTCGAGCTGGCGAAGAGGCACTCACATCTACCGGTAGTGTCTTGACTCCTCTCCTTGATATACCAGTATGAATATTAGATATATACGGTATACCCTACAATACTCAAGCGTATAATACTCAAGCCTTAACTAGATTACATAATACGTATATAACGTCCGGCAGCCAGCGACTCCTCTCTATTTGTTCGCGTATCGTTGTATAACTGGAGTGAACGCGTCCTACTCAGTGTCTACCAGTAGCCTCTATCATATTATAGACATTGTTTTCTTGTTAGAGTACGTTTAATTGTTTACTAGATAGGTTTAGAGACACTGTAGACTGAAACTATTTCTACTGACTTAAGAACAACGTAAGAGAACTGTTTCGTTTTGAAATTGCTAGTATCAAATTAAATTATTTGTAAACGTTTATTAGGAAACTGTATGTGGTAACATCTGACGAACGGCATAAGGTCAGTTGGACGGGATAGCTAAAGCTAAAAAAGATAAAGCTCCTAAAAACATGTGCGATAGCTCATTGGAGTCGAAATGTTGTACAGAAAAATGTATTTAAATGTTTTACTAGCCCATAAAAGGTATTTAGTTTTTCGCTAATAACTCAAAAATTATAAACGATATCGAAAGTCGAGAAAAGAAATTCTTAAAGAAGAGGAAATTTCCGATAAAAAAACTTTTAACTTTCACTTGTCTATCTCTATTATTTATAATTTTAATTTAACGCTAAAAATAGGTTATTTCAAGGACACTACGGCTGCCCTTAAACAGTGCACATCATAATTAAATACTAGCTGAACTCGGCCACGCTTCGCTGCGGCCCATACGGCGGCGGCGTGCGCATGGGGCGCACGGTACTGGACACTGCTTATATAATGCAATTTGTCGTAGCGTGATGTTATATAGCTTGTAGCCTTCCTCGATAAATGGACTATTGAAAACAAAAAGAATTTTTCAATTCGAACCAGTAGTTCCTGAGATTAGCGCGTTCAAGCAAACAAACAAACTCTTCAGCTTTATAATATTAGTATAGATATTTTTTATAGTGTGGACGTACATGTTGAAGATAATAAAATCCAAATATTATTTACAGACAATTGCAAAGAAAATATATAAATCTATCAATTTATTTTTTAAAAAGTTAGGCATTTGTTAATTAAATATTATTTTCCGAAATTCAGTTTACATTAAAAAAGGTATACTTAATTGTTTAAATAATAGCTCTAAATATACTTTTTACTTCATTGAGCTTTTCTTATATGTACACTAATAAGATTACACTATAAAAGTTTTTAAAGGTTTTTTATTTAATTTATTATAATCCTTACATTTTAAAAAAAGTTAAATTATTTTATTTTGAGTTCAAAATAATCACAATTATTTTGAGGTTTTCCTTTACTTTAAAAAATTGTAATAAATATAATATCTCAACTACCAATACTTAGAATATACCTACAGAGTTATATATAAAGTTATAATTAAAGTCTCTGGGAAAACTCGGCAACGAAAATTGTAAAACATCATACAGCGATTTCCTGAAGTCAAACCTATTGTAATGCTTTAAAACACAATTTGAAAAGGACGCCACAATGAGTCATGAGAGTGTAAAACTTTATGCGCAGAGAGTTCTCAATTAATGAATAATTGTTTATTTATTTTGAGTGACAAGTTCCAAAAAGTTTCAATATAGCCTCGCATACAAGTATTAGTGATTGTCATATCAGTAGACAAAAACATTGATAATATTATTAGAACAGATACATCAATTTGTCTAGATTAGTAATGTTTTCTTGGCTCCGATTCTGAACCTAACTTGTAAACTTAAAAGCGACGAAGATACGGAGTTTTACCAATTGGTCCGAATCCGAAAGTTGGACGCAGTGCAATTTATGTTTCAACTTTCCGTGCATTCGTTGCAGGTCAATACAATAGAGTTTACGGTTGGTTGCACTCTAACTATGGCTGTCCAATTTGTTGTAGCACCTATTGTAGAATAGCACGAACTCCGTCATCTTTATCTTCGTCGCAACGTCTCTTTGTGACTTTATCCGAAGAATTGTTTTAAGGTGCTCCCTCACCGGAAACATTCGCCTGTAATGTAACATTTCAGATTCGATTATGAGCATTACATTACAATAATGCCTCCCTGACTGACGAGCATTCGCCTGTAATGTAACATTTTAGATTCGATTTTGAGCATTACGATGCAATACTGCCTCCGTGACTGACGAGCGTTCGCCTGTAATGTAACATTTTAGATTCGATTTTGAGCATTAAGTTACAATAATCCCTCCCTGACTGACGAGTATTCGCCTGTAATGTAACATTTTAGATTCGTTTTTGAGCATTACATTACAATAATGCCCCCGTGAATGACGAGCATTCGCCTGTAATGTAAAATTTTAAATTCGATTTTGAGCATTACGTTACAATAATGCCTCCGTGACTGACGATCATTCGCCTGTAATGTAATTTAGATTCGATTTTGAGCATTACGTTACAATAATGCCTTTGTGACTGACGAGCATTCGCTTGTAATGTAACATTTCAGATTCGATTTTGAGCATTACGTTACAATAATGCCTCCCTGACTGACGAGCGTTCGCCTGTAATGTAACATTTGAGATTCGATTTTGAGCACGGGGTTTTGTTGATTTCACAATGTCAGAGAAAGCGGTTATTGTGCTGAGCGTGGCAACATTAATTCCACATTGTTATGTACGTAAAAGAAATATAGAAGAAAGAATGTCATGAATTATTGACAAACCGGCGAATTAGAAATTGACAAAGAACAATGGCGAACTCCCATACAAATTTTTGTTGACTTCATTTTTTGCGTCTATGTATGAAATATATAGAAAAGTGTAGAGTTTTGATTCCTGAACTGATTGGTCTTTGATTTAATACTAAATAAAGTCTGCAATTTAAGATATCCTCGTTTGAAGTTTTTGAGGTTAACGTATTTTTAGATTAAATTGGTACAGAACTAAATATTTTTACGTATATATTACATATGACATTTAGTTGTGTGTTCCATTTTTATTATTTTAAAAGGTAAATACATTTCCAAAATAAACTAATGTTGTGAAAAAGTATTAGCTTAAAAGTTGTGAAGTTAAGCCACAGAGTGCACAAAGAAAACTAAGTCATTACAAATACTAGACTAATGACGATTTATTCATTGTTTAATTTAATATTTATAATAATTTTCAGACTTAGATTTGGCATTAATGTAACTTGAAAAAACTTGTAAAAATATTTTTCTTCTATTTATATTAATGACATTTAAAGACGCTTGAAAATTCTTGCAACAATTATTTCGCCATAGTTCTTTGAACGAAAAACGGTAATAGCGACTTGGCTATAACAGTTAGACACATAGCCTCGTAAACTTTTTTGTTGGTAAGGATGAATAT
This sequence comes from Bembecia ichneumoniformis, assembly GCA_910589475.2. Classification (NCBI taxonomy): domain Eukaryota; kingdom Metazoa; phylum Arthropoda; class Insecta; order Lepidoptera; family Sesiidae; genus Bembecia; species Bembecia ichneumoniformis. Next base: position 3,246,983 of record OU342545.1, read on the forward strand.
TATAAACGCATAGTAAATACATTATTTTATGTATCGTCAATAGTTTTCGCAGCGCACGCCAAATAAAGACTTTTATATGTATATAAATATTTTATAACCTTAATCCTATTAAGATCGGCAGCTCACATTCAGCACCTGTAGCGTTGCTTGTGTTATAGGCGACTGTAGCCATTTACCATCAAGTGGACCGTCAGCCTATCTGACGATCTTTACGTTAAAAGAAACATAAGTTTTTAATAATGCTTATTATTTGTGTATTAAAATGTTATCCCTTAGACAGAAGGATTGAACTGAATTAGGGATGAGCCCTACCGTCCTTGCCCACAGCAGACAATAAGATTAGCTTTCTTTTCATTCGAGAAATTCATTAAACTCTTTAAATCTCATGAGCTTTGTTAAAGTAGTATATGGTTATATTTTATACTTGCTGGTGACCGCGTTGATAAATGAATAATATAAAACCTGAGAAAATATTTGAATAATATAATGCCTGACATCTTTTTCGCTGCAACGATATTTTATGTTTTTAGATGATCCCACGGGAACTTAACATTTTTCCAGGATAAAAAGTATCCTATATGTTAATCCTGGTGATAAACTATCTGTATGCTAAATTTCATCCAAATCCGTTTAGTGGTTCTTACGTGAAAGAGTAACAAAGATACCTACATCTCACAGACTTGCATTTATAGATAACTAGAGACCCGCCCCCGGCTTCGCCCGGCGTGCAATTTTTATATATATGAACATTCCGCGTTTATCCCTCTTTCCATTAGCGAAAACCGAATTAAAATCGGTCTACCCGTTCACGCGTGATGCCGTGACCAAGGGAAATGGGCATTCATTTTTATATATAGAGACTAGCGTTCCGCCCCCGGCTTCGCCCGGGATGCAATTTTTATATACAAGCACATTCCCCGTTTATCCCTCTTTCCATTAGTGAAAACAAAATTAAAATCGGTCTACCCGTTCACGCGTGATGCCGTGACCAAGGGAAATAGGGATTCATTTTTATATATAGATAGAAGATAGACTAATAACTATGGAACGTTCTGGAAAAAGCGTTCGCGCAGGCCGAAACTCTCGAACGTTCTTCCCTAGCGATAGTAGCCACGCCTCTTCCCGACTAGTGTCGAAGGAAATTGGTCCTTATGTTTACAACACAGAGTTTACATTTCAATAGAAACAGCATTCCCGAACTTTCAATGCCTTGTTTACAATCTTGTTTACATTTTCAAGAAAATTCGAAATACATCTAGGCATTTGGCGCCAAGAATAAATAAGAGTGCAACTGGCCTAGATGTGGGAGTTGTGCGACAACCAGCGATACAAAAGCGACTCTTCGGAGCTTTTGCGAAATTACATGCGGAAGTGAACCTGCGACACATTAAGGGAATCATTGACGACTTTTGGAAAGCTTAACGGTTTTATCTGACAAATTTTCTGTTTTTGACAGTCATCTTGGTTTGTGAAAATAAATCGTTCCTTTCGCCCTTACACGCCATTTTAACTCACCCCGCACGTAACAATAATTGGTGACATTCACAATAAACTTTAAAACTATTAATTTAAAGAAAACTTAATACAAAGCAACATTTGTCTTTTTTAAATACAGTGCGCAGGTTTCCTCACCTGAAATCAAGATTTTTAATCAAAACGTGAATTTGAAAAACCAGAACTGCCTGCGCCGTTCGAATCTGCCACCGTGTGTCTTCAGGCAAATATTCGTTGGGCTATTCTTGATTCTTAGTCGGTATAAATATTCTTAGTCTTCTATTATTATTAGGTATAATAATTCTTAGTCGGTAATTCTATTGATTTTTCTGAGAATAATAATAATATCGCTTCCTAAAGAGTAACGATTTTGTTAATGAGTAAGATTCATCATTTGCCTATTTCTGTCTCGATAATACGACAGGCTCAAAACATTTCAATTTAAAATAATCTACCGTACCTACGTTCAAATTCGATTAAATTCACTGACAAAAACAGAAAACAATCCGTCGTCAGCATTTTATTGCCAAAACGTATTAGAAATTACATTTTCGATTAATTGTCACAGTAAATTATTCAAAACAATTACTCTCATTAACATGTTTACGACACCGTAAACGAAACTCATTATGAATTCTAAAAACGAAGCAATTCAATCAAAACGTCACAGTGGTACATACCGTAGAGGTATGCCTTTATAGGTCCTTTACTGCCTCTGTCATTCAAAACTCTCATACAAAATTAACCCAAAGAAATAAACCGAGTATTCAAAAGAAATTTTATAGTCCATAAAACTACACAGTACACATTAATACAGAATATAAACCAGTGGTTGAAGTAGACAAAAGATTGTTAGGGACGCTGCTCACTGCAAGAGGTGCAGCGGCCTCGACGCCGCGAAGAATTTGAAAGCAGTTGCCTATAGGCAGACAGGCTGACGGTCCCCTTGATGGTAGGTGGCTACCGTCGCCTATAACACAAGCTCCACGGCTGCTACAAGTGCGCTGCCGACTACAGTAGGATAAAGGATAAGGGATTGTTAAAGGGGTTAGGGAAATGGACTCTGGCATCCCTCACTCACTCATCGAAACCAAACAATTATATCAACTGCGCTAACAAATCGCCACTTCAGTGCCGACCAGGTCTGTGAGCTGTAAGCGCGTTGCCGTTATAATCAATTTAAAAATCTGTTTTGTATCCAAAACTTAGTTCCAATGTCTACTTGTGCAGTAAAATGGTGTGGAAAGTCGTCTAGAATATCTAGTTGCCAAAAAGATGGCATAACGTTCCCAGGTAAGTAAAATGTTTCATATTCTAATAAACATTTGCTGCATACCGGAGGTCAACTTAATCTGGTAATAAATGGCACGTGTAATGCTAGTGTTACTATTGATTTGCTTCCATATAGGCGATGGTAGCCAAGTTTCATCAACCTGCATGCATAACGACCTATACTTAAATTATTCACTAACAAAAATTAATAAACAATAACTAAAAGGTTGTTTTCGAGGATATTAAGGAGATTTTTATTTTAATAATTCCCAGTTAGGATGTTCATTGTGCCAATTTATTTTAAAAGATTTAAAAGGTTCATTCTTAATAAATGAAAAAAAAAATTAATTGAATAATCTTCATTATTTGTAATGATCACATACTGTTACCTCTGATCTACTATACTATGGCAGTCGGGAGTGACTAACGTCATGAAATTGGTTTGCAGGATTTATTCCTTGATAATACATTTTATGCGATTACTCTGCGAGATGAATTCAGTTCTTGCTTTTTACGAGTTCTTCATTGCATCAAACAGTTCTTATGAATACGATGGAATTGCTTGACTTTAGTATGAGCACAAGATTTACAATTATGTGATCGCGATTCTACGACCTTAGTAGATACATAAAGTGGTGGGTATTATGAGTTTAATAAATACTAGGCATTAAATCGTTAGGCATGATATAATAGCAAATAAATGAATTATTATTATTATACATTTATTCCTTTCTTTTATTAATTCTAAATTTTTTACAATATATATAAAAACAATAAATATTATAAAAAACTTAAAACTAGTATTACGCAGATAGCGGGGTAAGGCCCAAGCCACCGGTGGGGCTTATTATTATTATTAGAAATTTAATGATAATAAAGTTTAGGTAAGATTCAGCAGCAGCAGCGAACAGCAGGCGACGCTACTCGTTCTAAGTAGGTGCTAGGGATCTCCAATTTTTTTTGAAAATAAAATACAGCCATTACAAATTGACTCTCCTGATTGCGAAGTCTCCTGAGCATAAGAGATATCCATCACTTGCTCATGAATTGCGCCAGGTACGAAAAGGAAAGAGCTTCATTGATGGCATAGGCAAAACATAGGCGCTCTTAGTGATCTTGTTGCGGTACCGCATTGTGATGCGACAAATGAATGTTCACGCTTCAATGAAGCTTTTTTTTTTTATTAAAGATGGGTTTCCTCTTGACCAGCATCTATCCATGTAGGAAGGACGAGGCCGACGATGGAGCGAGCTCAACCAGAATATGCAGGGAATTCCAATCCTTAGCAGTGCGCATCGCAAAAGATGTTTTAAAGCGCTTGGTCCGACTTAGAGGGATTTCGACAAGGTGAGGATGGTAACCAGCCGTACGTCTACATGTCCGATAGAAGAAAGCATTATATAATAATGTTACAACAACATATATAATAATGCTTTTAAGCATTATTATAATAATGTCGTTATTATTTTGCTCAAGGGAAGACTTTGTAAGTCATGCCTTAGTAAGTCCTAAAGATAGTAAAAAAATCCATTACAAACAAACATAAAATCAAATCTTTTTCTCTTTATAAGTGTAAATAGACACACATGTGTAATAAAAGTTTGTCATGCAAACAATCCACTCTGCACTCTCCATTCGTAATGTCCGTGAATATTGTAGTTTTTTTTTAGGAATGTCCACCTTTTGCGGCTCGCGTTTTGTAAAGGGGGTGGAACTCCCTTTGAGTTGCGCATACAAAATTAGTTTTGGGAAAACGTGCTGAAGCATTTGTTTTTATTTCTATTTCAAGTATAACATATCTATTAATTCTATTTATTTATATTATTATAAACACAAATGTTTGTGAAGATGGATGTAAAAATAAATGAACAATAAAGATTGAATAAGTATATTATGTTTCAACGTCTTAGAAAGAGACTCCAAAACTTCGTTCTACTTAGTGCCAAAGATTATATTATTTATTTATATGTAAGGATGTATGAATTTAACTACTGAACGAATTTTATACATGAATATAACACTTCGTAACTAATGTTATAAATCATTGAAAACTAAGTTTGTTACGCTCTCACGCCTTAGGCCGGCCAAATACATACGTTTTCCGTATTCGATTTCCGAGTTCGTTTTCCGTATTCGGAATTCCGTGTGCCTAGCGCAGACGTTAGGAATTTGCATTCGGAATATTATACTGCCAGTACGTTCAGTGGTGGCTTCGTGAACGCACGACGATGGAGAACAACGATTTAATTGCGATTGCATTTCTGTTATCATTATCAAAGAAGAAAAAGAAACGTCGGTATTGGGTTCATCCGTTAAACGCTCGAAGAAGCAACGAGAATCCATTTTATCTAAAGAGAGAGCATATGTTGTGTATATTCCATAAGCAGGGATTTTTTCAACAGCTAAAATTAATGTTTTTGCTTCACACGTTGTCTTGATGCACTCGTGATGAGGCGTGAAAAACGCACAACACATCCAATACGCACAGCGTGTGGCGCGGTTTCGAATGGAAATTTCCGAACGTGTGCGCCGAAACAAACAAAATGTATGCAAACACTGCGTGCCGCATGGCGTCATTAGGTTTTTTCCGCATGGGGTTTCCGAACGCTCGGGCCCACATTCGAAGTACGGGAATGTGTTCGGAAAATAAATGAATGTGTACCGCAGTCAATGTATTTTCTATCGATTTGATGGATTCGGATCTCCGACCGCAGAAAACGAATTTGGAAATCCAATACGGAAAACGTATGTATGTAGCCGGCCTTAAAACCGATTATCATGAAATTTTTGATACACGTTTTTAGGAGTACAAAAAAGGTATGTCCTTTCATCCAGGAATAAAGTACTATTCCCGAGAGACGCAGACATAGTCACGGACAAGAACTAATAGGTTATAATTTAAAAAGTGGACGTAGTCGAGGGCAATATTTAAAATTTTTATTTTAAAATAAAATAATTTGCAAAATATTTTACACTTAGTTTTCCAATATTCCTGTTGTTTTATTGGGAGAGCCTATACAAATAACCTCGAGGTTATTCTGAAACCCAATTATATCGTGTTTATTATAGGTATTACCTAAACGTAGCCTTTTCAATGTTATTTTAAATTTTTGATTACAAATTTAAACCCTAAAAAACAATAAATTTTAATAATCGTATTACCTATAGTTTAACTATGTTGTTACTTGCGGGGTGACTTAAAAGGTAGTGTAAAGGCGAAAGGAACGATTTATTATCACAAACCAAGATGACTTCCAAAATTACTAAACTTGTCCGATGAAACCATTAAACTTGCCAAAATTCTTCAATGATTCCCTTAATGTGTTGCCGGTTCACTGTTGCAAAAGCTCCGAAGAGTCGCATTCGTATCGCTTGTTGTCGCACCACTAACTCATCTCGCCCGCCTGCTCTCTTATTTATGTTTAGCGCCAAACGCCTCGATGTATTTCGAATTTACTAGAAATATAACAAGATCGTAATCAAGCCATTAAGTACGGGAATGCTATTTCTGTTGAAATGTAAACTCTATGTTGTAAACATGAGGACCAATTAATTTCCTTTGACACTAGTCGGGAAGGGGCTTGGCTACCATCGATAGGGTGGGACGTTCGAGACTTTCGGCCGGCACGAACGCTTATTCCAGAACGTTCCAAGTAATATCTCGCAGTGTAACCCTGAGCATAGCCCTCTCCATAGCTTACGAGGACCATAGCTAGAAACCACGTTTCAGAGCCATATGTAATCACTGGTAACACACATTGGTCGAAATTGTTTTAAGACACTGACGAATTTTGGACGAGGAGATATTTTGGAGCTTCCCGGACGCTGCCCATCCGAGCTGGATACGACGATCTCCTTCTCGAAGTTGGCTCTACCTAGTTTTACTGTTTGTCCCAAGTAGACAGTACTCATCAACAACTTCGAGAGTTGAATCTCCAACATGGCACTCCAAAATGGGCACAAAATGGACTTAAACATAACTTTTTTCTTGTCCATATTCATCTTAAAGCCCACCCTTAAGAGGCCATCGAGCATACAACGCTCATTTACAAAAGGCATACAAGGCCTTTTATTTCATAATCCATATACACTAAACGCAACAATTAAAGGATATAAAAAAAGTTCCAAATTTTTAGGTGATTTTCAACAGGCTGTAACTTCGAAGAAAATGATCTTACAGAGCTCATTAAAAAAGGAAATTGTAGCTTCAAGTTTCTAGTTTTTGAATCCAAGCTTTAAATTTTTTTCTCGTTAGCGATTTATGAGTAATAGTCAGATAATCAACGATAAAAAAAAAAAATTCAAAATTTTTCTCGTCTTGAAAATGGTGTAAAAGCCGTAATAATTTTTTTATTGTAATGGCACAGTAAAGATCTTTTAGAGAATTTAATTCCCTACAACTTGACCTCCTCATGAGCTCTGTACAATGATTTGTAACTGAGTTATCGTCAATCAAAGCGAAAAAGATCTTTTTGACTTGGACAATCGATTACTCGGGCAATAATGGTCATACAGAAAATTAAAGTAGGGTTTTGTAAACTGCAAAATATTCTCTACAAGGTGCTTAAATTGGATTATGATAAAAAAAAATTTTACAAACCGAAAATGTTGGCCGAAGAAAAGGTAAAAAACTGTAAATTTAAGGATATTTGGATAACTTGCAATAACTTTGCAAATAATGCAGATACGAAAAATCTTTTCTATAGCTTTTCAACCTCAATGTGTCCTGAAAAAACTCTGAAAGTTTCAAGGTGCTGTGATTTATTTTTCTTAGTGTCCGGAATGTTTAAAATTATCGTTTTTGCTGAAAATCAAGATAACGGGCAATTTTTCATTTTTTTCCCTTAGTTTGAGTTTAAACGTTTTTTTTAGTAATAATCCATATTTTTTCATCAGAACTCTTTAATCAATAAAATTAAAAAAAAAATTGAAATTTCTTTCTCAAATTTTTTTTTCTTCACATAATTTTTCGTTTTTTTGTTATTCTTTGAAGTCTAAATTGTTCACATTAGCCTAATTAGGAGTAAAAGAAAAAAAAAACAGTTCTTTTAAACTAATCCTTTAACATGCCACGGCGACACTTATCTGCCACAGATGTGGCTCGTATCGTCACTCTTCTTCAAGAAGGTCGCAGTCAGGTGGAAGTTGCAGCCACAATAGAAGGGAGCCAGTCTGTTATCAGTCGCTCCTATGCGCGATTTAACGAAAATCAGCGTACTTATGACCGACGTCCGGGTCAAGGAAGACAACGGGTCACTACCGCCCGCGATGAGCGAGCTATCATTCGAAAGGCTCGTCGGGAACCCACTGTTCATGCGAATACGATTGCTCATCAATTTTTAAATCATCAACAACTCATTTCGGCTTCAACGGTTCGAAATCGGTTTCGAGAGCAAGGACGCCCAAATCGCGTGCCCATGCTTACAGCTAGACATCGTCGGACCTGACTGAACTATGCCCATGCCCATCGTCATTGGGGTCGTAGACAGTGGAACTGCGTTCTCTTCACTGACGAATCTCGATTTGGTCTTCATGGCAACGACAGGCGATATCTTGTGTGGCGTAGTCGTGTGGAACGAAATCGCGATAATTTTATGCGATTGGTTGCAGCTTTTAATGGTGGATCCGTTATGATATGGGCAGCCGTATCTTACAATATGAAAACTCCATTAGTAAAAGAAGCGTAAATCTACCGTGCAACCTCCACGTTGTACCCTTTTCGTAACGCTAATGCCGGTTGTAAAAAAAGGGCCTAGCTAGGCAATCAACCGCATGCAAGCATCGTTAACGTGTAAAAAAAATTGAAAATTAAATTTCAATTTTTTTTTAATTTTAATGATTAAAGAGTTCTGATGAAAAAAATATGGATTATTGCTAAAAAAACCGTTTAAACTCAAACTAAGGGAAAAAAATGAAAAATTGCCCGTTATCTTGATTTTCAGCAAAAACGATAATTTTAAACATTCCGGACACTAAGAAAAATAAATCACAGCACCTTGAAACTTTCAGGGTTTTTTCAGGACACATTGAGGTTGAAAAGCTATAGAAAAGATTTTTCGTATCTGCATTATTTGCAAAGTTATTGCAAGTTATCCAAATATCCTTAAATTTACAGTTTTTTACCTTTTCTTCGGCCAACATTTTCGGTTTGTAAATTTTTTTTTATCATAATCCAATTTAAGCACCTTGTAGAGAATATTTTGCAGTTTACAAAACCCTACTTTAATTTTCTGTACGACCATTATTGCCCGAGTAATCGATTGTCCAAGTCAAAAAGATCTTTTTCGCTTTGATTGACGATAACTCAGTTACAAATCATTGTACAGAGCTCATGAGGAGGTCAAGTTGTAGGGAATTAAATTCTCTAAAAGATCTTTACTGTGCCATTACAATAAAAAAATTATTACGGCTTTTACACCATTTTCAAGACGAGAAAAATTTTGAAATTTTTTTTTATCGTTGATTATCTGACTATTACTCATAAATCGCTAACGAGAAAAAAATTTAAAGCTTGGATTCAAAAACTAGAAACTTGAAGCTACAATTTCCTTTTTTAATGAGCTCTGTAAGATCATTTTCTTCGAAGTTACAGCCTGTTGAAAATCACCTAAAAATTTGGAACTTTTTTTATATCCTTTAATTGTTGCGTTTAGTATATATAAAAATGAAGATCTATTTCCCTTGGTCACGTCATCACTCGTGAACGGGAGGACCGAGATAAATTCGGTTTTGACTAACGGAAAGAGGGATAAACGGGGAATGTTCTTATATATAAAAATTGCATCCCGGGCGAAGCCGGGGGCGGGTAGTAGATAAAACCTAGATCTAGTATTAGATAAAACCTGTGGAATTTAAACAACGTCAGTGTATTGTTCGCTGCGTGCAGCAAGTTATTATTAGACACTCACTGGGATTAATTTGCAATCAAATTAAAACAGTGTTTACTGATATTAACGATACAATTTCGCATACCATTGTGTTAGTATAATGGCTTTTTTGGCAACGACCATAGACAACACAACATAACCTCATTGCAAAGGATAAAAGATGGGTGTTATTATTATCAACGCTACGTTTTAATTAAAATTTCACAGGCGATAATCATGTTTTCAGATGCTTAACAGGTTTTAATTAAAAATTATGCATGAAACGGTAACACGATTTGTTTTCATTTGAATATTTTTCACTATTTTTCATTTGAATATTACTGTCGTCTGGTGACAATAACCACCCCCTTACAGAAGACCACCGTGAAATAACAGCACGTGTGCTGTTGTGTTTCGGTGAGTGAAGTAAGGGATGCCAGAGCCCATTTCCCTATCCCTTCCCAATCCCTTATCCTTAATCCTATTGTAGTCGGCAGCGCACTTGCAGCAACTTTGGCGTTGCTTGAGTTATAGGAGACGGTAGCCACCCAGGGGCGGATCCAGGATTTCATTTTGGGGGGGGCCATTCTGACAAAGTTCGGAGTTAGGGTTAATATCACAAGTAATTTTTTTGTGTATTTTTTTTACTAGTTGAGATGCATTGTGGTTGTATTGCAATTACTTTTAACCCGCGTAATCGCGTATTTGAACTGTCTCAAATGTCTGACATGATTTATGAAACTTTCGATAACTTTGATTGATATGGATTATATTATTCTATATTCAGTTCATATATGAATTGAATTGTACTTGAATTGAATTGAAAAGTTAAGTCAAAAATATGGAATTCCTGGGTCTTTTGGGGGGGGCCATGGCCCCCATGCCCTCCCCCCCCCCCCCCGTGTCCGCCAATTAAGCCACCTACCATCAAGTGGACCGTCAGCCTGTCTGCCGAGCTAAAAAATAATTATTATTGAATACTGATGGGTATTGAAAAAAAAAACTACAAAATAAATCCATACCTAAAATTTATAAAGTAATATAAACTGAGATTCTTTAACTAACACTCCTGTATGTAGGTTTGTAGGTATATGATTAAATACAAATATGTATATACGCTACTAGCGAATTGAAATTTTCAAAAATATTTCAAAGCGGACAGTTACGTTATAAAATAAGGCTATGTTTCAAATTTCAGCTTTTAAGATTTAGTATTTTTGGCTGTTAAGCTAAGCTTAAGTTGAGTTTAACTAAAATTGCTCGCCCTTCTAATAAGGGACAGATGTGGTCAATCACTGTCCGCCTCTGTCTTTCTCCGTTAACTTCTTCTAAAAGCAACCAACCTATTTTGATACGGTTTTCACTTGAATTTGCAAAGAATGTATATGTACTAATATCATAAAGACGAAGAGTTTGTTTGTTTGTTTGATTGGTTGGTTGAACGCGCTAATCTCAGGAACTACTAGTTCGAATTAAAAAAATCTTTTTATGTTGGATAGTCCATTTATCGAGGATGGCTATAGGCTATATAACATCACACTACAACCAATAGGAGCGGAGTTTTAATGAAAAATGTTGCAGAATCGGGAAAATTTATCCCTTTTGAGACCTTCCGTTGCGTGCGCTGCGTAAACGGTTAAAGTTACGTAAAAATGATGTATGACGGAATTGTTCCCATTTAAAAATTATTAAAAATAGTCTGAGACAGCATATTTCTATCTTTTAAGATTGACTCGCTATAATCAAATTTGTTCTAAAATAATGCATTATTAGTGAAGGTGTTTTTATAAACATGATATTAATCCTATCCAAATAAATACGTTATTCATTAAAAGTATTTAATTTTGAACAATATTGCCCCTGACATGAATTGATTTCAATGAATATCTTAGGAGATACCTATCTTAAATTAAAAAGTACGCGGGAGAAAATAAATTCAAGCGGTCTCGCACCAACGCGACGCGAACATTTATATTTTTCATTTTCAACGCGGACGAAGTCTCGGCCACCAGCTAGTGTTATATAATTAGCAAAAAAAATTAAACCGTGCGAAGCCGGACGCTGATGCTAATACAATACAAATGCCTCTTTCAACATGTTATTAAAGAGCCAAAATTCATTATTTTTACAACTAGTTATAATCCAAGAATATTATTGTTTTTGGGAAATGTTTCATGACACTACGCACGTAAAGGAATATAAACCACTACTTATTACTTACTTGTTACTTATTTATTAATTAGTTAATCCCTTTTGTGTTTTTTATCCTCTTCTTTAAAAAACTGGCCTTTTACCACTTTTCCTCAACAACATTAATTAGACTGCTCTATGAATATGAAAGAAAACATAATGTTTTCAAAAGAGCTCCAGTGATAAAGAAAAAATCTTAATGACAAGTATTTGCTCCTTTCCTTGACAAGTATCCTGCGTCCTTTTTATGTACATAAATAAATCCAGTAATAACTAAATAATTACTGAAATAATAAATAATACTGTCTCACTTAAAAGGGTTTGCGCGATTTTAAATGGCGAACCGTCTTCGTATATGAAAGGAAAACATGTCCGACCTAAGTTTTATATGAAACTCACAAAAGGTTTGTACACTTAAAGACAAAACAAGTTTATAGTTATACAGTTAAGTTTATACAGCAAAACGACGATTGAAGTATAACGAGTCGTGCGAATAATATAATATTTTATCAATAATCGTAAAGAGTTTGAAATAAGTAATTAAGATTTTGAAATAAAGGCTTAGGTTATAATGTGCAAAGAGCAACGCAATTTGGTTTTTATTTCTACTGCCTAAATTTGCATAGAGCGTGCGTTTGCACGCTCATAGAGCATATAATTAACATATATATGTTAATTATATTAATAAATTATAAATATGTTTAAGATATTTTAGATATTTTGTATTTATTTTTATAATTAGATCAGAATGACTATTGACTACTCCGCCATCTTGGGTTACCCTGTAAACATGTAAATTAAAGAACGCTAGAGACCAACGCAGCATTTTTTTTAATAGTTGAAGTCCGAGGGAAGTCCTTATGAAGAGAAAAATTGTGAAAGTCGAGGTCGAGTCGCTAGTATTTTATAAAGATTTATTATAAAGATAATATCTAAAATCGAATTAATCGTTCAAGCCGTTGGATGAGTGGTTAGGGTGGTTGCCTTAACTCTCTAGGGTTTCCGGGTTCGATTCCCGACAGGATCAAACTTGAAAATCAACTTTTCAAGTTTTTATAGACACGGCTTGTTCAAGATTTTAATTTTACTTAATTAATTTATAAGGGTACATTAAATGTCCCCAAGTGTACTACATCCGTGTACGGTTCAAAAGAAAAACAGTCCCGTTGGAGTTTAAAATGCCTTACAGGTCTGCAAACATACCACTCAGATTCAGTGAAAACCTCATAATGGAATGTTTTCAGGAGAGTAAAATTTCTATTTATCCTTTTAATTAATTAATAGATTTTTCTGCTTGAGGAGAATGTACAAATAATTAATCTAAAAAGAGCGTAGATTCAGTCAAAACTTCGTTCAGTGTAATTGATAATCGTAGATAGTTAGATATTTTACTCGTAAATTCATTCATTAGTATATCTTTAGTAGACTATAATTATCCTATTATCTTTCAAGCTAGAACCAACCATACACATTCACAAGCTTTTATCAATATACTTATATAGTCTTAGCGCTACTTGTGACTTTTATACATTAAAATTTTCATTATAAAAATATTATATCAAAATTTCAACAGTCACATTGACGTATATTTTACTAGCGTAAGGACCGGGCCAACAGAGCGCGGCGAAATGGCACCAGCGCATTGGCCCTAAAATCTCAGCTTAGGGCTAGCTAACGGCAGTCGTCGTCTATGAGAGAAGTTTTGTACTAAATTGTTATAAAAATGCCTAGTTGCGTAGTAAAAAGGTGCAAAAACTATGATACGAAGGTTAAAAAGGAACAGGGAATATCGTATCATCGGTAAGTAGTCTTGTTAAATGTTAAATAATTAATTTTAACATATTTCATTCTAAAGTCAATGTTCAAAATGGCGGCCATGTGCCGCACGCGAATTAAAATAAACGTAACCTTGTATTGACGTCATTCTTTTATTTGTTTTTTTTTTTCTTCTTAGAAATTTGGTGTAGGTGTAAGTATATTTTTTAAATCGGGTAAAATGTTTTATAGTTAATGTCACAGTGATGAAAACATAAAAAGTAAGAAATTATTATGAAACAGTGTTTATATGTATATATATACATATGTCTATAAGAAGTAAGTTTGTGTGAAATGTTCCGTTGGGCGTATCTTTACTATTAAAACCATTGAGTCTAAACTAATCTTTCGTATCTAAATCTTGTTTAGTAGGTAATTTTTAATATTAATATAATTTTAATATAAATATTTAATACCAATTAAAATAGCAATTGCGATTGCTTTTAAGCTTGCCACTCAGTACTTAGCCCGACTATCTATGTAAATAACAGGTTACAATGGATGCCGGTGATTATATTTATTATTTCTTAGTTTATATTATACTTAGTTTCGAGTTATTTTTTAATATGATTATCAGTAAAAATTTGTGATAAATATGTTTTAATTTTGTGTTAATTACAATAAAAAAATCGAAATAAATAATCTGTCCTATTTATGTATAAGAATCTGTTTTCTGTCTGTTACTCCGTTAATTCCTTCTAAACCACCGAAAGGATTTTGTTACGGTTTTTATTAATGGAAAGATTGATAAACTATAAAGGTTTGTGTACCTATATAATTTGCTGAAAAAACTGGAAAAAAAAATCACAATTTATAGGAGTATTTTGAACAAAATTGTCCTTTGACCGATTCCGCTAATTCAAATACAGAATTTAAACAATAGGTAGGAAAATTAATAAACGGTAATATATCGATGCCAATTGTAAATGTTAAATATCACCTTTAATGGCTTCAAAATAAAGATCTAATTTGAATAGTTCTTGGCGTGCATAAGCAAAAAGACATTGACGCGGGATCAAGCGATCCAAACTCGTAAATATCATGGTGAGTTAGACCCCGTAGACGGCTCAATGGAACGCCGTCTACACCTAAATCAGTGTGATTAATGACCTCTTATGTGTGAGAGATGGAACTTAGAGGGTTGTGATGTGACCGTGGGATTGAAGGTATCGCCCAACTTTATTATTACGATACATTTTTGGATAAGGTAACGAAATACTTTCTTATTACTTACTGAGAATTTGTAGTGTGCTAACGACTCGCGTCAGAGGCTTCGCAATGAATGGAAATTTTCAAAAATTGGAATAAAACAGACACTAAATGTTACGGGAAGCTTGCTACAATGCATCACTGAAAACCGCATTCAAATCGGTTAACCCGCTTCTGAGATTAGCGTGCACAGACAAACAGATAAAAATTCTAAGAACTATTTTTTCACCTCGGTAACATAAGTACAACGTGTATCCGAACTGTTTTGTCGAAAATAATGAAATAGGAACCAAAATAACTAGACAAGGTAATTTATTGCAAAGACCAAAATGTAGATTAGAACTATAATTTAATAGAAATGTTTATGTTATGGCAATTAAAACATACAATAAACTACCTAATAATATAAAAGAATTGCCGGATCCTAAATTTGCAAGAACATTAACAAAATGGTTATTAGATTGTTGTTATTATGATGTTAAAGAATTTTATAATAAGAAACATTAATTCTGTACCGGACACGTTACCGGCACCGTTTGCTGGGATTGGAGGAAAACACCACGTAACTAGATCAATGTATTCAGAGCGGGCTTAGGCTCAGAGTCTCAGCGGGAGCGGTCTGTTCGTGCCACTTCGCGTCCTATACCCCGACTGGTTGCCTACTACGCGCACTACCTACACTATTTTTCCCGGTCTCTTCATACGACCGCGTTGTTCAGGCCTCTTCATACGGCCAGGAATTCACACACACCTTTTCTTCAGCCTTTTCGCGGCTATTCTTCGGGCCTTTTCATACGGCCAGGTCGGTGACTCCTTTGCGATCGTGGAAGTGGAAGTCGAAGTGGAAGTGATTTTGGCTAGGAAGTCGGCGCGTTTATATAGGGCGTATCCCCACCAAGATTCTCTCAATTCGCGGAATTATCCCCACTCTTCCTAAGCCCGCTCTGTGTCTTTATTCATTATTTACATCTGTGCGTTTCATTTTTTATCTTATCCTAATGGAATTTCTACAGGATATTTCCCCTATCTTATTCTACATATTTACAATTTATTTACAAGAAATATCCGTTCTAAGGACGTGTAGCGAGACGGCAAAGGTAAAGTTTAGGGTCCCCCTGTTGCCGTCTCGCTCTAACCTGTTGTCTTCGTCTTTTTATTATTATTATTTACAATTCTATATTTCGTCGCGTACAAATTCCTTTATTAATATATTAGTTTACCAACAATTAAACACAAATATTTGCATGCCCTTGGCGGGTAGAACATACTTTGTACTGTAACTGCTGTATACAAATTAAAATCCTGTAAACATGTGTTCGCGCAAATAAAGATTTATTTTATTTTATTTTATTTATTTACAATTTTTTTTTTATTTTTGGAAAAAAAATTTGCGATTTTAAAATACGTACTTATAGAAGAAATATAGATTTGTCAAAATGTCCAAAACTGTTTGACCATTTGACAATCGTTCTACAATCCAAAATTCACAAAGGTACAGAGTTAAAAACAATAATTCTTAGAGTTTTTTTCATATAATTAATTGAAAGAGCCGTTTGAAATAATTAGAAAGAAAAAATAAATTTTTGGGTAAATCATTTCTTTATAACTGGATCAATTAAAGATAGGGATTAAAAAATTTTAAAGAAAAGAATTATTGATAACAGCGACGCTTTGCAGATGTTATTAGCATGCTAATTCGTTTTTTTAATTATATATTTTTTAATTATTATTACATTTATCATATTTGCAGTTTTGAACTATATCTTGACTATTTTGACGAACCCATTGGATGAGTGGTAAGGGTGCTTGCCTTAACGCTCTGTTCTAGGGTTCCTGGGTTCGATTCCCGGCAAGTTCAACTTTGAAAAACGAACTTTTCAATTCAATCTGATCTGGATCTGGAAAGTAGTGGCAGGGCACACTGCGTTCCGCAGTCATTTGGGCAGCATGTCTGGCAGCAATAACCACCCCCTTACAGAAGACCACCGTGAAATAAAAACACGTGTGCTGTTGTGTTTCGGTGAGTAAGTAAGGGATGCCAGAGCCCATTTCCCTATCCCCTCCCTAATCCCTTATCCTTAATCCTACCGTAGTCGGCAGCGCACTTGCAGTAGCTTTGGCGTTGCTTGTGTTATAGGTGACGGTAGCCACCTACCATCAAGTGGACCGTCAGCCTGTCTGCCGATCTGAACATAAAAAAATGCAAATTAGTTTTTTTGTTAATTTTTTTTAACTATTAATTTTATAATTTTTATTAATTTTATTAAATATGATACATTAAAAAATGATACATTTAATAAAATTAATAAAAATTATAAAATTAATTTGCAGTTTTGAACTATATTTTTGAACTTTGAACTATATTTTATCGTTTAAAGAACTTTAAAGATATAACTATTATGTATTCTAAGAAAATCATTTGTCACTGAACTGAATGACTGACGCACAACCTTAATTAAATTACTAAGTTTAGAAAGAGATTCAATTATATTAGAAAATAAATTATTCAATATTGAACACGAAAGTTCATAGTTCTATGAAAACAGATAAGCAATATTTTGTGAGCGATAGACAATTGGAAGCGCGGTCATTTTTATTCTCTTTGACTTGACCGAGCTATGCTAAAAACGATTCTGTGAGTATACCTATCATAGATTAACCCAAATATCAAATAAAACGTACAATTTATTAATAAAAATAAACGGTAATGGGCAATTTTATCCCAAACAAACCCAATTGGGTTTGCGGTGGCAGCGACCGCGCTCGTATTAAAATATTCGCCAAACAAATCGGCTGCATATTTGAGGCTCGCTAATTGGTCATCACGTGAACGAATTCACGGACTTCTTCATCGCAACCATCGGCTTTGCGGTATGGCTGTAGGGTTGTCACTCAATTATTTTAAATCTCAAAATGGTTTTATTTCTATATATATATATATATTTTTTATGTTATGTCGACAGACAGGCTGACGGTCCACTTGATGGTAGGTGGCTACCGTCGCCTATAACACAAGCAACGCACAGGTGCTGCAAGTGCGCTGCCGACTACAGTAGGATTAAGGATAAGGGATTAGGAGGGGATAAGGAAATGGGCTCTGGCATCCCTTACTCACTCACCGAAACACAACAGCACGTATATGCTGTTATTTCACGGTGGTCTTCTGTAAGGGGGTGGTCACTGCCGCCAGGCGGGCTGCCCAAATGACTGCGAAACGCAGTGTGCCCTACCACTAATCGTACGTATTATGTATTTTCGTTATAAAACCTTTTTTTTAAAATTGGCGTTGAATAGTATGTGATTTTTCTTAATTGTACGTACGAGGGGCACACTGAAATGATCGGGAATAAGAAAAACCACATGCACGGTATAGCTAAATTGTATTTTATTGTTTTTCGAAGTATTCTCCGTTCAACTTTTCCATTCGTGCAAACCAATAATTAAAACAGTAATTCCAGTCCGAAGTTGATGTTGACAAAATGGCTGATTTGTACGCTTCCACAGCTGCTTCGGGGTCTTCAAACCGTTGACCGCGTAATAAATCTTTCATTTTAGGGAATGTAAAGAAATCGTTTGGGCTCAGGTCAGGACAGTACGGAGGATGGCTCATCAGCTCAACGTTTTCCTGCTTCAAAAAATGATTTGTCTTCCGAGCCGTATGGAAGCTCGCATTATCGTGATGTAAGATGATGCGACGTTTCGGGTTATTTTTTCGGAATTCGGTTCTGGCAAACAAACCGTGATATACCACTCGGCGGTAACCGTTCTGCGTTCCTGTAAAGGAATTGTAGCAACATGCCTACAACATGCCCCTTTTTCGAGACAAACGTAGCGACCATTTTCTTTGACACGCTGCGGGAGCGAACCACTTTCGTTGGCTTGACCTCGTCTTCGAAGACCCAAACTGCTGACTGATGTTTTCTTTCAGGTTCGTATGAATAAATCCATGATTCGTCACCTGAGACGATATTATAAACGGCATTTGACGTCCCTCCGTTGAAGCGTTGCAGAGTATTCCGGCACCAACCTACACGAGCCGTCTTTTGCTCTTCGGACAAATTGTGGGGAACCCAGCGGGAAACTAGCTTTCTTACACACAGCTCATTATGTAATATCGACTGAATTGCAGTCATTCCGATACTGATAACAGCCCGAATCTGCTCATATGTCACATGACGGTCATCTAATATAATAGTTCGCACAGCTGCGATGTTTTCAGGCGTGACCGCTGTTCTTGGTCGACCTGCAGAAGAAACAGTGCTGAGCGACACACGACCGCGTCGGAACTCGGCATACCAGCGGTATATTGTCGTTTGACTCGGTGCTTCAACATCATAAATCGAAACAAGTTCGCTGAGACATTTATCTTGAGATAAGCCGCGACGAAAATTGTGATAAATTATGGCACGGAAATGTTCAGGCGTGAGCTCCATTTCTGTTAACGAATGTTTAAACCAACATAGTTTTTGTTTTTAATAAATTTTTTAATTGTTTGAATGTTATTAAGATTCTAAGAGGCCAGTATTCAAATTCTAAAAAATATTCTGTTCCCGATCATTTCAGTGTGCCCCTTGTATGTATATTATCCTAATTGAAAAATGTTTTTCTTTTTTTTTATATAATTTGTCATAATGCAGACATGATTATTTTTCGAAAAATAATAATAATCTTATTTAAAACTCATAATGGTTTTATTTCGATATTTTCGTTATAATAGCATTTTTAATAAAATTGGCCTTGAACAGTATGTGATTTTTCTTAATGTGAGTTTGCTTCTTTACCTTGTACAAATTTTTCCACAATTTATTCATTCAATTTCATTCAATTCATTCATTGATTTGTATTTCATTTTATTCATTCATATATGTATATTTCATTCAATTTCATTCAGTTCATTCATTTATATTTTTGTTCATGTATATTTATGTTAATTTTTAGTTTTATTAGGCTTACACCTTTAATTTTTTTTAAAACTTTAATGTATAATAAAAAAAAAATAAACTCTTTTGTCACAACTTAAGTACTTGCAAGTTTGAAATGAAACGCTTTTTTATTTATTTACATACTTTAGTTTCTTGGTGCATCTACATGAAAGGCAATTGGGTTTTTCTCCAGGGACATTTATTTAAAAGTAGGCTTCATTATTTTTTCATTATTTTTTCAAATCTAGCATCTGTCATTACTGACACATTTACATTGGTAGCGTGGAATTTATATATTTAATAAATCCGCAATTAAATAATAACTGTTATTACCTTTTATTTCAGATATTCATCTATATCAATTTATAAATATAACATTAAAATTAGTTTACTGTCTGTCTGTATGTTCGCTATTATCTCAAAAACTACTGAACGGATTTTCATGCGATTTTCACCAATCAATAGAGCAATTCCTGGGGAAAGTTTGCGTGTATAATTCGTTTAGTTTTTGTGTAAATTGGTTGAAATATGACTATGACTTTTGTAAATCTCAAGTCGTCTGAGAGCTTTCGAAAGCGATGCCTAATCCGTTTTAGATATAACCAAACAATGTATGGTGTGTATTGATTCTCTTTTATAGGTCTACAAAAAAGTCCGGTATAGACCTTTTAAGAATAACTTACTGTACCCATTCTAACTTCTAAAAAAATTATCACATATAATGTGGTATTTTCAAAATATATTTAGTAGACGGATACAGTATTAATCATTATCAAATTAAATACTTTACTTACTTAAGCATTTTATACCCATTATAACAGCCTCTGCACCATACAATTTAAATAAATATCTTAAGAGTTATTGTAAATTAAAAATTACACGCGAGGAAATAAATTCAAGCGGTCTCGCACCAACGCGACGAGACGGGACTCGCTTGATGCAGCCACCCCCGTTCGCTGTCGCTTCTATTTAAATCTAATTCATACTCGACACAATAAGCTATATTGTATTTAAAAAATATATATAATGATAATAATAATAATAAATTTATTTTATTTCACAATATTAACATAATACGTACATGTTTTATTGTAGCAAACAGTTAAAAAAAATGAAAAAGTAAATATGTTAACATGGCAATATTATATATTAAACAGCTATATTTTATATTAAAAAAATTTAGGCATATATCTCTAGGCTCTACTACCCGAGCGAAGCCGTTGCGGGTCTCTAGTAAACATATAAAAGTAAATTGATTTTGACAATTCCCTAGTTACAAAAATAATAATATTTTAACTTAACTTTGACAACCCTAACATTACTTCATGCATATTGAGAGGTGTAAAAGCCGCATTTCCCTCATCAATTAACAAGAGTAATTGCTGGCTTTTATTTGTTTTGCTTTTAGTCATGTAAATTATGAACTTTATCATGTATATTATGTATATGTACCTATGTGTATTTAATAAATCAAATTGCAAGGATCTCTCAAGAAACGGCAGAATAAGCAGGAAAATTTAAGAATCGATGTATTAAAAATTTAGATAAATTGTTACAAGCTCCCAGCTTGGCACGAGATACAATTTTTTTCTGCAAATTATACACAAACCCTCCTCGTTGATCGCTCTTTCCATTGGTGAAAACCGTATCAAAATCAGTTTTGTGGTTTAGAAGAAATTAGCGGAGGGCTTAATACTTTGTCTGTTCTTAAATAAGTTTTACAACAATAATATAAAAATATATATTACAATCGAAAATCGAAAAATTGTTTTTCATGTTCTTGCCTTTTTTTTGTTAAAAATTCCGATTAAGGAAGAAAGAAAATTTGTTAATTTAGTACAAATATAATAGCAAAAAAAATGTGTTTTTTGTGTCTCCGACGCACGACCGGAGTTTACTCCTTTATAAACTTATAAATTGAATGTATAACATTTTCCTAATTACTTCATATTATTTAGTTACATTCTGCATACTCAGATATCACGTGTTCCAACAAAAGTTATGCTAGTTACGTTCGGTATACACAGATGTCACTACGTTTTATAAGTTCAAATAGTTCATTTTTTCGACGACAGATTTCGCTAGTTATAACGCGTTATAGGTTCGATTCTAGACTTGGACTACACTTTTCACAGAAAATTTCGATGTTTGATTTCATAAGCCCAGAGGAACCCTCTGGTGTTGCTTGTTATACTGCAATAAAATTAGGGAACAAATACATGCGTCAGCTGTCGCAAAAATGTCAAAGTGACAGACAACGTAACGCTTTTTAGTTAACGCTTATAAATTTTACTATTCATAAAATTTCTATACCGGGGAGCTTAACCTTCTTTGCTTTTTACTCAAAAAGCGGTATAGAAACATAAAATTTCTATACCGCTTTTTGAGTGACCTCAAAAAAAAATTCTTACATTATTTTATGAAGAAAAAACTAAAAGTGTCAGATAAGATAAGAAGCCATTTTATCTTCCTTGGTAAATAGTTTCAAAAATAACTCACAGCCTACTTATGGACATTTATTCGCTTGAAATAAGATAAAATCAATCACAAGAGTATTGTGTATATATAATTTAATACTGTATATAATTTTAACGATATAAAAACCCATATAACGCCAAATCGCACCCAACGCTGAACCATACTGATATTCATGAAACCATACTGGTATTAAATGGATTAGTGACCACATTAATCATGGAGTCGAATCGTGGCGAGCCGTATTCACGTACGATTGAGCCTTCAATCGCCCATACATTGTCTCCGATGTCTATTGTCACGTTGGTCCAAACAGACATTAATATATTAACATTTACGAACCGTGAAAGCCATAAATATTATGTTTTAAAGCTCTTTAATGATCAAAAAGTCGGGCATAAAGAGCTACATATATCTTAATTAATCTATTATAGTATTAAATTCGTTAAAAAAGAACTAAACATAGGAGAAGAAAAGAAAAAAAAGGGACAAGTGCGAGTTGAACTCGCGTGAAGAGGGTTCCGTACGATGTTACCTATCCGCACAATATTGAGTGATTTACCATGTTATTTTAATATCATGGACTTCTTATAGGTTTTCCTATAATCTATAAGTAGAAAACTAATTTGCAAAATTTTGAGTTCAGTAGTTTCGGAGATAAGGGGGGGTCGGACGCACGGACACACTAGTCATCCTATAAGGGTTCCGTTTTTTTATTCGGACGTACGGAAACCTAAAAAGAACAGTTAATGGTAAAAGCAAAAAAGAAAAATTCTGTTTTAAAAAGTAAATATACTTTACTTTTTGTAAGACCATAAATTGTTGGAAAATATACCAAAATTACAATTTTTTTTTAATAATTTTATATTAAACTACAAGCTTTTAGCATATTTCGTGTAATTTTTTTCTTTGATCTCGCACAGTTGATTAAATCGAAATTTATTTTGAAATTTATTTTGTCCACTTTACTACTTTACTAGCGATAAATGAATAAGGTTTATGTTAAAATAAATAAATAAACAGCATCTATGCGATACACCAAAATTGGCTCGTGTCTTTGTCATGGAGAAAAAAATCAGTGTCAATTTTCAAGCTAGACGAATACACAGGATACACCTAGTTCATTTATAATTTGCATTTTTTTTTTAAATAAAATACAACTAAAACTATCTTAAGTGTGTTTACGCTCGCACCACAAATAGAAAATATTATTTCTTACTAGCAACCAGCTCCTAACTCTTACTAGCGATAAATAAGAAATAGAATCAGAAACAATAACATAACAAATAGAAAAAGAAAGAGCAGTAACAAATAGAACCCACACAGCCAAGTCTAGGATGAATCTTGTTATAGACGAGGACAAAATTTTGGTATTTTTATGTGAAGATTGTCAGACAGGTTGGGGGTCCACTTGACCTTTGGTTCAAGTGCTACATACCATCGCTTATAACACAAGAAACGCCACAGGTGCTGCAAGTGCGCTGCTGACCATATTATGCGAGAAAATAAATAAAGATAAGGATTTACTTATGTTTAGTCTTAATATGGTCTTATCTTTAGTCTGAAACGCAACAGCATACATATATACCTTTATTTTATGGTGGTCTTCTGTAAGGGGTTGTTTTTGCCACTAGACGGGCTGTGCCCAAATGACTGCGAAACGCGTTATGCCCTGCCACTACTTGCTAGACCCAAATCAGAGCCAACTTTGGAAAATTCATGTCCAAAATTGGCCCTGCCGAGAAACGAACCCGAATCCATTGCGACAAACCTTATGGGAATGTCGCAACTTATTCGACCAATGGGTTCGTCAAAAAAACGAAAAAATTTGGTTTATAAGATAGCTGACATTTTGAATAATAAGTTACTGTATACAAAAATAAAGCTTATATCAATACAAAGATAATGCGAAGCAAATAAAATAAAACACAATTTTCTGAAAGACCTTCCATTATTAGGTGTACCGAGGCCAGAATCCTTTCAGTAATAATTCAATGTAACTACATATCTCGTGAAGGCTGCCGCGGAAATAGAATACTTAAGCGAGCACCTCATACATCTTGAATGGAAACTGGCTACCTCTTTCATGAAGTATAGGCCACCGGACTCTATACGAACTTAATGAAATGTCTCCCCCAACTTTCTCATTTAAAATGTCGTGTTTCTAAGCCGCTTTAGTAGTGAACATTTTTTTCTTATCTCTATAGATTCTGTGCATTCGAACACTGTACCCAAATGTTATCAGTGAGATATTTAACGTAACTAAAAGAGTAAAATATTTCAGGCAAATAACCTGTAAAAGATTGGTAATATATATCTGATACTTACGCCCCCCCCCCCGGCTTCGCCCGGGGTGCAATTTTTAAATATATAAACATTCCCCGTTTATCTCTCTTTCCATTAGTGAAAACCGAATTAAAATCGGTCTACCCGTTCACGCGTGTTGCCGTGACCAAGGGAAATAGGGATACATTTTTATATACATAGATAAATCAGAGAGTCTGTTATGTCATTGTACCCTAAAAACCTAACATTTGTATTAATTTTAGGGTCATTGTCAAAAGAACTCGACACAACTGATAAAATCTTCGATTATCCTATAATCTATGAGTAGAAAATTAATTCCTGTATTTTTTTCAATTTTTTTCAATGTATATTTAGTAATAGTTGATGCTCCCGGCTTCGCTCGCGTTGAAAAAAAAAAACGCCTGACTAAATATATGAGCAATGTAACACCTGACATCTTTAATGCAGTTATAGTTTGCCAGGCGTTAGATGATCCCTCGGGAACAGTACTTTTTTCTGGATGAAAGGTACCCTATATCCTTTCCTGCATCCCTGGCAACGTGTATGCAAAATTTCATGATCATCAGTTCAGCGGTTTAGGCGTGAAAAGAGACAGACAGAGTTACTTTCACATTTATAATATTAGTATGGATATGTACAAATAAGATAAGATACACAATACATAATAAAGAAAAGAATAAAAAGTTTGTAAGAATTAATTCGTCGACAATGTTTGGGCTTTTTTTTTATATGTTAAGATCGGCATACAGGTTGACTGTCCACTTAGCTGGCACTTGCTGCAAACGCGCTGCCGACTACGGTAGGATTAAGGATAAGGGAATAGGAGGAGCAGGAGGAGGACCGAAACACAACAGCACACGTGCTGTTATTTCACGGTGGTCTTCTGTAAGGGGGTGGTTACTGCCGCCAGACGGGCTGCCCAACTGACTGCGAAACCGCAGTGTGCCCTGGCAATACTTTCCAAATCAGACCAGAGACAAATTTGAAAAGTTCAAATATTACTATATTACTGCCTAGAGGATGATGCTGAACACTTCACATGAGATCTTGTGATGAATAAAATTCGTGCAGTAATGAAGTACCAAGGCTTTCATATGATCTTGCATTCTGGATTATGTTTGCAGTGGACCCTGCTCGAGATGCCGACATCATATCTTATTTTTTCCACCATTAACTAAATAATGCTAATTAGTTTTCTTATTAGTTTCTTAGCTAATTAGTTTTCTTACCAAGCATATTATCTATGTCTGCGTCGGTTTACTTGTACTATGTAATTTTTTCTTAAGTGTTAAAACATTTATTCAATCTTTATTGCTCATATCTTAGGCGAAGACTTTTTTGTTTGTATTCTGAGATGATCCCTCGGGAACAATACTATTTTTCTGGAAGAAAGGTACCCTATATCCTATTCTGTATCCCTGACAACGAAATTTCATTATGAACATTTCAGTAGCTAAGGTGTAAAAGCGTAAGATAGGAACAAACAAATTCACTTTCGCTTTTTAGGGTTCCGTACGTCCGAATAAAAAAAAACGAAACCCTCATAGGATAACTTGTGTGTCCGTTTGTCCGTCGCTCACAGTCAATTATTTTGGAATCTACTAGACCGATTAAGTTGAAATTTGGTACACATATCAATTTCTGTGACCCAAACGCAGAGGTGTGACGTGAATAGATGAAATATGGATATGGGAGGTCATTTTTGGGGGGAAAGTGGAAAATTAAAAAAAAAAATTGAAAACTGCACCCTTTGACATATTAAATGGAAGGTCTTATTGTGAATATCTTAAATGTATTTTTTTTTTGTAATTTTAAAATAAATAGTTTCCAATTTATTCAAGAAAATACACGAAAATTGACCATTCCCCCCCTTATCCCCGAAACTACTGAACATAAAATTTTGAAAAAAAAATACAGAAAATACTTATAGATTACAGGAAAACCTATAAGAAGTGCATGGTATTAAAATAAAATGGTAAATCACTCAATATTGTGCGTAAATTTAAAAAAAACATGATAGGTAACATCGTATACGGAACCCTCTTCACGCGAGTTCAACTCGCACTTGTTCCGTTTTAAATATTAGTAAGGATGTCGTCGCCTTTAAGCAATGTTTTATTTGACAATGAAATCTAAATATCTACTCACATAAGAATTTACGACGACACTGGACCTGGCCCGTAAGGTACTTATTGTAACTTTTTATAACTCTAAAATTTCAGTTTACAGCAGATCAGTCTTTCAGGAAATTCTATCATACGAGTATGAATGGCGAACATAGATGTCAACTTGCGGTATTCTGTGACGCGTTCTAAGAAAAATACCATAATGGCGAAATTGATTTGAACGCGAAGCGTGTGTTTCTTTATCGGGAAGAATTTTAATTGTTGAAAGTGAATAATATACGGATTTTGTGCGATTTTTTTTAACGGTCCGCTGGATTTAGTTTGGATCCGTGTCGCGAGATAAACCAAATAGGGATTTTAATTTTGAATCTTCTCTCAGAAGAATGTTTAGTAATACTTCTTCTAAGCGAAGTGATAAGTCTGGTAAAAATTAAACAAGAAGTAAAATTAATTAAATTATTATTATTTATTTATCAACGTAGTCTTCGTGTAGCTCAATGCACTTCACCCAACGTTTCTCTAGCTTTTCGATCCCTTCCATAAAATACGACTTAGGCAACCCTTCAAAATAACACGAAATTCAAAATGACACGAAATTCACTTTTCTCCATCTTTGCAAAAATTTGTTCAATTATTTTTCTTTAATGGCTGTCACAAAAAACTAACCGGCGGTACTGGCTGAAAATTTTAATTTAGTCCTTCAAAAGAGTTGTGAACAAGGAGATTCCATGCAATTTGCGATAATTTTAATCCAAAATAGATTTTTACCAGACTTATCACTCCGCCCTAGTAGTGGTGCGTAATAGTTCTTCTCTTGCAGCTACTTCTTTCAGATATCAACGAGGGCACTCAAGATTAAAAATGTAGCTGAAGACGGTTTTGGTGAGTCGTTTCTTCTAATAGCAAAGTCTAGTATTCATATTTTATGGTTGATTTGGCCTAACAAATCTGGTAGCAGAGTTGTGTTTACTCAGCTACGAATAGCATGAGTAGACGCAAACAATACTTAAGCATATTTTCATTTTCTACACTATTTTTGGATACTGTAACAATAATTTTTATTAGTGTAAACATATCTAACACCAATAAAAGTTGTTAATCTGTTTCGTATTATTTTGAAATGCGCATTCTTAGCGAGTGACTCTGTGAATTTTTTATCCAAGAGCCAGGTCACAACGAAATGTCCCACTTCAGCCATTGTACTACAGTATTGTGCCCCCTTTATGTCTCGCCGTGGAAAGAATAGCTTCTTTCTTCTTAAGTACGAGGACAAGGTTTTCAAAATAAATATTAATCATTCTTTTCCGTTATACGATCTTCAATTTTAAAATACGCTGCCGACTACAGTAGGATTAAGGATAAGGGATTAGGGATAGGGAAATGGGCTCTGGCATCCCTTACTCACTCACCGAAACACAACAGCACCCGTGCTGTTATTTCACGGTGGTCTTCTGTAAGGGGGTGGTTACTGCCGCCAGACGGGCTGCCCAAATGACTGCGAAACGCAGTGTGCCCTGCCACTACTTTCCAAATCCAGACCAGAGCCAAATTTGAAAAGTTGATTTTTCAAAGTTGACCCTGCCGGGAATCGAACCCGATTTACATCACCATAGATTAATAGCTTTCTTACTTAAATTGAGTAAGAAATCTATATAGGTATGTTACTTTCTTACGTGCATAGACATAACAAAATAACTGTTTTCTTTTTATAATGCTATGTAGCTACCGTACCAAATAACCCATTAACGGGTGATTTGGAATAGCTCTGAAAAGGGCTGTTTATCAGTGCGGTTTCCTATATTTATTTAATCACTATCGCTGGATTCACGACGGTGGATGGATGGGAGCCAGCAGCAGCCGTCACAGCCAACGCTTCAGAGCTTCAATGCTATTGATTGTCTTCTTCGACGAGATGTCGTCTCCACTTCTTCGACTGTTCATTAAGAGCGCGTATAAAGAGAAATAGCTAATCCTAGAATTGAATTTTATCTAAGTTTGTAAAGTCCAAATAAGAAAATATTTATATAAAGATTAATATATTTATTATAAATAAAAGTGAAATGTGGAAAAGAAAATTTTATACGATGAAATTTTCTCGATAGAAAAATCACGAAATTACCTCTCATTTTTATCGTTTTTTGTTTTATTTTCAAAATGACACGTATTACAAACCTAGAAAATTATCAGTAATCTCACTTCCCAGATTATTTAGGGCTTTGAGGATTAATTTTTAATTTGACATTGTAGTTTAAGAGTAATTAATCTATTATATAAAAATGAATCCCCATTTCCCGTGGTCACGGCATCACGCGTGAACGGGTAGACCGATTTTAATTCGGTTTTGACTAATGGAAAGAGGGATAAGCGGGGAGTGTTCTTATATATAAAAATTGCACGCCGGGCGAAGCCGGGGACGGGTCGCTAGTATATCTAATATATATAAAAATGAATCCCTATTTCTCCTGGTCACGGCATCACGCGCGAACGGGTGGACCGATTTTAATTCGGTTTTCGCCAATGGAAAGAGGGATAAACGGGGAATGTTCTTATATATAAAAATTGCACGCCGGGCGAAGCCGGGGGCGGGTCGCTAGTATTTAATACTTTTGACACTTATAACAATTTTATTGCGCGAAATGCGCTATCTTCCGTCTCATGTTATGCATACTTCAATGCGCATTGTTTCACATGATCAGTCACAATCGCTTATGGGGCCACGCGGGTGAAATAAGAAATATTTTTTGCTTTGTACGCAGCCTTAAACATAATGCGCACACCGCAACTTTGCTCTCTCAGGCAACAAGCTTACGTCGTCGCATACATAGTGCCTATGGGTATGCCATTATAAATATTGTATATAAGTAGGGTAATTTTAGAATAAAACACATTCCTGCACACACTACCTACGGAGTATTATTACGCCTAGATAATCGACAAAACTATGATAAATTTTTTTTTTTTACACAGCAGCTTTTGGTATCTTAGCTTTAATCAATGTGGGGGAATAGGCATGATGACAGATTTTGAAATTCCCTTCCATAATGCAGATACACGTCTACCATATCCGAAATAAACAATATTTCAGCAAAAATCTAAATTTCAACGCGAATTATTGAATGTTTGTAAATCTATTTTGAAGCGCGAAAACGCTCTTAGGTGTCATGGCGTCGCGCCTGATGAAACGTGACGTCACCGACTTCTCATCAGATTTTTCATTCTGTCAAAGCAAAGTCAAGAAACACGATGGCACTTACCTGGGCGTGACGTCATTCGCTCTGATTGGTGTTTCAGTTAACATGGCCGATTGTAATTATTTATACTACTATTTTATTGAAAATCTTATTAATTTCAATTTTAATACAAAAAAATGGATAATTTTTAGACTCCTTTCAACATATACTTTTTACTTGAAGTAAGTTTTACTTTAAGTTTTTTACTTGAATACTGTAACAACCTTTAAAATTACTTGTGAGACTAAATTTTGTAAAGTGTAATAAATTGTTACTTAATATAGGTAAATTTGTTTGGTCAAGTGGCGTACCTACTTCATATATTGTATGTGGAAACTTTTAATTGGCCATTGATGTTCTATTCTGTGACTACATTGTATTCTATTAGCTGTAACTTTTCCTAAAACTGTAAAAATAAAATAAATAAAATAAAATATATTTTTCTCCAAAACAATTTATTCTTTGTTTCTTTAATACCGTCATCATGCCTATTCTTAAATTTTAATTTTGGAGCTATACGAATCATAATTACTTTCATTTGTTTTAACCAAAATAATCCTTAATAATATTTTTACCGGTTCTTGCCAAATACGCAAGTATCGACTGGGTAACCTACTCTTATAAGAAAATCACAAAATATCTCCTAATTTTTAGTTTACTCATATCTACTACTCGTTTCAATTTGGAGTTGTTTTTTCGTTCAGAGTTATTATCCTCGGATCACTTCAATATTGTCTCGCCGCAGGGCAGGTTTCCCGGATGTAAAAAAAAAGCAAGAACGAAATTACTAAAACACATTTATTATTTTCTCTTTTCAATTGAGCAATAAAAATATATTTAAAGAACAGATCTAATAATATTTTTGGGCAAGCAAGCTGCCTATCCACTTAATTGTATCTAAAAACACAAGAAACCTCTTTAGTCTAATATACATGGTGTAATTGTTTGTTTTCCCTAATAAAATAAAATAAAATAAAATAAAATAAATAAACCTCACTCATCTAGATACATATAATAAAATCGTAAACGAGCCGTGTGTGTACATTAAATATTAAAAAAAAAATACATCCACGTTGTACTTATGTTACCGAAGTCAAAAAATATTTTTTTAAATTTTTGTCTGTTTGTCTGTGCGTTTGTGCACGCTAATCTTAGAAACGACTTAACAAATTTAGATACTGTTCTCACTGATGTATTGTAGCAATCTTCCCTAACGTTTAGTGTTTGTTTCATTGTAATCGGTTCACAAACAAAAAAGTTACTATACGCGCTATACGAATACAGTCTCTTTTTTTTTCATATGTGCTGCGATCTTGCTAGGATAAAGAATAACGTAAGAAGAGGATGATGAAAACAGACCGTTTTCTGGACCAATTTCTTTGTATTCTTTCTACACCACTTTCTTCTTTTTTGTGGTCTTGTTATTAAATACCGAAAACTACATAAAAATGTACCTATATATACATATCACAAAAAATAAAGTCTCTGTCCGTTTGTCCGTTAACTATGAAAAAAATCATAAATAAATATATTCGTAAAAAGCCGAGGTGAGTCGCCATTATGTGTAATTTGTTTTTTCTTTTCTCTTTTTTTTTTTTTTTTTAAATATTAACCCATATTTTGGGTTTTTTTTTAAATATCACCCAGCTTTTGGTATCTTAGCTTTAATCAATGTGGGGGAATAGGCATGATGACAGATTTTGAAATTCCCTTCCATAATGCAGATACACGTCTACCATATCCGAAATAAACAATATTTCAGCAAAAATCTAAATTTCAACGCGAATTATTGAATGTTTGTAAATCTATTTTGAAGCGCGAAAACGCTCTTAGGTGTCATGGCGTCGCGCCTGATGAAACGTGACGTCACCGACTTCTCATCAGATTTTTCATTCTGTCAAAGCAAAGTCAAGAAACACGATGGCACTTACCTGGGCGTGACGTCATTCGCTCTGATTGGTGTTTCAGTTAACATGGCCGATTGTAATTATTTATACTACTATTTTATTGAAAATCTTATTAATTTCAATTTTAATACAAAAAAATGGATAATTTTTAGACTCCTTTCAACATATACTTTTTACTTGAAGTAAGTTTTACTTTAAGTTTTTTACTTGAATACTGTAACAACCTTTAAAATTACTTGTGAGACTAAATTTTGTAAAGTGTAATAAATTGTTACTTAATATAGGTAAATTTGTTTGGTCAAGTGGCGTACCTACTTCATATATTGTATGTGGAAACTTTTAATTGGCCATTGATGTTCTATTCTGTGACTACATTGTATTCTATTAGCTGTAACTTTTCCTAAAACTGTAAAAATAAAATAAATAAAATAAAATATATTTTTCTCCAAAACAATTTATTCTTTGTTTCTTTAATACCGTCATCATGCCTATTCTTAAATTTTAATTTTGGAGCTATACGAATCATAATTACTTTCATTTGTTTTAACCAAAATAATCCTTAATAATATTTTTACCGGTTCTTGCCAAATACGCAAGTATCGACTGGGTAACCTACTCTTATAAGAAAATCACAAAATATCTCCTAATTTTTAGTTTACTCATATCTACTACTCGTTTCAATTTGGAGTTGTTTTTTCGTTCAGAGTTATTATCCTCGGATCACTTCAATATTGTCTCGCCGCAGGGCAGGTTTCCCGGATGTAAAAAAAAAGCAAGAACGAAATTACTAAAACACATTTATTATTTTCTCTTTTCAATTGAGCAATAAAAATATATTTAAAGAACAGATCTAATAATATTTTTGGGCAAGCAAGCTGCCTATCCACTTAATTGTATCTAAAAACACAAGAAACCTCTTTAGTCTAATATACATGGTGTAATTGTTTGTTTTCCCTAATAAAATAAAATAAAATAAAATAAAATAAATAAACCTCACTCATCTAGATACATATAATAAAATCGTAAACGAGCCGTGTGTGTACATTAAATATTAAAAAAAAAATACATCCACGTTGTACTTATGTTACCGAAGTCAAAAAATATTTTTTTAAATTTTTGTCTGTTTGTCTGTGCGTTTGTGCACGCTAATCTTAGAAACGACTTAACAAATTTAGATACTGTTCTCACTGATGTATTGTAGCAATCTTCCCTAACGTTTAGTGTTTGTTTCATTGTAATCGGTTCACAAACAAAAAAGTTACTATACGCGCTATACGAATACAGTCTCTTTTTTTTTCATATGTGCTGC
The DNA here is from genome assembly GCA_910589475.2 of Bembecia ichneumoniformis. NCBI lineage: Eukaryota > Metazoa > Arthropoda > Insecta > Lepidoptera > Sesiidae > Bembecia > Bembecia ichneumoniformis. Next base: position 3,280,105 of record OU342545.1, read on the forward strand.
GATCTTGCTAGGATAAAGAATAACGTAAGAAGAGGATGATGAAAACAGACCGTTTTCTGGACCAATTTCTTTGTATTCTTTCTACACCACTTTCTTCTTTTTTGTGGTCTTGTTATTAAATACCGAAAACTACATAAAAATGTACCTATATATACATATCACAAAAAATAAAGTCTCTGTCCGTTTGTCCGTTAACTATGAAAAAAATCATAAATAAATATATTCGTAAAAAGCCGAGGTGAGTCGCCATTATGTGTAATTTGTTTTTTCTTTTCTCTTTTTTTTTTTTTTTTTTTAAATATTAACCCATATTAACCCTTTGTATGCCGGAACGTGGATCCACGTTATTAATAAATCATGGTAGAACTCCCATAACTCTTTCTGGGAGAACAATTAGATCAGTCAGAGTTAGTAGTTACATAGGTAAAAACGGTTGAAATTTGAACAACCTGTATATCATGGCAAATGGCACTTGAAATCATTAATTTAAGCGCTGGCAGACAAGGGTAATTCGGCTTCCGGCATACACTTGATGGTAGGTGGCTACCGTCACCTATAACACAAGCAACGCCAAAGCTGCTGCAAGTGCGCTACCGACTTATTCACTTTATAAATTGATGTAATCTTTAAAGAATGTTCTTAATAATTATTGAATTTTGTATCTAAAAATACCTAACAGTAGCTAAGTAATTTGTAAGCTCTCGTGTCAGCACCCATACCACCAATTATTGTAATCCTAACGCTGTATGTAATTACACTCGAACGCAAATTAATATGTATCGTGACTGTGGCATTAAAGGAGTCTATCAAGGGTAATGAAATTATCCATGATACTCTTACACGACAAAGGCGGCACAAATCTATAAGCGGTAGCGGGTTACTATTAGTTCTTTTTGAACATAGAAAATTATTGGAACGTTATAGCTTACACGTTATATTGTTACGTGCGGGGTGAGTTAAAATGCCGTGTAAGGGCGAAAGGAACGATTTACTTTCACAAACCAAGATGACTGCCAAAATAACTAAACTTGTCCGATGAAACCGTTAAACATGCCAAAGGCGTCAATAAATCCCTTAATGTGTCGCCGGTTTACCGTCGCAAATAACTTCGCAAAAGTTCCAAAGTGTCGCTTTCGTATCGCTTGTTGTCGCCCAACTAAGTCCCTTGACCGGCTGCACTCTTATTTATACTTGGCGCCAAACGCATAGACGCATTTCGAATCTACCAGAAAATGTAAACAAGATTATAAAAAAAATTAAAACAAAATAAAATATTGGAAATATTTACGATTTTTTTCAAACATTTTGTATGGAACGGGTTTGAGGGGGTACGAAATTTGCCAGATCAGCTTAGCACATGATAATATCTGAACCATGTTTTCAAGTTGTTCAATCAATCGAAACAATCTTGGAATTTCTTATTTTTACATTATTTAATCCTTTAAGTCACCTGTCAATATTAATAATATAGGTTTTTTATGTTAAGATTGGCAGACATTAAGATTGACGAGCTCGTTGGATGAGTGGTTAGGGTGCTTGCCTTAACACTCTGTTCTAGGGTTCCCGGGTTCGATTCCTGGCAGGGTCAACTTTGATAAATCAATTGTTCAAATTTGGCTCTGGTCTATATTTGGAAAGTAGTGGCAGGGCACACTGGTTTTCGCAGTCATTTGGGCAGCCCGTCTGGCGGCAGTAACCACCCCCTTACAGGAGACCACCGTGAAATAACAGCACGGGTGCTGTTGTGTTTCGGTGAGTGAGTAAGGGATGCCAGAGCCCATTTCCCTATCCACTCCTAATCCCTTATCCTTAATCCTACTGCAGTCGGCAGCGCACTTGCAGAAGCTTAGAAGTTGCTTGTGTTATAGGCGACGGTAGCCACCTACCATCAAGTGGACCGTCAGCCTGTCTGCCGACCTTAACATTAAAAAAAAGATAGGCTATTACTTAGGCTATACTTACTCACCGAAACACAACAGCACACGTGTTTTTATTTCACGGTGGTCTTCTGTAAGAGGGTGGTTACTGTCATCAGACGGGTTGCCCAAATGACTGCTTAACACAATGTGCCCTGCCACTACTTTCCTTATCCAGACCAGTTCATTTTCAAAGTTGATCCTGCCGGGAATCGAACCCGGGAACCTTAAGGTAGCACTCTGACCACTCATCCAATGGGCTTGTCAATAGTTATAATTATGTTTACACGGCTTGCGCATAACAAGATACTTGCACATAATAAAATCTCGCGCATTTATTTGCTTTAGCTCTGCCGCTCGCCGCTCACTACTTACGACCTGTGTCTGTACGTCACATGTAATCAAGCTATTGTAGTGAATGAATATATTATTCGAAATCGCTTTATCTTATATGTGTAATGGGATGTCTTAGAAGACGTAAGACTACCGTGATAATGTGTACAGTGTTATGGAGTTGTGTATTCAAAGGGTACTAAAATACCAACTACTTATCACTTGTCTCTCGATGATCATTGTATAATTATTTTAGTTCAAGGAACAGTATTGATTACAATAGTGTAAAATAGCTCTTTGTAATTTATACTAAGACAAGTATACATTAAACCACTTTACTTGTCAATGTTAAAGTAATTCACAGCCGCAAACACATCGTTGGATTAAAACTTAACCATCCATTCGTTACACAAAGGCGAGCTTATTCCATACATCGTATATATCCTAATTTATGAATTTGTGGCCACGAATTGAACGAGCAAATACTGCACGCAACAAAATTACAACAAAAGAATTTGTTTGTTTGTTTGAACGCGCTAATCTTAGGAACTACTGGTTCAAATTGCAAAATTCTTTTTTTTTTTGAATAGTCCATTTATCGAGGAAGGCTATAGGCTATATAATATCACGATACGATAAATATTATTATATATAAGCAGTGTCCAGTACCGCGCGCCCCATGCGCACGACGCCGCCGTATGGGCCGCAGCGAAGCGTGGCCGAGTTCAGCTAGTGTAGAATATACAGAGAGGGCATCGGGAAATTTTTCCTACAAAAAATTGAACCTTGTTCGCCGTAATCAGGATGGCCATGGCGTAGCTAAATGGCCTTGTAAAGTTGGCGACTTTGAACCACGTGGTTCTAAATGCCACATTACGGATTCTTTCGTCTTGTCCGAACTATACAGTTTAAAATCTTTCCCTAATAAAAAACAGCGACTTCGGTCACTTGAATATTTTATTTCTTTATTCTTACAAATTTATTTAAAAATAGTTGGGTACGTAGAGCAAAACGCCATCTAGTTCAATAAAAAGGAACTAGATTGTAAATACACGAAAGAAACTAATAATAAGTCGTCTTTCGTTAAAATTTCTTAAACTTACTATGGCGATAAAAATTATATAATACTTATGTCTATCTTTATGCAAATTTTAATCAAATTCGTTTATCAGTTTAAGCGTGATTAACTAAACATCTTTAAGAAGAGTTTTTTTAGATATTCCTATTCCTTTTATATTGACGAGCCCGTTGGATGAGTGGTTAGGGTGCTTGCCTTAGCGCTCTGTTCTAGGGTTCCCGGGTTCGATTCCCGGCAGGGTCAACTTTGAAAAAAAAAAAAAACAACTTTTCAAATTTGGCTCCGGTCTGGATTTGGAAAGTAGTGGCAGGGCACACTGCGTTTCGCAGTCATTTGGGCAGCCCGTCTGGCGGCAGTAACCACCCCCTTACAGAAGACCACCGTGAAATAACAGCACGTGTGCTATTGTGTTTCGGTGAGTGAGTAAGGGATGCCAGAACCCATTTCCCTATCCCTCCTCCTAATCCCTTATCCTTAATCCTACTGCAGTTGGCGGCGCACTTGCAGCAGTTTAAGCGTTGCTTGTGTTATAGGCGACGGTAGCCATCTACCATCAAGTGGACCGTCAGCCTGTCTGCCGACCTTAACATAAATAAAAAAAATAAAAAAATCAGTTATCCGCTATATTTTTTATATTCCATATTACTATATGGAAAAAGGCAGATGAAACATTTAAAAACAATTATGTTTGTAAATGTACCTCAACTGCATAAATCGCTTCTTTAGTAGCCCCAACATAGAGCCAAGCTATACTGAACATCGAACAAGATGCTTGCGGCAATCATAACTTGATGCTAGACTTTTGCTCCGCTTCGACTAAGCGGAACTTGGTTTGCTCGTTAATTAGTTGATTTGATAAGATCATAACGATATTGCTTTATCGTAACTGCCAAAAGGTCGATGGCTTAATTAAGTTCCGATAGGAGTTGTGAAAGCGAACTATTTATTCTCAACGGAGCTCCCAAACGGATTGACCAATTTTGATAAAAAAAATTGTTGTTTGAAAACTGACGTGATAGAGATAGTCCTTAGCTATAACTTATAAAAACCTGTTCAGGCGTTTGGAGATCAATCATCAGCCCATTTTGATGAAGGGATTTCACTTAGGTACTTCCACAGCTTCAATCGATGTGCAAGGAGAACCCCCCGTTTCCTTTTTTTAGATTAGCCCAGCCAAGACACTTGGAAGCCGCCAGCCCTCTGACGGCATCCAACTGAACATAAGTTTTTGGCGATTATCTAGGCGTAATAATGATACTCCGTAGGTAGTATGTACAGGAAATATGTGTTTTTTTCTAAAATTACCCTACTTATTGACGAGCCCGTTGGATGAGTGGTTACGCTCTGTTCTAGGGTTTCCGGGTTCGATTCCCGACAGGGTCAACTTTGAAAATGAACTTTTCAAATTTGTTTCTGGTCTGGATTTGGAAAGTAGTGGCAGGGCACACTGCGTTTTCGCAGTCATTTTGAGCAGCCCGTCTGGCGGCAGTCACCACCACAGAAGACCACCGTGAAATAACAGCACGTGCTTGTTGTGTTTCGGTGAGTGAGTAAGGGATGCCAGAGCCCATTTCCCTATCCACTCCTAATCCCTTATCCTTAATCCTACTGCAGCCGTCAGTGCACTTGCAGCAGCTTTGGCGTTGCTTGTGTTATAGGCTACGGTAGCCGCCTACCATCAAGTGGACCGTCTGCCTGTCTGCCGACATTTACATTAAAAAAAAGATCAAAGTAAATAACCAAGTAAATAAGGTATAATTATACCTTATAAATAACAATCTCACATATACATACACCATCGAAATATAATATAACGTTACCTATACCTACATTATTATTATGTATATATACCTACATAACTTCACCGACAGCTCTGTAGGTTCGCACGAGACTCTTTTATTGTTAATGTATTTTGAACTTAAATACTGGCTATTTTAAAAAGGTTTGATATTCAAACATGGAAAAAGAAAAAGAAAAAGAAAAAAAAAGAACACACACACACACACATACACACACACACACATACACACGCATGCACTCTGAAAGCGTCCTTTTAATAGCATTTTTAAACCCATGAAAATCTTAATGCAATATTTGTTGTACTGATTGATGTCGCGTAAATGAACTATTTTGGTAACCTTAGATCATCTACAGGACGGGCCTCGCCTAGTGTAGAGATCACTGTAATAATGATTATTGATACGTTTCCCGTTCCCGTTTTCATTATATTGTGAAATAAAATAAATTTATTATTATTATTATTATTATTAGATAGGTAATATATATTTTCAGGTGAAAAAAAATAATTAAGAGTGTGTTTTTGTACATCTGATGAAAGGTTTATGATATATTTATATATAAGTTATTTTGAATAGTTGAATGTGCAGTAAAAAATAAACTGGACGTGTGCACCAACATGATGAGTTATTTTGGATATTTCATTGAATAATATCCCAAGGAAAGGTTTTAAAATTGAAGTAATCCAAGATAACTACAAGACATATCCCTGTTCCACCACAGTGCCTTTGTATTAACAAACAAAATCTTAAATTTAAAACATTATCTCTAATTTAAAATAAGTGCAGAATTAAAATCATATTTTGTTATCAAACTCCTTACAAAAGGTTCCGTGAAAAATCCTACCAATTTGGGATATTCAAATTAAGAGAAGTTAAACATTTCACCACAACCAGTTCCAAACATTTACTTTCAAAATGTTTGCGGCAAATATTTGCCTCCAATGAACCCAAACAATTGAAGTAACGTTCCTCTCTCCGCCGATGAAGCAGCCACAGGAAAAGCCGAAACTGGAAACTTCTCTCATGAGAATATTTCAATACGAAACCGTGAAAGCTGGGATCTTGTTGTTTCTATCGAGTTTACTTTCGGCTCTCGTTCGTTTGCTTAAATTTGGACCCTCGCACACACATTTAGTGATTTGTTATGTGCCAGAAAATAAAGAAAGAAAGAAAGAAAGACTTTTATTCACTGCACGAAAGACACATTATATACCAGGACAAAAATTAATAAAAAACGCGTGTGTCCTCGCGGCAGCGAATCGGATGCTGGCTCAGCATTGTGCTGAAGTTATTTGCTACTAGGCATATCACAATCGATTCTCCGCTCTCCACATCGATCTACTCTTGAGATCATACTCGTAGGTCCAACGTACAGAAAATTGGCCCAGGACTTTTTGATTTTGCTCTCCAAATTTCGTCTATTTCAACGTTAATTCACACATCAGTGGATTGATTCTTTCGGCTACATCGACCACTTTGGATCTTGCATTTAGAGCAACCATTTAATGAAGCAAATTGACATTAATTAATTAACATTATTTAATTTAGCATTTAATGAGCGTTTGTTTATGTTTAATGTTGTTTTTCATATTTATGTTTCTAAATCTTAAAATGAAATATCATTGTCCATTTTTTGGACAAGTTTGTGAGTAAAAGTTTAATATGTCCCTGTTTTTGTCTAATTTAATATTAAATAGAAATTGTCTATACCCTGTTTTGTATAAAATTTTATAAATTTGTAAGTAATCAGTCTTGACAAAGATATAAATACTTACAATGGGCCCCACACTATGCCTGTATGGTCACAGCTTATCTTATTATTTATTTATTTGTAACTAAAATAATCAAGAATGTTTAAAACAGTTCTTCTATACATATAATAAAATCGTAAAAGAGCCATATCTGTAGGTACATTAAAAATTTAAAAAAAAAATATTTTTACTCGTACTTATTGCTACCGAGGTCAAAAAATTAGTTTTTAGAATTATTGTCTGTTTGTCTGTACGTTTGTGCACGCTAATCTTAGAAACAGCTTAACCGATTTGAATGCGGTTTTCGCTGATTTATTGTGAGAAGATTCCCACAAAATTTAGTGTTTGCTTCATTCAAATTGGTTTACAAAGAAAAAAGAAGAGAAGAGACGAGGGGAGAGAAAACTAAATAATTATATCTGCATATAAAGAATAAGATACAATAAGGTCTCCGATTATGTCGGAGGATGACCAGGGGTCTTAGACAAAGTAGCATTCGCTCCGTAGCGATGCGATATCGAAGTTCGTTATCGTCTCAGAGACAAAGAAATCATCACAAGGTATCACGTGTTTATCACGTGTTACAGTGTCGATTCCTTTGTCTCTGAGACGATAACGAACTTCGATATCGCATCGCTACGGAGCGAATGCTACTTTGTCTAAGGCCCTAGACTAGATAAGTTCAATTATAGTTATAGGAAATTGCATTTTACTCTATTTCACACTTAACTAATTATAATTGTTATTTTAATGTATATAATCGTTTAGTCTTAAATATTAGATGGTTATTATTTGTAATTTTTGACAATAAACGGCCCGTAGGGGTGGTGTAACCCCTGGGGGAATACAAAAAAAAGATAAAAATTACGCGCTATACCGAATACCACGCGTACGAAGTAACGGGCGCAACTAGTCTTTAATAAGAATAAGAAATCACTTTCTTAAAACTAGGAACGTTTACTAATCAACGCCAACTGTTACTTGTTATACCAATTCGTACTCAAAACTAATATTTATACTGCATTATCAATGCAAATGTAAACAATAATGTGTGGAATATGTAATGAGTAGAGATGTAATTTCGAGTTGTGGATCCTTTGACTATATGCTGGTTTGAATATTCCTAACATCGTTTGTTTTACGATGAAGTTCCTAAGAAAGTCTGAGCACTTTACTAGCGACTCGCTCCCGACATCCCATGCACTTTTTTTGCAAATTATGCATGCAAATCTTCTTCGTTTTAGATTAGTTCTTTTTGTTCCTAATTAGTGGAAACAGTATTAAAATACGTTGAGTGGCTTAAAAGAAGTTAGCAGAGAAACAGGCACAAGTGGACAGCGACTTTATACAACGTTCATTCCAACAACAAGCAGTTGGAATGAAAGCGTAACTTTTTAGTTTGCAAACCAGTTGGGATGAACGTTGATGTTCATTCCAAAAACAAGCAGTTGGAATGAAAGCGTAACTTTTTAGTTTGCAAACCAGTTGGAATGAACGTTGATGTTCATTCCAAAAACAAGCAGTTGGAATGAAAGCGTAACTTTTTAGTTTGCAAACCAGTTGGGATGAACGTTGTTGTTCAATCCAACAACAAGCAGTTGGAATGAAAGCGTAACTTTTTAGTTTGCAAACCAGTTGGAATGAACGTTGTTGTTCATTCCAACAAGAAGCAGTTGGAATGAAAGCGTAACTTTTTTGTTTGTAAACCAGTTGGAATGAAGTTGGAATGAAACGTACAGACAAACAGACAATAATTCTAAAAACTAATTTTTTGTCCCCGGTAGCATAAGTTCAACAGAATAAACTAAATGTTACGGGAAGCTTGCTACGACACATCAGTGAAAACCGCATTCAAAACGATTAAGCGGTTTCTAAGATTAGCGTGCACAAACGCACAGACAAACAGATAAACAGACAAAAATTGTATAAACTATTTTTTTTACCTCGGTAACATAATTAACGTTATATACATTTTTATTTAATATTTAATGTGCAGACACGGCTCGTTACTATTTTATTATACATATACTAGCTGAACTCGGCCACGTTTCGCTGCGGCCCATACGGCGGTGGAGTGCGCGTGGGGCGCGCGGTACTGGACACTGCTTTTTTATAATACTATTGATCGTACCGTAATGTTATATAGCCTATCTTTATCTTTATCTTGTCTTAGTGGCTATTTCTGTCTGCTAGAGTACCAGTATCACGTCGTCCATTGCTGAAATATTGTGATCGCCACGTGAACTAAAGCTCTCTACCTATACCTACCACGTTAAGAAACTGTAATACTTTTTTGATAGAGGCATTCTTCACATCTTCACAAGCCATTGTGTGGCTTCCTAGGATGTGACTGCGCTTGTGCATCAGAGGGCCACACTAGCACAGGATATGCATTGGTGTTTCTTCTGCCTCATGGCAGAAGTGACACTCTCCCGTACTAGTGAGCCCCATTACTTTAAGGTGCCTATTGAGGCGGCAGTGCCCCGTTAGCGCCCTAGATAGCATACACAAATTGCTCCTGCTAAGCGACATAGCCTGATTTGTTGCATTTCGACTATAGGCTTTAATGAGCGCTTTGGAATGGTTCAAACCTGGCAAGTCAGTCCAGCGTTTGTAAGATTTAATAAAGCACTGGTTCCATATGGTCCAGCGAGCTAGGCCTATATATAGCCTATAGCCTACCTCGATAAAGGGACTCAATACAAAAATAAAATTTTTCAATTTGAACCAGTAGTTCCTGAGATTAGCGCGTTCAAACAAACAAACTGTTCAGTTTTATATATTAGTACAGATATATGTATAGAAATAGATACAAAAGAATTTAAAATGTTTTTGTCATAGTTCCTCTCATTTATGTCACCGCCAACTCAACTACACTTGCAAAAAAGACTCAAGCAAAGACGCAAAAAAATCAAACATAATAATCTTTGTAGCTGAAGCCGCGTATATTTTTCTAAATATACGTATGGTTATTTTTATTTTTTCAATATTTCCCCTGCTTATGTTTATTAGCAGGTAGAATAGAGTTGACGACTTATTTTTAAGCCCCGACCTACACTGATCCTCGAAAATTTTGATTACCAGACAAAAATATGCATATTTATAATCTGTGTGTAATCATATTATAATTTAAATTACTCTAAAATATTGTGTGATCATATATATCATCATAAGCGTCTACTAGGACATAAACCTTTTTAAATAAACACCACTACCACACTCGTGTCCCAGCACTCTGAGTCCTTTCACTACGGCTATAGGTTACGACTATGCCGGGCCGATAGAACTACCGGAAAGTCCAGTGGCTGTACAATTTATATGCTTGCTTAGGGTGCTTGCCTTAACGCTCTGTTCTAGGGTTCTAGGGATTCCCGGCTGGGTCAACTTTGAAAAATGAACTTTTCAAATTTGACTCTGGTCTGGATTTGGAAAGTAGTGGCAGGGCGCACTGCGTTTCGCAGTCATTTGGCAAGCCCGTCTGGTGGCAGTGACCACCACCTTACAGAAGTCCGGGCGTTGGTTTCCGGCAAACCTGCTGGTGCGGCGTAGTGTGAACCTAGCTTACAAATAGCACTCTTATCATCGGCCAAGCGAATAGATGGCAGGTGACTATCATTGCCTATTAACGCAAGTACCTACTGCTGCAGTGCAAGTGCCCTGCCGATCTTGATAGGGAAAGGGTGGGGGATAAAGTGGGAATAGGGCGATATAGACTCTGGAATCCTTTACTCAAAACTTCTATAAGAGGGTAGTCACACAAGATAGTTTAATACGGAGGAAATAAATTCTTCTGTTACACATAGGTGTGACAGACAGTGAGTCTGCGTCCCAATTAATTATGAACCTTAAACCCCAAAACTTAGAACTTACTCGTGCATAATCTTTAAACACCGCATCTAATATTTACTGTGTCTCGACCGTACCATGAAATATTCGTTTGCCTGGCAATATTGTTAATTTACATAACATTGCTTCGCACGCTTTGTTCCGCTTCCGAAATTCGGTAATGTAAGCAGCGATGATACTTGCAAATTGATGCAAACGAATATACTGTGATTCACTAGTATGCATGAAATGGCGATACGCTACTAAAGCCAGTGAGAGGTGATAAAGAATCAGATGATAAAACTGTTAGCTGTGACGCTTTCTGAACTTCCTTTGACTTCACAAACTCAGTGTAACATATAAATTTATCTATACTAAAGTGCATGGGGCCTGTGTTGCGTATAGCGCCATCTGGAAAGTATAACTTGCGAAGGAATATGTATATAGTAATTTATAAAGTAAGCTTGTATGGTGTCCAATGAGTCACATACGGTGCTGGCTGAAAATCAGCGCTGTAGGTGTTTGTCAGCACCTCAGCACAATGCTGAGCCAGTATCCGTTTCGCTGCCGCGAGGACACACACACGTTTTTTATATTATTTTTTTTTTTTTTCCCTGTTCTTGTACATATTGTGTCCTTCGTGCAGTGAATAAAAGTCTTTCTTTCTTTCTTTCTTTCTTTCTTTCAAGTATGGACAGATCAAATATCGATTCCAATCCAATATAATTCCAACCTTTATAGAAAACACCTGTCAACTGACAATTTTGACAGAAATATATAAGGAGGGAGGAGGATAATGACACGAGGCTTTTTCTGTTTTTTTTTTTTTTGCGAATTGCGAATTGATTTTGTAAAAGAAAAGTAAAGAAAATAAAACGGATATTTTTTAATGTTAAATCGGCAGAAAGGCTGACACAAGAAACGGCAAAGCTGCTACAAAGTGCGATAGGGAAATGGCCTCTGGCATTACTCAATCACCGAAATACAACAGCACACGTGCTGTTATTTCACGGTGGTCTTCTGTAAGGGGGTAGTCACTGCCGCCAGACAGGCTGCTCAAATGACTCAAATGAGCCCTGCCACTACTTTCCAGATCCAGACTAGCAAAGCCAAATTTTAAAGGTTAATTTTTCAAAGTTGACCCTTGCCGGGAATCGAAAACGGGAAACCTAGAACCCCAATAGTTAAGGCAAGCACCCTAACCACTCATCCAACGGGTTCGGCCATACGTGTCGCCTGGGTATGTTTGTGGAAGGAGTGCTTTCGACGATAGTGTAGAACATCTCGTTTAAGTAATTGCGTTAAGTAAATTCGCATCTGCTAAGCTCGTGTCCGGAGAAGACACGCCTTTGTGGCGACAGAGAGACGTGTCACCACACTTATCTATAGCGACGATACCTTTCACGATACCTGGCCAGCTCCTGGGACCTCAATACCTCGGGTGGGAGTTTGAGACATACCCTCCATGCTGCGGTAGAAAGCCAAGTATTAAATCATTTCTTAGTTGGAATAAAACGTGCCCAAGAGTTCAAGTGTGCTGATTGTGCAATTTGAAAACCTGCGCCTGCGCGGCATTGATTAAATCTGCGTGTGCAGTACGCTAATAGGCATGATGACAGATTTTGAAATTCCCTTCCATAATGTAGATACACGTCTACCATACCCGAAAAAAACAATATTTCAGCAAAAAACTAAATTTCAACGCGAATTATTGAATGTTTTTTAAATCTTAGGTGTCATGGTGTCGCGTCTGATGAACCGTGACGTCACCGACATCTCATCAGATTTTTCATTCTGTCAAAGTAAAGTCAAGCAACACGATGGCATTTACCTGGACGTGACGTCATTCGCTCTGATTGGTGTTTCAGTTAACATGGCTGATTGCAGTTATTTATACTTCTATTTTATTGAAAATTTTATTAATCTCAATTTTAATACAAAAAATGAGTAATTTTTTAGACTCCTTTCAACATCTACTTTTCTCCAAAACCATTTATTCTTTGATTTTTTAATAACGTCATCATGCCTATTAATAAACGTGTAAGTGACAAGACTGTTTGTTATCTGTTTGTTTACTTCGCACGGATGCAACCTTCTTAGTTTTTTCTCGCTAGTAGTATTTATTCTAAATGTGTATGTGATTGTGTGTGTAGTCTAAGACGTAACAAAAAGTAGTAGAAGATAAAACACAAAAATATCAACAACATCAAATATACTGTTCGAAATTGGCTTCTTGGACTTCAATATTGAACTTATAATGAACGACATCCAATAAACAAATAAGAGCGACTTAAATCTTACGCAAGATTTTGTTGGCGCAAACACATAATCATAAACACACACACACACAAAATGCTTCAAACTGTGGCTACTTTTACGAGAGAACATAATAAAACACTTTTTGGGTTTACAGCGTAACGAGACGTGACTTGTGGCATTATTTATTTATTATTATTATACATTTATTTATTTCTTTTCTTAATTTTAATTTTTTTACAATATATATGTATATAAAGACAATAAATATTATAAAAAACTTAAAATTAGATGTCCACTAGTAGCGGGGCAAGGCCCAAGCTACCGGTGGATAGGGCTGCAGAGTGAGGAACCTCCTGACAATTCGTGCCGTGTCAAGAAGTACCGCCTTCTGTATCTGCCCCTTGATCCAGCCATCTAGTGAGAGCCTCTTGAGATGTTGGTCGAGGCTCTTCGCTATAAGACCGTTCGCCGAGACGTCTATCGGGACGATAATTGTCGAATCGACGTCCCACATGGCGGTCACCTCGTGAGCCAAGTCGATGTACTTGGTAAGTTTTTCTTTTTCGGCTTTCACGGGATCGGTCAATAACCACGATGTCAGGCTTATTGGCGACAATAGTCCTGTACGTGATTATGGAGCGATCCCAGTAGAGCGTAGCATGACCATTTTCGAGAACGGGCGCAGGCACGTACTTATAGTAAGGCACCTCAGACTCGATAAGACCATATCGAAGGGCAAGTTGTTGATGAATGATCCTGGCTACTTGGTTGTGTCTGTGCAAATACTCGCCGTTAGAAAGATGAGCACAACCGGAAATAATATGCCTGAGTGTCTCTCCAGAACGGTGGCATGCCCGACAGATGTCGACCGTACCGTCCTTCAGGATATATTTCCGGTAGTTGTTCGTCTTAATAACTTCGTCCGCAATTGCACAGACAAAACCTTCAGTTTCCCCAAAGAGGTCACCGAAACGTAGCCAGTTCACAGACATGAGTGAGTCCACATCAGCTCCTGTCAGGCCTTTGTAGAATCGCCCATGTAGCTCCTTGCCCTTCCATACATTCTTACGGTCTTCGGCGCTTAAAACTACTAGCCTGCGCCAGTTCCCGTTTGCCAGAGATAGTGGCGTGAAGTTTTTGTCGATTGCTACAACGTCGCGATGTATCCCACTCTCGTGATTCAGGAAATATTCCCTAAGACCGTACACCTCACGGTTATGGAGGTTCTTGGCGTTTAAAAAACCGCGATCCCCCAATTTCCGTGGGATGTAAAGTCTCATAACCGATGAGCTTGGGTGTAGCAAGCGATGCGCTGTGAGCAATCGACGAACTCTTCTGTCTAAACCATCGAGCTCAGTTTGAGTCCACCTTAGTATGCCAAAGGAGCAAGTGAGTAAAGGTATAACCCAGCCATTGAAGGCGCGTACCTTGTTACCTCCTGATAAAAAACTGTTAAGAACTTTTATCAGACGGCCAAAGAAACGCGTCTTCACTGTCTGTTTTATATCTTTATCACTAATATCCAACGACTGTGACATACCAAGGGATTTTAGGTGAGAAATGACTTCACCCCCTCTTCGTAGTCTATAGCCCAGCTTTATATTTCTTAGCAGAGTGCTGAGAGGATTTAAAGCTAGGCTAAACCACAATGGGCTCAAACTGTCCCCTTGGAAGATGCTACTTTCTATTTTTATCATGTCCCGCAGATCAGCGGTGCCTCCTCGATATCCACGTTGACAAAGGCCCGTGATCCACTGCCCCATACACATAGTTAAGAAAGATCTTAGAGTCGTATCTATTTTATATAACTCTAATATCCTTCTCAGCCCCGAATGGGGCACCGAATCATAGGCCTTCTGGTAGTCAATCCAAGCTACCGAGAGAGCGCCACTGCTCCGCCGGACACGCTGACAAATGGTCATATCTATGAGGAGGAGCTCCTTAGTACCACGGGACCCAATCTTACATCCATTCTGAACTGTGTCAAAAATATTGTTTTCTAAAATATGCGAATTAATTTTTGTTCTCAGAATAGATGTAATTATTATTATTATTATTTCTTTTTAGGATTCCGTCCGTACGTCACAATAAAAAAACGGAAGCCTTAATAGGATCACTCGTATGTCCGCCTGTCCGACCATCACCCCCCCCCCCCCCACTTATCTCCGAAACTACTGAACCTAAAATTTTGAAAAAAAAATACAGAAATTAGTTTTCTACTTGTAAGAAAACTAATTTCTGTATTAGAAGTCCATGATATTAAAATAACATGGTAAATCACTCAATATTGTGCGGATAGGTAACATCGTACGGAACCCTCTTCACGCGAGTTCAACTCGCGCTTGTCCCGTTTTTTAACTCTATTTATGTGTTTGTATGTTCACATATTTGTACTTACAGTGAGGTATTTTTCAGGATAAAAATATTTCTTTCTTTCTTTCTTAAATGTATTTTTTTATAATAACATAATGTTTAAATTTTGGCTTTTCCTATTCAAGAAAGGATGCTTAGTGTAAACTTTAATGAATAAATAAAATAAAAAAACAAATAAATAAAAGAAATAGAGAATCATGGCTGAAAATCGATATGCTTTCCCATCCTTATCGAATAGAGATTTGACATTGTTTTGTTTAAGTTTCTCTGTTTAATTTGACTTTTATTTGAACACTCCGTCTCCCAAGTTTGTATTTACATTCGCTTTTCAAATGATTATCTAAACGTATTTGACAAGCCTTCAAATCGTGTGACATTTTAATTTCTAAGATTAAGACGTATTAAGACGCATATTAAGACAAGGACTAACATAAGCGCAACCTAATAACCTATGAATTAAGGTGCAATATTGCACAACAAATTTTTGTAGCTTCTCGTATATAACCGAACAGATTTAAAATTGTAAGGTTTTTCTTAAATATTGTGTAAAACATGAAAAAAGAAATAAAAGTAGCCGATTAAAACTTCAGTACACAACTTAAATTAATCAATAAGCTTAAAAAATAATATAGTTATCGCTGAAAAATTTTATTACTGTACTTTTTGCACATAGCAGTTTTTGGTTTGACAACGCCTTTCATCTAAATAGAAGTATTGTTCCCGAAGGATCGTCAAAAATAAAAATAAAAATTCAGCGCCTGACAAAAAATATGAGCAATAAAGATTGAACAAATGTTTAGTGTTTAAGAATAAGAGGTCGCAGGCAAGTCTCAGGCAAGAGCTTGTCTATCTATATAAATAAAATGAATCGCTAAATGTATTGCTGAAGGCAAAACTCGAGACGGCCATTTTTTTTTCTTTAATTTACACATCAGCTGCCACAGACCATTAGCTTTTGAAAGAATGGTGCAGGTGGTAAGTTATAATAAAATTACGGTATTATTGTATACAAACCATCGTCTCGTAAGAAAATCGTCGAGTAAGAAAAACGATGAAAAACTGTTATCTCTCAGACTCTCAGCAATCGATCTTGAGAATCAGAAAATTGGACTAAATTAGCCGTAAATTAGCCTAGATGTCGGAAGAATTCAGTAAGAATACTACAACCACAGTCTAACCCTACTTACGTCATACAGTCGGGCAACGCTCAATGTTCGAGCCTGCAAACTGAAGCGAGTTCGCCGAACGTTGCTCTACGCAAGTACATTCGTTGCCTGACTGTAAGACGTAAGTATGGTTAGACTGTGCTACAACTCAAGGGCATGGACAGATCCTATGGCCGTTTTGTGAATCTACAATTTATTTGAAAAAGGGTTTCAAGAATTTTTTTGTGGTGAGATCGGCAGACACCCTGGCGGTCCACTTGATGGTAAGTGGCTACCATAGCATATAACGCAAGCAACGCCAAAGAGAGGGAGAGGGATAGGGAAGGGGGTCCCAAGAGAGGAGACGGTAAAAGAAAGCATGAAAGGCAGGAGAAAAGATGGGGAAACATAATTACAGAATCACTAGCTGGTGCTCGCGACTTCGCCTGCGTTGAAAAATGAAAAATATAAATAACGCCTGAAATCTTTATCGTTGTGATGATAATGGCGCCGATATTTTTTACATTTTTAGACCATCCCACGGGAACCAAACATTTTTTCCAGGATAAAAAGTATCCTATATGTTTCCCTAATCCAGGCAATAAACTATCTGTGTACCAAATTTCATCCCAATCAAAATCCAACCATACGTATAATATGGTTAATATAATTATCACAGAAGGAGAGACAAGTAGAAGTGTGCAAGTCTTCTAATTGTCTTTCTTTTTAGGGTTCCGTACGTCCGAATAAAAAAAACGGAACCCTTATAGGATCACTCGTGTGTCCGTCTGTCCGACCATTCCCCTGCCCCTTATCTCCGAAACTACTGAACCTAAAATTTTGAAAAAAAAATACAGAAATTAGTTTTCTACTTATAGATTATAGGAAAACCTATAAGAAGTCCATGATATTAAAATAACATGGTAAATTACTTAATATTGTGCGGATAGGTAACATCGTAAGGAACCATCTTTTTCTAATTGTCTCCCAGAAGCAACTCCTACAAATACAAAAAATGTTTATTCAAATATTACTTCTGTTTCATTCAGTAGTGGATATAAAGGTTTTCAATTATTATTTTTTAATTTTTTTATTATTAGGTAATGCTATGAAAACCTACTTATAATAAAATATATGTATTCAAACATACACTCCTGAAATTGATACAATCTAAAAATGATCTTCTAACAAAAAAACAGCCTCGCTTCTCTAATATGAGGACAATTTGGCATGACTGTATTTAATATCAGCTCGAACACGACATTAGAGCCTTGATTGACCGCGTTTCGTCTCCTTAAGTATTTCCTACGACACAATACTCTTTTAAAATAAACCTAAAGTTACTGGAAATGACTTGTATTTGACCCATATTACAACATCCACAAAAAGATGCTTGCATCGAAGCTTTGCCTCACAAGTCCCGAATTAGATTCCCGACAGATCCAACTTAGTTTGCTCTGGTCTGTGGCAGTGCATACTGCGTTTCGCAGTGACCATCCCTTACAGAAGACCACCGTGAAATAACAGCATATGTGCAGTTGTATTATTGAGTAAGTAAGGAATGCCAGAACCCATTTCATTTCAGTTTTGCTTGTCTTTCGTGTCCACTTATCTTGGTCTTCGTTGGCAGCCAAGTATCATCACCGAATTGTTCCGCCTTTTCCTTCACCACACTTGGCGCCTATTTTACAAGTCTTTTGTAAACACTTTCAATGTTACACCATTTGTTTTCATTCAAAATACGCAACAGACAGAGAGAGAGAGTTGCCACATCCCACAGGCTATATATATATAATATGTATAGTCTACATAATCAATCCCACATAACCCTATGGCATTTGTTCATAAGGTATCTTTTGAAATTTCTCCCCTCATAAAAAAAAGACATCGTGTAGTCTGTAGGTGCTCAACTAATAAGAATACAGTATATATTAAACAGGCTATTATAATGTGTATGAACTGCTTAAGGTAAAATGTATTTAGCTTGATAATGATTAATACTGTATCCGTATCTAGCTTTATACCACATTATATCTGATAATTTTTTTATAAGTTAAAAAGGGTATAGTAAGCTATCCTTAAAAGATAGACATATGCGATTCCGGACTTTTTGTAGACCTATACAGCGCTCTGCGGGTCCAGTATAATAACGCTTTCAGGATGCTGTTGGGGCTACGACGTTTCTCAAGTGCGTCCAATATGTTCGCAGAGGCGGGGGTAGATGGTTTCCATGCTATCATAAGGAAGCGTTGCGCCTCATTGTTGAATCGTGTACGAACCAGCACCGACAGCATCCTGATTACTTTGTCCAACAGATGGGACTCACCTCTGTTGAGTCACTGGCTCTGCACACACGCGAATGTGTCAAATGTTAAATAACATATTGTTTTGTAGGTACTAACATATACCTAGTATAAATAAGGCTGTACCATACTAATGCTCAAATATGGACCTCTGGTTCGACAAATAAAGTATTATTATTATTATTATTATTATTATTATTATTATTATAAAAGAGAAACAATCCCACCATACATTGTTTTCATATATCTCAAACGGATTAAGCAGCTTTTTCGATGAAAGCTCCCACACGGCTCGACATCTTCAACAATCATTGACATATTTCAACCAATTTACACAAAACCTTATCTTATCTTATCTTAGTGGCTATTTCTGTCTGCTAGAGTACCAGTATCACTTCGTCCATTGCTCAAATATTGTGATGGCCACGTGAACTAAAGCTCCCTACCTATACCTACCACGTTAAGAAACTGTAATACTTTTTTGATAGAGGCATTCTTCACATCTTCACAAACCATTAAGTGGCTTCCTAAGATGTGACTGCGCTTGTGCATCAAGGGGCCACACTCGCTTCTGCCATGTCGCTCATGGCAGAAGCGACACTCTCCCGTATTAGTGAGACTCATTATTTTAAGGTGCCTATTGAGGCGGCAGTGCCCCGTTAGTGCCCTAGATAGCATACACAAATTGCTCCTACTAAGCGACATAGCCTGATTTGTCATGTTTCGACTATAGGCTTTTATGAGCGCTTTGGAATGGTTCAACCCTGGCAAGTTAGTCCAGCGTTTATAAGATTTAATAAAGCACTGGTTCCATATGGTCCAGCGAGCGAGGCTATTTGGTAGTCCGCACATAGGTTCAGGACCTATTAGCCTACCTTTTGCGCCTACACGAGCCAATTTGTCGACAAGTTCATTGCCTTCGATCCGGTATAATTGGTATAAGGTATTAATGCGCGGTATAATTAAAGTATAATTGCGCCCTAAAAAACCTTAACGAATTATTCACCTACAGATTCATCAGGAATCACTCGTTGATAGATGAAAACCGCATTAAAGTTCGTTCAGCAATTTTTGAGATTATCGCGAATATACAGACAAACGGACATGGCTGGGACTTTTTTTATAACGTGTAACCTACTAACGAAGTCGTAGACAAAGCAAAGTGATTTTTTAAACCTTGTGTGTATCTTCGCGTTTGAATTCAAATTGTTTGGCTTAAGAAAAAAGAATCATTTGACTTAAGAAAGTTTATAATGTTCTTCTTGAAACACTAGAGCTTATATTTTGTTACTCTTGAACAATGCCCCTTCCAGATTTAGGTACCTAGATCTTTAGTGATATGAGGACGCATTACACACATTCCACGTCCCTCTCTTGTCTCTTATGAGAGGAATATTAAGCGTTTGCGGTATATTTACAGCGGTATAAAAATGTTTTGACGCCATTTTTATTGTGTGGTTATATGCCGTGTGAATGTTAAGTGGAGTGCCTTAAATGGCTCTTGAGAGATATCAACACAAATACAGCTCAAATGATCTTTTACTGGACATATTCATCTTGGACAACCCGTCTCGCGACAGTAACTACTAAACATCGTGAAACCGCACTTGTGCTGTTGTGTTTAAATGCGTAAATAACGGATTACAGAACCCATTCTTCAACTACCTTTACCATCAGCCTGTCTTCGTGCTTCTCATAAAAATAAAAGAGCATCCGTCAGCCGCAAATTAGAAATACATCAAGACATTTGGCACCAAGTATATTGGCGGACATTGGCGGGCCAAGTGTGAGCCAGTTTTGTGCGATAACAGCGATTCGAAAGCGAATCTTCGAACTTTTTGCGAAGTTACCTGCGACAGTGAACCGGCGACTCATTAAGGGAATCATTGACGCCTTTTGGCAAGTTTAACGCTTACATCGGACAAGTTTAGTGGTTTTGGAAATCTTGGTTTGTAAAAATAAATCGTTCGTTTCACCCTTACACGGCATTTTAACTCACCCTGCACGTAACAATAGATATTGATCTCAGGATGCTGTTACCGCTGTCCCGTAAACGCTTTAGCAAGGAGTCATTTCTTTTGGCATTTTAAGTACTATGATAATTAATATTAATAATAATAATAATAAATCTGATACATAAAATTCACGTGTCACAGTGTTTGTAACAAAGTAACTTCCGTAACGGCTGGACCGATTTTTATGAAATTTTTGTTGTATATTTGGTAGGTATAAGAATAGGTCGTAAAGTATTTTTCACCCTCCTATCCCCACCTCCCATTTTTTAATCGCAATTTTAGTATTTTTGTTTAAACAATATCCAAATAATTTAACCGTCGTTGATTGACGTGAAGTGTCGCCACAATCCAATAAAATTGGACCCGATAGGTGGCACTACAATCGGGTTATGGAATTATTTTCGGGTTGTGACAGGGCAACTAGTATAAACATATAATTATACTTAAAAATGTGTGAGTTGTACCTTACATACAAATATTATGTGCAATTCTCACAAGTGGAAGGATTAGAGCGAAATGAATCAAAGTGAAGCCCCAGTTGGCATCAGCTGGGAGCCTTATTTGCAATGTAGGCACGCAACTGTACGGTTATCTTTTGGCTCATAGCAGTGTAAGTCATGTAACGTTGTTTAAGATAAAAACTTGCCCACAAAATCGCATCACATATCGTTGAATCGGGGTTTATTTACAAAACAGCACACAAAATTCAAAAGAATTACCTACTTTAAATTAATTTGTAATCGAAAGAAATCACACATAATGTAAAAAAATTGTCGGCTACAGTGTTACTGTTAGCACAGAATAAATAATAGTACTAGCGTACTGTTAGTAGCAGTGACTT
This sequence comes from Bembecia ichneumoniformis, assembly GCA_910589475.2. Taxonomy (NCBI): domain Eukaryota; kingdom Metazoa; phylum Arthropoda; class Insecta; order Lepidoptera; family Sesiidae; genus Bembecia; species Bembecia ichneumoniformis. The sequence continues at coordinate 3,301,743 of OU342545.1, forward strand.
CTCTTGTTTTACTGTGACACTTTCTTACTCATTAATGACGTAAGGACAATTATGGCCGTTGACCACCTCCCTCCCCCAACCCCATGTAAGAGAACATAAGATTTCTCCGACTCCCCCTTCTGGTTTTATAAAATGATCAATTCCACTAAAACCGATAATTTGACGTACAAATCAAAGGTTTTTATTTTTTGAAAGATAATTTAGGTTTATACTCGTACCTTTATGTTATTGATAGATGTAGATTACAATTTTCAAAATAAAAATATGTATATGAATTAGGCTTAGGCCGCACTACGGCTAAGCATGTGAATCGAACCCCTGAGACAGAGCGTTAAGAGGGCACTTTCCAACTCGAACAGCTTACTTATTCCTACTACGTAATTCAATGATTACTCATTAATTATAGGTCGTGGCAATACATAAAAAAACATGACATTTCTGGCACATAATATTAAGGTTTGCATCGCAACAAGAAATTGATATTAATTTTATATCTAGTATAATTAATTTCTAAAATGTCCCGAAATTATGACATTTACTCGGGTTGAATTCTTGTAATTACTGACTAAAATCCACAAATGTTTTTCCATAGAAACATTCTACCTATGAAGTACATTTGAAATTGGGATGTCAATAGTTACCATCTATAAAGGTTTTTCTAAAATATTGGAATTGCTGGCGTATGTTTTATTATTTTCGCGTGTTGAATAAGTGGCGCGAATGTGTTGCGTCGCATTCTGTCTTCGGTTTATTCGCATTATACATAGTAAGTTGAGACAACAAATTCTTCCAAATACCTATTACTGAATTCCCACGCTCGTACAGCGCCACCTTAAGGCAAGCACCCTTTTTTTTGCGTTGTGGCCCAGATTAGGACTTCTACCCACTAAAATCCCACGATGTTTCCTCGCGCCGTCTATGGGCTGTGGAGTAAGGGATCGTGGGAACATACATCTGCCTCCCCCCGCCAGACGAGGCCGCACACTTGCGGGCTCCACCTCGATTAGGCGCGGAGTTTGACCTCCGCGCCTTGGAGAGATGTACCGGAAACACACAGCACGTCTCCCCTCGTTGCCCGGTGTACCGCAGCCTACCGCTTCTATCTGAAACGCTCGTATAACCCCCGCTCTTGTGGCCGCTCATCTCTACCGCATTAAGGGTGGGCGGCCCAAAGGGGGTTTCCAAGCTGACATTTCCACAGCAATCGCGGCAGCCCGAGATACGGGCTCCACCTCGTATTATCGCCGCGGAAGAGTTACTAAGCCGGGTGACGAGGACGGGTGTTCACTCTTCCAGAGGACTGCGGAAGGTAGTCACTAGGCCGGTCCCCTGCAACCGGGTCTTCACCACCCCCCACAAAGCCGTAAGTTGTTCAAGTTTTGTATTAATACCTACACCATTTCTGAATACAGAAGCTTGTCACAACGATATTGAATCAATAATTCAAATAAAACAAAATTTATTTCTTACCACTTTAGTCATTAAAGCAAAATGTTAATTGCATTTTCAGATGACGGTAGCCTTCACTTCAACCAACAAGTCGACCGTCAGCTAGCTCGTAATCACATAAAATGACTTTGTTGCAAAATATAAAACACGTTTGTAAATCAGAATCAGAATTTGTTAGTAATAACCTCGGCCCGCCATTGGCACTAGCGCTGCCTTCGCTCTCCGTGCACAAATCAAATCAATCCAGCTCCGAGGAAAACACTTTTCAATATTTTGCGGCGGAAAATATTCCGCAAGTTGTAGGTAGGGTGACGTGGCTCTTATTAAATTTATATGAAACACCGTTGTATATAACCTTAGAAAGAGTTAGCTCATGCGTTGATGTTCATAATAATAATTATTATTTTTATGTTAAAATCGACAGACAGGCTGACGGTCCACTTGTTGATATGTGGCTAGCGTCGCCTATAACAAAGGCAACGCCACAGGTGCTGCAAGTGCGCTACCGACTAAAGTAGGATTAAGGATAAGGGGATAGGAGGGGATAGGGAAATGGGTTCTTCCGAATTCAAAATATACATATAATTTTATATATTTTGCATTTATACATTTTGCTGTGTTGCAACGAGTTTGTGGCAGAGGACGTTTGTGTGTGTGTTCTTATATTTTTTATTGTTATTCATTTATTTATTTCTTTTCTTAATTTTAAATTTTTTACAATATATATGTATATAAAAACAATAAATATTATAAAAAACTTTTGTTCTTATATTATTATTATTGTTGTTGTTATCATTACTTTTATTGTTATTATTATTATTATTATTAAAACTCTTTATTTGTACTATAAACTAAATATAATAAAATATATAATTATATATTTTATTGTACTAAAGAATAAAAGAAGAAAGAAACAACAAGTAATAGTACAAAAGGCGGCTTTATCGCTTTATAGCGATTTCTTCCAGGCAACCTTAGGGTAAGGAAAATTAAATATGAATAATAAAACAATGTGGGTGGTAACAATCATAGTAAGGTCATCATAAACTTACATTCTAATAATAATACATAAATTGAATATAAACAAATAGATTAATAAATATAATATATTAGAAGATAAACCTACATATAAAAATTAAACAAATAAAGTCGTCGTCAGTTTGACAGACAATGTGTCTTGAGTGCTTTTTTGAATATGTCCAGCGATTTAGATTGTCTAATGATCAAAGGCAATGCATTCCAAATTTAATGGCACGTACAGTAAATGACCCCTCATAGAATTTTGTTTTGTGTGGAATGCATTCCAGGGTATAGGACAAGGTCTTATGTCCGCCTGTACACAAAAAAAAACTTGAATTTCTCTTTGAGATAAGATGGATTTTTCTGTGTCTATTTCTGTGTATTTTGTTGTATTGTCAAATTCTCCTTTGTTACAAATAAAATTTATTCTACTCTATTAGTTGGGATTAGGCTTAGGATCCTATATTCTACAATGTTAGTTAGGATTAGACTCAGGGTTCTGAATTAAGTGAGGGTTGAAAATAACTTGAAACTTACCTACAATGTATTATTAGGTTCTCCTAAATAGAGTAATAAAATACGCAGTTAATCTTTGCTTCTCGGACAGAAACGCCTACGTTACGGTTACCAACCGAATTTTTGATTTGGTCGAAATTTCATTCAATCCCAGTGGCATTAAAATTTCTACGACACTTGAAAATGAGTCTTAAAACTTGAAAATATAATTTGCGAGATGCTCAGCTCACTAATTATTCATGTAAATACGAAAAGTTTTTGACAAATTTTCAGTACGAAGCTAAATTCGCAGCCACTTAAGCCGTTAGACAAAAAACAGCTTACGCAACTGGTATTAAGAAATAAATTTACTATGATTGCTTCAAAATTATGAGTATTTATGAAGAATGGAGTAGGAATGTCAGGGAGTTCCATAGAAATGCATTTGTTTATCATAGGATACGCGTTTTTTTTTAATGTTAAGGTCGGCAGACAGGCTGACGGTCCACTTGATGGTAGATGGCTATCGTCGCCTATAACACAAGCAACGCCACAGCCGCTGCAGGGGCGCTGCCGACTGCAGTAGGATTAAGGATAAGGGATTAGGAGTGCATAAGGAAATGGGCTCTGGAATCCCTTTTTCACTCACACGTGCTGTTATTTCACAGTGGTCTTCTGTAAGGGAGTGTTTACTGCCGCCCAAATGACTGCGAAACGCAGTGTGCCCTGCCACTACTTTCCAAATCCAGACCAGAGCCAAATTTGAAAAGTTAATTTTTCAAAGTTGATCCTGCAGGGAATCTAACCCGGGAACCCTAGAACAGAGCGTTAAGGTAAACACCCTAACCACTCATCCAACGGACTCGTCATTTAGAAGTCATTAACTTCATATGTTAAAAACACTTAAACTTTAACTTATCTATCTGGGCTGGCGCGCCTTAAGTACCAGCTAGATTCATTTGACAACTTGCAGCGTCGAATTATTCCAATTGTTGACGATCCAATGCTCATACAGCAACGATTAGAGCTACTTAGTTTAAGAATAGATGAAGCCTCTCTTTGTGTGTTCTACCGTCTGTACAATGGCGATTGCTCGGATGAGTTGTTTAATTAATGCCTACCTGAAACTTTTACCACCGTACTGCGCACCATAGATGCGAAGTTCATCCACGTTACTTGGATAAGGCGCCGCTGCGCACAGTTCAGATGAGTAGACACTTTATCCCACGGACGCCATAGAAGTCTCCCTTCTATGGTGTTTTCATCTAGCTAAAATATTGGCTTCTTCAAGCGAACAGTAAACAAATTCTTGCAAGTTCGGCAGCGCATATGTACCCCGCTGGTGTTGCTTGTGTCCTTAGGCGACGGTAGCCACCTACCATCAAGTGGACTGTCAGCCTGTCTGCCATCTTTAATGATATTTAAAAAAAAATTGTAAAACTAGCTAACCTCTCCGGCTTCGAATGGTTGCAATTTTATGTACACAAATAGCTCGTTTTAAGCTCTTTGTCTGCAGCGCACTTGCAGTACGTATGACGTTGCTTATATGCTTATGGTTATAGGCGACGGTACCACTAAATGGACCCTCAGCCTGTCTGAACATCTTTATATTAAAAAAACTTTATTCGTAGATTAAAGGCCACATCTGATGGACACCGATCTGATGGCTGATGGCTGTCCAAGCAGAACGCAAAAGAAGAAGAGAAAATAGGTAGTGGATTACTTAAATTTATTCCCTCTAACTAAATTAAAACATATTTTAGAATTTCACCAGCTAGGGCTGACTTATTGAAATGACCTGCGGGCAATCATCAATTTTAATAATAATTCCTCATGTGCCCCATTTGCCGGGCGGCGTGAATTTATGAAGTACTTAGCACTCATAGAGCGAGCGCTTTGTGTGGCTAGAGCCATTTTAGTGCTCAGCTAACACTGATATATTGTAAAGACTGCGAGTGTAAAATTTTATATTTCTTTTATGAATCGCATACAACTGCCAACACTCCAATAACTCAAAATAACAACCCGTTAAAAAATTTATTACAGTGACGGCTTTTGGTCGTCTTTATAGACACAATTGTAGATTTAGGTGTCTCAAGCCCGAATTTACTGTTTTTCCGTTGCGAATTTTAATTTGTCGGCGGATTTAATTCAACTATGAGCTTTCTCGCCACAAATTCTCTCTCGGAGAGAAACTCTGGAGCAAGTAAGTTTTTGTGCATTTAAGTCGGACTTCTTTCGACTTCTGCCCAAAGGACTGCGAAACACAGTGTACCCTGCCACTACTTTCCAGATCCAGACCAGAGACAAATTTGAAAAGTTCATTTTTCAAAGTTGACCCTGCCGGGAATCGAACCCGCGAACCCTAGAACAGAGCGTTAAGGCAAGCACCGAACCACTCACCAGGGCTCGTCGAATGTCGCGTGAGGAATGAAATTAAAGTGCTAAGAACGATATAGGATATGCAGTATTTCCGGCTCTTAATGAGGAGGTGAAAGATGATGTACTTCAACTAGTGATGCAAGGAAAATACAGAGAAAAATACATGCTGATTGAAGTATTTAAGAGAGTGGTTTGGTATGAGCAGCAGCTTTCAAGTTTAAGATAACCGTAATGGTCGTAACCTTCGTAGAGAAGCTGCGCTTTAAGAAGAAGACAGATCGAAAGCAGTGTTCATCTGGCTTAACCGAACATTATTGGTCATAATTTAGTTTATCCTTTTAAGCAACCTAAATACAGCAGTTGTTATTGTGTATTCTTAAAATATACAGAAATCGAATGTATCTATTTACGTGAATGCGAAACCCGAACCCGGGACCCTCAAGGCCCCAGATTGTCCCGACAAACGGCGTGCCGAATAATAATCGAGACATTGACAAAAGTGTTCACGGGAGGGACAACTTATCTGAGGACCGTTCTAATATCCACTTTATCGACAGAACTTATCGGTCCATTTGACGAAGTTGTTGCGATTTTTTATATAATATAAAGTACCTAAATAAATCAAATGTGTTGCCAATTATTATATATGGCGCTGAAACGTGTTCTCTAACTGTGGGTCTTGTAAGAAAGCTCAACGTCCGAAGGTCGTCCGCGAAGTGGTCGGCCATGCCGTCGGGATCCCCTGCGAGATGAGGGGGGGTAGCGATAGTGCCCCTGAGGGACTCAAGTTTTAATTTGTTAATTAATTTCCTGGACTATTACAAATGTAAAAACACTTCGCAAACAAAACACACACACGACCCGTTGACGAGCCCGTTGGATGAGTGGTTAGGGTGCTTGCCTTAACGCTCTGTTCTAGGGTTCCCGGTTTCGATTCCTGGCAGGGTCAACTTTTAAAAATGAACTTTTCGAATTTGCCTCTGGTCTGGATCTGGAAAGTAGTGGCTGCGTTCGCAGTCATTTGGGCAGCCCATCTGGCGGCAGTGACCAGTAACCACCCCCTTACAGAAGACCACCGTGAAATAACAGCACATGTGCTGTTGTATTTCAGCGAGTGAATAAGGGATGCCAGAGCCCATTTCCTTATCCTTATCCTTAATCCTACTGTAGTCGGCAGCGCACTTGCAGCAGCTTTGGCGTTGCTTGTGTTATAGGCGACGGTAGCCACCTACCATCAAGTGGACCGTCAGCCTGTCTACCGTTCTTAACATAAAAAAACACACACACACACACATATATACTGGGAGAGATCTGAGGTCAGTGTTTTTGTTACAATAGTAACAATATAGATCATTTTTTTCCCATCCCAAAAGTGCCAACGTGCCTAAAGAACTTTTCGCTTCAAAAAAAAAGTGAATTGTGCTAATTTTAATTATTTCCGTCTCGAATGTCACGCGAAAGATAAACTTATACTTGAACGTGTAAGTCCGACCACGAAAAAAATTCATTTTGAATCATGACGCAGCTAATTCTTTGTAAATGTAAGACTTCGCATTAATATTTTCCAAACAAAAAATATTCAATTTTTAAGTTGAGACACAGTTTTTTGGCGTGCAACTCATCGTCAAAATTAAACTAAGCAGTTTTGAAAATATTGTTACGACTAACTATGGAAAGTTGCGGAAAAAGCGTTCGCACCGGCCGAAAGTCTCGAACGTCCCATCCTATCGATGGGCAACTATGGAACAGAACGTTCCATAGTTATTTTTATAGGTGACATGGCATCGCGTCTGATGAACCGTGACGTCACCGACATCTCATCAGATTTTTCATTCTGTCAAAGCAAAGTCAAGCAACACGATGTCACTTACCTGGTCGTGACGTCATTCGCTCTGATTGGTGTTTCAGTTAACATAGCCGATTGTAGTTATTTATACTTATATTTTATTGAAAATCTATTACGAATGTGGTGCAGATGAATTACTAAATCATTATTGTAAATTGCGGCAACTTTCAAGAGTGAAACGAAACTAGTCGTAACTGTCACCCGCACCATGCTACAGCGCACGGAGTATAGGTCGTAACAATAATATAAAAAAAGTAATGCAATTGAGATTTTTTTTCAAATATTTGAGAATATCAAATAAAAACCAAATTTAATCATCACTTAGAAGAGCATTATATTATTATATAACCTCCAGTAGCTAGAGTATTTGAGATTAGCAATAATCAGTCTTTCTGAAACAACGCTAACAAATGATATAATCTGCAGTGGCTTATCATTTTTTTTTGTCAGTACAAGTTTACTTGATTAATCAAATTCAGTATCAGTTCTTGAACTTTCGAAACAAACATAAATTACAAAACATGCAACTTCTTCTATTGTAGTTTTTTTAATAAATTTTGCCAGTAAACATCAATCAACCGTTCCACTTGCGGAACACTAGGCGTGGGCGGGGGCTTCATCGATGTACCTCGATCACACACGAAGCGTTTCAGTTCCACCTTCCTTGTTCAGACTGCTAAGGAGTGGAACTCATTGCCTGGGTCTGTGTTCCCACAGAACTACAACCTCGGGGTCTTCAAAACCAGAGTAAATGGGCATTTACTGGGTAAGCGTGGTCCACCTTCGGCCACATCTACACCTCACATCAGGTGCTTGGATGAGTGGCAAGGATGCTTGCCTAACGTCTCAGGGGCCCCGGGTTCGATTTCCGGGTTTGACTCTGGTCTGGATTTGAAAAGTAGTGGTAGGGCACACTGCGTTTCGCAGTCTTTGCGTCAGCGCGCCTGGCGGCAGTGACCACCCCCTTACAGAAGACCACCGTGAAATAACAGCATATACGTGCTGTTGTGTTTCGGTGAGTGAGTAAGGGATGCCAGAGCCCATTTCCTTATCCCCTCCTAATCCCTTATCCTTAATCCTACTGTAGTCGGCAGCGCACTTGCAGCACCTGTAGCGTTGCTTGTATTATAGGCGACTGTAGCCACCTACCATCAAGTGGACCGTCAGCCTGTCTGTCGACATAACATAAAAAAAAGAGAGATAGTGGTCAAGCGCTACCCTGATCTAATAAAAAAAAATCTGCTAAATTTGTAGTTCAGAATACAGTAAAATATCAAACGATATACATATGTATATCACGATATATATCCGCTGATATATATCTGCGAACCCTGCACAAAACCATTCGAAAATAAAAGAAATCCCTTACAGCAATATTTAAAAATCAATGATGGACAGTTTCGTGGGAGTGAATTTCTCGTGATTGATTGAGTAGTTTGTTCAAGTCGTCTAAAGAAATGGATTTCCTTTGAATGATTCAGGTTTACGTTTATTTAATGTGTAAGAATGAACTACAGTAAATTGTTTGATAAAATTATTTACTTGTTTTTGTCACGTATATATGATCGTCGAAAAACACAACTACTGGGACAGCAGACATCTTATTAAAAAAAAAAATTCCAAAACTACATTTAGTTATTTCTAAGTGGGGAACATAGGAGAACATTTATATTCTGTCGTGATTTAATTACATTAATTATTTACTAATAATATAACTATTAATGTTTTTCATTCCAGAGAAACCCTGAACTTCAGAAAAATTAACCACTTTCAACTTCACATTCAAAAATTTTCTTCTATAAAGCCCGGTTTAGATTTCAATAAGTACAGTAGCGAGTTAAGAAACCAGTCAGTTAAGTAAAAAGTAGCGAGTAGTAAGTAGCGTTCAAACGTAGGCAAGTCAGTAGTCATAAGTTGCCTGAACAAGAAGACGACTAGTCGCGTCAACGGTTGTTTTACTCGACTCAAAAGGCCTCCAAAACAGCAATTCATTAGTCATTATTTCAGCAAATTCATTGGTATTTTTTCGAGAATCTCCTTCGATCCGAAATCAGTTGTTATAACATATCATAACCTCAAAATTTTTAATAATAGCTGCTTCTCTAGCCAGTTGTGATGATTATTGCGTTTTGAATAAAACAAACACTAATGTTTGAGGTATTTTTGTTTCATCAGACCATTTCATTTTTACACTAACAAAAATCGCACGTGTCCGCGGCCGGTGTTAGCAAATATGGTACTGTACTAAATTAAACTCGCCGGTTCACGTGCCGGTCAGTTACGTTGGCGGGGTGCGAGGGTGCGAGAGACGCGGGCAAGGGGCTACTTCGCACTGGATTCGCCAAAAAATAGGATCGCATTCTATTCAACTCGACTTAATCAACAACTTACTACCAAGCACGTATACAGAGGGGGGATAGTTGGGATTTATCCCCCCCCTCCCGAAATCTGACTGAAAAAAAAAAACGTTTTTAGCAGTTTGTTTATTTATTCGCTTGCGTGTTCTTTCAATAAGTAGGTAAAATAAACGGCATCTGTGGAGCGTTTCAACGGCAACTGTGGAGCGGTCATTTTCATGCCTAAGGAGAATAAAATCCTTCCTAAGGAATAGAATGGCGGGCGAGAGGCTTACTGTTCTCGCTCTATTGTCTATTCATTCCGCTTTGGCGCCAGATTCTGATATGGTACTAGACGTAATGGCTGCCAACGGAAACAGAAAAATACTTATATTAAAAATTATAGTACAGTGGATACAGCGATTTTTACACAGTTCACATGGTTGTTTCAATGTTTGTCCCCCCCCCGAATCAAAAGTCTGGATACGTGCCTGCTTACTACTTAACTCGCTTTTGGCGTTCAAACGACAATACCAACTTAACTCGCCGACGAGGCAACTTAACTCGCTACGTTCCACTTGCGGAACACTAGGCGTGGGCAGGGGCTTCATCCCTTCGTGGTCGATGTACCTCGATCACGCACGAAGCGTTTCAGTTCCACCTTCCTTGTTCAGACTGCTAAAGAGTGGAACTCATTGCCTGGGTCTGTGTTCCCACAGAACTACAACCTCGGGGTCTTCAAAACCAGAGTAAATGGGCATTTACTGGGTAAGCCTGGTCCACCTTCGGCCACATCTACACCTCACATCAGGTGCTTGGATGAGTGGCAAGGATGCTTGCCTAACGTCTCAGGGGCCCCGGGTTCGATTTCCGGGTTTGACTCTGGTCTGGATTTGAAAAGTAGTGGTAGGGCACACTGCGTTTCGCAGTCATTTGGGCAGCCCGCCTGGCGGCAGTGACCACCCCCTTACAGAAGACCACCGTGAAATAACAGCATATACGTGCTGTTGTGTTTCGGTGAGTGAGTAAGGGATGCCAGAGCCCATTTCCTTATCCCCGGTCCTAATCCCTTATCCTTAATCCTACTGTAGTCGGCAGTGCACTTGCAGCACTGCCGACTACAGTAGCCAACCATAGTAGGATCAAGGATAAGGGATTAGAAAGGGGTAGGGAAGTGGACTCTAGCATACCTTACTTAACCACTGAAAGATAACAGCACACGTGCTGTTATTTTCCGGTGATCTTCTGTAAGGGGGTGGTTACTGCTTCCGGACGAGCAACCTAAATGACTGCGAAACGCAATGTGCCTTACCGCTACTAAATTTCAAATATTAAAATTCAAATTTCAGGTACAAATGCCCGGTTTACATTTCAATAAGCACAGTCGTTTACTGTTGTTGTTTACTGGCAAAATTTATTAAAAAAACTACAATAGAAAAAGTTGCATGTTTTGTAATTTAATTTTGTTTCGAAAGTTCAAGAACTGATACTGAATTTGATTAATCAAGTAAACTTGTACTGACAAAAAAATGATAAGCCACTGCAGATTATATCATTTGTTAGCGTTGATTCAGAAAGACTGATTATTGCTAATCTCAAATACTCTGGAGGTTATATAATAATATAATGCTCTTCTAAGTGATGATTAAATTTGGTTTTTATTTGATATTCTCAAATATTTGAAAAAATTCTCAATTGCATTACTTTTTTTATAAATAAATAAAAAACTTGCAGCATTTGTAGTGTTACTTGTGTTATTCAGCCTGTCCGATGATCTTATCATTTTTTTGTCTTGTTCTGATATCTGCGATCGATATCCACCTTAATCAGATTTGTTGTTGTAGTATGGCGAGTCAAGTATGCCTTCAGTAAAGGCATCTACTCAAGTATTGACTCGATCAATAATACAAGATATCCTTGCGTTTTCATCGTTTTGAATAGCTTCCTTGTACGAGTATCAGTTCGGCTGTATGGTAGCTACAAGATGAAATCGAACGTGCCAACAGCACATAATCGAAGATCATTTTAATTTCTGGTAGTTTTAAATTTTTTTTTAAAGTACCTACCGTGTCGCCTTAAGTTGTCTCTTTCATATTACATAATGTAAAAGAGTAAGGTAAACTAAAGCGTCTATAAGTCTAGAGAGCTGCAATGCATTAAGTGGAGTGACGTCGGCATTGTTTCCGGTTGCTCTTTCAGTTTCCGGCTGACCTGCTTGCTTAGACGGTCACACTGTGCACACCGTACATGACAATAGGAGTGACCATTGGAATCCCGTTTTTGGCTTAGCCGTAGTTATGAAAAGATATGTTCAAACATTCACACTTATTATAATATTAGCTGAACCCGGGCTTCGCCTTCGCTATGGCGTGCGCGTTGGGCGCGCGCAGTACTGGACACTGCTGCCTACATATGATAAAATCGTAAACGAACCGTGTCTGAACAATATTTTTTCAAAAAAAAAAAACTTATGTTACCGATGTCAAAAAAAAATAGTTTTTAGAATTTTTGTCTATTCATCTGTTTGTCTGTTTGTGCACGCTAATCTCAGAAACTGCTTAACCGATTTGAATGCTGTTTTCACTGGTGTATTTTAGCAAGCTTCTCGGAACTTAGTGTTTGTTTTATAGTATTATAATAGTTTTAAAATTAGTTACTCCTTATAATAAGATTAGCCCAAGTCATCAGCAAACAGGACATACGTAATTTTTTTTATAAATAGCATATATATTATACTTTGATATATTTTTTATGTATTTTGTTATTACAAACAGACACTTCAATTTTATTTATATGACGGCGCTTCATTGTTTTAGTTATAATATAAATTCGTAAATTTAATTTTAATTCTATGTCAGCGCCATCTAGAGTACAATCTGATTTAATTAACTGTTCTAAATGGATAAGAGTGAGTGGCGCCATCTCGTAGCGTAACGCAGATCACGGTGTTCCTAACATAAGTGTGTGTCGTGATTGGTTAGGGTGCCGGTCAACCAGTGGCCTCGTCCAATGAGCGTGCAGTTTGAGAGTGATGTCATTGGTAGCAGGGGCAATGGCTGGTTCAGTCAGATGAAAGAGAGGAATGTTCGAGAGTCTTCGAGTGAATCTGTTTGCGTCAACACGTGATCTGCGGAACGCTCTGTCCGATATCTTTCTTGTTTTGTAATCTTGCGCAATAGTGAAAATTTAAAAGTGATTATATGGAATATTATTTTAAACTCCTCGCTCGCTAACCCACGCATTACAACACTGATATGACTGATACAAATAATAATTAATGTATAATATTATGTTCTTATTTTTATTTTACCTGCGAAATCCGGGGAGGTATGCAACTTTTTCTGCAAATTATATACACAAAACTTTCTCGTTTATTAGTCTTACTAATGGTGAAAACAGTATCAAAATCCTCTTTGAAAAGAAGTTAGCGAAGAAACAGACTGGCGGATAGCGAACTTGTTTTATAAAATATTTTATAAAATAGTCATAAATATAGATTAAATAAGAAATATTTATTCTTAATTGTTATCAAATAAAAAGAAATGGAATGTTTGAAAAAAAAATTTAGCAATAACAAAATTTGATGCTTACAAATTTCACCAAAATCATAATTTATGATATTACTAATATCATAAAGCTGAAGAGTTTGTTTGTTTGTTTGAACGCGCTAATCTCAAGAACTACGGGTTCGAATTGAAAAATTCTTTTTGTGCTGGATAGTCCATTTATCGAGGATGGCTATAGGCTATATAACATCACGCTAAGACGAATAGGAGCGGAGCTTCAATGAAAAATGTTGCAAAAACGGGAAAATTGATCCCTTTTGAGAACTTCCGTTGCGTGCGCTGCGTAAACGGTTTAAGTTACGTAAAAATGATGTATCACGGAATATTCTATAAAGAAACGCGGGAGAAGTCGCTAGTAAGTTATAAAAAATTAAACAATTTTTATCAGTATAACAGAATTGTAAACACACTATAACAGTTTTTAACATGAAATATAAATAAAAATACTTAAAAGTTCCATAATATTTTTAAAATAAATTCTATCTCAAAAATGGTTGAAATCTCAGCTCACAGAAAAATCATCCCGTCTTACAAGGCAATATTTTTATCTTGCGTTGTTAATACTCCGCCATTTTTAATATCAGTATTAGAAACTAGTAACATTTACTGACTATCTCTGGTAATTTATAGTTGGAAGACTCATTCAGTTTAATAACCGTGTAGTATCGACAATACTGTGCTACATCTAGACTTCAAAGCTACGTCTATACAAATTGCATAACAAAAAAAAAGATGTAAATTACTCTTTTATTCCTTCGAATAGTAACTGAAGAGAAATGCGTTTTCCAGCTTGGTCACGAATCAGTATTGCTAACTAACACTGCCGGTGTTCCTTTATAGGGAAATTTTAGAGGCTAATAATAAGTTGGGGAAAAAGTTTCTTTGCATTTTATAAGAAAGACTTTCTTTTTTCTTTTCAAAGTTTATTTATAATTAATTACATTTAATATATATGCCATTTTGTTCGATGACTTTTTGCCATCTTGTAAGCAGTGACATGACTCCGTTGCTGTAAAATTTTTGGGACTTCTGATCAAAAAAAAGGCGACAAGTATTTTTGGCAGTCCTCTCTTGATGTTAACCTGTCACTGCCTAAAGAATTCTGAAGAAACCGAAGCAGGTGGAAATTTGAAGGGCGAGGCTATATGGCGGATAGAAGTGCTGAAGTTGAGGTTTGATGAAAATCTCATGTCAAGAAGTTTGAGATTATTGGCTATAGGTACAGATAGCAAATGTTCCAACTTTCCGTTTATTGACCTTATGATTAATTTATTAAGAATATTTATTGACCTTGATTGCTTTGTGATTACGGTATTAGATAGTTACCTTTTACTCTTTAAATATTATTAGCGAGACGTAATTTGGATGTAATTTTTCTGCAAAATACAAAAAACAATTCTTCAAATGCAAAACGTTCCACGTTCATCACTTTATCAATTAGTGAAAACCGTATCAAAATATGTTGAGTGCTTTAGAAGAACTTAGAGGAAAAACAGACAGAGGCGGACAGCGACGGATAGTGACTATGTTTTATAATACTCGTATCGACTCTTAGGTATCATTTTTTGATATGTATACGGTATGTATATTCACATAATATGTTTTTTTTTATGTTATGTCGACAGACAGGCTGACGGTCCACTTGATGGTAGCTACCGTCGCCTATAACACAAGCAACGCTACAGGTGCTGCAAGTGCGCTGCCGACTACAGTAGGATTAAGGATAAGGGATTAGGAGGGGATAAGGAAATGGGCTCTGGCATCCCTTACTCACTCACCGAAACACAACAGCACGTATATGCTGTTATTTCACGGTGGTCTTCTGTAAGGGGGTGGTCACTGCCGCCAGGCGGGCTGCCCAAATGACTGCGAAACGCAGTGTGCCCTACCACTACTTTAAATTACTTACAAATTGAAGTCGCTGCCAGCGTCTGTCTGTCTGTCTGTCTGTCTGTCTGTATATCCGCTAACTCCTCCTAAACCACGCAACGGATTTTGATGCTGTTTTCACCATCAGTTAGATCATTTTTCACGGAAGGCTTATATTTATATATATAATAAAACCTAACTGCATCCGTGCGAAACCAAAGGAGGATCGCTAGTTAAGTATAATTAAGAGAATTGAATTTAAACTTTAAAAGGTTTCCCTTAATTTAATTGTTAAAAAAATACAAATATAAATAAAAAAATAATTCCTTTACGTCAACAAAGATACACAATTACAAGACGTGGATATTAACCTTAAGATTTTTCCTCCTTACTTTTACAAGTAATTTTATAAATGAAATCGAGGAAAATTTTCCATAAAAACCCCATAACTGGGCCATTGAGAACATCCCATTGACAAATGGGCGGTAAACCTACCGGTCGGCATTCTTCCCTTTAACAAAGTAACGGACGGACGGGCGTTTCCTAATTATTGTTATATTGACGTTTCTTGTACGGTTACGGTTCAAAATGGAAAGGAAATAACTAATAAATCTAATCCGATTTTATTTAAATACATTTAGTGATGGTAAATATATAGTTTGCCACGTGGCAATGTAAATTTAGTATTACATGTAAATGTAATTAGCAAATGTGGTAGTAGGCACAGGCTTTTTTTTTGTTTTTTTTTTTTTTTGGACTCAAACATGTTTTTGAGACATGCAAAATGTACATCAAAATTACATCAAACATGCAGAAATAAGTAACAATTAACAATTAACATCAACAGAATTACTTCAAACATGCAAAATTAAGTTATTAAATGCGACATAAAACGACATGCGCGATCGCGCCGTGAAAGCAGTGCAAGTAGATCAAGACGCCTATGTTACGACTGCGATCTATGTACCCGATATCGAGAAACCGTCTGAATTCCATGAGGGCGAAGCTGGGGGCACAGCTAGTTATTTAATATTTTTTGAACTTCACTTTTTTTTAGAACAAACAAATTCCTTTTTTTTTTTTAAATAAAATAATTACGAGTTATAAAAAAAAGTTTACGAGTGAAAAAGTTGAAATTTTCACTTTCGACTTTTTCCTTCTGGACCGTGTACATAACTCCTTTGTGCGGTTTTCTTCGATTTCGCTTTGATTGTACTATTTCTGTTTGTAGGTCGTTTTATTGGCAAAGATACGAAGCTTGGGTCGTTGTGATCAGAAGAAGATACCTAATACAATATACTTAATGCTGTTTTATTTAGTTCTTTAAAGCTATGTTTTTTAACGTGGGTAAAACCTTCAAAAAGATACCTTAAGTTCAATTAAATTAATGTGAATACTTATCCACTATTTTTTATGTCAATATTATTACTTGCATCAAATATCATACAATCTTAATTTGCATAAATCTTAATTTGCACAAACACATGTCTACAGGAGCATACAACAGTTGTTCTACCCGACAAGGGCATGCAAATATTATAACTCACATATGGTTACTACGGTAACGATGTAAATAAACATAAAAGAATTGTCAATAAATACATTTTTACAAATATTTAACAATTTGCCCATAAATATAACTAAATGTATTTAGTAATCTATAGAACATGAAAAAGGACATAAAATGACATGGTACCCCTGTGTCTAATACGTATGAATGTATTTGAAGGTAAGCCATACAAACGAAAAACTCCAAGAAAAACCAGCAAATAATAAATACTTATCTTGCAACTAATACTACTTGTACTATTATTGTATTCTGTGCTAATACACTAACTTCTTATAGGAATAAGCTTTCCCACGAAAGCATAGAAGGGTCAATTTTTCAAAGAATTATAACAGAAACAAGGTCAGAGAAAATGTTAATGAAAAACTCAAAGACCATTAACAAAGGAAAGAGAAGAAGAGATGGATTATCAGCCTATTCAACTGTTAGTACTAATATTATAAGTTAATACTACATATTCAACTGTTATTAAGAATATTAAATTAATACTACAAATACATGAAAATTCATGTATTTCCTTATTTTTGTAATATTTATTATGTTTTCATATAATAAATAAATGAATTAATGCGTTTTACTATAAAATTCTTTAGTCAAATTAGCAACAGTCTGTAAAAGTTCTTGTTTTACTATCGTTAATAATTATTTAATATTAGCTGATTCCGCAACTTTATACGCGTGGTATTCGATATAGCGTGTAACTTTTTTATTAGTAAACCGATTGGAATGAAACAAACACTAAGTGTTAAGGGAAGCTTGCTTCAATACGTCGGTGAAAATCGCATGCAAATCTATTAAGCGGTTTCTAAGATTAGCGTGCACAAACGCACAGACAAACGGACATTCTATAATTGGGTTTCCAGTTATCTATTGACATGAGGAAAATTTTATACGTTTTAAAGGACCCAAGTCGTGCATCGGAGCTGACACACTTTTTTAGATGATCCCTCGGGAACAGTATTTTTCTGCATAATCTTTATTCCTGACAACGTGTATCCAAAATTCCATAATTATAGGTTGTGTATAGTTAGGCATGGATGCGTAACAAACAAACTCACTTTCGAATTTCTAATATTAGTTAGGATTTCTACAGTTTTCAAATCTCCAAATAATTAGGTAATTTTCTAATTCAGGGATCTAATATCAAATACGGCAAAGTCCACAATTTTTAAATTTAAACATTATTATACCGAACACTCTCTTTGCAATATGAACAATTTATTTTGTAACAAAAACGGCATAGTCACGTCCATTTCAATGTGTTTTATAATCTATTGCTATCAAAACGATCTATTGCTATCAATTATTATAAATCAATTATTAATTAATTGTCAATTATTATTAATTAATTAATTATCAATTTTATTATTAATTCATTATTATAATCAATTATAATAAATAAAAAAAAAAAAATAATCAATTATCAATTTTTATTTGACGATCCCGTTGGATGAGTGGTTAGGGTGCTTGCCTTAACGCTCTGTTCTAGGATTCCCGGGTTCGATTCCCGGCAGGGTCAACTTTGAAAATGAACTTTCCCAATTTGGCTCTGGTCTGGAGCTGGAAAGTAGTGGCAGGGCACATCTCGTTTCGCAGTCATTTGGGCAGCCCGTCTGGCTGCAGTAACCACCCCCTTACAGAAGAGCACCGTGAAATAACGGCACGTGTGCTGTTGTGTTTCGAGAGCCCATTTCTCTATTCCCTCCTAATTCTACTGTAGGCGGCAACGCACTTGCAGATGCTTTGGCGTTGCTTGTGCTATAGGCGACGGTAGCCACCTACCATCAAGTGGACCGTCAGCCTGTCTGCCGATCTTAACATAAAAAATAATAATAATAATCAAATTTAGTATCAATATCAAATCAAATCAATCAATCAAATATTAATATTAATTATTAATAGTGGGATGAATTTATAACAACGACAGTACGCCTATAGCTTTTGGAAAATTAC
The DNA here is from genome assembly GCA_910589475.2 of Bembecia ichneumoniformis. Lineage (NCBI taxonomy): Eukaryota > Metazoa > Arthropoda > Insecta > Lepidoptera > Sesiidae > Bembecia > Bembecia ichneumoniformis. Next base: position 3,320,226 of record OU342545.1, read on the forward strand.
TAGATTACTTCTGAAGAACACCCAAAGGTGCCGTGTACACTATCCGAGCAAGATATAAAACTGACGAAGCGAATAATGTCACATTACAATGCATTGGGTGTCACGGACGGATTACACGATTGTGTGTAATGGGCCGAAGACTAGATAGGAACAGTGTGGACCTACTCATGTAACTATTAATTTGAGTTCGTACTGACTTGACGTATCCTTACTAAATTTTTTGTTAAATTAAAGATGGGTTTTCTCTTGACCAGCTTCTATCCGTGTAGGAAGGATGAGGCCGACGATGGAGCGAGCTCACCCAGAAGATGCCTATTCACTCGAACCTTGAAGAGATTTGGGTTGCAATACTCGAAAATATTGACGCCGTCGGCAGGGACTTCCAATCCTTAGCAGTGCGCATTATAAAATATGTTTTAAAGCGCTTGGTCCGAATTAGAGGGATTTCGACAAGGTGAGGATGGTAACCAGCCGTACGTCTGTATGTCCGATAGAAGAAAGGGGAAGGCGGTATGATCTCGTGTAACTCTCGAGCACATTCTCCGAAGTACATCACATAGACAGGCAATTTTGAGTCTATGTGTCAGGCTCTGCAGCTTATTTAATTTATTTCCTTAGATTGAAAAGCTCTTGTGAACTGATTATTATCAAAATAGCTTTCGCCCCAGCTTCGTCTGCGGGTCTTTATACATCGTTCAAACGCAGACCATATTTTTTTAACTTACTCTTTGGAGATTTTTATAATAAAAGTCTTTCTTAATTTCAATAATTTCCTGTGAATAGTTCAGATTTTGCAAGTGGGGATAACATTGGAAAAAAAACACATTGAACGCGAAGTACGTACTCGATGCGTTTTTCGAGCTAGTGCGCAGTTCAAACGGGTTTTTAATACTCCCAAACTTAAATATCTATGAAAACTACACGATATTTTCCTAGTAAAATATATAATTTCTTCTTACCTAATAGTTAAACCATTAAAACGAATATAAAAATAAACAGATGGCCTGATTTCTTTAAGAACTGATTGATCTCATTTTTAGCTTATACGGTTTTTCTTATGTATAGATAAGCTATATTACTGTAAAATTTCATGAAAATCTGTTCAGCCGTTTTTATATGAAAGCGTAATAAACATTAACATAAATATAAATTGCGTATATATTTATAGTATAAAGCTGAAGAGTTTGTTTGTTTGGTTGGTTGAACGCGCTAATATCAGAAACTAATGGTTCGAATTGAGAAATTATTTTTGGGTTGAATAGTCCATTTATCGAGGAAGGCTATAGGCTGTATAAGCAGTGTCCAGTACCGCGCGCCCCACGCGCACGCCGCCGCCGTAGCGAAGCGTGGCCGAGTTCAGCTAGTCTTTCTATATATAAAAATGAATCCCTATTTCCCTTGGTCACGGCATCACGCGTGAACGGGTAGACCGATTTTGATTCGGTTTTCACTAATGGAAAGAGGGATAAACGGGGAATGTTCATATATATAAAAATTGTACGTCGAGCGAAGCCGGGGGCGGGTCGCTAGTAATTTATATAAATCGTAAATTTATCTCACACTAACATTTCAAACATGAATTTTTTTTATTACGAATTCAATTCTTTAATTTAATTTCACTTAAATTGCGGCAGCCCGAGTCGATATTTCAAATTCTTTATTATGTACGCAACATTTAAGTCGGTTTGTTCTCAAAAGAACATTCTCAGAATACCGGAAACGGTACAAGTGCATGTCTTTTAACTAGAATTTAAACACGAATTTACGTATATTTTCAACGTTTAAAATGTTGAATTAAAATGCGAAATAAATGCCTGCATTCTACTGCAAAGCAATGTTTATTTTATATACTAAATTTTATAGATGATATCTCTTGACGTTGCTACGAGTATAAAACTGGTCTATTTAATTTTCGTTTTACGTTCTCAAAATTTTACAAGCTATCTCCTTACCAGTGAAAAAGCGTTATCATCATCATCACCTCATCACCATCACCGTAGGATGTCCACTGCTGGACAAAGACATCGTCTTAATTCTCCAAAAGAACCGGTCAGAAGCAGCCTGGATCCAGCGTCGGCCCACGACCCTTATCAAGTCGTCTGTGTCCATCTTGGGGCGGACGTTGCTCTTGGCCTCCACTCGAGAACCTTCGAGGCCGTCGGCTCTCCGTACTATGTGTCCTGCCCACTGCCACTTCAACTTACTAATCCGTACGGTTCATCTAAGGATCTCCTCGTTTCTGATTCGATCTCACAGTGTAACCCCGAGCATACATAGCTCGTTGAGCACTTTTTTACGAGGCCCATAGTTAGAGACCACGTTTCTGCGCCAATGTCATCTCTAGTAACACACCGCCTTGAGTTCATACCGCCTTCCCCTTTCTTCTTTCGGACATGCAGACGTACGGGCTGGTTACCATCCTCACCTTGTCGAAATCGCTCTAATTCGGACCAAGCGCTTTAAACATCTTTTGTGATGCGCACTGCTAAGGATTGGAACTCCCTGCCGGCGTCTGTATTTCCGAGCTCATATAACCCAAATCTTTTCAAGGTTCGAGTGAATAGGCATCTTCTGGGTGAGCTCGCTCCATCGTTCCTACATGGATAGATGGTGGTCAAGAGTAAACCCATCTTTAATAAAAAAAAAGAAAAAAAAAACAACATTGATCGAAAACTTTTGTTTTGAGGAATTTTGAGTGAGAAGATGTCTCGGAGCTTACCGAATGCTGCCCATCCGAGCTGGATTCAAATGTTGAATTTATAACATTATCGAAACTATTTATTTTCAAGTTGGAAGTCCGTTTGTATAAGTTTAAGTAGTGGGAATTCGCACTTCGTTTCGCAGTCTTTTGGGCAGATCCTCTAGCGACAGTACCTACCCCCATACAGAAGACCACCGTGAAATAACAGCATCTGGCTGTTTTATTTCGATCAATGAGTAAGAGATCCATTTTTCTATGCCTTCCTAATCTCTTGTCCTTAATCCTATTATTGTAGGCAGCGCACTTGCAGCACCTGTGGCTTTACTTGTGTTAAAATCGACAACTTTAGAAAAGAACTGATCATAGTTGACTCTGCTCCGGATTTAGCAAGTAGGACACGCTGGTCCAAGAGTAGGAAAATTTCGCAGTCACCACCCCCTTACTACCGTGAAATAACAGCATGTGTGCTTGTTGTGTTTCGGTGAGTGAGTAAGGGATGCCAGTAAGGGACGCCTTAATCCTACTATAGTCGCCATCGTACTTGTAGCATTTGTGGCGTTGCTTGTGTTATAGGGGTCTGTAGCCATCTACCATCAAGTGGACATTAGTCTTTCTGATGACCTTAACATATCATAATCATAATCATCATAATGACGATGATGATAATCATCTTTCACTATTTAATGAAAGAGAGTTTAACATGTTCTTTATTAAATTAAAAAAAGCGATCCATACAAAAGTAACGCTACCCGTACAAACTGACCAATCTGGAACCGTCCCTGTAATTGGACGACTAATATATGCGATCCTAACGTCCGTATGTGCGTTGCGATACTGTTCAATGTTTACCAAGAAAAGATACAAGTTTAAGCTTTGTACGACTTGGGAATTTGTATATTTTTCCTCCTAGTGTGAGAAAATCGTAGAATTGTGGAAAATTTATCAAAAATTGAATCCTGTATATGTTTCTGTATGAACTTATGACAGCAACAACCTTTAACTCCATAGAATAAAGGAGTATTAATTCTATTTATTTCTATTAAATAATTAGGTGTGTAATATTTAATATAAACAAAGATACAAATGGAATAGCTAAACTGCAGATTTCTTTCAGTGTAAATTTGAAAAAAAAAATCTTTTTATAAATCTTTTATAAAAAGATATAAAAATTTCTTTCAATGTAAATGGAAGTTCTCAGAACCTATTCTATATTCTGCAGTTACAAACTGGCAGCAGTAACCATCCATCCCCTTACTGAACCGTTAATAACACAGTTGCTGTTATTTTTCAGTGCATAGGTAATAGATCCCAGGCTTATCTCTTTTTCCTCCTGATTTTATACCATAGTAAACTCACATGCCTAGAAATTTTGCAAACGGCAGTACCCTACTTCAATTATTCAGACTCTCACACTTTTTGAAGTTCTATCTCATAAAAAAAATCACAGCTAATACCCTATGAACATTTAAATAAGCAATACCATTCGTTGTAATAACTGTTAGACTCTGGATACAAAGCGAATAGTTATTATTGACAGTTATATCAAATTAACAATAAGCATATCTCAATTCTCTGATACTACCTCTTGTGGTAAATGAAACACAACACCGAATTGACTAGAGACATCTAAACTATCGGAATTATTATAGGGTAACTATAGTTTTGATAATCTTTGGGCATACAAGGTTTACCTGAAAGTTTTTAAAAATTCAAAAACTAAATAATGTAGAAAGCTGTTTGTATTCCTATTGTTTTTCGCAGTCATTTGGGCAGCCCGCCTGGCGGCAGTAACCACCACCTTACATAATACCACCGTGAAATTTCGGTGAGTGAGTAAGGGATGCCAGAGCCCATTTCCCTATCCCCTCCTAATCCCTTATCCACTTGCAGCAGCTGTGGCGTTGCTTGTGCTATAGGCGACGGTAGCCACCTATCATCAAGTGGACCGTCAGCCTGTTTGTCGACCTTAACATAAAAAACACCGTTGCATGCAATGGAACTACTGACTGAAGCAGTGGGCCCATTCTTCTTCAGGGGTTTCTTTCACGGCGTTTTCGAGCGCTTTCACTGCATCTTCAGGGCTCATAAGGTGAATTACTCTAAGATTATCCTTTATTTTGGGAATAAATAGAATTTTCATGATGCCAAGTTGGGATGACTCACTAATTCCACTAATATTCGATTGTTCGTCTGGCGGAGTGGAGTGGGCTGGAAAATTGTTGTAGTGAAAGAGGATCCTACTGCTTGGGCGTTTCTGTCGCACATTTTCCAAGACAACTGTCAAACAACCTCTATATATAAAAATGAATCCCTATTTCCCTTGATCACGACATCACGCGTAAACGGGTAGACCGATTTTAATTCGGTTTTCACTAATTGAAAGAGGGATAAACGGGGAATGTTCATACATATATATAAAAATTGCACCCCGGGCGAAGCCGGGGGCGAGTCGCTAGTTACTAATAATTATACCGGTCACCAATAACGGTCCTTTGATCATCTAACTAACGCAATGGTTCCAAATATCCCGTCCGTTCAAAGTATGAGGCAAACATCTTTTTCCCTTCACTTCTTCCTTTATTCACTTTTGTTGATAAATTCTCGAAAGAAAACACCCATTATGGAGATTGCCTTTTGGTTTCAGGTTCGTAACAATATATCCAGGTTTCAGCTCCTGTGACGATGTCAAATACAGAATTTGACTCACCTTCCTTATATTTTTCAATAAGCGGTGGCGTTTTTATTTTCTGCCAAATTATGGGGTATCCATCTAGAGCAAAGCTTCCTCATGCCTAGATGGTGGTGTAAGAGTTTATGCACTTGACTCCAGCCAATGCCTAAACTCGCCCGAATCAGTTGGTATGTCACTACCGTTGGTAATCATGATCCGCACAGCACTCAAGTTACTTTCATTTGTCACTGTAGATGGACCTTTACGAAAATCATAAGTGAAAATCAATCATCAGAAAATCAATCATCATAACTACGACCACGTTTAAACTCACTGAACCAATTATAAACAGTGGCACGGTTTGTTGTAGATTAAGACTGCAACGAAAGTCATAATAAATCATAGAGCGATTCATTTTCTCCTTCAAGTTCATTTTTTCGCAAAACACACACTTTTTAAAAAAACATAAATTTGTAAAAACAAATGTCAACTGAATGAAATTACATCGACAGTTTCCTAAAGAGTTCTTAATTCGAAATTTATATTTATTTTTTAATTTCTGTTTTTACTTTCTGGCCAGTTCTAAAGACTTTCAGTGCGGCCTATGTATTTCCAATTCCATTATTTGTATGTTTTTAATGCATCCTAGTTACACAGAACAAAAAGTTACCTCTCTTCTTTAATTCTTTCTCCTTTAGGAATACAAAGAATGGAAGAATAAGAGACGTACAAATTAAAATTGCGCTTAAGGAGTACTAATAGTTCGATATTCAACCTTATCAGCGTCCGAATAAGGTTGAATATCGAATGTTCCGTTTGACTCTGTTAAAGTCTGTAAAAGCTATTGCGCGGTACTGATCATTCGATATTCAACCTTATACTCGTCCCATAAAGTTGAATATGAAATTATCCGTTTTACCGTATTCTCGCACAGAACTAAAGGACATGAGTCCTAATTCCAAAATTTGATTTATTATGGGAATAATAATCGGTTTATGTAATTTTTGTCTGGTTTGTATAATTATGTAATTAAACCGTATTTTTTTTTCTCGAAGTATTTATTTTGAATAATATGTAACTTAAGGGGGAGACAAACCCTAAATACTAAAAATATACATTGTTTAATGAAAATGTTACAAGAAATGGACAAGACAATTGCTTTGAAAAAAATATATATTATACTTAAAGATGTGAAGAACCAATTGTATTGATTAGAATTTTCGTTAAAGTAATAGAAACTCCACAAAAAAAGTTAGAAAACAAGAAGAAGTTGACTTTTATTGAAAATTCTCTCTAAAACGGCTTATTGCACGCATATGAATCCTGTAACCTATTAAGTTAATATCAGATTAAAAAATTGTATTAATAAAAAAATTATTTTGTGTATTGTTCTAATGGTAAAAACAAAAAAACAGCATTTCTAGGCCTGTTGAATTGTCTCCGCCGCCAGCGAGTTCTATAGTAAATGTCATTTGCCTCAGTGAAGCCCTTAAGTTGTTTCCGTGAAAAACGAAAAATACTTGAAAAAAGGTGTCATTTTTAAGAAATGAAAGTATCGAGTCAATTTCCATTAATTGTGTTGTGTGACTGAAAGGTTTAAAAAAAATGTTACTTAAGTTTTACATTGATGAGATATTTGGTTTACTTACAACCTTAAGGCAAACAATCATAATTTTCAGGGAGCCGGGCCTTAATGCACAGTCTACCTAATTACTCACTAAGCCCTTTTATATAGTTTTGTGTAAAGATTCTTATTGACTGATTTTCCTTCTTTTTTATAATGACATTTTTTTCGTTGAAGGTCGTGTCTCTTTGACTTCAGCGTAAAATAAATTACAAATTATTGGAAATATCCCCATATTTAAGTCGAAGATTGCTTCTGCGTGCTAAATATAGCGCAAACTCTGGATAATTTGTTTAAGCAATTTATAAATACAAAATAAACAGAGTGCTGAGATTGCTATTAAATTTTTACACGAAAATAAATTCCAATAAATCTCTGAAACCATGGTAACATTACTCACCGCTGGGTACTTGAGACACATTGGCAAGAACCTCTCTCTGATAATTGAGTGGCGCTTGCTTCCTTCGATGCTATTACGAGATCTGGCAGGGGATACTATATAATCTTGTAAATTACTTTTGTAAGTATTTTCATCTCTTGATATTACATAGGTAATTCAGATGAAAGAAGCATAGATTTTTTTCGATTATATATGGAATGTAATTTTTAATATATGCATTTTTTTTTCTAAAAGCAGATATATGAGTATGACGAGTGATAAAATTCAACTACATAGAAATATGATTATTTTGTATCTTTTTCCTCTAAATTTCTTCATAATTTAGAAGTATATATATTTAGGACTAACCTGTGCCCCCGACTTCGTCTGTGTTGAAAAATGAAAGTTATAACGCCTTACATAATAGGTTGGGGAAAAAGTTTCTTCCCATTTTATATGAAAACTCTAAATATATTTTTTTTAAGTTTTTTTTTTTTTTATTATAGATGGGTTTGCTCTTAACCAGCATCTATCCATGTAGGAAGGATCAGGCCGAAGATCGAGCGAGCTCACCCAGAAAATACATATATATTTGATTACAGTATACAGGGTGGTAATTTGAGATGGGTCAGTAAGGGCAGCTACCTAAACCTTTGTAGCTAGAACAAAACACTCTTAGGAGACTATCCATAATTTTAATAGTTATTCCCATCGGCATTCAAAGATTTTGAAAAAACGGTACAGTCAGCGGGAAAAAGGTCAATTTTCACGTTTTGTTTTTATAGCGCCAATCGATTCTGTTACTTATAAGGATCAATTGACCCTACGGGACCACCTGAGCTTAGAGTACTAGAAACGTCAAAAATCTCAAAAAAACTACTGCCATACATTTCTTACGGAATGAGATTGAAAAATAAGTTCAAATATTGTTTTTAATTAAAAAAGGCGGCAATCACTACAATTGCCAATCTTTAAAAACAAGTAAAGATCGTAAGTAATAAATCTACGATAGTAGTTGCTCTATTTGTTTGCCGTTTGGACGGTTTCTGCAATGAGCGTGTAACCGCTGATATTTTGTTTGCGTTAATTCCATACACCGTTGTAGTGACAATTCTTGAACTGTAATGTACCTAATTTTTCTTGTAAATTCCATTTTTGAGTTATCCCAAAAAAAAAAATCAAGAGGTCTCAAATACCACAACGACAGCATTTGTATTTGTACTTTTTCCATATCTTTAAAACTTGGTTATGGGAAATGCCTACTTCGGCAGCGACTTTCAAAGCTTCTACCGACTTCTACGAGTGTTAAAATTGCAACCGCTATTTTTTATCAAGATCATTGTTGTCGTAAGGATTTCTCTTAAAGGAGCTACACTCTACAAGAATATTTAGGAGATTTTTTATAACTTTTGATATAGGGTATTTAATCTTATACCATTCCATGGCAGCTGATATTATTTATAAAATAAGCTTCTAATAAATCTATGCGATCTAAATTTGAAGCGATTTTTACTTCAATATTTTCACAATTTAGCTGACATGCAAGAATAATAATAAATAACATTTGTTTCTAAAACAATGTTTTCCTTCCAAATTCAAATTAATTTAAAATAAACATTGCCTAGCCAGTTTCCATTGTAGTGATTGCCGCCTTTTTTAATTAAAAACAATGTTTGAACTTATTTTTCAATCTCATTCTGTAAGAAATGTATGGAAGTAGTTTTTTGAGTTTTTTGACGTTTCTAGTACTCTAACCTCAGGTGGTCCCATAGGGTCAATTGATCCTTATAAGTAACAGAATCGATTGGCATTATAAAAACAAAACGTGAAAATTGACCTTTTTCTCGCTGACTGTACCATTTTTCCAAAATCTTTGAATGCCGATGGGAATAACTATTAAAATAATGGATAGTCTCCTAAGAGTGTTTTGTTCTAGCTACAATGGTTTAGGTAGCTGCCCTTACTGACCCATCTCAAATTACCACCCTGTATATGTGCCATTTTGTTCGATGACTTTTTGCCATATTGTAAGTAGTGACATGATCCCATTGCTATAAATTAGCCCATTGCTAATTTTAACTTGTTTTTTTTTTTCAAAATGAAATTTTTCAAATTGTGTTTGAACTTTTTTTACATAGAGGCCTATTCCGAAAAAAAGGACTTAATAAGAAAGTAAGATTGGACAAACTATTTTACTTCTTGTTAAAAGTTTCTAATCATACGTTAAATAACAAATACTTGTATAACAAACAAATTTTTCCATATAAAATAATCCAGGAAAATTCACTAAGAAAGCAATTTTTTTTTCATACTTCTGCAGGGTGGAATCGAAAATGTCTTTCATATCTTCTTGAAACTTATATCAAAAGTTCCTCTGAGGTACTCAAATTTTGATTTTTTATTAAATTTTCCTGGCCTAATAAGTTACTTACAATTTCTCTCGTACTTTCTATAGAATATAGCTACTAAAGAATGCAATAATATAAGAAAAAAAGTTCTAAGAGATATGTAATAATGGAAAATATGATAGCATGAAAGTTTGCAACTAACATTACGGTAATCGATCATTCCCACACGACCCAGTCAACGAACACAGTACGAATAACATTTCTACGCAGTAAGTCAACTTTAGAAATAGGATGTCTTCGGTAGAGCAATGGGCAGTGATGGCACACCTACCCCTAAGATGGCCGGCGTGGTGCTTACCTTAACTCTCTGTTCTAGGGTTCCACGGCTCGATTCCCGGCTGGGTCAACTTTGAAAAATGAACTTTTCAAATTTGGCTCTGGTCTGGATCCGGAAAGTAGTGGCAGGGCACACTGCGTCTGCTAATGTAGCTTTAAATTCCTAAATTCAACCGAGCTGTAATTCACTACAGTAATTCTTTGGTATTACAGTATTACAGTGACGAGCCCGTTAGATGAGTGATTAGGGTGATTGCCTTAACGCTTTGTTCTAGGGTTCCCGGGTTCGATTTCCGCCAGGGTCAACTTTGAAAAATGAATGGCCCCGACTACTACGTCAAGAGTGGAGGATTGAGAAGAATATTTTACTGCTATTCTGCTGGTTTATTTATTCAATAATTACTCTCAAATTTAAGGGTCCTATATATAGCATTCGACTTTCACTAGAAAATGTAAATATTAAAATTTTAAGAGATGACGACTACGTACAACATTTTTAAACATTTTTAAATGTTGGATTGATCAAAAATTTCGTCGAGTATTAAAGCTGGTTGCAGACCTAAAGTTAAGTTAAGTTTAGCTTAGCTCTCATAGCTGAAGCAGTTTTCATACTTGTGTTCAGACCGCAAATTAAAGAAATAAGTATCAAACTTAAATCAATGATGGTTGAACTACAATCCTTTCCATATTTTAGACAATTATGGAATTCAATATTGATTAACTTACTAATTTTACTTATAAAACACAGTTTCTAAGTGTCTATCCAGTCTGTCAAAGTCGCTTCTTTTTCAACATTGTACAAGTGCAGTCAATCAATATCAATTTGTGTGTGTTATACAAAGTTAAATAAAACTTAAAACTTTCCTCGTATTTTTAAAATTCACTATATAATATTATTTCAGCTAATATAATATTGGAATAAGAATAATATTGGAATATAATATTGGAAGCTTAATATAATATTGGAATTCCCTGCTGGCGTCTGTATTTCCGAGCTCATACAACCCAAATCTTTTCAAAGTTCGAATGAATAGGCAACTTCTCGGTGAGCTCGCTCCATCGTCGGCCTCATCCTTGCTACTTGGATAGATTCCTCATCCTTCTGGTCAAGAACAAACATATCTTTAATAAAAAAAAATAGGGAAACTTTTTGGTCTATCCAATATTTGCGTAATGCATTTTGAAATTTTTGTTCTTAAATGTGAATCTATTTAATTTTTGATTAAGGGCTTGTTTCACAATGTGCTAATAAAGTCCCGAATGGTAATTCGACGAATAAAATACTTGTCAGAGAAATCCTTCCATTAACTCGCATTGCGTTTCACAATCATCCAACTCATAAATAAATCTGCTGATTTGGTAGTCGACAGGTGCGAGTTGGCAACGTCTTATTCTTTCGTTCCGTTTCGAGCGTTGATTATAGTTATACGAATTATTATACCATAATTTTATTACAAATTAAATAACTGTATTTTTCTGATAAAATAATTATTAATGTTACCGGTTTCATCGTTTCAATCTATATAAAGAATATTTTTGCTACATAAACACTAAAAGAATACTTTGGTGCGAAGTATATTTTGCAGGTAACGAAACGTTTCTTCTATATTCTGTGTTATTGAACGTCCTTCATGTTTTGTTATTGTTATTGCGATTCGAAATTTTTAAGGTAATGAAACATTGAAGACGTTATTATAAAACGTAGTGTATATATATAATGAATGGCATTATATAAATATAATGACAGTAATTATATACCCAAATATTATAAAAAGAAAAGTTCCAGAAATGTGAAAGCGTGAAAGGAGATTAAAAAAATATCGTTTTCATCTTCCATCGCCTCGTAAATATCCATTTTAATTGAAAACTTATTGAATAATAGCAAAATGTAAAAATAATATGTCAACTGTCAGTGCTATTCGTCGGTTAAGTATGATAGTGGCCACATGATCTAACCTAATAACTTATTCGGCAGTTTAACAGCTGAATAGCGCTAATCAACGATTGTGAAACGCACACAAAGCGTTTACTGGACAGTTAATCGACAAATAGCCTAATTGTAACTTTATTCGGACATTGTGAAACAAGCCCTAAGACCGTTTTCTAAACAGCTTGAATTCTTGGGAAGAATAATGGCTAATAACTTTGTCTTACACACTACGTTAAGTTTACATACTGTTATTAATCAATACTGACAAAGGTCAACAATCTAAGTTTTGTGACGAAATGAAGTTGTTAGTTCTAAACCCATCTGGCGTTCTTTTTTATCACCGAACTTTCACAGCTTATGGCCTGAATAGCCAGACTACTAGGCTATCCGTTTTAGAATCTGACGCCTTTTTTAATTTCCTTATCGAAGCTGCATTGCTCCATAACGTAAGAGATTGCCTGAAAGTATATTTATATAAGTAAATAGCTATAGGTACTTCCGGGGAAAAATGTATAATTTTTCTTTGTCATTTTATATTTCAAAGAGAATGTGCATTTTTAATAGAAATAAAATATTTTCATTACTGTACCTATTTGACAAGATCATAGATTAATGATTGGTCTCCGCTGGCCCGACCAGATACCGCCCATGCACAAATATTATACGGCAAACAATACTATGCCGAAGTCGACGTACCGGCTCAGTCTCGGTGGGGACATTTAAATAAATTCAACTTTTTAAATAAAGACTCTTTATTTTATAAACAATTTTATTTATTGATATTAATTTCCAGATAATTTGTTCACATTTTTTAATCACACAAAATTTAATAAGGTATCTGGTCGGAGCGCCAGCGAAGACCAATCATTAATCTATGGATAAAATTCATAAATACCTTAAAACAAAGGTTTTCGGCTAATGTGTTTTGTTGGTGATGACATATGGCCTTTGAAACAGCCATGCTCGGCGTTACCCTGCGAGATCGAATTGGGAATGAGTAGAGATAACCCGGCGGATTGAAGTAAGTAAGTTGAAGTGGCAAGGGCAGAAAACATAGTATGGAGAGAAGATGGCCATTGGAGCCGGAAGGCTCTCGAGACCACTGACGACTTAAAAAGTCCCGTGATGATATGTTGAGTAGTTAAGGCGTGAAAAGGTAACAGAGGGAGTTGCTCTCACATTTATAATACGAGCTAGTACCCGCGGTTTCGCCCGCGTTCAAAAATAAAACAATAACGCCTGACTAAATATATGAGTAATGTAAAGCCTAACATCTTCATTGCAGTTATAGCTTTGCCAGGCGTTAGATGATCCCTAGGGTACAGTAATTTTTTCTGGATGAATCTGGATTTTGTCCTTTCCAGCATCCCTGACTACGTGTATGCAAAATTTAAGCGGTTCAGCGGTTTAGGAGTGACATACAGACAGAGTTATAATATAGTGTCACATTTATAATATTGGTATTGATTAACATAGAAGTGTGGATTGTAACAGTGTCAAACAATAAATACGCACATTATTATTAATTTTCAGTAGTTCCATTGAATGGTCAATGGAACTACTGAATGAATGAATCATTATGGAATGAATATTTTAATTAGAACGTGCAAAATTCACTCATTTGAATCATTATAAAGTGAGTGGCCTACTTTGAGCCATTACCTCTACCATAAAACAATGTGAACCGAAATAATTGGTCCTACAAATTCGAAATTCCTCAAATACCATTCTATTTGTTTGGAGCAATAATTCTTGCGGCTTTTTTCAACAAATTTTAATTTGCAAAAACGATGACACTGGTAAAAAATATTTATATCCAACCCATTTTGATACAATGAATAATGAAATAATGTGTAGGTACCATTGTCGCCTAAATTTCTGATTTTACTTCTCTTCCCAGCCCCGACTGTAAAACAATACTCGGCGTAAACTAAAATGAACACTTATTTCATTTTTAAATACTACTATTACACATATTATTGACGAGTCCGTTGGATGAGTGCTTGCCTTAACGCTCTGTTCTAGGGTTCCGGGTTCGATTCCCGGCAGGGTCAAATGAACTTTTCAAAGTTGGCTCTGGTCTGGAGCCGGAAAGTCCAAGTTAAGAAATGTTAAGAACATGTTAAGAACTGTCGACGGCACTCACGCATCGATATGCAACAGAATCACTCAACCCGACATCTGTACGAATTGATTGCAGGAACGAAAAAATTAATGTAACATCATAAAATAAAATGTATAAATCAAAAAGTCTCTTACTAGAATTACTCGCTAGCACTCTTTACTTGAATCACTCGCCTAACGTCTGTCACTTGGATCACTTTTGAAGTTTAACTTTTACATGTGCCACGTGGCCAAGTAACTCGGCACCAAAGATGTTGTATTAGGCTCGGCACCTAATTGGAATGCGGACCACCCCTCCGTCAGCCACGCTCACCGCTTCGCCTGTGACTGCGTCCTACGAAGCGCAATAGGGAATATGCGTCTAATTCAAAAAAGGCTTAAATATATTTTTTTATCAACATTTTTGCTTTAGAATTATGTCTATGTAAATATTTTTTAATATTATTTCTTTTTCGTTAAGAAAATAATTATTAAAAAGTGCATAGAAATGTGGGAAATTCAAAATACTTGAGCGTCTAATTCAAAAAAGGCTTAAATATATTTTTTATCAACATTTTTGCTTTAGAATTATGTCTATGTAAATATTTTTTAATATTATTTCCTTTTCGTTAAGAAAATAATTATTAAAAAGTGCATAGAAATGTGGGAAATTCAAAATACTTGAGCGTCTAATTCAAAAAAGGCTTAAATATATTTTTTATCAACATTTTTGCTTTAGAATTATGTCTATGTAAATATTTTTTAATATTATTTCCTTTTCGTTAAGAAAATAATTATTAAAAAGTGCATAAAAATGTGGGAAATTCAAAATACTTGAGCGTCTAATTCAAAAAAGGCTTAAATATATTTTTTATCAACATTTTTGCTTTAGAATTATGTTTATGTAAATATTTTTTAATATTATTTCCTTTTCGTTAAGAAAATAATTATTAAAAAGTGCATAAAAATGTGGGAAATTCAAAATACTTGAGCGTCTAATTCAAAAAAGGCTTAAATATATTTTTTATCAACATTTTTGCTTTAGAATTATGTCTATGTAAATATTTTTTAATATTATTTCTTTTTCGTTAAGAAAATAATTATTAAAAAGTGCATAAAATGTGGGAAATTCAAAATACTTGAGCGTCTAATTCAAAAAAGGCTTAAATATATTTTTTATCAACATTTTTGCTTTAGAATTATGTCTATGTAAATATTTTTTAATATTATTTCCTTTTCGTTAAGAAAATAATTATTAAAAAGTGCATAGAAATGTGGGAAATTCAAAATACTTGAGCGTCTAATTCAAAAAAGGCTTAAATATATTTTTTATCAACATTTTTGCTTTAGAATTATGTCTATGTAAATATTTTTTAATATTATTTCCTTTTCGTTAAGAAAATAATTATTAAAAAGTGCATAAAAATGTGGGAAATTCAAAATACTTGAGCGTCTAATTCAAAAAAGGCTTAAATATATTTTTTATCAACATTTTTGCTTTAGAATTATGTTTATGTAAATATTTTTTAATATTATTTCCTTTTCGTTAAGAAAATAATTATTAAAAAGTGCATAAAAATGTGGGAAATTCAAAATACTTGAGCGTCTAATTCAAAAAAGGCTTAAATATATTTTTTATCAACATTTTTGCTTTAGAATTATGTCTATGTAAATATTTTTTAATATTATTTCTTTTTCGTTAAGAAAATAATTATTAAAAAGTGCATAAAATGTGGGAAATTCAAAATACTTGAGCGTCTAATTCAAAAAAGGCTTAAATATATTTTTTATCAACATTTTTGCTTTAGAATTATGTCTATGTAAATATTTTTTAATATTATTTCTTTTTCGTTAAGAAAATAATTATTAAAAAGTGCATAAAATGTGGGAAATTCAAAATACTTGAAACGGTCAGATCGAATGTAACGTCAACGTCTATGAAATGTCAACAAGCGTGTAGATGTTTGTGATTTTTAACATTACTTTGACGTCACGACAAGCGCGCCAAAAGGTCGGGTGTTTAAAGTGCCCGTAGCTGTTAGTTAATTTTAATTTTTTTTTGTTGCCAAAGTTCTGTTTTTTGGCGCTGAATATTTTTTTACGGTTATACAACGATATAACTTATCGTATGAAAATATTAAAAAAAAAATGTGCATATTCCCTATTGGTGCGCGGCGAAATGACGTCCCTGGCGCAAGCTGTCGACTTGACTTGAACGGGCAATATCTACGTTTTATCCTTCAGAGTTTCACACTGTTTTTGTTAATATAAACCACAACGTCTCTGTGTTACTTACATCACAGCATAGCTCAACATCTAACGCCGCCACTCATACATTTGTAACGATTCGTCGGATGATTAATGTATTAGAAATTGATATTTAATTGCTGTTTAGCGCGGTGTATCGCCGCCGTCGCCGCGCTGCACGGCGTGTAACGCTTTATGACATAATTTATGACACTCGTCACTTGTTAATGACAAGAGTAGGTGTAGCGTGACAACTTAATTCCGTCACCTCTGCATCTTAAGTTATTTCTGATGAAATTGTAATTCTAATTGAAATAAAGCCTATGGTCAACACTTCAAAAATCAGCAGGATTTAGAAAGTGACAATAGTGTGCACAGCAGTCCTAGAAAGTGACAAAATATATTAGTCTCTTTTTTTATGTTCAGATCACCACCTTGATGGTAGGTGGCTACCGTCGCCTATAAAACAAGCAACGCCAAAGCTGCTGCAAGTGCGCTGCCGACTACAACAGGATTAAGGATAAGGGATTAGGAGGGAGATAGGGAAATCGGCTCTGGCATCCCTTACTCACTCACCGAAACACAACAGCACACGTGCTGTTATTTCACTTTGGTCCTCTGTAAGTCTCTGTGAGAACAGCGTTGATTAAGTTTTGGTTTAAGTAAGGAGGTACGTAATGTACTATAGTAGACGCGTTATCAACTGAGTCGTCGAGTAATAAAGGTCAATGGCGATAGGAATGTGCAATGGAATGCAGAATTGCAAATACCAAAATACCAACTTGCTGCACTCGACTCGGTGGATCGCAGAGCTAGGAGGCTCATTGGCGATGATACACTAATAAGAACTAAGCTGCAGAGCCTGGCACATAGACGCAAAGTTGCCTGTCTGTGTGTATTCTATAAGATGTACTTCGGAGAGTGTGCTCGAGAGCTGCATGAGATCATACCGCCTTCCCCTTTCTTCTATCGGACATGCAGACGTACGGCTGGTTACCATCCTCACCTTGTCGAAATCCCTCTAATTCGGACCAAGCGCTTTAAAACATCTTTTGTGATGCGCACTGCTAAGGATTGGAACTCCCTGCCGGTGTCTGTATTTCCGAGCTCATATAACCCAAATCTTTTCAAGGTTCGAGTGAATAGGCATCTTCTGGGTGAGCTCGCTCCATCTTCGGCCTGATCCTTCCTACATGGATAGATGCTGGTCAAGAGCAAACCCATCTATAATAAAAAAAAAAAAAAAAAAAAAAAAAAAAAGAAAAGAAAAATGGTACGATAACCGACCGTAGTAGTAGATTCCATATAATCGACTAGCAAATTTTTGAAAACTAATGATGTACTCGAACTTTATTGTCTAATGTCTATCTTTATGTTCTCTAGCTCCTCCTAAATCACGCAACGGATTTTAATGTGGTTTTTACCATTGGAAAGAGCGTCAAACGAGGAAAGTACTTATATATAATTTTCAGAAAAAAATTACAATCACGCGAAGCCGGGAACGGGTCGCTAGTTTGTGAATAAAATTATTTTAAGGAGAATCTCTCAGTAAATAATTAATAGTAGTTTTAATAATATTTTAATTCATAATAGTGTAGTTATTATTGTTTAGACGGGGTGTGTTAAAATGCCATGTAAGGGCGACACGAACGATTTATTTTCACAAACAAAGATGACTTCCAAAATCACTAAACTTGTCCGATGAAACCGTCAAACTTGCCAAAGGTCGTCAATGATTCCCGGTCAATGTGTCGCCGGTTCACTGTCGCAGATAACTTCGCAAAAGCTCCTAAGAGTCGCTTTCGTATCGCTGGTTGTCGCACCACTAACTCACACTTTTTTTTTTTCCCGAGGAGAGAAATCTTCAAAAGATACCTTATGCTCAAATGCCGCATGCAATGCAAATGCCCATAGAGGTTATGTGGGACTCTTACCGCACTAAAACTCACCTCGAAATGGGTGTGGTTCTAGTCCATAGGGGACTTTGGAACCGTCACCGGGCGTCGAGGGGGCGAGAAGCGCCCGGCCCTTACAAATAAAAACTTAACTAATGCTTAAGCTATGAGGGACCGGCTAGCCCTGGAGGGCCACTTGCGACGGCCACGGCGACAGCCGCGACCGGTACAAGTGGTCCCCGGGCCGGGAGGTCCCTCGCAGGCGCTGCCAGGTCGCGCCTCGGAGGTGAGAAGGGGCGCGGCGGTCTTCCTCTTCTTTCACGATGTCGGGGTAGCTGCACGTCGTTGTCATCACCAGCAAACGCCGCGTTTGCTGCAGTGATGTGGTCATCCTGGTCCAACAGGATGTGTCGGGGTCTTCTTCTGAAACGAGAAAGAGTATTATTAGGATCGGGAGTATAGATGAGGGAACTGACCACTAGTGGGTTGGGGTGACGAGGAAGTTTGTCGTAGTACTTCAAGGCGAAGTCTTTGATGCACTTGACAATTGAGGGGAGGTTGAGGTCATTGTGCAGGTCGACGTTGCGGATGAACCATGGGGCGCCCACGGCTCTCCGCAGAAAACGGTTTTGAATGATTTGAAGGGATTCGATGTGGGTAGGAGCAGCGTGCGCAAAGACAACGCTAGCGTACGTCATGATCGGTCTGACGCAAACTTTGTACAATGTCACCTTATCTCTAAGGGCCATTGTACTCCGCCTGCCTATGAGGCACGTCAGGCGACCCAGGATGAACGCTGCCCTGTCCCTGACACGCTTGATGTGGGGACCGAAGGTAAGTCTCCGGTCGAGTGTAACACTGAGGTATTTGGTCTGATGGACCCAAGGGATGACGCGGCCCTGGAGTGAGATTTGACCGAGTGAAGCTCGGTCAATATGTAGGGCATTCTGAACGCGAGGAGTTTGAAGTAGATTCCCGCGTGAAAAGAACATTGCTGCGCTTTTCTCGGGATTCACCTCAATTCTCCATTTCTGAAACCAATCGCCGAGAGCGGTCACGGCGGTTTGAAGCATGCGAGTTAAGAAGCCTCGGTGTCGGGTGGAGAATTAGA
This sequence comes from Bembecia ichneumoniformis, assembly GCA_910589475.2. Classification (NCBI taxonomy): domain Eukaryota; kingdom Metazoa; phylum Arthropoda; class Insecta; order Lepidoptera; family Sesiidae; genus Bembecia; species Bembecia ichneumoniformis. The sequence continues at coordinate 3,339,571 of OU342545.1, forward strand.
GGGCCGTGTCGTCTGCGAAGAGAGACAACTCGACCCCCTCCGTGCGTGGTATGTCGTTAGTGTATAAGGAGTAGAGGGTTGGTGAGAGAACTGAACCCTGAGGAACGTCTGCCCGTAGGGGGCGGGGAGAGGAGAAAGTGCCTTCAACTCTGTAACGAAAGCTTCGATCGGCTAGAAAGTCCCATACTATGAGTACGAGGCCCTCCGGCAGCCCGAGTTGATATAGTTTGTATATCAACCCGGCATGCCACACCTTATCGAAGGCCTTCGCCACATCGAAGAAGACGGCACCGGTGCCTTTCGGACGAGGGCTTGCGGTAAGCCCGGTGAGAATGTGCTCAGTTAGTCGATGCACTTGATGAACGCACGAGTGTCTGGCTCTGAAGCCAAACTGCTCGTCGATGAGAATGTTATTAGAATTGATATGACGAAGGAGACGCGTCAATAGGATTCTCTCGTAGAGTTTCCCAATTGAGCTGAGTAGGCTAATTGGCCTATAACTGGCGGGGAGGGTTCTATCCTTGCCCGGCTTTGCAATACCGATAACGATCGCTTCCTTCCAGGCGGCTGGAAAGACGCGATCGCGCAAGGCTGCATTGAAGATGCTTAGTAGGAGCGAGAATAACGTCGGCGGAAATCGCTTCAGTAGTTTGTTGGAGATTCGGTCTATACCCGGCGATTTCTTAGGGTTCAGTTGTCTGAATAGGATCTGCAGTTCAACAGGGGAGACAGGTTCGATGGGGTCATCAGGAGGTTGTGATGCCCTTTGCTCCACCTCTTCCTCCACCTGGGCGACGTGTTTGGCGTCGACCGGTTGAAGGCTGGGGGAGCATTGGGCCTTCTCGTCGTCGTCAAACGCCGGAGGGCCGTTGGGTCGTGCTAACGGAGGAGTTTGGGATAGGTTAGAATTCCGTCTTCATCGTCCTCGCCAGCCTCCAGTATGCTAGTTGTGAAGGCGAGATATCAGATAAAAGACGGCTCCATTGGTCACTACGGAGTTCGGCTATGCGCGATTTGACACGGCGTTGCAGTCGCCTTAAGCGAGAACGGTTCTCGGGAACTAACTCACACTTTAAGGGCCACCTCTTATTTATACTTGGCGCCAAACGTCTCCATGTATTTCAAATTTACTAGAAAATGTAAACAGATTGTAAACAAACCATTGAAAGTTCGGAAATGCTATTTCTGTTGAAATGTCCTTATGTTGTAAACATAAGGACCAATTTCCTTTGACACTAATCGTAAAGTGGCGTGGCTACCATCGATAGGGTGGGACGTTCGAGACTTTCGGCCGGCGCGAACGCTATTTCCAGAACGTTCCATAGTTACTCCTAACAATAATATTATATCCATTATTATTTCGACTTTTAAAATTATTTAAATCTTAAATTATGCTTTGCTTCTGTACTTTTATTTATAATTATTGATTTATTGTATTAATCACTTGCAATAATTAAGTGCTGGTTGTTTAGTCAGTTAACATAGATAAAATGTAACTGGCATGCAAATGTGAATGTGCCTTAATGGATTTTTGCTGTACTGTTGGTATTTCAATTAAATAAATTAAATTAATTTGGTTATTGTATTCCAATTTGGGGGGTTGTATTTCAAACAATGCACCTTGTGGTTAAAGTTAACCATGGATCAAATTTAAAGGCAGTATTTGAAATCATTTATATATACAATTTACTTTTTTTATCTCTTTCCAAAGTTAGCAAGCTATCTGTAGTTCTAACTATATTTAAGAGACTTTATTACCATTGGATTATGCTACAAATATAACAAAGAGTAGTAAGTGCAGTCTTAGTATTTCTTTTTTTTTCTTTAAAATTGCAATAGAATTATTATTTTTAAGTTTTTGGACTGTATTTTTTTACAATTAAAAAATATTTATTAATGCTCTAACCACTGGTAGAAAATTTAGCCGTAGACCTCATAAAATAACTAAACGTAATTATGAATACCGACATTTTTTTAATGAAAATCTTGATGGTAGGTGGCTCCATGTCAACATCAAAACTCTGTGAACCTTGAGACGATAGAGGATAACGATTTGATGGTAGTTGGTTACCGTCGCCTACGGACACGAGCCAAACCAAAGGGAGTACAGATGCGCTGCCGATCCTGCAGGAATTTGTTAACAGCGCAATTGAAGAAACCCATGTAGCTAGATGGAAAAACCTTAAAGAGGAGATTGTTCAAAGTTCGCACTATGTTCAGCGCTGCACCTTACCCAAGTAATGCACATGAACTCCACATCTATGGAGCACAGTGCGGTGGTAAAAACATTAACCTCGTCGAAATCCTTCTAATTCGGACCAAGCTATTTAAACCCTCTTTTATAATGGGCACTTAAGGATTGAAACTCCCTGCCGCCGTCTGTATTTCCAAGCCCATACAGCCCAAATCTTTTCAAATTTCAGTTAAATAGGCGTCTTCTGGGTCTTCGGCCTCATCTTTATTACACGGCTAGACACTAGCCAAGAGCAAACCTAACTTTAATAAAATAAATAAATAATTCATTAGACCACTCACAATTGCACAATTGTTTTTCGAAGTTCAATATAGACGGTGACCAGAAAAAAATCAATACTGGTGACCTCCAAATGAATGAGTAGTGTTATAGAAGCACAGAAAACCGTTCGTACTTTGCTTTTATGATTGACGCTAATTGCTCCACCCACTTAATGTCTGCAAAGAGGATTTAGTATACTGTACATTAACACTGCTCCTTAACAATATTCCGAGAGCGTTTCCGAATGTACCACAAACATTCATTAGACATTCCATTGTCTCTACTTCAGTCATGACGTCTCTCGCATAGCCTATTTGAAGAGTTAAATATTCACATAATAAAATTTTTAAAAAGATAGGTACCCATTTAAAAACATAAAAATTATGTATTTTTAATTAAACTTGTAATAGATAAACCATGTCACAGATATGGTGTGGAGTAACAGTTTCTTTAACAACCCTGTTATTACTATACTACTTGGTACCCGCGACTTCGGGTTGAAAAATCAAAAATATGACACCTGAGAAACACCTGTGTGCGAAGTGCGAGTTTGCGTCGATCAAACGCATCGAACGCGTAAACGTGACATTGTATGGGATTGAAGCAGCGCCATCTAGTTGGCCACTACATAACACTGCTTCATTCCATACAAATTCACGTTTACGCGTTCGATGTGTTTGATCGAGGTAAACTCGCACTTCATACTCTGACATCTGTGACTACGGTGGCGCCGCCACTGTTGACGACTGTGACGCCGAATCTATTACTAATATTATAAAACTGAAGAGTTTTTGTTTGTTTGTTTGGTTGAAAGCGCTAATCTCAGGAAAATTCTTTTTGTGTTGAATAGTCCATTTATCGAGGATGGCTATAGGCTATATATAACATCACGCTACGACCAATAGGAGCGGAGCTTCAATGAAAAATGTTGCAGAATCGGGAAAATGTATCCCTTTTGAGACCTTCCGTTGCATGCGCTGCATAAACGGTTAAAGTTAGGTAAAAATAATGTATGGCGGAATTGTTCCCCTTTAAAAGTTCTAAAAAAGAACTTTTAAAGGCATAATTAAGTCTATCTTTTAAGGTTGACTCACTATAACCTTTTTTGTGGTAATCAAATTTGTTCTAAAATAATGCATTATTAGCGAAGTGTTTTTATAGACATGATATTAATGCTTATCCAAATAAATGCGTTATTCATTAAAAGTATTTAATTTTGAACAATATTGCCTTGGACATCATTTGATTTCAATGAATATCTTAAGAGATAAATTAAAATTCTAGCGGTCTCGCACCAACGCGGCGCGAACGACGGGACTCGCTTGATGCAGACGCATGCGTTATGTTACACATTTATATTTCCCATTTTTCAACGCGGACGAAATCGCGGCCACCAGCTAGTTTTTTATAATTTCATGCAATCCCTCGGGTGCTTAACTTTCTTTCTTATCTTTCAAGGATAAGAGGTATCCTATACCTTTTGAGATGCCTATAACAATGAGATATTAATCTCATTGTTAAAAACTGTAGCTCTTGTGTCAATTTCTCTTCATCTTTAAGTTGCCTACATCTACCCATTTTAAGACTTATTATTTTTATCATTATTTGTTCTAAAAAAAACCGGTTTAAACATCTTATGTTGGATGTAGTAAAAGTTAATATTAATTCAATCAAAATAAATATCAATAACTTTTGTATCTGTAATATAATTTGTATCTGTAATTAATTTGTTAAGAGTAAATATGGCAGTAATACACCGGTTTCTTGTGCCTTGCGATTTTATAATGAAAATATTTCACAAGTGTGACATTGACATTTTTTCTTATAAAATTAGAAAATTTAAAAGGGCTATATACAGTGTATCGTAATAATTATCATAACTTTCTTTTTGTTGTTATATATATTTATTTTATTTTTTGAGTCTGTGTTGCGTTGCCTATAATTTTGCTTTAATAATGCTGTGCTTTCCTGTAATTTAAATTCATTTTTTTTATGTGTTGTTGTATGTTATGTCTAAGTATGTATTTAGTTGGTAAGCCTTGTCAAATAAATAAATAAATAAATAAATATCTAACAATAGCAATTAGAGACCCACCCTGACTTCTCACGGGTACAATTTTTGCATATTTAGCACGAATGCAAGGTATACACTAACCTTCCTCGATTAGGTATCGCTCTTTGCATTAGTGAAAACCATATCAAAATTCTTTGGGTGGCTAGAGAATAACTTAGAGTAGAAGCAGACGGAGGCCAATAGTGACTTTATCTTATTACTAGCTGAACTCGGCTACGCTTCGCTGCGGCCCATACGGCGGCGGCGTGCGCATGGGGCGAGCGGTACTGGACACTGCTTATATATAATACATACTATTTATCGTAGCGTGATGTTATATAGCCTATAGCCTTCCTCGATAAATGGACTTTTCAAAACAAAAAGAATTTTTCAATTCGAAACAGTAGTTCCTGAGATTAGCGCGTTCAAACAAACAAACTCTTCAGCCTTATAATATTAAGTATAGATAAAATATGTAAAAATAGAACCTATTATGTTTGAAATAAAGCTAAAACACATTTGTCGCACCATTTTTAAAGCTTCTAATAACTCGGTCAGTGAATTAGCTTGCCCTAATTAATGCGGCTATCTCCATTCCTCTGGGAACCTCTCCTGTAATAACAAATCAAAATCGGAAGCTAGATATATTTAATCTAATAAACAAAAAATACTACTACGGTAATCATCCCCTTAGAGAAGACCGTTACAAAATTGCAGCACCTTTTATACATGTTATATTTCGGTACCAAGAGTATAGTTTATAACGCAGAGCAAAGAATCGCCCCCTACTAGAGACGGTATTAATAATAATATTAATACCGTCTCTAGTAGGGGGTATAATAACAATAATAATAATAATAATAATAATAATAATAATAATAATAATAATAATAATAACATCTCAAGAAGCTCTCACTAGATGGCTGGGTCAAGGGGCAGATACAGAAGGCGGTACTTCTTGACACGGCACGAATTGTCAGGAGGTTCCTCACTCTGCAGCCCTAACCACCGGTAGCTTGGGCCTTGCCCCGCTACTAGTGGACACCTAATTTTAAGTTTTTTATAATATTTATTGTTTTTATATACATATATATTGTAAAAAAATTAAAATTAAGAAAGGAAATAAATAATAATAAATAATAATAATAACTCACCCCTCTGTCTCTATCCGATCAGCAATGGCGGGATCCGGTGGTACTGAGCCCCTCTGCCAGGGAGGCCGTATGGAAGGAGAAAGAGCTGCACGGACGGTTTTACAAGGCTCTTCATGAGCCTCATGTTGACCGTAAAGCCTCCGTGCACTGGCTGCGCTTCGGTGATCTCTTCGGAGAGACCGAGGGTTTTGTCTGTGCGATACAAGATCAGGTGGTCAAGACGCGGAATTACCGGAGGTACATCATAAAGGATGGCACAGAGGACATATGTCGATCCTGTCGTCATCCTGGAGAGACTCTCCGACATGTCACCTCCGGTTGTTCGGCGCTTGCCAACACTGAGTATCTGCACAGGCACAACCAAGCGGCCAGGATCCTGCATCAGGAGCTCGCTCTGAAATACGGCTTCCTTGAGCGGAGGATACCTTACTACCGGTACTCGCCAGAACCAGTCCTCGAAAACAGCCGTGCCAAGCTCTACTGGGACCGGCCCATCATCACGGACAGGACTATTCTAGCGAATAGACCTGATATCGTGTTGATGGACCGGGAGCAGTCGCGGGTGTTTTTGGTGGATGTCACTATCCCGCATGACGATGGTCTCGTGAAGGCTGAAACCGAGAAGAGGAGGAAGTACCTCGACTTGGCCCACGAGATCGTCGACATGTGGGCTGTGGCCTCCGCTGAAATCATCCCAGTTGTTCTGTCCGTGAATGGTTTAATCCCGATCAGCCTCAGGGACAACCTGAGGCGGTTGGGATTCCGTGGCGGTTCCCTCCTGGGCCAGATGCAGAGAGCGGTGCTGCTCGATACGGCCAGAATAGTACGTCGGTTTCTGTCCTTGTCGCCCTGAACCCCGACCGACTGTGCTTCTGTCGGGGGTTACACCGTCTCCCCTTCATTTTGGCTTTTGGAGGGGGAGACGAGTTAAAATGAGAAATAATAATAATAATAATAATAATAATGCCATGCTCAATTGCGCGCCAATTGCGCTGAGCGCAACTCAAGACGCATTTGGTTGCCAGTTTCTATTTGCAATTATGGAGTAAACATTATCCATAAAGGCGATGGAAATGAATTATTGTGCTGTAATTTGATTTCATAATCAAAATTAAAATGTATATAAGCAAAATTCTGGTGTATCATATCATTATCTTGGAACACAAAACCTAAATAGTGCGAAATCGTGCGTGTACTGGTATTGAATAAACGGTAACGCTGCGTCGGATTGAAAGCGTTGAGCTTGAACGTTGAGTCCAACGCAGTTCAATCCACACCGTCTCTAGTAGGGGACGGCCGGCGAGGCGATTCTTTGCTCTGTGGCTTGTAATATTTAAAAGTAACTAAAACACTACTTCTAAAAGACCCTACTCACTAAGTATTTTCATATCCAATCTGTTGTGAAACGTAACATGTGAAAGAGACAACAATAGTAAAGCGACAAGGACGCACACAGTGTAGGTAATTATTGTTGTTACTTCGTTCGGGTGGCGTACCACACTCGTTCGTTATTAGCGTATATTGTTCGGCGTCTGATACGGTCGCTACTAGTTTTAAGATGAATAATTGAATAATTTTTGTCCTTGTTCACTTAAAGACCTGGTAACTAGTACAAAGTTGTTTTGGAACCCTATCCACTCTCTTCGGCCTACCACCGAATCGGCAGACCAGCGCGCTTCTTTAGCCGGAAGCGTTGCCCACTGAAAATACACAGCCGTAATGTAACATGTACAGGAGTTTACAGACCCGTACACTATTCAAAATAGTATATTTCATTACAAGTGCGGAAAGGCTGTCATTGCAAAGAGTTCCGACAAATGTCTACCCGAGCCGAGGCGCAGCCGAAGGCGAGGGTTGACAGTCGGAACAAGTTGCAATGACGGTTCCGCACGTGTACTGAACGACTATTTTTAATACAGTTGCGAAAAAATGAAGCAATTTAATAAAACAACCAACTAAACTCGCAAAGAATATTTCTGGAAAATGGCGCCAACCGTAGAATATAAGCAGAGATTTTTTTTCTTCACCCATTCTGGTAGGCAAAGGAAACTATGCCCATACAGCCAAGTCTTCAGTAGAATTTTTTTATTGATATGAAATGAAAATGAAATTTAATGAGATGAAATGAAATGAAACCTAACCTAACTCATTCAATCAAATCATTAAATCTGATATTGAAACAAATTAGTAGCTTCTTTTTAGAAATATACGTATTTGCATGAATCATAAAAACTTCATGGTTGGTTTATTTTGACAGTTGGGAAAGAGAACGCACGAGTTCGGGAAAGGTAAAAAAAAGCACGAGTATGTAATAGCCCACATCCCGAACGCTATACGTCCCTGCAATACGCCACTTTTTGAGCAACTGTATTAAAAAATTAATTGCATTCAAGTAGGAAATCACTCAACCTTTTGTTTAAATATAGTGTTTATAACCTTTGAAGTGTTTTAAAATGTTACAAAGTATGCTAAGTAGATACCTAAGGCAGGCCAAAACTCATTTCATTAAGAGAAAATGTCTTGAATGAATGAAATGATTTCTTAAGAAATGTCCTATTGTCATAATGTTAAAGATTTCTCGTTAAAATTTCCAATTTTCTTTGAATGGCATTTCGTTACAGACTAGCAATGGTCACCATATTGGATTTAATAAAAAATAAAAAAATAGAATTAAAAATTTGTTTTAAGTATTAATAAAGTAACTAAAAAATAATCTCTGTATATAAAAATGAATACCCATTTCCCTTGGTCACGGCATCACGCGTGAACGGGTAGACCGATGGTAATTCGGTTTTCACTAATGGAAAGAGGGATAAACGGGGAATGTTCATATATATGAAAATTGCAACCCAGGCGAAGCCGGGGGCGGGTCGCTAGTATCTAATAAAAATTTATTTATATATTATTTTCGAACTTATTCGATGTTACTCTATGCATAATTATTATTGGTTGTACTTAATAAAACTTCTTATTTAATTACAATAAGATGTAAGATGTATTTTTTTTCGCATTACTAATTTTGTTTACAAACGATTCAGTTAGTTCAGAAATATATATTTAACAAAGAAGTTGACAGAAGAATCCAGTTGGCGGCTTCCGGGAAGCTACGTCATCCACTGCCGCAATTCTGAAGATCAAGTTATAATAATCCAGTAATGACGTATGATGCCGAAACGTGGCCTTGCACTGCAAGACTCGTCCGCAAGTTCAAAGTCGATTGTGAAATCCACCGAAGAACCAAAGATGTCGACATAGTTGAAAAAATCAGCAAGTTGAAGTGGCAATGGGCCAATCACGTCTGTCCCAGATCGAATAACTGCTTCCAGGTGGATAGACGACCTGAAAGGCTTCGCGGGAAGCGGCTGGATGTGAGGCACAGAAGACTGTGATGCGAACCTTGAGAGAGGCCTATATCCAGCAGAGGATAGACACGCCTGTTTACCGTTTTGAAAGCGAGCACGCTCTAATGGATGTGGCTCATGATATTCAAAATTGAAAAATGTCGATATTGAATCAAATACGCATTCAAGATTACAATACAAAAAGCCAGTCCACAATTTACTGTTCTTGCCACGTCAGAGAGACACCGCTGTAGCTTATTGAATTCCAAATTGCAGCTGAAGTACCTTCACAACTTGCGACCTGTCAAATATTAACAACAATAATAAAATTAGGTACATTAGGTTGAGCTAGGGATGCCAGATCTAAATTTGATAAAGGAGGACTGATGGGCCTAAAAAGGAGGATTTTCTCTAAAAAAGGAGGACATTTATAATAAAACATTTTTTTTATATAATTTAGGTACTTTATTTTAATGGTCATATTTAGCTGGGCTGCCAATTTTTGTAAGAAGTTCTTGATTTTTTAATAAATAATTATAAAAATCTTCACAAGACATGTTGTTAAAGTTATATTGAGTTACAATTAAAGATTTAATTGACTCCACGCTCAATCTGTTTCTCTCTTTAGTCCACTGAGTATTAACATAGATAAAATACTACTTAACCAGTATAGATGGTCACTCACGTACATTGAATCCGTACCCTATCCAATTTCGCTTATATCTAGATGCCGCCTGTGTAGTTTGTCGCTTATTTGTTGTCATTAAAAATCCGCTAGAGTCACTGCAGTCGACCATTCAGTCAATTCTCACGCACAAGAGATGGCACTACTAAAATTTATTTAAAATATAGGTAAAAAGGAAGTGGGCACGAACAGCGATAAAAAAGGGCCGTCTTGTCAATCGATAAAATATTATTAATTATGTTTTGTGTTATTTGTATTCATAATCTTTACATACTTAGATATAATTTTGCTTAGGTACCTACGTATGTTTGTGTTCAGAAAGCTGAAAAACTGGGCTATGGATTAACTTAATTTTTTTACACAGCGATGCATTTTATCACAAGAGTGTTTATTATATTTCATCGATGTTATACATACTTTCTATTCCGAAGTTTCAGCGGAAACGAAAATAAAAATGAGCTTACGGCAAAGCGTGGCCAGGTTCAGTTAGTTATAACATAGATAAAATTAACCAGTTTTTGTCGATTGTGTTACGAAGAAAAAAAAGAAAACTCACACATTTTAATTTGTTATTTTTGTAATACGGTCATTATGCATTATAATTATTGTAAAACAAATTAATAACATAATGTTTTCTGATATAATAATATTAAATATCTAAATAAAAAATCATTTTCATTAAAGTATGCATGAAATGGAATAATATCATACATAAAAGTACTCCCAGCAACGTCGCCCTCTAGTTATTGCCACGATAATAAGGAACTATAACTGCGTGATTGAATTTGTTGGTTATAATTTTTAACAAAATACACATTAATGTTAAATTCGAGACTATTAGTGACATCTAGGGAGTGGAAATCCCAATATGAAATTGGCTTCAGATCGTTATATGGAGGTTGACCATCTATACTGGTTAAGTAGTATTTTATCTATGGTATTAATCAGTGAGAAAACTCTTTCTATGTTTGCGTTATGTGCGCTTATCGAAAAATAGAAGCACGATCGTGCGTTTTCAGCACGATCTAACGACATAGCAAAGGAAGGACATACGGTAGGTAAAGGAGGACGGGAAGACAAAATGTGGAAAAGGAGGACATGTCCTCCTTTTGGATACCATCTGGCAACCCTAGGTTGAGCCAACTTGGAGAACGAGGTCAATCGTCGAATCCAGCTCAAATGGGCAGCGTTCGGGCAGCTCTTCGTCCAAAATTCCTCAGTATTTTAAAACAAAAGCAAAAGCAGTGTTGCCAATGATTACATATGGCGCTGAAATATGTAACTATGGGGCTCGTAAGAATGCTTAACGTCGTTCAACAGCTATTCTCGGAGTTACGCTGCGAGATCGAATCAGGAATAAAGTTTTATTTGTATTTTAATATTATTTTTAATTTTTAAATGTTTATTATTTTAAGTTGAAAGAACAATAGGCAGTCCCCCAAGGTAGACTGCGCGTAGGCGCTGGATTCAGTCTGGTCCTGACTTGGTCCCTGGAAAATTATGTAGGAGGTCTATGTCCAGCATTGGACGTCTTATGGGTGATGATCATGGAATTTAGTGAACTCTGAGAAAATTGGATTTAAAATGAACCAGTGGACATGGTCTTCTTAAATTGTTATGACATATTTCTTGTACTAATAATACCCTTTTGTTTTTCAAACTGATTTGAATCAATTTTAAAAAATTAACTTTCTGACTGGATATTCAAAACATGAAACGCTCATGGTCATATTGAGATGATGCATAACGAAATGTAACATTTACATACATTTTGTGAGTAAAATCGTGCATTGTAAATGTCTTTCCGCGCGTAACAAGCAAAGTACGTTAGCGCCACGAAATTTGCATTCCGCTAAGATCATTTTGAAATGCGACGAATCGGATACTTCTTTGGCTGCCTTCCAAAGTTTATTATTTCCATTTGATGGTAATTTGAACGAGAGAGCGTCTGCTCTATTTTATGTTAATAGCTTTGAAACAGCAATTACAGTGGTAAACAGATTTATGACGATTTTACAGAAGCGTCTTGAAATATCCTTCTCCAATAAATTGCAGATGTTAAGTATGTACTTTTTTAACTAGATGTCGCTATTTTTAACTAGACCTCTATACACTTTAACATATAATTAACATTTCTATCCTTTCGCCCCACATCATATGCCCGAAATGTTTTTTTAATGTTAAGATCGGCAGACAGGCTGACGGTCGACTTGATGGTAGGTGGCTACCGTCGCCTATAACACAAGCAACGCCACAGCTGCTGCAAGTGCGCTTTCGACTTCAGTAGGATTAAGGATATGGAATTGGAAAGGGTTAGGGAAATGGGCTCTGGCATTCCTTACTCACTCATTGAAACACAACAGCACACGTGCTGTTATTTCACGGTGAATGGTTACTGTGCCGCCACACGGGCTGCCCAAATGACTGCGAAAACGCAGTGTGCCCTGCCACTACTTTCCAAATAGGCCAGAGCCAAATTTGAAAAGCTCCTCTACTTTACTAATTTCTTTGCAGCTTTCCATTCTCTTTCTCATCCAACGGAAAACTTCAATATCTGTTATCTTCTGTACCCATGACATGCCAAACATGAGCACAGATTAATAAGTAGTTACTACACATGAGCCTCTAAATCCAAGATTTAAATGATTCCAATTTCGAACGCTGAAGAAAGGGATGCAGAGTTTAAAAAAAATATATCCAAAGTATAATACGATCGCAGCGTTCATTTTAAAAGTTCCACACGTTTTATCACATCCGTTTCGATAAACAGGGCGACATTTCCTTTGCAAGCGTGTGCGTTAAATCAGTTTCATGATAAATAAACATTATTATTGTTTGAGATCCGAAGAAAGGTCGTCCTTCAACCAACCGTTTACCACGCAAAAAGTATAATTTATCAATTGTCATCTATAAGAAAATAAATCACGATTGTGTTGCTTATGAAAATATGCTCATGAATATCCTTAATTAAAAAAAAAAACTAGCTGATATGCTGCGTCCTTCTCTATTACACTGCACAGTACGCTTTCCTTCTCTGTCGCACATCTTTGTTTGCTCCGAATTTTAAATTTCAAAGCCTTGCAATAGTAATTCATGAACGGATTTTCTCAGGCAACTATATACTGTACAGTGTAATGGCTTTTTTTTTATTACAGATATCCATAAGAATATTTTAACAGGCAACACAGACGTGATTTATTTTCTCACAGATAACAATAGATAAAATATACTTTTCGTCTGGTAAACAGATGGGTGAAGGACGATCTCTATTTGGATCCTGTACTACTAGAATTCCAGCAATTCTAGATTCAATAATTAGTTAAGTAAATGTATGCCTACACATATAGAAATAGTAACGAAGGTGTTAAAATTCATATTAATTAAGAATTTGTTCAAAATAATTTGTATGGCATAGTGAAACTATATCATCCACTCAAAGGCTGAGTGTAAAGACCAATAAAAAAATAATAATGTTCTATTATAAAGTGATCTCAATCGATTGTACCCAGGAATAAACTTTCTGCGAATATAAAATATAATTTTACACGTATGTATATCCTCTTAATTAATATTAATTAGTAAGCAATATTCATTAAAGATTAATTCTTAATTTACAAATATTACACCTGCAAATTAAAAAAGCCGTTGCCATATTTTCTGAACTTATTTTCTGAACTGAAAATGTAAGTGGTAATGCTAATACAACGTACACATTGCGTTTTGTCTCAATAGCGCTTGTCGCCTTTAGTGTGTTGTTTAGTTAGATATTGGCATTATTTTATATGTGGTCATATAATTTAATATTTTGATGATTTTAAAGTATTTAATAGTGTTTTAAAATGAAATCCCAAATATACGTGTATATGTTTCTTGCAATTTGTGTTGGAGATGTTGTTAATGGAAACTACACTTTTACACATGAAAGTAAGTGATTAAGTTACTTTAATTAATTAATTAAATTAATGAGAACACTTTTATTGGTTATGATACATAAACATAAAACGTAAATGGCTCCAAAAAGTAATAAAATAAAACCAAATTATAAAAGTAATTTGCGATCTTGTCATTTTACAACATTGTCATTTTTCGACTTTGACAATTATTAACAACTAGTTCGCATTACTGCTCGGGAGCTGCATGAGATCATACCGCCTTCCCCTTTCTTCTATCTGACATGCAGACGTAAGGCTGGTTACTATCCTCACCTTTTCGTAATCCCTCTAATTCGGACCAAGCGCTTTGAAACATCTTTTATAATGCGCACTGCTAATGATTGGAACTCCCTGCCGGCGTTTGTATTTCCGAGCTCATACAACCCAAATCTTTTCAAGGTTCGAGTGAATAGGCATCTTCTGGGTGAGCTCGCTCCATCGTCGGCCTCATCCTTCCTACATGGATAGATGCTGGTCAAGAGCAAACCCATCTTTAATGAAAAAATAAAATTAAAAAAATTACGCCACGGACCCATCTGCGTCTGTGTTGCCACAGGACTACGACCTCGGGGTCTTCAAAACCAGGGTTAATGGGCATTTACTAGGTAAGCGTGGTCCACCTTCGGCCGCATCTGCACCTCACATCAGGTGTGATAGTGGTCAAGCGCTACCTTGATTTAATTTTAAAAAAAACCGATTTGACAAGCTCGTTGGTCGAGTTGTTAACGCAATGTCTTAGGACTTCCGAGTTCGACTTCCGGCAGGGCCAACTTTGGATATGAACTTTTCGAATTTGGCTCTAATCTGAATCTGACAAGTAGTGGCAGAACACAATGTCAGACTTGAGCAGCCCGTCTAGCCTCAATAACCACCCCCATACAAAAGACCACCGTAAAATTTATTTATTTATTACAAATGAAATAATTAGACTAATATTTATATTGTCCCATAAAACTGGAAAGCAGTTGTCAAGTTAATGATGTCAAACTTTATCATAAATAAAATAAAAGTGAACTTAACTGAATTGAAAAATAAATGAAACCTAAATTAAAAACCTAAACCTGAACCATAACAATAAATAATAATAATTTTATTGTTATGCCTAAACCTAAATTTCATTAATTAAATTAAAGAAAGTAGATAATATTTCATTAATTTCTGTTAAAATATAGTTTTATTTTTCTCCTGGACGATGTCTTATCATAAATATTGTCCTTTATGATTGTCATCAATTGTCATCACAAACAAAAATAACAACATGTATGCTGTTATGATTAATAGAATTAGGGAACATAAATTAATACGTCAGCTGTCGCAAAAATATCCAAGTGACAGATAACGTAACTCTTTTTAGTTAACGCTTGTATTAATTTGATTCAATCGATCAGACAAGACGAAAGAATTTAGTGACATTTAGAATCACGCGGTACAAAATCGCTCAGTCCATCGCCAACTTTACAAGACTATTTAGCTACGCCATGGCCATCCTGATTGCGGCGTTCAGGATCAATATTTTTGTAGGAAATTTTGTAGATCTCTCTATATTTTTTATATATTTAATCTTTTTGCTCATCATAAGATTTCCATGTCGATAATCGATCTTTCTTAAGCAGTAAACACCAAAAAAGATTCCAACTCATTACAAAAATGTATAAGAAAAGTGAGTAGAAGTGGCGAGCAAAGACGGTATGCGATGTACATAAATGTGTTACCTTGTGCATTTCTAAATAGTTTCACCCAATATATAGTATGTACATATGGCCGAAGACAGTGTCAAATATTAAAGCTGCATCCCATTCGAATGGTAAAGTTCAGTTTTAAACTTGGACAATTTGACGAAGTTCGGGCCGCGGGTGAACAGTATTAATATTTAAAATGGTCCGACGATCTCGCTGTTACGGCACAATCGCTTCAATTATTCAAGTGACTAGAAACTCGGGGGAGGTACTGAGGGTCACTGAAGAAAATCAACTTATTGCGAAGCTGAATATCACTTAAAATGTTCAAATATATTCATTGTTGAATTGTGTTACAGATTCGTACAGTTTCCATCGTCTTTTTCTACCTTCTATTTATTTGCACTCGTCGTAACACATTACAAGTTTTCATAGGTAGTTATTCAACACAAATAATCCAATATTCGACTTATACATAAAGGATAAAAATTTACGTGTGTTTGTTACTCTTTTACGCAAAAACTGTTGAAAGGATTTCTATTAAACTTTACAGTAGTGTATCTATACTAATATTATAAAGAGAAAAGATTTGTATGTATGTTTGTAATGAATAAACTAAAAAAACTAGTAGCGTTTGTCACTGACCAATCACGGTTAAACAATAGGCATGACGACGGTATTAAAGAATCAAAGAATAAATGGCTTTGGGGAAAAATATATGTTGAAAGGAGTCTAAAAAATTACTCATATTTTGTATTAAAATTGAGATTAATAAGATTTTCAATAAAATAGAAGTATAAATAACTGCAATCGGCCATGTTAACTGAAACACCAATCAGAGCGAATGACGTCACGCCCAGGTAAGTGCCATCGTGTTGCTTGACTTTGCTTTGACAGAATGAAAAATCTGATGAGATGTCGGTGACGTCACGGTTCATCAGACGCGACGCCATGACACCTAAGAGTGTTTTCGCGCGTAATTCAAAATAGATTTAAAAACATTCAATAATTCGCGTTCAAATTTGTTTTTTGCGTAGACGTGCATCTACATTATGGAGGGAAATTTCAAAATCTGTCATCATGTCTATTGTGTGAGTGAGATAGCACTCTACTAACTCGTTTCCATGAATAGACTAAGTAGAGGTCAGTTTTTAAACCTGCGATTACCTTAAATCTTTTTTTTTTAGTGGCAATGCAGTGTAAAGAACATATCAGCCGACATGGATACGCGTACGACACTTACTACAACGTAAATTTAAACGAAAGAAAACCGACTAAGACGTATCCTAACAGCACATTTGAAATGCACATTGCCATCTTAGCAGCAAGCAACGGTCACATATTGTTATCGACCATTCCGAAACCATCTGTCAATGATCCCGTTTACGAGATTGGTAAGTGTTTTTATTTTATTAAAACCATGAGATATAACCCAAAACATGAGTTATCCTCCTCTTATCGGGTTTTGGAATCATTCTTTTTTTTTTAATTATTTTTTTTTTTTTTTATGTTATGTCGACAGACAGGCCGACGGTCCACTTGATGGTAGGTGGCTACCGTCGCCTATAACACAAGCAACGCTACAGGTGCTGCAAGTGCGCTGCCGACTACAGTAGGATTGGATAAGGGATTAGGAGGGGATAAGGAAATGGGCTCTGGCATCCCTTACTCACTCACCGAAACACAACAGCACGTATATGCTGCTATTTCACGGTGGTCTTCTGTAAGAGGGTGGTCACTGCCGCCAGGCGGGCTGCCCAAATGACTGCGAATGCAGTGTGCCCTACCAATACTTTTCAAATCCAGACCAGAGTCATTTTTTGAAAATAACATTAAAATTTCCAAAGTTGACCCCGCCGGGAATCGAACCCGGGGCCCCTGAGACGTTAGGCAAGCATCCTTGCCACTCATCCAACGGGCCGTAAAATCATCTCAGCCTTAGGAAGTCCACTGCTGCGTAATATCAAAACAGTTTTATTTTAACTAGCTGAGCTCGCAGCTTCGTATGCGTGGTATTCGATATAGCCCATAATTTGTATGTAAACCGATTAGAATGAAACGAACACTAAAGTTACGGGAGGCTTGTTACAATACATCAGTGAAAACCGCATTCAAATCGTTTCAGCCGTTTCTGAAATTAGCGTGCATAAACCCACAGACAAAGAGACAAAAATTTTAAAAACTATTTTTTTGACCTCAGTAACATAAGTAGAACATGTGCAAATTTATTTATTTTTTATTTAAAAAAAATATATTTAATGTACAAACATTTTTGATTTTATTATATGTATGAATAATTATTTTGGTCGACATAACCGGGGATTATAGAGCTGGCCATTACCTCGGGCAACAGATTAGCATTGCCATACAACGAGGTAATGCAGCCAGCATGCTCGGGACTCTGCCTAGGGAATCGAAACTTTATAATTTATAATATGTTAATGTTTATAAGGAATTAGTTGGAAATAATATATGTAAATAGATGTGTCTGAAAGGCAATATTTTTTGTATAATTATTATTTATACGTTGTCCATGCAATAGGGAATATGCATATTTTTTTTAATATTTTAATACGATAGGTTATATC
This sequence comes from Bembecia ichneumoniformis, assembly GCA_910589475.2. Lineage (NCBI taxonomy): Eukaryota > Metazoa > Arthropoda > Insecta > Lepidoptera > Sesiidae > Bembecia > Bembecia ichneumoniformis. Next base: position 3,357,515 of record OU342545.1, read on the forward strand.
GTTATATAACCGTAAAAAAATATTCAGCGCCAAAAAACAGAAATTTGGTAACAAAAAAAAGTTAAAATTAACTAACAGCTACGGGCACTTTAAACACCCGCCCTTTTGGCGCGCTTGTCGTGACGTCAAAGTCTACAATACAATCAAATGTTAAAAATCACAAACATCTACACGCTTGTTGACATTTCATAGACGTTGACGTCACATTCCATAGACTTTGACGTCACATTCGATCTGACCGTTTCAAGTATTTTGAATTTCCCAAATTTTTATGCACTTTTTAATAATTATTTTCTTAATAAAAAAGAAATAATATTAAAAAATATTTACATAGACATAATTCTAAAGCAAAAATGTTGATAAAAAAATATATTTAAGCCTTTTTTGAATTAGACGCATATTCCTTATTAGTGACAGACAATTTTGTCAAAGTAACGACCTACACGTACCTTCCTAAAGTAAGCTGTTATTATTTTACTGGAGATATTCCAGTAATCTTGACTGGACTGGAAATGGGTTAAAATATCGATGCGTAAGTAACTATGTAACCAAAGACGGAATACTACATTGTTTGATTTGAAATTACAATAGAGTAGCTGTGTCCCGGGGGGTTTCGCTTGCCATAAATTTGGTTTCCAATCGGGCTTACTATCTCATCAAATTACAAAAAATATCATAAATCTAACGACTTGGTACGGAGATTTTATCAAATTTGAATTTTTAAAGAATATCGTTGATAACTATCTGTATTTTTTACGTTAAAAGATGGCAGGCAGGCTGCGGGCCCACTTTATCAGTAGCAACTGTCGACTATAGCCACAAGTGACATCAGAGGGATATAAGTGCGCTACTGTCCCTGGTAGGATAAAGGATAAGCGGCTTGATATCCATTACTCAAGAGTGTGGTTGTCCAGTCAGTCCAATCGGGGCACATTTTATTCATAAAATGTGAATAAAATGTGCTACGGCTAAGGCTATGCCTTACATCAAATTTCGAACTGAAAACATACGTATATCGAAATACTTATATATTTTACTCGCTGGTACAAAGTATACAAGCAAAGAAATTTTACTGTTCTTTTTGATATATAAACGTTGACAGGCAGACTGACGGTCTCCTTGATGATACTTATGTGAATATCGTCACCAACATGAAACACCAGGGCGATAAGGATTCCTTATCGCCACTCACCGGGACAGTAAACCCAAAAAACTGCTCACTTGCAAAAAACTGCTCACTTGCAGAAATACAGAAAGATTGTGAGTTACAATCTTTACAAAATACGGAAACACCGAGAGGGTTACTGCCGCCAGATGGTCTTGCTCAGTTTATGCCACTATAAAATTTGTTAATAATAGTATAAAGCCCTCAAATTGCTGATGCGCCCGGCCGCCATTTTGGTGATGTAATCTCATGATACATTAACTTGTGACTTCTTTTGTTAGCTATACTTTTTAGTTGTGGATGACGTCACGTGGATGTTGATGTGCCAAGGTTCTGCGCATTAGCAATCAAGTTACTATGAGTAATTAATTTTTTCATATTTTCAGTCATCGGAGGTGGTAACAACAAATTTACAGAATTACGACGTAATTTAAGACGAAACGCTAGATCTTCGGCGAAGACCGTTGGAATTCTATCGGCGATTGAATATCGACCATTCTATATAAAAATTTCTAAAGGTAATTACGTATTTTTTTACTAAAGAAATAAATAAATTGGGATCCACTGTGTGGATGGCATGTGGCTACCATCGTCTAAAGACACAAAAAATACCAGGGATATGCCATGCGCATATTTCAACCTCTTACTATTCGTGTGTTCACTGGTTCAATCAGTCACTGCTGCCCACATGTATAGGTAAACTAATATATAGAATTTCTTGGAAATATGTAACTACCTTACAAATAAATTTAACTCAAATCTGTGGGTAGTATGAAGATCAAACTCATTTATAGAATTAAATGTTCTCGTTTGTAAACAGATGGACTAATTGAATTCGGTAAAGAAGGGGAGGATCCTCTACTGAGCTACTATGATTTAGATCCTCTCACAATAAGATACTTCAGTTTCGCGTCGTGGCAAGGAGTTGAAGCTAAGTTCCTATATGACTGTCCAGTTGAAGATAAAAATGGGTTGGCACGTAAGTCTGGTTTACTACAGATATTTTTGTTGGACAACTTAACTTAATAGATGGTTCTTGGTTACTGTAGGAACACAATTAATGCCGCGGATATGTTAAAGGACAAAGTTGAGATAAGGAAATGGACCCCTATAGCCATTAAGTTTTAATTATACATTTTTATTCAATTTATTTGGTAATGATTCCAATAAAAGTAAGAATCTGAAATACATGTATACATTTTATAATTTAAAAGTAAGTTTTCAACTTTCATGTACCTTCAAAGGTAACTTTAATAGATGGCTGGCTGGTGCTGATGTTCGGCCCAGTCTTCTATGTACTGAACGAGGCGAGTGGCGATAACTCGCTCGAACAACTTGTTCACCTCGTCCACAAGACGATGGAGGCTATAACCCAAATAGGAGTCCGCTGGTCGTCCTTCCTTCTTGATCAACACCAGCCGACCTTCCTTCCACTTGCGCGGATAGCAACCGTGCCGGAGACAGAGGTCCATCAAGTCTCTGAGACGGCGCCCGAGTGGCCCACCGGTCAGAGCTAGTGCTCAACCAGGCACGCCATCGGGCCCTGGGGAATTCGCCACCTTCCTGCGTAAACGCATCACGGCGACGTCCAGTGCAGCCTCGGTCACCTCCGGTGGGAGAGCCCTGTCCTCACCTCCCTCGCCCGCAGCTTCCAACAGTTGAACCGGTCCCAGTGAAAAACGAAGAATGCCCTGCCACTACTTTCAGATCCAGACCAGAGCCAATTTTGAAAATTTAATTTCCAAAATTGACCCGCCGGGAATCATTAAGGCAAGCCACTTATCTAACGGGCTCGTCGAATTTTGAATTTTTTAGACGATCCTTCGAAAACCTAACATTTTTTCAGGATAAAAAGTATCCTCCATCCAGGTAATGAACTATCTGTGTGCCAAATTTCACCCAAACCTGTTCAGTATTTTTTACGTGAAACAGTAACAAAGTTATTGATTGACATTTTTTCTTTTTTCCTTTTAACTATACCTAAACAAAATCCTTTTCTAAATTGAAATTTTTAAAAGCCATTCCTTCATAAAATGAAATTAGTTCTGTTGTAAAACGTTGAAAAGGCATTTTTTTTTCATTACAGCATCAGCTACGGACTCAAAAGAAGTGGAATTGAAACTGTCAAATTCTGAACGCCTCAAAAGAACGCTTCTTCTGGATAGGATTCCAAGTCTTCCGCCAGCTGACAGGGTTGAGGTTAATCTTGGTATTAAAATCACTAATGTTAGATACGACGCAATGGATTGTAAACTCTCGACTGCTATGGCCGTTGTCGTTGTGAGTGAAGTTTTTTTTTAATTATTTATTATTGATATCGACCTAATCGAGAAATCTGAAATGGCCTATATCTATACAAAAGTCTGCTTTTATGTGTTTTTCCCGTAACCCTTCTAAACCGCCAAACGAATTTTAATACTGTTTTAAATAAAATTTCATTCATTATGTTCTGACAAAAGGCAAAGGAATGAAAAAAGGGTCCTGATTTTCGGATATTGTGTGGGAGTTGATTTTCGACATATTAATTTTAAATTTTTCTCGTGCGAGTGAAAAGTTCGTATGACCTAAATTGTAGAGCATAAAAAGGCAACAAAAAGTATTGAATCACAATTTTCGTATCATGACGGCTAGCCGAGTTATCGCAAAAAACAAAATTACCCCTTTTTCAAGATGGCGGCGACTGGTCATAACAAATCTTCGTCGATAATTTGAAGTTAAGGTGGCGCCGTATGAGCGTGGGAACTCAGTAATAGCATAGATAAAATACTACTTAACCAGTATAGATGGTCAACCTCCATATAACGATCTGAAGCCAATTTCATATTGGGATTTCCACTCCCTAGATGTCACTAAGAGTCTCGAATTTAACATTAATGTGTATTTTGTTAAAAATTATAACCAACAAATTCAATCACGCAGTTATAGTTCCTTATTATCGTGGTAATAACTAGAGGGCGACGTTGCTGAGAGGTACTTTTATCATTAATCTGTGACTTTTATGTATGATATTATTGCCCTATTTTTTAGAACAGAACCTATACCGTTCATACGGCCCTTTTATCGTTGTTCGTGCCCACTTTTTTTATATTTTAAATAAATTTTAGTAGTGCCATCTCTTGTACATGAGAATTGACTGAATGATCGACTGCAGCGACTCTAGCGGATTTTTAATGACAACAAATAAGCGACAAACTACACAGGCGGCATCTAGATATAAGCGAAATTGGATAGGGTACGGATTCAATGTACGTGAGTGACCATCTATACTGGTTAAGTAGTATTTTATCTATGGTAATAGGTCTTTGGGAGAATTTGTTGTCTCAACTTACTATAATGCGAATAACAGAAGACAGAATGCGACGCAACACATTCGCGCCATCATTTATTCAACTCGCGAAAACAATAAAACATACGCCAGCAATTCCAATATTTTAGAAAAAACCTTTATAGGTGATAGCTATTGACATCCCAATTTGAAATGTACATTATAGGTAGGATGTTTCCATGGAAAAACATTTTTGGATTTTAGTCAGTAATTACATGAATTCAACCCGCAAATACTAGACATAAAATTAATTTCAGTTTTTTGTTGCGATGTAAACCTTCATATTATGTCCCAAAAATGTCATGTTTTATTATGTATTGCTACGACCTATAAATTAATGAGTAATCATGGAATTACGTAGTATGGAATAAGTAAGCTGTTCGAGTTGGAAAGTGCCCTCTTAAGCTTTTCTAAGCCACAATATCCGAAAATCAACGCCCTGCAATTTTTTGCATTTTCAAATGTATATAATGAGTGGACTGTAATGGAAAGAACGATAACAAGGAAGGTTTTTGTATATAATTTGCAGGAAAAAAATTGCAACCGTGCGAAGCCGGAAGCGGCTCGCTAGTTTGTGAATAAAATTATTTTAAAGAGAATCTCTCAGTGTTCAGTAAATAATAAATAGTAGTTTTAATAATATTTTAATTCATAATAGTATTATTATTGTTCGTGTCCTTGAAGATTTTTGCACTGCGCAGACTTCTCGGCTCAATCTACTATCTCAGGTCACTAGAAATCTTCTAATTTTAAGTTCTGTAAGACTTACACCACAACACACTATTTTGTTCTTACGTGTTTATTTCCATGATTATGTTATATACAAACCTAAAATATTGGGTCCATTCATGAATTTCCTATATTCCCGCGCATTTTCCCCTTTTTGTAAAATAGTCGAATACTTTTTGATATTTTTAAAATCAACAGTTTTTAATAAAATATAATTTTTCAGTCTTGGACAGATGAAAGTATGGCGTGGAACCCATCAAAGTTCAACGATACAGCGCGACTTAAATTCAGACAGGGCCAAATATGGAGACCGACTTTTCACGTAGTAAAGTAAATATTGACTTTTATATCTAATATTTTAAAACAGTTGATAATTGATTAAAAATACATTAAGTAAATTACATTACATTAAGTATATAGGTTTTAACCGAGATGAAGAAAAAAATATTATAAAATTTAATGTTTTGTCTGGTCAGACGTATAAAATTGTTGGAAAAAATCCATGCATATTATGAAACAAAGTACCCAGCCGCGGATGTCTCTCTGTGTGTATGTATGTTTGCGATAATCTCAAAAACTACTGGACAGATTTTCATGCGTTTTCACTAGTGGAAAGACGGTCAATCGAGGAAGGACCCGGGACGGGCCGCTAGTTCGTTTAACAAAATATGACATTTAAAAGTTTTTTATCGATCACTTTTGCATAGACGTTGTCAGTGGTACATAAAAGGACGTAGGGTACGTTTTTATCCAGAAATCCAGAAAAAATACAATATTCAACGTCTTACAAAAATATATTTTATGTCCAATAAAGATTTATTTAATCAAAAAGGCACCAAGAAAATTTTAAATTTCATCAAAATATGTATATTTACACCTATGGTCACAAAATAAATAATTGAATTGAATTAAAAAGATTTAGTGTATAGAATATATAGAGAGGACATTGGGAAAATTTTAGTACAAAAATATTGATCCTGATCGCCGTAATCAGGATGGCCATGACGTAGCTAAATAGCATTGTAAAGTTGGTGATGGATTTAGCGATTTTGTACCACGTCGTTCTAAATGTCACATTACGGATTCTTTTCGTCTTGCCCGATCTATACAGTTGATAATCTTTGGATTTAATAAATGTTTTATAACGCCTAAGAGAAAGGGTCGAAGTCGTGGATAATTAACTTTACCCACGAATTATACATTGTATAAATAGAATAAAAACTAAAATAAAATAACCCTTTATTGATATATCTACAGTTATTATGCCTACATACTTATTACGACTATAATTTGAATATATATATGTAAATTAAATAATAACTAACAATGTATCGTGTTATCTGAAAAATAATAATAATAATAAAATGAAAATGATTTTAGTTCGGAAGAAAATGATTTGTTTGAATCGAAGAATCCTGAACTAATTACGATGGTGAACAGTGGCGAGGCCACTTACCATTTCCAGACAATTGTCAAAACCTGGTGTTTCACAAACACCAATGCCAGCAGGTGAGAACTATGCAAACTTTACGTCAAGTTATTGTTGGTTATATAGTGTCATAAAATCAAACACTAAAATAAGGAGTTTTCATAATATTGAACGATTTAATACGTGTCTATCCCTTAGCAATATTGCAATAACGAGATAATTGGACAAATAGTTTCACGCTTGCCTTAACGCTCTGTCTAAGGGATTCCGGTTTCGATTCCTGGCAGTTCCAACTCGGGAAAGAACTCTTCAATTGCCTTTGGTCTGGATCTGGAAAGAAGTGGCAGAGCACACTACGTTTTGCAGTCATTTGGCGGCAGTAACCACCCCCTTACAAAAGACCACCATGAAATAACAGCATGTGTGTTGTTGTGTTTCGATCCTATCCCTTCCTAATCTCCTTGATCCTACTATGGTCGGCAGCGCACTTGCAGCACCTTGGCGTTGCTTGTGTTATAGGCTACGGTAGTCACCTCCCATCGGGAGGACCGTCAGCCTCTCTGTTGACTTTAACACAAATAAATAAAATATTTTGCTTATATAGGCTCCGTTCTTTTCTTTAAAGGTGGCCGCGTGATGAGTACTTCTGTTCAATAGCAATCGCTCCGTGGCAGGTTCACGAGAAAATCAACATTACAAGAATTCTACCAAACGACAAAAAGATGCTAGCGGTTAGTTACAGACACAAAGAAAATCTATATCAATATACTTATAAAATACAATCGCTCCTCGCTTCTGTCTACTTCTCGGATTTTGATTTTGATGCGATTTTTACTAATGGAAGAGTCATAAACGAAGATGGTTTATTGTGTATACAATATGCGTCAAACGGGAGTGGGTCACGTAAAGAATATCTGTATTTCAAGAAGAGGCTATCTGTGACCACAGTCTAACTATACTTACGTGATACAGTCAGGCAACGAATGTATTTGCGTAGAGCAACGTTCGGCGAACTCGCTTCAGTTTGCAGGTTCGAACATTGAGCGTTGCCCGACTGTATGACTTAAGTATGGTTAGGCTGTGCTGTAACTGTAACTAACCACCCTTGACGTTAACAAAACTGAACAGATCCTCAAACCGATTTAGTATACTTTGTAATTTTGGGATCCAAATCCACACAAGAAGAAAATGTCATCTGGTCAAGAAGAAAATGTCAAAATACTGCTATTTCAAGGTGTGTGTGCTGTTGTGTTTCGATGTGTGAGTATGGGATGCCTTTTGAAATGTTAGGTAGTGAGGGTATCAACAAAGTACATAAGGTACTTATGACACAAAAAAACAATTTTCGAAATTTTTGTCTGTATATTTGTTCCGGCTAATCTCCTGCCTGTGATGGCGTATGATGCCGAAACCTGGCCTCTCACGGCGGGACTGCTGATCAAGTTAAAAGTCGCCCAGCGAGCTATGTGGCGAGCTATGCTCAGAGTTTCTTTGGTGGATAGGATTAGAAATTCTGAAATTCGCCGAAGAACCAAAATTGTCGACATAGCCAAGAGAATTAGCAAGTTGAAGTAACATGGCGAGCCTTGGAAGAGGCCTACACACATCAGGCTGATGACGATGATGAATCAGATGCTATGTTATAAGGATTAACTTAGGTTACTTTTATTTTAGATAAAGTTATACATAAGCAGTGTATAATACCGTTTTCAGCTAATATATGTATAAACACACTCGGACACATACCTAAGCACTAAGTAACTAAGTATATTATACACACTAAGTACACGCCTAAGTAGGTATATTATATTCTTATACCAATAATTTATTTATTTACAGTTCAAAGAAATGGATGAAGTGGTGAGGAGTGAATGGGAGTATACAACAAAGCAAATAGTGGTCTCGTCAGACTTGTGGAATGGAGTTCTCACCTCATACAACCAAACGCATCAGAGCGACAGACTGGTGATCAAAGTATCGCTGAGAAGGCGGGCGACCACTTACAATCTAGTTTTTTATACGCCATTAATAGGTAAGTAATTTAATTTAATAAATGTTGTGGGAGGAATCATTTTTTGCCCTTTTCATGAGAGCGTCGATGGCGCAGTGGGAAAAACGCGGCCTATCATATCGAGAGGTCCGAGTTCAACCCCCGATAATGCCATGTTTTCTTTTTTCTAAAAACTTAAGTGCATATACTGACTTCTCTCAAACGGTGAAGAAATATAGTTACCTCAAAGAAGAAATTCTAAGGCGCACGAAAAGTCCACCAACCTGCACTGGGCTAGCGTGGTGGACCATATAGCCCATATTCCTTTGTTGAGAGAATAGGCCTATGCCCCTCAGTAGGGGCATACGATAGACTGTTAGTGATGATTATGTAGTCGAGGTGTTTACATAAAAAGGCTCTCACAGAAGACAGGCTGACGGTCCAGTTAATGGTGGATTGCTACCGTCACCTATAACACTAGCAACGCTACAGATACGGCAAGTGCTCTGCCGATCATGGTAGGATAGGGTAAGGGATTAGGAAGGGAAAGGGAAATTGGTTCCGGCATCCCACACTCACACACTGAAACACAACTGCACAAATAACGTGAAGTAACAGCATATTTCACGGTGATCTTCTGTAAGGTGGTCTTCAATACCGCCAGACGAGCTGCTCAAATCACCGCGAAACACAGTGCGCCCTGCCACTACTTGCCAGATCAAGACTAGAGCCAATTTTGAAAAGTTTACAACATTTACAATGTTGGCCCTGCCGGGAATCGAGCCTGGTTGTAAACGAAACATTTCGTTTTATAATCGATTTCAATCTGTCATATAAAATTCGCAGTCTAACTTTATTTCAAACTAGCTTAGTCCGCAACTTCGTACGCGTGGTTTTCGGTATAGCGCGTAACTTTTTTGTTTGTAAACCGATTGGAATGAAACAAACACTAAGAGTGTTATTACAAAAAAGATAAACAGACATTGAACAAGTGTCTAAAAAAAAATCTAAAAATAAATACATGTCAATGCTTGTCGAAGCCTCAAAGTTAGTCTAAACAGAGGCTCTAGTATGAGTTTACGATACTACACCAATTCTACACTCGCTAGCGAGAACGTAAAACTTTTGTATGGAAAATCGAGAACTGTCAATGTCAAATTATCAATTTTCCATATAAATGTTTTACGCTCTCGCTAGCGAGTGTAGTATCGTAAACTCATGCTAGAGCCACTGCTTTGTCTCTAATTTTCGCAAGTTGTATTTAGTGGTGTAGTGTGCATTCCAAATTGAAATAATCGATAATAATATCAGTGATGGAATTAAACTTTGCAGATTTTGTTGATGATATTGGTTTACAACTAAAGAATTGGATTATATGGAAAACTTTCGAGAAAATCAATTGGATATACCTACGAATTAATCCTTTTGAAGTTTTCGAAAAATAAAATATAAAAACAAATTATGAAATATGTTCTCGACGGCGGGCGTCAACGGCGTGGTATGATAATTTACGATGAAATATTGGGTTGTTGGTTGTTTTACCTTTTCTTCTTGAACCCGTTCTTCACGTTCACGAAATTGCAATATTAAATTTAATATTGCAATGGACAATTTCAAAATTGAATTTTTATTTTAATATTGTAATTGTCCATATTTGCCATATCACTTGATATAATTTTTATTTATATTATATTAAAAAAATAATAATACAATATTTGACAATGAGTAATGACGATTGACAAGTCTTGATAAACACATTCCATTCTTTCAACTGATCACTGTTCTATGTGTACAATGTACCCATAATATACATAAATTTTGGTTTCAAAACATACTTATGGGGGTGTATTTAGAGCAATAATTAATTTATAATCACACACTGCACTGTTTTTATTTTTCTGCGTAGGATACTACGCGTACAAAGTTACCACGCGTACAAAGTTGGGGTTCAGCTAATTTCTAATATATGTATATTGCAAAATACAGAAACTATATCAGAAAAAATCAGATTAATTAATAATTTAATACATGATTAATTAATACATGATTTGTGTAACTGCTTCAAAAAATAATTAATATTAAAAACATATATTTAGTTAAGTAAATACCTAATATTTTTTGCCAATAGTAATTTGTTCTAACTTGACAATATTTCATATTACAGAAAAGAAAAAATTACATTTCTCAGTTAAAGGTGAATGGTAGAATGCAGGAGCTTTTCAACACTAATTAAGGCGAGAAGGTCTAACAGAAAAGAATTATTTTTGTCGCCTAATCTGACTTGTTGGAGTAAAATTAAAACTCAGATAAAAATACAGAGTATTATACACTATATATAAAAAAGTTAAAATCGGTCAGGTTTACACAGGAAATTACTGTCCAAAAAAACTTTCTCGTCACAGTAATAAAAAATTTCAGCGACTACTACATTATTTTTCAAGCTTATTAATTCACTTAAGTTCTGTACTAAAGTTTTAATTGGCTCCTTTTATTTCTTTTTTTGATTTCATATTTTACACAATATTTAAGAAAAACCACCTTCCTATTTTAAATCTGTTGGGTTTAAGCTTATAAAATTTGTTATGCAAAATTGCGCCTTAATTCATAGGTTATTAGGTTACACTCAATTTGGTAAAAATTGTGTTTGGTCTGATGTTAGTTATTACAATTGTTATTACAAAAAATTTTCAGTGCTGACATCATTCGTATTAATATCTTTTTGGACGGAAGCATTGAAATTGAAAAGGGTATATTTCTACGCTGGATGCACAGTTGTAATTTGTATGGGAATGTGTTACATCAACAACTTGGTTCCTGTGCACACCGTGCCTTCAATTAGTAAGTAAAATACATTTTCTCAAACATGCTCGGAAATGTAGGCATTCTTGTACTAAAAACAAGCCACGGAGTTTGTAATTTTTGGCTCATGCATTTCTTTCTCGGCCTAGGCCAAGAATGTTGTATGAAAATTCATTCCTGGCCGCTGCTCAGCCCGATGAAACCCGAAGTTTCGCGAGTCTTCACAAACGCGCCCACCGCTGTCACAGGCGCAGTAGGCGGGGGCGAGCGCACGCTCTTTTCATGACTGGGCTGTATGGCTGTTTCCTTTGCACTCATTGAAAATAAAAAATAAAAAAGGCGGGAAAGCAGACTGTTTTCAGTACCTACCTAAATATTTATTGCTTTTAGTAAACATTTGCGTTTGTTTTATTCTAAATAAAACTGTGTATATGTAAATTATTTTTTTCATATTACACTAATTTTTTTGCATTATCGCGTGTTTCATTATTTCCTCACATTTATTGAGAAAAGCACTATACCAGCCTCAACCGGAATGAGGATTGCCGGACTCAGATCTTTATCAATGCCTCGCTAAAGCTCGGCCTTGAAACCACTTCCTGGACACTGCAGTAATGTACTATTAGACCTTCTGAAAGCGGGTTTCACAGTCATAATAATTGAAACCACTTCGTCCGGCAATCCTTCACTTCCTGGACTCTGCAGTAATGTACTATTCCACTTAATTGTTCAGTAACTGACTTAGGCATTTGGGTCCAACTAAATGACTTGGCATTAATGGCTTGGCTTAAATGACTTGGCAGTTAACTGATCAGTACTTTTGGATTCTTTCCTTATTTTTTTGTCAATTTTTGTATAGATATAGATATAGATTATGGCAGGCAGACTGATAGCTCTGTAGATCTTGTTCGCTACCAACTCTGTTAGAAAAATATTTGGTACTTGAGCATAAAAGAGAAGATGATACTCAATAATACTCAGTAAACTGGACTTTTTTATGTTAGGTCGACAGACAGGAAAAAACATGATATGTAAGTGACTGCCATCGACGGTAACACAAAAAACTCTACAGGTGCTGCAAGTGCGCTGCTGACCATGGTTGAATTAAGGAAAAGGGATTGGGAAGGTATACCTATATATCTATATACGTATACGTATATACATATATATGTATACTATCTATAAGTAAGTGTTCATTACATATTCCGTTCTGTAAAAAGATATATAGCAATACCTTTTTGCATCGCTCCTGCAAATTTTATAATGAACACTTGGATATTTTCAGTTGTCCTATAGGAGCCTATAAACGAAGCCTTAAATAGGCCCTCTAAAATATATTTGTGTAGTCTTCTTTTTGTAGCGGTCAGTTCATTTGTTTGTTTATTTTATATGCTACATGTTAATTAGTTTATTTCTTTGTTTTTCTCTTTTTTTCTTTCTTTTTTGTTTACCTTTTTACATGTTTTCTTCCAGCTCCAATATTCTGTAGTGAATTGTAAATTATAATATGTTTTAGTAACTTAGTGGAAACTTTGCTGATTTATGTTTTTCTTGTATGTATGTATATAATGACTGTGTATCGAAATATTTTATGTTTCCCTAATATAAATAAAATAAATATATGTATATCTAAAAAGGAATTTTCTATTCTTTCACAGTGGTACTCTACACGACTGTGCTAGGTGGAGTTTTATTGGCGTTACTAATTCACGTGATACTGATGACATCCACAGCGGTGAAACTTTGCAAAACAGCGACTGTGCAAAATGTTTTAACGATTCCTGTTTTTAGGACAATCTTCTGCTTGCAACAGTTGAAGGTACGTAATTCTTATTCCGGCTTCTGTATTTCCGAGTTCATACAACCCAAATCTTTTCAAGGTTCGAGTGAATAGGCATCATCTGGGTGAGCTCGCTCCACCGTCGGCCTCATCCTTCCTACATGGATAGATGCTGGTCTAGAGCAAATCCATCTTTAATTTTAAAAAAAACGCATGTCGCGTATGTTGGGAAGCGATAAGTTATTATTGGTGGCAATTTTATACCGCTCTTATGACAGTGCGCAAATCGTAGGACACTGAAAAGAGTCATGGCCCCTATTTCCTGTCAGTGCACTTGCAACCACGTGATGTTTCTTGTCATCAAGTGCCACAAACCATCAAGTGATTCGTCAGCCTAGCTGCCAACTCAATTTTAAAATGATCGCTATTATGCCATTAATATGCACGAGGATTAATAATAGCAAGCACAGCTTTTCGCTATACCTTACCCTTTCCTACAATGGAATTGTAAGTCCATTACAATTAGGAATTCCTTATTTACTCTTAGTTATTCTCGTTAACTATGCATAAAGCTCTTTTTTCATGTTAAGATCGGCAGACAGGCTGACGGTCCACTTGATGGTAGGTGGCTACCGGCAGTAACCACCCCCTTACACGTGAAATAACAGCACGTGTGCTGTTGTGTTTCAGTGAGTAAGTAGATAAGGGATGCCACAGTCACTATCCCCCCTATTCTATCCCCCCTATTAATCACTTATCCTTAATCCTACTGTAGTCGGCAGCGCACTTGCAGAAGCTGTGACGTTGCTTATGTTATAGGCGACGGTAGCCACCTACTATCAAGTGACTCGTCAGCCTGCCTGCCAACTCTTAATGTAAAAAATATCGTTGTTATACCCCTGCGCGTATTTTAATAGTTGCACACACTGCATTTACCTATCCCTTAACCTTACCTACAATGGTCGGCTTCACAGTTGCAGTACCTGTGTTGCTTGTGTTATAGGCGACGGTGACCACCTACCATCAAGTGAGTCGTCAGTCTATCTTACGAGCTTTCCACGATTTGGATTCATGAGCAAGTTATTGGCTGGGTAACTTATTTGGCGGTAAAAACCTACCTACTTATATAAGACCTCCCATGCAATCATATGTGACATTGTGTATCAATGCTTAAGTAATAAGTGTAGATGCCAGATCCTATTCACCAATTCTCACCTTGTTTTATATTCACTTGTATTCTTCCTGGATGTTGCTTTTCTACCGTAACTACCTACCATCGAGTGGGATTTTAACATAAAAAATTATCAGCCGAATATTCTGTAATTTGCTGTTTTTAAAACATCCAGTAACAGATGGAATAGCGATACCTATGTACCTACTATTTCATACATAAAATCAAGAGTCTGCATATTTAGTTACACGTGTGTTAGAATTACAGTAAAATTTTATGTTTTATCAAATAAAACTACCTAATAATGTTGTGTTTCAGACTTGCAGACATTACGAATCAGTAAACGAAGGGTACTTCGCACAAGAGGGCGACACTGATTCGGTATTGGCGTCGACAAGCAATGGTGGTATGGAAGAAATGCAAACTGACAATAAAGAATCTGATGAGAGGGAAGAGCTCACAGAAGTCGTGGACAAAATGTTGTTCGTTGTTTACTCTCTGGTTTTCGCAATTATGTTGGGTTGCCATTTTTAAAATCAGATTGTTTACAAATCTACCTATCGTCGTCTTAAGCCGCGTTTTCACTACGTGTTCTGAACAGTTCTGAGCGAGCAATCGTTCGTTCGTTCGTAAATGGAAACACTTGAGCGAGCGAACGTATTTGTTCAGTGATGATCAGCTGGACGCGGCGAACGATTGCTCGCTCACTCATTCGTTCAGTGTAAACGACGCCTGTGGCGAGCAGCGTTGCCAGAAGGTTACTTTTGTAACCTTTTTGGTGATTTTTAACTCCTTCAGGTTACTTCGAGGTTACACTACTCAGAAGGTTACTTATAGGTGATTTTTTGGATCTTGTAGAATTAATTCATAATATCTTACAAAAACCTATGTAGAACAGAACGCAAATTAAAACAACTCAAAAATTCGTAATGCAATTAAACATGTCTTTCTCGTTCATACTAAAGAATCACAAATTATTCACGGCATATCTGCTTACTCTCTCGATCAATCCGATTCAAACACATGTTGTTTTAGAGTCTGCGCAACACCTACTCTACTTGTTTCATATACATACACTTCCTAGGTTATCTCCAGATTTTACTACTCGCTTATCTCGTCATTTTTGTTGTGAAGTTCTTAGTTTTGTTTGTGTGTTAGTGTCTTGTATGAAAAAGGGTTGGAAACTTGGAAGTGCACAAATTAGTGTGTTTACATAAGTTTACATAACTACCTAAATAATAATTTTTTACAGAATTTTGGTAAGTGAATCCTGTACATTTTTGTGGATTAGATAAATTTGAAATAATTTTTTTTTTTTTTCACTGACAAATTAGATTTTCTGTTCTTAATTTCAGATATTTTGAAAAAGTAGTTGGTGAAATGCAACTTAAAAGTGAAAATACAACTACATTATTCATATTTGTGTAAGATAATTCAACCAACATGTATTTTATCAACTTTTAATACGTTTTCACAAAAAATAAATAAAAGGTTACTTTTTACGCTAAAAGGTTACTTTTTTATTTATGTCAGGTAACTTTTAACGGGACCCGGCTGGCAACACTGGTGGCGAGCGAGCTGTTGGTTGATCTGTGCATTCGCTCGGCGTTGTACGTGCTCGGTGGGTCTCCGATCTTTACCTGAATAATGTGAATAAAGATTCTCGCGATAGAATGATATCAAGAAAAAACGTTGCAACTGATTGAAAATTATCGGATTCGCCAGCGAACTGTTCGGTACGATTTTTTTTTCTGAACAATTGTTCGTTTCAGATGTTTTTTGTTTCGAGCGAGCTTCGACAGAAGAGCTCGAAATTTTTCAAGCAAAATGTTTGCTCTGAGCACTAGGTGAAAACGCAGCTTTAGTGGTGAAGTGAGCTATTCCACACTAAATTGGTTCCACGATAATGACAATTGAAATAAATAAGCACCCACAAAAAACGTTTTTATTTTATCTTCTCTATTTGTGTCCAGATTCTCACATTTTTTTTGTGAGAAGGTAATAATTAATATGTTGAAATTAAGGAAGTTCAATTTAAGTGCCCTTTTTTTTTTGTTTTTTTTTTTTTTTGTTCCTAGTTTCATTTTACGTCTGAAGAAAAAAAACAACTATTTGAGCTATCTCTTAGATCTCTTCACCACTAGAATCTTCGTTTATCGCTGAGTATGATGATTTTCATAACTCAGTTTAGTCAAAAGTGTGGGTTAGCTCTTTTCACCACCAAAGCGACGCTATACTCGAATTGCTAATTAAATCGAATAAACTGACAGGTAGAAATGTCACTTATACAAATAATGTTGCCTACTTTTAAATCTAAATTATTTTATTTATTTAAATTTTATTATTTAAATTATTTTATTGAAAACTTTATGTACATTCTAGTACAAAAGGCGGACTTAATACTAAGAGCATTCTCTACCAGTTAACCTTTGGGAAAAACAGAAAACAGATTAACAGAAGAAATAACAAGTGCACAAACTGACTAAACACAAGCACAAAATGAACTAAATACAAAATAAATAAAAAATACCAAAAACAAACAGTTCATGGTTTTTAAAGCAAGATCTGGTGGAAATGTTTAGTATATCGTCGGGTAAGGCGTTCCAGAGACGAATGGCGTGAAGATTTATAATTAAAGTCAATATGAATCTGAGGAAAGCGAACTCAAAAACTAACTCATAAACAAAATATAATAAATACAACTTCAAACAAATTTAACTGTGTTCTATACTTAACTGTGTTTATTGTAATTCTCGTCATTTTGATTGCAAAAAGCTTAAAGCATAAAGCTCCCACACTAGTTAACAAACACATACCTACTTTAGATGCGATTTTCGATTTTTAGTTAGCCTTAAAACACAAATAATAATAATTATTATTATTTATTTATTTGGACCAACAAAGATGTTAGTAACAACTTAAATCTATGTTGGCATTTATATAAGTTTAATACAACATGAACCATACAACATTGGTTCAGGCACTGACAGTCAAGCCTAGCAGCAAATGCGCTCAGGACGCAGCTAAAGCTGGCCCGAACCCTGTACACCAGGGATGCACACCGGTTCCGGATTATCGTATAGAAACAGTCGACCCTCGGACTCGGAGAATATTCCCAATGCAATACAAAATCGTGGAAGCCCCATCAGCACCCTAAATGTATCATTGTAATGAACTTGCGCTGTGCTGCCTTCAGGTATACTCCGCCCACAGGCTGCTCGTACAAAATGCTCTAAAAAGAGCACTTTGACATCTTTCGAACATCTGGTGAACCTGCGCCAGATTATTATAGCCCTGACAGACAGCTTGTCTTAGAGCCGTACCATTTAGTTTCACAATGCATTCACTTTTCTTCGTGTTATAAACTAATCAATGTTATAACTACATTTCAAAGTAGGGAAGTATAACCTATCACTGAACTGAAACGAGTTCAATAAGTGAATCTTTTTAGCGAAACAATATTTTCATTTTAATAATTTAATAATTTATTCATTCATAATCAATTTACTTCTAACCCGCAGACACAAAATAAAATCACAAAAAAACTTTTGGAGACAACTATACAGATTAGATACAATTTAATTAGATCCCTGACTTTGAAACTATTTTTAATGTATTATCAAAGTCAGGGAATTTAACATTAAAGACTAATTACACATTGACACAGTGCCAGGTAGGTTATTTTCATTGTGTTGGAATCAGCAATGGGTCTCATTATTTTTAACAATATAAAAAAACAGCAATATTCGACCTGTCAGCTTACTCGTTTAATAAGCCATGCAGATTACCAACCTTTACTAAAATCAAAGAAATAAAAGAATGTATGTAGAATTTACTAATAGTTTTAAGTTGGGTAAAAGTTGAATTAATAAAAATAAAAATATTACCTAATAATATACCTATTGGAGTTCTATTAAATAATTTTATTGTCCACTTTCTATTAATTAAATAATTATAATTACGTAGCTGTTTAACTAACTCGACAGAAAGAAGAGTTGAATTGAGCACATATTTTTTCAAGTTTTTCCTATTCCTTCCTAACCCTTGTGGGTGCAACTCTTAACATTATGCATCTTTTCATTACATATTTTGTAATAAAAAGATGCACAACTTTTTATTACATACCTAATAAAAAGTTTAAACTAAATGAAGTAAATGTGAAACAAAACAAAGAAAATTTTATTTACATATTTAAAAGTAATACTTATATAGTAAGTGAAATTTATATTTTTAGTATCGTCTAAGTTTGGGATAAACATAAGCCATCTTGGTTTGGATGTAAAACGTGTAAAAAATTCTACAACACCAAACCCTGTTTTTTTTTTTTAAATAAATTATAATAATTCTGTATTTTTACGTCTGCTACAACGAATCTCGTCATATTTGCGAACGGGATATTTCGTTTGGATTAACGAGAATCGAATTCGAATGTATTTTCCCTCAAATGTACACAGAAGCTCTCATCGAAATTAGAGAAAAGCGAATGATTTTAACGGCACCTTATATGCAATCCCTGTACACTGGAAATGGCTTATCGAATAAGGTTTCTCATGAAGGCTTCTCTATCAAGGCTTCTCCTTTTAAATGAGCATTGTGTTAGTGACTTAGTGCAACTTTTGTTAAGGCTTTGCGAATCATTATTGGCTATATAAACCGACTAGCTGAATTCGGCCACGCTTCGCTGCGGCCCATACGGCGGCGGCCGCGGCGTGCGCATGGGGCGCATGGGTCGGTATTGGACACTGCTTATATATAATACTATTTATCGTAGCGTGATGTTATATATTATATAGCCTATAGCCTTCCTCGATAAATGGACTATTTAAAACAAAAAGAATTTTTCAATTCGAACCAGTAGTTCCTGAGATTAGTGCGTTCAAACAAACAAACAAACTCTTCAGCTTTATAATGTTAGTATAGATATGTTTTTTAGATAACAATACACATACAGGATGCAGGCATGCAGATTCTTAACTTTATGATATGTTACTAAGTTGCTTTAAATTATAGGAAACACCAGAAGGAATGTAAGGTGTTGTCGAGCCTACAATATTTTTAAGCCAGTTAGGTTTTATTTTATTTTATTTTTCAAATACAACGCCCACGCGAAAAAATTGTAAACAGCATGGAACGAGCTCTAATTGTCTAGAGATTTTTTTATGTTAAGATCGGCAGACAACCTGACAGTCCACTTGATGGTAGGTGGCTACCGTCGTCTCTAACACAAGCAACGACAAAGCTGCTGCAAGTGCGCTGCCGACTAGGACTAAGGATAAGGGATTAAGAGGGGATAGAAAAATGGTCTCCGGCATCATTTACTCACTAACAGAAAAACAACAGCACACATGCTGTTACTGGTGCCACATTTTGTAAGGGTTACTGCTGCCCGACGGGCTGCCCAAAAAGTAGTGTACTGCCACTACTAGATTTATTTCTTTTAAATAAAGATTTTTAATTTTCTCTTTTTAGTTAATATTATGTTCTTTATTATAGTCCATAATAATTTTGTACTTACCCATTTAAATAATTTCTATGAATTAGTGAAAATTACCATTTTCACCTATATTATTACTAGTGCGGGATGCGTTGATACCTAACCTAACATTTTTTCCAGTATAAAAAGTATCCTATATGTTAATCCAGGTAATAAACTATCTGTGTGATAAATTTCATCCAAATTCGTTCAGTAGGATTTGGAACGAACAAACATACATACGTGGACCCATTCTCACAAACATTCGCATTTAGGTATAATATTAGTAGGATGGGTGTTAAAACATGGGGTGTTAAAACAGCATTCAAGAGGGATTCCCTTCCAGCAAGAGCAACATGGACGTCGATGTGAACTCAGTTGTGAACAGTTAACGAGGCAATCACGTTTCTTTGATGTGGGTGCGTGAACTCGACCTATTGCGAGCCTTTTTTCACATTCAAATTCAATTTTCAATTAAATGCACGAGCGAGACATAAATAGATTTAGAGTGAGACAGGCTATGCACAACGATTTTCATTTGAGTTTTACAATGGGGAGCAGAGTTACAGAGTTACTGCTAAGGGCCCGCGTAGACGAGCGACAGAACCTTTTTTTCGTCGAAAATCGATCGGTTACAACTGCATCGAATAACGCACACGAGGAACTTAGGCCCTTCGCCCATTACTATATACTCTTAGGGCGACTTTTACCAAAATTTATTTAAAATGAACTTAAATCTATTTAGTTAAATATGTTTCGTCTCGAAAACACAATCATCCTAAACGTATTTAAGTATGTCTTGCACCTTGTCAATGTAAGTCGTATTTAACTATTGTCTGTGGTTTGTAAGTTTCGTTTTACGATTTGATCATTGTTGTGACATTTTTTTCATTGTCGTGTTGTTCGCGAACTCACCATCAGAAAATTTGAATCTTACCAAATATTTCGTACCTCAAATCGCCAAACGATTATTTGCGATGATTTAATTTTAGTTTAAATTAGTTGATAATTTTTCATTGAGAAGTTTTAAGTTGACTTATAAATATGTTTAATGTTTTTTTTTTGTACTCCCATTGTGAATTGCTAGATATTGTTCCAGTTAAGATATTTTTTTTTTTATCAATTGCTTGTTATTTTAATGTTGCCAAACCTTATTGTCTAAACTTGGGACACATTGAATAGAGATAGTATATCTATTCAATAGGTACATTTTTATGGCCATAGAAGTCCATAGAAAAGCAAGTTTTTTTTTAAAGCAAAAATTTTGAATGAAATATATTTTAAGTGCACTTATTTATAGTTTACTTAATCGTCTTTCTCTTTTATGTTCGAAACTAATTGAAAGATTACGATTTTGAGTATTTCATTTTTTGTTATTATTATTATTATTAGGATTTGCCTGGCTGATCACACATAATGTATATAGTTTTAAAATAGTGCCCCAAGTAACACAATTTAAAAGCATTTTTTTCAACTTTACATTCAATAGCTCAATAATTTTGGGGGCTAATTATTGAGCTTTTCGGGGGCTATCTCTAAAGCAGTGTATACATTGCTAGTGTATATCTATAGCTTAAAAGCATTTGTTCAATGCACAAGTGAATTAATATGTTAACCATCTTTTGCATTTCAAAAAAACGTCGTCTAAACTTTAAATACATAATTGGTAATAAATTGCGGTGTACATGAAATAGACGTTGAATTTTAATAACAATAAGCAATATTATAAATCCTCCCCAGAGATATTGTATTGCAAATGTCTAAGTATTCCAAATGGCTAATTTCCTTGTATTTTTTTTTATGTTAAGGTCGGCAGACAGGCTGACGGTCCACCTGATGGTAGGTGGCTACCATCGCCTATAACACAAGCAACGCCTAAGCTGCTGCAAGTGCGCTGCCGACTGCAGTAGGATTAAGGATAAGGGATTAGGAGTAGATAGGGAAATGGGCTCTTGCATCCCTTACTCACTCACCGAAGCACAACAGCACACGTGCTCTTATTTCACGGTGGTCTTCTGTAAGGGGATGGTCTGTATCGAGACGTGTGTGTGTGGTCCTCTGTATCGAGATAGGCTTACAAAATTCAATATGGTTACACTCGAGGACCGCCGTAATTATAATAATCTCTTAGGTCTCAATTCAAAATAACTAATTCCTGCATTGACTCACCATTTCTTCTGTCGCTTATTAATTTTAATATAAAACCTAGAACTCGAAATATAAACACTTTTGCCTTACAAGTACACACTAATAATACCTCATTTTATAACTCCCTCGTCAGGATGTGTCGACAGTATAACGATCTCCTGCTAAAGCACTGCACTGAGGTATTTGTAAATATTTTAAGTAAATTCAAGAAGTTTTCTTTTTTTTTACTTTTATGAATTATGAATTTATGAACAATTTGAAAGATACCCTATGAACAATTTGAGACGCGCCCGGCCCTTACAGAGAATAAACTTAAACTAATGATTAATTATGAAGGACCAAATAGCTTTGGAGGGCCACTTGTAACAGCGACGGAATTGGCCGAGGCCGGCACAAGTGATCCCCGGCCTGGGAGATCCCTCGCAGGCGCTATATCCTGATCGCGCCTCGGAGCTTAAAAGCGGAGCGGCGATCTTCCTCTTCTTTCTCGGTGTTGGGGCAGCTGTGCGCACTGTGGTCATCACCAGCAAAAGCAACATTTGCTGTTGTGATAGGGTCCTCCTGGTCCAACAGGATGTGTCGACGTCCTTTGCTGAAACGAGAAAGAAAGGGTATCGTTAGCATCGAGAGTGTAAAAGTGAGAACTAACCACTAGCGGGTGGGTGGCGAAGTTGTTTGCCGTAGTCAAGTGCATCAGGACAAAGTCCTTGATGCATTTAACGATTGAGGGGAGATTCAAGTCGTGGTGGAGATCAAAGTTGCGGATGTACCATAGGGCGATGTACCATCGGTTTTGGACAATTTGAAAGAATTGGATATGGGTGTGAGCAGGTTGCACAAATACAACGCTGGCTGGTTGGTCTGACGCAGACTTTTTACAGTGTCACCTTATCTCTAAGGGCCATTGTACTCCACCTGCCTATGAGGCACGTCAGGCGACCCAAGACGAACGCTGCCCTGTCTCAGCGACGCTGTATTTGAGAACCGAAGGTAAATCTCCGGTCGAGCGTAACACTGCGGGTATTTGGTCTGATGGATACAAGGCATAACGTGGCCCTGGAGTGAGAATTGACCGAGTGACGCTCCGTCCATATGTAGGGCATTAGGAACTCGAGGAGTATGAGTTAAATTCTCGCGAGAAAAGAACATGCCATAGTATATAACTGTGCGCGACATTGCACCGCAACAGCGTGTCATTAGGTAAACAAAATAGTCATCAACATTGTCAATAATATAGTAACCTCAATACATAATATTTTAATGTACTTTTATATATAATATTATAGTCTTTTTTTATTGTAGCTTTATAGAAACGTGCTTTCATGTAGACATAACTTTTTATAAAACACAGCTTATCTTCTGTTATTTTAATCTAAGCGAAAACAATTTCATTTGGTTATGCTGTGTGCACATGTTTTGGGCTGCTGTCTAGCTCATCTCAATGTAATTCTATCTACACCTTATTTTCAACGACAGTATCTTGTTTTATATACCTTATATATAAATAAATAAAGAAATTTCAAAGAATAGAAATACGTTTTAATTGTTGTTCAATTTACCTACTTGTACATAGAACCAACTTAGTAGAAGAAGTTGTAGGAAAAAAACTTAAGTTAGCACATTTACATTGAATAAATAAATGCATTTTTATTATCTGTCAATTATTAACAACCATCTGGAATAAAGAAATAAAGATTTACTGTTCGAAGAAAAGTATTTTCTATGAACCAATTTTATTCCTAACATTTCTCTTTTTCAAAAAAAAAAATGCACAGGTATACAAATGTATCCCCACCAATACCGATAACCCTCTGTTTTTTATGTTCACGAACGTCTATAACTACCGTGCAACTTCAGTCGAATCAGTCAATTGAGACTGAACTGAGCTTAGACAAAGTCATCCTCAAACACAAGTACAACACAAAGTAGTTGCATACAAAATGTATGTTAATGTAGCACAGGTAAACATTTATATTTTTGAAGACAGTTATTGCTTATCATTTACAGATTCATGCAGTGAACTTTATACATTAGAAGTGTGGTTTTAATTTATTTTAATGTGAATTATTTCAGTCGGAAGAAGTGTCTTCCCTTGAAGCCATTTACGGCGACGACTTTGTCAGGGATGGGGACAATAACATAAAAATTAAAATATCCATCAAGCAATTTGAGGTTGTTTTAAGTATAATGTTGTTGGCAACATACCCGACGGAGTCGCCGCCGCAGTATGAGCTTTCAGCGCCGTGGATGTGCAGGGGCGATAAGAAAAACCTTAACATCGAACTCAACCGCCTCTACTTGTAAGTATTTACCGCTCCCGCAGTTAAATACTCAAATGACAAAACTTTCTTCTTCTTAAAATATTGAATTGGTATTTTTCCTTTTTAGGGACAACTTTGGGGAGCCAGTGATCTTCCGGTGGGTGGAGAAGATCCGGGAGACACTATGGTCACTGAAGTTGCCCAAGACGCAGAGACGGTGTAAAGGACACCCTGCATATTCTAACACAGCCGGCACTGCCGTGGTAAATACATATGTAATTTTATTGGCATTAAATTTTATCTTCTATCGACATGTGTCTCAACATTTTGTATCAACACAGAAATGTCCAGAGATCATCCACGGCGACGTCATCGTCGACCGGAAGAGCTCCTTCCAAGCGCACGTTGCACAAGTACACAGCGTTGAAGAAGTCAAGTAAGTTTGTTCACGATTAATAACTATAGTTATAAAAATGTCTGAGGAAGCCTATACAAGTGTGTTTTCTAAGTGAAATGTTTACAGTGAGGTGCTGCTGCGCTTGAAGGAAGCCAAGAAGGTCGCCAATGCAACCCACAATGTCTTCGCATGGCGTTACGAATCGGACGATATAAAGAAAAAAGGCATTGTGCAGGTAAGTTATTTAGTAAGATATTTAGCATTGCTTTGTCTTCCAACATGTAATAATACTGACGAAACGTTATTACCGTTCCAGGAATGCAGCGATGATGGGGAGGCGCAAGCTGGCGGTAGGCTGATGCACTTGCTTGAACGCATGCAGATGCGGAATACACTTGTTGTCGTGTCGAGATGGTAAGTCACGCTTGCTTTTATTACAATATAAGCCAGCTATACTGTCGTAACGCACATTTCAGACATATCCAAACATTTTGTCAGAGTATTAATTGTCATTTATATTTTGAATACGATGTTGTTTCAAGCAAATAATATATTTCCAGGCGTGGTCCAGTACAACTGGGCGCTGACAGGTTTCGGCATTACAACAACGCCGCCAAGCAAGTGCTACTGCAGTTATAGATACATAGTTATAGATATTAGACATAGCTAAGTTAATAAATTATTAATAATAATCATTACATAGTTTTAAGTTTACTTGTAAATATGTTTATAATTTTATGTATTCTTTTTTGTAAATTTTTTTTTTTTTCAAAGAGGATATCGAAACATTGTAAGTATTTGAAAACTCTCAATTGTATTTTGTATTAAATAAAATACGAAACGGCAATTCACAATAAATTTATTTGTCTCATACGGTTTTTTGCGCAATAAAAAAATCTGTCGATTTAAACATTTCTTTCTTTTAACTTCCATAAGTAGAAATAAGCTCCCCAGTCCCTGCCGGCCCGGCAAAACTGCATTATGAATTGTAGCCGTGTGCGTGTGTGAGTTCGCGGGGCGGGTAGAACGCGGAGCGGAGAGAGAGAATTTTTTGGGGTCCATTTTCAACTTTTCAGACAGGATATAATATGTTCCTTTTAAGTATCTCACTTTTATTTTAGTATTGGATGAATTTAAAATTCGACATCGCTGCGTTGATATTTGTATCTCAGATGTAATAGATATAACAAATACAGTCGACGCGACGGCGCGGCGGCTTGACGACACCTTGTTATACCTACGCGTTGTACGTGTCGTCGTGCTGAAGTCCGTGTCAGTACTGTACAACGGAAGGGCGTAAACGTGTAAACCGGCATCAACACCGGCTCAGTGGAAAGACGAAGCCCCGGCGCCGATGCCGGTCCAGGGCCATACCGGTGTCGTGCCGGTGCCGGGCCGACTAATGGAAAACCGGCCAATGAGTAAGTATTTATGTATGGAATTTAGTCTGACCAAACGAAATATATTACTAACCTTATAAGTATGCGTTACTTTACACTGTATACTACCTGTATGAGCGTTGGGTTAGCTTAAATTAGACTTAACACGACGAAATTGTTCAGTTTATTGTCAGACCACAGTGTCACGTTGTTTCCAATTTCCAATCAGTTTTTTCCATGGAAGTATTTAGTACTTATTACTTCCATGGTTTTTTTCTTATTAATTTTATAATTCGGCTCTGTAGGACCATGTTGGGGAGTTATAGCTCCTTATAACTTTTCGCTGGTTATTTTAATTTGGAAATCTGTGGGTTTTCATTGAAACTAATAGTTATATAAAAAATCGAATGCATTGAGTGAAAATTAGTTGCCGAGTGAAGTAAAGTAAGTGAGTGAGAGAAGTGAGTGAGTGAGTGAGTGAATGACGCGACATCTATTGCACGTTTTATGGCAGCGTCACATTTAATCTTTGTAAGGCGTTTTAAAACTTAAACATCATCTTTGCTGCGTGGCTAGATGCCATGCAGAGTAATTAAGAGTAATTAATGCCAAGAGTAATTAATGAAAAAATGTACTCTTAAGTTTACTCCTAAACCTATAAAATTAAATGTATAAAATTTTACTGGTGTCAATGGATAACTGGATACCTAATTACTTTGTATTATTTAATTACATTCTGCATACTCAGATGTCACGTGTTCCAACAAAAGTTACGTTACTTACGTTCGGTATACACAAATGTTATTACGTTTTATAAGTTCAAATAGTTCATTTTATCGAAGACAGATGTCGCTCCGCCGGCAGTTTATAACACGAACACGCTACCGTTTCGTTGGACAACGCAGACTATACTTTTCATACAAGATTTCAAAGTTTGTATAAAAAAAAGGCTTTAAGGCTTATAAAAATAAGCCTAAAGATACCCTGCTCACGATTCTGATATTTCGGTATTCCGGTATGCCACGATTGTTTGTTAAACTACAATAGAATTAAGGAACATAAATACATACGTCGTCACACCGATGTGACATATAACGCAACGCTTTTTAGTTAACGCTTGTATTAATATTCTTAAGGAGTAAACTAAATTCCAAAAATTTTTTTAGTAAAAACGAAGGAAATTTGTATTTACATCAATGATTATAATTTTTATTCATTTTTCTGGTTTCGAATAAATCTCTTTTTATCCTCTCCATATTAATCAATAATATTCTTAAATACCTACATATTTCTTTAAATAAATGTCTCGGGAACATGAGTACTGATAATCTAGACAAAAACCCTAGATAAAAGAAAATTAATTACCTATGCTTTATTTTATAAAGCGTTCTTTATCTTTTACAATATACTTATTAGTGTTAAAGAATCGTTATCATGGCGTCAAAATACCAAGTCATTGTTCTTTTAAGTGTAAGTTTATCGGCAGTTGCGAGTGAAAGTAAGTTGTTTTATTTTATTTTATTTTTTATTTAAAGATAGCAATCAGGGATCAACCTGGTGGTAAGTTGCTACTGTCATTATAGTATTTTCACCAAAGATGTTGTATTTTGATTTTCACTGTATGATGATATGCGTGACAGTTCGTAACTGACAATTTTAGTGATGCAACCTAACGATATTTAATCGATTGTTTGAAAATTTCGAATCAGTTGGCAAGGCAAATGGAATCGAACTACCGATTTTAAATTTTCAGATTTAGAAATAAATTCATAATTTTAAAAAAAACAGGTTATGTTAAATAAATTATAGAATACAATGTCTGTTTAAAATATTAAATTATTTATTCATTACTGTCAGAACTCGAAACTTGACAACTCGTATCAGACTCAGAACAAAATTTACTTTTGTTCTATTTTTATTATTAGTCAGCTTTAGTTTTATTATCAAAATACGATGTTTTTATAAATATATAGAAAAGAAAAAATATTTGTTGAATCTCCGAATATACTATGGCAAACATAGAGTACTTTCGATATATCGAATATAAGTGAATATCCCTAGTGTCAATCCTTATTGACATAAGTTCCGTTCCGCGCGTTTGACATTTTTAAAATGTATGTTTTTTATTACATTTACCTATTATAATAATAAAATAAGTGATAATTCCTTTTGTGTTTTTCGAAATTGAAAACAGTATGCGTGACATGAAAAAGTGAGAACTGTCACGCATATCATCATACAGTGAAAATACTATAACATCAATGCCACAGGGTTTGCAAATGCGCTATCCGATTGGAATGTTTGTTTCATTCAAATCAGTTTACATACAAAAAATTTATGCGATATACAGAATACCACGCGTACGAAGTTGCGGGCTAAGCTAGTTAAAAATATAACACTAATTATTGCGCCATCTCTATTATACTACAATTGAATTAGTTGAAGCGGCGACATCTATCGGGTTTGGATAGAACTGCTTGGTGATACACACGTGTGCATTATGCTCTAATTTGCAAACCCTCGGGAACCTAAAGATAAAATCTTAACGAATTATACACCTATAGATTCCTCAGGAACACTTTGTTGTTAGATGAAAATTGCACGAAAATCCCTTGTGTACTTTTTGAGATTATGGTGAACATATGTTCAGACTATTCATTATCGTGAGCTTCTCTTCTCTTAATATATAAAATTCTCGTGTCACAGTGTTTGTAACAAAACTCCTCCGAAACGGCTTGACCGATTCTTATAAAATTTTGTGTGTCTGAGAATAGGTCGTAAAGTATTTTTCACCCTCTTACCCCTACCCCCATTTTTTAATCGCAATTTTAATATTTTTGTATAAACAATATCCAAATAATTTAACCTTCGTTGATTGATTTGAAGTGACGCGTCACTTTGAAATATTGTTTTAAAATAAAATTGGACCCGATAGGTGGCGCCACAATCAGGTTAACAGAATTCGGGCAGGACAACGTCTCCTGGGTCAACTAGTTATTTTATAATAGCTAAGATTGGGATGTGTAGGCCGAAAGGAAATTAAATTCGTTTTCTGTATAATTATAGCAATAGGTAAGTTAATTAATAAAGAATTGGAACATATAGTATTTTTTGTTTATCTTCTGTAGATTTGTTAGTCTGTTACTACGGTTCCTGGGCGACATATAGAGTCGGACGGGGACAGTTTGAGGTCTACAATATTAGGTCCGATCTCTGTACTCATGCTGTCTACGCTTTCGGTTGTATCAACTATTACGGCGTAATCCAATCCTGCGACCCGCACTTAGATCTACCCGATTCTGGAGGCAAAAGTGAGTACCATTTTTACATCTATGTCTATACCTACATATTATTATTATTATTTTATGTTATAATCGGCAGACAGGCTGACGGTCCACTTGATGGTAGATGGCTACCGTCGCCTACGAGTATAACACAAGCAACGCCAAAGCTGCTGCAAGTGCGCTGCCAACTAAAGTAGGATTAAGGATAAGGGATTAGGAGGGGATAGGAAAATGGGTTCTGGCATCCTTTACTCACTCACCGAAACACAACAGTTTTAAGATCTGTAGATTCGAATAGTCAATGGACACCTTTAAATCTTATAATTAAAATTGTTAATTTGTATTGTTTTGACATTTTTTCTTCACCTTAATTTCCCTTAATTTTAGCTTCACGTAGTTTTCTGTTGTTAAGGATATTATTGTATAAATTGATTCCGTAATAATAATAAACAGAAAAAAAAGTGTTTCAGCTCCGATACACGACTGGAGCAAAAGAATATGCAATAGCAAAAGAATTACTACAATAGAATTAGGGGAAGCGACGACATCAATCGAATTTGGGAAGAACTGCTTAAAAGAGCATAACGCTTTTTAGTTAACGCCTGTATTAATTATACTCTCATAAAATTTCCATTCCGGGTGCTTTATATGAAAATCGATTCTTCAAGACAATTTGATTTCAGATAACTTCGGTAAATTTAATGCATTGAAACAACAAAATCCCAAGCTGAAAACTTTACTCGCCGTTGGAGGATGGGACGAGGGATCCGCGAATTACTCACTGGTTAATATTTTCATAATATAAGCTATTATCTAAAATCGTGATAGGGTGATAGTTAGCCATAGATCCGGAGGTTTATCGCTATGGGTAGCTTTGGCAAATTTGACGGTAAAAAATGTATTTTTGAGATGCTAGATTTTTTTTATCTTAAGATCGACAGACAGGCTGACGGTCCACTTGATGGTAGGTGGCTACCGTCGCCTATAACACAAGCAGCGCCACAGCTGCTGCAAGTGCACTGCCGCCTACAGTAGGATTAAGGATAAGGATTAGGAGGAATTGGGAAATGGGCTCTGGCATCCCTTACTCACTCACCGAAACACAACAGCACACGTGCTGTTATGTCACTGTGGTCTTCTGTAAATACAGCAATCTTAACGCTAAAATCCACCACCTAGTTCTTTAGAATAAGTAGCTACCTATTTCTATTTTTAGACTTCCCCATAATGACCCCATAAATCTTCTATAGCTGTTTTATTGAATGTCTAGTGGCATACCATCAAAAAATTCGATATTCTCGCACTTCTAATTAAAATCTTGTTAAGAAATTTTTTTGCTAACTCGCCCACCAAGTAGTGTTTCCAGGTGTTCTGGAATTTCATAATTAGTTTCCTAACGCTTAAAATATTAACTCAATACAAAGATTTCAACTAATCTATACTAATATTATAAAGCTGAAGAGTTTGTTTGAACGCGCTAATCTCAGGAACTACTGGTTCGAATTGAAAAATTCTTTTTGTTTTGAATAGTCCATTTATCGAGGAAGGCTATAGGCTATATAACATCACGCTACGATAAATAGTATTACATATAAGTCAGTACCGCGCATCCCACGCCCACGCCGCCGCCGTATGGGCCGCAGTGAAGCGTGGCCGAGTTCAGCTAGTAAGTATTATAAATGCAAAAAGTGCAGGAATTTGGTTTTTTTGTTACGCTTTTACGCCTTAACCACTCAACCGATCGTCATGAAATTTAGCATACTTATAGAGGTACAGCTAGGCTTGCCAGATGGAAAGACTGAATTATCTGGACAAAATTTCAAAAAGTCGGGATCATGTGATTATCGTCGGGACAAATCAATATTATATATCAATTTATTAAATAATGACTTTTTATTAAAATAGTGACAAAAAAACTTAAATTTTTTGTCAAATTAAGAGTTCCATACATGATATAAGTTACTTATAACTAATATACACTTATGTTTTGTTAAAATTTTTACTAGAAGCTGTTTGTCGGGACATTTTGTATTTTGTCGGGAGTCTGGACATCAAATAAAATGTCGGGACAATCCAGACGAATCCCGACCATCTGGCAACCCTAGGTACAGCATAGATAGCATAGCATAGGTATAGCATAGACGTACAGAAAAGGACACAGTGTAAATTTC
Organism: Bembecia ichneumoniformis; assembly: GCA_910589475.2. NCBI lineage: Eukaryota > Metazoa > Arthropoda > Insecta > Lepidoptera > Sesiidae > Bembecia > Bembecia ichneumoniformis. Next base: position 3,389,016 of record OU342545.1, read on the forward strand.
ATCCAGAAAAATAGTATTTTTCTCTAGGGACGCGGTAGAAGTCGCAGGCAAAGTCTAAATAATTTAAAATATTTATGCAAAATTAGTACCTACCTAATAAGAAAGCAATAGTAATTTTTTTTATCTATAGGAAAATCCAGAAAGTATGCGGAACTGTGATATAAATAACAGATTATTCATCAATATGGGTTATGATAATTATTATGTTTCAATGATTTCTGCATCTTTGATATTAAAAAAACATTAATTACCTTTCAGATGGCTGGAAATGCGAAATACCGCAAGAATTTTATTGAGAGTGCTGTTGATTTTCTTCTAAAATATAGATTCGATGGACTAGATTTGGACTGGGAATACCCGAACCAACGCGACTCAATTTACGGCAAGAACGACATAAACAACTACAATCAACTCTTGAAAGAATTGAGAACTGCGTTCGATAAACATGGACTTCTTCTGTCTGCAGCCGTTGCGCCTGTCAAATCGTCTGCGTTGAAGTCTTACGATATACCTACTATGTCAAAGTTAGTTAATTTTAAATTTTAAATTGGTATTAATTATTCATCAATGCGATCCAGGTATATGAGTTTTCATAATTATTATTTTTCAATGAACACGTGACAGAGGCACCGGCTTACCAATGAGGATTTTTTTTTAAGATGACGTCACTTAACGTACGCGAAAAAAGTATTTGCAGCAAATTTTGACTTTATTGCCTAGAGCCGAACACTCAAATAGGGTTTTCTGAAACGGTCTAATTGAGATGGCAGAGAGATGCAATTTTCTATGTATTTTTTGGTTTAATAATTTGTGTTAATAAATTATTTCAATAATTTATGTTTAGTACCTACGAATCTGTGCTATCTGACAGCTGTTTAGACCTGACGCCTACGAAGCGCCGTCTGGTGGCAGAAAAAGTATCAAAAATCCTCATTGTAAAGGGGGCTCCCGGGGTATAGGAGGCCGGACGTGTGTAAGCAAAAATTCGTAATGTTACCCAAAACATCACATAAAAGTTTTGAATTTATCATACTACAAATTTAACGTTTATTAGCGTCTAAATTCATTGCATTTAAAACATGCTAGCTTTTTGTTTCTTTTGTAAAATAAAAAAGAAACAAAAAATTTCGGCTTTGCCAACAGTCAGATAGAAGGACCACTAGACAAAATTGGATACAGAGGCCATCTAGGGCAAACTAATCCACTAATCCATGGTCAGCGTCTATGATCAGCAGATCTTGGGTAACGCTCATGAAGTAGTAATGTGTCGATCATATAGGCTGACAATGATAGCTCTGATAATATGTGTAAGTAAAAATAATTATCGACTCAACAAAGCCGTCACATGTAATATTTTTAACTGTTTGAAAAGATGAGCAGTAGCTGAAAGCTCGGTTGTCACAGCGATAGACACAGGTTCATCTGTAGATTAGAAATAATAATTAGTATCAATTCCTCTAACAGTGAAGTAAAAAGGTTGGAAGGAAACATGTAAATCTTCGAAAACTAAAATTCCATTCTGGACTAACTTGGGAGACAATAACACATTCTACATAATACAGAGAGGCCTCTGTCTAAGAGTGAATACGGTACAGATGAATTGGCAGTTTCCACTTTCGGGTCAGGTGAAAATGATTTTAATTAATAATAAGAAAAAAGATACGCAGTGGATAAACTATCAGTATGTGTTGCCAAAGAATTGTGATACTTCTCAAACATATTCTGATTTAGCTAACCATGGCTAAGTTATTTCTTTATTACAAGAAGAAGCCTCATGTCGCATATTTACAGTGAATTTGCCATATAGTTAACTAGCTGGTGAAATCCTTCAGTAGTTTTTAAGAAAATTGCCATAATTTCAGCCATTGATTGTACAATCGTGTTCTGAACTGTCCCGTGTAAATGTTTAAATGTTTTTTTTTTTCCCTGACAGAATATATGTATGCACCGCAACTGTATACTGAGCCAGGGTTCCTTTTCCTCTCGTTACTTGTCTATATATTTGTCGGCGCTTTTGATTAACGAGAGTAAACAGCAATGACAACTGTCAGTTGTCAACTGGACAGCGGGAGCGGAATGTCATTGTCGTGGACTCTGACACAACACCGAGCGCTAGCGCAGAGACGCAGAGGCATCGTGGCCGATTACCTTACGAGAAGGCAATCGGTTTACATCAAGTGAATTGTGCTACGTGTTTGGTGGAGTGTTATCTGATTTGGTGTGATTGGCCGGTGGACAATGCGATCGAGGACTTATTTTGTGCCGATTATAGCGTTTGGTTTAGAATTACAACGCATGACCTAATGTTGAATTATATTCTCCGCGCCCGACTATTCGCGCCTATATGTCGTGATCAAATAATATGGAGACCAATGATAAAGAGGACCCTAATCATGTCCCTTCATTGCGGAGGACCCTAATAAAATTCCCTTCATCAGAAGTGGGATTACCTCACGAACACTGCTATAAGGATTGAAGTTACGCAATCATGTGGCGCAATGTGATGGAAAATCGTCAGTTTTATCGAAGCCATAAAGGATCCGGTTACGACGAGTGAATTTAAAGTTATCAGACTTCAACAATGAAGCTACCGACATCGATTCGTGAGCTTGGTGCAGCACTATGGACCTGTGCCTCCCAGGAAGACTATTACAAGGAGTTGCAGATAGCTGAGCAAGAAATATGAAGATGTTACAGCAGCGGCCCATCCTGGACAAGTCAAACGGGATCTGCTCTTGGTGCGGGTTAACGGAACGTTACGAGGCAACCGCGACTCAGAGTGGAGGTGCTGTGGGGGACCCCTGTTGGCAGCCTATCGGGTTCGAGCGCGGTGGCGGCTTCGAGAATACATCGCTTTTAGTTCGATGGCTTTAACCTATGCAGTGAGGTTGATCCTCGTGAATAATAACGGTGAGTCGTTTTCATTTTATTGTGTTTCTAGAGTAGAGAGCGCAGCCGATAAGTTAAACGAAAATCGACATTATGATGTAACGTTAGCTGACCTTGCTAATCACGCAGTTTTACTATACCTACCTACAACACTAAAAAAAAAATCATCGGTTGTTTAGATGAGAGTTATTTAATTGAGGTTTTATTTCATATTGATCTGTTGTTACTTCTAATTCGATCTACCCACCCAGTTTTGTTATGCGAGAATAATTATCTTAAAATTTTAATGTTAAGCTAGGGATCGACCGTGTCGTTTTGTTTCTAGATGGACTTAAAGTACTAGAATGTAAGTTATCACACGCAAACGAACCCAAAAGTAAGATTAGACTTGGAAAGATTAGTAGTCCTGTAAGAGTAGTTGTTAGATGCACTCCGATAGTTCTAAATTCTGATTCTTAGATAACCGCAGAGAATATTATTGTTTGCTAAAGAAGTTTCTCAACGCAGTGTAACTACCGGACAGTTAGAAATACGCCTTTTTTATGAATTGCGCATTGTTCAGCGACGCCCATCCCGTATCAGTATTGTGGAATGTAAATGTGTTATGGAAAAAGGTCGTTAATTATTGCAAACAGGTGTAATACGACCTGAATGTTTTTCTTATTTAAGTACTGTCCCTCTAGTGACCTCATATCGAACGATTGTCGTTACTGCACTTACGAGTTAAGAGACCCCTGGTTTAGTTAATATTTTATCAGTCATTATCAGTACTCGTTTTCTTCTTGAAAAAAAAAAGAAAAGAAAAAAAAAACAATGAGCGCAACCACATAAAGCTTTGGCCTAAGTTTAAAGGACCCTTTAGATTAGTACGGGTATTAGATATTGACCATTATGAATTAACTCACCTGCGTAGACCCCACCACATAGTTAAACATTCGCAGGAAAATTTGCATGCGGTGCCTAGGGAGTTAGATGGATTATGAATTGATATAGCTTCAACGCTGCTTAACGATGAGGTGCCGAGACGGCGGGACTAGGTTATACAGATGAAGCGGTATCATCCGACGATGATTGCGACACGATATCGATAGTCGTGATTGTGCCTATAGAAATAAAATGGGTTCTGTCAAACTGTTCTTTGGTCGCTAGTAATTGCAGCCATCATATGAGATGATGGTTCGATTTGGTGTTGTAGCCATCATATGAGATGATGATTCGGTCTGGTGTTGTAGCCATCATAAGAGATGATGATCATGAGAGGTGTTGTAGCCACATTTGGTGAATGTTATTTGCACGAGGTCAAATATCACAATGTGTGTATCAAGGAAGTTGCGAGGCCGTCCGGTCCATGTCGTCATATGAGATGACGAGCTTGGTCGAAGGGACACCTCGAGCTAGTTGCATTTGCATGACTGCGAGGCCGTCCGGTCCATGTCGTCATATGAGATGACGAGCTTGGTCGAAGGGACACCTCGAGCTAGTTGCATTTGCATGACTGCGAGGCCGTCCGGTCCATGTCGTCATATGAGATGACGAGTCTTGGTCGAAGGGACGCCTCGAGTTAATTTCATTTGCATGAGGCCAAATGAAGGGTAAATGTGCTTGCATGAGTGCGTATGTGTGAAATTATATCTAGTAGGTCAGGATAGGACGAGCATAATGAATGTGGTGAGCCAGATAGTTTTTCTTTCTGTGCAGATTAATCGAACATGGATCGAAGCGGAGGGGAGAAGCGCACGAGGACGTGCGCATGTCAGTCTGGCCGTGTCGGCGCTTTTGATTAACGAGAGTAAACAGCAATGACAACTGTCAGTTGTCAACTGGACAGCGGGAGCGGAATGTCATTGTCGTGGACTCTGACACAACACCGAACGCTAGCGCAGAGACGCAGAGGCATCGTGGCCGATTACCTTACGAGAAGGCAATCGGTTTACATCAAGTGAATTGTGCTACGTGTTTGGTGGAGTGTTATCTGATTTGGTGTGATTGGCCAGTGGACAATGCGATCGAGGACTTATTTTGTGCCGATTATAGCGTTTGGTTTAGAATTACAACGCATGACCTAATGTTGAATTATATTCTCCGCGCCCGACTATTCGCGCCTATATGTCGTGATCAAATAATATGGAGACCAATGATAAAGAGGACCCTAATCATGTCCCTTCATTGCGGAGGACCCTAATAAAATTCCCTTCATATTTGTTTGCTTGTAATTATTATTTTGTTGTTTGTTGTATTGTTGTATATTGTTTGTATTGTTCACATATTGTATTAGAGGAATAAAAGATGGTTTCTTTCTTTCTTTCATGTGGTTTCTCAATAACATTTAGTTCCTTTGCAGATATTTAGATTTTGTCAACGTAATGACATACGACTTCAATAGTCCCTACAATTATGTGACTGGTCACAACTCGCCCCTACATAAAGGGCAAGGTGATGAACACTTGGATACAGATGAAGCGTCTACCGTAGAGGCATCAGCACAATATTGGCTAAGTCAAGGTGAGAAATATTAACCTATAGGTTTCAAGTTGGTGCCTGTTATTCATTTAAATCTATACTTACTTATGTATAAAGCTGAAGAGTTTGATTGTCTGAACGCGCTAATCCCAGGAACTACTGGTTCGAATTGAAAAATTATTTTTGTATTGATAGTCCATTTACCGAGTAAGGCTGTAGGCTATATAACATTGCGCTACGATCAATAGTATTATATATAAGCAGTGTCCAGTACCGCACGCCCCACACGCACTCCACCGCCGTATGGGCCACAGCGAACCGTGGCCGAGTTCAGATAATTAAATTAAAATTGCTATCTAGTATTTTGTAGTGGCAAAATACACTGCGTTACGCAATCATAAATTGTGCATAGCATCTGTTTCGTCTGGCCCAGTACAGGCACAAGTTTTCCGAGCTGATAGCCAACCTCCAATAATTGAGAGATGCTTTAAAGGGGCCCATTCACTAACCAAGATAGCAGTCCTCCGTGCAGGATTCCAAAGAAAAATATAGCTCACACACTGTCCTGCTAAGCTGACTATCATTAGTGACTAAAAAATGCTAAAAAATGTCTGTCTGCTCCGTTATTATCTGCTAAAAATTCGTAAATGTAGTTGCGTTACGCAGTCATTTGAGCAGTCAGCCAGGTGGCATTAACCAAGCCCTCACAGAAGACCAGCGTGAAATGACAGCATGTGTTGTGTGTGTTCCAATGAGTGAAAGAGTATATAAGGGATGCTAAAGCTCATTTCCTTACCCCTTAATGCCTTATCAGTCTTATTAGTAGACTAATATTGCCTTATTAGTCTACTAAGGTCGGTAGTGTACTTGCAGCAGCTAGACCAGGGGTCACCAATTAGTTTCGCTCGGGGTCCGTTTTAAGAAATGAAATGACCATAGCAGTCCCCACATTTCATAGAAAAAATAACATATTATGGAAATAACAAACGTTTTTTTTTTTTACATATCAATGAGAAAAATGACATTTTTTGTTGCGGACTATCTGTTTGAAGTTTGGAGTAAAATTGGTGCAAGCTATTGACATTAAATCGTGGAGATGTTCATAAGTCGAGATCGAAATTGCTGTGTTCTCGCGGTCCGCACAAAATGAGTCGGCGGGTGGCGCGGCGCGGGCGGGCGGTCCGGTTGCGGACCGCGGTGCTCCATTTGGCGATCCCTGAGCTAGAGCTAGACGTTACCTAATTGTGTCGATACTACCTACTGTAAAGCGGACGATTAGTTTGTCAACCGATCTTTATATAAAATTTTATTTCTGAAGTGACTAGTAACTCGAAGTATCATTTACTATTATTTATTTTAGCCACAATAACAATTATACAAACAGTGAAAATTAAATTAAAATAAAAACTGAAATCACCTAATTTAAAAATTAATTAATACTAAATGATTAATACTAATAATATAAAAATGGACCCTGCGGCATTGTACCAAGTACGCTGGCAGCATTTCCTCGTTGAATGGCCAAACTAATACGTTGGCCGAGGAAAGTGCCAGCTCTTCGGTCTCCCGTCGCATCAATAAGCCTCTTCGAGATGTCTCTGAAGAGGCTCATTGCTGCAGGGCCCCACAGACCGAGTGTCTCGACTTCGAATGGTACAAAACCATATTCGGCGCCGAGTCCACTATATTTAGAAATTTAAGTTATTATTAAGTCTGCTTTAATTAAAAAGTAGGTAAGCATTCAATCAAAAAAGTTTGTCTTCTTAGGTTGTCCTGCGAACAAATTAGTGTTGGGCATACCTTTGTATGGTCATACATTCGCTTTATCCAACGCTAATGTGAATGGAGTACGAGCGGAGTCATCTGGACCTGGAATAGCTGGAAATTACACGAAAACTGCTGGAAATATAGGTTACAATGAGGTAAATTTTTTAGATAATTATCCTACTAATAAATAAATTTAGCACACAGATAGTTTTGTTACCTGCATTAAAATACTTTTTATGCGGGAAAAATGTTAGGTTCCCGAGAGATCGTCTAAAAATATAAATAAATTAGCGCCACGGTCTTCAACAGTGGTGTTCGTGGCAGCAGTAAAGAAGTCATGCGTTATTTTTCAACGCAAACAAAGAATTGAAAGAATTCAATTCAATTCTTTGAATTGAATTAAATTTAAATAGTCTTTGAATCCCGGGAACTTCCCTTAATATTACATAGTGTAAGACAATATTTTGGCGATTATGTTGGTGGAATAATACTCCGTAGGTATTATATATAGGAACGACTTTAATTCTGAAATTACCCCATTTATATTTATTTATTTAATAATTCATTATTCGGGTTACTCAGACCCAACGTGCAGTTAGTAAAATCTTACAAAACCTATTGTTAGTATACATACATAACATAAAAATACAGACATTATACTCAAATACAAACATTTTTTTATCATTTAAGACTTACTTCTCTTCACATGCATCATCAAGCAATGGTTCAAGTAAAGAGAGTCAAGCCTACCTGCAATCATAGCCAAGATTCTATTGGGGCTGGCTCTCACTTACGCACACTCTTTACGCGCACTGCTTGCGTATGATGGTAAAAAAACAGTCTACTCTTGCCTTCGCGAACATTCTTGATGCACTGCAGAATCGAGGCAGCCTCAACAACGCCCGAAACGCGTTATTGTATTGAATCCGCAGTTTTTACATTGGTTAGCGATATATATGCGAGACGTATGCCTGTTACCTAAGACAGTAAAACCACAGTGTGCGCATAATGTTTGATTGTATCAGCGCGCGTGCACTCCGCAGCGATGCTACAATATAAATATGGGAACGTAGGTATTTCGCCCTTTTGAGCCGCAGCCTGACGCCGAGGAGACAACATCTTTGGCTATAACTGCTGCTGGCTCCTATTCATCCTTCATCGTAAATCCAACGATAGCGGTTAAAGAAATATACAAAAGCACGCTGATAAACAGCTCTTTTCAGAACTATTCCAATTGTTCTGTTAATGGGTTGTCTATATTGTTACGTGTGGGGCGAGTTAAAATTCCGTGTAAGGGCGAAACGAAGGATTTATTTTCACAAACCAAGACGACTGCCAAAATCACCAAATTTGTTCGATGAAACCATCAAACTTGCCAAAAGTGGTCAATGATCCACTTTTCAGAAACGGTTCGTTTTCATTAAGTCTCAATAAAGAATCGCAAAATAGAAGTACACGATTCATAAGGTTTCTTTCAGTGAGCTCTTGTGGCACCCAAATATCGAGCTTTTTTTGTACCCAGCTTTTTACAAATGGGTCAAAACTGTTTTGTCGTCAATTCCCAGTTCTTCAGCTATGTCGTAACTACTGATATGCCGATCTTGCTCCACTTTTTCAAAAATGGCATCCATTTTATCAGTAACAGGGCGACCAGAGCGAGGTGTATCTTTGACATCAAAATTCCCGGATTGAAAACGCTTAAACCAACCTTGTGCTACTGTTACTGAGACTGCATTAGGTCCATAAAAGTCAAATTTTTTTCGCGGCTTGCGTTGAATTTTTTCCTTTTTTAAAAAAAAAATTTAAAATGTATCGAATTTCTCATTAGATTCACTCATTTTGACAGAAAGAAAAACAAATGAAAAACAGCTGGAAACAACATTTTACTAAGTTGTTTCTTTTTTTGAAATCTAACTTTTTTAAAGTCATCAAAATCAGCCGGATATAAATAGTACAGCAAAAGAAATTTTATTACAAGTTTATACATAAATACTACATATACGCGAAAAGACTTCTTCCCCGACCTAATAAATAGTAATTAATAGGTTGCATACAATTTGCTCCAATTTTTAATTGTATATCTTATTTTTTAATTTTAATAAAATGAGATTAATCAAATTACCTTTTTTAATATTATTATTAACTTGTAATTATAGTTTTGAGTTTTAATTATTTATAAAATGTGTTTTTAGTACCTTTTTAATGTTTTTTGGTGTGATTTTGTTTTATATTTCTATAGGCATGTTATTAATTATATTGGTATATATCCACGTGTCCACGTGTCCCTCAGGTTTCACGGCGACTGCGCTGCGAGTTGATTTCATCTCGCGTCGAGCCTGCGATGTTTTGCTATTCGAGAAACACTCATCTAAATGCCGAGATATTATCGTCTTTTTTTATGTTAAGATCGGCATACAGGCTGACGGTCTACTTGATGGAGCTACCGTCGCCTATAACAAAAGCGACGGACGCCAATGCCGCTACAAGTGCGCGGCCGACTACAATAGGATTAAGGATAAGGGATTAGGAAGGGAGTGTGGGTAATGGGCTCAGGAATCCCTTACACACTCACGAAACACAACAGCACACGTGCTGTTATTTCACGGTGGTCTTCTGTAAGGGGGTGGTTACTTCCGCCAGACGGGCTGCCCAAATGACTGCGAAACGCAGTGCGCCCTGCAGCTATTTTCCAGATCCAAACTACAGCCAAATTTGAAAAGTTCATTTTTCAAAGTAGACCCTGCCGGGAATTGAACTCTAGAACAGATTGTTAAAGCAAGCACTCTAACCACTCATCCAATGGTTGAGATGGGTCCTGAATTTACATAGAATTTGGTACTATCGTGACTTTGGTACTATACGATACTACACGGCTGGACTATATTGCCGCGATACTCTCACTCGTGGAGGTGGCGTCTCAGAGTACTAAGTTACGTCACATACTATTACTACGTGACAAAATAATTCTTTTTAATTGCAGCTATGCGAATTATTCAAATCGCAAATTTGGTCCAAACGTTATGACAATCTCGCAAAAGTTCCTTACGCAGTCCGCGGACGAAACTGGATCTCATACGACGACGCTGATTCAATTACTGCTAAAGTTCGGTTTGCATTAAGCTTGAATGTATCCGGGGTCATGGTTTGGAGTATAGAAACTGATGATTTCAGAGGATACTGCGGTCAGCCGTATCCTCTCTTGAAAGCGATTAACGCAGCGTTGGCAGAGGATATGAATTCTTCTAATTCGAATTCTGCAGAGAACACCACTGAACCCCCCGCTGAAAATTCTACTGTCGGTAAGTATACTTATACTTATCTTATCGACGGCTATGAGTGATAAAACCTAAGTATAGTTTTTATTACTATAACGAGAAAGCTTTTTTGAACAGTAACTTACTATATTTTTTTCTCAGAAAATATTTATTTTTTGTATAAATCTACCCAATTAACTAAAAAATAGTGTACTATGCACTGTATCTTCATCTAACTTTTAATTTTACTCTAACAAGTCAAATTAGGCGACGAAAATAATGCTTTTCTGCTAAGTCCTCGCAGTAAGATTTGACATATAAATACAAAAAAAAAGCTATACTCTGACTTACTGACTTTCATGTTTGATTTCATTGCAGATAATTCAGAACCGAATTGCACCAAAGAAGGCTTCTTACCAAGTCCACTGGATTGCGGTTCTTATTACTACTGCATTAAGGACTACAATAGAAAATATGTTCCATATTTATTCAATTGCCATCCAGGCCTCTTTTGGGACCAAACGAATAATTACTGCAATCAACCTGACTTTGTTACGTGCAATGTTTGAATCAAATCAATCATCATTTAATGTAGTTGATTCCATTAATGATGTTATAAATAAATATTCATCAATTGTGTATATTATGAAGGCTTTTATTTAATTAAAAAATAAAATAAATAAGGAAAATTGGTGAAAAAAAAATAGATCTGACGCACGACTAGAGTTTACTCTTTTAAACGTATAAAATTCTCCTCGTGTCAATAGATAACTGGGTACCTAATTACTTTATATTATTTAGTTACATTCTGCATACTCAGATGTCACGTGTTCCAACAAAAGCTATGTCATTCGGTATACATAAATGTTACTACGTTTTATAAGTTCAAATGGTTCATTGTCTCGACGACAGATGTCTTTGCGCCGGCAGTTTATACGCGCTAAAGTTTTGTTGCTCAACGCTGATTACAATTTTCATACAAGATTTCGACGTTTGCTTTTATAAGTCCAGAGAATAGAATTAGAGAAGATAAATACATGCGTCAACTGTCGCACAAATGTCGAAGTGACAGATAACGTAACGCTTTTTAGTTAACGCTTGTATTAATTTTACTCCTCCAAAATTTCCATACCGGGGACCTTATATTAAAGTCGTATCAAAATGCATATATTAATTTATATATGCACATATGCATATACCTATAAATGATAAAAACAAAAAGGTACCTTTTTCTCATTTGTTTGTGAACCGAGAGACTTCTAGTAATAGAAGACTCAGAGAAAATGAGGATTCTTAAGAGCTCACTTGCCAACGGAAGCCGCTTACAAATTTAAAAACAATATACGCCGTGGTCCACTCAGGTGGACAGGTAGACCACGATCAACACCCACGTGATTCCATGATAAAAGCCAATAAAGTTTTTGCATGAAAATGTAAATTTAAAATTGGGTCGTCAACAGCTACCATCTACAAAGATTTTTCTAAAATATCGAGTTCAATAATTGCCGCGAATATCTTGCGTCGCATTCTGTCTCGCGGTCATTGAATACAAGTAAGTTGAAACAACAAATTCTCTCAAATAACTATTGATTACTTCACTCGCTCGTACAGGGTGAAAGAAAATGTCGGAGATAAGACGAAAAAGTTAGAATGGAATTTTTACATATTTCATTATGTTTTTGAAATATCTTATTTACATACAAAACTTATTTAAGTGAGATTTGACACTTAACTAATGAAATGACTTCGCTCGTCTGCGCAGCCGTAAAATCGTTCCGTCTCTTTATAGCCTGAAGAAGTCTCAGAAAAAGGTGAGTGCCGGTATCGGAGCAGAACGGCCCAAATCTATTGTCATGGTAAATACTTGTAACTTGTCACACGAAAACGGAATTTTTTGGATACGGCACTTGTGTGTGCAGTGACCAAATGATCACATTCATATTAGGATTAACAATGATTTCACTGAAACCTGTACGTCTTATCATAGTGTTACGTACGGGGTGAGTCAAACTGCCGTGTAAGGGCGAAAATGAACTATTTATTTCCACAAACCAAGATGACTTCCAAAAGGGCTAAACTTGTCCGATAAAACCGTTAAACTTGCCAAAAGTCGTCAATGATTCCCTTAATGAGTCGCTGATTTACTGTCGCAGGTAACTTCACAAAGCTCGCTTTCGAATTACTGCTAACGCATAACTCAACTGTCGCCCGCCACTCTCCTATTTATATTTGCCGCCAAACGTCTCGATCTATTTCGAATTCACTAGAAATAAACAAGTATTGTAAACACGGAATTATTTTTCTATTCCGTGATTGTAAACAAGTCCATTGAAAGTTCGGGAATGCTTTTTCTGTTGAATGTGAACTCTATGTTGTAAACATAAGGACCAATTTCCTTTGACACTAACCGGGAAGTGGCGTGACTACTTTTAATAGTGGGCAGCCAGAATTCTCTTACCAGAATGTTCCATGGTTAGTCGTGACAATAGACTGTAATATTCGAAGATATGTAAAGACCTGCCAATCCCCAGGATAGACCTATGTCCAGCAGTAGCATGTAATATAATCCTTTCCAAACTAATATTATAAATGCGAGAGTGAGTTTGTTTGTTTCTTACTACTCAACCGATCATCGTAAAATATTGCATGCACGTTGTTAGAGATAGAGAAAAGGACTTTTTTTTTTCATGTTAAAGTCGACTTGATGGTAGGTGGCCACCGTCGCCTATATAACACAAGCAACGCTACAGGTGCTGCAAGTGCGCTGCCGGCTACAGTAGGATTAAGAATAGGGGATTGAGAAGGGATAGAAAAAGATTACTATTTCCGAGGGATCATTTAAAATTAACAATTCAACGTCTGACAAAAATAAATGACCAATAAAGATTGAATAAATGTTTTAACATAAGAATAAATAAGAACACAAGTAGAAGTGAATCTTCTTTATCCGAGTCCCAAACGCCGCCATTTATATAACTACTTCCCCCTTCACGTCGTTACGTCCCTCTGTCGCCCAGGCTTGTCGCTAGGGTTGCTTGCTTACTGTTTACTGTTAAATATTGCTTACGAATAAAGAAAATATCGCTAGAATATAAGTTTTTCTTTACTTTAAAACCATTATTTTATTCTAGTTTTATAAAATATGAGATTAATAAATAAAAAAAAAGTGATGAATAAATAAATAAATCTGTGTCAATAATTACATCAACTTATTGTACCAAGGTGGCCATAAGCTTGTGTCGATAAACTATAATTTATAAAATATTTTGAAATTATTTTACGAAGTTTTAGAAATTCAAGTTTATACCACTTTTTAAGGGAAGAAAATATAATACGGTAATATTTCTACATAAAGTAGGAAAGAGGATTTTAAAAGCACTATACATTCTAAGATATTAAATTTTCAGAATAATAAATCACATTAAACTAAATAATAAAGAAAATACCCTAATATTTTTTTATATTGTAACACACGATTATATCCATACTAAGTTAGCGCATAATCAGGTTATCGTTGTGTGAGTGAGACTTCGTATAGAGTATGGAACATACAGAATACAATTAATTCGGTGTCCACGCGCTTCCATACTAAATGCGCTACTTTACCTCTCTTGACAATTTAATACACTCTATGGTTCATGCCCTTTTGATTAAGTAGGTACGAAAACAAAATAATATTTAGAAAATATTACTCACCTCTCATCATCTTTGGGCAAACTAAAAAAACTTAATTGTGGCATAGTTTTTGAATTGTTTGTACAACCAAACACACCACAATAACTTGGCGCCATTATAATTTGTTTAAAGATGTACGCAACGTACAAACAAGCAAACGCGCGTACGCAGACGCCGCGCCGGCCGGCCGTGACCGTGACAGCCCGACTGAGTATTCTGTTTAACGCGTAGGCTAATATCGTGACCTTGAGCGCGTCCGGAGCGGGAGTTTCACTTCTACCTTGTGTTCTTATTTATTCTTATGGTTTTAACGCCTAAGAAAAAGCAGCGCGGTTGAAGTCGCCGGCAAAAGATAACTGAAACATGACGAACATTTTTCTTTAAAAGTATTCAAAAAAAATTTTGAATTATTGCGATGATATTCATTTCGCAGGCTGAACTTAAAGGTTTTCTCGAGAATAGGTTATGAATGATCTAAAAACAAGTTTATATTATTTTGTGATAAACGATAAATTATTTTGAAAAAATATATTTTCTCAAACATGCTCGGAAATGTAGGCATTCTTGTACTAAAAACAAGCCACGAAGCTTGTAATTCTTGGCTCATGTATTTCTTTCTCGGCCTAGGCCAAGAATGTTGTATGAAAATTCATTCCTGGCCGCTGCTCAGCCCGATGAAACCCGAAGTTTCACGAGTCTTCACGAACGCGTCCGCCGCTGTCACAGGCGTAGTAGGCGGGGGCGAGCGCACGCTCTTTTCATGACTGGGCTGTATGGCTGTTTCCTTTGCACTCATTGAAAATAAAAAATAAAAATGGCGGGAAAGCAGTTTTTTTTCAGTACCTACCTAAATATTTATTGCTTTTAGTAAACATTTGCGTTTGTTTTATTCTAAATAAAACTGTGTATATGTAAATTATTTTTTTATTATTTTTTTCATAAAATACTAATTTTTTTGCATGTTTCATTATTTCCTCACATTTATTGAGAAAAGCGCTATACCAGCCTCGACCGGAATGAGGATTGCCGAACTCAGATCTTTATCAAGGCCTCGCTAAAGCTCGGCCTTGAAACCACTTCCTACACTCTGCAGTAATGTACTATTAGACCTTCTGAAAGCGGGTTTCACAGTCATAATAATTGTCATAATAATAATTTGTCAACCCGTCTGATGACATTAACCGACTCCCTTACTAAAGACTACCTACCAGAAGTAAACGTGTGCTTTTGTGTTTCGGTAAGTGTGTAAGGGATGCCAGAGCCCATTTCCCTATCCCTTCCAATCCCTTAACCTTATTCTTATTAAAGTCTGCAGTATCTAAATAGTTGCTTGTATTAATAGGAGTCGATAGTCGTCAACCATCAAGGTGGATACATAAAAAAAGCGAATAGCAGCAATTGCTTTTCAGTCATTATAAGCTCATATTGTGGGTGAGATTTATCGGGTATTAGCTGGTGTCTGCGACTTCGTCGACATTGATTTTTTCCCCGTTGTTTTATAATATGTAAAGGTAAAATAAATGTGTCTGCAATAAGAGCGTGCGTAGATTGTCCTCCAATGTGCAATTTATGCCTCAAGTAGGTGATTTTGTGCGGCGATTTCTTTGATCTTGGCAGATCACACCTCATCAAAGATAAATAAAGATGGAAAGTCCATAAGGACAATAATTTTCGTCGCTTGACTGTGGCTTGACTCCATCCACGTCCCACATGCACATAAAGCTCGAGCTATTAATTCGTTCAACTCTTGTAGAATAAGTGAGAGCTAGCAACGATTCGGCTACGGACGTATTAAATTGCGAGCCGGCCGGCATACACATATGAGTAAGTACATTGTGCGTACAGCGTACATATCACGCAATGTTTGCTTTTTGTAACAATGGAAATGATATCGGTGGTGTTTGGAATTTCATCATTATTAAAACATTTCTATGAATTAATGCTTATTATTTAATGCTTGAGGTGTACATTTTGCTCTACAAGTATAAAGTTCTCCGCACAAAACGTAAACTTCGCAGAAACCAAATTTTAGGTCTCTATGAGAGTGGGTAGGCTTCGGGAACCGGGAAGGGGGCAGGCGTGCGTCGCTCGGGGCTGTGCGCGATTGGTTCATCAGTCGAATTGCGCCAACAGCTATTGGCTCATCAGGGTACCTGCACAGACACTTCCCCCACTACGCCTAAATTGTTCCAAGAATTTGCCGGGATCTATAGTCGGCATTACGAGTGAGTTCCCTTGCGCTGGTAGCTCGCTGGGCCTCCCGCTTGCGGGTCTCACCCGATGGACTTGACCGTGAGATGGGCACAGAAGAAAGCTAGCCCGTAAAACTGGTGCCCATCGACCTTTCCGTATTAGCTGACAGCTGTAGCTACTGCTGTTGAGGGTTTCAGGCCCGTTATTTACCGGGTAATTTAAAGGCGAACTTACCGGATAATTTAAAGCAGTTACTTACCGGATAATTTAAAGGCACCACGAGTGAAGACTACTAATTAGCAGAATCGACTGAGGTTTGACTGAGTATTATCACAGTCTAACCATACTTACGTCATACAGTCGGGCAACGCTCAATGTCTCGAACATTGAGCGTTACCTGCAAACTGCAGCAAGTTCGCCGAATGTTGCTCTACGCAAGTACATTCGTTGCCTAACTGTAAGACGTAGTGGTATTACCATTCCATCTTTATTTATCTGTTCCATGGTAAGTAAATATTTCTAAGTTCAGACCGTAATGTATTTAAATACGTAATTTAAAATTTGACCATTTTGAGTTTAAACCGCGTAAATAAAAAAAAATTATAAATTTAACATTACCACATCCAACATGGTTCACTCTCGGTCGAATCCAAGTCGCGTCAAATGTTGACAGGATAACAGCACTAAACCCTTGCCAAGGCGAGCGTTCAACCTTTCGAATATCGCTTTTGATGTACGCTCAACCCTATTTCTACTTATACAGAAAACAGGAGCAAATATCTTTACCCTTCGCAAAGATATGGATGGGTAAATTTACATTATTTTGTATTATAACTTCTACGTAACATATCTCTGACCGTCTGGACGTTAACTCCAAACACATGCGAGTAAATAAATACATAGGTAATTTTGACATATAAATTCATGTAGACCTTTCTTATTTTAACTACTTTTACTAAACTGGACAAAGGATTTTGGTAGGATTTTCATTAATGTAAATAGCGATAGCGTTTGTGCATCTACTTAGATAATAATACGTATGTAGAAAAAAATAGCAAAGGGTCGCTAGTCTGCGAACAAACCATTTTTGGACGTAAATTAGTAGTGTGAAATTTACTGTTGTAAATCGCAATGTGCCTATGTAACTGGAACAACTTTATTAAAAATTGTCCCCCTTTTTATAAATACTTATGTGGCAATTAAAATATTCTCTTTATAAACCTATTAAAGATTTCTGATATGATTACCGGTATCAGCAAGTTATCGAACGTCTTTTATCGATATATTGTTTGTATTAATAATTAGAACACACATTATCGAAAGTAAAAATGTAAATTTTAAATAGTTTAATTTTAATGTAATGTATATAAAAAAATTAATTGCCAGAAGCATGACGGAGCATCACTTGAGAACAGCACCACCGACTCTGATGATTTTTTTTATGTTAAGATAGGCAGACAGGCTGACGGTCCACTTGATGGTGGGCGACTACCGTCGCCTATAACACAAGCAACGCCACAGATGTTGCAAGTACGCTACCGACTACAGTAGGATTATGGATAAGGGATTAAGGAGGTGATAGGGAAATGGGCTCTGGCATCCCTTACTCACTCACCGAAACACAACAGCACACGTGCTGTTATTACAGGGTGGTCTTCTGTAAGGCAGGGTTACTGCCGCCAGACGGGCTGCCTAAAAATGAGTACGAAACGCAGTGTGCCCTGCCACTACTTTCCAGATCCAGACCAGAGCCAAACTTGAAAAGTTATTTTTTCAAAGTTGACCCTGCCGGGAATCGAACCCGGGAACCCTAGTACAGAGCGTTAAGGCAAACACCCTAACCACTCATCTAACGTTCATAATAATGTGTTCATAATTATCAGGACAAGGATTGAAAAATCCACGGGAAATGTGGGAAATTTGGGTGGTATTTTATACTGTCTGGCCAGCTAGTTTTAAAAATATTATTGTTAAATGGGCATTTTTAACAAGCAATGCTTGATGACACTTCGTCGAGTCATTGTAACATGTGAAAATGTGTAATTATTGGAGTTTACTTTTATGAGGCGTAAAATTAATACAAACGTTAACTAAAAAACGTTATGTTCTTCTAAGCAGTTCTACCCTAATCCGATAGATATCGACGCTTCACATAATTCTATTTTAGTATAATCACAGTCTAACCATACTTATGTCATACAGTCAGGCAACGAACGTACTTGCGTAGAGCAACGTTCGGCGAACTCGTTTTACTTTACAGACTCGAACATTGAGCGTTGCCCGACTTTGGTTAAACTGTGGTAAACTGTGGTTAAATATCAAAATCAAAATATTTATTTATCAATTAGGTTTCTCCAAGAAACTCTTATGATCGTCATTTAGAATTACCAGTTAAATTTAAATTTACCAGGGTTTCGGAAAAAAGCCAAGATGACGATCCTGAGAAGAAACCCCGAAAAAAAACTCAGGATACTATTCTTTTTGTCATCTTTACAATGTAAAAATTACAAAATTATAATCATAATACAAATCAAACTCGAGAGGAGTTTGGATTTAATGACATCTTTAAATTTATTTATAGATAAGGTTCTGATCATCTCAGGCAGTTTATTATAAAACCGTACACACTGACCCATAAAAGAATTACTTATCTTGTGGAGTCGCGTCTTATGTAAATCTAAATTATTTTTAAACCTAGTACCTATATTGTGTACATCATATTTTTTATTAAATTGACTGATATTTTTATGCGCGTAAATTAAATTTTCATAAATATACTGACATGTAACAGTTAAAATCTTAATTTCTTTGAACTTTTCTCTGAGGGAAGACTGCGGATCTAGTTGATAGATGACTCTAATGGCCCTTTTTGTAAAATGAAAATAGTATTTATGTCCGCAGCGCCACCCCAAAGAATTTACCCTCTCTTCCTTTTGAAGTCAAAGACAATCGTACTTAAGGAGAAAACTCCAGCTGTGCGTCGGAGTTGACACACACACTTTTTTTATTATAATAATAATTATTATTATTATATGTTCCATAAAATTATTATAAAAATATATAATATTATGGAATTAATGGAACAGTTTCAAATATTTTTAATTACTTATTCATGAAAAGTAGGTAAGTATGTAAGATTGTTTTTCCAATACGTGAACACTTCCTAATCATGCTTAGTCATATAATATGAAATCTTTTGTCGTTATGTGACACTATCACCAAAGATTGAATAAACATCACAATGACGTCATTTTTGTTTTGCTCTATATCTATAGCTTCTTGTATACTTCACACATGGGTACTGACTTCGTACGTGTTGAAAAATGAAAATTAGGTACATGAAAATTATTAAATTAGGTAAATTTTTCCAGGGTAAAAAGCCGTTAACCCGTTTTTGCTTTACTTAGGAACAAACAACCAAACATACCTACAAACTTTCGCATTTATAATATTTTCAGGATTATGTTTCCCATTTCTATTCCTTCTTAATCCCTTATTCTTATCCTACTGTAGTCGACAGCGCACTTACAGCACCTGTGGCGTTACTTAATTTACTAGGCGACGGTATCCACATACCATCAATTGGACCATGCCAACGCAACTTCTATAACAATCAAAATCAAAATATTTATTTATCAATTAGGTTTCTCCAAGAAACTCCTATGATCGTCATTTAGATTTACCAGTTAAATTTAAATTTACCAATAAACGCAAGCAGTGTTTTTATGTGTTAGATACCTACCATCAAGTAGACAGTCAGCCTGTCTGGCAACCTTAGAAAACTAAAACATTAGGGTGGTCAAGCTGCTAAGGAATTGAAAAACCATGA
This sequence comes from Bembecia ichneumoniformis, assembly GCA_910589475.2. Classification (NCBI taxonomy): domain Eukaryota; kingdom Metazoa; phylum Arthropoda; class Insecta; order Lepidoptera; family Sesiidae; genus Bembecia; species Bembecia ichneumoniformis. Next base: position 3,409,083 of record OU342545.1, read on the forward strand.
TTTAAGTGGATTACTAGATTCCAAAATGATATTTGGATAAGTTAGTCCAAAATAAGGAACTGCAGTGCGTAGATTCTCTTAATCTATCTATCACGATATACATACGTACTGAACGTATAATCGTTGTTTGTCTCTGCGTTCGTGCAAACAATCTCAGAAATGACTTAACAAATTTGATTACAATTGTATATCTTCTTTATTTTAAAAATAAATCGCCCTGCGTTAATCTCTCAAAAACTCAAGAATGGCTAGACCGTTTTTAATTCGGTTTCCACTTGTAAAAAGAGGGTTGAACAGGGAAGGTTTGTATATATAGTATGTATAAAAATTGCAACCGAGCGAAGCCAGGAGTGGGTCACTAGTAAAAAATAAAAATGTATGGCTAAATGTGTGGCTAAGCGCAAAACTCAAGAAGTCCGAGGAAGGGAAAAATTAAATAAATCGCCCTTAAAACTGCATCCGTGCGCGGGTCGCTAGTGAGTTATTTTTATTTCTATTGACGAGCCCGTTGGTTTAGTGATTAGTGGTTGCCTTAACGCTCTCTGTTCTACGGTTCCCGGGTTCAACTTTGAATATGAACTTTTCAAAATTGGCACTGGTAAGTATGGATCTGGAAAGTAGTGGCAGGGCACACTGCGTTTCGTAGTCATTTGGGCAGACCGTCTGGCGGTAGTAACCACCCCCTTACAGAAGACCACCGTAACAATAACAGCACGTGAACTGTTGAGTTTCGGTAAATGAGTATGGGATGCCAGAGCACACCAGGATAAAGGATTGGGAGGGCATCCCAATCCCTCGTAGCAGCTAAGCCATAGCTTGCTTGTATTATTTTTGGCTTGTTCCGATTGTTTATTCCAATTACGATGAGCGAGTTGATTTTGTTCGGTGATTACGCGTATTGAATATCACCATGACCAGCAAAATACTCATTATAACCTTGAGATAAAATGCCAAGGCTATCGATCATCAATTTAAAAGCCATTTTCTACTTGCTTTTTCATTCCATGTTAAGAATTCGTTTTGGTAACACTGTTTTTAAAAAAAGGCGTGGCATTATAAATCTTAAATAAATAAGTACATTCTAGATTGAATCTTATTGGGTATCGTCTGTAACAGGTATTATTCTTATACAGTCTATAATCTATAAATAAATAAATAAATATTCGCATAATATATAATATCATTTCTATATGTGTTTGTATGTATGCGCTAATTAATTTCTTAAGAATACTCATTATAACCTTTGAATGCACTATCCATGTAGAAATGGATAGTGCATTCAAAGCTCAAAAAAAATGCATTAGAGCTATATGTGGAGCCCATTATTTGGATAGCTGTAAGCCTCTATTTAGGGAGCTCCAGATTTTACCCTTGCCATGCATGTATATAAAGGAAATGTGTATATTTGTAAGAAATCATCCAGAATACTACAAAAAAAATAGTGACATGAGTACAACAATCACACGTCGATCCGAAAAATTGTATATGCCAAATGCTAAACTTCGAATATACAAAGACAACGTTTTCTGTATGTCAATACGTATATATAACAAATTGCCCGATGCCTTCAAGAGTGTTCCCATAAATTTGATGAAGAGAAAGCTGTCCCAATGGCTAATAGAAAAGTGTTTTTACAGCCTTAAAGAATATTTTAATGACAAGGAAAAATAACTAATTAAATGACCAATAATGTGATCAATTCGTGGTATAATGTAATTTTATAATTTTCTATATTTATTTTATAATTGTTTTTTAAATTATAATACATATTTGCACGCCTTAAGGGCAGAATGTAGCGACCAAATTAATAATGTAAAATACATCTATGTTCTGTAAACCTGCATTCAGCAAATAAACAATTCTTATTCTTATTCTTATTCTTATTCTTAAAATTGTGAACGGTTTTTATTCCTGTTCGCATCGAATCAATGTAAAGAGGGATTTCTAAGGATATTATATGTGTATCTCTATCTCTAATGGAAAGAACGATAAACGAGGGATGTTTGTGTATATAATTTGCAGAAAAAAAGCATCAGTTCGAAGCCAGGGCCAGTCGTTAATTTTTTATAAATCCGTTTTAACTGTTATTTTTTAAATATTACCATATTTTTTAAATTTGTAATTTTTTTAATCTGTTTTTTTTTCTGTTTTCCAAAATAAGAGATTTATTTTTGCGTTTACCGCGTTTTAAGTTTATTAGCCCCACTCGCTTTCAACAAATAATAAAGTAATACTGTTACACAATAACAAATAAAAAATGTACACGCGACAATTTACATGCTAAGTCTACCGTTTCCAATGTTTTTGTGATAACAAACCGAACATATTGGGTACATTCAATAGATTGCCCTCATTCCACACAGATTGGCCCCGAAATTCCTTTCGTACGTGACCTGTAGAAAAGCCGTATCAAATTGTCTGTACCCAAGGTACCTAAATACGTGTCCATTGCTTGATGGCTTGTCTGCTCAGCTCTAAGTAGTTTAAACATATCACTTTAATATTAAGTACTCTTTACATTTAGGTCGAGGAAAAAGTCTTTTCGCATATAGTTATGTATAAACTTGTAATAAAATCTCTTACTATTTGTATCTGGTTGGTTTTGTAGACATTAAAAAGGTTACATTTCAAAAAAAAGAAAGAAATTAGTAAAATGTTGTTTCAAGCTATTTTTCATTTGAGTTTTCAAAATGAGTGAATCTAATGAAGAAATTCGGTACATTTTAAAATTTTATTACAAAAAATGAATAAATTCAACGCAAGCCGCGAAAAAAATTTGTTACTTTTATGGATCTAATGCAGTGTCAGTAAGAGTAGCACAAAGTTGGTTTAAGCGTTTTCGATCCGGGAATTTTGATGTCAAAGATGCACCTCGCTCTGGCCGCCCTGTTACGGATAAAATTGAAGCAAGATCGACATATCAATAGTTACGACATAGCTGAAGAACTGGCAATTGACCACAAAACAGTTTTGACCCATTTGAAAAATGCTGGGTAGGTACACAAAAAGCTTGATATTTGGGTGCCACACGAGCTCACTGAAAGAAACCTTATGAATCGTGTATTCATTTATTGAGACGTAATAAAATCGAACCGTTTTTGAAGAGATTGATAACTGGTGATGAAAAGTGGATCACGTACGACAACGACGTGCGAAAAAGGTCGCGGTCAAAGGTCGGTCAGGTTTCACAGACTGTGTCCAAACCCGGGTTAACTGGGTTTCAAATGATGCTGTGTGTATGGTGGGATTGAAAGGGCATTGTTCATTATGAGCTTTTACCGCCGGCAGAACCATCGATTCGGATCTCTATTGCCAACAACTCAATAGAAAGGGTGTGGTCTTTCATCACGATAACGTTAGACCACATACATACACTCAGCAAAATTAAGAGGGTTTCGCTGGGAGGTGTCATGCATCCGCCATATAGCCCTGACCTTACATCTTCAGATTTCCGCCTGTTTCAGTCTCTTCAGAATTCTTTAGACAGTGTCAGGTTAACATCAAGAGAGGGCTGCCAAAACTACTTGTCTCGTTTTTTTTTATCATAAGTTCCAAAATTTCTACAGCAACGGGATCATGTCACTACAAAATGGCTACAAAATGGCAAAAAGTCATCAAACAAAATGGCACATATATACTGTAATTAAATGTAAATAAACATCAAAAAAATGTCTTGAGTATGCAAATGAGCAAAGAAACTTTTTCCCCAGCCTATTATTATAAACTAGCTGAGCGCGCGTGGTATTCGGTATATACAGCCCATAACTTTTTGTTTGTAAACCGATTAGAATGAAACAAACACTAAATGTTACAGGAGGTTTGCTACAATACATCAGTGAAAACTGCATTCAAATCGGTTAAACCGTTTCAGAGATTAGCGTGCACAAACGCACAGACAAACGACGATTTTATTAATATACTAGCGGCCCGCCCCCGGCTTCGCCCGGCGTGCAATTTTTATATACCTACCCTAAAACATTCCCCGTTTATCCCTCTTTCCATTAGCGAAAACCGAATTAAAATCGGTCTACCCGTTCACGCGTGATGCCGTGACCAAGGAAAATGGGGATTCATTTTTATATATAAAAGAAATTAAGACTAAAATTAAAAGGCCTAGGCTAAACTAAACCCCATTTAATATGATTGCTCATTTAGATCTGAGGTCAATTTACATTGAATTTTCAAAATCACCGAAACAGCCCATTTTTAACATTATGTAAACTTTCAATCATCATAATTTTACAGATATAATTATATTTAAAGTTTCAGCCAGTTCAATGAAGTGTTATTTTATTCCATTTTTATTGAAAAAATATTGGATGTGATTCTTTAAACTTATATAACTTATTGTTTGTAAACCGATTGGAATGAAATAAAACCAAATGTTACGGGAAGCTTGCTACAATACATCAGTGAAACCCGCATTCAAATCGATTAAGCCGTTTCTGAGATTAGTGTGCATAAACGCACAGACAAACAGACAAAAATTCTAAAAACTATTTTTTTTGATCTCGCTAACATTTTTTTACAATCTACAGCGTGTACAATTTTTTTTTTAATATTCATTGTACAGGCACGGCTCGTTTACGATTTTATTATATGTATAGATGTAGACAATATTAATAATTACAACCAAAATTAATTAATTAATTTAATCGTCAAATATATATTTGACATATTTTGCCAGATCATCATTACTGACATTATCGATAAAACCGTGGGTTTTATCCAACAAATTACCGAGTTTAAAATCATTGCTAAAAACATTGTTATCACACTTTTAATCTTGTTATTTCTAGAACAGGTTTATATATCTACAGCATATAACATTAAATTTCATACTATTTTGTACCGCTAGTTGTACTCAATAGCAACTTATGGAGAATATAAAAATTGAAATATGTGAGCCATATTATCCCTGAGAGGCCATCTTGACTTAGACTGGGAACGCAGGGCATCGTCAGTACGTCTTAAGATGCTTGCCCGCAGATTTGCTCGTTGTAATAAATAAGTTAAAATCACTTTTTTTAAGCATACGAGCATGCGGTTGGCTTACAACTCAAAGGGCGTACGTACAATGCTCTGCGCATCCAGCATCATAATGCCTTCAGGATGCTGTTGAGACTGCCACGCTATAAATATTTGCTCAAAATAATACTGATGATTTTATGCCATAAAAAGAAAGAGGGTGGCGTCCCTATGGCACGAGATATGCGTGGCAGTACCAATAGCATTCTGAAAACAATAGGGGATCGGACAAATTTTCAGAAAGTGTTTTAAATTAATCTTCATGGATATTTATTCCCATAAAAAATAATATTTTATTTATTTATAGCCTTTTAGGTACTCAAAATCATGTTTTAATATTGTTCGTTTGAAAATGCCGCCAAAACGCCACAATAGTTCATCTGAGAGCGCGTAACGTCATTTGTGGTCATATCATAACAAAACAGCTGCATTGGCATAAGACAATGATTGCCCACAAATGACGTCACGCACTGTGATTGGTGTTTCAGTATAGATTAAAAATATTGTAAATAATAAAATTTTATTTCTTCATTTAAAAATATTTAAATGAATTATATTAAATTATTATTCGATAAATAATCGTAAAAAATTATATATGTTCTTTCTAAGTACATTTTAGATTTTAATCTGATTACTGTCCGATCCCCTATTAAAGATAATTTTGAATGAGGCCGAAGACAATAGAATAATCTATATTTAAGAACATATGGGTGTCATATCTGAAATAAATTATTATTGTATTTATCTTTTTTATTATTTTATATATATAAAAATGAATCCCTATTTCCCTTGGTCACGGCATCACGCGTGAACGGGTAGACCGATTTTAATACGGTTTTCACTAATGGAAAGAGGGATAAACGGGGAATGTTCATATATATAAAAATTGCACGCCGGGCGAAGCCGGGGGCGGGTCGCTAGTTATTATATTATAAATTATTTCAAATTTCAAACTCAGTTCCAGGTAGAGTTACACGTGTCATGGTTCAAGTTAAAGTGAGCGAAGGCATTTTGGAAGGAGAAGCGGTAGATAATACATATTATGGAGGATCCTTTTATAGCTTCAAAGGGATCCCCTATGCTAAACCCCCACTTGGAGACCTGCGATTTAAGGTACCTATGTTTATTTCAGTTGTTACATAAGTTGTTGAATATTCCCTTTGAAATATTTATTTTAATTTCGATCCAGTTTTTTTTATTGTTGGATAGCTGAAGATGATTCTTAACTATAATTTATATATAAGTTCAGGCGTTTGAAGATCATCAGCTCATTTCCTAGTTGACGAAGAGATCTCACTGACTTCCACAAGTTCGATTGTTTTGAATTTTCATATATTGTTACTTCGGTGGTATTTCCGTGACATGATGCTGCATCATCGAGTAGTCTGCTAAATACCCAACTCCTCAGCAACTTACAGCAGATATAGCTTGGTCATTATAATGGTCTCAATAGTATGTTGCTTGTCGTTTATTTACACTTATTCTTATGTATCTTTTAAACGTTGTAAAAAGAAAACAGTGGACTCGGGCGTAGTGCAACGTAGCAATCTATCTTGCTAACAAAAACGGGACAATTGCGAGTTGAACTCGCGTGAAGAGGGTTCCGTGCGATGTTACCTATCCGCACAATATTGAGTGATTTACTATGTTATTTTAATATCATGGACTTCTTATAGTTCTTATAGACTTTCCTATAATCTATAACTAGAAAACAAATTTCTGTATTTTTTTTTCAAATTTTAGGTTGAGTAGTTTCGGGGATAAGGGGAGGGGATGGTCAATTTCTTGAATAACTTGGAAACTATTTATTTTAAAATTACAAAAAATACATTTAAGATCTTCACAACAAGATCTTCCATTTCCCCCAATAATGACCTCACATATACAGATTTCATCTATTCACGTCACACCTCTGCGTTTGGGTCACAGAAATTGATATGTGTACCAAATTTCAACTTAATCGGTCTAGTAGATTCCGAGATAATTGAAGGTGAGTCACAGTCAATTATCTGTCTGTGACCGACGGACAGACGTACACACGAGTGTTCCGTTTTTGTTATTCGGAGGTACGGAACCCTAAAACTGCTTTATATAAAAAAATACAAAATATAATTAACTTTCCAGGCACCCCAACCACCAGTACCATGGACGGGAGTACGAAGCGCCAAAACTCATGGACCAGAATGTTATCAATACGATGTGGTATCATCCCAATTTATAGGCAGTGAGGACTGCCTTTATCTGAACGTTTACACACCAGATGTAAAACCGTCAACACCATTACCTGTCATGTTTTATATCCATGGAGGGGGATTTGTATTAGGCAGCGGTAATGACGACTTCTACGGACCAGAATTTCTTGTTCGGAAAGACGTTATCCTAGTCACCATTAACTATAGGCTCGAAGTATTGGGTTTTCTTTGTTTGGACACAGAAGAAGTGCCTGGCAATGCTGGTATGAAAGATCAGGTTGCTGCACTCAGATGGGTTAAGAACAACATAAAAAACTTTGGCGGTGATCCTGAAAATATCACAATATTTGGTTTGAGTGCGGGCGGTGCAAGTGTATCATACCATTTAATGTCACCTATGACAAAAGGCTTATTCAAAAGAGCTATAGTTCAAAGTGGCTCTTCGTTTTGCTGGTGGAGTTACATCGACAAGCCTCGTGAAAGAGCCATAGCGCTAGCACGCCAATTGGGATGCGATTCTAAAGACGATAAAGAACTATATGATTTTTTTAAATCTCAGCCAGTCGAGTCGTTGGTTAAGAAAGAAGCACCTATCACTCTTGCTGAACACCAAAGCGTAGGTATAAAACTATTCTTTGCTATAGTTGATGAGAAACAATTTGGAAATAACGAGAGATTCTTCCACGGTGACTTAATAAAAGCCGTTCAATATAATTTACATGAAGACGTCGAAGTGATGCATGGTTATGCTGCATACGAAGGCACAGTGGCATTCATGTTTATGAGAACTATGGAAAGTTTCGAAAGCTTGTTCAATCAGTGCAATGACAATTGCGATTTTCTTGTACCAAAACCTATTGCGATGTATTGTCCTATGAGTGAACAGATAGAAATAGGTCAGAAACTGATGAAGCACTACTTTGGTGACAAGAAATTGTGTTTAGAAAATTTTGACGACTTAATAAAATATTACAGCATGGAAATGTTTGTATACCCAACTGTGCAGTGGAGTAAATTCTGCGCGAGCAGGGGAAAGAATAATTTATTTATATATAAGCTCTCCTGCGAATCCGAGAGGAATATTTTCAATAAAATCTTAGGCCTAAACAATATTATTGGGAAAAGGCAGTATGTGTCTCACGGTGATGATGTGTTTTATACATTTCCGGGGAAAATGTTTGGATTAGAGGTGAACAAGGACGACAGGTCTTACCATTATATTGAAAGAGTAACGAAGCTTTTTACAGACTTTGCTAAATATGGGTGAGTCACTAAAACCTTCTCGAATTATTTGCCTATTTTATCTGTAACTATCTGTGCTCCGCTTGTAACCGCGAAACCTCTGCGGGGCGTTAGGGCTCCGCAGGCGTTCCAACCGTTACTCACCGACTGAAACTCAGGGGCAGACACTACACGAGACCTGTGTTATTCTCGAGGGCGCCAACTACTTGGGGTGAACTTAGACAAAGGAAAGCCAAGACTTCAACCACACAACACTATATTTACTAAAATAACTTACAATTAATAAATGAAGATACACACAAAAAATATATATATACAAAGGAGAAACAATTTTGAAAGTAATCTGTCCTGATCTTCCTCGCTGAAGGCGGGGATGCTCTTATACACTCACTTGAAAGACACCAAGTAGCTCACAGACCACGCCGAAGTGATGCCACGTGGCCTGGTGGCGCGGCGAAGGGAGATGTCGAGACACGAAGATGTCGTCGCCTCCGACTGCGACGCAGCTATAGTCCAAACCAGGGGTGGCTTGGACTGCAGGAAGGCGAGATCGACCCAGGAGCCGCAGGACGAATCGCACGCACGTGTGCGGATGGACCGATTCCTTCTTTTATATTAATTTGACGCTTGCCAGACACTTCTACTGTCGACGGTTAATACTTATATGTATCCGCGACCTAACGGCTAAAAAGCCATAAATATATTTATATACGACCGCGTGGTAAGTGGAAACACTAGACGGTTCGTTAAGTCTTAGAGAAATCGTAAAGTCCCTCGAGCTCCTCTTCTTCCAAACGCCGGGTGCCAAGAGACCGCGTGGCCGCTGCCACCGTCCCTTGATAGCTCGGCCGGAAGTCGTGCCACTTCCTATGGCCGACATAAAAACTAACCAATCCCATTGCTTCTTTCGTTCGTGCATCGGTCTAATCCTTCCCCGTCGAGCCGACATCGACAGATGTCGCTCCATAATGGTGTGTCGGGCAATCGTGCGCCAGTACACAACGTTTCAAGGTGGTTACACCGTCATGCGGTAGATGGCGGTTATAATCACAATCTGTTTTAAATTTATTACCAATTAATGTTGAATTGTGTAAATGTGCCAAAAATTTACGTTACACGCTTTTTTACTAAATTATGTCTGCAAAAAATGTACTTGTACAGCCTGTTTTTTTAAGATTTTATTTTTAGATGTCGAAATTTTATCCAAGTAAAACGTTGAAAGTTACTAATTGATAGTGCAGATATATATGGGTAAAAGCATTTTAAGAAACGGTATATCTATGTATTTATATTATACTAGCGGCCCGCCCCCGGCTTCGCCCGTGGTGCAATTTTTATATATATGAACATTCCCCGTTTATTCTTCTTTCCATTAGTCAAAACCGAATTAAAATCGGTCTACCTGTTCGAAAGTTATGGGCGTACATACATTTCGAAGATCCATTTTTATTTATATAGATTTGTTAATGTAAGACAATATCAGAGATATCGCATTCCATTTGTATAACAAACAAGCAAACAAATTTTACCTGTCTTAACTTTCACGTAATAATCTTTTTAGCAACAGTCTTGATTGTTCATAGATTAGATCTATTTTTGCTTGTGATTCATATGCTGTGGTTTCTCCTGTAATTACGGCGACAGACGAAATTTTATTAAATTAAATTTATTCAGTTTTTAAGATGCCTGCTTGCCTGCGTCATTAACCATGAATATTACCCTTGGTCACGGTAGACCGATTTTAATTCGGTTTTCACTAATGGACAGAGGGATAAACGGGGAATGTTTATATATATGAAAATTATACCCCGGGCGAAGCCGGAAGCGGGTCGCTAGTAATAAATAAAATTTACTAAATTATGATAGAAACACTGACAAGCCGGGAATCGAGCCTTGAGGTCCGCCTATTTTAATTGCAGACCCAAATTTTTTACCATTTACATAAACCCTCTGAATTCTATAGCTCGGATAAGAAATCACAAGATCAAGAACCTTATTCCTAATACGCCACTATCAAACATAGATTTTCATGGTATAATTAATTCTTATGTAACTAATTTCGATTCATGCTTCATTTGCTTCATACCAAATGAAGCACTTACGCGAGCTAAGAGCTATAGTTACTTATGTTTTTTAGAAATCCGACTCCTGACAACAGCTTGGGGGTGAAGTGGAAACCTTACACGATAGAGGACCAAAACTACTTGGACATTGATGAAGAAATGGTTAACAAAGTGCAACCAGAGAGAGAAGAAGTTGAATTTTGGGAAAATATATTCAAAGCCCATCTGCCTCGTTTCGCTTTTAACTAAAATTACCCGTACGGTTATTAATCTTTGTATAATAATTCTAATAGTTAATCAACACTTTAAATTTCTTGATTGTTATCATTTTTCTGTCAATAAATTAATTCTTTATTTATCTACATCTTTATATTTAAAAAAAATTCAATTTAATAACAAAAGATTTTTTTGGTCTTTATGTTTCCGATATTTCAAAAAAGTCAACAATAATTTTTGTTCCAAGAAATGAAAACTTCAACGACCTAATTAGATAATCTGCTTCAGATAATTATGATACGACATATCGAGTTTCATGGCAACCTATTTGGAGGCAATATCCTTCTTACAATAAATTCCTAGTGATACAACAGTGCGTCTAAGGTGTTTTCTCACTGTATTATAAGGTGGGCAGTGCATTTGCGTCTACGTTTAAGGACACAAGTAATACGTTCAATAAATACCTTAGACTGGCGAAAATATCTCAAATTGCTCCTGATTATGGGACATACTTTTTCGGGCCAGTTGGGAAAAAAAATAATTCGGATCTTGCGGGTGAATGGGACCTAAACCATTTCAACATTCATTTAGTGAAACTTTTTGCCACCGGGATTTTTTAGACTAATTCGTCCTAGTCGGGGCAAAATAAATTTGTGAACATATTGTTGTATGGTTCATGTACTGACTAATAAACGTATGTAAATACTAACATAGATTTAAGTTGTTACTAACATAATATGATCCTTGTTGGTCCAAAAAGAAATAAATTATTATTGTTATTAAATCGTACAGTCCCTTTTTTCGGTTTAGGTCCCATTCGCCCGTAAGATTCCCCCGAATTATGTTTTTCCCAACTGGCCCTAAAAACTATGTCCTATTCACCCGAAAATTTGATAGCGATAGCAGAAACAATGTGTGTATTTAAGTTTAATTTAAAGATAAAGGTTGATGAATTTAAGACTTTACACTAATTATGTCTAAGTAAAACAAAAAAAAATGCTAGCAAATTCGTATCTTGGTTGAAGTTTAGGTTTATTAGAAACCTGTCTTACATTTTCTCCCCTCCCTGCAAAGACTATTACGAGAAATAGGGGTTAAAAGATTTAATTGCTATATCTTATGGCAAAATTTCTACAGTAGGTATGGATATACAATGGATTACATATATTTTTAAAAATTTCTAATATAGTATATTGGAAAGGTAAAATTTTGATATAAGATATCGAGATATATCTAGTAGCAACAATGAATTTTCACCAGAGTAGGTGTGGCTTGATGGTACTCGTAGGTGCTTACCCGCCTATAACACAAGCAACGCCAAAGCTGCTGAAAATGCGCTGCCGACTACTATAGCATTAATGATAAGGGATTGGAAACGGTTAGGTAAATGGGCTCTGGCATCCCTTACTCACTCACGGAAACACAACGGCACAAGTGCTGTTATTTCACGGAGGTCTTCTGTGAGAGGGTGGTTACTGCCGCCAGACGGGCTGCCCAAATGACGCAGTATGCCTTGCCACTACTTTCCAGGTCCAGACCAGAGCCAAATTTGAAAAGTTTATTTTTAAAAGTTGACCCAGCCGGGAATCGAACCTGGGAACCCTAGAACAGAGAGTTAAGGCAAGCACCCCAACCACTCATCCAACAGGCTCGTCAACGGGATTTAAAATTACTGCACAAACGACTGCACAACTCAGTATGTCCTGCCACTACTTTCCAGATATCCAGACCAGAGCCAAGTTCATTTTTCAAAATTGACCCTCCCGGGAATCGAACCCGGGAACCTTAGAACAGGGCGTTAAGGCAAGGACCACAACCACTCATTCGGGTCTTAACGGATGTCCCACTCGGGTCATCCGTTAAAAAAGGATTTTTGAAAATATCAACTCCATGCGAAGTCCATGGAGCGAGTCGCTTGTACTAAATAAAGTAGGATTGTATTAATGTTACTACTTGAACTTAAATCCAATTAAAATATCAGATTTCTAGTGTAAGCTCTTCTCTGAGGGCTCTTACTGCTATTAGTCTGGAAATTACTTTGAATTTTAAGTTAAAAATTATGAAATTTATTTCTAGTCTACAAATAAAAATTAAAATTCAAAATTGCGAGCTAACGAGAGTTACCTTTAATTATTATTAACAGAAACAGTTCTGATTTAGGGCAATTTTGGGCGCGCATTTCCGAATGAAAATCTTGGCGTCATAGAAGAACGAGTATGTAGGTACTTACAAAGTCGCACTTAATCACGCAAACGTCGGATCCAAGACAGCAGTTGCCCAACTCCGCGCACTGAACTCTTCAAAAGTCACTCAGTGATACACAAGTTGACATCACTCGCAACTGGATTACCATTTGCTTTTTTTTTTTAAAGACTAAGTGTATTAATTTTCTTCAAAACTAGCTGAGCCCGCAACTTCGTATGCGTGGTATTCGGTATAGCACGTAACTTTTTTCTTTGTAAACCGATTGGAATGAAACACACACTAAATGTTATGGAAAGCTAGCTACAATAGATCAGTGAAAACCGCATCCAAGTCGATTATATAATTTCTGAGATTAGCGTGCACAAACGTACAAACAAACAGACAGAAAATCTAAAAACTATTTTTTTACCTCGGTAACATAAGTACCTACAACGCGTAGAAATTATTTTTTGAAAAATATTTAATGTACAGACACGGCTCGATTACGATTTCATTATAATATTGTTACGCGATGCGGGGTGAGTCAAACTGCCGTGTAAGGGCGAAAATGAACTATTTATTTTCACAAACCAAGATGGCTTCCAAAAGGGCTTAACTCGTCCGATAAAACCGTTAAACATGCCAAAAGTCGTCAAAGATCCCTTAATGAGTTTACTGTCGCAGGTAACTTTACAAAGCTCCGAAAAGTCACTTTCGAATCGCTGCTAACGCATAACTCAACTGTCGCCCGCCACTCTCCTATTTATATTTGCCGCCAAACGTCTCCATCTATTTCGAATTCACTAGAAATAAACAAGTATTGTAAACACGGAATTGTTTTTCTACTCCGTGATTGTAAACAAGTCCATTGAAAGTTCGGGAATGCTCTTTCTGTTGAATGTGAACTCTATGTTGTGAACATAAGGACCAATTTCCTCTGACACTAACCGGGAAGTGGCGTGACTATTATCGATAGTCATAGCCTTCGAGATTTTCAACCGGGGCGAGTGCTTTTACCAAAATGTTCCATGGTTAGTCGTAACAATATTGATTTGATTTTAATATTTTTAATATCTGTATAGATAGTTTACAAATCAACCAAACAGATAGTTAAATTAACAGATAGTTAGTTAAGACTTTAAGATTAATATTAAAGTCGTTTGCAGCTCTATTCCACTAGCGAGATTATCTTTCAGCGACCTTTGGCACGATTAAATTGTATTTCATTTAGTGCTGTTTTCACCTGTGCACAAAGGAGCTGTCATCCATGTAATTTTACAGCAAATGCGGTTTATGGACTAGGTTCAAGACCAGTCTAGCCTTACCAGTCGATTTAGCTTTCATAAAGTCTGTAGATCTCCGGTCTTTAAAAGTCCGGTCTTTAAAAGTTTAAGTGTCACCGTATTTTTAAAAACCAGATCTGGTAAATTTTATTTCGCTCTGGAAATGGTGCCCTTGACACCTGGCGCCTAGCTAGGGCTACTTCTCATCTCGCGACATTGGTCTTAAATTATTATTTTTTACTAGCGGCCCGCCCCCGGCTTCGCCCGTGGTGCAATTTTTATATACAAGAACATTCCCCGTTTATCCCTCTTTCCATTAGTCAAAATCGAATTAAAATCGGTCTACCCGTTCGAAAGTATGGGCGTACATAGATGGGCGTACATTTTTATTTATATAGATTAATGATAATAACTAAATTTTTGTTTAAATCCTATTTTTAACTAATAAATTTGCGAATAATCCTGATAATAATAAATGCGAAAGTTTGTATGTTAGGATGTTTATTAATCAATCACGCAAAAACGACTGACTGAACGGGTTTAGATGAAATTGGGCAGAAAATAGTTTCTGGATTAACATATAGGATTCTTTTTATCCTGGAAAAATGCTAGGTTCCTGGGTGATTTTCAAAAAAACAACTACAGCGCAATAACTTCCGCAGAACAAATAACTTGTAGCAACACAGCGTTAGTCCCCACGCGTAACAGTCGTCTAATATATTGTACACGTGCTCTCCGCCTTTTTATCTATCAGCACCATTAGGGATTAAATAGCCAGGCACTTACAATTGGTGACACCGACTCCAAATGTGAGTGCCTGGTTATTTATTCCCTAATGGTGATAGCGAAATGAGACTATAATATTAGAGGAAAGTAACCAAATATGGGATAGTATCCCTAATATGGAATACCGGCAATTCTCTCAAACGAAAACTCACAAACGCGACAAACAGTGTTTGTCTCTTTCTTTCTATCCCCATTCGCGCGTACAAGTTGTAACATGTCAGTCGAGCGAGCTATTTCGTCAGTGTCGCAGTGTTTTGTTTTATCGCTTCCGCATAACTTTCTAAGGTATGTAAAAAATACGTTTTTTTTGTACAAAAAGTGCACATAGTATTGTTTTTATAACTTCTAGGGATACTTTAGATGTACTGTTGTAGGTTTTAGCGGTATTTGATTGTATTTCTTTCTTAAATATAAAAATTTTAATGTCAGTTTGAAGTCGTTGGAAAATCCAAATATGGACGAATCATAGTATCCAATTATGGACTATTCCATAATTGGTTCTCTTAAGTATCAGCTGACTTGATGATTTTGTTAATTATAAATTGAAAGTAATTTTTTTTATGTTACCGCGGTCGACTATCTTGCTGCGCAACAAGACGCAGTTAAAGATGGTTGCACAGTCAACGTTACACCAATAACATCATGTGCCCAACCTTTAAGACAATCGATGGCCAATTTTGGAACCCCTGATGACTTTCTGCCTTTAACTGAAGCTTCCACACCCAGACAAGATACAAATATTGAACCTGTACCCTCAACATCCGGACTTTCTCGCGGTAGTTTAGGATTAGTGTCTCCATATGACATCAGTCCAGTACCAAACAAGAAAAGGAAATCATCTAATAGAGGAAGAAAAGCATCTGTTGCAGCAGTCATCACATCTTCACCTTACAAGAATGAGCTCATAGAAAAAAGCAAGAAGAAAGAGGGAAAAGAAAATAAATTGGCAAAGAACAAAAATCAAAAACAGAACGAGAAGAAATCAAAAGGGAAAAAGCCAAAAGAAAAGATTAAGCCTATGTCAGATTCAGATGATGACGAGATGATGCTGTTTGATACCGACAGAGAGCCCGATGCCTTGATAGGAAATACAGCTCCAGACTCTGAAGATTCGGAGTGTATTTTCTGTGGCATGCTGTTTTCGGATGATTCTCATGGGGAAACATGGGTCAAGTGCCTCATGTGTGGTCTCTGGGCACATAATGATTGCGCAGGACCAGAGTCTGACGCCTGGATTTGTGATTTTTGCAAATAATTTGTGACCCTTTCTATGTTATACCAAAGTTTCCAAAGAGTCTCATGTAAGTTAAGGTTAATTTTTGATGGTGTTTATAGTATTCCATATTTGGGGTACCTATTCCACATTTAGGTACCTTCATCATTATTTAGTTTTTTTTTAAATTCTTACTTAAAAGTAATCAATGTAACCAAAACTTGTTACAAAATAAAGCGCAAATATGTGATTGTTAATAATCACTACAAAAAGTTTTTTATTTATAACGTTTGTGCAAATTATGCGTAAAAAACAAAATGGTATTCCATATTTGGTCACTCTCCTCTAGTATTTAGACGACTGATACGCGAGAAAAGATATTGAGACTGGATTTTTATAACAATAGAATTTTACAGTTTATAAGCACTTAGGGCAAATGACATTTACATTAGTACTACTCGCTAGCGGCGGAGACAATTCAACAGCCTAGAAATTGTGTATTTTTTTTGTTTTTACCATTAGAACAATTCACAAAAAAAATATTTATACAATTTTTTAAACTGACATTATCTTATTAATAGGTACAGGATTCACATGCGCGTAATTAGCCGTTTTCGAGAGAATTTTCAATAAAAGTCAAATTCTTCTTGTGTTCTAACTTTTTTGTGGAGTTTCTATTACTTTAACGAAAATTCTAATTAATACAATAGGGGATCGGACAAATTTTCAGAAAGTGTTTTAAATTAATCTTCATGGATATTTATTCCCATAAAAAATACTATTTTATTTATTTATAGCCTTTTAGGTCCTCAAAATCATGTTTTATTGTTGTTTATTGTTTGTATATTGTTTGTTTGAAAATGCCGCCAAAACGCCACGATAGTTCATCTGAGAGCGCGTAACGTCATTTGTAGTCATATCATAACAAAACAGCTGCATTGGCATAAGACAAGATTGCCCACAAATGACGTCACGCACTGTGATTGGTGTTTCATAGATTTCATATAGATTAAAAATATTGTAAATAATAAAATTTTATTTCTTCATTTAAAAATATTTAAATGAATTATATTAAATTATTATTCTATAAATAATCGTAAAAAATTATATATTTTCTTTCTAAGTACATTTTAGATTTTAATCTGATTACTGACCGATCCCCTATTGGTTCTTCACATGTTTAAGTATAATATATATTTTTTTCAAAGCAATTGTGTTGTCTATTTCTTGTAACATCTTCATAAACAATGGATAGTATGGCTTTTGGCCTTGTAAAGGATAAAAATAAAGGATAAATGTACTCACAGGAATATCGGCTTATACGCGTGTTACTCAGCTGGCTCCGTTTTTCTCGCTTTCTCTTATCACACACTTCAAATACACATTAGATAAGATTACATAATCACAAAAATAACATTGATAGAACAATCACGGGAATATACGAGATAATACAATATAAAGACATTACAAACTTTAGTTCACCCGACGACCTTTTTTCCGAAAAGCACACCTTTTTTCCTTTTTATTAAGTGGCACCAGACGTCATATTTTTAGTATTTAGCGGGCGGCCGCTGCTTTTATTTGACCGGTGGTAGGGTGAATGCAGCCTTCGTTTGTCTCTCATTGTAGGTGGTTCAAGGTGTTATTCCCACATAGCAAGTCGTACCTTTTCTGATGAGACAGCAACAGCAGATATAGAAACTATGACTTTATTATTATATTTTTTAGTAATTCTTAGTGGCAGAGGTCTCCTCGACTTGCGTGGGGAGTACCAGAACACTGAAAGGATTTCGATGAAACTTTATATTAAGATAGTTTTGACGAGCCCGCTGGATGAGTAGTTAGGGAGCTTGCCTTAACGCTCTGTTCTAAGGTTCCCGGGTCCGATTCCCGGCAGTCAACTTTAAAAAATGAACTTTTCAAATTTGGCTCTGGTCTGGATCTGGAAAGTAGTGGCAGGGCACACTGCATTTCGCAGTTATTTGGGCAGCCTGTCTGGCGGCAGTAACCACCTCCATATAGAAGACCACCGTGAAATAACAGCACATGTGCTGTTGTGTTTCGGTGAGTGAATAAAGGATGCCAGAGCCCATTCCCCCCTCCTAATCCCTTATCCTTAATCCTGCTATAGTCGGCAGTGCACTTGTAGCAGCTTGGCAGCAGCTTTGGCGTTGCTTGTGTTATAGGCGACGGTAGCCACCTACCATCAAGTGGACCGTCAGCCTGTCTTCCGATTTAAAAAAAACAGAGTGGCCATAAAGGCTTTAATTTATAAAGAAATGAGGACGAAATCATGGGAAGAATAATTGTCGGTTAAATTAAAATCATACCTATAAGTATTTTAACTCGAAAGAAAAACGTGAAGTGAATTCGCAAAACAGAGTCATAGTAGTAACCAGCGTTTCGTAAACTCGAATCACGAAATCCACAAACTTGTCTTTCACAAGTCGCGAACTTACAAATGCTTGTTTTATTACATACACTTTTTACAGATAACACTGGCTGGCATCCGGCAAGAGTTGGTTATACGTGATACGATTCCTTCATTAACCTTCCTACGTATGCATCTATCGTTTTTATCTGGAAAAGCGTTTGAAAAACAAAAGAAGGCACTTATGGAACACTACAGCAATTAGAAACAAACAAGTTAGAACAGAATAGAATAGAACAAAGGAGATCAATCAGTATTGTATGGAGATCGGTCCATGAGTGTTTGGTATTTTCGTTTTATCAGTTGAAACTTGTACCATTAGCTAGAAATATTTTACTAGGAAAATATTTTGTAATTTGATAATTACAAAATGCTAGAGCCCATATTGTGTAATTATAATCATATTGTGTAATATTTTGTAATTATAATCATACTATTTATAAGTTTGAAAGTATTAAGAAAATCCAATTATTTTTTTATGTTATAACAACGGCAGATAGGTTTTTAAGAATAAAATGATATAAAACCTGGATTTTGGTTTCATTTTTTGATTATATATTTTTTTATGTTAAGTACGACAGACAGGCTGACGGTTCACTTGATGGTAGGCGGCTACCGTCGCCTATAACACAAGCAACGCCAAAGCTGCCGCAAGTGCGCTGCCGGCTACAGTAGAATTAAGGATAAGAGATTAGGAGAGGATAGGCAAATGGGCTCTGGTATCCCTTACTCACTCACCGAAAGACAACAGCACACTGCTGTTATCTCACTGTGGTCTTCTGTAAGGGGGTGGTTACTGTCGCCAGACGGGCCGTCCAAGAGACTGCGAAACGCAGTGTGCCCTTCCACTATAATTTGTTCCAAGTTTTTTAATTTTTGAATGTTATCCCCATTTACAAAATCTGAAATATTCACAGGAAATAATAAAACTGTTATTATCAAAATCTCCAAAGTAAAAGCCATTTTTTTAAGTTATGGCCTAATATTATCAGGCGATGTGCTTGTAGTTTATCTATTTGGTCACGCTTCCCGCTCCGCGAGTGTAATCATGTGCTGGAGTTTCTGAACTATGTGTGTGACGGGCCCATTACAATTTTCGCCGCCGGAGGACCAAGGGCTTGGTGATTCGCGAGGTAAGTGAGATATTCCTTCATTTCCTCGACATGTGCCACCAAAAAAAAAAAAACAGTCCATTTTTTACAATCGGAACAATAAACGTAGTTTGTGTAAAATTTGCAACCGTGCGAAGCCCGAACCGGATCGCTATTAATCTATATTATCGTAAAGTTTCACAAAAATCTATCAAGTAGTTTTCGTGTGATAAAGTAACGATCATCCATAAATCCTCAGAAACTTAAACAGTTATAACATTAGTAGGATACTACGACAACGCCACGAGTCTTTGCAAACAAGAGCGTATTAAAGAAACCCTTTATCCCACTTTATTCTATAAAATTAACAATCAAAAATACTATTTTCTCAAGCTATATCTTCATAAAGGATACTCCACGAAGAAAAGGGGCTCGTTTAATAAAAATTTAGATCCATTTAGACAACGCGATTCATATTCATGAATAGCAATTCTTCAGAAGGAGGAATAAATTATACGGAGATATTTTCTCGAAAGAAATTTGTTGGAAAAAAATTTTACTCGCGAAGCACGTTCTATGGTAATCATTTAAGAGACTTATCTCGCCACAAATGTCAACTAATCTATAATATACGACGATTTTTATTGACAAATCTATAGTATCAATAGCAAAGACATAGCAATAAGTGCAAAGGAATCTCAACTCTTTTTACGCAAGAATTAAGAATATTTAAAAATAGCTGGTGCCCGCGGCTTCGCCCGCGTGGCCTCAAACTGTAAAGGATTTTTTTTTTAATTAAATTTCCCATCAATATTTTTTTTTTATATTAAGATCGGCAGACAGGCTGACGGTCCACTTGATGGTAGGTGGCTACCGTCGCCTATAACATAAGAACGCCAAAGCTGCTGCAAGTGCGCTGCCGACTACAGTAGGATCAAGGATAAGGGGTTAGGAAGGGATAGGGAAATGGGCTCTAGCATCCATTATTCACTCTCCGAAATACAACAGCACACGTAGTGTTATTTCACGGTGGTCTTCTGTAAGGGGGTGGTTACTGCCGCCAGACGAGCTCCCCAAATGACTGCGAAACGTAGTGTGCCCTGCCACTATTTTCCAGATCCAGACCAAAGTCAAATGTGAAAAGGTCATTTTTTTTTTTCAAAGTTGACCCAGCCGGGAATCGAACCCGGGAACCCTAGAACAGAACGTTAAGGGAATCACCCTAACCACTCATCCAACGGGCTCGTCAATTCTTTTTTAAATTGAAAAAATTAATAAACAAAGAATAGTTAACAAATAAATTAGATGATTAAAGAAATCTATTCTTTGTGTAAAGATCGGCAGGCTATCTGACGGCCCACTTGATGGTAGATGATCACCGTCGCCTATAAACAAAAACAACGCTATAGGTTCAGGAAATTTGAACAACATCGAAACAAACATGGTGATATTTTTATTTTATTTATTTATTTACTAGCTGTCGCACGCGACTTCGTCCGCGTCTCTTTATAAAATATTATGTTAGTCGCTGATAATGTAGCTTTCTACAAGTGAATTTTTTTTTTAAATCGGTCCAGTATAGTCTTTGAGTTTATTCATTACAAACATACACAAATACCATACATATAAATATTTTCCCTTTATAATATTAAATTTAGATAAAAAGAAAAATCTTGTAATAATCGCATTTGAAAGCTAAGAAAATATTTTTTTAGAATTTCTTGTTTCTAATAAAGTCTTGGGTAGGGTTGCCAGATGATCGGGATTCGTCTGCATTGTCCCAACATTTCATTTGATATCCAGACTCCCGACAAAATACAAAATGTCCCAAAATTACGGCGCGGTTTCAAAATCATTTCTGTATAATGCTAATACTGTGAGAGTGTTTTAAATAGCTTTTAAATAAATTTTAGCCTTTTAAATAACTTGTATATCAAAGAGAAAAGTTGTATAACCATTGCTTTAATTAAAGCAGAATTAGACCGTATTTTGAATTTTAAATCTTTTCTGAACACTTTTCAGGGGTCAAAATTGTTGGATTCAGCTGAAATAGGATGCCAATTAAAAAATGTATAAAGTAATTATTGTAACGGACATAAGTTAATGA
Source organism: Bembecia ichneumoniformis (assembly GCA_910589475.2). NCBI lineage: Eukaryota > Metazoa > Arthropoda > Insecta > Lepidoptera > Sesiidae > Bembecia > Bembecia ichneumoniformis. Next base: position 3,430,919 of record OU342545.1, read on the forward strand.
TAAGTTACATAAATCACTCAATTATAAGTCAAAAATCACGCAATCTCCTAACGTGCAACAATTTATATAAACAGTCTATACACAGCACACTTATAATAATCTACTCACAAAAAAGTCTTATTAAAAAAAAATACGTCTAAATATTCATGAAAAATTAATAAACAAGGGCCTAAGATAATCTGTGAAGTGAGATTACTGATATTTTTTTTAGTTTTGTAATATATGTCATTTTGAAAATAAAACAAAAAACGATAAAGGTAACTTGGTGATTTTGTTCTATCGAGATAATTTCATTTTATAATGTTTTCTGTTGAAATTTCACTTTTATTTATAATGAATTAATCTATATATAAATATTTTCGGAAACGGACTTTGTATACTTAGACAAAATTCAAATCTAGAATTAGCTATTTCTATTTATACGCGCCCTTAAGACAAGATCAAGGAGTTGTTGTCTCTCAAAAGTAGAGATTATTTTAGGACAAAGTCTTCAGCCAATGGCGGTACTAAACAAAATTGAAATCCGTAATATTAGCGTTAAATTATTATAACAAATTGCTACCTCCCGGACGTCGGGCGAATAGACGATGTGTCTGCGAGCCAACGACGTGGAAACTTCTGATAACTTCACGTTCTTGAACTCGTCCCATACTTTATGGACTGTACTCAATAAGAGAATAGCTTTTCTTGTGATATCGACAGCCGTCGAGACTTCACTTTTAATGGATACAAATTATATCCAAGTAGGTACTTACCTACCGAACAGGAACAGTACCTACCATCAGAAGGTGTGGCTTGAGAATCTAATATGCCTCGACAGTTTGAACTTAAATATTCCAATTTATTAAAAAGCTGCGCCCTCTCATAAGTGCCAAGTTTTTGCCATAATTTTATTTTTGCCAAAATATCCTTGTTCCTCGAGATTCATGAATTATTTTTGTTTATTCGAGAGTTCGTTTAGATAGCGAAAATCGGAATTTGAGCTTTCCAGTATTAGATATAGCAGTAACTTAAAAAAATCTATAACCACAAACTAATAATTCAATTTATAATTTACACTAACCAATTTTCCAAATTTTTTAATAGAAAAACCAGTGGACGTCTATGATTGAGTTCTCATTGCATTTAACATACATAGGTACCATGTCGTCTGAAAAATTATGTTTGACAAGCGTACAAAACATATAGCTATACACTTTCATTATTGTAGAGTGTGTAAATAATAAAATTGTTGATTTTAAATATTTGGAATCAACTAGATGTCAGTTGATATGTTAACCAAAATTTAAGCATAACTATTGATTTGTTGGGCATATCGTCGTTGTTAAACTAAAATCTGTTATGTGGAAAAAGTGTACTTTTAAGATATTGACAAAAAACTTTCCTGAAAAATTTAAAAAAATATATTTTATTTGATACTTAGGGTTGTTATACGTAAACTTATTGGTCCTTTAGACATGAAAATTTAATAGTTTATTTTTTATTTTGATAATAGTGTAAATTTTGCACATAACGGATTCTAGTTTTTGCACATATGTATTAGTTCGACAAATAGTGCACATAAGTACTTACTTAGCAATTTTTTATACGATAGATAAGGCAGTGAACTATTCACTAAGTACCAAAATGTTGGAACCTCACAAAAGTGCAGGTAGCACTTTTGTGAGCACTTAGTCACAAAATTTTGGTTTGACGACGATATATTATGTAAAATAATTAATCATTTTAATATAATTGGGTTATTGTACTTGCTGTTCAATATTGTATAAATCAATATTGTATAATTGCTGCCATCTGTGTAGTTCTGTATATAAAAAAATAAAACACCACGCCATTCGCTTCTCGTGAGCCAAATAGCTCATTGTTTTAATTTGGAAGCTGGAAAATCCTCAACTAATGCGTAAAACAGGTCGCAATATCAATTTAAAATAAATTATAGAACAGGCATTTTGAATGGTAAAATTATACGCCTATTTGAGTTACGAAATTTTTACTATTAAAATTATTTGGAATTTTTACAAAATTATTGAAATATAAGATGTGGCTAAGTAGCTTTTGTAAATGTAAGCGAGGCTTGCCTATTACGTAAGTTTGACTTACCTAGTTAAAAGTTTTGAGAAATTAATCCAAATGAAATTGACATTATAATAGGGGATCGGACAGTAATCAGATTAAAATCTAAAATGTACTTAGAAAGAAAATATATAATTTTTTACGATTATTTATCGAATAATAATTTAATATAATTCATTTAAATATTTTTAAATGAAGAAATAAAATTTTACTATTTACAATATTTTTAATCTATACTGAAACACCGATCACAGTGCGTGACGTCATTTGTGGGCAATCTTTGTCTTATGCCAATGCAGCTGTTTTGTTATGATATGACCACAAATGACGTTACGCGCTCTGAGATGAACTATCGTGGCGTTTTGGCGGCATTTTCAAACAAACAATATTAAAACATGATTTTGAGTACCTAAAAGGCTATAAATAAATAAAATAGTATTTTTTATGGGAATAAATATCCATAAAGATTAATTTAAAACACTTTCTGAAAATTTGTCCGATCCCCTAGTCTGAAAAAACAATTCCTTTTGATTTTTAATAGCAACATCGTTGTTACGAAAAAATAAAAGTACATGTATTTTACCATTTTAGAACCTACATCAAGTGGGCAATTTAAGGTCAAAATTACACAAGTAAACGCAAGTGATATTTTTATTTGAAAATAAACCAGTTTTTTTACAAACACCATAAGACCAAATGAAAATTACCAATTTTACATTAGAAAAAACAATTCGCTGAGAACAATAAACCATAATCAGCATTACAAATATCCTTAACCTTAAGGCTTAAGGCAAGGAATTTCTAAAAAATCAAAAAATGTGAAATAGTGTTTTATTCCGAAAGGTCGTGATCTGCCCTATCTATAACTCCACTATTTACGGGACACCTGTATATGTAAATAACTTCTTATATTTCTTTTTATGTATATACATAAAATTGATTCAACGATGTAATAAAGGGCACATGATAGCCTTAAATAATTGAACTTGCCATACAAAATTGATTCAATTAACAACCAAGCATTTAAAGTAAAATATGCAAAAGGACTTTGGTTCTGTATGAGGGACTGCAGTCTTCATAACCGACATATAACCGACCTCTAAATTTTATCTAATTGATCTTTTAATATAATAATTATTCTAGTGATATCTACTCCCAACCAATCACAGGGCCTGTGCTAGATATTCCGTGCCCAGTAGACCTGACTGCGCGTATACATTTTTTAAAGTAAATTTAAGGACCTAAATATGAGAGGTAAAAATTAAATAAAAATGTAAATAGAATAACGTTACGAGCTTTCGAATGGACGAATCCTGGAAATTTAAAAGTTTTTACCTAAGAAAGTTGGCAGGTATAGTTTAATAATTTAAAAGTAACGAAAACATTATATTTGAAGTAGGGTCTCAACTTTACACAACAATTACCTTAAGTATGTTAGGCACTACAATTGATCTTGATACTATTTAATACTAGTTGATATAATACTATTCGGTAGGTATAGCGCATGTTAAGATCAGCAGACAGGCTGACGATCCACTGAATGGTAGGTAGGTGGTTACCGTCGCCTATAACACAAGCAACGCCACAGCTGCTCCAAGTGCGCTGCAGACTACAGTAGGATTAAGGATAAGGGATTGAGGGTGAGGGCACTCACCGAAATACAACAGCACACATGCTGTTATTTCACGGTGGTGTTCTGTAAGGGGGTGGTTACTGCCGCCAGACGGGTTGCCCAAATGACTGCGAAAAGCGGTGTGCCCCGTTTTGTTTGTAAACCGATTGGAATGAAACAAACACTAAATGTTACGGGCTGCTGACGGTCCACTTGATGGTAGGTGGCTACCGTCGCCTGTAACACAAGCAACACCAAAGTTGCTGCAAGTGTGCTGCCGACTAGAGTAGGGATTTGGGAGGGAATAGGGAAATGCTACAATACCTGCATTCAAATAGGTCCGAGATTAGCGTGCACAAACGCATAAACAGACAAAAAATCTAAAAACTATTTTTTTTTTCACCTCGGTAACATAAGTACGTGTACAAATTGTTTTTTTGAAAAAATATTTATAGTACAGACATGGCTCGTTTACGATTTTATTATATGTATAGTTGTTCCTACAAATCTCACACCTAAATCAAAAAGACCTACCGTAAGATGAGGCTATTTGGAATTATTGGGGCTATTTGGAATATTCCAATTCTAAGTTTGCGACGCAAATATTTATTTTACTGGTAATGGTAGGAAAGTAGTTTCACCTGTGGCAACACTAACATATCTTGTCAAACATAACTTACTTATAACGCGTTGTGCAGAGGTTCAGTTCGTTTGAGAAAAATTCCCTCGAAAATTAGAATTTTAGTGTCTGTCCTACTTTCAAGTGCAACTATTACAGTAACGAGGTAAGTGATCTAACGTATTATCCATAAGTAACTTTATTTCCTCGTGATTTCAAGCAGTTATTTGAAGTTTTTCTAGCTGTCCTTGAACGGCCATTATCACGCGTTTTTTGAGATGGGGCTATTTGAAACAGCATTTGGGGCTATTTGGAACATCATCAAACATGGGGATATTTGGAACACCCGTTTCAAATAACCCCACAAACATATAATCCTTAAGGGTGAGTCGATTGTTTTGTAACAATAAAAGTAGCATACCTATTTCGTTTCTTGCAGGATACAATGCGTGTATATAAACGGAAAAACAGACATGTGAGAAATGGAAAAACTTTTATACCTTACAATAGCTATACACCAGAGGATTTAATAAAGCAGTGTCAGTTATAAGAGAAGGAAAAATGACACTAAATGACACCTCAAAATTATACAAAATCCCAAAAGCCACACTATCCAGGAAATGGAGAAATCTTTCGAGACAAGAAAAAGCGGGCCATCCTACATTATTTAGTCATCGAAGAGAAAGCCTTTATGAACAAAATAAGAAAAAAAGTTTACTCCCTAAATGATAACATGCCGGGATCGGACTGAGCGAGATACTTCTTATTACGACATAAAGATGAAATTTCCAATCGGACATCAACAAACATTTCAACTGGACGCAAACAGTGGATGGTGTAGATCCATCCCGTATCATCAATTATGAGAGACAAATCTGTCAGATGACCCCGGGAACAAAAAATACATTTACAAAAGGGGCGTGAAATACCCGAAACGAGTCATGAACTCATCTAAGACTGCTATCTCACTGATGTTCTCTGCTACAGCCAGTGGAATTCTACTCCCTACTTATGTAGTATACAAAGCAGAGCACCTGTGGGACACTTGGTATGAAGGAGGCCCAAAAAATACCCATTACAATCGATCTAAAAGTGGTTGGTTCGACCATGTCTGCTTTGAAGACTGGTTCAACTCAATTATTGTGCCCTATGCCAAAAAACAAAATTTTCAACATTTACATATATTTCTCTAATATCATTTATTCTTTAATTCTTTGATACCGTCATCATGACTATTGTTGTGGAGGCGGTAGCGTTGCTAGTATTAAGAGTGACGGCAGTCACCTATCATTAAAGTGGAGCGTCAGCCTGCCCGCCTGCACTTGAAACGAAAAATTTTAAAGTTTTTGAAGTGAATTTTTATAAAAAGTAATAGCCCAGTCGAGAAGATTCGAATCCCTCTGGCCTGCAGCCCTAGCTTTTTCAATTTAATAAATTAGAAATAATATTCTAATAAAATAAGGAAAAGAAAACATTCTAAAGAAATCTGCTTATCCCATAGTATTGCCAAGCTACAGTGATCTTAACCCGACAACCGGTGAAGATTTCAAAGTCCAAATCTACTATGCCCATATTGAGGGGTTTTTTAGTGAGTAGAAATCCCACATAACCCATGTTCATTTGCATTGCATGCGGCATTTGTTCGTAAGGTATCTTATGAAGATTTCTCCCCTTGTACAAAAAAAAATCAGATCTTAACATTTAGATGGTGGTCAGGTTATACCTCCACTCATTGAAGGCAAGCCCATACCCAGCAGTGGAAAATTATAGTATAATACAAATAATGAACATTATTTGAACATATCAACCTCATTAAATTCTGTCAGTCTCTAAATACTTAAAGTTAGATGGAACTGTTTATTTAGCTGGAATTCGAAGCTAGATGTTTCTGAATACAGTATTACTCCAGTCATTATATCGAAAAAAAGACAAAGAAATCAAAATGAACATAAAAAGCTGATTTTTGGATATTGTGTGTGGAGGGAAAAATGCTTATGACCTAAATTGTAGAGCATAAAAAAAGCAACAAAAAATATATTATCAAAATTTTCGTATCATGAAAGAGAGCCGAGTTATCGCAAGAAATAAAAATTTACCGCTTTTTCAAGATGGCGGCGAAAGCTCCTAGGAAATCTCGGTCGACAAGTTAAGCTTTTCTAAGCCCCCCTCCACACAATATCCAAAAATCAGCTTTTTTTATTTGAAACATCTATAGGCGCGGGTGAAACTGATTGATAGCCTGGCGACGCAGTCCGTGGCGACCCGTCACCACGCTATACGATGGTGTATACATATACAGTCTATGCGTAGGCGTGGCGACGCGTGCCGTGGTGATTGTTGGTGGTTGTTGCAACTTGAAATAAATATTTAAATTTTTATTCAATAAAAATAAACGTTAAATAAATAAATAAACAGTCATCATTTTATTTCACTCAATGTTTCACAACTACCAGGCGTCCCATGACGGCTCATTTTTTTTATGTTCATTTTTGTTTTGAAATGTATATAATGACTGGACTATATATCTTTAGAACTGATTGATGAACAAAATTTTAAAGTTCTATTTGATATCCATGCAAGTATTAAAACTTTCGAGTGATCGATGCATTATTCGCCAGAATCCTTACAGTGATTCGGTGACGTTTCCGGTGAAATCTTGAATGGCATCGAATTTATTTGCACCGAACATCTGGTTAAATTCCCCAACTCGGCTTCAAATAATATATCGTTAATTGCTTTCTTCGCAAACACTCTTTGAGAATAATCCAAGCGGCTGAGGATCTCTGCCCATTCAAATGCGATATAGTTGTTACTGTTTTTGGCTGGGATGATTATCTCTGGAGATTCCTGATGAACAACATATGACCCAACCACCTCTTCTTGCTCTTCTTGTACCTCACATTTAACTTGCTTATTTTTCTTCGATACGGGAATATATTCGATATCTGCTTCGTCAAATCCATTATCCTGTAATAAAACAATAGCTAATTATAATCATTTTGTGCATATTCAGCGCAAATAAAAAAAGACGGGGCAAAGGCTCATGCATATACAGGGTGACCCAGCATCGACGGATCAAGTGGGGTGTGGTGGTAAAGGGGCCTAATACCTATCCAATGGACCCCCATGTATGTTCAGCGATTATTCAGCTTTTTGTGCTGCTTTTATGTAACTCCGAACAATTTCTTTTATTGTGGAGTAATCCATTATTACTAAAGCTATAATTTATTTTTATTCTTATAGCCTGATACTATATAGCTAATAATAATCGCTGAACAAACATAGGGGTCCATTGGATAGGTATTGGGCCCCTCTACCACCACACCCCACTTGATCCATCGACGCTGGGTCACGCTGTATATAACCCGATTAAATATAAATGGAAAAGTGATCGGAGGTCTGTTGAGTTTTTTTCTCATTGTAAAAAAAAATTTGAAATAAAAGTTAAAATAAAAATTTAATTCGTTTGGAAGCAGTAACTATTCCATTACTTATAATAAAGATTTCATTTATTCATTCTTTAACATGTTGTTATTTGGTGAGTGAGTAAGGGATACCAGCAAGTGGACCGTCAGCCTGCCTGACAACTTTAACGTTAAAAAAATGTAAAAAAAACTAAAGGATGTAAGATATCGAGTTAGAACTCTAAGAGGATTATTTAAATCCACATTATAGGTTTTTTTTATTCTTAGACGGGTATAATTGGCCAGTATAAGTTACTATTTAGTGTTTTTATAGTTAAAAATAGAAATAAAAAAAAAAACATATTCAAGAAAAATAAAGTCATTTCAAGATTCTTTAAAATTAACCACTATATAGTTTTATCATGATAACATGAAAAACAAAGATAAAACAAATAAAGCAATTAAGTTTCTAAATAAGAATTAAGATAAGGTAGAATTTGAAACACTACCTAGTAGCAAAGCACATTAGATTCCTCTGTAATAAACAAAGTATTAACGAGCCCGTTGGATGAGTGGTTAGGGTGCTTGCCTTAACGCTCTGTTCTAGGGTTCCCGGGTTCGATTCACAGCAGGGTCAACTTTGAAAAATCAACTTTTCAAATTTGGCTCTGCTCTGGATTTGGAAAGTAGTAGCAGGGCACACTGCGTTTTTGCAGTAATTTGGACGGCCCGTCTGGCGGCAGTAACCACCCCCGTACAGAAGACCACTGTGAAATAACAGCACTTGTGCTGTTGTGTTTCGGTGAGTGAGTAAAACTTTGTGTGTGACAATACACTTTTTTATTAATTTAAATACGATTTTTGAACATTTTTACTCTGTTGTTAAAATGATTTTTTTATCAATTTTCTAGTGTTATTTCATCGTACTAACGAGGTATCTCACTGAACTTAATGAACACAAAAGTACACAGTATGAAAACGAGCAATATATGAACTGAATAAAAAAATCTCACAATATACAGTTAAGGCAAAAAAATGCATTTAAAGAAATTTATGCATCTATGGCCATTAATATAATATGAGTTGAGGCTTAATTTCTTATTTAATAAAAAAGTTTTACTCATTTCTACCTATATACAATTATTAGCTTATCATATAATAAATAAATAAATAATTATTGCAAAACATAATATGAGATGTCAAGCCCATTTCCCTATCTACTCCTAATCACTCATCCTTAATCCTACTGTAGTCAGCAGCCTACAGCCTTAATAAGTACCTATACCTACAGTCTAAAAAGATGTAGGTAACATGACAATATTGTACCTATGTCATAAATTATTTAGACTTTAGAGGTAGGTAAATAGATACCTAAGTGGATGAACCGCTACTCACCTGTACTGGTTGATCAAACTTATCAAAAAATCGAAGATGATCAAATTTCCAACTCTGTCTCATATTTTTCTTATGTGATTCTGTTTCGTGTGATTCAAATAATAAAGTTTTTCTTAATTCTCGTCGATAATTGGAGCGTAGTGTGTTAATTTTTTTTCTAACGTCTTTAATTGTAGCCAAAGGGTTGATTCTTTTGTAAATAATTAGCAATTCTTCGAGGGCTTCGTGTCTTTTATATTTGTTTGTGTAATGTCTATGGGTTTTATTCCAAAGTACTGGCAACGCTTCTAGAGTAATGATAAAATCTTTCTCTGGTTCAAAGGGTTGCAACATGTAATGAATATCAACTTCTTCCCCGACATTACGTACATCATGGTCATTCATAATACCCACCTAGTACTAGTAGTGTAAGTAGAATTGTAAATACGCAACCAGTATATACGCAAAGCGGTGTGAATGAGATACAGATAACATGAAAAAATTGAACTAATAAAGTTTATTTATGTTAACTTTTCCATTTATCGTCATACATAAGCATCGCAGCATTTACTCATTACTGTTCTGTCCTGTGGTAAGGACATGAATAGTTGTTGATTACACAATCAGACAATCACAGTCCTAGGCTGTTTATTGTTGTTATTCTTCCAGCCTTGATAAGATGCAGAAAGTTTTTCGTCAATCATCAATCCAATCAGTCTATCAATTTTAAATATTTCACACACAAACACACCAACGCCACGCCAAAACGAGACACAAAGTTCCCAATTCCCAACCAACATGCACCAAGCCACAAAACTTGCAATTATATTACTTTACTCTATGCTTGCAATCAATTGACTTTGACAGTCTGACAATGGCAAACTTAATGTCGCCTACAGACTAATACAACATCTTTGTTTATTACGGTGCTATATAAATTTAATTCATTTTGTGAGAAGTTTATAATTTAAGACAATTGAATTTGACATTGAATAATACATTATGACAATTTACAGAAATCAAATTTTATATGCCGTAAACTAGGACTGATTTTGATGTAAATTGGATTTATGTAATTACCAGACTTATTATTAAATTTAAGTATATGGGTACTTACTTGTGAAAGAAAGTATTTTTTTCTTTAATAAAATGAAATTATAAAAAAAATTGAAAATTTGTTTCTTGTCCACATTTAATTTTGTCGAAAATCATAAGTAGGTAAGGGAAGCCTTGTTGTGAATATAACAGATAATAATGTTCTACTGTTCTCATACTTTTCAATGTATCAAAGAGTATATAATTATAATCACTACGTTTTACAATGTATCGACTTCACAGGAAAGGGATACATTGAAAAGTCCGCTTAAATTATCCGCTTAATCGATGGTATTATTCTAAATAATTTTCTACTTTGGTGGTTTAAATTTTAAGACAAATATTTTTTATTAACATTTACACTATAATATTTAAATGATGGTTTTGTGAGTATATATATGTATATGTAGAAACACGATTAGAGTCCCCGGCATCATCGGTCCCGAAAGGACACGACCAGGATTCTTCGTATCATTGGTCTCCACACTTGATCACAGATAGGCGCGAATATTTGATCCATATTTGATCACGTTAGGTCACGCGCTGCAATTCCAAACAAAACGCCACAATCGGCACAAAATAAGTCCTCGATCGCATTGTCCACCAGCCAATCACACCAAATCAGATAACACTCCACCAAACACGTAGCACCAGTCCCTTGATGTCAACCGATTGCCTTCCCGTGAGGTACTCCCCGGCCGATGTGCCTCTGCGCTAGCGCTCGGTGTTGTGTCCGAGTCAACGACAATGACATTCCGATCCCGCTGTCCAGTTGACAAATGACAGTTGTCAGTGCTGTTCACTCCCGCAAATCAAAAGCGCCGACACGGCCAGACTGACATGCGCACGCCCTCGTGCGCCTCTCGTCTCCGCCTCGATCCACGTTCGGTTAATATGCAAACAAAGAAAACAAACTATCTGGCTCACCACATTCATTATGCTCGTCCTATCCTGACCAACTAGATACAACTTCACACATATGCACTCACGCGCCATGTTGCGTTGAGGGCTGGTCGAAAGTGCCTAGCACGCGCGGTCCACGCCCCATGCTGTGTTGAGGGTCGGTTGCTGGAGTTAATATGATCCTTACAATCAAAAACCCCATCTGTTTTAAGATTCCACAAGAGTATCACAGCTTGTACACGCTGGTCTAGACCGTCATTTACTAAAAGAAATGAGATCCCCACAGCTGTCTATCACTGAACTAGATCATCGCCCACACAAGCAGGTGAGATCCCTACAGGTTTCATTAAACAACAACTTGCTGGACCAGATCGTCACCCACAAAAGCAGGTGAGATCTCTACAGCTTTCATTAAACAACAACTTGCTGGACCAGATCGTCACCTACAAAAGCAGGTGAGATCTCTACAGCTTTCATTAAACAACAACTTGCTGGACCAGATCGTCACCCACAAAAGCAGGTGAGATATCTACAGCTTTCATGAAACAACAACTTGCTGGACCAGATCGTCACCCACAAAAGCAGGTGAGATCTCTACAGCTTTCATGAAACAACAACTTGCTGGACCAGATCGTCACCCACAAAAGCAGGTGAGATCTCTACAGCTTTCATGAAACAACAACTTGCTGGACCAGATCGTCACCCACAAAAGCAGGTGAGATCTCTACAGCTTTCATGAAACAAGAACTTGCTGGACCAGATCGTCACCCACAAAAGCAGGTGAGATCTCTACAGCTTTCATGAAACAACAACTTGCTGGACCAGATCGTCACCCACAAAAGCAGGTGAGATCTCTACAGCTTTCATGAAACAAGAACTTGCTGGACCAGATCGTCACCCACAAAAGCAGGTGAGATCTCTACAGCTTTCATGAAACAACAACTTGCTGGACCAGATCGTCACCCACAAAAGCAGGTGAGATCTCTACAGCTTTCATTAAACAACAACTTGCTGGACCAGATCGTCACCCACAAAAGCAGGTGAGATCTCTACAGCCTCCATCAAACAACAAATGGAACTCTCTCATAACAGTTAAAAAGAGCAAGCAGATAAAGCTTCCTCGGAATCTATGGATAGGGCCTCTTCGGAATCAACCGATAGTGTTCCCAAACCATTAATTAAAGGTTCCCCAGAATTAGTACGTCGGCAACTGCTACAATGCGAGAGCCCGAAGGCTCTCCAAGTTTCTCTCTCTCTCTCTCTCTTTTTTTTTTTTTTTTTTTTCGGTCAAGAAGAAAACGAGTACTGGTAATAACTGATAATATTAACTAAAGCAGGGGTCTCTTAACTCGTAAGTATAGTAACGACAAGCGTTCGATATGAGGTCACTAGAAGTACAGTATTTAAATAAGAAAAACAATCAGGTCGTATTACATCCGCTTGCAATAATTAACGACCCCTGTCCATAACACATTTACATTCCACTACACTGATACGGGATGGGCGTCGCTGAACAATGCGCAATTCATCAAAAAAAGGCGTATTTATAACTGTCCGGTAGCTACACTGCGTTTAGAAACCTCTTTAGCAAGCAACAATACTCTCTGCGGTTATCCAACAATCAGAATTTAGAACTATCGGAGTGCAATTAACAACCACTCTTACAGGACTACTAATCTTTCCAAGTCTAATCTCACTTTTGGGTTCGTTTGGGTGTGATAACTCACATTCTAGTACTTTAAGTCCATCTAGAAACAAAACACGGTCTATCCCCCGCTTCACATTAAAATTTTTAAGAGAATTATTCTCGCATAACAATAACTGGCATTAAAATTTTTAAGATAATTATTCTCGCATAACAATAACTGGGTGGGTAGATCGAATTAGAAGTAACAACAGATCTACATGAAATAAAACCTCAATTAAATAACTCTCATTTAAACAGCTGATAAGATTTTTACTATTTTTTTTTTTTTGTTCCAGTGTTGTAGGTAGGCTTAGTAAAACTGCGCGATTAGCAAGGCCAGCCAACGTTACAACATCATAATGTCGATTTTCGCCCAACTTATGGGCTGTGCTCTCTACCCCAAAATGAAAACGACTCACCGTTATTATTCACGAGGATCAACCTCACTGCATAGGTTAAAGCCATCGAACCAAAAGCGACGACTTCTCGAAGTCGTCATTGCGCTCGGACCCAACAAGCCGCCAACAGGGGTCCCACAGCACCTCCACTCCGAGTCGCGGCCGCCTCGCGACGATCCATTGACCATGCGGGTCTTGTTGCAAAAAGAGCAGATCCTGCCCGACTTGTCCAGGATGGGCTGCTGCTGCAACATCTTTATATTTTTTTTTGCACGGTCATCTGCAACTCCTTGTAACGGTCCCTCTGAGAGGCACAGGTCCATGGCGCTGCACCAAGCCCACGCATCGACGTCGGCAGCCTCAAGGTTGAAGTCTGACAACTTTAAATTCACTCGTCGTAACCGGATCCTTTATGGCTTCGATAAAACTGACGATTTTCCATCACACTGCACCACATGATTGCGTAGTTTTAATTTTCATAGCAGTGCCCGTGAGACAATCCCACTTCTGATGTAGAAACACGATTAGAGTCCCCGGCATCATCGGTCCCGAAAGGACACGACCAGGATTCTTCGTATCATTGGTCTCCACACTTGATCACAGATAGGCGCGAATATTTGATCCATATTTGATCACGTTAGGTCACGCGCTGCAATTCCAAACAAAACGCCACAATCGGCACAAAATAAGTCCTCGATCGCATTGTCCACCAGCCAATCACACCAAATCAGATAACACTCCACCAAACACGTAGCACCAGTCCCTTGATGTCAACCGATTGCCTTCCCGTGAGGTACTCCCCGGCCGATGTGCCTCTGCGCTAGCGCTCGGTGTTGTGTCCGAGTCAACGACAATGACATTCCGATCCCGCTGTCCAGTTGACAAATGACAGTTGTCAGTGCTGTTCACTCCCGCAAATCAAAAGCGCCGACATATATATATACTGTGATCTTGCGCCTTGGTCTTGCGTAATCACTGTAGTATCCTAAACTCATACTAGACTACTAGAGCCACACCACAGAGCCTCTGATCCAGTGCTGCCAATCGCGGGGAATTTCCCCGAATAACGGGGAATGAGAGGTTATCGCGGGGAGCGTGAGGGGATTGCATTGAATCGGGGAATTTCGGGGAATAGAAAATTAAATATTGCTTTTCTTTTATTTATGATTCATAATCATATAATTAAAATTTATGTCATATATTCTGGATTTATTAACAACATTTAATATAATGTTAAATAAATACATTAATTAAAACCTAAAGTTGAAAAACTGTTCCAAACTCTTAGCTCCAATTATTTGCCCTTTGTTCGCTCCCAATCCAATATATTTCTGATTAACTTCGGGGATCCTAGTAATGTCGTACCATTAGAAGAAATATACCAATAGAACTAATATGCAACAAGCAAGGACATGGCAACATTGGCAATTATGTACTTAGTTATATTTTATTATATGCTTATAGAGTAATTGTAAAATAAGCCATTTTTATTTAATCTTATAATTTTACACCTTCATTAGGTGCAATAAAATTTATAATGCCGTTATTTTGTTTCGCTTTAGGACTTATTTTTTTGTGTAAATTGTGTTGTAATAATGTCATATCAGCGTAAGTTGTGTTAATACTGTATATTGATTTATTTTTTCTTTTTTTTAACGTTACAGTTTCTTAATTTGCATATTTATATTTGTACCTATCTATCTATATTCGTCTTTTTCATAAGAGTAGGTAATTTTTTCCTTTTGTACCTAATTCTGTATTCTGTGCTTACTGTAAGCTAATAAATAAACGTTAATAGTAAAGTTTTTATTGTACCTAACTACCTAATATAAAAGAAAAGACAATGCGGGGATTTTTCGGGGAAATGGTCAATTAACAGCGGGTAATTTCGGGGAATTAAACCGTTTGTAGCGGGGATCCTATAAAATTATGTTGGCAACACTGCTCTGATCTTCTCTCTTTCTCTAGCTACACACAGCAATAATGCATGGATGGCATTATTATAAGAAGAAATTGTATTTCAATTCCGTTTAACAAATAAAATGGCTATTGGAGTTGATACATCAAAATGGAAGCCAAGAAAAATGAATGGCACACCTGCCGGGAAATTTAGACATTACATTGCAGGAGGTATAGTCACTGTTGGAGCTCTTATAGGTGTAATTTTTCAGTAAGTAGAAGTACATAACATCAAATGCTAGCTGATTTTTTATCAGCAACTAATAACACTATGGACCATGAAATAACTGTTTTGAATTACTAGATTGTCTGGATAATGAAACTTTCACGCCATTGTTATAAACCAAGACTGGTATTATGGTAAATAAGCATATATACTTATTTCTTTATTTGTAGATATGTATTTATAGGATGAAAGTACAGAAAATTTAGGACATGTTTCAACGTTACTATTTGCTTTAAATGTGAGGAAGGATATTTATCGATCTCTTATATTTAATTTCATTTAATAATAAACTTTAAAACTGCTAGAGCACACTGCATTTTACCATCAAACTGGGCAGTCCATCTATTAGAGAAGAAACAATCTTCTGTTGTATTTCGCTATCTCAGCCTGAAGAATCGGATCATAAATTTTTAGCCCGTTTTATGTCTGCCCGGTCATTGGTGCCATAGATTTAGGACCTTGGTTTTAGGAAGATAGATATTTGGCTCAAGTATACAATTCCTCTGCCCTATTAGTTTCTTTAGCTTGAAGGCATATAAGTGTTAGCATAATGAAGCATTTGAGAACATGCATGGCGACATCCCAACTACTGTTTGTCATACTAGACTTTTAAAATAATATGATTGTTTTTTGTTTCAGCTGTACTAGACTTTCAACAAATATTAGAAAAAAAATAGAAGTGTATTATGAAGATCCTATTGAAGTTATAGAGAGAAAACTAATAATTGCACAAGGGTTAAGACCCAGGACTGGTGACACTTTACGTAAATATTTGAAAGAAGAGGCAAGGATTGATCGACCTGATGCCTAATTAATAGTATGAAATCATTGTTTAGGTATGTTTTTTAGTTGCATTTTATTGTGTTTTTAATAAAAAAGGAATTATATATGAGTTATATATTAGTTTTATTTGTTCCCAGTGATTCTAAGTGTCAAGTTGTAAGCAAATATTTTCAAAGCACTACTGCTATGGATGATAGTTTATTGGATTTTCAGGAGAAGAAAGAACTTAATCTTCCAAAAAAAGGTCCTAGGTCTAATTCCAATGCAAAAGTTAAATTAAAAAAGAAATTAGGCCAGAAAGACATACGAGATGCCATAAAAGGTAAATGTAATGATTTAACAGCTTACACAAAAATATTTGACAAGAATTGTAAAAGTGACTGTGTTGATATTGATTCAGAAGAATTACAGCTAGCTATAGCATTAACTAGATCCCTACAGAAGAATTTACCTGATGGAAATAAGGATTCTGATGATTTCATTTCACAAGCAAGTAAAATCAGATCAACTTTACTTGAGTATGGTTTCAGAGCTCCCAAAGTAAACAAAGCTCCAACACCCGTAAAAAGAGTTCTTAAAAAACGTAAGAAAAATTATAAACTCCTTTCCATCACTGATGAGGAGAGAAAACAAATTATAACTGACAGATATTCGCAGGTCTTATTCCAAAATTTAAATAGCTCAGATGCTAGTACAAAAACTGTACAGAAAGATCTGTCTGATGTACCATTTTATTTTGTAGGAACCAATATTCTATACAACAACATTAGAGATGATCGAATTTTCTTTATTGAAGGTTTAATAGAGAAATCAACAAACACTGCAGGTTGTCTATTAAAAGATTGGTCTAAAATACCAGGACGACCTATTAGTCCATGTCCTGAAAATCTAGATGTAAATTTTAAAAATATTAAGTGTTCTCAAGACAAATTAGATACTATACTAAGAGGATCATTGTTATGTGCTAAAAATATTATTAAAAGTTGCCCATTAATAGAAAACGGAGATTCTGATAGTGTAATCAGTAAATCTAACACAACAATTAAAGTTGATCTAAACATTTCTCAAGACACTATTGAAAATAAGTGTTCTCCCAAGGTACATAATATGGATCAGAACTCTCAGAACAATTCTGAAGCAATGCAATCTCAACAATATAGATGTGTCTCGCCAGATATGTTTGAAGACGATGAAGTCATTTCAATAATTGACAGTCCTGGAAAAATAAAAAGAACACTAGTACGTCATTCAAAAATCAACACTGAAGATATGAATTTAACTGAATGTGTACCTTCTATTTTTGTGGACGACAAGCCCATAGCAAGCGATCTTATGGAATTAACTGGTTGTTGTGGACCAAAATCGCAATCTGTGAATACAAACAGTGAATATAAAATTAACTTGACTCCAAGTTGTTGTCTGAATGTTGAGGTAACATCACCATTAACTTCATTTGAAGACCGTAATGAAAAAAAAGGTTTTGAAAATGTCGACTTAACACAGTCTTCCGATGAAGATACTTTACCGCTTGTTCACATAAGTGGTAGTATTAATAAAAAACCTTACTTAATTAATGTAAATGATAATACGTCGAATGGTAATGAAAATAATAAGGAAACTTCTTCAGGAAAAACTAGTAGTGAAATGGACTTTACAGAAAAGGAAGAATTAATGCAAGAACACAAGCAAAATATTGAAAAAGAAAACCGCTCAAGTGATGTTTCTATTGAAGAATATGTATATGTGCATTCCGATGAAAGTATAAATGAAAAAGCATCTATATTAAGTGGAAATAGTGTGCCTGTTATTGATGAAGCAAGTGACAATTGTAAAATTGATTTAACTCAGTCATCCAATGAAGAAACATTAGTGCATGAATGTTATGAAACTGAGAATATTGAAAAGCAACAGGATGACCCAAGTTATTTCTCGAATGTAAACAATTCATGTTTAGAGGATGTAAATCTTTCAAAACATGTATCAGATTACACCAAGTCACAAAATATGGAGACAATCAATGATTGTAGCAATAAGAGTGGTGCAACTAATTTAAAATCAAATACTGGAGACATTTTAAGTCAAAATTCAGTAGTTTTCGAAATATCTGACACTGAATTAAATTATTCCATCCAAAAATCCAAGCAAGACAATTTTAATTTCGGTGTCGAATCTATTTTACATGACCTTTCGAATGATCAAAATTACAAAAACTCTTCTGAAAGTGATAATTGTTGTAAAGATGACGATAGCTATTTACCTGAGGTTCAAGTTAAACCGAAAACGAGTCCTTTTAAATCCAAGAAAGATGAAATTCAATTGAAATCGTCAAATTCTAAGGAGAGTACTCCTTTGAGAAGAAATTTAACTGATGTTCGTCATGTGGAAACTCCTACCAATAGTAAATACTTAATAAAAAGTGATCAAGTGACCCCTATACAAGATTACGCTTCAATGACTACTCCTGACAGAAATAAAGAATTAGACAAATATGGATTAAAACCATTAAAAAGGAAAAGAGGTATGTTAATTTTATTATTTTTACACACTGCCCGTAGTTATAATTATATTGGGCGCACTAAAAGTTAATAAGAAAATGTTACTATGAATGGTCAAAAATGAATTTATTGTTTCTCAAAATATTCTCCATTAGCGATTTTTTTTTTCTTCTAGTATCTGCAATCGGTATGCACCATAAGCAGATTTGTTGCTATTTAGTATAGTGGGTCGAGTCTGCCTTCCAATGAAGGCATCTACTCATAAATTATTGACTTGATTAGCAAGGCGAAATATCCTTGCGTTTTAATCCTTTGAATTAGCTTCTTTGTATCAGTTCGGCTGCAAGTATATTGGGATGTTTTTCCAGCCGTTGTTGGTACTTCCTGACATTGTCTATGATTTCTTCCTTCACTGTCAGTAGCCATTTGTAGATGCTTATGAATTTCATTGTTGGTGACCAGCCATGGTGCCTGAGAAACTGTTCTAAGTATGATGTTCTGCATCCATTGCAGTATTGAGATGTTTGAGTTACTGGCACTGCCCCAGAGCTGTACTCCGTACATCCACACCAGTTTAAGGACTGCCATGTAGATTAAAAGCTTGTTGTCAGTAGACAGTTTGCTGTTGCGTCCCATCAGTCAATGGAGCTCTTTGTAAATAAAGCTTTTATTTATGTAGGTAGGGTTGGTAGGTGGCTACTGTAGCCTTTGACACAACGCCACAGGTGCTACAAGTGGGCTGCTAATCACAGTAGGATTAAGAATTAAAGAAACGGGCTCTGGCATCCCCAACTCATCGAAACAACAGTATCTACACATGCTGTTATTTCACGGTAGTCTTCTGTAAGGGGGTGGTTACTGTCGCCAGACGGTTGCCCAAACGGCTGCGAAACGCAGTGTACCTTGCCACTACTTGCAAAATTCAGACCAGAGACAGCTTTGAAAAGTTAATTTCTAAAATTGGCCCTGTAGGATGTAAGGATTGTTTCTTAATAAATAAAATATAAATTATAAATAATAAATAAAATTTGTTTTTCAGCTGTTCAACTGTTAACTCATATATACAATCAAACTCATCCAATAGTGGAAGCGTGTTTAGATTTACCCTCAACACCAAAAAAAAGAAAGTCCAACAATTCAGTTTCTCCGAATACCTCCCGATCACCGAAGAAGTTTCATGAAAATGGGGCTAATCAGTGCATTAATAATTTAGGAGTAGAGGAAATTGACTTGTATGAAGTTACAAGAGAAATTCCTCTCACTGGAGATTTGAACTGTCCGTCTGAAGATTGGGTTTTTCAAAGAAAAGAAAAAGCTAAGGTAGGTTTTTATTTATTAAATATTAATTACTCCTTTTTCTTAACATCTTAGTAGGTATTGTAAAAATATTGTAAACTACTTAATAACGGTGTTAGGGTGAAGAAAGCTTTTTCCTATCATTAATGCTAATATTATGTATGTGACATACTTGTATGAACGTTAGGATGTCAGTTCCCTTACTTTCACAGTGCTATTTGAATAGTGTGAACGGTAGTAAAAAAAATTCCTAACCATCACACCAATGCGACAGAGCAGTGTGAAGGTTAATCGGTCGCGAATATTTTATTATTTAACTTTTTATTTTCTTATAAATCAATAATTACTGCAGCCAAGCACCCACTGTTCGAACCCTGTTGGGCCTACCTTTCTGGCTATTTTTCTATGCATAATATATGTAACAGAAATAATGATAATAATTGTTCTAATGGCGAAGAAAAACTTCGTTAGCAAACCTTATGTCCTAGAAAAGTAGCAATCTTCATTCCTTGGTTAATCGACAGATGGCGCTGCTAGTCTCAATTTGTTATATGTTTATCAATTTTATTATGTAGGTGAGTATACTAATTATTATTTTTTATCAATTTTTTTTGGAGGTGCTAGAAACGATAAGTTGCAATACGTGCCCGAAATATTACAACTTATCGCTTAAAATTACATTAAACTTAAAATTAAACTAGTTGAAGAATAAAGTACCTTTTGCCCCTAATTATGCAGGGGAAAATACAAGTAAAACGTAGCAGAGGTAGGCTCTGCTACTTTTTACTTGAATTAACTAACTAAGTACTATTAACTAGAACTCATTAACTATTCATTAACTAGAAAGAAATCATAGTTGAAGAATTTAAGAGGGTGTTTGTTTTTATGAGCACTGCTCATCTCTTTCGTGCAGCAGTTTCCAAGGTTAAGATAGCCATTAATGGTCACTAACATTCGTAGAGAAGCAACACATTAAGAATAAGTAAACCTGAGATATTGATCGTAGTTTTGCATAAATTTAAGGTTGGTTCGTGCCGTGTGCCTCTTCACATAGCGTTCCATAACTACGTGAGCTGTCGACAGAGGCTTCGGGAGACAATCCTCCGATATGAACCTATCAATATAGATCTTGTACATAAACAGTTAGCGGCGAGCGGACATAAATATGATCCCAAGGTAATGTAGTTAAGGTGCTTGTTTTAACGCTGTGTTTTAGGGGTAGGGTTAAGCTTTATTAATTGTAAAAAACTATTTATTCCATTGCAGGATCTTCTGAGGTTTTTGGACAAACGGTGCATCACAGTTAAGACAACGGACAACGACGCAAGAAACGGTAAAAGATAGACACTATTTGTGCGTGTTTTTTTTTTCGCATGCTGATGTATAATTGTGTATATGCTTATGTATAAAATATAGAACGATTTAACGCAAGTGATAGATTTAGTTATATTAAAAATCACTTAATTTTTTAATTAGTACTAAAGTAGGATTGAATTCTTCTGTATGTTTTATTAAAATTTTTGTGACTTGACATCGTCAACTGAGATCATGTATAAATGGATTTTTTTTTTCACATATTTTAGAGGAGAAAATTATGTTTCATTTTTTTTTAATGTGTTCGAATTTTTTATAGAAAAATTAAGCATTTTAACGCACTTGACGAAATTTGTCTTTATAGGTATATTTTGTTTTTCTCTTAAAAATATATTTACTCACAAGTTTAGTGTCTTAGTATTCTCATTAATAATAATAATGTAATTTATTTCCAAACAATTAAATTACAAAGGCCATGAGTTATCGTTGACCCCCACACCAAGCTGTGCTTGTGTAGTGGGAGTCTGCTGCAAATACATAAATACTGCTTATGCCTACTTAATCTACAATAGGTACCTAATATACAATAATAAATATAAAACAAAATTTATAAAATAATTAATAAATACAGAGTAACACATTTTATTATAATAAGCGAACATATATAAAACGTAGAAAAAGTGCCTTTATATAAACTTAAAACGATAAAGGTAGAAAGCATTACAATATTAATATTAATAGACTGCACCAACTAGGTTTAAAATATTGGATGGAAATAGCGGATTGTTTCTAATTTACTAAAAACTAGAAACTCATTTTTACTAGCTGTGCCTCGTGACTTCTCCCGCCTTAATTTTGGATTGTCTTTACGCAATGATAAATGAAGATTTGACAACTTATATGCATAAGAAAAAATATATAGCAAAAATTTAGCCTACTGGAAATATAGTAAATATCTATCGGTGTAAGATAATCTTAGAATCACAGCATTTTCCATGGATTCGTAATAATATGTAAACTATTCGCGCCATTTTGATACGGACAAAGCCTAAACTTTCTCCGATTTAAATCTTTCATATTAGTGTTTGCTATGAATCCGAATATTACGTGTTTCTTATCATTTAAAGGACAGTTGCTTAATGCAGTACTATTGTTTGATTGAAAATCATAATTGTTAAAATGAGAAGTTTTTGGCTGAGTAGAATGTTTATTTTCGCATACCCTGCTTACTTTTCGACAGTTTTTATCTAAAACTGGCATTATCGTGGTTGATAGTCCATACTGTAGGTAGTCCCTCACATAACCCATTGTGGATGGTTCGTACCAATGCCTTCTCGATATAGTATTTAGCACGCAAAGACAGCTATTAATACAACATAATATACCTATGCGAATTTACAATTGCGTAAATGGAAATATCTAATTTATTACGTTTTTAAAGTTCAATTCCTTGTTATGGTACGAACGCGCCCAACTTGCTTCTTTCGGCCCAATGTATGAGTGGTCTTTGGTGCACCCGCTACCACGCCACGACGCGGGACGCGGTCGTACACGAATAGTTTGGTCCGTGGTGCCGTGAGAATACAAGTCGAATTAATAATAGTCAGGTTCTAGTGTGTTTCTGGTTGACTCGACTTAACCTCGACTCGAACTAATTAACCCATCTCTAGATTAGCACAGTGTAATTCTTTTATTAAAAGTGACGTCTTTATTCTGTTCAAAACGTAGTGATTAATACTCTTTGTTCTGTTCTCATCAAAAGACTTGAGCTACTATAGTACGGTCATTCTATGAATGCGTTTTTGACATTTCTTTATGTCCATTGCATAAAGTTCATTTCCGAATAAAGGATATAGAAAATGTATGGAATTGACATCTGTCAGAACAGCACTCTTATAATGGCCGGAGTATAGCTAAAACTCTAGATCTAAATCTTTCTGTGTCAAACATAGAGAGCTTCATTCCTGTGACGTGAATAAAAATAAGAACAGCCAAGAGAGCGATATATAGACTGACCTGTATACGTACAGCGTACGTACTGTATGCCAGTACGTACAGCGTACTAGCGTACAGGCCTCACTAGACCTGTATGCGAGCGTGTGAGCGGCTTCTACGCGTACACAACGATCGGTATACCGTACGCCTAAGACCGCGTTACCACGACCCGTTGACGTTCCGACGCCGTGTTGGCCTGGCGCGATCTGTAGGGGAAGGGGCCCAAAGCGGGCACCTTAAAGTAAATTAAGTCAAAATTAGTCCTAATATGCATAATTTAATCAATTTTTATCGCGATCAAGTTTATAGAAGTTTGACATTGCAATTTCAAATTTCTCGGTTATTTCAAAAATATAAAATAGGAACCCAAATACGAAATCTCTACAGAAGCTCACTTTGCCCTGCAGGGTAGCCTAAAGTGGACACAAGCATATGGGCAAATTGGGCACCCACAGGGCTAAGCGAGCATACACTATTTTTTACTATAATTGTGAAAATAATTCACGAATACTAATGAATAAATTTATCGAGACACAAAATAGGAATCGCACATTTTTTTATTAGGCAGATTTCTTTGTTCTTTAACAAAAATTAACATTGTTTAATCACACACTTATTATAATCAGCCAACATTAGGAACAAAATAACACTTCTTCACAATAGACTACAGTTATTTATTGTCTTATATTTAACTAAACAATAAAAATCGCCTATCCATTAACAAAACTAACTTTTAATAATTAGTCATCATTACGAACACAAAATGGGAATCAAATAATGTTTTATTGCAGACTTAAACAAAAACGTTCTTATTCTCTATAATTATAATCTAACAAAAATTAACATCTTTCTATCACTAACTTATAATTAGACAGGCAACAATTTATTTTTAATAACAGTCCAATTTAATTCCAATAAAATGGAATTAAATCTCTTGACAATCATCACAATAAAACGCTCCAATTCCGAGATATGATGTACATTCCTTGTGAGCCCATCGTTTGCAATCGTCGCATTGGATCCATTCCTCGGTGGGAGGATGTTCATATGGCTCCTTGCATGTCAGGCATGGGTAATTTTCTGTATACTTGATTCAGGTCCCTTATTTTGTTTTTCCTTTTTTGTTATTTTTCCCTGTTTGGTTGTAATTTCTTTATTCAAATCCTTTTTCGAGTTTTTTACACCAGCTTTCTTTTTAGTTTTAGGTACTATTTTTTTAGATAATTTACTTCTTTGTTCTGGTTAAAATTTCTGCTTTTTGAGTTTTTCTCCGCTTGTTTGTTTTATTTGGACAAACTTTTGGTAGTGGTCTAATCACCATAGGACTAACATGTGCTGTACTTGTGCTCGGACCAATATCTGCAAAATTCAAAGTAGCGACAGTATCACATAAAATGTCGTCCGAAGGGACGTTTTTATTGGGTGTAGTTGAGATTGTTTGCATCCGAATGTCGGAAACTGGACTAACTAAAACTTCTGCAGGTGGAGATAAAGAAATAACTGCATCAGTAACAGGTACTTGTGCTGGTGATTCATCTGACTGAATTGTAATTTCCATTGCTGGTTGCGATAAAGTCTCGATTTGAGATCTCATAACATCATCAATAATAGAAGCATAACTTCTTTATAACTTATAGATATTACTTAATGCAGTGTTGCCAGATCTAATTTTTAAAAATCCGTAGGGCTACGCTCAAAAATCCGTAGATGTCCGTAGATTGCCTCTACAAAAATCCGTAGATTTACGGATATTTTTTAAAAGCTAAATTTGACTATAAATGAACTGACCTTAAAGTAAATTCCTTGCCGTAAAGGAATTGAAAAAATCTGCGGGAAAATTGAAAAGACAAAGGATAAAACAATTTTTTAATAGTAGTTTATTTTTATTTATTAATTAGGTACTGTCGGTGTCAGTGTCACTTTGATTCTCATTCTGTGTAATCTTTTTTGAATCATACATTTTTGAATTAAATAATTCAAAATGCTTTCTCTTTGCTTCCATCTCATAGCAGGTAGTTTTTATTCCACTTTTTGTATAAAGCAGTCCTTTTATAGATTCTGTGTTAAGTTTGTTTCTGGTTTTAGTTTTCATAAGGTTAATTGCAGAAAATAAACGTTCTACATTTGCACTGCTATGTGGCAGACAAAGGAGGTTGTTTATGAAAAAAGAAAGTAAAGGGAACATTTTTGTGCCATCCCCTTTCTTAACATTTGAGATGTGTCGCCAAAAATCATCCACATTGACATTATTTTCCAGAGAAAATGGAAGTTTTGTGTTTCTCAATAGCCTCCACTCACGATCCAGTTCAGTGACATTGACATTATCGCCATTTTCGGGACTCAACCCTAGACCTAGAACAAAAAACAATAATTCTGATTTAAAGTGTCATGATTTAAATTGATTTAAAGTGTAAAGTTAGCAAAGCTAGTTTAGTTTTAAATCTGTGTTGTATTGTATTCATTGTATTATTTATAACTACCTACCTGGGAATAAAACAGCTACTCCAGCAATTGATGGAATATTTCTCTTTAAGTTGGGGTCTAGCAAGCTGTCTGGACTTAAAAACTTGAGACTTTTCAGATGTTTTCTCTCTGAGAATGGAAATCTGGCTTTCAATTGCCGAATTGCTTCTAAATAGAAATCTAAACATTTTGTTCTAAAGAATCTTATGCTCTCTTCTGACAGAATATTTTGTCGAATAGTAATAGTCGCTGAAATGTTGCCGCCAAAGTAAATATCTTTCAATTGTAGGTGATTGATTACATTTTCAAAATCAATGTTTAAAATTTTTATTTCTAATGCTTCTTCCTCTTCATCAGTCCTTAGTCTTTCTTCTTCTGACAATTCCAAGCACTCAGGTTTAATGAAACATTCTAACAATGTTTTGAAAGTAATGAAAACTTTTTCATAAAGCATGTGAAGTTTTGGCTGCTCTGACTGCATTTCCCTGTTAAGGTCTTGAAAGCAAGGTAAAACAAAACTGAGGAATTCTAAGTATAGTTCTGTTGTTGGTTCTAAGCATTTATCTAATATTGACTGTGCTGCCAGCAAGCGATCAGTGAGAACAGCACTCTGAAAGTATAATTTAAGGGCTGGTAATTGCTCCAACAATCTTTTGACTACTGGTAAAAGCGAAAGCCATCTTGTTTGTGATGGATGAAGTAATTTGTGAGGTTGTAAGTTTACAACATTTTGAAAGTCTTTGTAGTCACCAGATCTTTTGGGACTATTTTGTATATAATTGTACACATCACGTGCAAAGTCTTCCACACCTCTTGGTAGTTTTTGGCAGGCATATGAGCAGCAAAGATGAAAGCTATGGCACACACATTTAATAGTAAATAATTGTGGTATGTCTTTTGATAATAATACTGCTAAAGAGTGTCTTTCTCCAAACATTGTGTTGGCTCCATCTGCAGCAAATCCTATTAGGTGTTTCTTATATGGGATATCTTTGGAGTTAAAGAATTCCACAATTTTATCATAAAGTGTTGTAGCTGATCCATCCACAACTGGTATGAGAGTTAAAAACCTGTCTTCTATTTTAAAGTTAACAGCAGTTCTTACAAGTAATGCTAAGTGTTTTGTTTTAGACTTATCAGTACTTTCATCTACTATAAGTGCAAATTTATTCTCCTTCAAACATTCAACTAGCTCATTCTCAGCTACTTGGCCTGTTACTTTTGTCACAATAGCTCGAGCCTTTGTTCTTTCTAAAGTAAATTCAGCAGCTATTTTGGAATCTGGGCATACTGATTGCACCAAATTTTTTAAATGGCCAGCTATATGAAATGGTAAATTATGCTCTGATAGAAAGCTTGTTAGTTTTATTTCACCAGCCTTAATTTTTTCCTTAAATATTTTAGAAGCAGCTGCTGGCAACATCGGTGTTATGGTCGGCTGATGAACGATAGCTGAAAAATATAAGTTAATTATATATTCATATGAATAAATATCATTCCATATTATGTAATAACATGTTAGTACAAAAAAACAAAAGCACACAAATATTTCACGCAATAGTCTATGTTTAAAATTAGATTATATCTCTGTTAGTGTTAAGTTAGTTATTTTTGTTTATAGAATGAAAGCAAGCATATAGATTAAACAAAACCAACCTTTCGCGCGTGTCACATGTTTAGTGCGAGTAGCATGTCTTTTTAAGTCTTTTATTCCACCACCACATTTTAGATCAACCTCACATGCAGTGCAATAACAGAAAAAATCGCCCTTTGTACTTTTTTTTAACCAACCGAATGATTTTTCAGGGTTCAAGTGAATAGGCATCTTCTGGATGAGCTCGCTCCATCTTCGGCCTCATCCTTCCTACATGGATAGATGCTGGTCAAGAGCAAACCCATCTATAATAAAAAAAAAAAAAAAAAAAAAAAAAAAAAAACAGCAGAATATTTCTGATCGTAGCGAATTTTTGCTCTCTTCGCCGAAGTTCCAGTGTCGCTGCCATTCTCACTCTCACTACTACTATTTTGCATTTTAGTGCAAATAAACGA
Organism: Bembecia ichneumoniformis; assembly: GCA_910589475.2. Lineage (NCBI taxonomy): Eukaryota > Metazoa > Arthropoda > Insecta > Lepidoptera > Sesiidae > Bembecia > Bembecia ichneumoniformis. Next base: position 3,458,664 of record OU342545.1, read on the forward strand.
AAAATCCTACGATTATTTTTATATTCGGGAACAAGAAAACAACACAGACTCGTCGTAGTTAGTCAACCCAACCCAACCAAAACAAAATATTTTTCTAACCTAAAATAAGTTGACAATGACAGACAATGACAAATGACAATCGTCTTCATTCCGTTTTACGTTATTCACTACAATAAACTAAATAGTCTTCTTTGAACTTATCTATGGTATGATAGAACAAAACGCAGGTCGCAGGCAGGACTTCTTTTTTTTGTTGAGTTACGTTTCGTTTTACGCAAAATTTTATTTATTTTGAATAAGTATACTATTGTTTGGGTCGGATGAATGAAATCGACCAAAAATCCGTAGATCTACGGACAAATCCGTAGGTCTGGCAACGCTGACTTAATGGCTCACACGATGGTGGTAATTTTGGGAATATTGTCGGCACTGCATACGAGTGTAGAATTTTACGCTGATATCCTCGGCGAAAGCAAAAATCTTCAAAGTGCATCGAGCATATTCTTGTATATTGCGAAGCTCTCCAATCGTCGCCTTTTCTTACATTTTTTGTCCACGTTTTGTTTAAATCGATGTCGGTGGGAAATCTGTAATAAATTGATAAAAATTACTTTCAACCTGCAGTGAATGCTAGAAATTGTCAACACTCTACTAAAAATAGTTATCGATATCGATAACCTTATCAAGATCAGACTACAGCACTATAAAGTAAGACAAATGTCAAAAATTCCGATTAACTTTGGTTTTTGTAAATTTAAGTTATAAACGCCAGCTTTTCTTTAAATAAATCAACCTTGGAGCTGTGTATGCATGTACAATGATTCATTTTTAGTAAACAATTATAAAAATTTGTTTACAAAACACCAAAATTAATGAGTGCGAGCTGTGCGACTTACCGGTGAAATGATATGTTTCCATTATTCTCCTTCAAAACAAACGGACAGTACGGGAACAGTACAAGCCATTATTGGCAAACAACAGATTTATGAAACCACACTTTTAGATTTTTAAGTATTTTAAATCACACAAAGCGTTTAGCGCTTGTTAACCAGCATGATATAAGGCGCTTCTAAACGGGCTATACTTTTCTGCAATATGTGGCTGCAATATTGACAACTAATTGCCCGGCTATTACAAAAATATTACTCAGACACTGATGTCCGAGCAATCTATGGCTGGGCCATGTGTTGCGCTATGTCGGCTATAAGGTGGCTCATGATGCAGACTCCTGAACGGGCTACACAAATCGGCAACAATGGCTGACGAAATTATACTTGTCGCAGCAGCTTACATTATTTTAAAATCAAAAAAGAAAAAAGAGAGATTGTGGATTCGACCCTACCTAAATAGGCGTGAGACTTTAGACAATTTAAGCATGGAAATAAGCCTCGATGAAAAGTTATTTGCAAACTTTACTAGAATGTCGAAAAGTGACTTCGATTTTCTTTTAAACAAAATCGGACCTAAAATAAAAAGAAATGATACAAACATGAGAAACGCAATACCGACTACCACAAGATTGGCGATAACTCTACGGTACTTAGCGACTGGAGATTCATTTAAAAGTTTGATGTATTTGTTCCGAGTGTCCGATGCTTCGATTTCTATTATTATTCCAGAAGTGTGTGCAGCTTTGATTGAAGCATTAAAAGAATACATCAAAGTAAGTCAATTTTTTTTATTAAGTATGTATGTTAAATTCATATTTTTTTTTATTCATTTTCAATAGCAATTGACACAATATTTTCATATGTTGAATTCATAATTAAATGAGGCACTTCTGAAACGGTGACATTTTCAGTCTGAGGAACAAAAACATGCTGTATAGTATTGTTCTCTGACTGATTTTGATTAGGAGTAACAACATCATCTTCAGTGTCAGGAACAACAATATACTGGTAATTATTTTGAGTTAGTGGTGACTTGGATCGATCTGAGTATTGGCTTTGTGGAGTTCCTACTCCACCTCTGCTGTTGTATTGAGGACTCGGAGTAAATGCAGATGAAGCTCGGGTTCTGTGCATTGCCATATCACATTCAAATAGAATTTGCATTATTTTAAACTCTGCTTGAGCACGGGTGTAATCATCATATTTGCTTAGTTTGATTGCTACATGCTCCCCGAAGCCAGCATATTCATTTCGTTTTTTTTTCACCAGCATCACGTATGATGTTTTGAGCCTTTTCTAGTAGTGGATCTGTAGTCTTGGACCTTTTGGCACGTGGTTTTGGAGTAGTATCTAAGTTTTCGAAAGAGCCTGTTGTTTCTGACTCCACGACTTCTTCTGGGTCAGCAATATTGCCAGTGTCAGGAGCTTCAGTCACCTGAAAATGTATGATTATTATTAATATATCTTTAATATTTTTTCCAGCTGCCCTCAGTGGTGATAGAGTGGAAACAAGTTGCAAAAGATTTTGAGGATCGTTGGAATTTCCCTCACTGTTTGGGAGCGATGGATGGCAAACACATAGCAATTACCTGTCCACCTGACAGTGGTAGTCAATATTACAATTATAAAGAGTTTTATAGCATAATGCTTTTTGCTGTAACTGATGCACGTTACAATTTTCTATATGTACATGCAGGAGTTCAAGGAAGTATATCTGATGGAGGAGTTTTTAGACATACAGCTTTCGGGAAAGCACTCCTGAATCAAACTCTTAACATACCGAGTCCTGAATCCCTCCGTGGCCGAGAAATGTTAACACCATATGTTTTCCTAGCAGATGATGCATTTCCCTTAACAGAGAATATTTGCAAGCCTTATACATTAGATTTGAACATAGGATCGCCTAAACGCGTATGTAACTATAGAATATCAAGAGCACGGCGTATTGTAGAAAACTCTTTTGGTATTTTGGCTTCAGTGTTCCGTATATTATACACAACTATCGATGTTGAGTTGAAATATGTACAAGATATAGTTATGGCCTGTGCACATTTACATAATTTTTTGCGAAGAAACACAAGATCGCGATCTCTATATTCACCATATGGGACCTTTGATAGAGAAGATATCGACGTTGGTAGAATATTACCAGGCTCATGGAGAGAAGATGAAGCAAGATTAACAGATTTAAGAAGGCGGGGAAGGAATGCAACCGAAAGAGCCAAAGCGATGAGAGATGAATTCATGAATTATTTCATGACACCGCAAGGGCGAGTAGCATGGCAAGATAAATATTTAGCAGGAAGATTTTCAAGTTAAAAAAAAATTAAAGGAAGAAGTGAAGTTATCAATCAATATGGTGCCTAATATAATTTTAACATTCTTAGTTACTTAAGTTAAAGTAAAAAAAATTGAAGGAAGAAGCTATCAATCGATATAATAGGTACCTAATAATATAATTTTAACATTCTATGCTTAGTTACTATAATTAATTAGTTTAAGTTTAAAAAATCTTTGTTTTAATTACTTAAGTAAAAGTTATCAGTCTATGTAGTAAGTACCTTATATTATTTTAACATTCTGTAATAAACATACTTACATTATCAGTTGCATTTTCACTGTCTAAGCCTGTATTCGCGGTATTTTGAGACAAGACAAAAGATATCGCATCGAAAGCAAACCACTTCACTGGTTTACCGCCAGCACTGCCACTTTTCTTCTTCTTCTCCTCATTATGTGCGTAAGTTCGCAAGCTTCGAAATTTTTTATAAGCGTCATCGCTTGTTATCTCAAATTTCTCAGCAATTACACTCCATCCATCTTTTTTAGCGTTTCGGTCTTTATATAGCCCGCTTTTCACATCCCACAACTGAGGATGTAAATGTACTTCATTGATAAAATCTATAATTTTCTCGTTATTCCACGTATTGGTCATTTTTAATGTTTGTTGTTTACTATAACCTCAAAAACAACGACAGGTCAGTCGAACAAAACACAGAAGATAGCAACAATTCAAACTCAACAAACTTCATGTCGGTAGAAAAAGATGCAATATGCCATTACAATAGAGAGCGACTGAAACAAAAATAGAACTGGCTGGGCAATATTGCAGATAGATCGAGCGCTCAGCGATCGCCCGGAAATCTTTCGAACATTATCGGCCATATATGGCCATACCCAAAATGTTTGGCAATTATTTCCGGGACATTACTGCAATATTGTGTAATCTGGCTGGTATTGCTGGCAATGTTGCTGGCCATTGTATTGCAGCCACAAATTGCAGTAAAATATAGCCCGTTTAGAAGCGCCTTAATACAATTATCTTTGGTATTACCAATTTTCCATTCTGAGCTTATTGCACAGACTATGAAACATTTAGATATCTGTAGAGTTTTGATACGATTAGTGTTTTAAGCTAACACTGATACAAGAAATGCTACAGTACGTTTTTTAATTTAAAAGTTATAAGACAGAAATTTGGATATGACGGATTTTGATACTTAACTGTGGATTTAACTCTGTTCGATACTGATATCAACGTATATGACCAATTTTAATTTTTAACACGTTGGATGTGACTCATTTTGAAAATGGGATAAAATCGGGTCAGGGGTTACAAACTTTAACCTAATTTTTATAATTAAATAATTGATAGTAAATAGCACTGAAGAATAATAAAACACTATTTCTATTTAATAATGTTTTTATGTAAGCGCCTTTTTTTATCATAGTCTGCAATAAATAAAAATTGAATATATAGCTGGCGATTTCTCCGGTACTTCACATTTTTCAATAATATTTTCATGGGCCGTAGATTATGTAGGTCTTGCAAAAAATTGTCAAAACAAATCGGGTATCTCTTCCCAGTTTTCAAAATGTGTAGTCAATAACTTCTTCACATCATCTATTTTGTTTGACATAAACATATAATTTTGTTTCGTCTGGATTTATATTAGATACGCATTTCCTCGCCTTGTAAATATTTTGAAAGTTTCCTTGTATATTATTATATGATTCCTGCGCTCGAACGTAAATATTGTGATTGTCATGAGTTGTTGTAATGCCGAAACCTGTCAGCGCCCAGTTGTATTGGACCACGCCTGGAAATATATTATTTGCTTGAAACAACATCGTATTCAAAACATAAATAACAATTAATACTCTGACAAATTTTTTGGATATGTCTGAAATGTGCGTTACGACAGTATAGCTGGCTTATATTGTAATAAAAGCAAGTGTGACTTACCATCTCGACACGACAACAAGTGTATTCCGCATCTGCATGCGTTCAAGCAAGTGCATCAGCCTACCACCAGCTTGCGCCTCCCCATCATCGCTGCATTCCTGAAACGGTAATAACGTTTCGTCAGTATTATTACACGTTGGAAGGCAAAGCAATGCTAAATATCTTACTAAATAACGTACCTGCACAATGCCTTTTTTCTTTATATCGCCCGATTCGTAACGCCAGGCGAAGACATTGTGGGTTGCATTGGCGACCTTCTTGGCTTCCTTCAAGCGCAGCAGCACCTCACTGTAAACATTTCACTTAGAAAACACACTTGTAAACGCTTCCTCAGACATTTTTATAACTATAGTTATTAATCGTGAACAAACTTACTCGACTTGTTCAACGCTGTGTACTTGTGCAACGTGCGCTTGGAAGAAGCTCTTCCGGTCGACGATAACGTCGCGTGGATGATCTCTTGACATTTCTGTGTCGATACAAAATGTTGAGAAACATGTCTATAGAAGATAAAATTTAATGCCAATGACATTACATATGTATTTACCAGTAGTGCTGTGCTAGAATATGCAGGGTGTCCTTTACACCGCCTCTGCGTCTTGGGCAACTTCAGTGACCATAGTGTCTCCCGGATCTTCTCCACCCACCGGAAGATCACTGGCTCCCCAAAGTTGTCCCTAAAAAGGAGAAATACTAATTCAATATTTTAAGAGGAAGAAAGTTTTGTCATTTGCGTATAACTGCGGGAGCGGTAATACTTACAAGTAAAGGCGGTTGAGTTCGATAGTAAGGTTTTTCTTATCGCCCCTGCACATTTACAGCGCTGAAAGCTCATACTGCGGCGGCGACTCCGTCGAGTATATTGCCGACAATATAATATTTAAAACAACCTCAAATTGCTTGATGGATATTTTAATTTTTATGTTATTGTCCCCATCCCTGACAAAGTCGTCGCCGTAAATGGCTTCAAGGGAAGACACTTCTTCCGACTGAAATAATTCACATAAAATAAAGTTCACTGCAATAAATATAAAGTTCACTGCATGAATCTGTAAATAATAAGCAATAACTGTCTTCAAAATGTTTACCTGTGCTACATTAACATACATTTTGTATGCAACTACTTTGTGTTGTACTTGTGTTTGAGGATGACTTTGTCTAAGCTCAGTTCAGTCTCAATTGACTGATTCGAATTTCGACTGAAGTTGCACGGTAAGTAGGTGACGGTAGATATAGACGTTCGTGAACATAAAAAACAAAGAGTTAACGATATTGGTGGGGATACATTTGTATACCTGCACATTTTTTTTGAAAAAGAGAAATGTTAGGAATAAAATTGGTTCATAGTAAATACTTTTCTTCGAAAAGTAAATCTTTATTTCTTTATTCCAGATTAATAATTGACAGATAATAAAAATGCATTTATTTATTCAATGTAAATGTGCTAACTTAAGTTTTTTTCCTACAACTTCTTCTACTAAGTTGGTTCTATGTACAAGTAGATAAATTGAACAACAATTAAAACACATTTCTATTCTTTGAAATTTCTTTATTTATTTATATATAAGGTATATAAAACAAGATACTGTCGTTGAAAATAAGGTGTAGATAGAATTACATTGAGATGAACTAGACAGCAGCCCAAAATATGTGCACACAGCCACGGATCTAAATCAGTAGATTTGCCCTAACGTCTCGGGGAACTGTTACGCTGCTCGCCATGGATATGGTTCGACCAGAGTGTATGGAACATAATAAAAATTAATTTGTAAAAAGCTACTTACGCATTATCCTTATTAGTGTTTCGACTTGTGTTCTTACACTTCCGTTCCGAAATGAACAAGATGGCATAATTGTGAATTTAAGTACTAACTGAACAAAAAATAAAATAAATATGTTAGCTGCCGCGTTGTACCGCTCTCGACCAGCGCTCGTTGGACACCACAGACCATTAAGTAGATGCTAGCGCATCAGACGGGGCACTCCCATAGAGCTGTCTCGACTCTATCGAAAGGTCACATATCATGTTTGACAGCTGTTTTTTTTTTCTTAATTCTGGCATGGATTGGCCAAAAAAATTTTTGCCTAACCTTTTACCCTTACAATGTTTAATTTAAATTTCCAATTTATGTTAGTGGAATTTTCTTGAAAAGGATTAAGGGATGTTAGAAAGGTAGTGTAAGAAAAAACACTTTACATGTTACTTATATATTTTTTTTTTGTTTTATATTTATTATAATCTTTTAATTGCATCATAGGCAAAGTTTTATTTCGTAATCTTAAAACATCGGTTCCTTTTAAAATTCTGTTTATCATGTTGCACCAATTAAATACTGTTAATCTTAAAGTTAATGATAAAAAGCATTCAGAAACAACAACTTTATGTAATTCGCAGTCTAGAAAGTTAAACAAATACTTGGATTTGATGTGATTTTTTATTTTATTAATAATGTCACTCTGTTGTGGCTGATCTTCCAAGTACTTGTTCTTGCTTCTTGAGTGATGATACCAAAGAATCTCACCGCATGCTCCGAAGGATAGGTCAATTTCTTTTCTTTAATACTTTTGAATTCTTTAAAGGAAATCCAATTATTTACTGCATTTTTTTCAAAATTGGATTCCTTATTTGTCAAGCTATCTTTGCATTTTTTACATGTTATTTTTTTTATTATTTTTCTTATGACCCATCCAGTAGTATATGCGCGTGAGTGGACATCGAGCCTTTCTTGCCTTGCTGATGTTTGAATGCTTTCACTTTCTACCCAGCTCGGAAGCTCAGAGGACTCGGGTGAGCTCATGTGTGTAGAATCAATTTCGGAATTTTTTTCGTCATTGAACAATGCCTTTAATTTTAGCAACTGCTCCCCTGAATCCTCTTCACAATTATAGCTATCCGAGTGGAATTTTATAAATCTCGTGATTAACAGTGATTTAAAGGTACTTTTGAAGGTATGGCAATCTGGATCATTATTTCTAAAATTATACGCCCGCAATTGACCAAAAAAGTTTTCAATCGGGTCAGAGTTTAAATATTGTGGGCGCATGATTTTAATATTTTTTTCATGAAGGTATTGCCACACCCTTTGATAACTTTTCAGGGTAGTCACCCAGTTTTTCAGTGAATGCACCGATGTTTCTTTACCTTGATTATTGATATATCTCAATTTTGTAAGTTTATTAATAGCTTCTCTCCAGAATTCATGATGTGGGGATTTTTCTGTCACCGCTTGTCTTAAAGGTTTTCCTTTAGATGATTTACTGAATTTTGATCCATTTACAGAGTCAAATAGATCATCAAAAAATGACACTATTTCAGCTGTGTTTTTTAATGTGGAGCTTACTTCCTTGCCATCTGCATAATGAGCTATAACAAACCAAGAAAAACATAGGTTGAGTTATATTACTTCAATTTAATTAGCATTTGGTATATTTTCAAAAATAAACAAGGATTTTATAATTGACTGCTAAGTAAGCAGAGATCTCTAACAACATAATTGGTACACTTTCGAAACACACACGATGGCATTTTTTATTTATTTGGTAAGGACACAGGAACCTACAATGCGTCACCCTCGTGTTTGCGCTCGACACAGACTAACTACAAGACATTCCAATTGGAATGTATTTGAGTCTTCACAACGCGCGCGCTTATAACAAATCTGTACTTATAAAATATCATTGATTCTAGCGTAAACAATAAACGGGTGTATTAACTAAACCTTTAAATAACATATGAAATGGAAATAAAAAGAGAAAACACCTTAACGAAAAACGTTTTCCGTAATGTGAGAATTTTTGTACTTACCCGCATCTGGATTCTTATAATAAATCAGGATTTTTTCGACAATTTCACCATCATTAAATTTACTCTGTACTGTTACGATAATAACATGGCCGAAATCAATTAGGTTGGCAGTGCTGCCAGATGAAAAAATCTAATCAGCGCTGACAGCGGTGCATTAAGCGCTAGATTCGAATATATTCAAGAGCCATTAAAGCGCTAAATCGGCTCAAACGAGTCAATAAAGCGCTAAATTCGAACTTTTAACTGAGGCGCTTTTTAGACGATCAGTGTGATTAAATAATCTCCCATAAACATGGGCTGTAACCATGAGCTCTTAAAACAATTCTGATAAAGTTTTGGAAGCGAGACGCAGATTGCGACTTGTATAAACGCATCTCGTTTACGGCTCCGTTGTTTTGCTTTATGTGTTTAGTATGGTAGATTGTGTAATCACATTGATCGTGGAAAAAGCGTCATACGCACGACAAAAATAAAGTAAAATACGAAGTGATTGTAGTGAAAAACAACTTTTTATTACAATAATAATAAAATTTTGAAGAGAAAACATAATAATATTATTCTATACCTACAGTTTGGGTATAGTAAAGTCAACTTTAAGTAAAAAAAAATTAAAATTCTTCTTCCATCATAGCTGAACTCGAGGGTCCAGGCTGGTTAGGTTCAGTAGTATTTATTTTATATTTTTCGGATGATCCTATCTTACTTAAAATATCAGCTGGTAGTTGATAATTATAACAGTTGCTGTTAACCGCGGTTAATCCCGTTCTTATTAATAGGATGGCGTTAATAGTTTTTAAATGCAATGCATTTCGCAACTTGCTTTTAACCACATTCATTAAGCTGAACACCCGCTCAATATCAGCATTTGAATGTGGCAAACTCATTATTTTTGTCGCGACATTGAATAAGTCTTTATATGGACAACAGCTACCAGCGTCCCTCGAATGTTGAACTTCTGTCCAGAACTTCACCGTATCTTCGGTATTGTCCCAGTTCTGTAGGATAACAGTTTGCCACTGCTGAATAACATTATCCATATTTTCTGTGTAACCCAGACTTTCCAAAACTTGTATAAAGTTCTCAATATTTCTGTTTGGTTTTAAAATGACGGAAACAGATAATGCCATAGAGTTTTTAAGTAGTTTTAAATTTTCAGGCAGTCTTTGTTGCAGCTCATTTATTAGTTTAATAATAAAATCAACACACCTCTTCTTCATTGCATTTTTTTCATCCTCATTTAATGAAGACTCGTTCATCTCTTTCTCAAATAAATAACCAAGGTATGGTGACATAGACAGATGTTCTTTCACATTAATGCTTTCGAATTGCATTCTCGGTTGCGCTATTATTATTTTCGTGCACATGTTTCGTATCAAATCATTGTACGAAACATGTGCACGAAATGCGTATTGTAGAGCAGACATGGGTCAAAAGTTTTGTTTTCAAAAGTTTTTATTGCCCCTTGTAAATTATTAAGTATTCCACACAAAAACTGCAAATAAATTTTGTTTCTTTCATCGTTGTACATGTTATATAATAATTCGGCTTGGTAGCAATTTTCACGAGTTCTCATTAATTGAAAGTGTAATTTTAGTTCTATCCATTGACTTAAGATTCTAGTTACCGCGGGTTCAATTGACAACCATCGTGTATCACAAGCTTTTAAGATCTTAAGTGGCTCCTCTCCACAGTTTATCGCTTCATATATTTTTTTATATTCGTTTTTTCGTTTCGGTGAAAGCTTGAACCAATTGTGAGTTTCTCTTATCATAAATTCTATATTTCTTGGTATAGTCTCACATGACGCATGTGACACTGCCAATTGAATCGAATGGCAGACACATCTTATCAACACTAGATTGGGTAAAGCATACCTTTCCTGCAATATTTTGTGGACACCTGCGTTTACTCCAGTCATAACCGAAGCATTATCTGTTCCGATTCCAATTAACTTGCTTTTATCAAGTTTAAAAGCTTCAAGTTGTGCTGTTAACGCCGAAACTATTCCTTCGGCATCTGCAGATTCCAATTCAACAAGCCCTAAGAATGTGGAAACTATTGCGTTGCGACTGCTGCTAAAATATTTAACAACAATACCGAGATATTTTCGAACAGAAACATCAGTAGATTCATCTATAATCAAGCTATACGAATTATCACCAATATCATTTCTCAAAGAATCTTTAAAATGAGGTGCTAATACTTCCTGAATTATTGCTGTACATTTCGTTCGGTGCAATTTCATTTCTGTAGTAGCCTTAGAATCCGAAAATTTATTCTTACACAATTTGGTAAGGTGATCAATTGCTTGTATAGCTGTGTGTTCTGCAACATACATTGAGAGAGCACCTTCAGCCTCAACACAGAGCTTATCGACGGGATTTTGCAGCATTGAAGAGATTTGTGTTTGTTTTTTGTCCAAGAAAGGTTTCGCCTGCTTCTTGTGATGAACTGAATCACAATGTCTCTGGATATCGCTTAATTTGGCAAGAAAATCCTTCCTACAATACAAACACATTGCCCTTGTATCATCTCCAGGCACAGATTTCAACCATTGTTTAAAGTTGGGCGATTTCTCCCATTCGACTTTATATCTTTGTTTGTACACAGTTTTTTTTTATAATGGTACATCCATTTCAAAAGAGTTAACCAACACAACACAAAACACTCACAAAAGTAACTAATAAAATCAGTGCTTAAAAAGTTATTTCTAAACTTGAACTTCAGTGCGTTCACATAGACAGAATGAAAATGAAAGAAGCAAAGTCAATCAACCAAACATGAAACAAACCGTACTTAATGTTCATGGGATTCCCCGTGCTCTATTGCCATATTAAAACCCAGCTGGCATAGAGCACAAAATTTAACATAGACAATAATTTTATTCTCCACGGAACAAATAGTGCTGCCATATAAAAAATTAAGAAAGCGCTAAATTATCCGTTAGGCGCTAAAAGCGCTGAAATGGCAGCACTGCACGTTGGTGGGGAACTGTTGCTGTTTACAAAATAGTGTTGCCAATGATAATAAATTACTCCCGTTTGGCAGTTTTTAATAAAAAAAACAATAACAGTGAGTGTTATTACAAAAAAAAATATGTCTCAACACGTGTTTTGTCAAACAGCGTCTAATGACATTTGTTAACAATTTCACAGTTTAAACCTGCTGCAGAAGCCCCGTAAACTTCCAGTAGGTCCACTTGTTCTTGGTTGATCAGTCTTTTACGCTTAAGTTCATTTAGTACTTGAGAAATATGTTCGATTTTCTTTTTTAAAACGCCGATTAGCAGCGTACAATGCATTGTACCGTAAATGTCGGCGTTTCGCTATATATATCTTCTATACGATTTCTTTCTTCAGTTTTCGTTTTCTTGGAGTATCGGTAATATTGGTAACAGATGGATTTGTCATGGGCGGTTCTATTGTACTCTTTAGAAACGGTAAAGATACAGTGGTTGCCGGATCAGATTTTGAAGGCCCCGCAATCTCTGAATGATGAACGGAAGATGAATAGGAGATAGACAACGAGGAAAGGAAAAGCGAAGGTACAGGGTCGTTAGTTAATCTTCGCAGACCCTTTTTCGTTTCGTATATTTGGAAAATGCCCTGAACAAATACAATGTTCGATTCCCAGTTCGTCTTCCTCACAGTGTTTATCCATTTCTTCATTAAGTTACGGTCTTTAGGAAACCTAAAAATAGTAAATACTAGTAGAAATAAAATTATGCCAAAAGAGAGAAGAGAAAGAAAATCCGATTTATTTTAAATTAAACGTCGGATGAAACCGCGCGTTATATCTGCTATTTCCTACTAATATTATAAAAGCTAAAATGGATGTTTGTTACTCTTCGTTTTGTTGTTCTTTCGTGTTTGTTCGTTCAGTAGCTTTTATACTGAACGGATTTGGATGAACTTTGGCACACAGATAGTTTATTACCCTGATTAACACATAGGATACTTTTTATGTTAGGTTCCCGAGGGATCGTTTAAAAATATTAAAAAAATGTAGCCACCGTTCATAGCCATAAAGATGTCGAGCTTTATATCACTCAAATTTTCTTTTTCAACGCGGACGAAGTCGCGGGCATCAACTAGTGATAAATAAGATCTAAATATTATAATTTATACCGGCTTTTAGCGTTTAAGTTTTCAATATTTTATAAGTTTGTAAATTTTACAAGTTGTTCATTTATGCTTATTTTTTGCTATAATAAAAAGTAGGTAGTCGAGTTTTTTTTTGTATAATAATTAATTTATATACCCACTGTACATATGCATTATTTTGTTATTTAAATGTTTCTTTATAAGCAATGAATGTTACTTAATAAAGAAATTAATGAAATAATTTGAGTTTTATTTTAACCACTCCCGTCTGTTTCTCGCTAACTTCTTCTAAATCACCAAACGGATTTTGATACTGTTTTCACTAATGGAGAGAGCGATAAATGAGAAATATTTGTGTAAAAAAATGCATCCGAGGAAAACATTGTGCGGGTCGCTGTTTAGAATGTAATTGTGAAGTCTTTATGTCTTTAATAGCCTTTTTTACAACTAGCAAGATGTTTATTGTTTCAAATGAAAATACAATGTGTATTTAAATCCAAAATACGTATTTTCAAAATAGTTTTCAAAACAAAATTCATTTTTTCACTGATATCTGTTCAAAGAGTCCATCTTTCATGTTCGGTCTATGTGGCCTCATAATCATTCCACTAAACGAAGATATATATATATATATGTATTTAAGGCGAGGTATATCAACGTGTGAACTGGGTTTTTAGGAGGTGAGGTGTGGGGGGCCGACACGCATTCTATATACACGCCATTCGTTTTCCCTGATGTTAGCGCTGCGCCACAGTATAAAATATTTCAGTATTACGAACAGTAGATAAACTTTAATTATGACGTATGTAATGTCAAAAATGATTTATGTCCGTTGCGCGAACGTGAATAAAAACTTAGCAGGTTCTTTGTAGTACTCAAAAAGTGATATTTCCATATATAAATGATGTGGAAAGATAAGACATTTTATTGATAAATAATTCGTTTTACACTTGTATTTAAATCGGTTTTTGGGATTTCATATGATCGAGTAAAGTTAATCCTATCGTGTTCCTAATTAGCACATTCTTTAGGCTAAATCCTTAGGTTTGTAGCATATTTTTTGTAAGATTATTATTTTATAGTTCATAACTAAAACATATGATCTAGCAAAACAATATTGCCGCTTCTCCTACGGTGACTCGCCTTAACGAGTTTTGAGTTTTAGAATGAAATATTTGAAATATGAATTAAAAAATTTAAAAAACCATTTGATGAAATTAAATAGTACTTCAAATAAAATAGAAATAAAGTTTTGAAAAAAATAAACTTATTTCAAATGCAAAATAAAAATTGATTATTTGTATTTCAAATAATTCTTCTTAATGTGCCGCTAATCTCTATATGAAGGTTAGCGATCATCATGGCTATCTCAGCATATTCACTTCTCAATATAATGCTAATCAAACCAGATTAATATTATAAATGTAACTCGGTAACCTTTTCATGCGAACTACTTCATTTATCATGAAATTTTTCATACACATTGTCCGGGATAGAGAAAAGGACACAGGGTCCAGAAAAAGTACTGTTCGCGAGGGATTTTATAAAAATAAAAACAAACGCCTAGCAAAACTATAACAGCAATAGAGACTGAAAAAAATATTGCTCAAATCTTTTATCACAGGTTATGTTCATTAAAAGGGGCGCGGGCACATAGAAGACGGAAGAAAAAGAAGGATTTATTGAGTTAATGTGAGAATAGGGTGTAAGGACTGCCGAAAGTAAAGGCGACGCATTGGAAATTTTGGTGGCAGGGATTTAGATTTTTCTCAGCAATGTTACTGACTTCATTTTGTCAGTTGGATTACACGATTGGTAAACTCTTATAACAGAGAAATAAAATTCAAAGAAACCTCTTTTAAAACACAGATTTACATATTACAGGCAAACGGGACCGATTTATACCTCAAAATTTTCTATGTACATTAGTATAAACATACACCTTAATTTTACTTTAAATCGTTTTGTCGCATACGACCTTACGACATAAGCAAGTGCACTCTCGTTTTTGTATGCAATCAGAGCCGTATTTATTGTTTGTCGCTGCGTCGCCTTAAGCCCAATACGGCTGGTGTGGACTGTATAGTTAAGTTGTGGGATAAGGTAAATTGGAATTAAAATAATCCTATACTATTTACTCACTGTTGTGACACGCGTGATTCTTCTTCCAAAGCTTTGGATTCTTCTCTTATCACCACTCGCGATGCGAATCACTCTAGTTTTAGAGCTTATATGAAAAGGTATTTTAAGGCGGTTGGGTATAAGAGGAGCACACACAGAGAAGAGACGTCGCGTGACTATTCTCTCGATGTCTTTGCGGAATAAAATAACTATATAAAACGGGTAATAGACAAAGAAGACAGCGGGTCTTCCTTCAGTCTTTTCGATGAACAGGGTTGTTAACAAACTTTCTAACACTATATCGGATTCGAAACAGGGGGCGTTCTCTGATTGGCCCACAATGACGTGCACCCCTCTTAACCAATCATCTTAATTCTTTAATACCGTCTTTATGCGTATTGGATGCATTTTCCAGTTCGATTCCCGACGGGGTCAACTATGAAAATGAACTTTTAAAAGTTGTCTCTGGTTTGAATTTGGAAAGTTATAGGTAGCAGGGCATACTGCCCGTCTGGCGGCAGTAACCACCCCCTTACAGAAGACCACCTGAAATAACAGCATATCCTTAATACCACTATGGTCTGTAGCGCACTTGCGGCACCTGTGGCGTTGTTCGTATTATAGGCGACGGTAGTCACCTACCATCAATAGGACCGTCAGCCTGGTCTTCAGACAAGCTAATAATCCTCTTGATGGCTGGCTACCGTCGCCTGTAACGCGAGCAACGCCACAGGTGCTTCAAGTGAGTTGCCTACCTTAAAATTAATCTCAGCTGGACTTATTCATTTCAAATATTATAACAGTTCAAATATTATAACAGAACTTAACATAAAAAAAATATATAATCAAAGAAATGAAACCAAAATTTAGGTTTTATATCATTTTATTCTTAAAATTCTATCCTTACCAAATATATCATCAGTCTCAACAATTACACAACGAAACAATAACTACATACTAAAATAACAATGACTAAATTCACAATTATATGTTAACTGTTTAGACAGTTAACATGATTTGTCGAACAGACAAATCATGTTTGCTGAAAGTTGCTAAAATTTTGAGAGCATCTACATCTACCCCGCGCTGCGCCGTGAGACGCATAGTGTCGTCACGAGACGCATCGTATCTTCACGAGACGTATCGTGAAGTCGCCGACACCACTTTCGGCTACTCACTGAACTACAAATTACTATAGTAAAAATAAGGAAGCAATGTTGGTATATGACGCAGTCAGTAGACTTAATAAAATATCTAAAATATGCGTTGAAATATTATTTTTAATCTGATTTGAAGTGGACCAGTTGGAAAAAGTTCTTGGCCAACCCAAGATTGAACCCAAAAAACAATAAAAAATGAATGTATGAACTTTACTTCATAACATACATTTATCTTACAATAATAATTTTATGGTTTGGGCATTTAACCGTAATTTAAACAAAGCTATTGAATCGAATATTATCTGTGCCATTAGTGATTAGTCAATTCTGTTTTCAAAATGCATTAGGCCAGACTTACTTGTACATCTTGTACGCCAACATAACACCCACAAACAGTATCGCAACGGCCGAAGCTTTATAAACCATATCACATATAACTCTATTCTGACCTCCGACTGGGTTCACAATCAAGTTATTCATCAGAAACACTTGAGTACTCTCCTCAATGAGAGCACTTTTCTCCTCCTCGGACATTTTCTCCGATAGTTGGTTCATGGCGGCTCTGAAATCATTCTTCAATTGTGCTATCTCGACACCACTGAAGTCCGTCACCTTATCCCTATATTCGTCTTCGTTTGAATTTTCTGAAAAATGATGAATATCAAATGAGTGTCTTTTTATGAAAAACTGAGGCTAGGTTCTTGGATCGAGAGATTTCCCGGAAACCGGCGCGGCGCCCGGACATATCTGTTTATGGACACCCAAAACTAGTCGAGAAAGCTAAAATTTGCAACATAGGTTTATTTTATAACGTAAGAACAGCTAAGAAAGGATTTACACCCTGTTACTCTGTATTAATACGTGTACATAGAATAGCAACGAGATGTATTTCTTTACACTACATTACAGCTGCAGGCGATATTTGATAATGATAATTATAGCGACTAAATAGCGAAAAAGTGAAATGATTATCAAATCGTGTATAATCATTAATCACATGATTTTTTTGTAACCGGAACAACAATCACTGTGATTAAATTATAACGACTTTGCCATTTATGTTCCCTAATTTTATTGTAGTATAATAAATAAGCAACACCAAAGGGTTTCTCCAAGCTTATTGAAACAAACGTCCAAATCTTGTATGAAAAGTGTAATCTGCGTTGAGAAACGAAAATATAAAATATATTTTATAATTCATATAGTTATTTATATAATATATGAATTATACGCCTGACATCTTAGTCGCTGTGACGACGCGACGGTGGCGCCGCAACTGTTGACGACGGTGGCGCTGATTTTTTTATATTTTTAGACAATCCCTTGGGATTGCATCCTATATGTTAATCTAAGTAATAAACTATCTGTATGCCAAATTTCATTCAAATCCGTTCAGCCGTTTTTGCGTTATTGAGGAACAAACATACAAACTTTCGCATTTATAAGATATTAGGATTTATACTGATTAATATCTCAAAACAAAACAACTCACTTCCACCAAACACATTATTATGCAACTGCCTCTTCTTGGCCAATATCTGTCCGCCACTAAGCAGTCCCAAATACAAATGATACACATAAGCCATTAAGAGCTGAGGGTTCTCTCTCTCCAATGCTTTCAAGTGCTCCAAGTAATTCTCCAGGGCATTTGACTTTGGCAATGATTTCCAATTCGCACCAAGATAATGATTGAGATCTTCTTCAAACGCTTGTTTCCTGTAAAATATCAATTTATAAATATCTTCCATTTTTTTAAAGTACAAAGTCAGACAGGCTGACGGGCAACTTGATAGTAGGTGGCTACTGTCGCCTATAATACAAGCAACACCAAAGGTGCTGCAAGTGCGCTGCCGACCATAGTAGAATTAAATATAAGGGATTAATTAGGAAGGGATATGGAAATGGGCTCTTGCATCCCTTACTCACTCACAGAAACAAAACAGCACACATGCTGCTATTTCACTGTGCTCGCTATTTCGCTAGGGTTGTATCAAATCTGGCAACAGTAAATGAGGGGGTTAGGGTGCTTGATTTAAATTTAACAGAGTTAGGGAGGTTAGACGATATAAGGGTTGATATGTACATTTAAAAAAAACAGTATCAACCTCCCTAACTCCATTTTTTTCTAATTCTAACATTTTTCTATAATTTGGAAAAAGAACTACTTTTATTTCTTTCTATCCCTTCTACAGGATCAAATCAAAAATTTCTTTCACCCATCGATATTACACATCTCCTAGAAGCTTATATGAAACATGCCTCTGAGGGACTCAAATTTTGATTTGTTATTAAATTTTCCTGAACCACTTAGATAAAAATATTTTATTACGTTTACATTTCTTCATATCTATAATCAGCTTAATCCAAAACATATTTACAGCTCTGCAATCCTAGTATTTGTAAAATGATCCACAGAAAATGGCAATTTGTACAGCAGTAATATTCTCTTTGGTCAATGAAGGAATTTACAAAGACCATCATCACAAAAAAGCAAAATCTTAAGACATGTATTACACAATGCCTGATCCTGCAGAAGCCAAAAATGGACCATTACACAATGCCTAAGAATAAAAAGAAAAGATATAGTAATATTGGCAGGCATAAGAGATAAAACAAACGTAATACCTATAAATAAAATTATAAAGAAACCCTAATGAAAACAGACGGGTAATATGGTTAGAGGCCCACATAGATTGTCATACAAGATTACCCATTGGTACCCCCAAAGGAGAGAAACGAAAAACACGTTAATTTACTTATTTTTAACAAAAACAAAAACTTACTTTAACAAAAACCCTGTATCTTATTTCCTGTATTGCTGTATAATACAGGAAATAATGTACAATAGAGAAAGCAAAACAAACTACACTTCCACTTATTGGGTTTCAAAATAATATTCTAAACAAAAACAAAAAATAAAATTAATTCTAAACAATGGGGGAGAGGATCTCGGTAAGGAGTTAGGAATGCGAGTTTGTGTGACTATTTTTGCTTTCACAACACTGTGCTTGAAGGATAATTTCTGCAGGTGGAAAATGTCAAAGTGCATAAATTTATCATTGTAAGTTGTGGGTAATCGGTGGTATACAGAGGTCTTTATCTATAATATTCTCTTAGTTATTTAGACGAAATGTAATAATCTCACCTGTAAAGCATCTTATGTATGAACAAACTATTCAAATCTTCCATGTTTAATCTTTCCTTAGCATCTTCTAAATATGAAAAGATATGATAAAATACAAACAACCCCCCACCCCATACTGTCTCATCCCTTAGAGCTGAAAAATGTAATGAAACATATTTGAATCATGTGGTACTAAAACGACATAATGTCAACGTGTAAACAAAATCAGCTATGTGCATATTTTTGAGATCCCAACATTTTGACCATAGCAAATAGTTCATTGCCATATCTATAGCTGCCATCACAAGAAGCTGTAAATTATGTAAACAAACATACAGGGGTTCCCAACATTTGGATCGAATAATAATTCTATGTAACACAAAAATTAACCAAAATGACACTGATTTCTAACTAATAAAAACAAAATTAAAATTATACTAAAAACTAGCACTCCTCCACATAATCTTTTTCATTTTGGTCAATTATAAAATTTCTTGATCGGAGATCTTTATGTCTTCATCATCTCGAATGTAACTATTCAACATACTCAATTTTTTGGTGTTGATCTGTTTAAAACCATCTGCTATTATTTTTAACATAAAATTAAAATGACACAATGTTAGAAGTTGTGTTTTTTTTGCAGTGAGCTATTATGTACTAACATAATTGCTCACTGTTTTTTTGGCAAAATAATATGACAAGGGCTACACAACAACAATACAATCGAATAAATGTCACTTATCGTCATTGTCATGCTATATGCAAAAAATATACTTTTGATTGAATACCTATTGACAAAAAAGTTTTCCTGACAAATTTTAGATGAAGGTTTATTTTTAAAAAAAGTACTTTTATTTGAAACTTGTGGTTGTTATACGGTACGTAAACATATTGGTTTTTTAAAAATGAAAATTTAATACCTAGTTTATTTATTATTTTAAGAGGTAATGCTCATAAGCACTTTGCTATTACTATTATGATATATGATATATACATAAGAAGCTGTAAATTATGTAAACAAACAAATTTGCCATGCAGACAATTTTATTTATCAAAGAAGGTATCTGTATAGCGCATACTTGATGCTCCTAAGCAATTTAATTTGACTGGTTTATAAAGAAGCGAACATAAACATTTGGTCTGCAATTTTGACGATTCATACTCATAAGGCATTCGAGTTTAAAATGTGCATGGGATTGCTTGTTGTTTTTGCGTTAGATGATCTCTCAGGAAGAGTACTTTTTTCTGGATGAAAGGTCCTTATGTGTAAGCAAAATTCCATTATGATCGATTCAGGGGTTTAGGTGTGAAAAGCTAACAGAGTTACTTTATATGTTTATATTAGTATGGATATCATCAACAGAGAAAATCAAGCCTAAGGTAGACAAGAGATATGCACCAAAATAAGTTTTACATTAAAAATTGCCCTTTGCCTTTACAAAACTTTGTGCCCCAGATTGGAACCTTTGTCTTTTCCAATGCCGGTGATAGATTGACTAGTCTAATTTAGTTTCAGTTTCTTTACAGAAGCAATTAAGTATGAGATAATTATATTGCAATATGCCTATGGAAACACTAGCAAATTAACATAGGTATTCAGAATGACGTTGAATTGAATATTAATAAAACTAAAGCAAACTTACAAAGAGCAAATTTCGCATTCACCAGTGTGTCGCTGATAGAATGAATCTTTCGTGTGGCTTTTTTCATCCGAGTCGTAAACAAGTCTACTTTGCCCGACATATTTCTTGCTTCTCTGTATTCTTATGTGATAGTAAGAATTTTATCGATCGATAATCGATAATCATTTACAAATTCACAATCACAATGATGTTGATCCTGATATGATCTTGATAATCTTGATTATATTGAACTGTTTTTTGGTTTCGCCATTGTCATTGTCATCTCTCCCTTTATTTTTTGCATATTTTTTGTACGTTTTTTGTACACAGACTATTAAAAATGAATTATATAGATGCTGTTTATGCTAACATGCTAACGTTACAAATTTTTTGACGGTTTTTGATTTGAGGTTTTTTGCAAGTTTTTTGTCAAGTTTAAAATAAAATTATATCATTATGTTTGCAATAGGTATTTATTTTTATCAACAAAAATGGCTCTTTTAGAACTGGAACAAATCTTATAATAATTATAATATAATTTTATACAAATTTATATTTATAGACCATGCGCAATAAAAACACTAAAGTATGTACATAGATAAGATAGACAAGTAGGTAACTGCCATAGTGTGTAAGTACTTTCAATGAATTCATGAGATGTATTTTCAAAACTAAATATAAATAATTAGATAGTTACAACTCGTAAGGTACCTACACAATATTAGAAATAGCGAAATGTGTAGGTATGTGTTTGAAAGAGATACTCGTAAGTAGGTAGGTACTAAGTGGTAGAAGAAATACACACTTTTTGCTTTAATCCAATTGGGGCGTGGCAACATTCGTGCCACTTCACTCACACACACGCATATGAGTGTACGAGAGAGCGAGACTGAAAGCGCGCAGGTTCCAAGCGCGAAGCCCCGACCCCGCGTCGGTGGCCTCACTCCCGAGGCAGTCGGTCCCTTGCCACGGCTCGCGACAAATGCGCAACTGCGCAACACTGCGCACGAGTTATCCCGCCTCGGCATCGCGTCTCGCACTCGTGCCTCATACATATCCCACTCGAAGCATATCCTTCTGAGTGATAACCGTAGAGGGTTATAGAGGAAGAAGGTGACCCTGTGGGGGAATAAATCTGTGTACCTGAAAGATCTACTTTTATTTCGGTACGCCGCCTCATCATCTCCGCAATCGGTCATCCTGCCCAAGGGATCCTCTACATTGGTGACCCCGACGTGATGGAAAACACGCCCGCGACCTACGGGATCAGACCGATAACTCTGTCGACGTCGCACCATACCTAACTAGGTACTCACTGAGGTATACTACCTTCACCGAACGCCAACGTATACCTCCCACGTCGTCGTGTACTCAACGTGTAAACACCGACGTATAGCAACACGGCGGCGTCCTGCGACGGACGATACCTACAAAAATCTCTACGAGACACGGAACACGACACCGGCCGGCAACAACACAAGCATCTCGACGCGAATCGCGGCAGTTCTCATTCAAAGGGAGGTATAAACAATCTCGGTGAGCGAACCTGCGATGATAATACTTAATTTCGTGAACGAACTCGAAACTTACAAACAGTGCAGTGCATAATTATTAAACATATACAAAGACAATACTTACCGTACTGGGACGCATTCGTATACCTACTGACATATTTTTATTTATTTTTATTTTTTTTTCCTTTACTTGCCATTGGAAATCGTGTAAATAGCTATTTAATTGATTTTTGTATATTTTATTGGGTTCTTGTGTTATCTTGTATTACACGTGGCTGTACGTTTAATATATCTTACGTGTATCAAGGTACTTATAGGTACCTCAACTTATTTTAAGTGTTACGAAACTATTTTTATTTAGCTCTTAAAAATTAGACATAGGTATTTTATTTTGTTAGTATAAGTCAAACAATTGACACCCGTACTACTTCCGGTTTCTGTTTGTCCGACTTCCGTCCCACCTAGCTATTTCCAGTACTTTTATTACTAGTGCCGTCATTTCCAGTTTTGATTCCTGGTTCTTCCCTTTCTTTCCACGACAATGGCGACATCCGAGGAACAGATTAAACTGCTCCAGGAGCAGCTTAAGCAGCTACAGGAAAACCAAGACCGACGTACAATGGCAGTAACAGTTAAATTACCTACATTTTGGATCAGTAATCCTTCCGTCTGGTATGGCCAGGTAGAGGCACAATTTGAAATCGCTGGCATTACGCAAGACAAAACTAAATACAGCCATGTGGTTGCGATGTTGGACTCAAAAATTGCCAGTGAAGTAGCCGACATTATCGAACACCCACCGAACAATGACCGTTATGAGCACCTCAAGTCAAAACTGATCAAGCGCTTATCTGCTTCGAAGGAAGACAGAGTCAGGCAGCTCCTTGGGGAAGAAGAAATTGGAGATCGAAAACCATCGCAATTTTTGAGACGCCTCCGCTCATTAGCTGGATCAGAATTTAAAAGCGGCGACATAATCCGACAACTTTGGATGCGCCGCTTGCCAGGGAACGTGCAGGCTATTTTAGCAGCGCAGGAGGATCTGCCCTTAGAAAAGGCAGCGGATATTGCAGATAAAATATTAGAAGTAGCAACGCCTGGGGTGCACGCTGTTACCACGCAGCCATCGGAACTCGGATTTTCTCAGTTACTACAACCTGCTCCCTGACCTCCGGCACAAACGCTTGATCGACGGAAATACAAGTTTGACTACTTCTGCCTCAATCACCCAAATTAATCAAGTAAGTGTCAAAGCCGTATCCGTCAACGAGTTTTCACCCTACTCCAAACTTCTTCTGAAATTTCCGGACTTGACTCGACCTCCAGGCCTTCCACGACAAGTAAAACACACCACGGTTCACCATATCGTTACAACCGATGGCCCGCCAGTTTCCTGCCGTCCACGCCGTCTTGCACCGCAGAAGCTGGTCGCTGCTAAAAAGGAATTCGACGACATGGTCATCGGACAGCCCTTGGGCCTCTCCACTACACATGGCAAAGAAAGGAGACCAAGGGTGGCGGCCGCGTGGAGACTACCGGGCTCTGAATGCCAGAACCGTACCAGACCGGTACCCCGTTAGGCATATTGCGGATTTCTCGCACACCATTTCAGGAGCCACCATCTTCAGCAAAATTGACCTGGTTAAAGCTTACCAACAGCTTCCTGTACACGAGGCTGATATCTGCAAAACCGCAATCACCACGCCATTTGGCTTGTATGAATTCCCCTTCATGACCTTCGGTCTTCGAAACGCAGGGCAAACTTTCCAGCGTTTCATCGACGAAGTCATGAGGGGACTCAACTTCTGCTACGCCTATGTTGATGATCTCTTGGTGTTCTCACAAACACCTGGAGAGCACCTGGAACACCTGCGCACAGTTTTCCAGAGGTTGGCTAACTATGGCTGCGTAGTTAACGCATCTAAGAGTATTTTTGGCGTTAATGAGGTAACTTTTCTTGGATATAGAATAAATAAAGACGGCACACGCCCTCCCACAGAGAGGATAGAAGCGCTGCAAAAGTATCCCTTGCCGAAAACCGTGCAAGATCTTCGCAGATTTCTAGGTATGATAAACTTTTACCGCCGATTCCTCCCTAAGGCGGCAGAACTGCAAGCACCTCTCATCAATGTGCTAGTTTCGTCCAAGCTCAAGGGTACAAAGCCAGTGCCCTGGACGTCCGAACTCGAACTTACGTTCCAGAAGTGCAAGGATAGCCTAGTTAGCGCTACTCTCCTTGCTCACCCAGTTAGCGATGCCGCATTGGGACTCTTTACGGACGCCTCTTCAGTACACGTGGGATCTTGTCTCCAACAAAAGATAGGCAACCACTGGCAGCCCTTGGCCTTTTTCAGCAAGAAACTCACAGACAAACAAGCCCAATGGCCCGCGTACTATCGCGAACTCCTTGGTGTATACGAAAGTGTACTACACTTTCGCCACCTTCTTGAGGTTCAACATGTGACAATCTACACAGACCACAAGCCTCTCATCTACGCTTTTACCCAACGCCGTGAAAGCTTCCTCCTGTCCAGCTCAACCAACTGACCTTCATCTCCCAATTCACAACCGATGTTGTACATGTGAAGGGAGAGGACAACGTTGTTGCTGATGCTATGTAAAGGATCGAAGCCATCACCCTAGAAACAAGTTTCGAAGCGCTGGCAGACGAACAAGCCACTGATGAGGAGCTCCATAACGCCATGACAAACTCCTCCCTCAAGCTGGAGAAGATCTGCATCCCTGGTTCTGACATCTCCATCTTTTGCGACGTGTCAACAGGAAAGCCACGACCATTTGTGACGCCTTCTTTCCGCCGCAGCTATTTCAGCCAAATCCACAACCTCAGCCACCCCGGCGCGCAGGCTTCTGCACGTTTGGTGGCTGACCGCTTTGTTTGGCCGGCGATGAACAAGGATTGTCGAAAATGGGCTCGTGAATGCCTGCCATGTCAACGCAGCAAGGTGTCGAGGCATACCATAACGCCATTAGGAGGGTTTACCGCCCCGACTCACCGTTTTCGCCACGTTCACATCGACATTATTGGACCAATGCCCTCCAGCAAAGGCTTCCAATATTGTTTAACGGCTGTGGACAGATTTACGAGATGGCCAGAGGTGTGGCCTATGGCCGGCATCACGGCAGAAGAAGTAGCCGATACTT
This sequence comes from Bembecia ichneumoniformis, assembly GCA_910589475.2. NCBI lineage: Eukaryota > Metazoa > Arthropoda > Insecta > Lepidoptera > Sesiidae > Bembecia > Bembecia ichneumoniformis. The sequence goes on from OU342545.1 coordinate 3,484,411, forward strand.
TTACAACTGGGTGGATCTCTCGTTTCGGCATCCCATCCATCGTAACAACAGACCAAGGCCGCCAATTCGAGTCTGCCTTATTCAAAGCTCTTCTGGAACAATGCTCTGTCCTGCGCTCACGCACCACTAGCTATCATCCATGTGCAAATGGTATGGTGGAGAGATTACACCGCCAACTAAAAGCAGCACTCATGTGTCACGGAGGCACATGGTGTGCTGCTCTGCCACTGGTACACCTAGGTATGCGAGCAGCGTTAAAAGAAGACTTACGAACATCGGCTGCCGAACTCGTGTACGGCGAACCACTCCGACTACCCGGAGAATTTTTGAGTCCCTCTACAGGGAACGTTTCTCTTGCAGACGTCTACAACTTCACGTCACAACTACGTAAGCACATGGCTGACCTTAAACCAGTCGCAGGATCGCACCACACTGAACGTCGCCCATTCATATTTAAGGATTTGTCCACTTGCACGCATGTGTTACTGCGAGATGACTCTGGAAAATCATCAATGAAGCCACCCTATACAGGCCCACATCCAGTTATAAGCAGGGATGACAAAAATATCCGCATTGTCAGGGGTAATAGGGAGGTCCAGGTCAGCCTGGACCGAGTAAAACCGGCATTTATCGAAGAAGCACAAACTTTTCCTCCATCGACTCAACTCCTTGCCCCACCCACACCAGCAACTGCAGCCTCACCCAAAAAGTCGACTCAAGCCGTTCCACAGCTAGTGCCCGACTCACCCCGTTCCAAATATGTCACTCGATCAGGTCGTCGAGTTCACTTTAAGACGCCCATTGACATGTAATTATAGAGTAGTATAAGCATAAGTAGTTCTAAGTATTACATTGTTAAAATGTTCTTGTTGGGGGTACTTCTCTCCGTGGGTGGGTGGTGTGGCGTGGCAACATTCGTGCCACTTCACTCACACACACGCATATGAGTGTACGAGAGAGCGAGACTGAAAGCGCGCAGGTTCCAAGCGCGAAGCCCCGACTTGCGTCGGTGGCCCCACTCCCGAGGCACGGAGGAGGCAGTCGGTCGGTCCCTTGCCACGGCTCGCGACACATGCGCAACTGCGCAACACTGCGCACGAGTTATCCCGCCTCGGCATCGCGTCTCGCACTCGTGCCTCATACATATCCCACTCGAAGCATATCCTTCTGAGTGATAACCGTAGAGGGTTATAGAGGAAGAAGGTGACCCTGTGGGGGAATAAATCTGTGTACCTGAAAGATCTACTTTTATTTCGGTACGCCGCCTCATCATCTCCGCAATCGGTCATCCTGCCCAAGGGATCCTCTACACAATTTATAATACATAGTTACGTTTATTTATTTTATGTTTAACATGAGACCATTTCCATTTTTGTTTAATCTTTAACAAGTAGGTACCACTGTTTAAAGATGTTTTCATCAAAATTTATTGAACAGTGTCTAAATCAGTCGGTAAGGGCCGGTGCTGACTAAATCCAATTAAATATATTTAGAAGGTCTGACATTGATATAATTATATTTTGCGTTGCGATGTGGAATACGTGTCGCGACGACGACGAGCGACGAGCGACGACGTGCCATGCCATGCCGTCAGTCAGCGCCGGCCTTAAAAACGTCTACAAAAGAATAATGGATAGGGACAGGTAGTTGTGTTCATATAAAAAGTAAGGAGTCGATTTGTAGAAGAGGCTAAAATTTCTAAATTCCAAGCCACTATTTCAATCGTTCATTTTTTAATGACCAGACCAAGGCCAAAGGCCGGGCGGACATCCAAGTTCCGCAAACTTGTTTTATCAAGTTAAATAGTTATCATTGTTATTTCATATTTTATCTTATTAGTTAGATACTAACCTACTTCCCCTTGCCATTTGTGACCTCTTGAAAACTAAATATTACATTTTATCACTTCATTTTGTATTGGTGAACTGACAGTGGCCGTATATAATGGGCGATTCTACGAGAAATAAGGTAAAAAGCACATATTTAACTATGTTTTTAATTATTAAATTAAATATATCAATTAATCCGCCTTCCCTCAATTGAAAAATTATGTCATTTTTGAAAACGAAGGAGGTTTTTAATGTTTACATTATTGTTTCTATTGATAAGTGTACATACTGTTATCAATATCATTATCAGTTCAGTTTGACATTTCGTTTTGTATTGTAACATTGGTAATTATTACCTAACCTAAATTGTGTGAGGTGACTGAGGTGTGAGGTGAGATTGTCAAAAAGGTACAAAATTAAATTGTCACAATGGCTTATGACCTAAAAAAAGAAGAAGATGTTAAAGAATACATAGAAAACCTAGGTATAGAATACCGTTTCGGTTGCTACAAGGAAAAGAAGCCCGAAGTTTGCCATTTATTGGGCGACTATTTGGAAGCGATAAAAAAAGATCACGATAAGGCCGCGAAAGTTTTTAAAAGCAACTGTTTAGACTATAATTTTGGAAAGTCATGTTTGAAAATCGGCAATTACTCATTATTGGGTCGCGGTCGCAGCAAGCACAATTATGCTGAAGCTCTAACCTATTTCGAGAAAGGTTGTGAATTGAACGAACCCACGGCATGTTTACATGCCGGCATGTTGTATACTGCGACTGGAAACAACGTAGACATAAAAAGAGATATTCCAAAAGGTAAGAATCCTTTGTTTTTACATAGGTACTTGTACATTGTATTCTAATTACTCTATAGGTATATAGTCCACTTTTTTTTTGTAATTACGCAACTTTTTATAAGTATTACATTCACAATAGAGACTGAATGAGTATGCGGTCACAAATCAAATTGAGGAAACTGTAACTAATCTTATTTAGTACCAATATTTCTTACTCTTTTGTCTCTTTTGTGACATTGAATGTGTTTTTTTATGTTAGAATCAACAGACAGCCTTTCGGTCCACTTGGTGGTAGGTAGTTACCATCGCCTATAATCTATAACACAAGAAACGCCACAGGTGTTGCAAGTGTGCCAATAACCATAGTAGGATCAGTGGCTCTAGCATGAGTTTACGATACTACACTCGCTAGCGAGAGCGTAAAACATTTATATGGAAAATTGATAATTTGACATTGACAGTTCACGATTTCCCATACAAAAGTTTTACGTTCTCGCTAGCGAGTGTAGTATTGGTGTAGTATCGTAAACTCATACTAGAGCCTCTGGAATGGATAAAGAAATGGGTGCTGACATTCCTTACTCACTCATTCAAACACAACATGCTGCTGCAATGATGCTGTTTTTTCATGTTGGTCCCTTGTAAGGAGGTGGTGACTGCCACCGGAAAAATGCAGTTTTGGTTTTTTTTTCTCTGTAAGATTCATGTTTTTTACAATGTGGTTGATGTTCCTGTGAGCATCATCCCAAGATACAACTTCGACAGTCCAAGTTCCACCATTTCTTAAGTCGAATGACATCTCCATTTGTATCTTTTGGCTAATTTATTGCTGTGTTTTCTCAACCTGTGTTCACATATCTTACACTAACTGCTCTGATTGAATGGTTTCCATACCCAGGCGTGCATGTATATCAGTATTTTTAAGAAACCAAGGAGCTCTAGATATGGATTTTAAGGTGATGTTTTGAAACATCTAAAATATTTTCACATTGGACTGACTGCTAGATCCCCAGAGATTGATACCATAATTATATCCAGAGTGGCTTAATTATCACTTTATTTTAATAACATCCACCACATCCACAGCAAACTTTGGAAGGATAAAAAAATAAGTTTTAATCATGAGGGTTTTATAAGACAAGGTAAAATTGATAACATTAAAAATCTTGAATGATTAGGTCAAGAATATTTTAGGTATTTTAAAAGACCGTAGAAAAATTTAATCTGCTCTTCTTTTCACTCTTACGCAGCGTGCACATCTCCACAGCATAAAGGAAAATGGGGAAGACAAGTGTCAACAATACTAAAAATATTTTTTTTTATGTTAAAATCGGCAGACAGGCTGACGGTCCATTTGATGGTAGGTGGCTACCGTCGCCTATAACACAAGTTACGCCAAAGCTGCTACAAGTGCGCTGCCGACTACAGTATGATTAAGGATAAAGGATTAGGAGGGGATAGGGATATGGGCTCTGGCATCCCTTACTCACTCACCGAAACACAACAGCACATGTGCTGTTATTTCATGGTGGTATTCTGTAAGAGGGTGGATACTGCCACCAGACGGGCTGCCCAAATGACTGCGAAATGCAGTGAGCAAGTGATTGTTTTATCTAACACATACATGATATTGGAAAGGCTGAGGCTGAGGTTACGAAACGCGAAGCAGGGCGAGGCGGGCACCGTTCGCGGCGCACTGTCTCCGGTCACCACCAAGCTTAAGTTCCATACATTTAATTTTGTACAGACCTGACCAAGATTCAAAACTATATTGCAATTAACAAAAATTTGATGATAGTCTCATAAACTAAAAACTATGTAAATTGGAATAGTTTAAGCTACTATTTGAATTATTATTGTAAACCTTATTTTAAACTGATAATATATAAGTAATTGTAAATGATAATAATTAAAAAAATAATAGGTACTTATTTCCTAATTATTATTGTAATTTTAATTTTTTTAAATTTAAACCTCTGATCTATAAATTCAATTAAAATTTTAAATAATTAAGTTTATTGTAATTTATAATTATATTTAAAATTGTTTATATAAATTTATTTAAATTATTTATACAAATAAATATAATATTGGTTATAATTATAAAAAAATATATAAATAATGAAGTTAGCCTCTATTGAATAATTTGGAAATTTACAATATTAACAAATTTTTAATTTTACTTTCAGGTTATAATTATTTGAAGAAGAGTTGCGACGATAACATCGACATGGCTTGCCACTACCTATCGGGGATGTACTTGACAGGTGTACCCAAAAATGTATCTGATTATAACCCACACAGGCCGGAGAAAAATAAAAACATAGACTTCCTTATAAAACCTGACTCGAAGCAAGCGTTTATATTTGCAACGAAAGCATGCGAACTCGGCAACATGTATGCATGTGCAAACGTCAGTATGATGTACAAGAAGGGTGATGGTGTCGAAAAGGATGTTGAGAAATCCAAACAGTACTTCAACATAGCGCAAACTCTTCAGAAAGCACACGAAACAACTAAGGAATTGAAATACCAACAAGGATTGGAATAGTTTTGTCCTTTAAATTGACCATAGAATAGTCTTAATTAGAGAATAATATTCAAGGCAATTGCTAAAATCAAATACTCTGACCAGTTGTGCCCCGAGGGTTTGCCCGCCTTTTAATATAGCAAAAAAAGCTTCCATTTAGATATTCTAAACACTGTCTTCAAATACTTCTCTATATGTTTCTTATGAATAAACATTATCAGTATAAGGTATACAAGTTGATATTGTGCAGTGCTATTTACTGATAAGTAACTACAAAACAGATACTTAATAATAACAATAATTGTTTTTTGTTGAAAGCAGGTTTACAGAACTTGACGTATTTTATATGTTTAAATTGGGCGCTTCACTCTGCCCTTAAGGTGTGCTAATCATAATAGAGTTTGTATGTTTCATCCTCAATAAAGTAAACAGATTTGTGTGAAATGTAGCACACAGCTACCTGGACTTATGATACTTTTTATCCTGGAAAAATGTTAGGTTCCTGAGGGATCATCTATAAGTGTAAAAAATTCTGCACCAGTGTCATCAACAGTAGTGGTGCTATTGTCTTCACAGCGATAAAGACGTCATGTGCTATAACTCATTACCTGTTTCATTTTTCAACGTATGAAGCATAATATAAAAATCTATCAAATCATATAATTAATTACATAATATTAAATGACTAAAAACACAAAACATTTATGTCATTTAATATTTATAAAATTGTTATTTTGATTTGTCATTGGAATATTCGTTAAGGCTCTAAAAAGATTTTGCGATTAACCATTGGTACAGATTTTTCTTCAGATGGCATAAAAGACTTTATCTAATATATTTACTTATCTAAGTTTATCTTATCTAATAAATAAATTCATAGTGATTTTCATTTAGCGGCTTTCCCTGTTGCTCACCACAGAGGTTTCATATCAAAAGCGTAAAGTAAATGCGATGATCTTCCGAGGAAAGTAGCAGCTGGTAGCCTTACTAAGATTTGTCTCAAATACCTACCTAGAAAAATGTCTACCACCTCTAGGAATATGTCAAAATTGTATGTTTGGGCTTTATCAAATTATGTAGTTATTTAATTATCTGTAATGATTTTGATGTTTTATAGAAACTAACGCATATGACTGTAAAAACTATACTAGTATTGTAATTACTCTGCTAATTAATGTAATATTCTTCAAGTAGTGTATAATGAAATTGTATTAAAATCATGTTGTGTTACAAAAATAGCTTGATTTTCATTAATTGTAGTTGGAAAGTATCCCACTAACCAAGCAGGAAACATTTAAATGTTTCCTTCTAAAATAAAATAAGCTAGTGCCTGGTCTGGGTACATTTGATCTTAAAATTACTCTCGATAAACAATAATGACTTCATTTAAACATTGAATCCAAATAGTAGCGCCATATATCTTCTCAGCTATCAATTGAATTTACATTAAACCAGTCCATGCATTAAACAATGGTGCTCCAAACATAGTCAGAAGACACTTCCATATTTTTTTATTAATTAGCAACTGGCCATCCGCATCCTTCGGGAATAATGCAAAAAGTGGATGAGAGGTGTCCTTTCCATTTTCCTTTGTTCAAATTATTATTATATTTAAAAAAAAAACGACGATACGAATGTATCGCAAAAGTTATTGCATTCTTCTTTATTTTCATCAGAGAATCACCAACTCTTTAAACTTAAGAGACAATAGTGGTAACAGCCATAAGTTTCTTAAAGGTAGTCTCATAAATGATTGGCTGGATTTTAATAATTATTTTGCTGAAATTACTCTAAACTAATCCATTAATAATATTCTAAGCTAGATAGATGGAACAGTTTATTTCCAAACCAAACGCTTTTTATCTATGTCACTAGATTTCACATTTAGTTCTACTTACACTTATTTGTATTTTTAATTAATTTTGTCTTAAAAATCAGAGTTTTGTCAACTTTAATAATCGATGAATCGTCCGGGATGGGACGATTCATCAAAAAGTAGAATGTAGGTTTTCTCGGCCGGTATCCATATGAGTTGTGGGTTTCCGGGATGATGGCCCAGGTCTGTTGGAAATTCTTCCAAACGTTTCGTCAACAACTGCGGTTGACATCCTCAGTGGTGTAGTCCAAGTTAGAAGAAAAAGTACATCACATCACTGCACTTCACTTCTGCACTTTTCGACTTCTCGAGCGAGACTGATTTGTCGACTGGAATGTGTCTATATTTAAACTTAAATTTATATCCCCACCCCGTGCTTGAATTGGTGGGGTGTGGTCACTAGGAGAGGGGTTATAATGCCCTCTCTTTCTTTCATTATTATTATTATTCCTGCGTAGTGCCGGATACCAAATGTTGTGTAGCCTTAGATTTTCCTCCTTCCTGTTGAAATTATTTGGATGCTTGAAAATTTCAATGGCTTCCCGATTAAGGCGTGAGTGATAGTGTACCTCGGATGACAGAACTAATGTGTTTTTGAAAAGGATTTTATGATTGCCTTCAGAAAAGGCGTGTTCAGCTACTGCCGATTTTTCGGTCTCTCCTCTGCGACAGTTGCCCTTGTGTTCTTTAATTCGGGTGTTAATGCTGCGTTTTGTGGTGCCGATGTATACTGCGCCACATTCACAAGGTATTTTATATACCCCTGTCGAGGATAATGGATCCCTTGGGTCTTTAACTGAACCGAGCAGGTTTCTGATTTGGCTCGTGGGCTTATATATGGCCTTGATGTTTCTGCTCTGTAACATTTTTCCTATGCGATCCGTTACTCCTTTAATATATGGGAGGAATGCTCTGCCTTTATCTGGGTTTTTGTCTTCGGTATTAGTCCTGTTTCTCCTCGGTTTTATCGCTCGCTTAATTTCAGTGGGTGTGTATCCGTTGCACCGTAGAGTATGGCTTAAATGTTCCAGCTCTTTTTGTATCTGTGTTGGTTCGCAGACTCGTTTCGCTCTATCAACCAGCGTCTTAATCATAGCACTTTTTTGTTGAGGGTGATGGTTGGAGTTTTTGTGTAAGTACCTATCTGTGTGGGTGGGTTTCCGGTAGACTTTATGTCCCAGGCTACCATCCTCGTTTTTAGAGACCAACACGTCCAGAAATGGGAGTGTGCCATTTTTCTCTGTTTCCATAGTGAATTGTATTCTTGGGTGGATGCTATTGATATGTTTAAGAAACATATTCAGTGCTTCCTGTCCGTGGCTCCATATTACAAATGTATCGTCTACGTATCGAAACCAGCATGAAGGTTTCTGAAATGCTGTTTCTAGAGCAAGTTTTTCAAACGATTCCATGTAGAAGTTGGCCACGACAGGGCTGAGCGGACTCCCCATTGCCACACCGTCTACTTGTTCGTAGAATTTATTATTCACTTGGAAATAGGTGGTGTTCAGAACATGTTTGTATAATGACACTATGTCTTCCGGAAAGATTAGGCTTAGCTTTTCAACTGTCTCTTTCACCGGGACCATTGTAAAAAGGGAAACGACGTCAAAGCTCACTAGAATATCTGTTGGTTTTATTGTCATGTTTTCGATCTTTTCTACGAAATGCGCCGAGTCTCTGATATGTGATGATGTCTTCCCGACAAAAGATAGCAGTTGTTTGGACAAGTACTTGGCTAAGTTGTAGGTTGGTGCCCTAATAGCACTAACAATGGGTCGTAATGGTACTCCTGGCTTGTGTATTTTTGGTAGACCATAAAATCTTGGTGGAAGGGCTTCGCTGTTTATGCATTGACGTTTGTCCTCATCAGGTATGGATGATGCTTTTATCAGTTGGTTCGTTTTTCGAACTATAACGGATGTCGGGTCTCTGGATAGTTTCTTGTATGTTGATGGATCTAAAAGGTCGTCTATTTTCTTTTGGTAATCCTTCCTGTTGAGTATCGTGGTTGCATTACCCTTGTCTGCAGGTAGAATGACTATGTCTTTGTTGTTATTTAAATTTCTTAGAGCCCTTCGCTCTCTGGCGTTGATATTGTCTTTTGGGGGTCTTGCTTTCTGGAGTATTCGTGATGCTTCCCGGCGTATCTCCTCCGCCTCTTCTGATGGTAAAATTCGAATTGCCGCCTCGATGTTCGCAATGATATCCTCCCGAGGTATATTGATTGGAGTAATAGCAAAGTTCCCTCCTTTCGCTAGTATCGACCTTTCGTCTTCCGATTCATCAAAAAGACTGTCTTTTACAAAATGTGTTTCAAGACTTATTGTACTGGAGGGAGGCGTGTTTGACATCGATTTTTTTAAGTACCTAATGCTGATGCTGATATTTTAACTAAACTGCGCAGTGTAATCAGACGTCTTATGCACAGATCGGCATCATTGGAGGGTCTGGATTTGATGATCCAACGCTGTTCGAGAATCAGACCGAACGTCGCGTCACTACGCCATTCGGGGACCCCTCTGATGTTCTGATTGAGGGTCAGATCAAAGGTGTATCTTGTGTGCTGCTGGCCAGGCATGGAAGGAAACATCAATTCCAACCGAGGTCAGTTACACAACGTATTTAGGTACTTATCTACATTCAGCTAAATACTATAGATTGTCACTAATGAGTATGTCTTGTATGAACAGTGATTTGAACTATCGCGCTAACATTTGGGCACTGAAGGAGGCGGGATGCACTCATGTACTGGCCACCACTGCCACTGGGTCGCTGGTCGAGGAGTACAAGCCTGGGGATCTAGTTATACTGGACGATTTTATCGATAGGTTCGTATAAACGGAATTTATACTTTAGTTACATATTTTATTTTAATGTAGAATATATATACCTATGTACTATATTAATATTTATTAAGAAAAGATGATAATTTTGTACATAAAAATACGAGCACTATTGTACCTCTGTTGTAATTATTTCTAGAACTCCTGAGCAGGAGTCAAAGGTTGATGGGTTGAGCCCCCTAGGTGCTTGCTTTAACGATCTGTCTCAGGAGTCTCGGGTTCGATTCCCGGCTGGGCCAACTTTGGAAATGAACTTTTCAATAGTTGGCTCTGATCTGGATCTGCCAAGTAGGAGCAGGGCACACTGCTTTTCGCAGTCCTTTGACCATGACTTTACATAAGACCACCATGAAATTGGCAACGCATGAGCCAGGCCAGAACCCATTTTCTTATTCCTTCCTAATCCTTTATCCTTAATTCTACTATGGTCGGCAGCGCACTGGCAGCACCTGTGGCGTTGCTTGTGTTATAGGCGACGGTAGGCACCTACCATCAAGTGGACCGTCAGCCTGTCCGACGACCTTAATATAAAAAAATGTTTTGTTTTCTTTTTTTAAGAACATGGGGTCGTAAGTGCACGTTCTATGACCGCACGGATTGCGGTCCTCGTGGCGTGTGTCATCTTCCGATGTTTCCGGCGTTCTGCGCCAGGGGGCGTTCCGCCTTGCTTAGGGCGGCGCGTGCGCATAAATACACGGTGCACGAGAAAGGCACTGCCGTCGTCATACAGGGGCCCAGGTAGATAGACACCTTTTATATAGATAGACCTTAGGTTTAGTACCGTAGGAGATTTAACTCTCTCGTAAGTTTGGACTAGAAAAATCTTCGAAAATAATGCCATCTAACGGACGCACATTGACTGACCGTTTTTTTATGTCTTTGATTTTATAGTGGAGAGCAAATTATGCTACTAACTAATACATACATATTATATAATAAAATTTAATAAATCCTGTATTAATACACTTCAATAGAGGTTCTAAGTGAAATTTAAGCTGGACTGATGGAGCTGCTTGGGCACTGATTCTTAGGTTTATTGTACACTTGTATAGCAAATTGACATTAAAAGGAGACACTTTGAGGTTTCTTGCCAGTTCTTCTTCATAGAATATGCACTACGAACTGATGGTAAATCTAAGAGAATTGACTGTTGTCAGACTGAAGTTATTTATTTACCAACTACTGCCGCCCGCGTGCCCTGAAATTCTATTCCAACTATTAGTGAAAGAATTTTTTAAATTGGATGAATTATTTCGAAGATTACCTCCTAGATATTTTACCTCTTTATAATATTAGTATAGTTTTTTGGTCAAAATTAGCAATATAGCCCTTTGTCTTATAATATTATAAAGAACTAGCGGCCCGCCCCCGGCTTCGCCCGGCGTGCAATTTTTATATATCCTAATATTTTTTATCCCTCTTTCCATTTGCGAAAACCGAATTAAAATCGGTCTACCCGTTTTACGTGATGCCGTGACCAGGAGAAATGGGGATTCATTTTTATATATAAGACTAGCGTATAGTATATAAGTTATATATAAGTTTTATATAATAAAACATTCCCCGTTTATCCCTCTTTCCAATAGTGAAAACCGAATTAAAATCGGTCTACCCGTTCACGCGTGATGCCGTGACCAAGGGAAATGGGGATTCATTTTTATATATAGAGATTATATATTAATATTATATTTGTAAAAAGGTTTTCGAGTCGTGCAGAGAGTCTGATGTACCGTCAATGGGGCGGCCATCTTGTCAACATGACCACGGTTCCAGAGGTGAGTTAACAGAAGGCGTTAATTAAAGGGTTAAAATATTTAAATGGCTGTTAATGATTGTCATATTAAGTTGGCAAACTATATTAAAGTAACTGCGGACTATTTGTTGTTTTTTTTATTACAATAATTGAATTGTTAAAGCACAAGGTTAAATAAAACTTCTTTCTTCATTTGAGGTAAGACAAGACAAATTATATTTTAAATGAATAGATGATACGAAATGTCGCCGACAACCTTGTTAGCTAGCATTTATTTTACAAAGCGACATCTAGTTACAACTTAAGTTACATATGGGACCATTTCTATACATGACGCAGAAAACTTAATTACGAACCAAATATTTTATATGTTTTCTGCACTTAGATATCTATTACATGCATCAATATTATTTTGGGACTTTCAAAATTATTGTACATTATTCTATATTTTTACTATAAAATAAAATCGCTGTCCGCTTCTGTCTGTTTCTCCGCTAACTTCTGTCTGTGTCTCTCTCTCTATCGTACAATCTCCCTTTTTCTGTCTCTCTAACTTATTTTTTTTTTTAATGTTATGTCGACAGACGGGCTGACGGTCCACTTGATGGTAGGTGGCTACCGTCGCCTATAACACAAGCAACGCTACAGGTGCTGCAAGTGCGCTGCCGACTACAGTAGGATTAAGGATAAGGGATTAGGAGGGGATAAGGAAATGGGCTCTGGCATCCCTTACTCACTCACCGAAACACAACAGCACGTATATGCTGTTATTTCACGGTGATCTCCTGTAAGGGGGTGGTCACTGCCGCCAGGCGGGCTGCCCAAATGACTGCGAAACGCAGTGTGCCCTACCACTACTAAATTTATTATTACGTACGCACATGTCTCATTCAAATTCTAAGAATTTGCAATAAAAAACCTGTTACAAAGTAAAATGGGTACATACATAGTAAAAGTGACACTATCAATTTATGAAGCTATAGTCATTTTTTGATGTAATTATCTATTTATAGGTAATAATATCCAAAAATGGAAGTAACGTATCCATTCAGTTAGTTGAAAATAAATTTTGGCGTTGAAATGATAGTTCGCTTAAATGTTTGACAGGTGGTGCTCGCTAAAGAAGCCGGCCTCAGCTATGCAGCGGTCGCCCTGGTTACGGATTACGACTGCTGGCGTGACAACGAAGCTTCTGTACGTTTTTTGCTTTTTTATAGTCAATTTTCAGGCTCTGATAGTAGGTGAAATTTCACATGATATGCGGGATCCAAATACTCCTTAGGATGTGAGTAAATTTAAAAGACCTTTAAATGGCAAAGGAAAATATCAATTCTGCCTCAAGATATATTTTTTTAATTTTAATAATATAAATTATTATAAAAATATAAAATGTGGGAATGATATTTATACTTACGTAAAATTCTAACAAATTTACTTACTTAAGCGTTTCGCAATGAATTGGTTTTCTTTTAGAGTTCAAAGTTATCAACACAGTGAAAATCGAACTGGCCAATAAGGATCGTGCGATTTTCGATTGATATATTAAATTGATTGATCTCGAATGATATAATTAAATTTTGATAGCTCCTAAATTATCTTGATGCAACCGTTACCATAATACATTCTCGCCTAAATGATGAAAAGTGGAATGAAAGTTATAGACTATTAGCAATTTATTTGCTGGCTTGCATGCCAAAATAATTAATAATAATATTGCTTGTTGGTTTTATTATTACTAATAATATTGTTTGCTTTTATAACCTAACATAGAATAAAAAAATTATACAACATAAAAAATATATATATACAAAAAATAGGTAAAGTGGATCATTTTTGAGCTACTATTACTATTATGAAATAGTATTTCAGACTTGAAAATTGTAAATATTATAATTTTCATACAAATATACCGTTGTTTTTACTGATACATTATTTTGAATAACGAATTGCCTGCATATTAAAATTTGTAGTTAAGTATTGGGGATAAATCTAAAATTAGCTAATCTAAAATTAGCTGGACATTGGCGCAATAAATTGCAAGCTATTCACAGAATTATAGATGGTTGGCGTTCTATCTTTTTTCTTCTTTTCACATTATCTAGACAATTTCAAATATTATTACGTAATATTATTCATGTGTAATTATTTGCAAACTTTTATCTCAATACAAAATGTAGTTTGAAAATTATATCAAAATGTACACTATATTTGCACGAGAAGATAACTAATGAAGGCCGTTTTCGCCGAATATTGTGAATGAATATAAATCTTAGTGTCGAACCACACTGAGCGTATCTTGCGCCGCGTACAACGCAAGTAACGCGACGCAAGTTACGCTCAGTGTGGGCCTATCCGCTCAATATAAACCGGATATTTTACGACGCGTTATTCAAGTATTATGCATTCCGAGCTGTCTCAGTACGGTTGTGCGTGAAGATGGATCCACTAGAACTCATAGACATATTTGAAGCGTTACGACCTTGTTGCGCTAGCGTTTACTAAAGGGACTACGATTACTATAATAATATAAGGTTTTCTGTAAGGGAATGGCGCGTTGGCGCGTATCTTACGCGTGTGCAGGCGCAATTACAAAATCATTCGTCGTAATGACGCAAGATGCGCTCGGTGTGGCCGTGTGGGAAAAAATGCATATCATATTAATGTATCGGCGAAACGCGACGCAAGTTGCGCCGCGCAAGATACGCTCAGTGGTTCGACACTTGTATATATTTGCACAAAATAAAAGTCCAGAAAAGTTTTTAAACTGTATACTATATCTGTTCTAATATATCTGTAGATATAATAAAATCGTAAACGAGCTGTGTCTATACGGTAAATATTAAAAAAAAAAAAACAATTTCTACACATTGTACTTAAGTTAAGGAGGTCAAAAAAATAGTTTTTTAGAATTTTTGCCTGTTTGTCTGTGCGTTTGTGTACTCTAATCTCAGAAACGGCTACCGATATGATTGATGTATTGTAGCAAGCTTTCCGTAACATTTAGTGTTTGTTTCATTCCAATCGGTTTAGAAACAAAAAAGTTACGCGCTCTACCGAGTACCACGCGTACGAAGTTGCGGGCTCAACTATTCTATACTAATATTAAAAAGAGGTAAAATTTATATGTAGGAGGTAATATTCGAAACTACTCATCCGATTTAAAAAAATCTTTCACCTATAGTTAGAATAGAATCCATCTACCTACTTAATCTGTGGCTTTTAATTACTTCCAATGGTGTTAGGTGTGCGTAAGCGAAGTTCTGGCGATGTTCGCCGCCAACGCGCAGAAGGCCGCGCGAGTGGTTGTCGAGGCTGTGCAGATACTTGGCCAGGAGCAAGATCACACCTATTTGACGGCGCATAAGGTAGGCTTAAAGCTGCTCTTATTTATTTATCATTTATTAATTACCTATTACGTAACAGATAGTCAACAATTTTAACGACAAACACAGAATTTTAATGTCAACAATTTAATGAATTTGGGAATTCTGTTCCACAAAAATGAACCTAATATTCATGCACCGATCGGCCATTCGAAATTCGAAAATGGCCGGTGGATAATCTGGAAACGCTCTTACGGTTCACTTGATGGTAGATGGCTAACCTCGCTTATAAACTCTAGCAACGCCATTTTGTTTGCAAGTGCTGTGCAATATCTATAGGATAAAGCATGGTATAATAATATTCAACGACTGATGAGTTCTGACCGCCCTAAAAAGTGGTATATTAGTTTTGACTTGGTTTACTAGTGTGACATGATACTAGTGTATTACTGTGTACTAGTGTGACTGACTGACTCATCGACGTAATATCCAAGTAGACGGCTAATACCTATTTATTCACAATGCAAACTTTTCTGGTACTCAACGCCAATTGGTCCGATCAAGGTCACTACGAAATTCTATTGGTCGTTACTGCCCATAGTAACTTCTATTGGTCGAACATTACCGGGCGTGGACTTATATAATATCTATTTCTCTAATGTGTTATCTGAATGCGTTCGCCCTGTACTAGAAGTCTAGTTGGATATTACGTCGATGGACTTACTAGTGTACTAGTGTGACAGGCGTTTTAACATGGTTCATACTCGTACTACCTATAAAAGTTTTTAGATCAATCTGCAAGCGAAACTGACGTTGTCCTTTAATCTGCACGGCATTTAACCTTAGGGTGGCATTTTTAGCTGACCGTACATAAAGGTAAATCACCTCACGCATAAACGACCAAAATCATGACAAGTAACTGCAGACTACCAAGTAGAAAACCAAATCCATGTTGTCGTGATGGCCGCATGTCTTGTATTGGCTTAGTTTCTATAGACAACTTAGTTATTGCGGCCATTTAACCATGAGCATGGTTATCTAGTGTGTGAAGTTGCTTCGACTTTAAGTATTTTTTCAATATTTTTAATATCTCTAATAATTAATTAGCTAGGAAGTTACAAAACATTTATTTTAAGCTTTTAAATATTTGATTGGCAATGGGCTATCAAATCATTTTGTTGGCGTAAATAAAATTTAGTTGTCAGAGGAGATTTTTTTTCTCGGTGTAGGGTAGATGCAATTATGCTAGATTAATAGTGCTTGCCATGCGAAGACACGCCCTAGGCTGCAGCCTAATTAGCCTAAGGGTTAATCAGGCCCAGATAATATTACTTCGCCGGGTATGGCACTCCGAGAGACAGGCCGACACAAGCTTGCGTCATCGCTGCGGTGTTTTGCCAGTTTACGTGCTTCCAATCTACCCGAGTCCCATTTATAAAATAATTAATATAAATATTAATTATAGGTACATGTAATAAATGGGACTCGGGTAGATTGAAAGATTGAGTGCCATACCCGGGCGAAGTAATATTATCTGGGCCTGATTAACTTGATTAACAAAGTAAAAAACTTACTTTGTGATTACTTTAATTAATGTGTAAAATGACCTATTTTATTTGCTAGCACAAAGCATCCCATAAATATCTTTTGTATGAGTGATGGCACATATTTTTTCCTTCATTTTTATTTAATACAATAAAGTGGAAATTCAATAATGACCTAAGTTTGTGTCACAAGCGGAGCGCCAGACCTTGTTTTCTTTGACCAAGAGATAAACGAACAAGGAAAGTGGAGGGGATATGGGAATGATCTCTGACTTATCTTACTCATATAACACAAGCTACTAGGCTACTACAATGGTCTTCTGAGTTTGCTTAAAACACTAAAATTTATCGTTAATGTAATAATAGTAGTTCTGGACGGTTCTCGATTTTTATTCTTAATATTCTTCCTTACAGGACTTAGTGTCTTCTGCCATAATGCTAAAAGAATAGTTCAGATGGAAGACCAAAGACAACTTGGGATCAACATATTTATTTTTAATTATATAAAACGTTTTTATACTTGCACATTTCCTATTTACTGTGATTTAATCTGTGTGTTGTGTTTGTGATGTAGGTTATTTAACTGCTAATGCCTTATACTTGTATAACTGATAAATGTTTGGTACATTGTATACTTAAAACCAGGTTTGTTGCGGATGAAGAATTTTAACATCATAGTATTTTAAATGTTTTTTAGATTTAATATAAGTAATTAAACTTTTAGTAGAAAATTAAAAAAAATTTGGTAAATTGAAAATACTATTCTTGAGAAATTGCCCGTGTGCCAAGTGTTGACCGTGTGCCGTTTGTTTTACAGCTTCTCTACAACTATATTTGGATTCCTAATACAATAATATTCAAGGATTATTATTTATAAGTAGCTTCAGCTAATAGTCACTTAAAGCAGTTATATAAGAACTAAGAAAAATTTATTCAGGGTTCAGTATTTCAGATTTGATAATTTATTTTATTGACATTTTAAATTTATTTACTAGAAGTCTGTTACTTTATTAACAAATAAATTGCATGATCCACACTACACCCTTTATAACATGATGATATAGCACATTAGTACCTATTTTATTGCTACCGAACAAGTATTAAAAAGTACTATATAAGCGAAGTGAGGAGTCTTAGATCAATATAGTAATACCAAGAAAGACCATTATTTTCATAAATTATGTAAACGCTTACGCGTGCATATACGATACTTAGATCATACATAATAAATACCTAAGTTAATTTATTTGATACAATAAAAACTGCATTTTCGATACCTACAAGTATTAAATTTCATAGTCCCAATATTTATAATTGATACGTACATACCGCCGTATCAATTATAAAACAGGAGCCCCGACGTGTGTAAGCAAAAATTTAAAAAGGCCGTACGTTTGAGTTTAGAATCTAAATGCATTGCGTCTAAAACATGCGAGCTTTTTGTTTCTTTTTTTATATTAAGGTCGACAGGCTGACGGTCCACTTGATGGAGTGGCTACCATCGACTATAACCATAGTAAGATCAGGGGACTAGGAAGGGATAGGGAAATTTGCTCTGGCATTTCTTACTCACTCACCGAAATACAACAGCACACATGCATACATTTCACCGTGGTCTTTTGTAATGGGGTGATTACTGCCGTTAGACGAGCTGCCCAAATGACTGAAACAGCGTTTTCTGCCACTATTTTCCCAAATCCCCGAAACACTCGTCCAATGGCTTTTTTTAAATAAATCTTTATGCTCCATTTGGACTGCGCCAGTCAGGTTGAAGGGCCCATCTCGAGCAAGCTACGCCATGGTAATCAGGTTGAGATGTAGTCTGTCCTCAAGTAAGAATATCCCGTCACGGGACAAATTTAGCAGGATTTAGGGAAAATAGGATATTTAGCAGACGTTAACATAACAGTAAGACAAAGACTCGGAGGTTTCAACGAAATAATTGTTCAATCGGCCAAAATAACAGAGGATTGTGAATCTTAAACGCTTTGCAACAGGATCCATTTAAACTTTAGTAATATTAAGAAACACAGCAAATTTGTATCACATTTTTTCTGTTTACGATGTTACCTCTCGAGTCTTTTAGTAAATGGGTATATATAAAACGATGTAACACTGACTTATGTAACGTCAGACAGATGTATTATTATTAATTAACCGCTGAGGCCTTTATTATAACATCACGCTATAAATGTTTAAACTTTTGAAAGAAGTTTGTATTCCAAATCTAAGTTGATGTTAGGGTATTTGACAGGTTTTAGGAAAACGTCTCAAATTGTTCATTATAGTATACATACAATATTTAATTTGTAATTTGATTAAATTATTTGTGAATTTCTGTAAATATGACTATCAAAGTTTAAATGTAAAAATAAAGCTAACCAAATCGCTAAAGACACCACAATTGTGTAAACAAGCAAGTGACGTCACACTGCATTCAGCCAATCGCGTGGTCAGTGTGAAAATTTAATTATTTTATTAATGATATCTTAAAAAAATCATATATATTTTAATGGCTAAATTGGTTAACAAATTTTTTACTGTTAAGCTAACAACAGTTTGATCTATGTTTTCATTGTAGTCAAATACCCTTTTCAATAAATATATCACATTTATTCTAATGTTATATTGTTGTTTTTGCACTTATTTTTAATTATTAAATAAAACCATTTTTATCAGCACATACTCTTATTTATTTAGCTTATTATCTCTTGACATAGAAAAAAAAATATCCTTACAACCTATACCGCACTCACGGATACATTTTGAGCACGCGGCAGATTGTCAACGACGTCACCACGGAAAGCATCTTCGTGAACATGAGTTCCAATCTGACGTAATGGATGGTGTCAATAAAAAGATATGAGAATAAGATCTAGCAAAATTATATGAAAGAAAACAAAAACATTTCTTACTTTATTTACTTTATAAACTTTCGTGAAATTTAAATGAAATTAATCATTTCCAAATAATCATAATTATATTAATATATAAGAATTAATAAAATTTATCTCAAAAATACATTCGCATCGAGCAGTAACCACCGCGTCCGCCCAAACTGCACCTTTAGCCTACATAATCTTGCTGCAATTTACGTATAAATGTTTTGTGCAATGACTTGCATAATATTAGAATATCCATCTCCGACAAACACACCAACTAACTGTACGGTTAATCTAGCTTAAACTACATAATAAGCTAATACTAAATCCACTCGTCGCGACTCACTCCAACTGTCTCGCTCCTGTAATAATTACAATTTTTTAAAGACGAATATTCCATATACACTGTTACTTAAGTGACAATGGTAAAACGTTCCACGATAATGGGCTGTAAAACATTTATTAAACCATTGTTTTTATCCTTGAATATACACAAAAATATAAGAAAATAATTTAGATGAAATGCCATAATAGTTAATATAAAAAATAACATTTTTTTTATTCTATAATTCCTATAAAATTATCAAAATAGGCTTGCAAGCAGAAATATTCTTTAAATGTTGTCTATTTGGAGAAATTACTGAGTTTAAAACGTCTGCCAAAGTGTCCGCCTTTAACACCAGGACAAAAATAACATTCCACAGATCTGAAATTGTTCCCACCACTTCGTCGTTAGGGCGCGAGTGCGTCTTTATTCGATTGGCCTATTATAGTGCATTAATTTTGGGGGCACTTTTAACACTTTCTGAGGGCCAATCATAAATTATTATATTAACATTTAAGTTCAATGTATTCTGGAAACTGTAACCAATAACCGCTACCACGCGGCGCTTTTTCGTGTATCCATTTTCGGTACACTCATATCCGCACCGCCATTTGGGGACCCACCGCTCGGAGCCGTCTCCAAATTACCACCCCCTATAAATCCTATTCTGTCAATTACTAAACCTGGAGTGGTTCGCGTCGTGAATGGAACCAACCAAGAAGCCAACAGGAAGTCTCGTCGTCGAAGAGTTAATGCCCATCCAAGTATTGCCTTTGGACGCACTCACTGAAATAACAAGTGACACGAGTGACTCACCCGTCTGTCAGTTCTTGGTCCAGGGGTTGCGCGAGTGCTGGCCGGGTATCATGTCGAGTAGGTACTGACGCTGCGCCTCGGCCACGCGCTGCATCTCGGCCGCCATGGCCGAGTTGCTCTGTCCGCCCTTAGGCGAGGAGCGCTTGCCGAGCGCAGAGGCCTGCGCCATCGCCAGCTGGTAGGTGTAGAGCAGCGGCGAGAACTGCATCATGGCCGCCGCAGCCGCCGCGGACGACATGGCGCCGCCGCCGGCGCCCGACAGCCCGCGCAACAGCTGGTGCTGCAGCGCCTGCATCGCGGCCGCGCTCTGCTGCTCGAACGCCATCTGCGCGGCCGCCGCGGCCGCCAGCTGCTTACGTCATCAACACTCGTTCATCACTCATGGCCGATTTTTATGCATATTATTATACACTCGCTTCATCTTTTATATTTGTCCATTTAAAAAAAAACGTGTGCGTGCACAGTGTACCGTGCAGAAGTAAAACTTCTTTGACGATCAAATACATATATAGTAAGCGGTAGATATCATGCAGAAACGTTACTAGAAGCGTCACGTGATCGTTACACTGAACCGTCACACAATATTCGTCCTTGAAATACTTGTATTGCACTCCAAGAAGTTTTACTTGCAAGCAGGCTGACGGTCCACTTGATGGTAGGTGGTTACCGTCGTCAATGACACAAGCAACACCGAAGGGTGCGCTGCCGACCCAATCATCAATTATGTTAAATTAGGTAAATAATTATTATTGAAGATGGAGAAAATATTTAGTGTCAATATTAGTTTTAAATGAGACAAGCATAAAATACGTATAAAAGTGCGTGTATGATATACTTAGGACGTTACATCCATAAAATAGCAATAAAAAAACATTCCATTTTGATTTTTTGGTTTTGTTTTCTTTTAAAATGTACTTGAAAACTATGTCTGTGGTAAAAGATATTTTTATCGTTTGTCCGTCAAAAATATCGACAAAAGTTAATTAACTAAACCAATTTAAATTTAAATTATTTAAAATAGGAAGTTGTATTTTATCTATATGGTGACGGTAATTTCTTTTAATTAACTGTAGAGCTTAATAAAATCATTCGAGGTTTTCTCAATATGTACACACATCTAAAAATTAAGCATTGCTATATTATAATAATATATTAATTAAATGATAATTAAAAAAAATTAACTAAATAATTCGTGTAACTCTTATCACACCAGACAATAACATTTTCCGTGTGACGCTCTGTATCATAATTTGTTATTATAAATATTAAATAGTTTATGAATATAAACTTAAAAAAAAACTATTTTTTTTTCAGACTACAATAAAAATGTACAAAACGTTTGTAGTATTCACTAAAAATATATATACAGACAGATATAGAAAAGTAGAGACTTTTAAGTTTCTTTACCCCATGCAACTCTCTATACAAACCTAAGCCTAATCTTAGAAAAAGACAATGAAAGACAATATTTTGCAAACAATAATATTACCTGATGTTTGCTACTTCCACTCTGACTGGTGCTGCTCGATGATGACCCTTCAACACACAAACAGACAGCGGATAACACTCGATATTGTCACGATTACATTTCACCAAATTACAATTGGATTTCTTTGCAAATAGTTAATAGAACTTCACATGTCTTAGACGACTGCTATTCAAATATTCTGTTTATTTCTGTGAATATTCTGTGAATTATCAAAATATTCTGATTTAACGATGTCACAAATTATTAATAAAAATTATATTTTTGTCACGTGTAGAATTTCTTATTGTTCAAAGTTTAAGAAAAAGGGGCGCGGACCAAGTCGCGAGCAAAAGCTAGTAAAAATATGTAATACTTTTAAATTTAGAATTTATAAACGTATTACTATACAGACATAATTGTGTGTTAGTGACGGCAGTAATGCGTAGCGATACATCTCATTACCTTTACCTTTCTTGGCGGGCACTTCGCGTTCGCGCTCTCTGTCCGCATGGTGCGTGCGCGCACTCTCACCCGACGTGCCTCCCGACGACCGGCTACACATTGGAAAAACACCATAATTACATTTTAATGCAATATACACACTCATTATACGAAATGACCATCTGTTTAAAAAGGTTGTGGGGTCTAATTCGGAACACCATCAGAATAAGTTCAATCGATTGCCTCTTATGGACTTGGGTCATACACCAAGCGCAGTGGCGCGGAACGGAGATGCGAGCGCACAGAGACGATCGATTGAACCGTGCGAAGGCGCGGAAGTGACAAGGCACTGTGGTTGAATCCAGTGTGATAACATATTAAAAACATAAAAACCTTTATAAAAACACTAAATCAATAAATTTTAAAACTAATTAGTGAGTGTTAAAATTATATAAATTAGGATTGGTTTTAAAAGTAAATTCAAAATTATTATTCAATTTGTCAACTGTAAACTTGTAAACTATACTATAAACTAACTATAAACTTTACCAACAGATATGCTTTTCAAATTTAAAAATACTTTTTACATGTAAACAGCAAGAGACAACGCAAACAATGTAAACAAACCCGAATTCTACTGAGTTTTACAACATCGACTGACTATGTATCTCTGTTCTTTTCTCTCGCACGTAAAAATTTCGTGGTAAAGAAAAGCGAAGTTGACAACACTTGGTCACCTTTTTATGAACGGTTGCGCTATATTAGTAAAATTTATACAGATGAATGAGCACATAAGGGACTTCGCTTCGACAGGGAAGTCGTATTTTTGGATGGAGACAAATAATGTGCAGTTTTTTTTTTTTGTGCCCACTTTGAAATATCAGATTCCATAAATAACAATCAAACAAGCTCTTCGCAACAGGTTGTAATGCTAACAAACGAAAAATTATAGGAAGCTCCTAACGGGAAGTTCTAATTTAATCATAATGCTATAAATATAAGATGATTTTCGTGACTCTAGGTGACCGCAGCTACCTACCATCGAGTGGGCAATCAGCTTGTCTGTCACCGTAAATAGTAAAAAAAAGCTTAGCAACCTGGTGGAGGGTGGCAGAGAAGACTTGGCAGGCTGCGAGGGGGCCGGCGGTGTGGGCGCAGTCGGCGGAGGGCGCGAATGGGTGCGAGTCACTGACATCTGAAAACAAATTATACATGTGTATTTTAATACATGAAGTGAAAACTTTGGGTCCCTTTTTGAAAAGGGACAGAGGAATATAAAATTTGGTAAACTTGTATAATACCTATGCATTAGAGATACATTAAAACGATTAAAATAAACATCACACACACTATCGCGTTTTTTATACACGCCGAACTACGTATGTAATATGTATTTGTACACTCTTTTGTATATATGGTCAAAGTCTGTGGTAAAATTGAGAAGAGATTTTTTTAATATAGTACTTAAAAATTAAATAAATATTTCGGTATAAAACGGTAGAATTTCGACCACTGAATGACCATTAGTCATTATACATACACTGTATCCAATACAATTCGTCCAACGTTTGCGGGTCAACAAATATCGGTTTTGTTAGGGCAGCTTCCCACGGTCAGTAATTTTGCAAGTGGTCGACCTCCAATCACACACATCGAGGAATAAGAAACATTGGTAATGAGAACGTCTCCTATAGTAAAACATCATGTAATTTTTAATGGCAAAGCAGACTACTTTTTGAATTTTTGAAATATATCTATTATTACTAAAGTTAGAGCCTCGATACGTAAAGAACGTAGCGCTGGTATGAAACGTTACGCGACACAATGCCTCCCGCGCGTCCGTACGGACGTCCGTACCGCCATACGCTATTTAGTCATCCTTGCGCGAACATCTCGAACAAACAGTGTATACATTATATTATTTATCGTAATAATGGATATTGGATTTGTAAGGGGTCAGTCTGATAACTTACCAAAGATAGATTATTATATGGTGGCATTTTTTTACTTTTGTATGGGTAATGTAGGGTCACAGGTCGGTTCACAACAGTATAAACAAGATGAACTGGAAAGAGGTACTCGATCGTCACGTTTCATAATACGGCACCACTTCTTTCGTACCTTCTCTTATCTTGGCACTGAGAAGAATATTTTATTTGGTGTTTTAGAGGATGTACTTTTGCATTTATCACTATAAGTATACAGTACTTAAAAGACCTATTATTTTCACTCATAATGTTCAAAATCGTATGTTAAGAGCTATGCTTGAAGGAGAGTTGCGCTTACCTGTATCGGTCGGTGCGAGTGTGCCGGTGGCGGTGCGGGGTGCGCGGTCGGGGGCGCAGCAGGCGTGGGCGGCGGAGAGGGGGCGACAGGGGTGGGAGGAGCGGCGAGGCGACGCTCGATCTCCTGCTCCTGCTGCAGGGCGCGCACGAACGCCGTCTTGAGTCGGGCCGTATGTTCCGCCTTGAGCGCTCGCTTCACGTTACCCGATACGCACAGCTCGCAGAGGCGGCGCGCAGCTGGCGGCGTCGCCGTGAACGTCGCGTCCTGGCGGCGCGCGGGCGCCCGCTCCCAGCGCCACACCGGCGTGAAGTCGCAACCGCACTGAGCGCACACCGCCGGCACGCTCGACCGCGGCATACTACTTGTGCGCGCCCCGAGAAAAACAACACAAAGTCTACAATCTGTTCCACATACTGTGAGGGTTTCTTCAATCGAGCCACAAATAGAATAAATTATTAATGTAATTAAATAGTGGCAGGGCACACTGCGTTTCGAAGTCATTTGGCTGGCAGCCCATCTGGCCTCACTAACCATCACCTTACGGAAGACCAACCGACGACGATATGAAAATATTAAAAATAATCAATAGTACGACAGATCAACAAGACCTCCAAGCGGATTTGATTAGGTTCTCCTCTTACTGCTTATTAAATAGGTTGGAACTCAATATTGATAAATGTTCTTATGCTATATACACAAGAAAGAAAAATATGTCTATCCACAGATACCTTTTATGCGATCGTGTCTTACAAAGGGTACATATTGTTCGGGATTTGGGTATTATATACGACGACCGTATCGTTTTTCATAAGCACATAGATACTGTTATATCTAAAGCCAATAAAGCCTTAGGCTTCATGATACGAACATGTGCTAACTTCAGCAATATCAAAGCGCTAAAAATTTTATACTGTGCCTTGGTACGCAGCCACCTAGAATATGCATCTCAAATATGGAGCCCGCAATATCAAACGTATATATCGCGTATTGAGAGGATACAGAAGAAATTTCTTCGATACCTTGATTACAAAAGTCATCAAAAATTGCAAAATTATAATCAAAGATGCAGGTGCTACCATTTTCTTCCTCTTGAGTATAGGCGTAACATTAGTGATATTTGTTATTTGATGAGAATTGCAAAGGGTAAAATTGATTCACCTGAATTATTATCTAAATTATGTCTAAATATTCCGCATACTAATTTAAGGAATCGCACTTTACTGCATGTAGCTCATGGCAAAACAAATTACAGGAAAAATTCATTCATGCCTCGGTCATGCAGGCTTTTTAATGAAATGTTGTTAGATACAGATGTCGACCTGTTCCACAGCTCTGTAGTTAATACTAGAAATATTTTAACCGAGAAATTCTTTCAGTAAATTATAATCCATTATTTTAGTGTATCTTGCCTACTATGAATGTTAGTTGTAATTGTATTTACTCTTTCATGCTATAAGTGGAAATTTTTTATTTGGTGTATGTTTCTATTGAATTATTACTATGTAATATTAATACCTGTAAATTTCCCAAAAATAAAATAAATAAATAACAGCATGTGTGCTGTTTTGCTTCTTATCACGTTACATAGCTAAGAACCATCTCTTATCATTATTATTATTATTATCTCTTATCACGTTACATTTCAAACAAAAAAAGAAAGCATAAAAATCGGTCCTTTCGTTTGGGAGCTATGATGCCACAGATACACAGGTTAAACTTATAACACCCCTCTGTTGCGTCGGGCGTTAATAAATAAAATGGTGCTTTCCAACTACATACCGATCTTCGTTGGTGAGATAGTCGACGACGTGCTCCAATCCTACTAGGTACACGAAATCCGTGTTACTTGGAGATGGGATGAAGTTCATCTCAGGTGGTGGAGGCTTCGGTGGTGGAATCTAAAAATTCAATTAATTCCAGTGAGTGAATCAATCAATGGGTGAGCCTATAAATCGTGCCTGATCGGTGGATCGGAACTTTGAGGCAACATTTTTTTAAATATAAGCACTTTAAAAGTAATAATTTAATGTTAGTGGCTTACATTATATGGGTTGCTTTACATTATTTGTGATTACTGAACTAATATAATCGACAATAAGAGGATTTAATAAAATAGTTAGGGAGTCGAAAAATATTTACAAGGTCTCGAACTAATGGATGATTTAAGAGATTAGCACAGACAACAATTCTTAGGGCAAACCAGCATGGAATGGTACTGGCACTGGATCGTGCCATTTACATTAGTCCAGTAATCATTACTTACTTTATTGAGGTAACTACACGTTGGTGAAAAAAAAAAAGTATGTCGCGTCTTGAACAGAGAAGGCGACTAAAAATGTTGAGGAACATGTTTGAGGATGAATTAAAGAAATAAAGGCGAATTTGGGTGAGAAAATTGATTATGAAGAGACATTACTGGTGGTTCTGTTTTACTTATGAAAACTTATCACACTTAACCGGCTTTTCATTGAACCATTGCACTGAACAAAGCGAGCGACTTTACAATTTCGTGGTAGCGACTGGCGTTTATACGGATCCTGTGTCACTGGCCCGACGTCCGCGAGGTATGGGGTGTGGACACTGGATTGAAAAATAGGAACGTGCTCTGTTCCGATCAAGCGTTGGATACTGGACGCAAGTAGTGGATTGTAACGTGTTTATATAAATCCAATTCCAATCAAGTGATCCAGTTGAAGTTGCAATGTAAATCGGCATTTAAGCTTAATTGGCAGAGGGAATGCTTTACCTGTAGCAATGTCTTTTCGAGTTGCTTTCGCAGTGCCAACTTGGCGGCCGCCTGCCTCTGCGCTGGAGTCTGCGTGTCTTCGGAACTACGAGAACTGGCCTGTAATAAAACGTCAGAAATGAGTCACACATGGTGCCAGTGACGTCACTGTCCAGGAAACGATCTTAAAAGGTGACCCAATGTAGCACTGATAACGTGTTCGTTTACTGCGTAACGTCATTGATTAAATCATTGATCGTTATTGATCAATGATTTAATCAATTACGATTTCATGCGATTAAATTAGAAAAATATAATATATCGATGGCCGCGACTTCGTCCGCGTTGAAAAATCATAAATATAACACCTGAAAAAATATCTGATATATTTATTGCTGTGAAGACGGTGGCGCTGCTGCGGCGACAGTAGCGCCCATTTTTTTATAATTTAAGACGAGCCCTCGGGAACGTAACATTTTTTGAGGATAAAAAGCTACTATATGTTAATCCAGGTAATAAACTATGTTCAGTAATTTTTACGTGAAAAAGTAAAAAACATCAAAAGTTAAGTAAGATATATCTAAAAAACATCTTTTAAGGCGTCAATACCAAGAACTTGGTATGAATTTTCAATGCAGCCAAATAGCTGTTACAATTATTTGGTATAAGCGGAATACTCGTACAGGTTGATTCTATAAAATGCAAGATAACCAAGTAACCAAGATACCAAGTAAAATTATATACTACACCAAAAAAGAATCAAGGATACTTTTCAAAAGCCGTAAAGCAATTAAAAACAAGGTATTACGTTTAAATAAAATCACAATAATTAAAAAAATTCCAAAAAAAAAAATTCATTTCCATTTAAAAATTTCATACAAAGATTATTTCAAAATTTCTGCTAACCAAAATTTACGATTATACATAGCTTCAGCTTCACTATTATCAAGTTTTAAGATTCCATTATTAAACAGAAACTGGTAAGTAAATGACGGTAATTTTTTTGAGAAAAAAGTTTTTGGGGAAAATTATAGAACCTATACTAGTACAAACCGAAATATTGTTTACGAACTGAAATTTTACGATCTAATTAAATTTCAAATCTACAATTAGATCTCAATTCTAAATATCTACCGCAATATTTCCCAACCTGGGGTTCGCGAACTTACCCTAAGGCTCGAATTATATGCGTCCGCGTCTCGTATGAAAATGTACGCGCCGAACGGCCTCGCCGCTGCTCATATAATTCGACACGATTTCAAAAGCATAGCGGCCCGGCCAATCGGTCGCGCGGATTGCATATAATTCGTGCCTTAAGGTCTGCAGATGCAGATTTTGTAAAAACAACATGATCTAAACATTACAACTTGTTGCAAAAAGGTAACACCAACGACGATATTGAGTAAAATAGACATAAAAATGTGAGACCAATTGATATCCGAGACCAATAGATGGCGTTAGGTGTAGGTTTATATGTTTAATCGAATTAATTTCAAGGAATGTCTAGATGTCGCACACTCTACCGAAACTCGCAAATAAGGTATGTCTCCTGTAGTTTTTAAGACCAATGGTGAACACTAAAGGCTCGACTTCTACCAGCCGCTTGGTTGTTTTATTTTAAAAGAAACCCAATGTGTATTATATATCACCAGTTTGGTTGGTGGGGTCCTTTCCAAATATAGCAAACAAAAATAAAAAACAAAAACAGTTTTTCTTGTTTTATCTTTAGGAGTCCGCGAGTTACAAGTAGGTTGCAATAAGGGTGCACCATAGGGAAGAGGTTGAGAAACCCTGGGCTACTGGAATAAAAATTCAACACAGAATAGGTATAGTATTAAGAAGTTTTGTACTCAATCCTTAATTTCTTTACAAAAAATAAATAACTATTTACAATAAAGCAAGACTTATAGATTCTAAAATTATTTGGCCGGAGTGAATTTTTAGCTAAAGACAACATTGAAACAATAAGGTATATATTGTGGTGACATCACATTTCTATACTCACTGCATCACTTGTGCTACTCGTGACCGACGAGTTGTCCTGATTAGGCTTGCAAATACAATCCGAAATTGTTTTATTACAAAGTACCAATTATTTACAGAAAACAGCCCGTTTTGACGAGCCCGTCGGATGAGTGATTAGGGTGCTTGCCTTAACGCTCTGTTCTAGGGTTCCATTCTCGGCAGGGTGAACTTTGGAAATGAACTTTTCAAAGTTCAAGTGGCAGGGCACACTGCGTTTCGCAGTCCTCTGGGTAACCCGTCTGGCGGCAGTAAACACCCCATTACAGAAGACCACCATGAAATAACAGCATGTGTGCTGTTGTGTTTATGAATGCCAAAGCCCATTTCCTTAATCCTATTATAGTCGGCAGCGCACCTGCAGAACCTGTGGCGTTGCTTGTGTTATAGGTGATGGTAGCCATCTACTATTAAGTGGACCATCAGCCTGTCTGCTACGTATAGATAATACTGATTCCTTACACTCTATATTTGCCCATATAATTTGAGTAATAAAGATGCAACATTTGGATACTCTCAATATAATATTAAAAAAACCAGTTAATTTGTAGCGGACAAGATAATTGAATCATGTTACTGATACTGTCTATATCTAAATCTAACATTAAACATTTAGATCTAATATTAAACATTAGATTATATTAATGTACCAGATTAAAAAACCAACGGTCAACATTGCATCATTTCAACCAACGGTCAGCGACAATGAAATCTTTGCTGCATAAGTTATCAAGAATAATTTCATATACCGTAAGAAGACACAATAGATGGTCATAGTACCTTGGAGGCCGCGTGTTGAGAGGCGGGTGGAGGTGCCGGAGTGATGGTCACCGAAGGCGTGATACTAGCTCCGCCGCCCGACGACGACTGCGGGTAACACGTTATATATTTTTCTTTCAGCTATATTCAAAGTACTAACTACCCTTTACTGAAACTATAATCATCAAGTCCTCTTCACTCCTCAGGAAAACGCGTCTAAAAAAGTTTTCATTTCAAAATCTCCGATCACAAAATGTGTATACCTGTGTACGATATGGCCCAGGAGTGAGGGTGGCTCCCCCTGGAAGACTGGAAGAGCGACGGGAAGACACCCCGCTACCTCCTCCCCCCGCCGCCGGCACTGCTGGCGCCGCATTAGACCCGCCACGCTGAAATTATTTACAGTATATCGTTATAGATGTGAGGTAAATCATCTATTACAGCATACATAGTAGTGACTAAGTTACGTCAGTCTTCTTTCGTTATTTTATGATGTTATTACCCTAACGAAAAACATAATGGGGAAATTTATGACTGGGTGAGAATGGACAGAGTACCTTGTTATGCTGATGTGCAGGCGGTGGAGCCGGAGTGACAGTCACTCCTGGAGGCACAACACAACCACTGCCAGCCAGTGCAGTTCCCGTCCCCGTGTCCTGTAATTCCAAAGTTTTAGTAAATACACTATAACGGTCTTTGCAAATGCTGCTCCCAGTCATGTTGATAGGTAACAAAACACCCAAATCCTCTTTATCCGAATTGCTGTGGGCACCGCGTCGCATTTCTGCAATATTGATTCTAGCAATGATCTGAATCCTCCAGAACCACTAGTAGTCTAATGTTGTGTATGTACCACATGTGTACCAAGCCAATCCACATCCTACTTAACCCAGACTAAACAAATGGTAGCCAACAGCTTAGCTTAGCAAGAGGCTTAGCTTGCCCTAGATGGGCTCAGTATTAAATTTTGTCAAAAGGACCTTCTACTTGACTGTGGAAAAGAAACGAAACGGCTCGCATTTTTTTAAATGCAATTTTACGAATATTTGCTTACACACATTGGGACCCCTGTAGTTCGGGAACCAAATAAAATTCATACGGCAGTAGCTACGCCCCTGGCAGCCAATGACATGCTTAAACCCCGTGACGAGAAGAAAACCTCATCAGACGAACGATAACGTAATTTTTTTCATAACGAAAGTGCAATTTTTTTCTATTAAGAAACAATAATTTTGCAAATGCCTCACTTTAACATAATAGTGAACATTATTTTAATTAGTTTTAGTATAATAAAAGTACAATAAATAGAGAGAGGGGGGAGAGAGGGGGGAGAGAGGGGGGAGAGAGGGGGGAGAGAGGGGGGGAGAGAGGGGGGGAGAGGGAGAGAGAGGGAGAGGGGGAGAGAGAGAGAGAGACGAGGAGTGAAAACTTCATCACTTCAAACAAAACAGTAATTATTAAATAATCATCAACTGGTTGATATAGGGCTCTCCCAAGACTTGCCAACAGACACGGTCCTCATCAGCCCGTCTCTCGCTCTCTCTATGTGGGGACGGATTTAGAATACAATAGGGGATCGGACAGTAATCAGATTAGAATCTAAAATGTACTTAGAAAGAAAATATATATTTTTTTTACGATTATTTATCGAATAATAATTTAATATAATTCATTTAAATATTTTTAAATGAAGAAATAAAATTTTATTATTTACAATATTTTTAATCTATATCTATTGAAACA
This sequence comes from Bembecia ichneumoniformis, assembly GCA_910589475.2. NCBI lineage: Eukaryota > Metazoa > Arthropoda > Insecta > Lepidoptera > Sesiidae > Bembecia > Bembecia ichneumoniformis. Next base: position 3,516,374 of record OU342545.1, read on the forward strand.
CGAATCACAGTGCGTGACGTCATTTGTGGGCAATCATTGTCTTGTTTGCAGTGCACGGCTATCACTTGTTACATCTGTTATTTCACTTTCTAGAATCAATATCAACGATATTTTTTCGTTCCATAATAACAAATAAAGAATCTACTCAAAGAAACAAAACTTCTTGCGAACTTATGCCAATGCAGCTGTTTTGTTATGATAACCACAAATGACGTTACGCGCTCTCAGATGAACTACCGTGGCGTTTTGGCGGCATTTTCAAGCAAACAATATTAAAACATGATTTTGAGTACCTAAAAGGCTATAAATAAATAAAATAGCATTTTTTATGACAATAAATATCCATGAAGATTAATTTAAAACACTTTCTGAAAATTTGCCCAATCCCCTATTCGCCACCAGGTATAGCATGTCGTAAGAGCCTCTAACCCTGGTTAGCAGAAAATGGAGAGTAATATCTCCTGTAAACCCCTGGCAAGCATGGGGATTAAGGCAATACCCTCCCATGCTCAATATACATAAAAAATTGATATATTTATTTATTTCATTTGAACGAATATCATAACAAAGAAGGCCACTGCTGCTGGAATCATTTAGATGTGTATTCCGAAAGGGTTCTAAGAAAAAAATTATCACATACCTTAGGTGTTGGTAGCACCGTGGCCTGTTGAGATTGGCGCAATTTTCTTAGCAATACAAGCCTCGTCTCCTCAGCGCGTAGCTTCTCCCGTAGGGTGCGCAAGCGTCGCTCGCGTTCCCATATTTCGGCACTCGACAACTCCTAACAAATAAAAAGCATTATCAAAGAGAAACACTGGAGAGGATGGACTCCAGCCTTTCACAGTGTTGGTGTAGACCATCATAAGCCGAGTATTGGTGTAGACTTTTTGAAGTAAAAACTTCTTTAGGCGCGTTTATTGTTGAGGTGTGATCCATCACAAATTCCACTAAAATCGGGATTATTCGGCTCCACTCGGCATCAAGCGCGCTCGGATTGGTGACGCATTGAATTTTAAAATTGGAAAATTAGAAGTTTTCTCTTCTATTGTATGGTCATAAGGCACAAACAGTTTTTTATTTTTTTTATTTTGATCTCTATAGTAATTTACAAGAAAGGCAGAGTGTGCTCTCCAGCGAGGACTTGTCCTCGTTTATTTTCTTTTTAGAATATCTTTCCTGGGTGTTGTCAGGTTTTTAACTTTATTGCTGCATTTGTAATGAACCATAGTTGATTTCAGAGGATTCATAGTATCACAATTCGCATTTTCTGTATGTTACAAATATAAAATTTACTAAAGACTAGAAATTAATATATCATAAACACAAAATGTACAAACATACATACCCTATGTCCAGACACAACCATGGGAGGTTCGTTCTCTTCATCCTCCGATTCATCATCTCTAGGGTCGCGAGGAGATTCCGGGGTAGGCGGGGCTGCCAAAGTGCTCGGCGTTATGGACACATTGACAGAATTATTTATCTTCCCACTTATGTCTGTATAAGGAGTTGGTTTCCTTTGGGGTGGAGCTGCCGGGAGCAACACTATATCTGGACTCTCGGCGTAACTACGTTGTTCTGAACGTGGTCGCAAAACTCGTTTACCGCTTGAACCCTTATATAAAAAAAAAATATATGTGAAAATTAATTTTTTTTTTTGAAAAAATAAAATAAAAAAATAACATTTAAAATATCAGTTATAATAAAAAATCCTACTAATATTATAAATGCTAAAATGATAAATGATGTTGTCTGTTACTCTTTCACGCAAAAAGAACGCTGAACGAATTTTGATGAAACTTTTCAGTAATATAGTTTAAACATCAGAAAAATACAAATATGCCATAACTTTGTGCGGACGAGTCTCAGAATCTTTTCCGCTATTGGTTTCTCTTTAAAAATATTCCCAGGAAAATATTTAATGAGATATTTTCATTGCACCGTGCCTCAGCTCAAATAAAATTTCAAAATTACGGTAAGCAGGAATGATGGGAAAATTTAAAACACTACTCAAAAACAATAAGCTTGCTTGTTTCAAGACTAGTGCATAAATGCTTAAAGGCAATAAATTATTTTTGACATTTTATTTAGGTTAAGTTTGCTATTATTGACAGGTAAAATCAGTAGTCAAGAATGCAACTGTTCTACAACGGCTAATGTTTTGATATTATATGTATAAGAGAGAAAACAACAAAAAAAATGTGTGTGTGTCAGCTCCGAAGAATGACTGGAGTTTACTCCAGTCTTTTTTTTAAATATATAAAATTTCCTCATGTACGGGTTCTGCCGTAACTACTATGTTGATAATTGTTATGAAAAGAGAGTATTGATTGTAAAAGGATAAACTTGTAATTTAAACTGATTAAAGTAGAAATGGATGATTTGTAATGAGAACGCAAACGTATTGTTTTGATGGACGTGAACGAACTAACTTGATTTTTATGAATAATTAATTAAATGTATTTACAAATGTAGGTCAATATAATGATGACGAGACGTGTTGTACGCGCCTGGCCGTACACCTCATGTCAATAGATAACTAACTGGATACCTTTATATTATTTGGTTACATTCTGCATACTCAGATGCCACGTGTTCCAACAGAAGTTATGTTAGTTACATACAACAAAATTTATGACACAGATGCCACTACATGGACTACACTTTTCATACAAAATTTCGACGTTTGCTTTTGTAAGCCCAGAGAATAGAATTAGGGAACATAAATACATGCGTCAGCTGTCGCACAAATGTCAACCCTTGTATTAATATATGTAAATTATATGAAAATTGATTCTTAAGGACTAGACACCAAAAATTGAAGTTGTAGCAAAATTGTCTAGAAACGATTTGGATATAGTGGTCCTGCTAGGTCAAGGCAGAGGGTAGCATCAGCGGCACCTGAACGAACTTTCAAACACTAAGACAAAAGTAATAACTTAAATCAATTTTATAAAATTTTGGTCATGCATTTATTTCGACGGGGAAACTATTTTAATTATTTTTTTTGTGCTGATTGTTTCTATATTTAATACATATTTTTTTATTTATTATTAAAAAAATATTTTCAAGTTTTCTGGAACATATAGAAAGAAAGGAACATTTACAACTAGTTTAATTACAACATTGCTACAATCCCTTACTGGAACAAATTCCTGCAGGGTCGGCAGCAAACTTGAACTCCCTCTGGTGTTACTTGTATCCTTAGGCGATGGTAGCCACCTACCATCAAGATAATTGGCAGCCTGTCTGCCATCCTTAATAAATAATAAAAAAACCCTTTCACAAGATGTTAGAATGGCAGATTGACCAGCAAGATAATAAATAATAACATAATATTAGCCTTTTCTAAAACAGTAGAACATTCCACAAATGTAGATCTTTCGGCTAAGCTCTTTGCTCTAGTTTACATAAATACATTTATTCAATTTATTATTACTATTAATAAAATTTTGAACAATAATATGTGAAAAATATTATATACCTATTTCAGGATTCCTTTAGTACTTACTTACATATGTTATTGTAATATTTTAGTGGATATATATTTTGACACTTGACTGTAGAATTTGGTAGTGTTAAAAATAAGTAAAAGTGCGACTTCCTCTTCGCCCCTTTTTTAGTTATTAAAACATTTATTCAATCTTTATTGCTCACTTCGTAAACTGAATAGTTTACAATCAAAAGCATAAAACAAAAAAAAAATATTAAAACAAATGCTAAATGTTACGGGAAGCTTGCTACAACAGTACATCAGTGAAAACCGCATTCAAATTGGTCAAACCGTTTCTGAGAAAAGCGTGCACAAATGCACACACAAACAGACAATAATTCTGAAAACTAATTTTTTTACCTCAATAACATAAGTACAACAAATACAGAATGTTTTTTTGAAAAAATTTAATGAACAGAAATGGTTCACTTACGATTTTATTAAAGCTATAGAATAGATAAAGATATATCTTTGTCAAAGTTGTTTATTTTTATTTTTGACTAGCGACCTACCCCCGGCTTCGCCCGAGATGCAATTTTTATATATAAGAACATTCCCCGTTTATCCCTCTTTCAATTAGCGAAAACCGAATTAAAATCGGTCTACCCGTTCACACGTGATGCCGTGACCAATGGAAATAGGGATTCATTTTTATATATATAGATTATCCTCTGAATCATTACTTTTTCTGGATAAAAAATACCCTGTGTCTTTGTCTATAATCCTGACAAGATGTATGTAAAATTTCTTGCTGATCGGTCGAGTAGTTAACTAACAAACAAACTCATTTTAGCATTTATAACATTAGTTAGAATCTTTGTTTCTTTTCAACTCCACTCTACTACCAGTTATTTCATCTATACATACAATTTAGCAGAGTGGTTAATATTGTTACATTGAATATTAACAAACAGAGAGTGGCTTTGCACAGAGTTGACATTTTCAAAAACCTTAGCAGATGTCTATGTTATAAAATAAACCTATGTTACAAATTTCAGCTTTCTAGACTTAGTAATTTTGGCTGTTCTGAGAGTAAATAGAATAGATTATTATTGAAATAGATTTAAATAGATTATTATGAAATATTAACATAAAGAAGGCACTAGTTATTGTACTAATAAATTGCCTAAATATAAAGCCAAAATACAAACAATATAGGGTCATTGCGCTGGTTTTCGTCCGATTATCGGAGTTGCCAGGTTTGTGATGCGAAATGAATATCTTGAAGTACTCTTACTTAAATGTATCATATTTATTTTTGTTGCTTATATAGTCTTGTTTAGGTTAATATTACGTGACAGTAAATCATTTACACGCCTTTTTTTATAAAAAATATTTTTTTCAAAAGTAAGGATTTCGCTGGTTTTCGTCCAAAAAAACTGGTTTTCGTCCTAGTGTGAGCTAGTTTTCGACCACTATGTAAAAAAAGGAGTGCAGTTGAAGTATTAAGTTAAAAACCAATTATATACTTATTTATGGTAATTTCTTCGTGTTATTGACAATTTCTCTCTACCGTTTAGGTATTATTACTTTTATTAGCTATAATTAAACACATTAACAAAAATAAATCTTTTTCAGTCTTAAACATTCGTATTACAATGACTTAACCGTTTATGGTGACCAACTAAAACAATTAAAAATATAATCTTATTTTACAAGGAAATCTTGTTAATAAAATGTTAATACAACATAAATTAATAAAATGTTATTGATATAACGAATTAAGTGTTCACATACTGTGTGAGCATCAGTGACATATGGGATTTGTGTCTGTCTACGAGCAAGAGGACAGGTTATTGGATATTATTGCGTTCTAGCCAGTTATTAAACTCATTAGTGACGTATTCAAAAAATACGTCTCCCCGCATCCATCCTGATTCAGATCTGCCCAAACACCAATCAATCAGGTGGTATGCTCTGATATCACCTGATTGTTTTTAGGGTAAGTTCCGTAAGTAGATAATAAAACAAAAAAAAAAATACTGCATCTGTCTGACTGAAGACAAAATTAAGAAGAATACGATGCCCTGACCTACCCTCATTTATGTTATGAATAATTGACCCTACCCCATAAGGAGAATTATTCATAAATAGTGGGTACCTACTTAAAACACATTGCCCTTACAAATGTGAGGAAGATACGGGAAAGAAAACTGGTATGGGTAATTAAATACAAATGTTAGGAAGTTTAGTTTTTGTCTACCCACAAATAATATGTCTATGGACGAAAATTAAAACAACATTTAAAGCTATTTTTAGTTTTCGTCCACGACCTTTAAATATTTTTTTATTTGCGCTACACAGACAAAGGCGTGGACGGAAACTAAAATGTCTAATCTAATAGCAATAAAGATCATATTAGGAGAAAATATTTAGTATTTTATAGGTCCGTTGAAGTAAAATAACCATTACAAATATTCACTTAGCTGTTTGGGTTTCCGTCCACGTGGACGAAAACTAAATATTTTGCAAAATTGGTATGCTAGTATTAGTCCACCTAATTTGTCTAAGACTTCCATAAAAAAACCATAGAAAATACTTAAAATTGTTTTTATTATGATTATAAATAGACATACATGCCAAAAACAATACGCAAACTAGCTAAAATAATAATTAAAACTTATCATGAACTTTTTCCGTCCCCACTTTTTTTTCCTAGTGCGATGACGTCTGCAAGAGATGGATGCGAAGCGGCTACTGACTTTAATTTTTTTGAAGTCGTTACTAAGTAAACCACATTTTCATCTTGGTAGAACTGTTGCTTAGACATTATAGATCGCAATAAGTCCAAACTTGCGCGGGAAGGTAGGTTTGTGTTCAAATTTTACACACGAATTTGATACAGCTCAGTCAGATGGACGAATAGTGGAACTGGACGGCAAACCAGCGCAATTACCCTATTTTCAGTTTTACTCACTCTATCGATCTTTTGATGTGGCATTAGGAACAAAGAAAAATTGTTATAAAACAGTAATTATTTACATTAGTTTACATTTTTTTTACATTATATTAAAAATACTTACATGAGGTGGTGGCTGTGCTGGGGTTATTGTCAAACCACTAGCAGTTAAAGCTCTCAATTCACTCAACTCTGGTGGTAATGATCTGGAAATTACATAATTTCAGTAATAAAAGCTCATAATATTGTAAAATGAAATTTAAAAAAACGCAAAATCTACACTCATTACATTATTATGACATACTTACCTAACCGTTAAGTCAACCGCCGAATCGTCAACATCCATATTAGTTTCATACAACGCAAGCTGCAATATGGGATATCAATTAAAAACCTCTAATCAATCTCTAAAAATCAATATCATATAAAGACAATGTAAACATCTCATTATTGCGTTTTCTTATAGAAATGTCAAGAAAATTGTCCTTTTAAAATAGATACGTTATAAATTTACATGATAAAGTACACAAATATTTATTTTGATCCATTTTTTATGGAAATTACGGCAGCCCGGGTGAGAAAACACATAATTTAATACAACCTAAAAATCAAGACGCGTGCCGTTTGATACATATAGTTGAATATTTGCACTTTTTTTTTAATTTACAAAAAATGAAACGATGCCATATTTACCTTTCTTTTTCACTAATCTAAATTTTATTTAAAATCAAGAACGAAACATTTCAGCCATTGATAAATGCTTGACTACTTGAATTGACGACTGCAATAAGTTATTTCCCTATTACATCATAAAACAACAAAATAAAGGTAACACTGTTCTTTGATTGGTGAATATCTTACTGTTGGAATATAGGCCAATGAAAATGTCTATTATTGTAAACATGAAAACAATGTAACTTACGGGTGCGTTCAAAAAGTTAAATTAATTTCAAACTTTTATTTTAAACATTTCCTTATGGTATTTTCTATTCTAATTAATTAATTATAGAATATCAAGAGGAATTAGGGTATATCTGCCTTATTACATTATTTGCATTTAAACTACTTATTATAATTTAGATTATTTAAGCTTTACTGTTTATTATTGATTGAAAAAATTTCTTAGGTACAAACGGCAACACATTTAACTGCACATCTGCACATTAAAGATGCAACTGAGAGAAATTATCGCTGTTTGAAAGGGATAGATATATATTGTTGTCATTTTCAATGTGGTCATAAGTTTTCCAGGTAGTAATTCTTTATTCAGTCGCATTGCAATGCAAATCTTCTTTAACGAGTCTTTAACACTCAAATTGACATTTACTTATAGTTTATCCCAAACAAAAAGTTCATATTTCATGGTTGTAATCTAAATTTAAAAACAAAAGTCTTCATGTTCCTTACTCAATTCTGTCTATTTGATGTATTCCATTTAGGAATCGTTAAGGAAAATGACTTGTATACTGGAAAACGGCGGAAGTAACATTCAATACTAAGGGCCTCCCCTGAAAAAGTGGAGGTTATTGCCATAAACTCCACACTCATATGACGTCCATGAGTATGTCATGAAAATTGGTGCTGCTGTTTGCGCGATTAGAATATAATACAATAGAATATTCATTTAATTCTCATCATAAATGAAATAGCAACATAAATTTAAAGAATCCCTGAAACAAACAGCTCATATATCTTCTGTTGGCGTGTTGGGGTTCGAGTTCTTGAATTAAAGTCTTATTCGTCTTTTAACTTCGTTTATTATTTCAATTACACAGGCAGACATTGCTAGACCAAAGACAATACTGACATAGACAAATCACAGACTACAACATGCCCCTTTTTTATTAGACTGACATGACATTTGACAGAATACAATAGAATGTTTGTGTGACACTGACAATAGATATTTAAAATATAAACAAACATTACAAATTTATTATTTTAACGTGTTACATATAATTATGAACAATAATGATTACAAATACACACAAATAATTAATTCAAATTCAGTCAAAATGCAATACAATAATTATTATAATCATTCCTATTTTAAGTGTCAATTTATTTTGTCAAGGTTAAATTACAATTTGTTAATTATTTACTTATTTATGTCAATTGTTACATTTTATTTCAAATAAATATTTACAAGTCTAGTTTATGTGTTTTCTTTAATAATCTACCTCGTGAACTATACCTTTCACTTGAATTTTCATTATTACCTTGGTCTGTATTAGGTAAGTTTACATTACCTTCAATGTTATCTAAAGACTTATTAATTTGAGACATAGGATTTTGTTCCATGTATTCATTATAGTCATGAATACTTTCAGGTGACGTTACATCCTCTATATCGACAAATACTGGAGACTTAGTTATATCTCGTGACTCGCTTGAACTATTCGACTCTGACTCGATTTCAAAGAATGAATTAGAACTTTCATTACTTTCCTGACTTTTTTGTTTTGGACTATAATTTTGAGTGAAAATGAATATACAACTATCATCCTCCTCATTGACCCTTTTTGACTTTTTCAAATTTGACCTGAATTGATGTGTTTTTTGATCAGTATTTACAAAACTACTATAAGTTCTTTGACCAGGACATGGTTCATTGAATTTTACTTTTTTATCTTTAGACTTATGACTGTGACTTTGACTTTTGGTATTAAACTTGTAATCATGACGAATATGTCGACTATTTCTCCTATATGTGTTGTTATTACAGTCTTTGACAATAAATGATCTAGGATAATTTGCTTTTCCTATGATAGTGCCTTTAGTCCATATAATATCTTTTGGATTTTTCTTAAAATATACATGGTCATTTATGTAAAAATCAGGGTAATTTTTAGAATTTTTATTGTAATATAATCTAGTTTTTTCATTATTACTTTGTTTCTTTTGATAATGCTCTGAATGCTTGACAATTTTAGGTCTCAAGTTACTTATCTTATTAGGTAATTTTGTACGTAAATTTCTAGACATTAGCAGTTGTGCAGGTGAATTTAAATTTCCTCTAGGGGTATTTCTATATTGTAATAATCCGATGCAAGGATCTGATCCTGATTGATCACATTTCCTAAATATGTTTTTTATTATTCTTACAGAGACTTCGGCTAACCCGTTGGACTGTGGATAGTGTGGACTTGAAACAATATGTTCAATATCCCATTCACGTAAAAAACTTTTGAATTCTGAAGAATTGTACGGAGGACCTCCATCACTGACTAGTTGTAAAGGAATTCCGTGACGAGCAAAAATAGATTTCAAGTGTGATATAACATTAGAAGTTCTACTATCATTGTTGAGATTTGCAATTTCTATATAATTAGAATAAAAATCGACGACCAATAAGTATTTTTTTCCTTTGTAATCAAATAAATCTGTTGCCAGCTTTTGCCAAGGAAATAAAGGTTGCTCATGTGATAACATTGGTTGTTTACTTTTGTTGGAAGAGTAAATGGCACATGATTCACATTGTCTTATTTTATTTTCTATGTCTTGTTTAATATTAGGCCAATAAACTACTCCTCTCGCTAAACTCTTTGTTTTCTCTATACCCTGGTGACCCTCATGTAAAATATTTAAAATTTCAGCTCTCAATGACTTAGGTATAATGACAGCGTTATTTTTGAAAATTATGTCATTTATAACATGAAGTTCCTCTTTGACATTCCAATAAGGTAATACTATTTTATCACATTTTTCTTTACAATTTGGCCATCCTTTCTTAAAATATTCTTTTAATTTTTGCAAAGTTAAGTCTTGTGCAGTGTGACTCAAAATTTTTTCTAGTTTTTCTGGTGATATGGCTAAGTTAGATGTCAATAAGTTAATATGAATTTCCATGTCAGAATCTAGTTCTTCTAAACTAACTAATTCCTGATTTAAATTAGTGTCCTTGATGGGAGCACGTGACAAAGCATCTGAAATATACATTTCTGAGCCTTTTGTATAAGAGACAATTAATTGGTACGCTTGCAACATTATCATCATACGTTGCAGTCGTGTAGGGACTTCTGACAAAGGTTTTTTAAATAGTGTTACTAATGGCTGATGATCAGTTTCGACATAAATAGGTGTACCATATATGTATTGATGAAATTTCTTACATCCAAATACTATGGCATAAAGTTCTTTTTCAATTTGAGCATAATTTGTTTGACTTTTACTCAATGACTTCGAAGCGTAGGCTATTGGATGCTTTTCATGTAATATCACAGCGCCTACAGCATTCTGTGATGCATCCACTGACAATCTTATAGGCTTTTTCCTGTCATAATGAACAAGGACTGGAGACTGACACAATAATGATTTTAATTTATTAAATTGTCGCTCATGTTGATCCAACCATTGCCAAGAATTTCTCTTTTTTAATAATTCCCTTAAAATAGCAGTTTCTTCTGCCAGATTTTTTATGTAAGAGCCTAAATAGTTAATCATGCCAAGAAATCTTTGCAATTCCTTAACATTAGTAGGACTAGACATTTTTGAAATTGCTTCAATTTTAGACTGGTCAGGTGAGACACCTCTTTTATTGAAAATATGACCGACATAACATATTTCAGACATACCAAATTGGCATTTAGACTTATTAAATTTTAAATTAACTTCAACGGCACGTTTGAAAAGATTTTCTAATCTTTCATTGTGTTCCGCGACTGTGGACCCATAGACAAGTATATCGTCGACAAAACTTATTATACCTGGTAGATCACCAAACAATTCGTTCATAGCTCTGTGAAAAATTTCACCACTAGAATTAATTCCATAGGGTAATCTTAGAAATTTATACCTACCATAAGGTGTATTGAACGTACATAGGTCACTGCTTTCTGAGTCTAAGCAAATGGTCCAATAACCAGAACTGGCGTCCAATTTAGAGAATATAGAAGCTCCTGTCACTTTCGATCTTAAATCATCAAATGTAGGAAATGGATAATGAGGTCTTTTTATAGCCTTGTTTAAATTTCTAGGATCTAGACAAATCCTTAAACTTCCATTGGGTTTTTCAACCAAGACAATAGAATTGACCCATTTTGTCGGCTTTTCCACCTTTTCAATGACTTTAAGTTGTTCCATATTTTTTAATTCTGCTTTAAGACGGTCTTGTAATGAATAAGGTATTCTACGGACTGGACATACTTTTGGTGGCACATTATTGTCAATGTCTAGATGAGCTTTATATGGTAAACATCCTAAACCTTCAAATGTGTTAGAATATTTCAAAACAATGTTTTGTACTGACCTTTCATTCCACTTGTCTTGCACTCCGAACACTCTTTTGACTATACCCAATTTTTCACATGACACATGACCAATTATTGTTATACAATCACATTTAACAACAGTAAAATACAATTCCGTAGACAGGCCATTTTCAAATTTACAGTTTAATATACAACTACCTATATTTGGCACTAGTTCTCCTGAAAATGAAAAGATTTTATTATTTGTTCTTATAATATTGACATTAGAACCTGTATTTCTAATTATTTTATCTAGTGTTTGTTTACTAATTACATTTATTTCAGCACCTGTGTCGATCTGACATTTTAATTTATAATTTTGAATATATATATCAATTTGCCAATTTAAATTTTTACAATTGTTAATAGAATTTATTACAAAATTATTTCTACAATCTTTCAATGCTTGTTGTATGTTGCTTACCCGATGAGTCTTTTCTTTATTTTTGAAGAAGCAATATTGTGCAAAGTGGTTTTTCCCTTTACAGTTGTTGCAGATTTTTCCTTCAGCTGGACATTTGAATATGTGGATTTGGCCACATCTGGTGCATTTTCTTTTTACTGGTGACTTGCTTTTTGATCGACGAGAGTCTACCTCTTCCCTGTAATTTTTTCTTCCAATAGGTCTGCTTCTTGATTGTGTTCTGTTTTGATACTTCGGTTTGCTCTCCGTAATAGCTTGTACAGTATTATTCCTTGAGTCATGCTGAACTAATTTGTTTGACCTTTCCTGAGACAATTCCAGGCTTCTAGCTATTTTCATGGCATTTTCCGTTGTCAAATTTTCCTCTTGTAATAGTCTTTCCTTAATGTGGGTATTTGTTATTCCAATGACTAGCATGTCTTTAATTAGTGATTCTTTAAGATCTTTGAATTCACATGTCGTGGCTAAATTATTTAGAATTGTCAAGTATTCGTCCAATGATTCGTCCTTTTTCTGTATTCTTGTAAAGAAATTGTATCTTTCGACTGTGATATTTGTGTGTGGACTAAATTTTTCATCAAATTTTTTTAAAATTTCTTCTACCGTGGTTTTATTTCTGTCAATGTTGAAACTGTTAAAAATTTCAATTCCATCGTCCCCAATTGCATTTAAAAGAATTGCTGTTTGTTTTGACTGTGGAAATTTGGTAAGTTCGTTAGCGTCACTGAAGATCTCAAATCTTAACTTCCAATTTTTCCATTTTTCAGCGGCATTGTCGCCATTTTGGACAAGCAGCGGCTTCATTTGAACAATGAATATTTTTTCAGACATTGTTTTATTTTTCAGATCCAGACAACAGTTTTTGATTATTCTTCTTTTGAATCACAGCTTCCAACACCAACTTCTGACACCATCTTCTGTTGGCGTGTTGGGGTTCGAGTTCTTGAATTAAAGTCTTATTCGTCTTTTAACTTCGTTTATTATTTCAATTACACAGGCAGACATTGCTAGACCAAAGACAATACTGACATAGACAAATCACAGACTACAACAATATACAAAAAGATAAAATATATAGAATATTTAGAGAGGGCATTGGGAAAATTTTCCTACAAAAATGATGATCCTGGTTGTTGTAATCAGGATGGCCATGGCCTTGTAAATTTGGTGATGGACTGAGCTATTTTGTACCACGTGGTTCTAAATGTCACATTACAGATTCTTTTGTTATGCATGCCCGATCCATACAGTTATAAAGTTGGCGATTTTGTACCATGTGGTTCTAAATATCACATTACGGATTCTTTCGTCTTGCCCGATCTATGCAGTTGAAAATCTTTTGTATGAGTAGTAAGAATAATCTATACTCCATAAAACGTAGCTTGTACCACGTGGTTCTAAATGTCACATTACAGATTCTTTTGTCATGCATGCCCGATCCATACAGTTATAAAGTTGGCGATTTTGTACCATGTGGTTCTAAATATCACATTACGGATTCTTTCGTCTTGCCCGATCTATGCAGTTGAAAATCTTTTGTATGAGTAGTAAGAATAATCTATACTCCATAAAACGTAGCTTGAGCTCTGTGACAACTCGTATTATTTCAGCAAACATCGACCTTAATCTAATATTAATAAAGTGTATATTGTATTTTTTTTGTATGCGCCTCTAGCCGCTGTGGAAAAATAGAAAAATAACTTTAAACATTTAGATTAGGGTTTATTTTAACGAAAAATATACTATATGTCACAGAATACAAGCTGCATTTTATGAACTATAGAATATGCTGAATATGGAATAGACACAGTGTTCTGTCACTTCTCCTTCTCCTATACACAACACATACACGCAATTCTCCCTCTACGTACACCAAAGACTACAATTATACATACGGGCATAGACAGGCAACTCGAACAATTTTTTTAATCCTTATACGCCATCTAGTTGCTAGATATGACAACTTTTGTACACACTACATAACTATAAGCACACATATGTATGTTAATATACATCTCGTCCCTATAAAACCATTTATAGGAAAAAATAAATCTTAATTTAGGCTTAAACCTAGCTTATCTACATGAGGTGAGCTAGGTTTGGCCTAAATTGAGATTTTTTTTCTACAAGTGGACACATTTGGAAAAAAATGTAAGTCCAGTTAGGTATACTTCTAGAGAATTTGACAATAATACTATCATAAATGGATCCATCTCCATTTTATTTTAAAAGGAACTAGGTAAAAATAAGTAAATCAGTATTTTTAGTATAGTTTAATGAAGTTTTTAACTTGTTTTATTGTACAAGTAAATGTAACATTGTAATATTTAACATGTATGTTAAAATTATAATATGTTTCGTATTTTTCTTTTCCTTCCTTTATTTTTGAGGTAGTGCACATTTGCCTTTTCTTTCATTGGATCATCGGTATCCCAAAAGGTAATTTTTCCACAGAGAACATTATTGACGTCCTTGCACCAATTATGTATAAAGAAAACAACGCTTTTGTCGATTAAATATTTAGACAGCGATTCTTTGTGTCTAGTGCAAGTCAAAAATGTAACACTTATATTAACATTGACTACTAGTTTTATATAAGTAGACAAATTTTTTTTATTGCTGTGATATTTTAATACTTCTATACATATATGTTCTATTTGGGCGAAAAAGTCTAATAATGTTCTTGTAGGATAGCACAACCATTTCTTACCACCATATTCTTTCCTTTTTATAAATTTGTGAAAAGACTGAACTTCTTTTTCTTCCAAATTATTTTGACAGGTAGTACAGTTCGTGTAAATGTGTTTTTTCGCAAGTCGTGCTATCCATCCACTGCAATATCCTATTGCTGCGCTTCTTTCAATGTCCTTAGGAGCCTGGCTTCGTAACATTTGTTCTGTGTTTAAGAGGTCTATAAATAAATGAGGACAGTCAATCTCATCTAGACATTCAGGTGGCGACTGGCCTACAGGTTTCATTAAAAAATATTTTAGTGATTGTAGGCAGACACTGTCGTCTTTTTCGCAGTTCGATCCAACTGAATGTGCAGATGAAATATTATTAATTAACAGTGTTTTAAAAGCACCTTCAAATGCACATGAAGTGGGCATTGTGTTACTGTAACCATGGGCTCGAATTGCCCCAAAAAAGTTCTCTAAAGCATCCTGGTTAAAATTGCGCAGCAATAGCGATGTCATACCTTTAGAACCTAAATATTTAACAATACATTTAAAACTGTTTATCGTTCTGACCCAACTCGATAAGGAGGGCACTACCCCTCGGTTATTTGCATTTATAAATTGCATAGATTTAAGGACAGGCAAACTCTGATCCCACAATTTATGATGAGGTGAGGTTGGGGTTACAGCTGCTCTGTAAATTTTCCCTTCTCTAATTTTGCTAAAACTTCCATTTACACTGTCAAACAGGTCATCGAAAAACAGCAAAAGATCTGCCGTATCTGTGCTCTCTCTTTCGATTGCTCCAAATTCTGTAATGAAACATAAATACAATTGTTAGTTAGGGTAATTCATACATTTCAGTGCATTGAAATTCCATTTTTGAGGACTCCATTTTTTATGCAAGAGCAAGGGAGGTTTATATTTTAAAATAATAATAATAAATCACTTCTTTCAGGCAATGCACCCATATTTATAATTCAAATAATTATATTTAAATATGTATTTATACATAAAATAGATTAAAGTAAACAAGCATATGCCCTACATGAATTATAATTGTAAGCACTGATGCACTCTATGGACTTATCGAATCTGTGTTAAGGTTTGGACTTCTATTCTTGGGCAACTCGACAAAAATTCTGTTTTTAAGGCTAAAGGATGGTGTATTAGAGCAATGTTTAAATTAAACACAATAGATAGTTGTATGCCACATTATATTTTTTAAATGTAGTATTCTTTAAATACTTGCATACACTCGCTACGTTCTAGCTTTATGTATTGTAAAACCTTTATTATCCCATATTTAGCAAATAAATTAATATTTATTTATTTATTTTGCACACCTGTACCCTAAACAACTAACACCTCAGAGGTGTAGTTTGATTAGAGACCAGGTGGCGCGCATCGGGCAACGATGAAGCGCAGCCTGTTGTAAATCGTACTTTAAATGAAATATTACTGACGGTTAGCTCTATAATTTATATAATATATCAATAAGTGAAGATCCATATGTTTAAAGTAGAAAGGATACATACCTGCCATATATCCAAGCGCTACTCCAACTGATTTACTGAACACTTGAGTACAATGTTTTACCCTCATTTTTGGTATTTGATCAGGTAACACATGTTGAGCCGTTAGTTTTGGCACTAGTTTTACGCCTTTATAACCAGGAGATCTGTTGTATAAAGCCACAATGTGACACCATTTAGCAACACGTTCCTTTCCTTTCATAATATATTTCAAGTTTTTTGTTATTAAATTATTTCTGATACCTTTAATTAAATGCGGTGGATCAAATAATGGGAAAATCTTCTCATTTTCCACTTCGAAAAATTCCTCTCTAAGTTCTTGGCCAGCTCGCAAATACTTTTCTTTTGTTTGTTTCGTTAATTTATTGATGGCTGCTACATTGGAGGTCCCTTGGTCGCACACTGTGGCTATTACTTTTAATCCCGTTTCTTGAATTTTTTTTATTATATTTTTTATATGATTAGTAAGCTCATTTGTTTTTGTGCTTCCACTGGAGTAATAGTAGGCTAAAGGTTGCTTGTATTTTTTTATTACTCCTCTAATCATAAATACCAATGCATGATCGCAATATTCTGTTGTGCATGTGTCACCATCATCTACAAGACCTATCAGTCTGTCATTTTTTTTATCATATGACACACCGGGTCCAATTGCCATTTCATCAAATAATAAAATGCAATATTTATGAGATTCTGGCATCTTTCCCACTTTTTCTTTTAAATTTTCAAATATAATTTCACTTATACCAGCTTTTAAATAAACTTTCTGAAGTAAATTTTGTAAAGTTCTTCTGCTTGGCAAAACACACAATTTACTCAATAACCGATAGGATTTTGGAGACGGTTTATAAAGAGATAAAGCCAATATTTTCTCCTCTAATGTAAATCTCCTTCCTTTTTGTCTTTTCCCACTTTGTTGGATTTGCATATGGCAAAAGATCTTTGATGACTCCGACATTTCCTTTGAAATTATATTGAATGCTGAATTCTTTGACATTCTTTTTGCCAATAAATATCTTTTTTTGAAAAGAGCCTTCTCCTTTTTGCACTTCTGTAATTGTTTAAGAAGCACTATGTATTCTTTCTGTTGTACCAAAGATACACCTGGAAAATACATACAGAATGAATTAGAAAAAGGAAACAAACAGATTTTTGTTTATTTAGTAAATATATTTAATTTGTATTAATATTACGATATTAATAAAATTATCATTAGCACTAAATTATAGTGATAGTAAATTTAGTACCACATTTTGCAACATTCTTCATTGATTTATTATAAAACATGAGTAACAAGCCTTCAGGTTTCAAGCCTGTAGCCTCTTTTTAACTTAGTCGTTTTTCACAACATCCACAGAAAGATACAACACAGTAAACAAAATTATTTTGCTTTGAATGTCTACATCGTAATTTCCTAATGTGTGCGACTGAAGTGCAGCTCTGAGGAATGCTCTAGTGTTGCGAACAAACTAGTGATAGCAATGACGATAAATTGGGTTCTATCGCAGACTGTAGATTTTAAACATTAAGATTTATAATTGCAAGTACACATATTATGTCACAAGGTCGATGATCTTATATGTAATTTGATTAGGTATAAAGAAGTTTTTTTTTTGTTAATTGACACAACTTTTTTTTTTTAAAAATACGTATTCTTACTTGACGATGAATATAAACACGTCTTTTGAGACACTATCGATACACATGTGAAGGATGCCACACCTCATACCCTGACTGCACTCAGGTCGCACGCTTACAGTAAAAATGTTAATTTTAAATTACCTATTCCCTATTTAGCACAATGTTAACACATACATAGGTTTTTTGAGAAGAGGCAAAAAATATTGCAATTTACAGATTTTTAATTTACACTGTCTTTCCATAATGAAAATCTTTATCCCATGCATTTTCTTGATATTCTTTTCAGTATTTTAGTGGGAGTAAATCATCCCCATGTAGTTGCCGGATTAGAATAGTGCCACTCCAAGTCTTCGTGTGGATGTCGTAAGTGGCTACTAAGAAAATAAAAAGGCTTGTAGGCGATGGGCTTCCAACCTGTCACTAATACACTGGTAATCATAGTAACATGTTTGACAGTGCAAAATGTGATTACAGAATTATCAACAAGTTTTAAGAGTTGGTGGTGATTTTGCAGCTCTGCCTACCCCATTCTGGGAATGAAGGTGTGAGTTTATGTATGTATGTATGTAAAATATACCTTTTAACACGGTTTTCCTTTTTTTAGAGCTTTTAAAACAGTGTTCTTGAGTTTGTTGCTCTTGAATTATTTGACCACCAGATGTTGATGGCAAAATATGCTCCGTTTCTCTATCTGCAAGAAGCAGTAGTTCAGTTGTTTCTGTGCTCTCTCTTTCGATTGTTCCAGATTCTGTAATGAAACATAAATACTGTAAGTAATTCATACATTTCAGTGCATCGAAACTCCATTTTTGAGGACTCCATTTTTTATGCGAGAGCAAGGGAGGTTTATATTTTAAAATAATAATAATAAATCACTTATTTCCAGTAATGTACCCATATTTACAATTCAAATAATTAGATTTAATATGTATTTATTTATGCATATAAAGTTTTCACTATTAATTACGTTGTACGTTTAAAATCACAACAAAACATTTATGCATCAAATATAGTATCAGCATAATATAGTATAATTTATATTAACTCTAATAGATACTCTAATAGAATCTTACAGAACATGAAAAGTACTGAATTTTCAGTCAATAAATATTAAAAATTATTATAAGACAATACTTTTTAGTTGCCGAATACGAACTCGACAAAGTCAATAAGTCAACAAGATTACACTAATGAGAAAACTTATATTTTTGCTTATTTTCGCTAAACGTGGATCCAGGTAGTTGTGAAAACTCTACAAATATTATACTTTTTTTGTTTGCTTTACTAGCAAATAAATAGTTTGTGATTTCAAGATGGGGCAAATTAATGTAATAAAATCAGTTTTTAATGCTTTCACCTATAGAAAATAAATCAAATGTACCGCTGGTGAATCTGCAGGGCACATATAGTTAGTTATATAATTTACCTGGTATGTACAGACTTGGAACAGCTAATTTGCACAGTCTGTTTTTTGGATACAAATGACAGTCTTTAAAATGTCTACGACAGACACGTCTGTTGTTATAGATGTTAACATTGTCCAAGTTTGTTAAATCGCCACCAATGTTGGAAATCCAAGATTTAAACTTTTCTGGATTTACTTCTGGATTTGGAAACCGGTGTAGAGGTATACCTGAGAAAAAAGAATGTCTCATCACACATCAAAATGTAAGGTGTTTTCTGTAAGCCCAAATGCAAGTTTGTTTGAAATTTTGATGGAAAGGTAGCCTAAGCCACAATTTTCAGTAAACCTACACGTCAAGAATTTCCATTCCAACCCAAAGAATCGTACATGGTCTGTATGATTCTTGGAATCGAGAACTGGCTTGTACACATCAACTGGTCATCACTGAGATAAGTAGAAACAGTTGCAAACACAAAGCATGTTGCCTGACACAAAGGAGAAGTGTAAAATATTTTGAGACATTGGCTAGGTACTCAAATATATTTACTTACCATCTTCTGCAGTTACTGAACATTCAGGCACACAGCAAGATTTCTGCGACATGGTTAAAGTTCACTGTTCACAATTATGGGTCCAAACTGGCCTATGCTCACAGGAATTTCACAATTTTTCTTACGACGGAGGCCACGGAGGACTATGGTCAACTCGACGCGGCACAAAAACTGAATGTAAGACAACAGAACAACACGGAGGAACGAATGCTCAACTCAACGTGGATCCACACACGAAACGCACTTCGCAAAAGCAACAAGCAGTAAACGATTTTAAAACAAACGTGAAACGCGATCCGCCATTTGCATTTATTGCGTGTTACCATAACATACAATAACTGTTTCCTCATATTTTTAATATAAATCCTAAAATAGCTGTTGTTTGGTTATTCTCAGGTGAATAAATATATCTTTGTTTAATTTCTGATTATGACTTCATGTCAAATGTAAAAAAAAAATTATTCTATTTATGTGTACCCGTTTCAATTTCCCTATATAATAACTGTCTATTTTAATATAGCAACAATAAATTTTAGTAAAAGATCTGGGGTAGAGATGGTTCTGCTTTCAATAAAAAATGCCTTGTTCTAAGTTGCCATAGCATGACGTACACGCACGACACACACATACTTATCAATGGTCTGTCAAAAACGTAGTGATTACATTCTCTTTGGGTCTGTCCAGTTCAGTGTCCATGCTTTAGTTATATTTTTATGAGGGAGGATCACAGAACATTATTATTATATATTATATATAATACTCTTGATATTGATACGGATTATTACAAACAAGTAAAAGCGCGTTTTATAACTAACTTTCTAAGTATCTATATTTTATTAATTCAAATAAAAATAATTACCTTTTATTGTATTCGCACGAAAGATGCCTGGACCAGATTTATTAACCAGCCAAGGTCTTCGTTTGGATGGTAGAAGACCAAATGAGCTTCGACGTTTGAGATGTAAACTTGGTGTCTTTACTCAGCCTGATGGAAGTGCTTATTTAGAACAGGGAAACACGAAAGTTTTAGCTGCAGTATACGGCCCACATCAAGTAAGAAGTTACCTGCGAGACGCTTGACTCATAATTTTATAATTTATGGCGTTAATTTAGGTTTCTGTGTGTCGCATTCAAATTGTTGTTTACTTGTAGGGATGTCAGGCAGACAGATCTAATCAAGATCTATATATCACTTGTTCGACTTATTCAAGAGCCTTTCCTGTAATATGTTATATTTTTTAGACCCTGGATGACACTAACATCAATAATAATATACATAATATGGACAAAAGTGTCTCAGGATTCTAGTAGACCAATTAATAAATTGGAATTATTGGTAAAATGTCTTGTTTAATGTCTGTGCACATGTTATGTTAACAATACTGAACTTCACAAATTAAAAATATTATAGTGCTTTAGGGCTTTTCCTAAAAAGTGCATCTATATAAGCTCTGTTGTGGGGAAAAATTTTTGGGTTTAATTTTGTTTATGTAAAAGCCTGTCAGACAGGCTGATGGCCCACTTGATGGTAGACGGGTGCTGCAATACACTGCCAGCCTTATTGGGATTAAAAATAAGAGATTACGAAGGGATAGAGAAATGGACTTGTGACATTCCTTACTCACTCATAGAAATGCAACAGTATACATGCTGTTATTACATGGTGGTCTTCAGTAAGGGAGTGGTTACTCCCAAATCTGGGTTGCCTAAATGGCTGCGAAACGGTCTGCCCTTTTTTTACATTGGGAAATCCGTCATGGATACCCGGCAGCAAAGGGGACACTGCGAATTATACCGGACTCCTACCAGCTAAAACCCAACGACTTTCTAGTGCGGCCGTCGATGAGCGGGGTTGCGGGAACGATGTTGCACAACTTTGGCAACCGAAATGGTCTGCCCTACCACTACTTGAAATGTATTTTAAATGTGAATGAGTATTTTAATCTATCTTGTGCTTATACAAAATAGATAGAATATATCGACAGTGAAGTGCTAATTACCTCCATCACATTTTTTTGAGAAATTGACTTTTATTTCAATAAATGTAAGATTGATTTTTGCACATTTTGGTTAAACCACTGATCTAATATTTTTCTAACTTCCATTATATCCTACTAATATAAATGCTAAAATTTGTGACGATGTATGGAAGTATGTGTGTTTGTTGCTGTTTCACATAAAAACTACTGAATGGATTAGGATGAAATTATAGGATACTTTTTATCCTGGAAAAATGTTAGGTTCCCAAGTGATCGTCTAAAAATATAAAAAATTCGGCACTACCGTCCTCACAACAATAAAGATGTCAAGCATTATTTAGGTATTTCATTTTTCAGCGTAGACAAACTTGCAGTTATCTATGTAAATGGATTTATAAATGTACGAGCCACTGCTCGCACAGGCTTTCTTTCTTGTCAGCACTTTACGTCAAAAGCATTCAGTTCGTGTTCGATCATCATATGTATCGCGCGTGCTCATTTATATCATTTTACAATATCTTTAGTTTAATATATCAATATATCAGAGACTTTCAATTTATCATTTATCATAAAGATTGTACAAAACGCGTACAATAAATTTTAAATTTGTAATGAAACTAAAAGCTATTGTAATTTTATATATAATTTTGTTTGCTTAGTTAGAAGGTAATGTAACAAATTTAGACTTAAAATAATACCAACCACTCAACAATCACTAAAAGGTTTCCGGTTGTAATTATTTTTGTATTTCAGCCAACATTTTTAATTTTAATGATGTAAATTTTATTTCTAGGCATCAAAATCAAAAATGTCAACTGAAGCAGTTATAGTAAACTGCCAGTACAGCATGGCCACTTTTTCTACAGGTATTGTCTCAAAGTAGTCCTATACTATCTATCTATACATATTATTATATATATATAATTATATAAACATATACTAGCTGACCCAGCAGACATTGTCCTGCCCGAACCCGAAAATAATTCTGTAACCCGATTGTGGCGCCACCTATCCCGTCCAATTTTATTTTTAAACCATGTGTCAAAATGACGCGACACTTCACGTCAATTAACGTCAGTTAAATTATTTGAATATTGTTCATACACATATATTAAAATCCCGATTAATAAATGGGGGTGGGGGTAGGAGGGTGAAAAATAGTTTACGTCCTATTCTCAGACCTACTTAATACAAACACTGTGACACGAGAATTTTGTATATTAGATATATATATATATATATAAAAGTCCCCTGCTGCGTCTGTCTGTATATGTATATATTTGTGATAATCTCAAAAACTACTGAATGGAATTTCATGCCGTTTTCATCTATCAACAGAGTGATTCCTGAGGAATCTATAGGTGTATAATTTGTTGAGGTTATATTCTTGGGTTCCCGAGGGTTTACCGGTTTGCAAATTAAAGATAATACACAGGTGTATCATCAAGCAGTTCTATCGAAATCCGATAGATGTCGCCGCTTTACCTAATGCTATTGTAGTATAATAGATGGCACCATCAATAGTGTTAGGTACATCTTTTAATATTAAAAAATATAGGAAAATATTTTTTTTTAAATATGGTCAGGCGAAAGAAAAAACCGTCCCAGAGGCGATCGCAAGTCACAGGAAATGTCACAGCATTTGCGACAAGCACTAACAGCGGCTATAAAGACTGAACTATATCCAAGGTCACAGATTGATATCTATGTGGAAGTATTACAGGTTAGTATTGTTCAGGTCAGAGTGAAAGTATCAGATTCATTGTTTGAACTGATTGACAGAATGGACAATTTTTGGAATTTACTTGTTATGAATCGATTTTCATATAAGGCCCCCCGGTATGGAAACCAACTAACCCCCCCCCCCCCCCCCGTTAACTAAAAAGCGTTACGTTATCTATCACTGTAACATATGTGCGACCGCTGACGCATGTATTTATGTTCTCTAATTAAGCCCAAAGCTTATAAAAAGCAAACGTCGAAATATTTTATGATGAGTGTAATCCGCGTTGAGGAACGAAACGTTATAAACTTTCGGCGCAGCGACATCTGTCGTCGAAAAAATTAACTATTCGCACTAATAAAACGCAGTGACATAAGTGTATACCGAACGTAACCAACATTAACCTTTGTTGGAACATATAAATAATATAAAGTACATAAAATTGGTTATGCACCAATTACCGCGTTGCACCTTATAGTACGGGTCCTATTGGGAATGTTTGTATGGAGATGTTACAATTTTGAGTACAGCAATGCCACTTGGTACGGATGTTATACATGTCCACCTGAGCCTAAACAGTCCGGTAGGCAGAGTGAACTCCGCGACAGGGAGGGGAGAGGGGGGGTCAAAGTACGGACCTCCCGGTGCTTAGAAAAAAATTTATAGTGGATTTATTTGGACTTTTGAATCAAGTTTGGTGTCGTTATCAGGTAAATCGATAATGTCCCGTTCATTCGTCATACCAGTTTAGTAGGGTTCCTTAGAAAAATATGACGCAATACCTAAAATAATGAACTTTTAGTAGTAAAATAATGCAAACAGACCCTTTATTTTTTCAGATTTTTATATGAAACTTGGTTTATAAAAAATACTCTCTGATAGCCCATTTAATGTAGATTATAAAAACAATAACAATATATATACATTAAGTTATTTTTAATGTGAAATAAAATTTTGAACGTACTGCGACGTTCCTCAGCGCTGCGTAGCGGTACGCAAAAGGCCCGAAAAACGTAGTGTGATTAAGAAAAACTAAGATATTAGTAGCTTTATTTTCTATAAATAGAAATGTAAGTACTTATAATAATATTATATTTGTAATATTCTTTTATTTCCCAAATAATACCAATTAATTGATTTTTTTCTTATTTTTTCTTTCTTTTTGTCTTTCTTCTTTTATAAAAAATATATATTTATAAAAATTCACTCTGCCTACCGGGCTGTTTAGGCTCAGGTGGACATGTATAACATCCGTACCAAGTGGCATTGCTGTACTCAAAATTGTCACACTTTTCCCAATAGGACCCGGACTATTACACACACTTTTTTATTCATTAAAACAATTTAAATTTCGTTTGACTTAACAGTGTGAACACAAACTTGAAGTTTTGGTGCACACCATGTGCCGATATCAATGGTTGGCTATATAGGTAGGAGTTAGGTAGGTATATAACCTCTTTCTTAAATATAATTATAAATTTTAATAATAATCACTTGAAGTAGTATTTGTTACACGTAGAACCCAGTTGATCTGAGATGATGATATAGCCGGTTTTCAGCAATACAGTTGTAACGTCCAAGATATTTTATTATTGTAAAATCTGGTGGCTGGTTTGTACGGTTGACAAGTCGCGATGAAGGAATGAAAACAGCTGTTACGTTTCTACCAGGCAGACGGAGGGGCATACTGTGCGTGCGTGAACGCGGCAACCCTAGCCTTGATCGAAGCGGGTATTCCCCTGCGCGCGTACGTATGCGCATGCACAGCGTCCATGGCGTGGCAGGGGGACAAACCAGAGCCTCTGGTGGACGTCGGCCACGTGGAAGAAGCGGCAGGGGGCGTATGTCTCACGGTTGCCGCTCTACCAAGCACAGGTTTGACTTACTATTTTCTCTTCCTAAGGAATTGTCTGCAATTAGTCCAGACATCGGGTCAATTGTCGAATCCAGTTCGGAGACATCTTCTCGTTCAAAATTCCTCAGTGTCATAAAAGTTTTCGACCAATGTGTGTTGCCAGTGATGACATATGGCGCTGAAACGTGGTCTCTCAATTATGGGCCTCGTCAGAAAGCTCAACGAGCTATGGAGAGGACTACACTCGGGGTTACACTGCGAGATTGAATCAAGAATGAGGAGATCCGTAGAACAAACGAAAGTTACCGATATAACCCAGTGGTTTAGTAAGTTGAAGTGACATTGGACATATTACATATTACGGAGGCCCCGGATCAGCAACCCACAAAGTGGACAGACGACCTGGGCCTTGATTCTGTATGGCAATTACGATTTCACGCTTTTGTCTTACCTTATCAAAACACGTAATGTGTTGTCATGGCATTTATATATATATAAGAGAATGACTTTTTAGCAGATATCGTAACAATTTGAAGACATGACGTGGTTTCGAAGTAAGGAATCGCTATGTGGGGTTAGTGAATTAGGGCCCTGTTGAGGATCGTGGGTCGATTGTGGATTCAGACTGCTTCTGATCGGATTTTGGAAAATTAGGGGAGAGGCCTTTGTCCAGCAGTGGACGTCCTACGGCTGATATATGTTTAAGTAAATATGTATGGTAATATTAAATCAGTACTTTCAACTGTTTTAAAAGAATCTAAGAGAGGTTTTTATGCATTACAAAAGGTAACCTAGATTCAGAAATAAGCTATGATTAGTAATTATACCAAGTAAGAAGCATAGAAAGATTCATCTTTCTCAAGTAGAGTACAAGAGGAAATTGAAATCTGAAAATTACAGTGCAATTGATACTATTTCTTGTTGTGTTACAGGAAATATAGCGCTAATAGACATGTCGCACAGACTACACATGGACTACTTTGAAGTTGTTTTAGAAAGAGCAATGCAAGGTTGCAGAGATATAGAGGTAATTTCGCTGTTTTTTTCATAAACCGCAATCAGTCCACAGTCAATCGGGTCTATTGCTCCCTGCTCTCGAGGATTTTAAACAGAAATTAGTACATGTTTCAATACCTTTAATGTAGCCATGAACATTGTGTTTAGATTACAACAGTTTACTTTAAAAATGACTCAAGAGCTTTTATGGACTAGAGATAAGAAAGCCAAACTGAAAAAGGATGTTTCCAAGATTCATGCTTAGTATGCCATTCGGGCAGCCCGTCTGGCGGCAGCGACCATTCGCTTACAGATCATCGTGAAATCAGCATGTGGGTTTTGGCGAGTGTGAAAGGGATGCCGGAGTCGACTTCCCAGTCCCTTATCCTTAATCTGACTGATCGGCAGCACCCTTGCAGGCCTTGGCCAAACCTTTGGTGCGTGTGTTTTAGGTAACGGTAACCACCTGCCATCGAGTGGACCGTCAGCCTGTCTGCCGACCTTAACATATCGACCAAAACTGAATTCCTGGTCAAGTCATAAAGTTGAGTGTGTTCTAAATCAGATTCAGAGGACTCATAATATGCATTCAAAATTTCCAGATACTACTGGACAAAGCTGTGAGAGAACATTTAGCCGAGGCGTGGAGCAAAGACGAGGTCGTTGTAACAGTATGATACACAATAAACATTTACACAAAAAGGGAGACCGTCTTTTCTTTTTTTATCAAATAAAACCATTCCATTTGTAGACTTACATATTTATTAGAGATCTGAACAAAATAAGAAATTAAATAATATGTACAGTCTATGTTTAAACTAAATAAATTATAGAATAGGTACATGATGTTCACTTGTTTATTCATTTTTCTTTCTATTGTAAAACTTAAAAACTCCCTATGGCAAAATTAAAAATGGCGTCTGGGCGCCCGGGTAGCATAAAATGTGCAACTCTTGACTCGCAACGCAAATTAAAAAAAAATCAACGTGTGCTTAATAACCACACGATATAACCAAGTTTCCAATTACAAAATAATAAATATTTACACACGATTCAGTGCCGTCCAATACGAGGGCCGGTGGAGTCGAAGTAAACTCGATTCTTACGTTTACTCCTTAGCAATAAACGCGCCTAAGTTTCCACTTCAAAAACGAGACGGAATAAATAAATTCACTATGATTATTATGCGGGCGTCAAATGGTCAGCCCAACCGTTCATTATGATTTCGGCCAATGCGTCTGGAGACCGTACCGTGACAGCGAAAAGAATATACATTTTAAATAAGTATTATTATTATTATGCACAAAACGATTAAACTTCTCTAGTTATTGCCACGTATTCCCGATTATTATGCGTTAATTATTCTTCACTTGCTGTATTTTTTTCAGCAAATACAATTTTTTTAGCGATAAACAAAAATCTTACTTCTAACTTATTTTAGCAATAAACCAAAATTGAAATAAATACTATAATTATTATTTTTACTTATTTTTTAAATAAATTATTTTATGTCTTAAATTTTATGTAAATTTCACTTTTAATTTTTGTGTTCCCGCTGTGAAGGTGCGGAAAATGTGAAATAGTTGGCAAATTACGATATACAGGAAAAAAAAAATTATAACTCCCTTCAGCTTTTTAGATCATAAAGCTGAATTAAGTTGATTAAATGTCCACTCCATAAAGCTGAAATTGTACGGTCACGATGCGGTCCCCGTGCAACGAATGTATTTGTATACAAATATTTATATTATGCTTCAAATTGCACCAACGAAACTACTAAACTATAAATAAAAACGAGAACTCTGCGCACTCGCTATACTCTTGTAAATAACAATTTAATTCATAAGAAAAAAAAAGTGATACTGAAAAATACCCTCTAATAAAAAAAAATGCATGAACCCTCCTTGTGTAAATATAAAAAAACTTTTCAAGACATAAATTAATGAAGAAATCACACATTTTCATTGCATTTACATGTCCGGGGTCCGGACCACAAAAATATTATGATAAATACAAAAAACTGTCATCTTATACAATGAGTTGCTAAGGCACTCAACTACATATGATTACGTCTATATAACGGCCGTAAGGCAAAAACGTTTTAGGACGCTGAGATAAATTTGTACAAAAAAGCTAGAAATCAAACATTAAACTCTTACATCACTGTTGAAAAACAAATGTTTTTTTTTTTCATTCCAAATCTTAACCTAAATTGTTTATAATATGAATAAATGTTTTTTTTTTTCACATACCTATGGCTGTTAATGTAAAATACTAAACGATAATATGTGGTAGAAAACTGTAAGCTTGTTTTTTTTTAAATGTTTGTTTAGAACACTAATTGGCGGCCACGGTTTCGGCCGCCACAGCCTTTTGACTAGGATCGCCTGCCGCGACATCTGCAATAAACAAACCAATATTACTCCACTATCATCAAGATTACATTTCCAGTTGCATTCGCAGAATTATCCTGTCTGCGAGATATTATATCCTTTTCCCTGAATCTATACCTATATAAATAATAAAATCGTAAACAAGCCGTGTCTGTACAAAAAAAAATATACATGTACTTATGTTATGGAAGTAAAAAAAATATTTTTAATATTTTTGTCTGTTTGTCCATGCGTTTGTGCACGCTAATCTCAGTAACGGCTTAACCATTTCTGAGTGCAGTTTTCACTGGTGTATTGTATGTAGCAAGCTTTCCGTACCATTTAGTGTTTGTTTCATTCCAATCGGTTTACAAACAAAAAAGTTACGCGCTATACCGAATACCACGCATACGAAGTATGCGGGCGCAGCTAATAACTCAGCCCGTCTGGCGGCAGTAACCACCCCCTTACGGAAGAACACCGTGAAATAACAGCTTAATAGGTGACGGTAGCCACCTACCATCAAGTGAACCGTCAGCCTGTCTACCGATCTCAACATAAAAAAAAATAATTAAAATAATTTTCTGGTTGTATAATGTTAGTTACTCAATTATGCGTTAACTGTCGAATTGTTCTGTACGAACCTTTGTAAAACCTATGTTACGATGCCTTCAATGTAATAAGTTACAATAGCACCTATCAAGTGTACGTCCCTACGAATATGTCCCCTTTCGTTATGAATAAAAAATGTTCTAACCGTTATTAGTTTTATTTGGTGAATTTTGTGGAGAGCTGTTGTGCGACTCGCTCGTGCTGCCCTCGGCCTCGCCGGTCTCGCCCGCGCTAGAAGTCGCCTTAAATAAAAAAGTAAGTTGTCATTCATATATACATATACTCGATTTTTTCTACATCAACTTATTTAAAAAACTTTTTAGAAACAGTTAATAAAACAAGTAGATACAATAAAATAGAAGATCTTAAACTCGGCATAAGATTAGTGCGTTATTATGTATTTGGTGTTTCGTTTTATGGAATGGAGAGTTGGACCCTAACTTTAGGATTGTATTGGGATCTAAAAGTATCCCAATTGTGCATTTACAGGCGCATGCTTGGCATAAATCATGGCTGCAGAGGATAACAAATGTTGATATTTTGCATGGAAGCGGCACCATAAGAATTGATGTTTGATGGTATATAAATTTTTTTTCTCCTCTGATATATTCATTTATAGTTGAAGAAATGAGGGCATGTGTTTTCATACTAAATTCCTATCATAGTAGTCCATACACGCACACACACACACTAAACAGTGTTATATGCAGAGCAACTGTTAAACTGAGGAGCCTGTTTGAGCATCATTATACAGAACACCACCCGTGAACAGCAAATGTGGTGTTTTGTTACAGTTACGAAGGGATGTCAGGGCCCATATCCTTTATCCTATAAGGATACATGACATTAGCACCAAGCTGCTTGTGTTATAGTATCCACAGACAATTAAGTGAACCGGCAGCTTGCCACCTGTTACAAAAACAAATTTTCATATAGAGGTAAAAAATTAAGGCTTTTGTTTTCTCACCCTAACTTTAGGTCTGGATGCCCTAGGTTTGAGTAATTTGGGTTCTTTGGCCGGATCAAAGTGACAGTCGAAGATCTCGATCAATTCCTTAATGTCCTCCTCCTTTGCAGACACTGACAACGAAGACAATTGCTTCTCCAAACCTACGGAAAAACAAAAATTTATACACAACTATTCTGTCCATTTCCACTTTTCTCAAGTCTATTTCTCTTTGATTGTCAAATTCTCAAAACTTTAAGTTACTGTAACTTCATTTTTTTTTCATGATGAAATGCACTTTAAATAAGTGTAAATTATTTTTAATAGAACATTATTTTTAAGTGTAAATTGGCTACAATAATTATTGTAAATAACAAACATTGATCACTCTCTAGTTATGTAAGTTATAAAATCTTATTGTCTTGCTTTAAGTCGCGATAATTAGATTAAAATCGTTATTTTTGCTTTATCACCAATAGAAATGGCTATAAATGCAATTTAAGTTTAAAAATAAAAATAATACGACCTCATGGAGATGCTGTAACCGTTATTATGCTAAGATAACCTATAGGAATACAAATATGAGAAAAGACTTTGTTTTTGTAATATCTATCTATCGTTTCACTGACGTAATATTACTCAGACTAGTCTTTCTTGGTTCTCTTTAACCTTCGTTTTGAAGTTAATCTAGTATTTAAGAATTTTCGGATTTCTGAAATTGAAAATTTCCACAAAAACAACCTGAGAACTGAAAATTCAGGAAAATAGATTTTAAACCACTCAATGAATTTTGAAAGGTTTTCCCAATGTGCGTATTAGAGCTTTTTTGTATATAATTAGCAGAAAACATTTGCGTTCGTGCAAAGCTGCTTGTTAACATATAAACGTATATTTTTCATTAGGTTCATACAGAACCTCCACCTGCCTTTTCCTGCAAAAACATTACACCCACAACATAATAAACTGAAATACACTACAAGAGGTGTAGCGGTAACTACAAACCTTCCAACTTGTGCTCCTCCCAGGCCTCCTTGAGCTGGTCGTAGAGCAAGCCAGCGTCAGCCAACAACCGGCGAAGCTGCGTCACGCGCTTGCGTTCCGTCCGCGCAGTGCGGAGCAGGGGTGCGAACACTGGCCGGAATGTGTTCTGTCTGTTCACATCGGATACTTTTAATAAACCGCACAGTACAACAATCCTCAGCGCATGGACCTCTGAGCCTCTGAGCTTGGACTTCAAATATTCACCCCATATATTCAAATATTCACCCATTCAAATATTCTGTGGCGTTCAATCAATTTATTCTACTATCCTACAATAGTATAAATCTGTGGTCTGCATTAACTTGGGCCATACACCAAGCGACATACGACACCGTGCGCTTACGCATTGTATAGTATATTTGCCTGCGTCGTGCGTGTCGATTGCCGAGACTCCGAACAATAACATAAATTTGCAAGTAACACATTATGAACAAATCAATTATGTTTTCTTTTACCACAAATATACAGCAATAATTAAAGTCTACACTGCGTGTGTCCCGCATTAATCCATATTAATTCAATTTCTTTTATATGTAAAGATTTATAAACAATTTCATGGTCGTCCACAGTCAAGTGACTGTTATATGAAATAATCTATTTTTTTTAAAGTCGACAGATAGGCTGACGGTCCACTTGATAGTAGGTGGCTACCGTCGCCTATATTGCAAGCAATGCTACAAGTGCTGCAAGTGCGCTGCCGAGCATCAGAGGGATAGAGATAGAGAAATGACATTGGGTATCCCTCACTCAGCCACAGAAACACAACAGCATTGTGAGTTGTGGGTTTCCGGGATGATGGCCTAGGTCTGTTGGAAATTCTTCCAAACGTTTCGTCAACAACTGCGGTTGACATCCTCAGTGGTGTAGTCCGTTTTAGAAGAAAAAGTACATCACATCATTGCTCTTCACTTCTGCACTTTTCGACTTCTCGAGCGAGACTGATTTGTCGAGTGGAATGTATCTATAATGTATATGTATCTCCTTCAAATAATGTCACATATCCTTTCTTTTCAGTGTCTCATTAAAAATTAATGCTGTCAAATTTACCACAAGCTCATTTCTTCCCCAACAATACAGGGAAATCCCATGCGAAAATTCATAAATAAGTATAAACCATGGGCATGGTAGACCACAGACTCCATAGAATCAAACTTCGATCGGAATTTGAAAATAATAAGAAAATGAACCTCTCGAGTAGCCTCTTGAGCGTAGCTAACGCCTCCAGTTCGGTGGTGACGGGGCGTGCCCACTGTCGAGCAGTCTCCACCATGTCCTGCGAGGGGCCGTTTCCACCGCCAGCGCCTCCACCCTCGCCACCTGCACCCACCTCCTGCTGTTCACCTGGAAAATCAAGAGTTCATAATTAAATCTGTGATCTCCTATAAACTCCATCGACCGCTCAGCGCCACGTCATACGCCGAATCACAATGCTTAACTTAGAAATGTACAACTGCGGTCTCTTTCAATTCAAATGCTTTGCGCTAGTTATTTCGAAGCATTGTTTTTTTGTCGACTACTGTTGATGTTCAGATGGTACTGGTACTGGTGTTCAGGTGTTCAGATTAACGTTGAAATCGCACGCCACATGTAGCATTTAGAGAGCGTAGGCTAATACTGGAATGAATAAGTGATGCATAGCACTGTTTAAACTGATTGGAATGCAACAATGCGTGGTATACGTTATAGCTAGTAACTTGTTATGTTTTTAAACAGATTAGAATGAAACTAAGACTCAATGTTACGGGAAGCTTGCTACAATATATCAGTGAAAACTGCATTCAAATCTGTCAAGCCGTTTGTTAGATTAGCGCACAGACAAACGAACAAAATTTCTAAAAACATTTTTTTTGATCTGGGTAATATAAGTACAAAGTGTACAAATTGTTTTGCAAATAAATATATTAAAGTGACTGACTGCCGCACTCAGAGTCGTTTTAATGATTACTTAGCGACTCTTTAGTAAAGATTTAAAAATGTTTACTC
Source organism: Bembecia ichneumoniformis (assembly GCA_910589475.2). NCBI lineage: Eukaryota > Metazoa > Arthropoda > Insecta > Lepidoptera > Sesiidae > Bembecia > Bembecia ichneumoniformis. The sequence goes on from OU342545.1 coordinate 3,549,756, forward strand.
TCAGAGACAGTTAATGGTTGATTAGTGGTCTTAAGTGACACTTAACTTTAATGACAGCTCAACCCTTACTTATGCTTCTTAAATGGAGAATTTGACAATTCGAAAGTGAGGTAATCTTATTAATAATAATCTATTGTTCGTGGAGTCGTTATGTAGGTAGCTAAAATTATTTTAAAAAAAATTTAAATTTAAAAACTAAAATTATATCTTGACAAGATGATACTTTACGAAAAAAAGTAAAGTATATTACTTCTATGAAAAATTGACAATTAAAATTGACAATGATGTGAAATGTTGTCGTATTTAAAAAATCTTGACTTTTTAATTTATTTAATTATAATTACGTCTATTATTGTTAATTTTAACTGATAATAATAAGAAAAGACATGTTTAACGGATTTTTATGAAAAACTCTTATTTTTTTCTATACATAAATTGCTTTGCCGAATGATATCGTGTCATTGAGTTTTTTCTTATGACAACACTGCACATTATCGATATGCATTTCGATAGAACGCACAGTCCTATGCTTACTTAAAGTGGTATTTAACTAATGAACCATTAACTTTCGTCTCTGAGAGCCGCGGCTCATTAACGTATTTAATTGTATTTAGTTAAGTGTCTATTAGTACTAATTTAATGAACGTCTCTGAGTGCGGCAGTGAGAATCTTTTACTAACAAGACATAAAAAGATTAAGCAAGTGGTCCTTCGGGCCGCAATAAAAATGATTTAGAAAAGGTGGTAATGACGATTATTTCACTGAGATGCTCTGGATTTCACTGAAGTCATAATAATCGTTTTTTGTTCAAATTAGTCAGTAAAAACATGGGTAGAATCGAGAGATGAATTAATCCTTATCAACTAAATGGTTTCATAATCAAGGTTGATTATTTATATGTAAATTTCACGATCGACTAACCTTCACACCGGTCTCACACTGGTGTGATTATATTCATATAAAAGAAGCTTTCCTTATATAATTATAAATTATATTCATATACAAGATTATATATGAATATAATTATATATTATATGAATATAATGATATATTCATATTTTAAGATGAAGTCCACGCAGAAGAAGTAGCGGGCATGAGATAGTATACATATAATATAGATAAAAAATACATACCCTGTGCTAAATGTTCGACAATCCTGTAGGCGGTGGTGGCCCGGTCCAAGGCACTGTCCACTGACAGAGTGTCGGCATCGAGCAGCACTCGCGCCAGTACTCGCAAAGAGATCGACTTGACAGTCGACTTGCACTTATCGGCCGCCAAGGCGTAGCTGTCCGTGAAACCGGCCACTATGGACTTGAAGCGATCAAGCAACTTATATCTGCAGAAAGAAGAATTTTTTTATCAAAAATCTGTATTAGATAGAAGTTATTTAAGCCAATTATCGAATGCCTAAATTTAAACTACTACTGTGTTAGTACACAATCAATTATAAAATATTTCTGGTTTTGACGTAGTCGCGAAATTCTTGCCCCCTCAGTTTTAACAGACATACAGCGTATTCTATTATTAACACTATTATTTTCTAAGACTAGTGACTTTAATGTAAATGTTTCATTCGTCAAGCACAACATCAACGGTCAATACATAAATCTTAGCAGCGAACGAGGGGTTGCAGTTAGACATGACGTTCACGCTGCAATGGTTCGAAATAACTAAAGACGCAGCGAAAATCGTTTGAACGCCGCGCCGCTTACGACGACAACGGCGTATGAAAGAGACAGTAATAGATATTTCTATTGTAAACTATTGTCACAGTCTAACCATACTTACGTCATACAGTCAGGCAAAGAATGTACTTGGGTAGAGCAACGTTGGGCGAATTCGCTTCAGTTTGCAGGCTCCAACATTGAGCGTTGCCCAACTATGCTATTGTGGTGCACCGTACGACGCGACGCTGTGAGCGTCCAATGGCGTTTACGGGAGACCACAGCTTTAACCCACCTACCATCAAGTGATTGCCGACCTGCCTTGCCCATATCACAAAAATAAAAATCACTTCAATGCACACTCACTTTGTTAGAGCTTCTAAGAGCATCGTGGGGCTCAAACGTCGAGGCTCATGATAAATAAGAATTACACTTCCATCTCCCTTTTCTTTCTCCAACCAATCCAAGAAATCAGACAGCGCTGATATTTCAGACTTAGTTTTAAGTATCTGAAAATTGAAGTTAAAGTTTTTAAAAGTTTACACTTTAAAAATCAGCCCTGCATTTTACATGAGTATTTTTCTGAAACTACTCAATAGATTTTAAAAAATCTTTCAGTAGAATATTTATTGTTCCATGAAAATATAGGGGAAATTTTATTAAAATATTGGATTGTTCATAAGTAATCCAAGAAGCATTTTATGATTTTGACAGTGTTGCATTTTAAATATACATTCAAAACTTTGTACACAATTAAGTTGGCATGAAGTTTTATTTATATGCTATTAAGGTAACATGGTTCTATAAAACTTAAAAAACTTGATTTATTTAATTCCACTTTAATTATTATTTATTTATAAACAAACAGTTACATTACAATGACATGGTGGATAATATCTTAAACCCTCAATAGGGTTGTCTAGACGCCTCCGGTCAACTTGTCTATTTCCTAACTTGTTTATTTTCTAAATCGTCCTTTTTTATTTGGTCCATTTAATGAGATATCATTCAGTAACAGGTTCTTACTATTTCGTAAAATTATTGTTTTTTATTACGTAGATTTAATTTTTAGGGTTCCGTACGTCCGAATAAAAAACGGAACCCTTATAGGATCACTCGTGTGTCCGTCTGTACGACCATTCCCCCCCCCCCCCCCTTATCTCCGAAACTACTGAACCTAAAATTTTGAAAAAAAAATACAGAAATTAGTTTTCTACTTATAGATTATAGGAAAAGCTATAAGAAGTCCATGATATTAAAATAACATAGTGAATCACTCAATATTGCAACAAGATTACACAAGTTGGGTGTTCACATAGTGTAGACAGTTCTCAACTGTATTTTTTAAATATGAAACTACCAGAACCCGGGCACGCTTCCTTGACAAAAACCGTGATAATTCGGCAAATACAAACAAAATATGCATGAAATACACACATAAACCAAGACCCTTTAACAACTTTCTGAGATTAGAGCATACATACAGACAGACCAAAAAAGGAGGACTTTATACTATGTGCCGATAGCGACCCATTTTTTTTTAAATTATTATGGGTTCTCTAAGTAAAATAGCCTAAAAATTGACTAGTAACTACAAATTCATCCTGCATTACCTAGGGTTATTTATATCACCTAAAACAAGCATAAAATTTATTACATGAAACTACCATAAAATTGGTGGGTAGTTTAAATATTCACCTTATGTGTATTGGTATCTTTAAGCATTCGGTAGCGACCCACGGTAACAACTCGAACGTTGTGCCTCCGACGTGCGCCAGGATTCAAATCGCCGTAAGGCATTATGTACTGGGAGTAAGATTGCTTCGTGGTATAAGCTGCAATCTGACATATCTGAAAAAAATATACAATTAATCAATTAACATATATACAGTAGTTACTTGAATTTGATATTGAAGTGAACTCAATACAGCAGTAGACAAACAAAATCAAAGAGACAGTAATAAATAGTGCAGGAAATTTAGTAACAAATCGAAATTTTCGTCCCTCAGTCAAGGGAATTTTTGATATAATTTTTTAGAAGATATGAAATATTGATGGATAAAAGAAATTTTCTATTTCACCTTGTAGAAGTATGAAAAAAAAAAAAGGGTTTTTTCGAACTTATACAAAAATGGTAAGGGTAAGAAAAAAGTTTCAGACAATTATTGTAAAGAATTTTGTTAAGATTTTCATAAAACTTTTTTTGCTAAAATTAAAATTAACAGAGTTAGGGAGTGTCCTTAAGGGGTACAGGTTGCAACAATGCTGCAAATCTTGTTAAAACAATACATCTTTTCTCCTTTAAAATATTGTCATGTTTTAGCAGAATAGGAGCACATCAGATCGTTTTGTCAAACCAGATAGCACTTGCCCTACTTAGCCTGGTTTTAAACACATATCATTTGATACTAATATCAGATAAGACATCATTGAGAAAATCTAGATAACAATAGGTTCCGAAATCAACTGTAAGAATTATTATCAAAAATTAAAAATGTTAATTATCATAGGAAGAAAATGCTATTAGCACTAGTGCATTTCCACTTGTAAAGTTTTTTTATATATTCATTTAGAAGGGTTTCTCTTGATTTATATATATATATACATATATATCTTGCTTAAATATACATGAATTTAACACAAATAAGCAATAATAATTCTTTTCTACACTAATCTATATCAATACTAAATTATGAAAAGAAAATATTTGTATGTATGTATTTTTGTATGTTTGTAATGAATAAACTCAAAAACTACTAGACCGCTTTTAAAAATTCTTTCCCCATCTCCCCCCTTTACCACAAAACATATATTTGTGTGGAGGAGGCTCCATACTGATTTTAAAAATTCTTTCACCTATGGAAAGCTACATTATCAGCAAGTAATATTTTATAAAGAGACGCGGACGAAGTCGCGTGCAACAGCCAGTATTATATAAACAGGAATAATTCTATATCTTGTATGTTTGTTTGTAATACATAGATACAGATTTTAAAAATTCTTTCACCTATAGAAAGCTGCATTATCAAGAAAGTAACATGGGCTGTATGTAAACTATAATCATGTAACCTTAGGTATCAAAAATTTGCCTATAAAAGTCATTATTTGGCATGCATTGCGACAAATATTGATGATACAGAAAATAATGTACAAAATTTTTATAGACGAAAAAAAAACGTGGATTTTAACTACAAATAAAGTTGCATACCTCGTCAATGAGTCTTCTTCCTGTGGTATCCATATCCCAACCGACAAGGGAGTATTTGCCCGGCGGCAAGCCAGCGGGTTTCTCAGCGAGTGCTGGCGGAAGTTCCACCGGAGCCTCTACCTCCCCACCATTCACCTTTGCTTCCGACACCATTGCCATCTAATTACACTAACTAAAAACATTAAAACATTTAGCAGGTACAACTTAGAGGCTAAGTACAGAATATACTAAATGAAATGGTAAGTTCAATAATTTATTTAATCAAAAAGATAACAAAGATAGGATAGTATAGATAGTTGTGTGGACAAAGGATTCAACAGATAATCATTCTTCATATGGATATATGAATTTAAACTATTCACAAAAACTTAAAGGCAATAGAAATTCATTTTATATTTCCATAGGCTGTAAATTTATTTTAGGCTGTAATCTCATCAGAAAATATTCTGATGAGTATTTTACATCGACGTAACATCCTTGTACAGTGCGAAGGCATTCAAACACATTAGCGAAATAGATATTATATAATTCCATGCCCGGTAATGTTCGGGAGTAAATCTGTGACCCGTGAACAACTCTGCGCCCGCTTACTAAAATAGTCTATTACTGGTTGCAATGGCTCCTTGTAGCAAAAAATAGTGTGGCAAGGACAGCAATAGCTCATAAAACCGATGCTATAACATTTCACAGGTAAGCTGGCTTCTTTAATTATAATTAATAATAAGATACATTAATTTTAGTGTAAGCGCAGTTCACCTCAAACTGGTCGTTCGATTCACGTCACTGACAGTGCATCCCTTTCTTTCATAACTAAATATATGATTACATTCCTTTCTTCCTTGATATGGCACGTGTAACTAGTGATGTACAGTACCGGGTACTGGTTAGTGGTCAGAATATCGATATCAGTTCCGTAATTGCATTTAAGAGCCATTTCACAAAATCACGCTGCGAAAGTGTAGGTAAAGGCGCAGTAGTAGTCAGTGCGCACGAATGCATCCGAATATAACTAAATAATGTAGTATTGTAAATTAAAAAACTATATTTTTTTATTAGCATCCTGATTGAGCAAGATTCCAATTTCATTTGGGGCATGTTTTCATTGGAAATAACGTTCAGTATAATTGTAAAATGTCAAGGTAAAATCGTAGAAATTTATACCTCATATCTATTTATTTTTTTGGTGTTCTAAACTAGGTATCAAAAATCTGTTTTATTATGTGTCAATGGATTTATATTTGTGACCAATGGATATTTTTTTTCAGTTTAATTTAATAATTTTAACGGTACAAAAACGTCTCTGAACTTACCTCTGCGCGTGTTTTTGACAAAATTAGCCGTAGCATTTTGGCTACTACTCAAAAAATAGAATAATATTTCAAAATCTGTTTTATTAAATGTCAATACGAATAATTGAGCTATTTGAAATAATACTTCAATATCATATATTTCTTTTATATGTTGGAAAATTTAACACTCGAAATTGTATAAATCAAGCTAATTATGTAAAATGGCTCTTAAATCAATGCCTAGGCAGACGCAGAAAATATATAGCTTTTTCAACTAATTTGCACAAATAAGGAGGTTTACAATTTGGATTTTTTTTTGTATGTGTGTTACGTGATATCTTCGCCAATTGTAAACCGATTTTCCAAATATTTTTTGGTTCATATAGGCAATGTACCCTCGATGGTTCCATATATTTCAAGAAAATATTTCTACTTTATGTAGGGGATCTCGGTTTTTTCAAGGTTTTAAACTATGTAATTATGTTGTAAGCTGAACGCGTGAAGAGTATATTAAGTGTTATTTTCATAATATATTTCACGTAATTTTGTTAAATTAACTACTACTATTACAATTTTATTGTGGGTCGAATGTTTTTAATGGTATTTAACAATCTCAAAAAATAACTTACAGTTTATTACTACCAAAAGATAAATATAAAATACTTTTTAAAATTGGTAAAATATCCTACTGGCGGAGATATCGCGTAACATATAGTCATAAAAATATATGGTCGAAATCAGAATCTCCTCCTTTTTGGAAATCTCTAGAAAAATACGGCAAAAGTACCATTCACTCTGTTTAGTAAAACCTAGATATACTGTAAGTATCTATCGTTATTTTTATAGAAACTAAATACCCCATCCCTATGTTTTGTGTAGAATTTCGTCGTGACCTTGATCGGACCAATTGGCGTTCAGTACCCCGCGCCCGCGCACCTCAGTTAGTTGCCAGAATAGTTTTCATTGTAAATAAATAGGTATTAGGCGTCTAGTTGATGTTACGTCGATGGTATTTTACTTTTAAAAAAAATATTGAATAAAATGTTGATAAAGCAAAGCATAGAATATTTTCTATTTATTTTGTAACATGGATTTTATTGAAATACATTCTATATAAATATAAAATGTTAGGAATTAAAGTAATTTACGTTAAATGATTTATTACTAATAGCTATATTTAAAGGTCTAAAAATAATGTTTATAGTTGCAGGAAGAAGTTTTGATATAGTGAGTACTTTCAAAGAAATCTTGTATCAATGTGATTTGAAATAATTAATTTAGTTTATGACAGGCATAAAAAACTGACTAAAATTCAGCACAGCTACAATGCATATTACAATATATTATTATATCTAGTATTTTTTGAGGGACCATACACACAGCTAATAAATATATTTTTTTATTGTGACACCGACTATACTGAAATATAGCCACATCTGTGCTGGGCTTAAGACAAGGACTAACCTCAGACCGACCACAATTTTTGCCAAAATGAGTGCAACCTAAAACCTATGAAATAAGGTGCAATCTTACACAACAAAATTTTTGTAGTTTCTCGGAGATAACCGAACAGATTTAAAATTGGAAGGTTTTCTTAAATGTTGTGTAAAATATGAAAAAATAAAATAAAAGTAGCCAATTAAAACTTTAGTACAGAACTTAAGTTAATTACTGCGACACAAAAGCTTTGTTTTTGGGCAGTAGTTTACTATTTTTTTCTTTTTTAGAAAATCAAATGTTTCATATAAATGTGCCAGATTAAAAATTCTTTAAATATAGTCTTTTATGCACTGTATTTTTATCTAATTTTTAATTTTATTCTAATAAGTCAAATTAGGTGACGAAAATAACGCCTTTCTTTTCTGCTCGTCTAAGTAGGTATCAGCGTTTGTTCACATTACTAATACCCATATCATATAGTAACTACATCATATGCCTTCAGAACCAAAACGTTGAATAATGTTGACTTTACTAAAACAAGTCTTATAATTATATTGTCTCAGTGTTGAACTCTTAAAATGGTGTATTCCCAAAATGTGATGTTTGTTGATATACATGCCTAATAACTATAAATAATCCATTGAGGACAAAAGTCTGTTTATTCAAGCCAAAAGCATCAAGTCAACTATTATAAAATATATTTATTTCACAAAATATTCAATGTTAAATTAAACACAGAAAAGTCAACACTGTGAGAATTCCACATGATGGTAAATCGACATAAATGATTTATTAAAAAAAATTAAAACGGGTTATTAAAATATTATAAGTTTTATAATTAAATTATTCACTTACCTTATTTATATTGCAATTATTAAAAAAAGTTAATGTTCCAGTTAAAAAAATTAAGTTAATATTTATGAGTAATGTTAGCTCTTGTTATAGCAAAAAACTCAACTCTAGCCTTCAAAAAGAGTAACTTATTAGTTAACCTGCTTTCTTTCCTACAATTTACATAAGTACAGAATATTACATTTTATCTAAGAAAATGACTGAAAAAGTTTATACTGATTATATTGATAAGATAAAATGGATTGTATTTACTGTATCAATATACCTACACAAAAACCTTTTGCAAAGTAATAACAGAAACAGAAATATAATAATAAAATTTTTGTTGTAGTAATACATAATAATTTCATAATAGATACTTATATAAAATGCATACTAAATGTTTCTTTTTATAATAAAAAGAAAAACAATCTGTTGCAGTAATTAAATAAAAATATTTAAAAAAAGTGAATTGGTATTAATTATAAGTTATTTAAAAATATCTACCTTCATTTTGGACAAAAAATAAACATACCCTGTTATAAATTTACAAAATAACAAAAAATACTAGAGAACAAATTTTAAACACTCACCACACTATATTTCATTTAAATTATTTTATATTAATTGTATGCATTAGTCAGAACTATTTAAGGAAACCAAATATGTAGGTACCTAAAAGCAAGTTATGTGGGCTGCCGATAATGAGGTCATTTTGCTATCATAACAAGGTTATGATGTCTAAGTATATAAAATTGTAATTTTCACTATTTTATCCAATGATTACCCTAGTAACTCGTGTATGTTATAAAACATTTGATACGCTACAATGTTCATAGCAAGAAAACCGGCAGTACCGGCACCCAGAAAAAAATCGATCATGTGAAAACAAAAACTATCGCTGGCCATTAGCGACGTACGACTTCCGTATGCACCTATTTTCAAGAAAATAAAATTTCCTTGCGAAACCAAATCTAACTAAAACAATAATGATATTTTCATATGGTGATTGAATTAAATAATTTGAGTAAAAAAATAAATACAGGACACGTGGCGCTCTTTTCATAGACATTTTGCCCCACCCCAATATATAAAATAATATTTTCAACAATTTACTTACAGGTAAAATAGAATGTTTATTTCTACGTTGTAAATTCCTGTCCCTCAATAAATATCTATTGCGATTGTTCAGCAAAGGCTGTAAGGAAAAATGGTTCAATAAAAAATATCACAAAACCCGCACGGCACGTGTGCGGCGAAGTTGCAGCAGATTAGATAGGTATATAAAAATATAGGTAGGATGCGTTCAGTATATAATTTTTTTTAAAATTGTCACGCGTGCATTAGATTTTGTCTTCTCATGGAAAACAATAAAATATTTGATTACTGACAATATTTACCGTTTGCTTACCGCAGCTAAACGTTAAGAGTTTTATTAATTCCTTTTTTACCTATTCCAAATGTTTACAAAAACAGTCACAATTATTAAATCTTTTGACAGGTGCAAGGATCAATAAAATTCTTTTTTTTTAAATGAATAAGGCTACCAGAATCTTTTCTAAAAATTGGTATGCAATTGATAAATAAGCAAAATAGTTGGTAACTACATGTGCGAATCTCCTTCCTAGATCAAACTAGAGAAATCGAACCCAGTAATATTAATAAAAAAATTAGTTCAGTAACTGCACCTGACATGATTTTTGTCTTATTTTACTTTTACGACGTGGTTAATTTATATTAAATTTTGTTTTAATTAAGTTTTATTTTTTGAAAAAATTACGATTTGTGAACGCTGCACGTTTATTAATCTGTAAAACCGTGTCAATGTCAGTATTGTCAGTAAATAGTATTCTGTGGTGTCAATATAATGGATTCTTGTTCTTGTTTGCTCTGCTGTGGACTGTGGTGGACTGTGGTGGGATGGGTGGGACTGTGTTGTAAAAGAAAGTGGTTTGTGGCATCGCAAAAATTCATTTCTTTTTTCCAGTGAATTATTGACTTCCTGAAATAAACACTTTGAACTAAATGGATTTGCGATATGGCAGAAAATATAGAATATTATAGAAATCAAGTTGCAGTGGCTAGAACCGAGATAAAAAACTTAAGGTGCAACTGTTACTTTTTCAAAAACTGTCTTGAGTCCAATTTACTATAAAATTAAATTATTTCAGGCAGCAGTTAGTCGCTCTTAAACACGAGCATCAAAAACAGATACAGCTTATCAAACTGACTTTAGAAGGACTTCAGTGTTCTAACTGTGCTGACACAGGTACATAAATTGTATGAATATTTTCAACCTTTGGCCTAAACGCTCTGTCTCGGGTTCGATTCTCGGCAAGGCCAACTTTAGAAATTTTTCAAAGAATTTCTAAAGCTATTCAAAGAAACTTTAGAAGCCAACTTTTTCAAAGTTGGCTCTGGTTGGGATTTTGAAAGTAGTGATGGGGCACACTGCACTTAAATTCATTTGGGCAGCCGTTCAGGCAGTAACCACCCCCTTACAAAGGACTACCATGAAATAACCAGCATGTGTTGTTGTGTTTCGGTGAGTAAGGGTATATTCCTATCCCTCATCCTGGATGATTCGCATTACATTGTGCTGTTGCCAGGCCAGTCATTCATCCTATTACAGATTTGAATGGCTAGGTCCGCATATGAAGCTAATGATTTTTTTTTCTGTTGAGGGATCAGACTTAATTATATTATTAATTCAGTTTTCACAACTTGAGTTGGCAGCTATAGCAGTTGATCATACATCAATGTTACCCTAAATGTTGATGCTGAATTGACTCATACGAAAGAATACTATAGATATTTGATGGGGCTCCATCTATACCACAGTCCGGCTCTTCTTCGTAATCCTCTTAATCATTCTTTTTAATCCTACTTTTGATATTTGATATAATGTGATTTTAGCCACCTACCATTAAGTGGACGGTCAACCTGTTTGTTGACCTTAAAATAAAAGAAAACATAATTACAGATGGTGATATTTTTCATTTCATCACTGTTTTTATCAAATTTGTTTAAAATGTCTTAATATGTAACTAGGTTCAATTGAAATAGCTGTATTGGGTTAATTTAGACTGTAATAGCTCTTAAACTCTTTATAAGTGACCAAAATATTTATACATAAATGGAGACCTTCATGATGCATGTGTTTCTTTAATTTTACAGCCTCCTTTCTCAATAATGTCAATGAACAAGCTTCCGCTTCAGATGACAATATATCTTACAGACCTATCGGAGTCATTGAAACTCCATTTCAGAACAAAAGAGGTGTCCCACGACAGCCATCAGTTCTAGCGAAAGCAAATGGTAGTGTTGTAATAGATCAAAATGTGTTTAACAATCCGGAACATGCACTGTCCGGATTGGAGGAATTCTCGCATATGTGGTGAGTTTTTCCAGAATCTCAGAAATGGCATATATTTAGCATATTTAGTGGTATTTGCATTGTTGCTGATGGATGATTGCTGATAGGTAGATGTGAAAACCAAAATCATCTACACACAACATATTATAATCCAAATCATTGGAGCAGTTTTCGAGATATGTACACAAGAATTGTTTATTTAAAGTATTTTAAATAATGTCAATACGTAATTAATTTTATTTAAAATATCAATGAACCAAAATAGTATTTTTTTTCTGGTATTACCGCACATAAATACTCAAAAATATATAATCAATGAAAACCGTGTGTTTATGCCATGAGAAACACAAGTCCTAGAAGAAAACTCCACCTATCACTAATTTATAATTTTTACAATGCAAGGTCATGTAATAAATTTTCAGGATAATATTCCACTTTCATGCAACAGAGAGTAACAATACACCGGCAAAAGTGGCACCTCCGAGGTTGGGAGGCGAAAGGAGAGGAGTGTTTTCAACTAGGTCTCCACACAGGCCATGTCCCATAGGACTCTCACTAGTGAAAATAGTCACTGTACAAGGTACCTATAATATTTTATTCAACAGATAGTCTTACAAGTTGTCAAGTCATAGAATGAGTGTGGAATGAAAGCAATCTTTTCACTTTTGGTTCCTCACTAGGGGCGTAGCTATGGCGTAGCTGTATCAATTATACGGGGCCCCAACGTGTGTAAGCAAAGTTCTTAGAATTTTTTCCACAATCTCATTTACATTTTTAGACCGTATGTAATCTCCAAATTTTGTTTCTTTTGTAAAAAAAAACTATTTGGTTTACTTTTCATTTAGCTTCGTTCCTTACAAAAAAATGACATTATCTAATGCAGTCATAGGAAAATGCTTACTGTTTTATGACTCAAAGTATATAGTTTTATATACTCAAAGTATATAAAATTAATTTTATTTTCATTATTAATAAAAAAAATCTTTTATAGGAAATGAAACTAGCCACCCGCCGCGCCGCCGGTTTTTTTTTCTGTAAATTATATATAAAAACCTTCCTCCTTTATCGCACATTCCATTAGTGAAAACTGCATGAAAATCCGTTTAGTAGTTTTAGAGATTATCGCGAACATACATACATACAGACGTGGCGAGGGACTTTGTTTTATAATATGAAATGATTAAATAACAAATTCACCATTAAAATTTGATATATATTTTTTAATTCCGTCACCTATAACACAAGCAACGCCACATATGCTGCAAATGTGTTGCCGACCAAAGTAGAATTAAGGATAAGGAATTAGGAAGGGATAGTGAAATGGGCTCTGGCATCCCTCACTCCCGAAAACACAACAGTACATGCTCGTATTTTACAGTGGTCTTCTGTAGGGGACGGTTACTGCTGCCAAATGATTGAATGAGGCTGACTGTACGTCATAAACATTGCAATTTTTTATACATACTTTGTAAAGGTATCTTTAAATGGTAAAGCCTAATTAACGTTAACAGCAGAATTCTACAATTACATTGGGAAATATTTGACTTATCCAGTCCAGATTTTTATGTATTGCATTTTAATTTTAGGAAACAGAATAAACTTTCAAGGAGTGGACATGGTAAATGGAACCCCAGTTTTGGACATAAAGCCTTACATCCCTCAATATGATTATCCCAGACTTGCATTGGCCAATGACGACATCGCAGAACTAGTGAGACCACAGACAGAGGGCATTAGTGATGCGATCGAAACACTGAGCAATGTGCATTTAGGAGAAGATCCCTCTAATGCTAGGTATGTGAAAGTTTCTCTGATAAACACGTAACACATGATAAACACACCCAAAATATGAAAGCACTATGGTTTTGGACCCCATGTGGAACTAAATGTTAATAAAGAACTCTATATTAAATGTTTATCACATTTTAAGCTAAGGTGAAATATAGAAAATTATATATTTTATAGATTTTACATAATGGTCGAAGTACCCACCCTCAGGCCACAAAAAGCATCATTCTAACGTGACGTAGTTAGCGCATTTTTGATCTATCCACAAAAAATATTCAAACACATTCCAGTCACTGCAGAAAGATACATTTATAGTTTAACTTACGATGTTACATCTGTTTCACCAAGGGAGGCCGCACATTGGCTAGCTCAGCGATAGTTGCTGAAGCGACTATCTGCACATATTCTGTGTTGTACACGACAGAACTGTTGCATAAGTGACTACTCTGTCGCTAGACCGATCAATTTCCCCCATAAAATTTGTTGCTGAAGAGACAAAGAACGTTCGCTAAAGCATCTGTGCAGTTGTCGCAAGCAACAATATGGACGACGAACCTAGACGAAACGACGAGCCCATTGGATGAATGGTTGGGTACTTGCCTTAACGCTCTGTTCTAGGGTTCCCGGCAAGGTCAAGTTTGGAAATGATATATTTTCAAAGTGTGAGGCCATACTGTGTTTTGCAGTCATTTGGGCAGCTCGTTTGGCCCACCAACCCATTTTTATTTATTTATTTATTTAACGCTCCTGTTTCGGCGAGTGAGTAAGGGATGCCAGAGCCCGTTCTCCTATCCCCTATATTTAATCCTACTGTAGTCAGCAGCACACTTGCAGCACCTGCGGCGTTGCTTGTGTTATAACGACGGTAGCAACCTACCATCTAGAATTCTAGAGGACCGTTAGCCCATCTGCCGACCTTAACATTAAAAAACGCATTGATGAAGCGATAGTAGCTAATGTACGACCTCAGTACAAATCCGGCAAAGCAACTCAGTTGCTCGCGCGATAATAGCCAATTTGCGGCCTCCTCAATAATAGTCAACAAAAGGTGTTAAACAAAGTAAGAATAGCGATACCTTCTCCTTACAGAAAGAAAAAAGAAAATTATGAATAAAAGCAATCTTATAAAAATTTCAATGCAATAAATTGTAAAACCTAAAACAGGAACTTCCAAAATAGCCTTAAGTAATTTTAAATGAACAAAATATATAGGTATATTCACTTAAAAAGGTATAATTATTCTAAATTCAATAGGTTATTACATTTAAAAAAAAAAAAAAATTAAGTAGGTACATTAATTAAAAATATTGAAAATACCCCAGGTGCAAATAAAGTATAAAACAATAAATTCGAGTTCATACTTGAACTCAAATTCTACATAATTTAAAGTTAAACTATTAATTCATTATTTATAAATAAAAATAATAATACTTGAATTATTTAAAATATTACATGTATATTTTTAAACATTATTAAAAATCTTAAAAGATATATGTACTTTATTTATCTTTTATAATATGTAATCTTAATCTCTGAAAATAATAATTTCCATAATATATTCTAATTAATGAAACTAAAATAGAACTAAAAATGAACTATGCTCCTCACAAGTTGAAATTCCATAGTTAGTCATAACATTACTTAATAATGAAATTATCATAGAAAAACAACAAATTCTACTTAGTATTAATAAACCTCTAACTAATCCCAATCATTTAGGCGATCCTGATAAAATTTTATTCCAGCAAATCTGATGATATTTCTTATTGCTTTTGGGAATGGATCAAAGGAAGTGATTATTAATATAAATTATTATAGTTGTAGAATGTAAGAACATACTATATCTTTCTTTGTTCCATCTACAACTCCGGAGTTCACTTACTCACCGAAACAAAACACAGTAGGTACATTTATACTGTTATTTCATCTTGGCTTTCTGTAAGAGGGTGGTTGCTACCGCCAGATGTGCGGAATTTAAGACTGCAAAACGCAGTGTATCTGTAATTATTAAAACAATTTTTATTTTAATTATTAAATATTTATATTATTGTTCTCGATAGTAATAACACAACTATGTTTTATTTCTTTTTAGTTCAATCCACCTTACAAATTCCATTGAAATAGAGAATGTTCCCCAAACACCCGATGCTGCTTCAGAAAGCAATCTCACAACACCCATATCTCCATCACCGGACTCGCCTTCAAGCATAGACATGCTTGATGGTAGATCACCAGAACGAAGACCTGATTCCGAGCGAGGGGCACCGGATGGCCAAGAGAGGTTTACACCACCTCAGTCAGCCCATATAACCAATTTAAACCAAGATGGCATCAGAATAGCCCCTTGGATTTCTAGTCCTCCAAACCAAACGTATGAAGTGCATTTCTTGGATGATGCGCTCGCAAGGCTAATAGAATTGATTGGTGACAGAGCACAAGCTTTTAGAAGAAATATAGAAAGTCTTCTAACTGAAGACCCGAGATCTCATTACGTAAGGACTAGATATCCCGAACACGAATACAACTGTGTGTTGGAAGATTTGTCTATTTCTTGCATTTTTGATTCTGAATCTTCCACCTGCACTATTATAGCAGTGAGAAGCGCCGAGGAGCTTCAACAGAATTGACACTGCATACATTTCGTTTGAGTAATACTATATAAGCACAAAAAATATAAACTGTTGCAATTAATTATTTTCTTTCTTGTATTATTTTGTTTTAATTAAAACAGACGCATTAGTATTGTAATTATGTATTTGTTAAACAAAATAACTCAATGCAATTTTTGACAATAAATTATATCAGATATATCACAGATTGAGATTACAAAAATACTATTTAAAAAAATATAAACATATCTCCTAACTATACATTTACCAGAAACTAGTTACAAAAGTCTAAATGTGACTCGATTTTTCGGACACTTTTGAAGCTGCTTTGTCCTACTTTATGTTTTCCAGTGTTTAATTTTTCAAGAAATATTAAAGGTGCATGTTGCATAAAATAGAAGTGTCATAAACAAACTGATCAATCATATCAATTAGTCATATAAACCCGATTCAAATGCCATTTGGTACACCAAGACAATCTATATCATATTAATTTACAAAACTCATGACTATTGTGCTGACATGAGACATTACAATGTTCTAGGGCCACAATATTATTAATCTTATTAGGATCTTCTGCTATAGTAACTGAAAAGAATTTACTCCACTTGGAGACATAATTACCTTTTACTGTACGAATTCTAAACAAATGCTTAGATTCATATTTAAAATCGCCTAAAGTAATAGTGGTTCCAATTATATTGGTAAATATAGCCCCATCTCTTTCCACTTCATAGTAATCAATATTTTGCACTGGCTCCCATCTTAGAGTGACTGAAGTTGGTATTGTGTCCTCTCCAGGGTCATGATATAGTTGACCACATTCAAGGATTTCATTACTGAGTAACCCACTCCCAAAAACACAACTTTCATTTGTGTATTTTTCAATGTTTATGAGAATTTCAGTTGAAGTTATATCCACCTTTTGAATCTTAATTAATAAAAATTTTTGTTTGATGCAATCACCAGCTATTTCTTTTAAATATGGATTAATAATGAAATCTTCTTTAAAAAAGTAGACATTATCATTGAAGTCAAATATATTTTCGTTTTCAGCCTCCGACATTTCAATACATTTTCCATCAATAGAAACAGAAACTGCTGATGGTCTTTTTGAAGTCATAATTTGTAATAATGTTGATCTTTTTTCAATGAATCCGTCATATAGAAATGTTGTTTTTAATCCATTAGTAATTTTGTCTGATTTCATTCTTTTTTTATAATGTTTTGGTAAATTTTCGTCTTCAAAATTATTACTATAATATTCTGCATGTGAAACTCCAAGTTCTGGACTCAAAGATGTCAGTGTGTTTGTAGCAAAGCAATTATTGTTATTATTAGATAATTGTTTATTAATGTTATCAAGCAAATGTATTATTGTCTTGTCAATAGTTATAGACAAGTTACCTTCTTCGTTGGATTTTGGACCTGAAGATGTGAGTTTAGTGATAGCGTAGATACCTTGTAAATAATCTATGGATTTTCCATCATCTTCGTAAACAGTAAAACTTGTTTCACCATTAGGATATAAAGTGAATATTCTGTTGTCTCTTCTCACTTCATTAGGATTATTATTGGGATTAGTCATTGGTATAATAGCACCATCTCTCACAAATATCGGTATTTTCCAAGAGGGATATATCATATTCATTAATATTTTTCCACCGTTATATTTTTCCCCAGTTAGAAAGTCAATCCAAACTTGTTTAAAATCTGGCAAAAAAATGCCATCACGTATTGAATTCCCTTCAACATTCTTATCGTTATAAATAGGTGCTACTAATAAACTTTTCCCCCACATGTATTGATACTGTGAATCTTTTGTATATGCTAATAGAATTTCAGGAAATTCCAGTAACATTGCTCTGATCATGGGCATGCCATAAACAGATTCACGCCCGATTGTGTAATTATAAGGCAACAACATAGATTTCATTTTTAAATATGCTCTGATAATTGCGGTCGCTTCATTATCAAAACTGAAAGGAGTTTTAGGTATATTCCCCCATCCATCCATATTTAGTTGCAATGGCGTGAATGATTTCCATTGGTAATCACGAATATTTACATCTCTGGACCCACCATGAAAGATTCCATCGACATCTGAGCCTATAACAGGTAAACCCGATAATCCCGATCCTAAAAACGTAGGAATATGAAACCTTATATTCTCCCATGTCCCACCACTTTGATCGCCACTCCAAATGCCTGCATACCTTTGCGTACCAGCCCAACCGTCTACTGTTAGAATTAAAGGTCTATTTCTAGTTTCTTTCAAAAATATGCTCCTAGCTTTTCTCACAGCGTTAAATGCAAATGAATAACCTTCTCCAATCCAAGCTACATCACACTTGAGGGCTACTACTCCAGCCACCCTAACTTCTTTAGCTAAATCTCTATCTCCTTTAATTGGGTGAGCTGGATCCTTAGGTGCCAAATTGGATTCCGTCCACAAAGCAACATCTACATTTTTCTTTCTGGCATATTCAGCAAACATCTTCAAATTATTGACATCTCCATCTAAAGTGTCTGTTTGTCCGTAACCACAGCCATAGCCGTCATTTGGTATAAACCAACCCAAAGGCATGTCGTGTTTTTCGTATCTATCAATCATGGCTCTGGCAGAAAACTGGTAATTATTATTTTCTCCATTCAACGACTCCAATATTCCTTCCTTATTTTCAATTTCATTGGTTTTATAACACTTGTAGTAATTTCCGTCTTCATACAATATTGCACCAGGTGTGTCGGGACAAACTTTTACCCAATAATCTCTGTTAAATGCATTAAAGTGGGCTTCATAAAAGGAGTACTCTGGCATCATTATGGGTTGTCCTGTTAGGTCATAATAGTCGCATAATATAGATTTAGGGTTGGAATTAATGAAGTAATAAGCATCGAAGTGTCCATCAAAATGTGTTGTTTTTATAAATTCTTCAGATTCCTTTCCAAAATCATATATTCCTGGCTGCCAAGTATGCCTTAGAACTCCATAACCATATGACGACCAATAAAATGGGCAAGGAGATGATACTCCACCATCGTCCCAATTGTTTGTGTTGACAATGTCAATTTGTTCATGTTTATGTGTGAACCTTCCATTCTGCATGCCACCACCAAAGAAAAATTCATTTTCTCTTTGTTTCAAAGTTTGTATAGATTCACATTCTCCATAACATATTGTTTCTGACTCACTGAACACAACTTTGTTACTTTCTCTGTCATACACGTTCATTGTTCCTTTAATCTTATCAAAACTTATCGTAATTTTTTCAGTGAATATGTGGTAGAAGAAGTCATCATGTGTCAACATTGTATGAAAGTAATCCTTACTGTAATATGCTTTTGAAACGATACGTCCTTTATCTGTTGAATTGTTTGGTTTTGGAAAGGGTAAAAATGTTCCCGTAGGAGACATGTAGTATCTAAAGACATGATCATTCAATATTTCAATAAAAGCCTTTTCACCAGTTTCATATTGTAATAAATATTGTGAACCTGTTTTTGTAATAGATTCCAAGGATCCCAAAGTTTTTAAATCCATTGTAGCAATGTTCAAACCTGAAAATGAAAATATATAATATTATTACATAATAAAGTGACACAAAATTCTTGAAAGATAATTTTCTAAAAAATGTAGCATAACATACAAAACACCTAAGAAGTAAGAGTACAGTCATAAAATACAAAAAAAAGTTTGTTTTTTCAATGTAATATCTACATAATACATATTTATAAAATCGTTTGTCCTGACTCACTATCAAGTCTACAAAGCTGAAATTTGGAATGGAATATGGAACATATAACAACTCAGTGCGAAGCCAGGGCGGCGGGTTGCCAGTAAGTAATGAAATAGTAGAATAATCTTGGTCTGTGAACTGTAATTAAATCACTAGATGGTGCTTTTCATATTTTGGAATCGACCATAACATGAATACAGTCGTGTTTTTTTGAGAATTCTTAAAATTTGCACAATAAAAGTATGTAGTCAAGTGAGAATCTCACTTTAAATTTCTACTTAAAATTTAATTTGCATATCTGAATGTCGTTTACGATTTAAACAAAGTAGTGACCACCAACTACTTATATTGTAATAATTTTGCAGCACATATAAATCCAACAGGTATTTAAAAATAAATCTGTTTTATATATATAATAAAATCGTTAACGAGCTGTGTCTGTACAGACATTAATTATTTTTTCAAAGAAATAATTTGTAAACATACTTGTGTTACTGAAAAAATAGTTTTTAGAATTTTTGTCTATTTGTGCACACTAATTTCTCTGAAATGGCTTAACCAATTTGAATTCGGTTTTCACTGATGTGTTGTAGCAAGCTTCCCGTAACATTTAGTGTTTGTTTCATTCCAATTGGTTTACAAACAAAAAAGTTACGCACTATACCAAATACCATGCGTATAAAGTTGCGGGCTCAGCTAGTATTACAATGAAATAACTTTTACTGTAATGTTTGGTAAAACAACTCTCGCGCATTGAATACATACCTACTTATTAATTTGATAATATTTGTGTAAGGATTTCAGATGAGAGTCAAGAGGCTCATACTCCATTTGTTGTCTGCTCATGTTTATAGCCTACCACCAAAAGGACAGAGTCAACTTGCCTTCCTATCTTTATCGTTAAAAATAAAATCACAAATAGGCATGCCAGTAAAGTTTGGTAAAATTTTGTCTTTGAACACTTTTATACATTTATGTGATTTCTCTACCAATTATTTGAACTTGTTGGTAAATAAGAACTGAATATTCTTTTTTAACTAATTTAAAAAATATCTACAACTTTATTTTTCTCTAATGAGAGTAGTAACTTACCTGCTGAGAAACTTATACTCGAAAATGTTTTTATTAAAAATGAAATCACTTATTAGGTAAGTACTGTAGAAGTGGTTAATTACAACTATTTAAAACAATAACAAGTCAAGTATTTATATAAAATGCACATATTATTTACGTGTTCTAATTTACACATTTTCCAACGTATTGTTGCATAGTAAGTACCTTATGTACAATTCATATTGTTCATTAGTTCACTTTATCTGTTGCCACTTTTAAACAAAGGATACCTAATTAACAAATAGGACAAAGACCACGTCTTATCTAGGGTTTTGTTGGTCAACTTACTTGGAGAATACGCAATATAGTTCCACCTTCAGCATAGCATAGTATTATTAGTAAGTAATAACTAAGTACAATTTTATTGCACAACCTACGGTAATTCCTTCGAATCGAAATAAATAACTGGGCTAGGGTGTTTAAACAGTTAAATGT
Source organism: Bembecia ichneumoniformis (assembly GCA_910589475.2). Classification (NCBI taxonomy): domain Eukaryota; kingdom Metazoa; phylum Arthropoda; class Insecta; order Lepidoptera; family Sesiidae; genus Bembecia; species Bembecia ichneumoniformis. The sequence goes on from OU342545.1 coordinate 3,571,252, forward strand.
CTTTTGTTGGGAGTTAAACATAATAAACAATATATATACAAAATACAATAATAGATAAATACTTGACTTTCCAACTTCGAACCCATATAAACTGCTTTATATTTCTAATCAAATGTTTATGATTTTCATATTCATAATATAATTTACGGGACAGCCAACCAAAGAGTAAAGACAACTGCTAACGTAGTGATTATATACTCTTTGGCTGCACAGCTGCAGTGCTAGAGTAAGAGTAGGAGTACTATGTAAGTTTCTTGTGCAAAAACGTAGTGATTATATACTCTGCTTGTGCAATAATAAGAAGTTCAATGAATAAATGTAAATGAACTACTGGGACTACAATACAAATACAGAAACAAAATTATACTCCACAAAACATAGCTGGGCTCTGTGACAGCTGTACATTTTCAGCAAGGAACATAGTACTCTCTAGCGAGAGATTTTCAGCAAACATCGACCTTATTGCAAAGAAAATAAAGTGTATATTGCATCTTTCTTGTAATCACCTCAAGCTGCTGTGGAGCGAAGCATATTAATTCTTTTTTACATTGACATTAAGCTTTATTTTAACTAAAAATATACGATCTGTCACAGAAATCAAGCTACGTTTCATGGAGTATAGTATACAAATGACAAGTATAGCTCGGTGGCTCTAGCACATCTCTAGCATGAGTTTACGATACTATACTCGCTAGCGAGAGCGTAAAACATTTATATGGAAAATTGATAATTTGACATTGACAGTTCACGATTTCCCATACAAAAGTTTTACGTTCTCGCTAGCGAGTGTAGTATTGGTGTAGTATCGTAAACTCATACTAGAGCCTCGGACCAAGTTTATTTTAAAACGTAGTGATTATATACTCTTTGGTTTATTTGGCAGTAATGGTCGCTAACAAAGATGTTGCATTAGCCTGTACCTATAGATGGATCACAAAATGCAGCAATATTTTATTCTTTCTAACACCTTCAAATTGTCATAAGATTGAAAGAGACATACATATATAATCTGTCGGGTCGAAGTTGAGTGAATGTCTCCATTTTGACTATACAATGCAAGCTAAAGTTATAGCGTATAATAGTGCTGTGCATTTTTATTGATAACTAGATATCGTTGATATAGATTTTAAATATATGACGGATAAAAAGTATGGCTAAATGCGTTTCAGTGTACTGTTTGGTTAATCAATATAAATAAAATGTGGGTGCGTACTGGTACTCGCCGCATTGCTAATCGGTTGTATGAGATTGTATGCAACCTCTCGCATTTATTTCACCAAAATATTTCAAAAGAATAGTTATTTTTTGAGTAGAAATATTTAGAATCCATCCTTAAGGGGTAGAACGGGAGTAGGTTTTTATTACGAGAGAAAAAAGACTCGATAATCTTAAAGTTTTATTTTTAGAAACGATATCACAGATTGGATAATCTGTGATATCGTTTCATTTTAATCTGTGATATCGTTCATCTGTGATTCTTCAACATTTTAATTTAAAGACTTGCAGTTAATGTTGACGCTTGGGTATCCACGTATTTATTAGTAAGTTTTCTTTTTCTGGGTAATTTCTGAAAAGAAATAGTTTTTGTTTATTAATGATTCAAAAGATTTTCATAATTTTCATAGATTGAAGCATAACGTCTTTATAACTTATAGATATTACTTACTGGTTTACACGATGGTGGTAATTTTAGGAATATTGTCGGCACTGCATACGAGTGTAGAATTTTACGCTGATATCCTTGGCGAAAGCAAGAATCTTCAAAGTTCATCGAGCATATTCTTGTATATTGCGAAGCTCTCCAATCGTCGGCTTTTCTTACATTTTTTGTCCACGTTTTTTTTTTTAAATCGATGTCGGTGGGAAATCTGTTATAAATTGATAAAAATTACTTTCAACCTGCAGTGAATGCTAGAAATTGTCAACACTCTACTAAAAATAAATTAATTATCGATATCGATAAACTTATCAAGATCAGACTACAGCACTATAAAGCAAGACAAATGTCAAATATTCCGATTAACTTTGGTTTTTGTAAATTTTAGTTATAAACACCAGCTTTTCTTTAAATAAATCAACCTTAGAGCTGTGTATGCATGTACAATGATTCATTTTTAGTAAATAATTATAAAAATTTGTTTACAAAACACCAAAATTAATGAGTGCGAGCTGTGCGACTTACCGGTGAAATGATATGTTTCCATTATTCTCCTTCAAAACACCCACTCTACTTGGACAAACGGGAACAGTACAAGCCATTCTTGGCAAGCAACAGATTTATGAAATCACACTTTCAGATTTTTAAGTATTTTAAATCACATAAAGCTAAACGCGCTTGTTAACCAGCATGATATAAACAAATATGACGTTGCCTCTTTTATGGCGCGCAGCGTTTTTAGACGTCATATTCGGCTATTGTTATCTCTTTTTAACATACGACATGCAGCCATTAGAAAGACGGGTATCGAGTATCGAAGGAATCTTCAATTTTTATTGTTCCATCTATACACTAATACAATTATCTTTGGTCGCTAACCTAAAAGTGACCCGATTGCCATAAACAAAAGTTGAAGTTGATTTGTTTATGATATTTGGTCCGAGATGTACAAAAAAGGTCAACAAACCAACCTCGCAACAAACCGTAGACGCCGTAAATATAATATGACAATGAACAAAGAAAAGAACAAACCAACCACAAACTAAATAGTTGAAACCAAAGATAATTGTATTAGTGTATAGATGGAACAATAAAAATTGAAGATTCCTTCGATACTCGATACCCGTCTTTCTAATGGCTGCATGTCGTATGTTAAAAAGAGATAACAATAGCCGAATATGACGTCTTAAAACGCTGCGCGCCATAAAAAAGGCAACGTCATATTTGTTTATATCATGCTGGTTAACAAGCGCGTTTAGCTTTATGTGATTTAAAATACTTAAAAATCTGAAAGTATGATTTCATAAATCTGTTGCTTGCCAAGAATGGCTTGTACTGTTCCCGTTTGTCCAAGTAGAGTGGGTGTTTTGAAGGAGAATAATGGAAACATATCATTTCACCGGTAAGTCGCACAGCTCGCACTCATTAATTTTGGTGTTTTGTAAACAAATTTTTATAATTATTTACTAAAAATGAATCATTGTACATGCATACACAGCTCTAAGGTTGATTTATTTAAAGAAAAGCTGGTGTTTATAAACTAAAATTTACAAAAACCAAAGTTAATCGGAATTTTTGACATTTGTCTTGCTTTATAGTGCTGTAGTCTGATCTTGATAAGTTTATCGATAATTTATTTTTAGTAGAGTGTTGACAATTTCTAGCATTCACTGCAGGTTGAAAGTAATTTTTATCAATTTATAACAGATTTCCCACCGACATCGATTTAAAAAAAAACGTGGACAAAAAATGTAAGAAAAGCCGACGATTGGAGAGCTTCGCAATATACAAGAATATGCTCGATGAACTTTGAAGATTCTTGCTTTCGCCAAGGATATCAGCGTAAAATTCTACACTCGTATGCAGTGCCGACAATATTCCCAAAATTACCACCATCGTGTAAACCAGTAAGTAATATCTATAAGTTATGCTTCAATCTATGAAAATTATGAAAATCTTTTGAATCATTAATAACCAAAAACTATTTCTTTTCAGAAATTACCCAGAAAAAGAAAACTTACTAATAAATACGTGGATACCCAAGTGTCAATATTAACTGCAAGTCTTTAAATTAAAATGTTGACGAATCACAGATGAACGATATCACAGATTAAACTGAAACGATATCACAGATTATCCAATCTGTGATATCATTTCTAAAAATAAAACTTTAAGATTATCGAGTTTTTTTTCTCTCGTAATAAAAACCTACTCCCGTTCTACCCCTTAAGGATGGATTCTAAATATTTCTACTCAAAAAATAACTATTCTTTTGAAATATTTTGGTGAAATAAATGCGAGAGGTTGCATACAATCTCATACAACCGATTAGCAATGCGGCGAGTACCAGTACGCACCCACATTTTATTTATATTGAATAACCAAACAGTACACTGAAACGCATTTAGCCATACTTTTTATCCGTCATATATTTAAAATCTATATCAACGATATCTAGTTATCAATAAAAATACACAGCACTATTATACGCTATAACTTTAGCTTGCATGTATAGTCAAAATGGAGACATTCACTCAACTTCGACCCGACAGATTATATATGTATGTCTCTTTCAATCTTATGACAATTTGAAGGTGTTAGAAAGAATAAAATATTGCTGTATTTTGTGATCCATCTATAGGTACAGACTAATACAACATCTTTGGTTGAAACCAACAAACCACAGATTGATGACAACCAAACAAATCTTTTTATGAGTATATAATGTTCTGTGATAAAATTCGCTAGAACGGGGGTACCAAAACTGATTTTTGCTCACTTCATATTGTAGAGTATTTATTGCTGTTAGTGTTCCCTAAATCTGACAGAGAGTATTTTAATTTCACCCATATTATGTTTTTTTACAATCTCTTTACTATATTCCGGCCATTATAAGATTGCTGTTCGGACAGGTGTCAATTCCATACATTTTTTGTATCGTTTAATCGGAAATGAACTTTATGCAATGGACATAAAGAAATGTCAAAAACGCATTCATAGAATTAGAATGACCGTACTGTAGGTCGACTTAATAAAACGTAGTGATTATATACTCCTTGTTCTTTATTTCTAATTTTACCTGAGGCTGAAATATAAAGTCAGAATTGTGTTATTTAAACCAAGGATAATACTTATTATGCTAGCTTCGACATACATATAAAGCTAGCAGCACGACCACTTTCTGTACATTTTTAGTTTTTTAGTAGATAGTAGATTCTAGTAGAAATTCGGTATTTAACAAAATTTTGTGAAAAATATATGAATCCAGGCCAACACAAGACAATCTAAGCATTTATGGAAGGGGATTCCCCGTATTTCTATTAAGGTTTTGGAAAATTAACTTTATTTATTATTTACTAAGGTTGTTTTATTGAATAAGTTTTAAACATTTATGCTTAGGTATACTCAACTCATGTAAGTTGTTGACTGTCGTTGTTGTTGGTAAGTTTGTTTTATTTCATTAACAGAAGTTTAGTCATTTGTTTGATAATTGCGAGAGTTACTAAAATCATGAAAAACAAGCGAAAGCGATGCAGATACTTTGTCTTCCAATCACGAACACAAAATGCAAACACATTTTCTCGGCAATAAACAGGATCAAAACGGACGATAATTAAAACGAGAGGGCAATTTTACACCTCAAGGAGGGTGTAAAAGAGGCAAAAAACTGTACTTATTTTAAATCCGAATCATTCATGATAGGTACCTACAAGATAGAAATGATGCAAAACTATATAAAAATGTAAAAAGAAGTGGATGATGAATATTGATATTAAAATGTAAAAACAAAGACATTTAAATTTTACATGTGTGCTGTTTATAAACTATTTTATCTAGAACAACTTAATTATCATTGGTAGAATTTTCAATTGGTCTTAGTAGATTTTAGCAGTAATTTTGGTAGATTATTTGACGAAAAAGTGGTCACCCTGAAAGTTAGACTACCTCTCGCTATGAGAGTATATATTATTATGTTCTGTGTACTGACTGACTGACTGAGTAGAGTACATTCTACATTTACATATTGATATCGAATCGAAATCAAATATTATAGTTTTTGTTGTGAGTTTTGACTAACTTTACCTACTTCTAATAGTTTCAGGTTCAGCTATTATTTTATAAATAATTCTGTAACCTTAATTTCACTCCGTCCTTTTATTTGTTGAATGTGAGTATTTGAATTTTAAAATAAACAGCCCTGTCATGATACATAACCTTCATACCGGTTGATGATATTGCAATTTTTTCAGATGTTTCTTACCCGTTCTGAATATGATCGCGGGGTTAATACGTTCAGCCCTGAAGGGAGGCTCTTTCAGGTTGAATATGCGATCGAAGCAATTAAATTGGGTTCCACGGCTATTGGTATAGCAACATCAGAAGGTGTCGTATTGGCTGCCGAAAAGAGAATTACGTCTCCTTTGATGGAGCCAACGACTATTGAAAAAATAGTGGAAGTTGATCGACACGTAGCTTGCGCCGTATCAGGGCTTATGGCTGATTCAAGGTAATTTTCTTATACACTTGTGTATTGTATTGTGACTAAATAGTGTATTGACAAACATTTTCTATATTAGACTTAATTTATGCTATCTTTTTACTTTAAAATTTTCTAAAAGAATCTTTAAATTCAAATTATTTATTTACAAGTAATATGTACCAATATGAACTAGTTCTTATTAGTTTGAGTATGTGTCCTCATGTACTGCCTTCTGGCGTGCAAAATCAAAACTTAAAAAATACTTAATTTAATATAGTTACATAAGTATGTGAAAAGTTTGTTGAAAAGTATGTGTGCAATAAAATTCAAAAGTTCTACTCAAACAATGGCATTCTCTCTAGTCAACAATATGGGTTTCAGGCTAAAAAAAGTACAACACAATTATTGTCCCGTTTCACGGATGAGGTTAACAGTTGTCTGAACGCCAAAAAACATGTATTACTGGTCTTTATAGATTATGGAAAAGCCTTTGATACATTGCGGCATGATCTTTTAATTGAACGGCTAGAAAATTGTGGTATTAGGGGTAAATTATTGGAATGGTGTAAGGATTACCTTAGCGAGCGTTGTTTCCAAGTAAAAGTTGCAGGAACACTCAGTAAAGTAGTTAACGTTACTGAAGGAACAGCCCAAGGATCAGTCCTTGGCCCTTTGCATTACCTTACTTACGTGAATGATCTTGTTAATGTCATCCAACACTGCAAAATTTATCAATTTGCTGACGATACCTGCTTATTGGCAGCCGACGAAGATCCATTGGCCGCACAAAATATGATGCAAATGGACTTCACAGCAATCTGTAAGTGGTCGCATGACTCTGGGCTGGTACTCAATGCCGATAAAACAAAACTTATACATGTTCGGTCTAGTCACAATTACTATTCTGGTGAAATTAAAGTGGTAGCCCATAGCCATGTCTGTATCCACACGAAAAATGTACAATGTACTAATACATGCATAAACATTGAGCAAGTGGCTGACCACAAATACTTGGGACTAATAATTGATAACAGGTTTAATTGGGCGAAACACATAGATAAAGTATGTAATAAACTTAGAGCAATATTAGCTAAATTTTATATAATTAAATACAAAGTACCTGGAGACATATTGTTGACTATTTATAAAGCCTTAGCTGAGAGCATATTGTCCTACGGATTGAGTAGCTATGGCCGCACTTATAAAACGTACCTAGATCAAATATATAACATTCGATATAGATTGTTGAAATTAATAGTACCTTTGAAAATTAAAAATAAATATAGTGAAGATCCCATGGGACTCTTTAAGTATTGTGGAGTGATGCCTATTCATAAAAAAAGTTGACTATACGTTACTTGTGGAACAGTACTTTCGCGAGGAAATTCAGGTAGTCAAAAGTCACAAAATAGTCACACTAGGAAGTTATTACATAAACCAAAATTTATTAATGAGTATGGCAAAAGAATCTCGCAATATATAATTCCCCATCTAATTAACAATTTACCTATCAATATAAAAAATGAAATAGCACAAAGAAACTTAAAGAGTACATTAAAAAAATATTACCTAAATTAAATGTAATAAGATTATATTTATTGGATTGAATAATATAATTAAAAATTATATTTATATAACTAAATTAAATAATTATTCTATAAAAACACATGACTGCATAGAATGGGACATCCTGTGTAGCGAGTTGCACACGCACAAAGCATACCGATGTGTGCCGATGATAAAAAATATTACCTAAATTAAATGTAATAAGATTATATTTATTGGATTGAATAATATAATTAAAAATTATATTTATATAACTAAATTAAATAATTATTCTATAAAAACACATGACTGCATAGAATGGGACATCCTGTGTAGCGAGTTGCACACGCACAAAGCATACCGATGTGTGCCGATGATTCGGTCGGCCGGTTTTGCATCTTTTAAATTGAGTGTAACATTGTTATTGTAATTTCTTGTATATATGATTTATAGTGTAATGTGTATTAGCGTGAAGTAAATGTCTAGACAAACCAATAATGGTTTACAGACATTGTAAACATTGTGTATTGAATCATGTATGAGATAATAAATAAATAATAAATAATAATAATAATAAATAAAAGTAAGTAGTTATATTAAAAAAATATATTAAAATTAAATGTCAAATATAATTACATGTCAAAGTATCCCTCAATATTATAGAAACATTGGTCTAATAGCTATATGGTTAACTTTCTTTATAAATTTCTTGGTAATTCCTTGAGTGTACGGGGTAACTTGTTATGTATTTTAATAGAAAAATAATACCTGCAAATTTCTAGTCAAAATATTACATTTCAATAAGATAATTCTACTAAAGCTCAAGTTTATCACTTAGATGACCAATAACTTTCTAAGAGTGTTTGTAACAAAACTACTCCGAAATGGCTGGACCAATTTTTATGATTTATTTTGTAAAATAGGTCGTAAAGTATTTTTCACCCTCCTACCCCCACCCCCATTTTTAATCGCGATTTTGGTATTTTTTAATCGCGATTTTGGTATTAAATAATTTGAACATCATTCATTGACGTGAAGTGACATGTCACTTTAACCTATGGTTTGAAAATAAAATTAGAACCAATAGGTGGCGCCACAATCGGGTTACGGAATTATTTTCGGGTTCTGGCAGGACGTCTGCTGGGTCAGCTAGTTTATATACAAGAATTGCTCATTTAAACTTATTAGATTAGATGTAATTAAATTTTTCCAGGACTCTGGTTGAAAGGGCTCGTGTGGAATGCTTAAATCACTGGTTTGTGTACAATGAGCGCATGACGGTGGAGTCTTGCGCGCAGGCTGTGTCCAATCTGGCTATACAGTTTGGAGACAGTGATGACGATAGTGGCACAGCTATGTCTAGACCTTTTGGCGTCGCTGTTATGTTTGCAGGTATATTTACTGTAAACTATGTATAATTACAAACTTTTGCGCCATATTTTAATTTATATCCTTTGTTTATATTGTGTACTAACTGAGCCCGCAATCATAGAATACTAACTAGAAGGGAACCTCTTGGAATTTCTTTTGATGTTGTGCAAAAGCCGACAAACCCTGGTTCGCCTGACACATCCAATATAGAGCATTTTCACAGCACCAAAGTGATAATATTAATGTGAATCTAGAAAATTAATGTAGGAATCTTTATTATTTTAGCCTGCCCCAGAAAGGGGCAGGCTAAAATAATACATGTGTATCTCTATATATTTTGAGCCTGAACGGCTTGAAGAATTTTAAAATATTATAAGGTGTTACCATTATTATTATCTAAAGAGTGATATATTTATAATAATTAAATATGATATCTAGCAAGAAAAAAGAGAGTGGTAATAAAAAATATATAACTGACATAGTATAGGTATAGGGTATTAAATAAAAGAAGTAAAATCAATTTCAAAAATGTATATTATCTGAAAATGTATAGAATACAAAAAAATTTAAGTACAAACTGAAGTATGTATGAGGTCTTAATAGCTCACTACCTCTGAAGCTGGAACAATGGAAGTGGCTAAAACGAATCATTAATCAGTAGCCTAAAGCGATGTGTTTCGAAAAAGGGTTGTATTTCCTAAAATGAATGACATCACTATAGTTGATGATCCTTTATTGAATTATATACCCTTTCCATTTGTGTATGAATAAATGTCAAAATCCCATTATTTGTTAATTTTTTATATTATTAATTTTAATTATTATACTTATTGTAAATCAATAAGAAGTCCCTTTTTGATATCTGTAAATTAGGATTTATTGATTATAAAATTTAATTATATTACTGTTAATTTATTATAGGACTATGGTCAAAGCTGTGTACTATTGACATGCATACTAACCAAAATTTAAGATTGATAAAATGGTATGGTAATTTTTAAGTGTGATATGTTGTGTACCTATTAATAAATAAATTTGTGTTTTAAATAATTTTAGGTATTGATGAGAAGGGTCCGCAGCTATTCCATATGGACCCAAGTGGAACCTTTGTGCAATATGACGCCAAGGCGATCGGTTCCGGCAGCGAAGGTGCTCAACAGAGCTTAAAGGTATGTCTACTGAATCCCTAATTAAACTATTTTAATTTTATAAATAAATTTTTTAATTAAGTAACATTTAGTTGGCGATGGCAGCTTACCATATCAATTGAACCGTCTTGCATCAGACAAATATCTTAAATATTGATCCCTCAAGTTGATGCTGTATCTTAAAGAAACTGGAATAAAATGTCACCTTGTGGGTGGACAGACAACCTGATAATGGCTCAGGTCGACGGTGGATCCAGGTTGCTTCTGACCGGTCCTATTGGAGAGTTATGGGGGAGGCCTATGTCCAGCAGTGGACGTCCTATGGCTGAGATGATGATGATGAAACATTGACCAAAAATCTTTGAAATTTTAGGAGGCCTATCACAAGTCGATGACCCTGAAGGAGGCAACGGTTTCGGCACTGACAATCCTGAAGCAAGTCATGGAGGAGAAACTGTCCGAAAACAATGTGGAGGTGGTCACCATGACACCAGGATCATTGTACCACATGTTCACCAGGGAGCAATTGGCCGAGGTTATTAAAGACATACCTTAATGTAGTCGAGTTGGTGCGATTTCTCCCTTGATTTTTCGCCAAGAGAGCGTACAGGATATTCTGTCGTTGCTAAGTAATGATAATGATAGCGAATCTCTGGAAATTCGGGTGCTCATGATTATCGATATTTTCATGGATACATTTAAACGAGTCTATTTCCCTATGTTTTAATAATCTATCCCACTATGGTCGGCAGCACACTTGCAGCACCTGTGGTGATTGCTATTGTTATAGCCGACTGACCACCTACCATCAGCCTCTCTGTAGACCTAACGTAAAAATACTGTAGTTTCAATATATTTTAAACTTGTTGCCTTTTATATTTTAAATAACTCATTATTGAAAACTGTACAAAAATATTTTTATAATGTATCCAGACTTTTGAAATATTTAAAAAAATGTCCTGTACGGTCTAGAATCGAAAAGTCAAGCCTAGAATTATTGCAATTTATTGTATTGGTACAGGAGTGTTGTAGTAGTATATTTGAAGTAAATTGTAATTTCATTATTAGTAAAGATTTAGAATTACACTATTATTATTCCGCGTCAGTAGAACTTGTGGGCATTTTACAATTTCCTTTATGACAGCTGTCGTTTGTGGCAAATAACAGCTGTCAAAGCGGATCTATTGTGTATACATGATTCGAAATTTTCAAATTGAGGGACTTGACTGCTTTGGACTAGACGGACCTATTTATTTTACAAACTTATTAATAACGTAAATAACAAAACTCTTGGGGCAAGTAACACTATGAGCGACATTAGTGACGTGTTAAGATTCAAATAATTTATTAAAGACCATAACACATTACACTTTCTAGAATAAACCCCGGTCCCCACACTAGGCAAGTTTGAAACTTAAAATTCGTTACTTGGATTCACTATGAAAAATGATGATTTCACTATTATTTTCATTTGTTTTAGTGATTTATTGGAAACTGAAACACTTATGGAAGGTTTTTAAATTATTAAAATAATACAAATCTAGTGATAGCGTGTTCACACATGATATATGTCATTTATATTTTAATGAGTTAATAATTTGTTGTCTATTTTTCAATCGATATGGACAATATAAAAATGACTTTGTTTGCACGCTTCTATTGACGCGGCGACTGTACTTTGTTGATTTTTATAGTACGGTCATTCTATGAATGCGTTTTTGACATTTCTTTATGTCCATTGCATAAAGTTCATTTCCGAATAAACGATACAGAAAATGTATGGAATTGACACCTGTCAGAACAGCACTCTTATAATGGCTGGAGTATAAATACATATAATTGCATTATCTCTAAATAGTATGAAACAGCAGCCTTCCGCCTCTGTGTTTCTCCGCTCACTTCTTCTAAAAATAAGAATATTTTTATATAAAATTGCATTCCAGCAAAGCCGGGACGGGTCTCTAGTGAATTTAAAATTAAATTAAGAACGCTAAATTTTAATAAAACATCAAGCAATTATAATGTTATCTAACCTATCACGGCATCACGCGAGAACAGGTAGACCGATTTTAATTCGGTTTTCACTAATGGAAAGAGGGATAAACGGGGAATGTTAATATATAAAAATTGCACGCCGGGCGAAGCCGGGGGCGGGTCGCTAGTAAAAAATAAAAACAAAATGAACATACATTTTATTTGAAATATATTATTAGTTATTATATGTATGTATTTGCGTTTTTTTTAATTACTATGTATGTATTGTATCTCATTTACACTATATAACAAAATGTTTGTTTTTTTGTAGTGTATAGTGTAAACAAGACTTCACTATGTATACTATTGAATAAATATCTATAATGTAAGTTTTGTGTATTATTTTTGTCTGTAGGCATTATCATCAGCCTGTAAATGATTGAACAACTTCATGTATCCAGTGTTTTTTGTAGTAAAGTGATTTATTTATTTAGAGACTCCCAACAGTGGGTCTAGCATGAGTTTATAATGACTGTATTCACTAACAATTTTCTATATAAATATTTTACGCTCTGGCGCTTAGCAAAAATACAGTCCTCATAAACTCATGCTAGTCCCATTCCACTTAGGTTACGATTACGAAACCAGCAGAGCGGGACGGAGCGGGCGACAGCGATTATACAAATGTATGATCCCCGTGTTCGAAACCGCAAAGCTTTAGTTCCATACATTAGTATGACCTGTCGCCCGCCCCGCTGGTTTCGTAACCTCAGCCTTATACTCGTACTTAAATTACGTGTCATTAACAAATTATGACAGCTGCTGGTATGGTAAATTATGACATCCGCAAAACTACAAACAACTGCATTGTTAGGCAATCGTGCGGGGTTGTATGACCCACATGTAACCTTTTATTTAAATCGCATTTCGATCAAATAACATATACGTGCAGAATTTTACGATGGGATCTTAGATTATAATATCCTTATCTCCTAATGCTATTATAGTCATTGCTTGTGCTAATAGGCAACGGTAGCCAGTCAGCCTGACCGAAAATTTTGATTGAGCTCCTGTTCTGGTGACTTGCTCTATGATTGTAATATCATATCTTATCCAAAGTAAGCAGATTTCGTTGGTCATTATGTAAAACGCAGGTTCTCATAACCAGTGATCATGAGTAGTGACAGATGGGAATTTATTATGTATACCATATTGGTTTTATTGAAATTAATTTTTAAAATGTTCAGGTAATATCAGTAATACCGGACCAATCGAGTGAAACTAGCTCCCATAGTACCATGCAAGAACTGTCCAAGTTGAGACTCGGAAGACAAACAGTTTGAGAAGAATCCTATCGGTATGAGTATTTGATCCAAATTGATTGGTTTGAATCAGAACCCGGAGAGGATTTATTTATCTTTTTATTATAACTATTTTATATGTAGTGCAAGGAATCTAAAAACATAAAAAATTTAGGACCGACTTTTGTATGTACGTCGAGGTAACAAATCTCCAAGTTTTAGAATACTGTAATTTTTTTCGAATAGGTGAAATAAAATGAAGAATTTTGTTTTTTAGTTTTTATTACTTAAAATAGTTATTAAAAATATAAATGCATTTTTCCTTCACAAGCCACCATTTAATTAAACATTTTGAAATATAGACTAAAATATTGCTTTAAGAAACAGTAGTCATTATTATTTAGTCAAAAGCATTTCTTACCCTTTATAGCATACTTTAAAATTATTCTATTGAGTACAAATATTTTACGCTGCAGCATCAGATCAGGGTTAACATGTCATGGAAATATCACTGAAGTAACAGTATACCGAATTTCACATCAATCGAACCCGTGGAAGTTAGTGAAATCCCTTCGTCAACTAGGAAATGATGACCTCCAAACGCCTGAACAGATCTCCATAAACTATAGTTAAGAACCATGTTGATGATGTCAGCTTTTAAACAAAACAAAAAACCGCGTCCATTCCTTTGGGAGCTACGATGCCATAGACAGACACAGATAGATACACATCAAACTTATAATACTCCAATTTTGGGGCGGGCGTTAAAAATACTACAAAAAGTTGAAAGATCAGTTTTCATCTGTTCGTTTTTAAATAATAAACCTGTTACTTTTTCTTAATTAACGAAACTTAATTAACTCTTATAAAGTATAAATCTTTCGCAACCGATCCATAGCCCCACTATATTACCACACACTGTTCCGCGGTTTGACTATGGATAATTTTATTTCATATATTATATAAAAAAATTATGCTCGACTTTTCAATTTTACACACCTTATTCTTAATTAAACAAAAAAGAGATTTAAAATTTGTGAACTCAAAATTGGAACAATGATCACTTACTGAGCGTTATTTTGACGTGAGAAAATTACGTCAACTTGGAAACCGGATTGTCAGAGCTTACACCTTTGAGCTTAAAAATGTAAGTTTGCACGATTCAGAAGTACAAGAGTGTATACGTCAGGCGCGGATACAGAAATTTTTTAAGGGGGGGGCGCTAAAAGATATCTTGAGTTAATATATGGATGTACCTACTAACAAATCATGCAAAGCTTCAGAAAACTTTATTGAAACCGTTTTGAAGACAATAATTACAATCAACCAAATAAAAAATACACATAAAATTACAATACAAAGTAACAATTTGCTCTCATTTCTTTATACGACAAATTCCATGCATTTATTCTTCCTGGCAAATTGGTTAATTACATCGTCGACAGGACAATCGATATCAAGGTGAGTGTTCAACAGAGCTAAACCATTAAGTCGATCCTCTTTCATTGTCGACCTCAGCCATGTCTTTGTACGCCGTAATGCATGTTGAAAAACTTCTCTCTACTGAAGCAATAGATATAAGTAGGTAGACAAGCAAATATTTTGCAAATACTTGCTTCCTATGCAAGTACAATTATTCGACTGACGCAGGCGGCGAGGAACGCTCTCCGCTTGCCGTGAACCACGCTTGGCGCTGGACCGCCTGCGTCAAGGGGGGGGCGCGCGCCCCCTGCGCCCCCCATATGTATCCGCGCCTGGTATACGTCCCCTGGATGTATCACTTGAAAATATAATTCACTTGACAAAAATGTCTCAATAGTTTTTAAACGTTTGAAATATTATGTTGAATGTTTCAATTTGATCTGAAAATTATTGGGAAAGAATGAAGCTAGAATTAAAAATGTTTTGATCCCACACCAACTTAAGTGACAGACAACATTTTTGTTACCAATATTTGGCCAAATAAGGTTCCAAGTCCAACGGAGCGACGTTGGGACTCAACCTTTCAACGGGAACTCCGTTTCTATCGACAATGAACTTTGAAAAATTCCATTTAATAAAATCTCCCAAGGTGCCGCTTTGCACGCGTTTTAGGAATTTCCACAATGGATGAGCACCGTCACCATTCACCTCTATCTTTTCAAAGAGATCGAACTTGACTCCCCTGTTCCTTGCGAATGCCAATATGTCCCTAGCATTTCTCGGTTCCTGACCGCCGAACTGGTTGCAAGGGAACGCCATTATTCTGAGACCCCTCGACTTGTATTTTTCGTATAGCTCGTTGAGTTGTTTATAATTGGTGTCGGTTAGGCCGCACTGCGACGCGACATTCACTATGAGTGTAACGTATCCCTTATATTTATCGAGTTTGACATCGTTCCCGTGTATATCCTTCACTGTGAAGTCGTATATAGTTTTCGCTGCTTGATCAGTCGACAGCTTTATCGGTGCTTTCCTGAAAAGTAGGAACCACATTGTTTGTATGTACAAAATAAGGTAGACAAGCTACACAAAACCTCCCATCCAACACCTAATCTGTGTTAAGTGTTGGATGGCATGCAGAAACGCACAAAACGTACTAAAGCGTCACACAATATTCGATTTTGAAATTTTATTCTCATCGCGTTTAACTTCAATAAAATTAAAGTGTCTGCATGAGTGTTCGCGTATTTAGCCGCGGGTGTGTTAGGCATTTCCCTCTATCAGACCACGTGCCGACCGATCTTCGTTCATTCCCACATGATCCGTGATCGACAAGTCCACGCTCGTCGTGTTAAAGTTAACCGTGTCTGCGCTAGCCAGTCTATTGAGATCACGTGTGTCTATCCATACGTTTATCCCCAAATTTGAACCCGTGTTATGATACCAAGTGTTTATATTATCGATATTGATCTTTTAATTAATTAAGACAACGAGCCAGCCTTGTTGTTTTAATTAATTTGTCACCTAACCTAACATAGAGCATTTTAAATATCCTCACGCAAAGAAAAGACACCAGTGCAAATCTGAGCGTACTATACTAATATAGTGTAGTGGGCGAATTACCTCGCCTACTGTATTTAACCTGCCGTTTACTTAACACTGAATTGTTGTGAGTGATTTGTGATTCATCGAATGCCATATGGAACCAGAATTTGGATTCCATGAAGAAACACTAAGGAGTCTTCGCATGCAGTCAATAAGCCAATTTTATTCCTCCACCTAAGCCCCGAACTAAATAAATAAATAAGCCTACAGTGTGCGATTTCAAAATAAAGGTTTTCTGTTTAGCTGATATTGTTATTAGAGAACAGACTTGTGATTTTCACTGGTTCTGTCGAAGGACAGATTTTGATAAACAAATTTCAGAGAAGAAAATATAGGCTACTTATTATTCCAGAAACATTTAAGTGTTTCCTATGTAAAAAAAAACATAAACTGAAAAAGTATTGAGCAATCATTAGCATGAAGTAAGAATAATTTGCAATGATTCTTGATTTACATTAAAAAAAAATCAACTATTCCTTCTTAATCGAATAAAAAATTACTTAATCAAAATTCATAAAACCATAATTTTCACAAATAATAAAAGAGAAACGTGCTTATATGGAGGAGTAAAATTTCGATAAAATGCTTTAATACTACCAACGCGTGATATAATGTAACAATTCGGGTTTTGAAAATATTGTAAAAATTTGTTTCCACCATTAATTTTTAATGTGACAAAATCATCACCCTTTATAGAAAACGTTTTTATGATAGTGTACATCCGTGGTAGGCTACTTACGTCTCAACTGTATGAAACTCCCGAAAAGTCTTGACAGCTTGGAAAATATCGTCGGCCATGATGTCGGGGTTCTCAAATGCGGCAAAATGCCCGCCATCTTCCACAATGGTCGTGTGAATATAGTTTTGGTACTTCACTTTCAAAATCACGTCTGGTTGAAAGAAGAGCTCGTGTTTGAACTTAATGCCCCAAGTCGGCACTTTGGTAGGTATGCTGAGAGAAAATACACAAAAAAAAAATCAAATTCAACTGAGAATGATTCTCAAAACAATAAGGCGAAATAAATATTGCAGCGTTAAAACATCTAATATGAAAGGAATCCTCGCCTGCAAAGTATTTTTGCAAGTAATTCATATCGGGGGCTTCCTAATTTATCGATTTATAACTTCGTACGCGCTGTAATTCGTTTCTTGAAAATCCCTCAGGAACCTAACATTTTTCTAGGATAAAAGTATCCTATCCTATATATTGATCCAGGTAATAAACTATGTACCAAATTTCATCTAAATCCGTTTAGCCATTTTTTACGTGATTGAGTAACAAACATCCAAACTTTCACATTAATAATATTATTAGGATTGAATCTTTGTTTTTTTGATGAACCGAAAACCAACACAATACATACATGTTTCGGTTTTATAACTTTTATATTAATTGTTAGATGCTGGTGTCATCTAAGAACTTCTATTTTTAAGACTAGAAGGAAAATAATCCAGGGCAAGCCTACATTTGTGCTAAATTCGCTCAGGGGTTTTTTACACTAATCGAAATATCTTCACAAACTTTTCAAAGGACATCGTTCAAAACCAGGCCCTTTTTTTAATGTTAATTTAACATTGGTGATATTGGTTTAAGTCTTTCTTAATTTCAGTAATTTCCTGTGAATATTTCAGATTTTGTAAATGGGGATAACATTCAAAAATTAAAAACTTATTACTTTATTGGAACAATTGGATTTTTTAATTATGAAACCCAATTACCAAATTACACGATATTTTCCCTGTAAAATCTATAATTTCTTCTTACCTAATGGTACAAGGTTCAACCGTTAAACGAAATACCATACACTGATGGCCCGATCTCCATACAAAACTGATTGATCTCCTTTGTTATAAATAAGTAGGGGCAATTTTATTATTTTTATACCACGAACTACAATATTATGAAAAATAGAGCTAAAAATAATAAATTAGCCAATAAAAAATTAACCGCTTCATTAAGGCGAGGATTTAGGAGAAAAATGTCACCACACATAATGTTTTTCACCTAATTTGACTTGTTAGAGTAAAATTAAAACTCTGATAAAAACACAGTGCATAATAAACTATATTTAAAAAAGTTTGAATTGAGCAGATTTTTAATTTTCTTTCTGAGAATAAAAAAAAAATAGTAAATTACTGTCCAATAAAAGCATTGTCACGGTAATAAAATTTTTCAGCGACAACTACATTTTTTTTTTCAAGCTAAACAATTAACCAAAGTTCTGTACTAAAGTTTAAAACTTGCTACTTTTATATCTTTTTTCATATTTTATACAATATTTATGAAAAACCTTCCAATTTTAACTTTGTTCGGTTATCTTCGAGAAGCTACAAAAATTTTGTTGTGCAATATTGCACCTTAATCTATATTTATAAAGTTGTTTATCCTGATTATCAATACACAGCCAAAACTACTAAGTGTAGAAAGCTAAAATTTGGAACATAGCTTCATTTTATAACGTAACCATTCTCTAAGGATTTAGAAAATTTCAATTGCGAAGCTGGGGGCTGGGCCTCAAGTATTAACATAAATTAACACTTACTCTTGTAGCTTCATGCCAAGTTGTTTCTTATTAACGGTTTCGGCGTATATCCTCATCGACGTTGTGATACTGTTCGAAGCCCAATAGACCATAATGTTGTCCAACAGGTGAGTCAAGGAGAACTTGGCTAACAGATTCCCGTCTGACGCCTTCCTGTATTCGGGGTTGGTGGCCGTTGAAAACTTCTCGAGAATGTATGCCGCTAAACCGGCCGGAGAATCGGTTAAGGCTATGCCTAGAAACAATATTTTGAGGAGTAGAGACATTTGTGACAGTGATATCCCAGTGGAAGCCACATCCGTCTCACATTTTTGAAGCAAACTACAATTAATTACTCCATCGGTAAAAATATAACGCCTGATAAAATATATGAGCAATAATTTATTCAATCTTTTTTGCTGTTATGGTTTTACCAGGCGTTCGATTTTTTCCCCTCGGGAACAGTACTTTTTTGTGGGTGAAAGGCACCCTATGTCCTTTTCCGTATCCAGTCCAGTTTAAGTCTAGTCCATATAAAAAAAAATTAAAGAAAATTTTTCGTTTGAAATAATAATATTAATATTGAAAATTATTAAGATTATTCTCAATATAAGAATTATTTTAATACCTACGCATTTGTAACCTGATAAAATTGGACCAAATTTCAACCAGGGCAGTAACCATAAGAATAAGGAAGAACCAAGTAGAATGGAAACTCCCGTTCCGGACGCACTCAAGGTCACGATTTTAGCCTACATGTTAAACGGAATACTCAGTCGGGCTGTCACGGCTGGCGCGCGGCGACTCCACACGTGCGTTTGCCTGTTTGTACGTAATGTACGATCTTGGAAACAAATTACAATGGCATCAAGTTATTGTGGCGTGTTTGGTTGTACAAACAATTCAAAAATGATGCCACACTTAAGTTTTTTAGTTTGCCCAAAGATGATGAGAGGTGAGTAATATTTTCTAAATATTATTTTGTTTTCGTACCTACTTAATCAAAAGGACATGAACAATTCTTTTTGTGTAGCCAACTGTTTCACCCAAAGGTAAATTTATTTAAAGTAATTTTTTTTAATTTGTCGTCAAGTCAAGGCTATTGAAGAACAATAGCCCCTAAGTACCTATACCTACGAAGGTACACTAGAGCAGTACAGTACTTACCAGACACGGCATAATATTTCAATGAAATTATTTTGTTAGCAAATGTAGTCTGAGAGCCCGCTGCCATTTTGAGTTGTAGGTTATAAGACTTTTTTTATGACGCATTCTTTATGTGCTCACATTTAACAAGTAATTTATGTAATTTGACGAGCCCGTTGGATGAGTGGTTAGGGTGCTTGCGTTAACGCTCTGTTCTAGGGTTCCCGGGTTCGATTCCCGGCTGGGTCAACTTTGAAAAATCAAATTTCAAATTTGGCTCTGGTCTGGATTTGGAAAGCAGTGGCAGGACACACTGCGTTTCGCAGTCATTTGGGCAGCCCGTCTGGCGGCAGTAACCACCCCCTTACAGAAGACCACCGTGAAATAACAGCATGTGTACTGTTGTGTTTATTTTTGCTTAAGTTGAAGTAAACCTATTTCTTATCTGTTGCGTCGTTGCAGCCCACATAACGAGAAAGAAAATTTGTCTTAGCGTTAGTTATGTCTAGGATTTCTCCCCTACTACCAATAAGCTATTCCCGATTTGTTAGAAATGCAAAGTTTGTATTTATTTAATTTATGATTCCTAGATTTGTCACAAAATAATGTTTGTCTATGTCAGACACATTTTTGTTTCTTCTTGTTGTGTTGTCTGCTGTTACAGGTCTCGATGCAAAAAATCTATTACCAGTCAACATCTTTTTCTGATTAGCCATGAAATGGTTATTTCATTTTATTCTACTAGCTTTTACCCGCGACTTCATCTGCGGAAACTATTTAATTTTATCTGGATATCCATTATGGTTTTTAGCTCTCGGACTATACTGCGGTGGTAAACCCTTAGTCTCCCAAGGCCCTGACCGCTATGCCGTACTCCA
Source organism: Bembecia ichneumoniformis (assembly GCA_910589475.2). Lineage (NCBI taxonomy): Eukaryota > Metazoa > Arthropoda > Insecta > Lepidoptera > Sesiidae > Bembecia > Bembecia ichneumoniformis. The sequence goes on from OU342545.1 coordinate 3,592,301, forward strand.
AGACCATTATGGAGTTTAGCTCTCAGAGTATACCATAGCTCACCCAACGCTGAATAAACTTACTTAATAGTTTTAATGTTTTTTATTTTATGGTTGTAGGTAAGTAATATATGGTACTGTCTTATAATAACTTATTATTTATAAGTATATTTAATGTACGTACGTAACATATATTAATTGTATTTATAAATCTCATATTTTATAAAACTAGAATAAAATAATGGTTTCAAAGTAAAGAAAAACTTATATTTTAGCGATATTATCTTTATTCGTAAGCAATATTTAACAGTAAGCAACCCTAGCAACAAGCCTGGGCGACAGAGGGGCGTAACGACGTGAAGGGGGAACTAGTTATATAAATGGCGGCGTTTGAGACTCGGATAAAGAAGATGCAGTTCTACTTGGTTCTTCCTTATTCTTATGCAGTAGCTCACAAATTTTGATTTGTACTACGGTTAACCTGTTTAGCAATATTTGTATGAGAAAATAATAATTTCGGTTCGGCTTACCGACAGTATCTGGTTTAGTGGCAGCCAAATGGAAATATCCAAACTCTTCAATCAGGAATGTCAAATATTTAGAAAGTGGATACATTCGACTCTCTAATTCTGGCTCCACGATGAGGCTTGGCCAAAATGAACCTAAAATAACTTGTTAGTCAGTTTTAAAGACAATAAACATAAAGAAACACGCTTTAATGGATCAATTATTTATGGGGATCATCACCATTTTTGCTTTTGTGTTTGGTGTAAGTAAGGGATGCTAAGCATTTTCCCATATTACCTGGCATTTTACCTGGACCCTTTTATTCTATCAGGGTTTGCAGTACTTTTGCATCTCCCCTGATTTTCCCTTATACCGATATTGCTTTAGCCACCAAGTGGACTATCAATTAACCAAAGTATTGCCTATTTATCTTAAAAAAAGAACCAAACAAATAAATAACCTTGTTTGTGAGATTTCGACTAGACTGTAGAAATTTAAATTAAGTTCCTGTTAAACGTTGAATTGATTTAAAAACGAACAAACTGATAAATAATTTGACATTCGATATTAAAACTCCGAAAATAGGATTTGATGCATTCCAGTCATAATTAGAAAGGGGTCTGTATATTTGACCTACTTAATAATGTGGACTGTTTTTTTTTTATATTGTAGCAAACAGATTCAAAATTAGTTACGCTTGATGTTAATAAAATCGAGTAAATAGAAAAACAATTTATGATAAGTACAAATGCATACCAGACCACAAGGGTTCTGAGATCAACACTCGACAAGTTCATAGAGTGGTAGACGGGATAGGAAAATCACTAAGAATATTGCTCAGCGATATTTTTTAGATGTTCAGTGTCTGGCAAAAAAATGCCTGTAGATGTCTGGGCTTTTTTGCAAGCTAAAAAGTAGTCTCCAACACAATCACTACACCGTTATAAGGTCCCACTTTGAAGACCGAATTTTCCGTGTTGTATTGAGTGAAGACAGATCAAGATTTTACGAGATTCGGGTTGGTGTACTGCAGGGCTCAGTTCTAGGACCAATTTTATACACACTGTTCATACTGCTGATCTACACACACCCAATGTATTAATGTCCAATGGCTGCCCTCTGTAGTGATGTCAACCCAAAATTAGCCTCAGAGAATCTCCAAATACACTTGGATAAGATAAGATAAGATGGAAAAATAGAAAATGAGAACAAGTGTAGTAAAGTTAATTCATGTGACATTCATACTGAAGCAAGGGAACTGTTCTGCAGTCACACTGGGAGATGACATCTTACCTCAAACTGAAGTAGTAAAGTATTTGGGAATCTACCTAGACCGACAAACTTGGAGAACTTACACCCAGAAAAAGCGAGATGAAAAAGGATCGAAGTTAGGAACTCGAGAGTGATTAATGGGCAGACAATGAAAGCTCACACTAAACAATAAGCTTTTAATTTATAAGCAATACTAAAACCAGTATGGACATTCAGTTTAGACATTTGGGGTACAGCTAGTAATTCCAACATTGAGATATTACAAAGGTTCTAGAATAAAGTTTTTAAAACAATTACCAACACACTGCACAAATATCTTGAAATGCGTATATTATAAGAGAGGAAATAAAAAAAGTATCAAACAGGTACCGCTAGAGATTGAATGACCATCAAAATGTGCTCGCTGTGGCTTTATCTGATTCATCCGAGTACCCACACTGTTTGAAAAGGTACAAATAACATTATTTTATTACCTGAAGTCCTGAGATGCTCTAAAGTAAAATAATGAATGAGTGGTCTTTAACGAAAGATACATAGTTGAGAAACGCCATAACTCATTCACCAGTCTTACCCATAGTAAGAAACTGATTTAAAGAGGACAAGAAATGACAAAAAATTTGTGCCCTGTTAATCAACTGGGGTTCTCCTCCATAGTCTGGAGAAATTGAATTTCTGCTCAATCAGGTCCACAGCAAGCTGATTAATGTGGTTTGCTATGCGATCCTTGTATTTCGGTATACTATCCATTGTTCCTAATTTCCATGACTTTAGCATGATCATAGTGGTCATGATTAATATCAACTTGGCCTATTGAGTCTTAACTTTCACTTTACAAGGAGTATTTTGGGTATTCAGTCTTAAGTAAAGTGTTTAATGATACTATAGATTTGAGGAAATTAATTAAAAAGCAAGTCTCTTACCCAACGTGTAGTACATCAATACCAACGGATTACTACTGACTACGTGTGGCATATTAGTGTGGAAGCCTAACATCTCTTCTGGAAACAGAGTGGCCATGTTAGAAGCGATGACATGCCCCCAATCACCTCCTTGGACATAATACTTGTTGTGGCCCAATCTCTTCATTAGGTTTCGGATTACCACTGCCATTTCTGCTGCACCTAGGCCAGGACGAACGGCCGCCTGAATTAAAAACACAAGTCTTGTCAAGTTCAAATTTGCGTCAAACAATAGTGTACTCCAAATGGTTTTTGTCGAACATCTATAACATAGATAATCTTTGCTTTTGGTTACATAAGGGAGTGTGGTTGGTTAGTTAGTTCTTCTAGACTGACTTGTCTAGTAGTAAACCTTCCTTACATAGTATAAATTGAACATGCATTTAGATAAGAAATTTTTTTAGTCATTTTTAGTCTCCTGAACGAAAATTTATCACAATATAAATCTTAATATCTTGAAGGAAAAAAGACTAAATTTGCAATCAGGAGGAAATGACTAAATTTTATTCCTAGTGTATATGAGGGTACTGCTGCTGAACCCACACACGGAGCCGCAGCTGACGTTCACGAGACTTCATGAACAGCTCTCACAATCATTTTACGAGTTATTGCCAGAGAGGAAATTATTGACGAAATTTTCATCTGGCTCATGTACCAATTACTTAGTACATTTTTTTATCTATTGAGCAGTACATTGTTTTTTTTTAACAGACTCGAAATTTTCAGTAATAGGTACATGATTAATACTCATTCCTTATGTTTATTGTGACACTATCAGAAATATTTGTAAGATCAATTTATGAGACAAACTTCTTAGATTTAAGGGAAGAAGTAAAGAAGATCATTTATCAAGAGAAGATTGTGTCTAACATTTCATAATTTATTTTAACTATACCTGTGAAAATCCAAATCCAGGCAAACTTGGAGCAATGATCTCAAACATGAAGTCATATTCTGGCCTTGGTGTAGTGAGTTTGGGGATCAGTTCATAGAACTCCCGAATGGATCCTGGCCAGCCATGAAGTATGAGAATTGGTACTACCTGTAATAAAGAATTTCCTTTTATTCTCATGACTAGTTTTTAGTTATTTTAGTAAATTTTAGTGTAGTTTTGAATTATTATTCAGTTCTCCTCCGGCTTCGCACGGATGCAATTAGGTTTTATTAGAAATATATAAACCTTCTGTCATAAAATATCTAACTGATAGTGAACACCCCATCAAAATTCACTGTGTGGTTTAGGAGTTAGCAGGACCTGCTAAGCAGGTATACAGACAACAGACGCGGGCAGCAACTTCAATTTATACCATGTAAGGATTTCTTCTGTCCGTGTGTATGCAAATGAACTCCTCCTAAACGGCTTGACAGATATTGATGAAATTTTTTATGTGTGTTTGAGTGAGCTCCTGAATAGTTTAGATTCACAATTGAACCCGATAGGTGGTGCTGCATAATATACGTACAAATGTACCAATGCATACCATGTATATAAATATTATATACACTAGCTGTATCCTGCGGTTTCATCTGCCGTTTAATTTAAATTGACAAGAGCATGCATAATTTGGCTGTTTTCGGTAATGCCCTCGGTCCCAGATTGCATTTCACTGCCCACATGCGTTACTTGTTTTCAGTCCTTATATCCAAATAAACATCTCTTAAAACACTTACCACAGTATCAGTAATAGGTTTTGGTTTGACATGGATGTAATGTATATCAAGCCCTTGTACATTGGTGACAAAGTGGTTGTATTTATTGAAGAACTGTTCCCTCTCTTTGAAATTATACTTATTTTGCCAATAGTCTAGGACTTGTGTTAGGAAGTTCGTGTTGAATCCATATGTGAAACCAGCATTTTCCAATGGCGGCGCGAATGGATGACGATGGAGCAGACGCTCCCGTAAGTCATTCACCATCTGGAAAAATTTAATTATGGTTAACTAATGCATTTTCTGAAATCTGAAATTCACCGAAGAATCGAAGCTGTCGACTTAGCCAAGAGAATTAGCAAGTTAAGTAGCCATGTGACAGACACAATATACAGTGAGAAGGGAAAATGTCAACTAATTTAGGAGGTTCAAGGATATTGAAAAATATTCCAGCAAACTGTGACAAAACACCACACATGCTATACTTATCGGTGATCTGTAAGGGGTTGGTTACTGTCACCAGACTTTAGGACGCAATAAGATTAGCCACATTTTTTTTTAATTAAAAAATGTATAACCCCTCTGAAATATATTGGCACTTCGAAAGAATGCAATACCGTTCACTACGGTCGGCAATGAAAAGGCAGTACAAAAAAGTATATTTATATTATAACAGAAATAGTTAATGTGTCTGTTTTTTTCATTTACTATGTGTTATGTCAGTCATTTACACATAAAGCAAAGTTAAAATACATTATTTTGTTGTACCAAGATATTTCCGACATGTATGTATATTTTCACAAGATGAAAGACACTTCAATACTTCTGACATAAGGGTTTAAAGTCTTGAATTTGTAATATCCTTTAGCTCCTGGAAGTTATTCATAATAGATTTTGGGTTCTGTTCAAAAACTGTAAGCATGGTTCTGTAAAATAAAACTTACCACATCGGTGAACTCAATTTTAAAGGGTCTTATTGAAGTATCTTGGTTTCGGTCTATTGGATAATGGCCCCACCATTGATCTAAATCTATTGCTGGCAATTCAGGTGTAGTGGTTATTAATTTGTAGATGTACCATGACACAAAACCACCTAGTAGAGCAAAAATGAAAAACAATACTTTGCTAACCTGGAACAAATCATAATAGATATTTTACATCTAATAATCTATATAAAAAAAGAAAGTTGTGTTACTTACACCATTAAAATTTATAAATGGACCAATTTTTATGATTTTTAGCATGTGTGCTGTTGTGTTTCGGTGAGCGAGTAAGTGATGCCAGAGCACATTTTCCTATCCAATCCCTTATCTCTAATCCTACTGTAGTTGGCAGCTCACTTGCAGCAACTGTGGTATTGCTTGTGTTATAGGCGACGGTAGCCACCCACCATCAAGTGGACCGTCAGCCTGTCTGCCAATCTTAACGTAAAAAAAAACCATTTTCAATGAAAAAGAAATTTCTGTCCCAATTCAACATTCAAGCTACCTACCGACACAGAGATATAAATATTTGCTAATGAATACTGAAAATCATAAAACGCGTCTTTTTACTTTTACATTCAACAATGTTTGCATCACAAGCATTTTATGCAATGGCTCTTATAAACATTAAACTTTGGGCTCTTAAGAAAGCAAATTTGCATAAAAATATATTGTTATTTTAAGATAAAAAAAGTAGAGATAAGTCACCTTTTAACCTACTTTATACTACACACGATAAGTTGTAAACTTTGAGACAAAAATTAACTTACCGAGAATAATGATTTATCACTCTTCTGGTCCTTCTTGCTTTCCTTCTTGTTTGACTTTTTACTCATGGCTAATAATGATATAAAATATTACGCTAACAAATAAATGTAACTTTACCGGCACTTTACAAAGTGCAAGTACGAACTCTGCGAACTCAACTTATATTTGAATACAATGTTTTCGCATGTTACGATTGTTTTGATTGAAATAAATTCTGACCTTTTAAATTATTAGAACTGCTGTCCTCAAGCTATTATTATTAATAGCCTATTAACAGTTTTTTTTAACAATGCATCGCGTTTAGAAAGTTACATTACAAACAATACATATGTACAGTTAGTTTAGTTCAGTGTGTCCAGATTGGAAAATTGAAATTACAGTGTGGGCTATGTGAAATTACAGTATTTTGATTAAAATTACAGTGTTTTATCAGGCAAAATTACAGTGTGTTTTACAGTAAATTGAAATCAAATTTTATAATTTTTTGGCTATTAAATGTATTATTGTAATTAAAATTGAAAAAATGATAATTTATTTTTTATTCACTGTCACTTTGGTTTAGCCCAGGAGCTGGCTCAATCTTATAAATGTTTGAATTTTTAAACAATCGATTCAGTTCCTTGAATCCCACAAAACCACACTATAGTACGGTCATTCTATGAATGCGTTTTTGACATTTCTTTATGTCCATTGCATAAAGTTCATTTCCGAATAAATGATACAGAAAATGTATGGAATTGACGCCTGTCAGAACAGCACTCTTATAATCGATGTTGATCAGAATGTCTAAATTTCAATTCGTCTATGAAGCAAAATGTCTAATTTGTAATTCGTCTATGAAGCAAACTGCCTAAAAGGTAAAATGACTCATTTGCTGGTCGGAGTATAATAAGCATATAATAAGTAAGTTCTTTGTCCAACGAATTACGAAGGCGGGGTCAATTATGTTGTTCGATTTTTGTTTCGGTATGGGTTTTAATGTGAGACTTTTACATTTAGCGTGGTATGTTGTGTGATGTTTTATATTGTGTTTACCAAAGATGTTGTATTAGTCTGTACCTATAGATGGATCACAAAATGCAGCAATATTTTATTCTTTCTAACACCTTCAAATTGTCATAAGATTGAAAGAGACATACATATATAATCTGTCGGGTCGAAGTTGAGTGAATGTCTCCATTTTGACTATACAATGCAAGCTAAAGTTATAGCGTATAATAGTGCTGTGCATTTTTATTGATAACTAGATATCGTTGATATAGATTTTAAATATATGACGGATAAAAAGTATGGCCAAATGCGTTTCGGTGTACTGTTTGGTTATTCAATATAAATAAAATGTGGGTGCGTACTGGTACTCGCCGCATTGCTAATCGGTTGTATGAGATTGTATGCAACCTCTCGCATTTATTTCACCAAAATATTTCAAAAGAATAGTTATTTTTTGGGTAGAAATATTTAGAATCCATCCTTAAGGGGTAGAACGGGAGTAGGTTTTTATTACGAGAGAAAAAAAACTCGATAATCTTAAAGTTTTATTTTTAGAAACGATATCACAGAGTGGATAATCTGTGATATCGTTTCATTTTAATCTGTGATATCGTTCATCTGTGATTCGTCAACATTTTAATTTAAAGACTTGCAGTTAATGTTGACGCTTGGGTATCCACGTATTTATTAGTAAGTTTTCTTTTTCTGGGTAATTTCTGAAAAGAAATAGTTTTAGGTTATTAATGATTCAAAAGATTTTCATAATTTTCATAGATTGAAGCATAACTTCTTTATAACTTATAGATATTACTTACTGGTTTACACGATGGTGGTAATTTTAGGAATATTGTCGGCACTGCATACGAGTGTAGAATTTTACGCTGATATCCTTGGCGAAAGCAAGAATCTTCAAAGTTCATCGAGCATATTCTTGTATATTGCAAAGCTCTCCAATCGTCGGCTTTTCTTACATTTTTTGTCCACTTTTTTTTTAAATCGATGTCGGTGGGAAATCTGTTATAAATTGATAAAAATTACTTTCAACCTGCAGTGAATTCTAGAAATTGTCAACACTCTACTAAAAATAAATTAGTTATCGATATCGATAAACTTATCAAGATCAGACTACAGCACTATAAAGCAAGACAAATGTCAAATATTCCGATTAACTTTGGTTTTTGTAAATTTTAGTTATAAACACCAGCTTTTCTTTAAATAAATCAACCTTAGAGCTGTGTATGCATGTATAATGATTCATTTTTAGTAAATAATTATAAAAATTTGTTTACAAAACACCAAAATTAATGAGTGCGAGCTGTGCGACTTACCGGTGAAATGATATGTTTCCATTATTCTCCTTCAAAACACCCACTCTACTTGGACAAACGGGAACAGTACAAGCCATTCTTGGCAAGCAACAGATTTATGAAATCATACTTTCAGATTTTTAAGTATTTTAAATCACATAAAGCTAAACGCGCTTGTTAACCAGCATGATATAAACAAATATGACGTTGCCTCTTTTATGGCGCGCAGCGTTTTTAGACGTCATATTCGGCTATTGTTATCTCTTTTTAACATACGACATGCAGCCATTAGAAAGACGGGTATCGAGTATCGAAGGAATCTTCAATTTTTATTGTTCCATCTATACACTAATACAATTATCTTTGCTGTAAGTATTAATCTAGGTATTAATACTACATATAGCTATATAATAATTATTACTTCCATGCACTAATAGCGGGTAACATTAGAATAGGTTTGTGCTCTATGTTACATTGTTCTATATTACATTAAATTGCATTAAATAGTGATTTATAAATTAACCAGAATTAATATAAAATTAACCACTAAAAAAATAGTCAACTTTGATGAAAATCCTCTTAAATGGTGGAGTAAGATATCACCGATAGTACGAAGATTTTATCCACTTCACCAGCGACCAATTATTTAGTAGCGCGGGTTTAATTTACGAACCTCTGCATAACCGAATTGAATCAGAAAAGGCGGCAATATTACTTTTTATTAAGTATAAAAATAATAATGCTTCTATTTTTAACTTTACTTACTAACATGAAAATTAGTGGTAAGTGAAGTTAAAAAAAAAATAGGAACATTTTAAGTTAATACTAATTTCCATTAACAAAAATGTTAATAATTACTTTATCATTGTTTAAATCCTCCTTTATATATACCATATTTATATAAGACCTTAAACATCCGCATCCGCGGATGTGAATCGGCATCCGCAACATCCCTGATAGAAATAACTATAAAATTCGAACAGAATATTGATCGCAGCTGTTAAATAAATGTAAGACAAAAGCGCAATTAGTAAGTACGGCAAATAAAAAATTTTTTTTTTTTTTTTTTTTTTTTTTTATGAAATCGAGGTAGCGCTTGACCACTATCTCACCTGATGTGAGGTGCAGATGTGGCCGAAGGTGGACCACGCTTACCTAGTAAATGCCCATTTACCCTAGTTTTGAAGACACCGAGGTTGTAGTTCTGTGGGAACACAGACGCAGGCAATGAGTTCCACTCCTTAGCAGTTCGAACAAGGAAGGTGGAACTGAAACGCTTTGTTCGTGATCGAGGTACATCGACCACGAAGGGATGAAACCCCTGCCCACGTCTAGTGGTCCGCAAGTGGAACGGTTCCGGTTGGATTAAATCGTACAGTATAGATGCACACTCTCCATAGTGTAGACGATAGAAAATCGATAGGCACGCTACTTTTCGGCGATGCTGCAGGCTTTGAAGTTGGGAATCCACAAGGGTGTCGTTGCCAATAAGGTTCTTCGCTCGCCTTTCAATCGAGTCCAGTGCGGCCAGTTGGTAACGGGCAGACCCATCCCAGAGGTGACAGCAGTACTCCATGCAAGACCGGACCAGTGCTTTGTATAAGTCCAGGAGCTGCCTCGCAGTGAAATACCGTTTAACCTTGGAAAGGATGCCCAGCTTTTTGGCAGCTGTTTTGGCAATGGACTCGATGTGCCTACCGAAGTTCAGATCGGCTGTAAGGTCCACACCAAGGAGTTGGAGATGATCCGAGATTGGAACAGTCACTCCCCGGAATGACGAGTTCAGGTCAATTGGATTTCGTTTCGCTGAAAAAAGACACGCTTGAGTCTTCGCTTCATTGAAACTGACCAAATTAGCGTCACCCCAGTCGGAGATATTTTTCAGTGTCTGGTCCAATCTACAGACCATGCCTTCTCTCTGTGAGCGGATCTCGAGGCTAAACTTTCACGTTTTTTTTTCTGGATACGCTGCAAAATCTTCTATATAATAAAAATGAATCCCTATTTCCCTTGGTCACGGTATCACGCGTGAACGGGTAGACCGATTTTAATTCGATTTTCACAATTTTTTTAAAATTAAATAAATTTTTTGTCTTGTTTTTTTTTTTGTAAGTGCAATCTGTGCAATACAACACGGCTAGGCATCATTCAGAAAATTAATAGGTAATTCATTATGGTAATCCAAAAAGATTAAATATATAGTAGGTATATACACAGGGTATTGGGAAGATTTTCCTGCAAAAATATTGTTCCTGATCGCCGCAATCAGAAAGGCCATGGCGTAGCTAAATAGCCTTGTAAAATTGGTGACTGAGTGTGTGTGGTAATCTAAAAATCAGTGGTAATACCACGCGTACGAAGTTGTGGGCTCAGCTAGTAAAACATATGTATTTATTAGTAAAAAAACTTCAAAGCCTTTTGTTTCCACATTCTGTAAATAATAATGGGATTATTGATGTGTAAAACGAATAAGCAATATAATTCCATTTGAATGGAGGCTGTCGGAACGCGAAGCCGCAGCCTGCCCGCTTCATCCCGCAGCACCCCAGTCCCACCACACGTTAATTGAACTTGCGGGGCCAATATCGTTCGCTTCCATTTTTAATTTTTCTGCACTGAATACAAACTTTTCACACCTAGGGCTGTCAATAAACAAAAAATAAATAAATAGGTACTTATACATATATTTTGTTAGCTTGTTACGTTTTTGCATACACGTTGTCAGGGGTATACAAAAAGACATAGGGTACTTTTCATTCAGAAAAAAGTGCTGTTCCCGAGATATCGTTTAAAAATATTGAATAAATGTGGACAAAAGCTAGTAAGGCATAATTTTCAAAATGTTGAGTATGTGAGCTGTTACTGCAGCTAAATGGGCTTTTCAGTTTATGCCGACATGGAATTAAGATCGCCACTATGATTGTATTTAAACCAACGTTGGTTAATATGTACCTAATTGCATTGTTACCAAGAGAGTATACGTGTTCTGTGATTGTTACCTACTATTGGATGTAAGCCGAACATATGTACCTATAGCCAAAATTTTGAGGTAACAGTTGATTATCACGACTATATTTTTTTTATTAATATAGATTTATTTATTTACTTATTTACACACAAACTTACATTCTACCATTACAGGTTTTCACCCAATGCGGTGGTGTAGCTTAGGCGATTGGACAGTAATCAGATTAAAATCTAAAATGTACTTAGAAAGAAAATATATATTTTTTTACGATTATTTATCGAATAATAATTTAATATAATAAATGTAAACATTTTTAAATGAAGAAATAAAATTTTATTATTTACAATATTTTTATTCTATACTGAAACACCAATCACAGTGCGTGACGTCATTTGTGGGCAATCATTGTTTTATGCCAATGCAGCTGTTTTGTTATGATATGACCTCAAATGTCGTTACGCGCTCTCAGATGAACTATCGTGGCGTTTTGGCGGCATTTTCAAACAAACAATATTAAAACATGGATTTGAGTACCTAAAAGGCTATAAATAAATAAAATAGTATTTTTTATGGGAAATATCCATGAAAACACTTTCTGAAAATTTGTCCGATCCCCTATTAGATACAAATGCAAACTAATCTCTATATATACTACTCAAAACAAAATAAGGGCCACTAGTTTATTTACATTTAAGTGCACTTTAGTAAACTGAAAGTAACTGATAAGTAGCATTATATTGATATTACGAACTCTTTGGTGTTTGATCTCTTTTATGCTTCCTAATTTGAAAAATATTGGCCATCGTTTTAAGAAAAAAAATAATTGGAAGTTATTCTTATGTTTTTCTTCGATTGTCTTCTTAACTTGTTTCGGTTATTTTAGGAAAAAAGTTTTACTTTTTCAATTTTAATTGATTCATTTATCATCTCGCGTTAATCATGCCACCAGTACGAAGGCACATGGATACAATTACAGTAACCAGAACCATAACTATGATTCAAGAAGGACGTTCTCAGCGTTACGTGGGTTTGCAGTTGGGTTTTTCTCGAAGAGCTGTCCAAAATGTATGGAATCGCTTCCAAGAGACCGGCAGTGTTGCCAGGAGACCCGGTTCAGGTAGAGTTCGCGTAACAACGGCGCACGAGGATCGGTACGTCCAACTAAGTGCTCGTCGTGATCGTACAGTAACGGCCCGTAAGTTACAACACCACCTACGGCTGACGACGGGTACCCGTGTCAGTGATCAAACTATACGTAATTGATTGCACGAAGATCAGCAAATGTCAAGACGTCGAGTTGTTCGAATTCCTCTGACCAGGGTTCAACATGCAAACCGTTTAAGATTCTGCCGTCAGTATTTGAACTGGGGGGGGCAAGGTGCTTTTTACAGACGAGTGCAAAGTAAAAATTTTTAATGATGATCGGCGTGTTAGGGTGTGGAGACGACGCGGCGAGCGTTTTTCGGAGTCCTGCATCCACGAAGTTGACCGTTTCGGTGGTCCCAACGTAATGGTTTGGGGTGGGATTAGTTTACACGGTAAAACCGAGCTCACCATTTTAAATGCGGGTACCGTAACTGCAGAACGTTACATCGAAGACGTCATCAGGCCTCAAGTGATCCCATTTGCACAGCGAGTGGGGCCTGGATTCATCCTGATGCAAGACAATGCCCGTGCACACACAGCTCGATCGACCCAAACTGTCCTAGAAGGGTCTCATATTGAGGTATTACCATGGCAAGCTAACAGTCCGGATTTAAATCCAATCGAGCAATTGTGGGACCAATTGAAACGAAGGGTTAGAGAGAATGAGCAAGGGGTCTACAACCAACAGCAGCTGATTGACGCTTTAAAACGTGCCTGGGAGGAGATTCCAGATGAAAACGCGAGGAATTTGATCCAGAGTATGCATACGAGGCTTCAAGAGTGTATTGCTAAGAGAGGAGGACATACTCGTTACTAAAAAGAAGAAACAAAAGTGACAAGAACAGTATTTTGTCTTTTTTCCGGTGATTTCTTTTGTTCATGTTTTTCATTAAAAATGGCCAATTTCATTATGAACTTAAAAAAAACAGTTCATGATCATTATTTTAAACAATTGTTAGCCTATATTATAACCAATAACATTATTTTGTAGTTACATAAGTTAAACAATTTAATGTCTTTATTGTTTTCATGGTACAGCAAAAAATCTTAGTGGCCCTTATTTTGTTTTGAGTAGTATATAAAAATGAAACCCCATTTTCCTTGGTCACAGCATCACGCGTGAACGGGTAGACCGATTTTAATTCGGTTTTCACTAATGGAAAGAGGGATGAACGGGGAATGTTTTTATATATAAAAATTGCACCCCGGGCGAAGCCGAGGGCGGGTCGCTAGTTCCTAATATTCATAACTAATTACGTATAGGTAGTGCTATTTTTGTGAATTCATTTAGAGTAGACATTAAATAGATAAAATAGATAGATAGTCTTAAATAGCAAATAGTTAGAGCCGTTACGAGATATGCGAAACAAAATTTATAAAGATATATGGAAGATATGCTCGTTAAAAAGTTGATATTATAACTGTCACTGCCTATACTATAACTTGTAAAAATACAGAGACTTAGTTTTAAATGATATTCATTCTGTACTTATTTTTGTTATTTTTTTTTAACACAACATACATAAATGTTTTAAATTTCAATCTGGCACAACCCTGGGAGGATTCCCTCACACCAGGTTTTAAAAGCGCTATCACGGCTCTCAGCTTTTTGTCACCGTTTTCCCATTTTTCCCGCCAACCTATCACAGTTGAATGCTCCTCTCCAATCTAAAAATTATATTGAGTTGAAATGACATAGAACTTTCAACCATATCACTGAGTGCGTTTGATTGAAATTTAAATTGAGAGCAACTACTCTTCCGCCGTTTCATTCCAAATGTAGGCTTATGGCAATGCGGTTTTTCGTATAAAATGTAGCTACTGGTAAAATCAACTGAATTTAATATCGGATTTGGGTGTATTAATAAATTATTTGACATTAACACGTACGATAGTGTTGACAAGTAAAATTTAATTCGTATAAAATTTGTTTTTAATTTGTACCTATGCATATTCGTTAATTGGGCGGCCATTCTGTTGTCAGTAATCAACGTTCAGATCACTCGTGAAATAGTAGCCATTGACGACCCATTCACACTTTTGATGAGTCCAAAAAGCAGCCAAATAGCTGGGCATCCTAAATAGGGTGAAGCGATGCTTCACACCTGGACAGCTCCTCTCTTTGTACAAGGCACAAGTCCGATCTTGCATGGAGTATTGCTGTCACCTTTGGGATGGCTCAGCAAAATATCAACTTGCCGCACTCGACTCGGTGGGTCGCAGAGCTAGGAGGCTCATTGGAGACGTAGGAGGCTCATGCAGACGTACGGCTGGTTATCATCCTCACCTTGTCGAATACTCCCGATATATGGAATTGGAGTATTGCTATCCCAAAGGTGACAGCAATATAAAGTATTGCTGTCACCTTTGGGATGGCTCAGCAAAATATCAACTTGCCGCACTCGACTCGGTGGCTCCGGTACGCTAATAAGAACTAAGCTGCAGAGCCTGGCTTATAGACGCAAAATTGCCTCTCTGTGTGTATTCTATAAGATGTGCTTCGGAGAGTGTGCTCGGAAGCTGCATGAGATCATACCGCCTTCCCCTTTCTTCTATCGCAGATACAGACGTACGGCTGGTTACCATTCTCACCTTGTCGATATCCCTCTAAATCGGACCAAGCGTTTTGAAACATCTTTTATAATTCGCACTGCTAAGGATTGGAACTCCCTGTCGGCGTCTGTATTTCCGAGCTCATATAACCCAAATCTTTTCAAGGTTCGGGTGAATAGGCATCTTCTGGGTGAGCTCGCTCCATCGTCAGCCTCATCTTTCGTACATGGATAGATGCTGGCCAAGAGCAAACCCATCTTTAATAAAAAAAGTCAATTTGTCTACTGATTAAGATTCCTGGCAGAGCTAATTTTAGATATGAAATTTTCGTACTTGGTTTTGGTCTGGATCTGGCAAGTAGTGGCAGAACACGCTGCTTTCGTAGTTATTTGGGCAGGTCGTCTGGCGGCAGTAACCTCCCCCTTACAGAAGACTACCGTGAAATAACAAAATTATATGTGCTGTTGTGTTTCGGCGACTATATTTTATATCCTACAAAAATATGGATATATGTATCTATAGACGCGTTATATTAAACGGCATTATATAGATTTTCGAGAAGGAACTTATCGTATATAGTTGGTGACAGCGACTTCGTCCGCGTTGATAAATGAAAAATATAACACCTGAGAAAACATCTTTATCGCTGTGACGACGCTGGCGCCGATTTTTTTATGTTTTTCGAAGGGCTGGTCAACGTGCTTGGGCGTATGCCGCGGCGCACGTCGCTTGACAACCTCAGGGCGTCAGAAGGGGAAGTGTCTGACGCCCTGAAACACCCAATAAGGATGAGTGGTGGCTCACGGCACTCCAGTGGGCCGCCACATTTAAAGTGAGGCGAAGCCATCGCCCTAAGCTTCGAAGAGAAAGTAGCGGTGCGTGGGGATCCGAGGATAAGACCGCTGATGATAAAATTCCGGGGGGGGGGGGGGGGGGGGTAATATATTACAATAAAATTGGTCGATTTTTCTAAATGAGTTGACTCATATGGTTTTTTTTTATGATAAGAGCTCTGCCGATTTTAGTAGCATTTAATAACAAGGGTTAGGAAAGTAGGTTACCGTATAATTTTAATGTTTGATATTAATTAAAACTTGTTGTCTCTAGCCAACAAAAGAACACTTGATATTTTCTGTGTCAACAAAAACACAAAAAACATTTAAGATGGTCCATTACGCAAAAAAGTAGCAAAATTAAATATAGCAAAATACAAATTACACGTATTGTGTATGTGAGTACGTCTCACATAAAACCCAAAAGCAAAAGAAAATTATATTGAAGAATTTCAAACACAAACAATGTAATTCGTCATTTCACAATTCCATTGAAACCTATCGTTACGTAACAGCGAATCCCTCGATTAAATCCAGCAAATTTATTTCTCCACTCGTGTTCTATAGGTCTGTGCAAATTTATACCTTCTCGCGAGTTGGATAGAGGCGAAAATGCCATGTTTAACGGTTGTGTGAAGTGTAAATGTAGCTTAGTGCCTGGATACAAGGGTGTTAGTAATATTCGCCTTAAGTGTGGGGCGATAACGTCACAGGTCGGGACTATATTGGGCTTAGCGGTTACGAGAGGAGTCGCGCTTGACGCTTCGCTTCAGAGGGATGGGGCTTAGAATGCTATTGGCTTAAGAGATAGGGTTGCCACATTAAAGAATATTTATTATTATTCTTATTAGAAGCTTCAGAAGATAATTTGTTTTTTTTTTATGAGATGAATAAAGTATCTAAGTACCTACTACCGTAACTTACTGCTAGAGTCTCCGAAAGATTGTGGATATAATATCATAAGATATGGAAATTACATAAAAGTAATTATTTTATGGTGTCCATGGGTTACAATTTTGTAATAAGCATTACCGGATAGTTAGAGACCAATTTTTTTAATGTAAAGTTCTTCAGACGGGCTGACAGTCCACTTGATGGTAGGTGGCTATAGATAACACAAGTAACGCCACATTTGTTGCATGCTCCAAGTGCGCTGCTGACCATAATAGGATGAAGGATAAGGGATTAGGAAGGAATAGCGATTTTAAAAGTGCTATCGAAAGAAAATTTTGTTCTAAATAACCCGGGTCTGGACTAATAATTAAACCTGGATTTAAGAGCGCGTATAAAGAGAAATAGCTAATCCTAGAATTGAATTTTATCTAAGTTTGTAAAGTCCAAATAAGAAAATATTTATATTTAGAATAATACATTCTTTCTATATATAAAAATGAATCCCTTTTTCCATTGGTCACGGTATCACGCGTGAACGGGTAGACCGATTTTAATTCGGTTTTCGCTAATGGAAAGATGGATAAACGGGGAATGTTCTTATATATAAAAATTGTACGCCGGGCGAAGCCGGGGGCGGGTCGCTAGTTATAAATAAAAGTGAAATGTGGAAAAGATAATATTATACAATGAAATTTTCTCGATAGAAAAAAATCCCCAAATTACCTCTCATTTTTATCGTTTTTTGTTTTATTTTCAAAATGACGCATATTACAAACCTAAAAAATTATCAGTAATCTCACTTCACAGATTATCTTGGGCTTTGAGGATTAATTTTTCATTTGATATTATAGTTTACGAGTAATTAATATTTAATACTTTTGGCACTTATAACATTTCCGTCTCATGTCATGCATACTTCATTATGCATTGTTTTGCATGATCGAAACAATGTGCGCAAGAATATTTAGACATTTTTTTTTTAATAAGACTTGTTTGTGAGTAGATTATTAAAAGTGTGTTGTGTATTAGACTATTTATAAACTGTTTCATATTATTTTAACAACACTGTGTAAATATATGTAAACAATGGCTAATAAAAGGAACTTTGTTGTGTTGGTATCGTGTCCATTCAATAATGAGGCCACGCGGGTGAAATCTTATATATAAAAATGAATCCCCATTTCTCCTGGTCACGGCATCACGCGTGAACGGGTAGACCGATTTTAATTCGGTTTTCGCTAATGGAAAGAGGGATGCGCGGGGAATGTTTTAGGGTATATAAAAATTGCACGCCGGGCGAAGCCGGGGGCGGGCCGCTAGTTAGAAATATTTTTTGCTTTGTACGCCCCCTTAATTTCTGCATAACATCCAATAAAATGGATAGGACTATTCCTAAGACTGGCAGATTTTGTAATTAGGTACTTATAATTATTTATAAAGTAGGTAATCAATTGTTTTTTTTTTTGCTCTTGGCCAGCATCTATCCGTGTAGGAAAGATTAGGCCGACGATGGAGCGAGTTCACCCAGAAAATGCCTATTCACCCAAAACTAGAAAATATTTGGGTTGTATGAGTTCAGAAATACAGACGCCGGCAGGGAGTTCCAATCCTTAGCAGTGCGCATTATAAAAGAAGTTTTAAATCGCTTGGTACGAATTAGAAGGATTTCGACAAGGTGAGGATGGTAACCAGCCGTACGTCTGCATGGGCCTTCTACGTCTCCAATGAGCCTCCTAGCTCTGTGATCAACCGAGTCGAGTGCGGCAAGTTGGTATTTTGCTGAGCCATCCCAAAGGTGACAGTAATACTCAATGAAAGATCGGACTTGGGCCTTGTACAAAGAGAGGAGCTGTCCAGGGGTGAAGTATCGCTTCACCCTATTTAGGATTCCTAGCCTTTTGGCCGCTGTTGAATAATTGAAATCAAAATAAGTGCAAAAATTCTTTCGTTAAATTAGAATTGCTTAATTAAAACGTGAAAATAACGGCATGTCTAAAGGTAAGTGAAAGTATAGATTTATCTGCAGGAGGTTATTCAACGCATTTAAATCCTTAGGCTATATCTGCCAGTATACTTTGTTCTAATAACATACTCTTCGAGCGACTATTTAGTATGCAGCTTGAAGTCGAAACAAAAGAAAAATTGTGCAATATCGTCATTCAAAGCGAGGTATTAGTAGAAAAGCGTTATTTTCGTCTCCTAATTTGGCTTGTTAGAGTAAAATTAAAACTTAGATAAAAATACAGAGCATAATATAATAATAGTACTATTACCAAAGAGTAAATAATTGTACTAGCGTTCAGAAGTGGCACTCCTTTCACATTCAATGTGAGCGACTTTAGGCAATTATATCACGGTACACACGAAGTGACAGAGGCCTGATAATACTTTGAATGAAGTTTGAATGGACTATTTATATAAAAAAATATATTTTCCGAGAAAAAAAAGTAGGTAAGTACCTAAAATAGTGCCCAAAAAAAAATCTTTCGTGTCACAGTAACAACAATTATTATTTTCAACGACAACTACATTTGTTTTTGAGCTTATTAATTCACTTAAGTTCTGTATTAAAGTTTTAATCGGCTAATTTTAATTCCTCTTTCATATTTTACACAATATTTAAGAAAAGTCTTCCAATTTTAAATCTTTTCGGTTATCTCCGAGAAACTATAAAAAATTGTTCATTAGGTTGCGCTCATTTCGGTAAATATTGTGTTTGGTCTGACGTTAGTCCTTGTCTTAACACATTGTATGGCCTCTGCGCACCAATTTTGTGACTATTATTGGTTTGTGTTATAGATAACACAACGAATCGGAGGCGAAACAATGCACATCAATTCCAATGTAAATTTAAAAGACTGAATAAAAAATTACAAATAAAAATGCCAAATTAACTTCATTGTTACACTTTTTAACGACTTTAATATAAAAAGTCTTATTTTATATTAAAGTCGTCAGACAGGCTGACGGTTCACTTGGTGGTAGGTGGCTTTCGTCGCCTATAACACAAGCAACGCCGCAGTAATCATAGTAATCATATTAGCATTAAGGATAAGGGATTAGCAAGGGATAGAGAGATCGATACTCACTGAAACTTAGCACATATGCTCCTATCTCACTGTGATCTTCTGTAATGTGGTGGTTACTGCCGCCAAACTTGCTGCCCAAATGTCTGTGAAACGCAGTGTACCCTCTACTAAAATAATATTAAAACATATAAATATTAAGAGTGACAACCCTACGTCGTACAACTACGTAGGCAAGGCAACCTCTCCACGGAGTCATCAGATAAGGGCGGACGCTCAAGTTTAATTGAAATTTCCTCGCAAAGTTTCCGCCACCCCTGCTCCGGCGCCCTGTACGCTCTGATTGGTGCCCCCGACGAGAAAGACATTGTTCCACCAACTAGGGTTGCTACTTATTTATCTGTCTCTATATATTATATTATGTACCTACGTATACAACGATTCTCCGGAAGACGAATCTATTCAAGCAGCGCTTCTCTTTCGGTAGATTAACTAAATGTCTGTTTAATTTGAAACTGAATTATATTTATATGAAATTTTAAAGTTTAGAGATAGATCGTTTTTGTTAGTTCTGATTGCAGAACTACACATGTTTTTGATAGAATCCTTACGGTGCGTTTCTTCGCATAAAACCTTTAATGATAATGATATATACATTCGAGAATACTCTTTTTTTTAAGGCTGACGGCCCACCTGATGGTAGGTGGCTACCGTCCCCTAAAACACCAGCAACGGCAAAGCTGCTGCAAGTGCGCTGCCAACCGCAGTAGGATTAAGAAACAGGGATTAGGAGGGGGATATGGTAATGGGCTCTGGCATCCCCTCACTTACCGAAACACAACAGCTATAGCACATATCCTGTTTTTACGGTGGTCTTCTGTAAAGTTACTATCGTTAGACGGCTAGAATTATTATTTTACAAATATATTTCTTATAGATTAAATAAATATTTTAGATTAAAAAGATATTATAATTTATACCCTACCTACCTATTATGTAAAATATAATTTGTAAATGTTATGAAATAAATATTATTTGCACACTATACAGAGGCAGAATGTGTTTGTTTATGGTTTGTTTCATTAAGGCTTACAATTAATCTCAAATTTTACACAAAAATATACTACTCAAAACAAAATAAGGGCCACTAAGATTTTTTGTTGTACCATGAAAACAATAAAGACATTAAATTGTTTAACTTACGTAACTACAAAATAATGTTATTGGTTATAATATAGGCTAACAATTGTTTAAAATAATGATCATGAACTGTTTTTTTTAAGTTCATAATGAAATTGGCCATTTTGAATGAAAAACATGAACAAAAGAAATCACCGGAAAAAGACAAAATACTGTTCTTGTCACTTTTGTTTCTTCTTTTTAGTAACGAGTATGTCCTCCTCTCTTAGCAATACACTCCTGAAGCCTCGTATGCATACTCTGGATCAAATTCCTCACGTTTTCATCTGGAATCTCCTCCCAGGCACGTTTTAAAGCGTCAATCAGTTGCTGTTGGTTGTAGACCCCTTGCTCATTCTCTCTAACCCTTCGTTTCAATTGGTCCCACAATTGCTCGATTGGATTTAAATCCGGACTGTTAGCTGGCCATGGTAATACCTCAATATGAGACCCTTCTAGGACAGTTTGTGTCGATCGAGCTGTGTGTGCACGGGCATTGTCTTGCACCAGGATGAATCCAGGCCCCACTCGCTGTGCAAATGGGATCACTTGAGGCCTGATGACGTCTTCGATGTAACGTTTTGCAGTTACGGTACCCGCATTTAAAATGGTGAGCTCGGTTTTACCGTGTAAACTAATCCCACCCCAAACCATTACGTTGGGACCACCGAAACGGTCAACTTCGTGGATGCAGGACTCCGAAAAACGCTCGCCGCGTCGTCTCCACACCCTAACACGCCGATCATCATTAAAAAAAAATACTTTGCACTCGTCTGTAAAAAGCACCTTGCCCCACTGATTAATCCCCCAGTTCAAATACTGACGGCAGAATTTTAAACGGTTTGCACGTTGAACCCTAGTCAGAGGAATTCGAACAACTCGACGTCTTGACATTTGCTGGTCTTCGTGCAATCGATTACGTATAGTTTGATCACTGACACAGGTACCCGTTGTCAGCCGTAGGTGGTGTTGTAACTTACGGGCCGTTGCTGTACGATCACGACGAGCACTTAGTTGGACGTACCGATCTTCGTGCGCCGTTGTTACACGAACTCTACCTGAACCGGGTCTCCTGGCAACACTGCCGGTCTCTTGGAAGCGATTCCATACATTTTGGACAGCTCTTCGAGAAAAACTCAACTGCAAACCCACGTAACGCTGAGAACGTCCTTCTTGAATCATAGTTATGGCTCTGGTTGCTGTTTTTGTATCCATGTGCCTTCGTACTGGTGGCATGATTAACGCGAGATGTTAAATGAATCAATTAAAATTGAAAAAGTAAAACTTTTTTCCTAAAATAACCGAAACAAGTTAAGAAGACAATCGAAGAAAAACATAAGAATAACTTCCAATTATTTTTTTTCTATTTCAGAAACGCTCGCATTTGAGATTTTCAATGTATTCCCATTATAATGGCAAAAAAATTTGAATTCAAGTGTGCATTTTATTAAAAACTTAATATTTGATTAAAAACATTTCTTTTTTTGTACTTATATTATAACAAAAATTGTTTGAAGTTGTTCTTTCATTTTTATCTTTTATACTTTGCAATCTAAACTATAACATAAACTGAAAGAAAATCGAAGAGATAATAGCTTAATTGAGAACCTATCCACTAGCATCTCACCTAACAATGGAAGTAACATCTCACCGTATAGAGATCATACGTTACTCAAACTAAATTACATACGAAAATAATATTAGATTCCTATCAGATTAATTTTAAAGAAGACAATAAAAAGTAGAAGCCTACATCCGTCGGCCGACTTAAACACAGAAGTGGAACTAATTCAAAATGGCATCACATCAACCTTGCAAATCCATAACACCTGCTACATACAAACAATCGTTCACTCTCACGACTCTACGCCTTAGGAAATAAGGTTCAAATTTGCAGATAACTTCGACATTATAGAGCAAAATGTAATTTTGCAAGACCGATGACGACACAAAATTCCTAGACACGCGTGATGATTGCGAGTTACACATTGCTGGTTCTTGTAAATTCATCAAATGGAAGATTTTATTGATATCGGTAACGTGAATTATATAAATATTCTGTATAAGGGCCAGATTATGTTGCATATGCAGTACCTACTCTTATCGCCTCTGGGTGGTTAGGGTGCTTGCCTTAACCCTCTCTTCTAGGGTTCCCGGGTTCGATTTCCGGCTTTGAAAAATGAACTTTTCAAATTTTGCTCTGGTCTGGATCTGGAAAGTAGTGGTAGGGCACACTGCGTTTCGCAGTCATTTGGGCAGCCCGTCTGGCGGAAGTAACCACCCCCTTACAGAAGACCATCGTGAAATTACTGCACGTGTCCTGTTGTGTTTCGGTGAGTGAGTAAGGGATGCCAGAGTCCATTCCCCTATCCCCTCCTAATCCCTTATCCTTAATCCTACTGTAGTCGGCAGCGTACTTACAGCAGCTTTGGCGTTGCTTGTGTCATAGGCGACGGTAGTCACCTACCATCAAGTGGACCGTCAGTCTATTTTCCGATCTTAACATTTAAAAAAAAAAGCGTCCAATTGTTAAAACTGCTGACGATGCATTGCTCACATCAATGGTTATAACCTATCGATGTTTTCGACCCGTTTAAGAATGAATGTATCCTCTTTTTGTGTGTTCTATCGGCTGTACAATGGTGATATCAGAGTGTTCTTATGACGGTCCGCAAGCCAGCAACAGATTTTCATGACCAAGTTCCTCTCATGCGGTAACACGTAAAATGCTTTTGAGAGTTGTATCATGAAGCCTTGTGAATGTCATTGCCCGAGAGGAAATGATTGACGAAGTTTATACCTGGCTCGTGTATGTTGTAGCTCGTGTATATAGTATGTATGTTTGTCTGTATGTTCCTACATACATCTTCGAAACTACTTTTAATTGTACGATTTAAAACATTCTTTCACCAATAGTTAGAATGGAATATCAGGATGGACATAGACTATATATTCCACGCAGGCGAAGCCGCTGGCACCAGCTTTCAAAAAATAATATTCAACACCTGGCAAATGTATGACAGCAATAAAGATATCAGTCAAGCGCTATATCTTTTATTTTTCAACGCTTTACTTATATAGGACTATACTTATCTTATCTTAGTGGATATTTCTTTCTGCTAGAGTACCAGTATCACTTCGTCCATTGCTGAAATATTGTGATCACCACGTGAACTAAAGCTCTCTACCTATACCTACCACGTTAAGGAACTGTAGTACTTTTTTGATAGAGGCATTCTTCACATCTTCACAAGCCATTGTGTGGCTTCCTAGGATGTGACTGCGCTTGTGCATCAGGGGGCCACACTCGCACAGGATATGCATTGTTGTTTCCTCTGCCTCATAGCAGAAGCGACACTCTCCCGTACTAGTGAGCCCCATTACTTTAAGGTGCTTATTGAGGCGGCAGTGTCCCGTTAATGCCCTCAGGACTATAGATATTTATTATTGTAAGTTTGTTGCATAATAAATCAGGCCGTATTAATGCAATATGCATTTTTATGACAAACATTATCGCATACGCAATGTGAAAGTATACGCCATTCAGTTTCATTGGTAACCTCGTTATAAATGCAGAAATTGGTAAAATTAGTTCCAAATGTACGCAATACTGTCTGATTTGAGATACCATTGAAAGCTTCATGCGAAATTCCATTTCGTCCATTCGTATGCGACAGATACTGTAAGCTGCGTATTATTCATTTTATTCCAACTTCGAGAAAGTGGAATTTCTCGAAGTTAATAACGATTAACGTCGAATCCAGCTCGGATGGGCAGCGTTCGGGATGCTCCGAGACATCTTTTCGTCCAAAATTCCTCAGTTTTTTTTATGTTAAGATCGGCAGACAGGCTGACGGTTCACTTGATGATAGGTGGCTACCGTCGCCTATAACACAAGCAACGCCACAACTATTGCAAGTGCGCTGAAAACTAAAGTAGGATTAGGATAAGGGATTAGGAGAGGATAGGGAATTGGGCTCTGGCATCCCTTACTCACTCACCGAAACACAACAGTACACGTGCTGTTATTTCACGGTGATTTTTCTGTAAGGGGATGGTTACTGCCGCCAGACGGGCTGCCCAAATGACTGCGAAACGCAATGTGCCCCTGCCACTACTTTCCAAATCCAGACCAGAGCCAAATTTGAAAGGTTCCTTTTTTAAAGTTGACCCTGCCGGAAATCGAATCCGGGAATCCTAGAACAGAGCGTTAAGGCAAGCACCTTAATCACTCATCCAACGGGCTCGTCATAAATGTTTCGATCAATATGTCTTGCCAGTGATGATATATGGTGCTGAACCGTGGTCTCTGACCATGGGTCTCGTAAGAAAACTCTACATCGCTCAACGAGTTATTGGAGAGCTCGAATTAGGATGGGGTTACACTGCAAGATCGAATTAGGATTGAGGAGGTCCGTAGACGAACGAAAGTTATCGACATAACCCGGCGGTTTAGTAAGTTTAAGTGGCAGTGGGCACATGGGCAGAACACTAGTAAGGAAAGTCGACGACCGCCGGGACCGGAATGTTTTCGAATGGAGGCCATGGACCGGAATCGCAGCGTAGGACGCCCCTGATAAGGGCCGCTGGCCGAAGGTGGATCCAGGCTGCTTCAGATCGAATTTAGGAAAATTAAAGGAGAGGCCTTTGCCTAGCAATGGATGTCCTACGGCTGAGATAACGATGATGATTTTATATGCAAACATTCAGTAAACTTATGTTTTCATGTAAAAACTAATTAAATTCTAAAATGAAGTCATATATTATCGCAAATAGAATCTACACAAAAAATTGCATGAGACAACAATTAACAAAACAGAAAAAAAATAACATAAATAATTGTTCACAATAATTATTGTGTAAGAAAATTAAAGAAATGACCTACGAAGTCGAGCGACAACCGTCAAACTATTTTAGATAGTTAACAATTAGCTTATTTTGAAATTTTATTGCTTACGACATCGAACACAAATAGACTTGACTATTTGTCTCTAGTATTTTACACTTTTTCCACAAACAGATGTCCTTTAGCCTGTCAAAGTTACCTAGATTAGGATTTTATAAGCAAATAGCCGAGCCCGGCGTGTGCGTGGGTCGCGTTCTACTGGCACTGCGCACGGTAGTATTTATAATATATTCGTTTTTATTTTTCTAAATTAAAGTAGCCTAAGTTACCCTCATAACATCAGCTATCTGTCAGTGGAAGTTCCCTCTAAATTAGATTAGCATACATACAGGTACACAGACAGACAAAAAATTTAAAAAATCGTGCAAACAGGCAGTTCAATTTTATTTATTATTATTATATTTATTTATATTATTAACTTTTCAAAAATTGCGTTAAAAATATTTAAGTAATAAATTTCACAGATTCATACATTGGTCAGATTATACCAGTTTGATAGTGTTTTGAGACAGAAAAAATGTACCTGAAAAGAAAAAAAAATGTTAAGAAAATCTTATCACAAGAACTTTAGAGGATAGCAACAATATTTGAAGGATGAAATACACATCCTATTATTATTTACAAAAAAATATTTATTTTTTTAATTTAATTTTTTTATTATACTATAATGCATTATAGTTATACATAATGATATATAGTGTTAAGTAATCTGTGTAGCTTCTTGAGATGTTGGTCGAGGCTCTTCGCTATAAGACCGTTCGCCGAGACAACTATCGGGACGATAATTATCGAATCGACATCCCACATTGCGGTCACCTCGTGAGCCAAGTTTACGAAGTTGGTAAGCTATTCTTTTTCGGCTTTTACGAGGTTTTCGTCACGCGGGACAGCGATGTCAACAAGTATCGTCCGCTCATTATTATTATTAATAATAATAAGCATTATTGTTATTTCTTTCGACAATCTATGTTGAAAATTATAAAACAGCGGAATTTATACATTTTCGCTTTCACAAATATTTTCCAGTTTATGCAAAACCTAGGCTCAAAGTTATTTAATGTTAGTATAGATGAGCCAAATTGAGACGTAAGTCCCTTCACTTAAAAGTAATTTTCAATATAGCAAATGGCATACCTAAAGAAAGTATACCTATAACCATGTACGCCGGTATTACGAACAACTCGATAACTATTATTTCTTACGTATAAACTAATGAACAATTATTTAATCTAATTAGTGGACGTAATCCATGCTCTTATAAAGGCGGTTTGCGTGTATATAACACTTCTCAGTAAAGCACAATAATTGGTTACACATTATTTTCATTATCGAGGTAACATAAGGTTCGAGTTTACTGATCATTTACTGATTGCTCTCAAACGGTGAAGGAATACATCGTGAGAAAACCTGCATTATACGCCAAAGAAGAAATTCTAAGGCGCATGTGAAGTCCACCAACTCGCAATCGGCTAGCGTGGTGGACCTATAGCTTGGGTTGCCATACTTCCCGTATATACGGGACTGTCACTGTATTTGTCCAGTATTAGCCCATATGGCTATATACATAGCTTGCTGAGAGGGTAGTAGGCCTGTGCCCCTGCAGTGGGGACATATGATATGATATTTAATAAATAAAAAACAACTACAATCTGTATATTTTCAATTCATTTAAGCATTATTGAAACTTTTATTGACTAGTTTTTAACCACGACTTCGCCCGAGTCTTGTAAAAAAAAAATCAACACCTGTTAAAATTACATGATCAATAATAATTTTATAGGTAAACAAATTAATTATGGGTCTTCGTTAAATCAGAACACTTATTATTCACGCTATTTACATGGTTTACATGAAACAAAACTAATTAGACTTCTTCAAAAATAAAATTGTAGGTATAGAGAATTTTTTTTACATTTTATAACATTTTGTTTACTGTTGCCATTTTGTTGAATAAATGTTGACGACAGTGGCGCCAACATTTTATACAACAAAAATATTTTTTTCTACAAACAAACTTACTTTCACATTTTCATAAAATATTTTAATAATAATAACGGCACAATATAATAATACTTTTAGGGTTTACCTTTTTAGGTTTTTGGAATTTACCCTCTGTATGGACATTATACGAGGAGTTAATACAAACTTTAACTAAAAGGGAGTTTCGTTATCTGTCACTTTGACAACTGTGTGACAACTGACACATGAATAGTAAATATGTTCCCTAATTCTATTGTAGTAGGTATAACAAGCAACACCAGAGGGTTTCTCTGGGCTTATAAAAACAAACGTAATCCGCGTTGAGGTAGCACGTTATAACCTGCTGGTGCAGCGACATCTGTCGTCGAAAAATGAACTATTTGAACTTATAAAACGTAGTTATAACTGTGGATATCGAACGTAACTAACATAACGTTTGTTGGAACACGTGACATCTGAGTATGCAGAATGTAACTAAATAATATAAAAAAAATATATTATTTAAGCTACAGATGCTACAAGTGCGCTGCCGACTACATCAGTTAGGATTAAGGATGAGGGATTGGGAAGGGATAGGGAAAAGGGTTTTGGCATCCCTTACTCACTCACCGAAACACAACAACACACGTGCTGTTATTTCATGGTGGTCTTCTGTGAGGGGTTTGTTACCGCCGCCAGACGGGCTGCCCAAATGACTGCGAAACGCAGTGTGCTCTGCATTACTTTCCAGATGAAAAGTTTATTCCCAAAATTTGACCCTGCCGGGAATCGAACTCGGGCAAACACCTTAACTACTCATCCAACGGGCTCGTCAAAGTGATGTACAATAGAACAATGTTATGGTTTGAAGTTTACAAGTATAAAGGGAAAATGTTTAAATTTTTTTCTTTTGAAAATGAAAGGAATTCATGACGGCTTATTACGGCACAGAAATCATCATTAAAACAAAATAGGCTCGCGATGGATTTTTTGCACCACTTCGTCCACCTAATTGCTTTCACATAACTCTGCTTATGTAAGCGCCTATTACCTACTTACTTATCCGACTTATGCGTATCATATCAAATCAACATCTTTCAATGCACACGGTCTTTAATAATGCCTACATAATATCCGCCTGAGGTTTTTCAATTTTATTTTTAAACTTAATCTAGTTTGCGTTTCTGGTTCTGTTTTTTTAGGTGATCACTTAGAGACGTTCTTGTAATGTGATGGTTGATTAGACAGTAAATTAGTAAAGTGATTTGCTCTTTTGTTCCCTTGTGTATTTGTATGTCCTCTCTGTAAAAAATTTGTTTACCACTTTGTGGAAAATGTTGTTGATTGCACTATTATTTAAGTTTATGCAAGTCTAGTCTAATATACATGGTGTAATTGTTTGTTTTCCCTAATAAAATAAAATAAATAGATAAAATAAAATGATTTGCTCTTTTGTTTTACGTGGTTGGAGGTAAAACTCGTGTCGATTAGTTTTAATATTTATAAATAAGTTTTGTTTCTATACGAGTACATGTATTATATGTTTATTTTGAACTAGCTGAGCCCGCAACTTCGTAAGCGTGGTATTCGGTATAACGCATAGCTTCTTTGTTTGTAAACCGATAGGAATGAAACAAACACTAAATGTTAAGGGAAGCTTCCTGCAATAAACCAGTGAAAACCGCATTCAAATCGGTTAAGCCATTTCTGAGATTAGCGTGCACAAACGCACAAACAAAAATTTTAAAAACTATATTTTTGTCCTCGGTAACATAAGTACAACGTATACAAGTTGTTTTTTTTTTTAAATCTTTAATGTCAGACACGGCTCGTTTACGATTTTATTATATGTAGTACCTATTTTAAGTACAGATATAGAAGATTTCTCAACGCTGACGAATTCGCGGGCATCATCTAGTAATAAAATAAAAAATCACAAGCAATCCATATGAGCAAATAAAACAACTATAAATTGACTTGAAACTCTTTAGAGTGTTAAATGTCCAAATATTCGATAAGGCTATTGAATTCATTATATTAGTTGCACATTCGAACTATTGTGGAACATCAAGCAAGTTTCGCTGACTGACCATTAAAAGTGTTTGTTTCAAACATATTTAATGAATAAATTACTATTTAACGATTCTATTTTTTAATATGTACTGCCGATCGTCCCTGGCTTATGCAATTTTCTTCTGCAATCTTCCTCGTTCATCAATCTTTCTATTAGTGAAGACCGTACTAAAATCTGTTGGGTTGCTTAGAAGACCGACTTTTTTTTTGGGAGACCGACTTTTTTTTTATCTTTAAACGATATGGGAAGAGATGGGAGAGCGTTAAACGAGATGGGGGAAGCATGAGTAGCCTATGTTACTCGCTGATAATGTTTTTTTTTACTAAATCGGCAGACAGGCTGTCGGTCCACTTGATGGTAGGTGGTCACCGTCGCCTATAACACAAGCAATGCCACAGGTGCTGCAAGTGGTTTGGGGTTAAGAGGGGATAGAGAAATGGGCTCTATAGCTTTCTATAGGTGAAAGAATTTTTAAAATCGCTCCGGGTAGTCTTTGAGTTTATTCATTACAAACGTACAAAATTACATATATACCCTTGGCCAAAAGTATTAGGCACCCTAAAATTTACTTAAAATAAAGAAAACAAACAACGCCTGGTTTCTAAATTGATTTATTATTATTAAAAGATGGAAAAATGAATTGAGTAAACTTAAAATCTAGTCGGTCCACCCTTTGATTTAATGACTGCATTGATTCTAGCTGGCATGCTGCGTACAAGCTTACAGCAGGCCTCCCTTGTTATGGCATGCCATTCTTGCACCAACGCATTTTTTAAAGCCGTTTTCGATGTTATGCTATGCTCTTTAATCCTCCGCTTCAAAATGCTCCAAAGATGTTCGATTGGATTTAGATCTGGGGACTGCGCAGGCCAATCCAACAAGGTTTTCAGTAAATAATATGGTTTTCATATGGTTTTCAGTAAACCAGCGCATCGTTGTCGCTGATTTATGACAAGGTGCATTGTCTTGTTGAAATATGACTTCGCCTAGGTTGGTTTCGCCGAAAATACTCGTTAGCGAAGGCACAAGTGCAGTTTCAAGGACTTCTATGTACTTTTCGCTGTTCATACGACCTTCGCAAATAAACATTTCGCCAACTCTATCAGCAGTCATGCAGCCCCAGATCATTATGCTGCCTCCTCCGTGCTTGACCGTGGGTACGACGCAATCTGGATGGTATTCTTCGCCCACACGCCGCCTCACGAAGGTCACACCTGGTGTTCCAAATACCTACAAAAGAAACAGAAAAAAGCCTTTTTTAAGATGGCTATAACTTTTATGGTTTAAGTGAATTCAATAAGTGATCATACTAATTAATTAAAAAAACAGTAAAATTGACTCACCTCAAAGTTAGATTCGTCAGACCACACCACATTTGACCAATCTTCCTCTGTAAAATGTTGATGCCGTAGAGCCCACTCTAGCCGTTTTCTTTTATTGGCTTCTGATAGCCACGGCTTCTTCCTGGCTTTGCATCCCTTAAGACCCACTTCTCCAAGTCTTCTTCTGACTGTTCGAGCACTTATTGGCTTTCCAGCCTCTTGGGACAAGGAAGCAGCAAGCTCTGAAGAAGTTTTCTTCCGATCTTTCGTGGATTCGCGTATGATTTTTCTATCCTCGCGCTTTGTAGTCACTCGTTTTCGGCCTGTTCTTGGTTTATTAGCGTAAGTGCCAGTCTGAACAAATCGTTTAATGGCAGATTGGACGGCGCAACGTGAACATTTCAACAATTTAGCAATTTCTTTTTGCGATCTTCCTTGTTCATGAAAAAGTTGTATTTTCACACGATTTTCCAAACTAATTTCCCTTCGTTTTGGCATTTTTGAATAAATTAGACGTCACTTTGACAACTTAACCAAAAATAATCCTAGTTTACTCGTTAGAGTCCTGAACACAAGTGACCAAACGTTGACTGATATGACCACACAAACACAAAATTCTTTGTTTTCGGGTGCCAGATGTTTTATGACCTTAACAATAAGCGGCTTACTATTCTAGGAAAAGTTTTATGACTCTGGCATGTCATCTAAGATAAGTTTTTATTCATTGTTCAATAAGTAAACATGCAATGTGATATTTTATGGGGTGCCTAATACTTTTGGCCAAGGCTGAAGATAAAAGATTTGTATATACAAATCTTTTATCTTCACAAAATATTGCATCCGTGCGAGCCGACAGCGTTTGAATATTTAAAAAAAATCGTATCAATAAACCTTGAAGAGTATTGCTAAAATGCATTTCTTATGCCAATCTTTTGTTAGGAGCGAGTTCGATGTATCGCCTTGACCTTTCGCTGAGCTTAGTCGCTGCAAATGCAAAGGCCATTTCATCCTGTTTCTATTACAGAACATTTGCATGCGTGTCGTTATTGGTCGGGAGTTAATTAGAAGGAATGATCTCTTTCGGACGTCATGGAAACAACAGCACATATTGATGTCAAGGATGTTGCAGAAGTTGCCATGCGGCAGTGACCTGGATGCTAAATTATCATAAAAATTTTACAAGCGTTGCAAAAGAACGAAATTGCGTTAATGGTGAGTTTTAAATGCGTTCAGCAATAAAGGTATTTTTAATTGTAATTTTTACAATATTAATACTTATTGTGAAAGTATCCACAAACTTAATCTATACTAATATTACAAAAAGGTAAAGTTTGTATGTTTGTTTGTTTGTATTTTGTGTGTATCTTTGGAGGTAATCTTTGAAATTAATTATCCGGTTTAAACAAATTCTAACCATAGTTAGAATAGGATTTCGGTATGGACAAGCCACGCGGCTTCAGATATCTAAAAATAAAGATTCAAAGCCTGGCAAACGCATAACAGCAATAAAGATGGCAGGCGTTATATAGCTTTACACATTTCGTATCTTTTATTTATATCTTTTATACTTTTATATTTTTTATTTTTCAACGAGGACGAAGTTTTTCTTCGTTTTTTTTTTTCTTTTTCTAGGGATATCCGTTATCCTTCCAACTTTGCGGTTACGCGGATTTAATACTGCGTTTTAAGTGTTTGTATACTATGTCGTATGCCCACGTATGCCGCCATTTATATGTCGCAGTCATCCGGTTGAATCTGCTATTTGATTGAATGACTAGCGCGTTCATTGAATGACGACATTTAATTGAATGACTAAAGGACAACTCGTCAAGTCGTTGAATGTAACGTTTAACGTCTTGACTGAACGTCATTTAGCGAAGTCGTTGAAAGGGATATAGCCGACTTTGTAATGTTTGGTTAAGGTGCCCATGAGTTCGCAACTAACCTTACTTTAAATAAAAATAAATGAATTATAAAATGTTTCGTTAAATCAAATTGTAATATTTGATTAGCTTGAAATTTGGGACAATTAAAAAATTACTGATTTATAAACTGCTGAGTTTAAAATAATAAAAGATTGTAGCATGATTTCCAAAGCTTTACTTAATCTCATATTTTTGCTTAGTATAAAAAAGTAAAAAACCTAGAAAAAATTATCATATTATTTCAAAAGTAATTTATTAAAATATGCGCTATCAACACAGTGCTACTGTGCGAGCTGTTTGATGCCATATTTGTTTTGGTGACTACTAGCGCCGCAGTGGGAAAAAAATGAACTAAATTTGAATTACCTGACTGATTTCATGTCCGCTATGTTCAAAGGGCTATGTTACAATCCGCTAACTAGTTGGACGTTTAGTGACGCTTGTTCAATCAACGTTCGGCCTAGTCATTCAATTAAATGTCGTCATTCAATTAACGCGCTAGTCATTCAATCAAATAGCAGATTTAACCAGATGACTGCGACATATAAATGGCGGCATACGTAGGCTAACTAACACATGAAGGAGAACAACCAGGGAGCAGGCAACTTTTACTTTACCGCACTTTAACACCCCTCGAGATCGGTGTGGTTCTTAGTCGATGGGGGACTTTGGGCGAGACGCGTCTGGCCCTTACAAAGAAAAACTCAACTAATTATGAGGCTTAATTATGAGGGACGGGCTAACCCTAGAGGGCCACATGCAACAGCGACGGCGTCGGCCGCGGCAGGCACAAGAGTCCCTCACAGGCGCTGTATTCTGGTCGCGCCTCGGAGGTGAGAAGCGGCGTGGCGGTTTTCCCTCTTCTTTCTCGGTGTCGGAGCAGCAGCGCGTCGTGGTCATCACCACCAACCGCTGCGTTTGCTGCTGTGATAGGGTCATCGTGGTCCAACAGGATATGTCGAGGTCTTCTTCTGAAACGAGAAAGAGTACTGTTAGTGTCAGGAGTATAAATCAGAGAACTAACCAGTAGCGGGTTGGGGTGGCGAGGGAGTTTATCGTAGTACTTCAAGGTAAAGTCCTTGATTCCTGCAGGTAATTGAGCAGGTAAATTATGCTCGCTGAGGACAACAGACTAACAGGTAACAGAAAAGGGGATAGGAGTCTCTTACTTACTTATCTAAACAGAACAACACACGAACTAGTATTTGCCTAGTTTTGACTGCGGAACTAAGTGTTATCCTATCACTTTTTACCGTAAGTGACTGTGCTTAAATATAATGAAAGAAAATGTAAAAAAGTCGTAAAAAGTGAAATTTCGCTGTGGCAGGGCATACTGTGTTTTGGCAGTCTGTCTGGGGGCGGTAATCACACCCTTACAGAAGACCACCGTGAAATAACAGCATGTGTGCTGTTGTGTTTCGTTGAGTGAGTAAGGGATACTAGGACCCAAGGTTGGGTTCGGACGTAGATCCTGCATCATCGAACTTTGGTAGTATTAAATATTCTTCACGCCATGCTGCTATATCAATGGAGATGGACAGGAATACCGATGGGAGCTCGTTCACATTACTCCGGTCCGGGCGTACTGCCGACGCTTCGCACTGATAAAAGGACAGGTAAAAATGCCGAGTTCGGCATTGTGTCAACAGCTTCATATAGTCACTGGATAGTCACTGGATTTTCCATCAGTTTTCCGGTAAATCTGTCGGTCCGGCATAGTGGTAAACTAGCCTTATCCAAACCGGCCATAAGCCCTTGTCCTTTATCCTACAAAGTTCGGCGGTGCTTGTGTTAATAGGCCATTCTAGCCATTTATCATCAACTGGATCGTCAGCCTGCTGACCTTTATAAAAAAAAGGAAAGAAAATTAGGAAAGAAAAAGAAATCCTTCCCCTTGTTTCGAACTATTCCTATGGTAAATTTTGTTTGACCGTTGGATTACTCTAGCATTCGGATTACTTTAACACTGTCTACAAAAATAAGCGAAACAAGGTTTTGTGGTAGGGACATTTTAAACGATCGCTAAACAATGTTTAAATAGTTGTACATACATTGAGCACGTTTTTAACAGTGCTTATTTAATCTTTTGTAGTAAGACGGTTAATCTTTCATCATATTATTTAATAGACAAGAAAGGAACTGGAAGTGAAAGAACAAATCGAATAAGCAATACATTTTTTAAAGAGAACAGAAAAATTATAATTGATAAATAGAACTAGTTTTTTTATCTGACTGTACCGAATGATCTAAAAACGCGGTGAACGGCGTTGGCAGGCGTCAGGGAGGCATACATTTGAAGACTTTTACTGATACAATAACTGGTACAAATGCGCACGCGACCCTACTTACTATCAATGTCCGTATGGGTTAGAGCATAGTGAGTAACGAAACGCGATAAGCGATTTCTCAGTTTTTATTAGTGAGTTCCTCAAAAACTAATCTTTAAAACTCTAAGCTCTCGAGTCGGATTTCTCTAAAGCTAAAGTTTCATACATTGAGAGTTTCATATATTCATTTGAGAGAAGTGGTTGTACAGTAGTATGTTCTTTTTCTTTAATGCAATGGTCTGCAAGATGTTAAGCTCATTAAAAGTCTATTAAAGGTCATTAAAGGTCTACAAGGTCTCATTAAAATTTAGGAGTCTCGATAAATTAATATTATTAAATCATATTAATAATTAATAAATAAAAAAAAAAATCAAAATTTGTATTTGATATAAAAACGGTTTTATATCAAATACATCTGTTTTTGGCAAATGTAAAAATACTGATTTTGTTGATTTACAGATCGAATACTCTTGCTTTGAGGATTACCTATAATTGCATTATTTAGGTTATTATAAATTTTTTCGGTAATTTGGTTAAAATGTCAAATTTCTGACGTAACGGGTAGGATTACTGACAAGAAATATCATAATTAATCTTAGAACTCAGTACGCTTTTGGCGATTAATAATTATTTTCCACAAGTAAATGTAAGATTGTAACTGATTATAAAATACTTATCAAAACGACAAAAACTATAGACGGAACACACCCTTAAGTGAGGCAGGTAATAAGAAAACGATTCTGCAATAGAATGACAGCCGCACGACAGTCTGATGCTTTATTTATAATAATTGGGGTAAAAGTTGTTAGTGGGCAACATTTTTATCTGCACAGACAAACGCATGGCCACTCACCACGCACATAATATCTTCAGCGAACCGACTTCATATTTTATTTTGTTCTATAGTTCTTGTCGGTCTGAGACTTATACTTGCTCGCTCCGCTTACCGCTGGCGCTCGTCAAAGTGCTCTGATCTCAGTAATTATGTAAGTCAGGATCGTAGTAGTGTTTTTATTTCCATTTGCTATGCGGTCACCTGCAACACATACGTGATACTAATAATACGCTTTTGGCTTTAAAAATTTCTCTTGTCTAACTGATCCACTACGTTTTAAAACTACCTAATCTAAAATATTTAATACCTAATAGTTCAATATTTGCTAAAGACAAATTTCTAGAATTATTTGTTACTAGTTGGTGCCCGCGGCTTCGCCTGCGTTGAAAATGCTCAACTGCGTTGAGCAATGTAATTATGATCCTTCGAGAACAGTAGTTTTTTTTAATGAAAGGTACCCTATGTAGGTATTTCCTGCATCTCTGACAACGTGTACCTATGCAAAATTTCATGATGATCGGTTCAGCGGTTTAGGCGTGAAAAGGTAACAGACAGACAGACAGAGTTACTTTCACAGTTTATAATATTAGTATGGATTAGTTAGTGTAGAGTAATAAATGTGTACCGAAGCTTTATTTCACCATAGATAACACAGGTCAACAAATGAACAAAAATTTTTTGGTGCCGAGATCTCCTTAGGGGTTTTTTGTATTAGGTATGCATTGGCAACACTAAAAATATTTTTTACTTTTTTTCCTACGTGTAGTTTTGTGTCTACCCTCGGTTTTTTAAATTTGCTGTAATTAGTACTTTCGGGAACACAGTTTCAAGTCTTATTAGTACCTTTCTATAAATAAATCGATTTTGATATCATGTCTTCATCGCGAAGAAGTTGTCTCAATGACCCAAATGTATTTTGTTACATTTTTGGAGAATACACAATCAAAGAGTTCAGGAAACCTATAACAGATTTTATAAAGAGTGCTTATTTTTCGTACTTTAAGTTGCAAATTGTAGACGAAAAGAAGACATGGATACCTCAAATTGTTTGCAAAATGTGCTAAGAACACTTGAGACAGTGGGTCAGTGGTAGAAGAAGCCGTATGAGTTTCGGGGTGCCTATGCAATGGAGAGAACAAAAAAATCACTTTGATGATTGTTACTTCTGCTGTGTCAATTTGCGTGGCGTTAATGTTAAAAAAATGATTTATCCAGACTTACAATCGGCTAAAAGACCTTTACCACATTCGAAGGAAGTACCTGTTCCAATATTCTATTCTAACCGTGAACCATCATTCGAAGAAACCTATAGTGAAGTGTCTAGTGTATATATCGAAGAAATAGCGTCTACAGAGCCAAAACCTTTTACCCAAGTAGAATTAAACGATATAATCAGGGATCTTGAACTACCTAAAGAATCTGCAGAGGTATTAGCTTCTAAATTAAAAGAAAAAAACTTGTTGGCATCAGGTACAAAAGTGACTTTCTATCGTACAAGAGAGCAAGACTTGCTACCACAAGTCACAAGTCAAGTAACTACTCTGAAATTGTTAACAACATGCTGGAGAATTTCAAAAACTTAGGATGTAACATGTCCATCAAAGTGCATTATTTCCGCAGTCACCTTGACCAGTTTCCAAAGAATCTTGGTTCATATAGCGAAGAACAAGGGGAGCGGTTTCACCAGGACCTAAAAACTATGGAGGAGAGGTACCAAGGCCGATGGGATCAGCATATGATGGCTGGACTACTGCTGGGGGATGCAACGTGATTGTCCTACTACACGGCATCTACGAAAATAGCGTAAAAGAAAGTTTTTATGTACATAAGAATTTAATAAATGTTGTTTTTGATGTAATTTTTTTTTCTGTTCAATTAAAAATCTGGAAAACTACACGTAGAAAATCAATATTTTTGCTAAAAATGTCATTAGTATAGGGTCCTAAATTAAAAAAATATTGCAGCTTCTTGGCACCAAAACCACTGTTGACCAGTGTAATTATTGTTTCTTTTTCAGTTTCAGAAAATTCTGCGTTCCGTGAGACTTTACATTATATTAGTAACATCTATATCTATACATATTACAAAACTAGAGACCCGTCTCCGGCTTCCCACGGATGCAATTTTTTATACAAATGATATACACAAACCTTTCTCGTTTATCACTCTTTCGATTAGTGAAAACCGTATCAAAATCTGTTGAGTGGTTTAGAAGAAGTTAGCTAAGAAACAGACCGAGGCGTCCAGCGAATTTATTTTATAACTAGCCGATGCCCGCGACTTCTTTCTTTCCTACATAATTCTATATATATAAAAATGAATCCCTATTTCCCTTGGTCACGGCATCACGCGTGAACGAGTAGACCGATTTTAATTCGGTTTTCAGTAATGGAAAGAGGGATAAACGGGGAATGTTCATATATACTTATAAAAATTGCGTATTATATATGAGCAGTGTCCAGTACCGCGCGCCCCATGCGCACGCCGCGCCGCCGCCGTATGGGCCGCAGTGAAGCGTGGCCGAGTTCAGCTAGTTTTCTATACAATTAATCTTATAAACTAAAGGAAAAATCAAATGTGTAAGTAACTAATAGACTTTTTACTTTTAGCATTTTTATACCCGTCGTAACTTCTAAACAAAATGTCCGATTCGTATAATTTAAAAAGGGATTTAAATGTACATAATTAACCCTGATTATGAAACTATTTAGTCGGATCTGTTCACACCGGAACGCGAGGCGGCGTGCACTTTTCAAGATAGCATTAGAATATAAAACTTATTTACTTACTACAAAAAAAGCCACTTTCGCGGTTAAACGATATTGGGTTTATAGTATAAGATCCCACCGTAAAATTCAGCTTCTATTATGTTATTTGATCGAAATGTGATTTAAATAAAAGGTTACATGTGGGGTGATTATTTTTGATAGCTTTTTTTTAACAATTGCACTAATTTGTTTGGAAACTATTTGAAGTGCCATAGAAAAGAGACCGATCTAAAAAACTTATTGGTCCACCTTGATCACTTTGGGAACTAACGGTCTCAAGCGTAAGAAACGACCCCGTTAAATGGGGTTTTAGTTTGTTATTTAAATCATTTATCACATAAAAGTGCTGCTCTTTCACCCTTGAATACCTTTATATAAATACTAGCTGGTATCCGCGACTTGGTCTGCATTGAAAAATGAATACAATACTTAAACAACGACTGTTTTTTTATATTTTCAGACGATCCTCCGGAAACCTAACATTTTTTCAGCATAAGAAGTATAATTTTAATCCAGGTAATAAACTATCTGTATGCCAAATTTCATCCAAATCCGTCCAGTAGTTTTTACGTGAAAGAGTAACAAACATACTTACATCCATACATCCTCACAAACTTTCGCATTTATAATATTAGTAGGATGGTGGATGCCAGATGCCAGATACCTTACACAAACATACATATTGCAGGATTTTTGCACGCCTCGATATTGCTTATTGCCAATTATTGCTTATTACTCAATATTGCCAGGCAATGGAACTATTCCAAAAAATTACAAAAATATTATCATAATACTTATGACATAAATCAGAAAATTAGCATTTAGATTACTTAGTTATTTAGATTTATATACTTAGATGACTTCGATTACTTAAATTATTGCATGACATGCTAGCTTAGAGTAAGGTTACATGTTTTAAATGTGACAAATAAATGAATTGATGTATTTTATTATAAAATTCTTTGAAATCGTAATAGCAACAGTCTAATAACAGTTCTGTTGAAGTACTTTAACATTTAGGATCCGGAAATTCCTTTGTATTATTCTGTAGTTTATTGCACCATTTATTTATTTTCTATTACGTAGTCCTAAACCATTTGCCTAGATATAATGGACCCTATTTCGCTATTTTTGTCATAATAATTTGTATATAATATTATAAATACAGTCTTTATATACAAACATAAATGGAATCTTTATGTACCTTTTAAACAACGCTTAAATTACGATTTCACTGTTTGATCAGCCTGTTTGAAACTTTTTATTATTATTAAAATAATTTTATACCTCTAGGGTATAAAATTATTTTAATAATAATAAAAAGTTTACTTCTAAACTTTAAAACCTATATTTGCCTTTTTGACAAACTATTACAATACTTGTGTAAGTTTATATAATCCAGGAAGGGATTATGTCATCTTTCTGCATCTGGTTTAGTAGATCAGTAAACCTGTTTGGCGTCACACAATGCACTATATATAAATCTATCTCTCAGTCTCTGTAATATGATAGTCTTTCATAAATACTACTTTTAAAAGTATTGTAACCGGTTTGCAAATGCAAAGCTTAGTTATTTTATGTCCACTTGTTAAAAAATTACAATTTGGTAATGTAATTTGACAATTAATCCTTAATCCTACTATTGTCGGCAGCGCACTTGCTGCGACGGAAGCCAGCTACCATCAAGTGGATCGCCAGCCTGTCTGATGACTTTAAAATAAAAAAAATGCACTTACTGAGTCATCATAAATTATTTTACTGAGTCATCGAGAGGTACAAGTTCGTAGAAGCTTGGTCGCAGCAGCTACTGGTTCTCGCGCGACATAATCAGCCGGACGCACTCCTCGAGGCCGACGTGTTAGATGACGTGGATAGGACGACAAATCTGGTGTTGAGTTGGCTACGCGTGGCAAGTTCCGGGCTCTGACGGCTTCTGACTTGCACCCAGTTTCTGTTCCTCGCGGGCGTCAGTCGTCCTGGCGACTTTCCAATTGTCAACGCGTATCTTGGACGATGCCTCCGCCTTTCCCACAGCACATCTGGTAAATCTGGGTATTTGTATTACCTATTTTGGGTAATAATTTTGTAATGGTTGTGGTAATCTGATGTAAGCATCTTCAGCGCACTTATGTGCTTTTTATAATTATATAATTGTGTGACAAGCAAGAGAGTTTCCATTTACCCTCCTAACAGAACAAGTAAGGCACCCAATAGGGATGACAGAGTCTCGTGCAAACTCAGAGATGTCGGTGAAGTAGTGTATTTATGTATACATAAAATTAATGTACACATAAAATTAACATTACAAAAATGGCTATTATTATACGTTGAGCTTACTTTCTTAAGAAATTAGAGCTGATTTACACCGTTAACTAATTTAAAATCTGTTATATGGGAGCATGCTGAATACAAGAAGACTTCAAAAATAGTTACATTAAAACAAGGAAAATCACAACAACGACAGATGCTCTTAGTAAAACGGATGTGGGCATATAGCAAGACTCCAGCATCAGAGATGGACAGCAAGAGTGACTTCATGGAAAGCACCACAAGAGAAAAGAAAGAAATGGCGCCCAACAATAAGATGGGACGACGATACGAGTATAAAAAGTGTCCAATAAGTGGCCACAAGTACTTCAAGATCGGACCAAATGGAAATACTTGGAGGAGGCCTTCGCCTGTTAATACGGGGTTCCAACTAAAATAAGGAAAAAGAAAGTCTGATCTCATAATGTACTTATTTCTACACAATCCATTAAAACAAGTTAATATTTACTAACCCTATCAATAAAGAAATTTTGTAAAGCACAGTGTAAAAATAAAATAAACTGGAAATAAAAGGTTTTTATTTATTACTAGCGTTCCGCCCCCGGCTTCGCCCGGGATGCAATTTTTATATATAAGAACATTCCCCGTGTATCCCTCTTTCCATTAGTGAAAACCGAATTAAAATCGGTCTACCCGTTCACGCGTGATGCCGTGACCAAGGGAAATGGGGATTCATTTTTATATATATAGACTAGCGTTCCGCCCCCGGCTTCGCTCGGGGTGCAATTTTTATATATAAGAACATTCCCCGTTTATCCCTCTTTCCATTAGTCAAAACTGAATTAAAATCGGTCTACCCGTTCACTCGTGATGCCGTGACCAAGGGAAATGGGGATTCATTTTTATATATAAGAAGATTATTATTTATTTTATGTGCAGTTGAAGAGGCAGAATACATTTTTGACAGATTAGGTACATTGCTAAAAATTCAGATTACATTTTTTATGTATTAGTCTTCAGAGAGGCTGACCGTCCACTAGACAACCGACAATAGGCGACGGTAGCAATCTACCATAGGTTGCTACCATCGCCTATTAAGGAGATAAAGATTTTAACTGTTACTTGTCAGTATATTTATGAATATTTAATTTATACGCATAAAATATCAGTCAATTTAATAAAAAAATTAATATTCACGATATCAATACTAGATTTAAAAATGTTGATTTACATAAAACGCGACTCCACAAGATAAGTAATTCTTTTATGGATCAATGTATACGGTTTCATAATACACTTCCTGAATTGATCAGAGCCTTACTTACAAATAAATTTTAAAATTGTAATCAAAACCAAACTCTGTTCGGAAAGTTATTAAAAAATCGCTGATTATTTAGGCGATAATGAAGCCTGGAATTTAAACGATTCTCAGCTCATACTATGTTTAGTATTGTATATATATTACTTTCAAGATGACAAATCTGAGTTTCTTTCGGGGTTTCTTCTCAGGGGCCTTAGACAAAAAAGTAACATTTTAAAAACGATAACGAAGTTGGAAAACAATAAAATGTATGGGATTGACATAATTATGCCGTCGCTAAATCACGTGATACATCTCATATATTTTATTCTTGCGAACTTCGTTATCGTTTTTAAAATGTTACTTTGTCTAAAGCCTCTGGATCGTCATCGTCTTTTACTTTTTTTCCGAAACCCGGGTAAAAGATCTTGTTATCTTATTTTTGATAAATAAACGATTTGATTTGTTTTGATTATTAAAACATATGCAACGCCATGGCCGACATTAGTAGGATTAAGGATAAGGGATAAGGAAGGAATAGAGAAATATGCTGTTATCTTTTATCTTCTTATCCTATCTTAAAGTGATTGTCGTAAATATAGACATGAGAAGCGCAGAAGCGTCTCTTTGTGTTCAAGACGTGTAGCTTGCGGTCACCAACCCGTTAGCCAAGTATCCACAATGCCAATAAAATCCCAGTGCCCGGCAGCTCTTCTATTCATTCTTGACCAGGCTATAACTTTTGAGGTTATAAAAAATATGACAATTTATACTGTAGTAAAATTTTATATATCAGTATAAAATTTTATTTATTAGGGTATGAATATTGATATTTTATGTATCAATATGAGCGTTGGTGGCGTAGTGGGAAAGACGCCGCCTATCATGTGGAGGGGTCCGAGTTCGATCTCCAGATGCAGTTTTTCTAAAAACTTAAGTATATTTTACTGATTGCTCTCAAACGATGAGTCAAGAGCAAACCTGCATATCTACGCCAAAGAAGAAATTCTAAGGCGCATTTGAAGTTTACCAACCCGTATTGGGCCAGCGTGGTGGACCATATAGCCCATACGTCCTTGTCGAAAGGATAGGCTTGTGCCCCTGTAGACTGTTGTCACCTATTGTTGTT
This sequence comes from Bembecia ichneumoniformis, assembly GCA_910589475.2. Taxonomy (NCBI): domain Eukaryota; kingdom Metazoa; phylum Arthropoda; class Insecta; order Lepidoptera; family Sesiidae; genus Bembecia; species Bembecia ichneumoniformis. The sequence goes on from OU342545.1 coordinate 3,636,128, forward strand.
GTTGATGATGATGATTTACAAAGTGCTAGCTGACTTTATATTTAGCTGACTGCTTTATAATTTATAAAGATAATAATAATAATAAATTTATTTTGTTTCACAATATTAACATAATACGTACATGTTTTATTGTAGCAAACAGTTAAAAAAAAATGAAAACGGCAACGGGAAACGTATCAACAATCATTATTACAATGATCTCTACACTAGGCGAGGCCCGTCCTGTAGATGATCTAAGGTTACCAAGATAGTTCATTTACGCGACATCAATCAGTACAACAAATATTGCATTAAGATTTTCATGGGTTTAAAAATGCTATTAAAAGGACGCTTTCAGAGTGCATGCGTGTGTATGTATGTATGTATGTGTGTGTGTGTGTGTGAATGGCAGTATACTTGATAGATATATAGTCATAGAGGATTTAGTTAATTTCTTGTTATGATTAACAGTCATTTGAGTTCTCTTAGTAGTTCTTCAAGTTCGATATAACGCTATGTTATATATATGTATGTTAAGCAATATAAAGCCTGACATACATTGACGCCTGATATTTTAAATTTATTTTTAGATAGCTGGTTCTCGCGGCTTTGCCCGCGTGGAATATTTACCTATTCCCTCCCGAAATTCTGTTCTGACCATTGGTGAAATTTTTTTTTTAAATCGATTGAGTATGTTTCGAAGATCACCTTCTACATACAAACTTAACCTCTTTATAATATTAGTAAGTATATAAGATTAGTATAGATACATTAAATCAAAAGAGTATATTTTTTTCTATGTCATTTACATTAGAAATCATTATAATCTTATAGAAAATCATTGAATTTTGTACTGAATTTTTTAAAGCTTATTAGAAATATCTTGAAGTAGGTATATTATATACTAGCGACTCGCTTCCAGATTCGCACGGATTCAATTTTCTAGGCACTTTTACCAAATTTTCACGTCATAAGAACCTTCCTCGGACTTCAATGATTATATGAAAAAAAAAAAGTTTGCTATATTAGTTCAACTGTTCTCGAGTTTTGCTCTTAGCAACACATTTAGGAATTAATTTTTATTTGTAGTTCTAGCTCAGCACTTAGTCCAAATATATTTATAATATTTTATCATATGTTTCAAGCTGGGAGCTACCGCACACATTCATAAAATTTCCTCGAAATTGGTTTGGCAGTTTCGGAAATTAGCGTGAACGAAGATCGTGACAAGTGATTTTGATATATTAACATTTTTAACCGCCGACGACGTCCGACGCAAAAACGTGGTGTTATAAGTTTTACGTGTGTGTCTGTGTGTCTGTCTGTGGAGTCATAGCTTCCAAACGAATAGACCAATTTTGATCAGATTTCTTTTGTTTGAAAGCTGACGTGATCGAGATAGTTTCTAACTATAGTTTATGAAGATCTGTTCAGGCGTTTGAAGATCATCAGTTCATTTCTTAGTTTGGTATACTGTTACTTCGGTGGTATTTCCATGGCGTGGTAACCTTGATCACCCAACTCCTCAGCAACTTATAGCAGACGTAGCCTGTTTCGTCTCTTGGGTTAGTTTATAATTTTAATTATAGCTTGTACTCCAAGAAAACGGGAGCTGTTATATTCCCAGGATCAGGATTCTTCCGGCTGGTGTAAAACATAATAGGTACGGTAGACGCCGGTAATGCAATACGTACTTGGTACCTACCATTAAGTAGTCAAGAACTCTAGATGTTGAAATACTTGGCAGAGCACTTATTTCTTATATTATTACCCCCGCGGGATAAAACTGTTGCAAAATCGAGCCTCAAGACATATTTGCATGGAAACATTGATTTTATTCTGCGATAACAGCACATCAACCATTTTATACGTCATGTTTTTTTATTATTATTGGAAACAAGCTGCCGGCGTGCGCGTGGAACTTGACACTGCTTAGATTATATATTGTAATATTATTTTTATTTTTTTTTAAATAAAAGTAACCTAAGTTACTCCTTATAACATGAGCTATCTGCCAGTAAAAGTCTCGTAAAAATCGGTCAAGCTGTTTCGGAGAGTAGCCGGTACAAACAGACAGATAGACAAAAATGATACTGCTTCTGGAAAAAATTAAAGGATATTTTTTTTTCTTGATTTTTTAAACTGTATCTCAGTGAAAAATTGTCAAATAAAGTTAATAAAAAAGTATTTTGAACTTTTAAGATTCTAGTTTTCAAACATTTTGGCTAATAAATTTTATTAGCTACGGTTATCACGCAATCCTAAGAAATAGCGCGAAAAATTTTTTTTTAATTACTTTTTTTGAAATTCTCATTAAACGAATGCACGTACCGCATAGCTTATTTATTTAAAATTTATTTTTTAAACATTTTTGAGTTTATTCGTGGAAAACGGAAATTTTGTATGATGAGGGGGGGAGGGGTAAAGGGCAGAGATGGGGGAAGGGTGAGTAGACTATGTTACTCGCTGATAATGTAGCTTTCTATACTTAGGTGAAAGAATTTTTAAAATAGATCCAGTAGTCTTTGAGTTTATTCTTTACAAACATACAAAAATACATACATACACACAAATATTTTCTCTTTATAATACATATTAGTATAGATATACCCACAAAAACTCTGCAGAGTTGCAATTTGATATACCATACAGTTTTTCTTGTTTCAAACAATTAAAAAATTGAAAAAAAGAAAAAGAAAAAAAAAAAACACGTTTATTGCTCGTGGGTCACGTATAAATATTATGTTGTAATTATAGTTTTTGCCGGCGACTGTTTACTTATTCAATTTTTTGCTTAAATATTTTAGTTAGGCGTTGAACTTTTTATTTTTAGATGGTCCCTGGGGAACACTTTTATATGGATGAAAAATACCCTATGTGCATATCTGTATCATTGACAACGTACGAGTATATGCAAATTTCATGATGATCGGCTGAGTTAGGTAGTTGACGAGCCCGTTGGATGAGTGGTTAGGGTGTTTGCCTTAACGCTCTGATCTAGGGTTCCCTGGTTCAATTCCCGGCAGGGTCAACTTTGAAAAATGAACTTTTCAAATTTGGCTCTGGTCTGGATGTGGAAAGAAGTGGCAGGGCATTTCGTAGTCATTTGGGCAGCCCGTCTGGCGGCAGTAACCACCCCCTTACAGAAGACCACCGTGAAATAACAGCACGTGTGCTGTTGTGTTTCGGTGAGTGAGTAAGGGATGCCAGAGCCCATTTTCCTATCCCCTCCAAATCCCTTATCCTTAATCCTACTGTAGTCGGCAGCGCACTTGCAGCAGCTTTGGCGTTGTTTGTGTTATAGGCGAGGGTAGCCACCTTCCACCAAGTGGACCGTCAGCCTGTCTGCCGATTTTAACATAAAAAAAAAGTTAAGGCGTGAAAGCGTAACAAACAAACGAACAAAATCACTTTAACATTTATAATTTTTAGTTGGGATATTTAATTTTCTTTTTATAAAATCACTATTCTTAAAAGTACTTTAAAAAAATACTTTTAGGTTTCCGTACGTCCGATTTAAAAACGGAACCCTTATAGGATCACTCGTGTGTCCGTCTGTCCGTCGGTCACAGTCAATTATCTCGGAATCTACTAGACCGATTAAGTTGAAATTTGGTACACATATTAATTTATGTGACACGCAGAGGTGTGACGTGAAAAGATGAAATCTGTATATGGGATGTCATTTTTGGGGGAAGGGGCAAAATTATTTTTTTTTGTAAACTGCATCGTGTGACATATAAAATGGAAGGTATTTGTAATTTTGTAATTTTTAAATAAATAGTTTCCAAGTTATTCAAGAAAATAGACGAAAATAGAAGAAAATAGACGCTGATATATATCAGCGGATATATATCGTGATATAATAGGTTGGGGAAAAAGTTTCTTCGCATTTTATATGAAAACTCAAGCCATTTTTTTATAGTTTATTTATATTTAATTGGAGTATATATGTGCCATTTTGTTCGATGACATTTTGCCATTTTGTAGGTAGTGACATGATCCCGTTGCTGTAGAAATACTGGGACTTCTTGATGTTAACCTGACTCTGCCTAAAGAATTCTGACTGCCTAAAAAGACTCCATTTTGCGTTAATTTTTTAAATCTTTCCCTATATATAAAAATGAATCCCCATTTCCCTTGGTCACGGTATCACACGTGAATGGGTAGACCAATTTTAATTCCGTTTTCACTAATGGAAAGAGGGATAAACGGGGAATGTTCATATATATAAAAATTGCACCCCGGGCGAAGCCGGGGGAGGGTCGCTAGTTATAAATAAAAATCAAATAATCAAGCTCATATTTTATTATTTTACGTTATCATTTTGAGAGTTTAAACTATACTAACAGAATTAAAATCGCTTCTTTTTCTTATCGTAGATTTATATCCGATATTTTGATATTTTTGTAAATATCGAATTTTTGCGAACCTTGAAAATAATTTTGTAAATTATTTTTTAAAGATTATTAACACTGTAAATTAAATATGCGGTCAGAATCGTTTGATTTTTGGCTTCGCTTTTTATCCAAGTGATTAATGAGTACGAGAAATCATCCAATTAAACACAACGATTGATTTCATGTAACAACTTTATTAAACAAACGAATGCTGAGCCAACACAAAAATGTAATGCAATCACAAATATGCCAGTTACAGATTAATACATGTCATTATTAAGCCCAAGCGTTCACCCTTCTTCGTAGATCTTAGCGCCGCTCCATAGTATGGGAGGGACAGTATAAAAACATGTTGGCTCGATGCTGCTGGACACACAACCAGTCTTCGGCGTCTGACGAAGGCACACAGCAACATGAAGTACTCGGTGAGTTCATAAAAGAAATATAAACATATACATAAGTGCAGTGGCAGTGTGTGGTGATTCAAAATAAGAACAAAACGAAAAAAAAAAAAAAATCAGTGATTCAAATATAGAACGCGTTCGAGAATCTCAAACGTGTGTTTATTTTTTTGAAATCCGGAATGTACAAAAATCTATAAACAGTGCTCGTTTTTATTAAATTAAAACAGATTAATTATTAAATTGTCATTATTTAATTATAAATTTAAAAAATAATTATTAAATTGAAAATTTAAAAATCAATTTTCAATATGCCCTCCATTCAAATAAGTTCTGTGAAAAAAATTCAAAATTAGAACACAACTAATATTGGCATTATAAGTTAAAACCTTTGCCTTAAAATAATTTAAAAAAAAAACTTCAATCAATACGACGAATGAAGCATCTCATAAATTCTTCAGTACTAACTAACCATAAATGGTGGATAATTCACACGACCGTTCTAGATTGTCGCTATAGACCACTTAAGACGTGAAGCCCTCTAGATCTATATACGGTTAACTATAATAACAGTTTACGTATAATTTAACCCGCCGAACAGGTTTCAAGTAATTTGCTTGAATTTGCTTTTCACTTTCAACCGCGGTCTGAACGCGAAAGTTTCAAAAATTATAGGTGTACTTATCTGCTCAACAGACATCGCTATATGCACTTAAATGTACAAATTACTTCACTCAATATATCGCTTTTCAATAGAACTGATTACACTGCCATTTTTATAACCTTACCGCCGCGGAGGTCTGTATGTATGTATGTATGTTAGCGAAAATCTCAAAAACTACTGAAAGGATTTTCATGCGGTTTTCATTAATAGAAAGAGCATTAACTGAGAAAGGCTTTCGTGTATAATTTGCAAAAAAAAATCTGGGCGAAGACGGCGGCGGACCGCTAGTAAAATTTATTTTAAAAATATTATTGTAACATTAAAATATTTTTATTTTATTTCCATGTATAGAAAAAGCTAGAATTTGATTCCAGAAAAAGCTACTGGATTATTTCAATTGTTTTGCAAATGCTATTATTATTATACGGATAAAATTGTGTATGGTCTAATTTTTTATAACTTAATGGCGAAATTTCTAAGCATCAAATTTTGTCTTTAAAACAATGCGTTTTTCTAAATATTTCAAAAAAAAACTTTATTTCGAAAATTAGATATTTCTTTTCTTATTGATAATTTGATTTTATATCTATACCTACATATAAAATCAAATCACTTTCCGCATCTGTCTATTTCTTGGTTTTGATTTTGAAAACTGTATCAAAACCAACGCCTTTTGATACAGTTTTCACTGATGGAAAGAGCGATAAGCGAGGAAGGTTTGTGTACGTAATTTTCAGAAAAATATTCATCCGGGCCGAACCGAAGACGGCTCATTAGTGTTAAGTAGAAACATTTCTCTTCTTATAAGCAAAATCAATCACCTATTTAAATTTTAAAAAAGAATGTACAATAAATATATTTTTTTTATTACCATTTATTTCATACTAGCTGAGTCCGCAACTTCGTACGCGTGATATACGGTATAGCGCGTAACTTTTTTGTTTGTAAACCGATTGTAATGAAACAAACACTAAATGTTACGGGAAGCTTACTACAATACATAACTGAAAACCGCATTCAAATCGGTTAAGCCGTTTACTGAGATTAGCGTGCACAAACGCAAAAAGACATACAGACAAATAGACAAAAATTCAAAAGCAATTCTTTTTTTGACCTCGGTAACATAAGTACAACGTGTACAAATAGTTTGGAAAAAAAACTATTTGTACACAATTACAACTAGTGTAATTGTACACACGGCTCGTTTACAATTTTATTATATGTAGAGAGATAAAAATATTTTATTTACAGCTAAACGACATGGTTTAACATTATGTGTAACACACGATTGTTGCGTAACACAGACATGGCGTGTAGCCAACATTATGTTACGGATAATTAAAAGTGAATTCAGTATTTCCCTGGTTAAACGTTCGGCTCCATTAATTCCCATTACACGTTATGTTGCAACAATTGGTTAATAAGTATATTTGATTTATGTTAATTGTCTCATAGCATTTATAATAGTTTCAAGACAGATACTTAAGTAGCACACTGAAAATATTTATGAGTGTTAATAAAATGCAAATATAATTTTACAAACGAACTTCGTACGCGTCCCTTTATAAAATACTATGTTACTCGTTGATAATGTAGCTTTTTATAGGAGAAAGAATTTTTAAAATTGGTCCAGTAGTCTTTGAGTTTATTCATCACAAACGTACATACATACAAATCTTTTGTGTTTATAATATTTTTATAGATATAATAAAAGGAATTTCTTTTTATACTATTATAAAAGCAAAACATATAATAATGTTGGCAAATCAATTTAATGGTGAAACATTAAATAAATTTAGATGAAACTCGGTATACAGATAGATCATGTACGGACAATCGTAAACATAGGCTACTTTTTATCCCGGCACATATTCTTCTGTTAGCTTTTTTATAATAGATTTATAAAAAATAGATTTATAAAGGCGTATTAAAAATCTGGCAAACAGCTTCGACAAAAGGAATTAGTTTAATCTGACATCATTACTTTTTTAAAATATAAATAAACAATAAAAATTTCATTTTTTTATTATAATTATTTAAGTATATTTTTAAAGTAGAAATGCTTAATTTTAACTACTAAACAAGTTTTACAGTTTTGTTCGAAAACAAGTTCGTCGATCGTATCGACAGTGTGTATCAGCTTTGATTCTTATTACGTATTACGGTGCGTAAATCTCATACTTTCACTAGATCACGTTGGCGATGTAATGTGGCGTAATTAAGTATAACATACTATAATGTATTAACGGAAATTAAATTTTAATCTTGATTATTAATCACTCTTTCAAAGATTATTTAATACACCACTGGCCTCATTAAGTTGTTGTTTTTTGTGTTGTAAATGAAGCGTGAACTGTATCAATATCAAAATAACCATTTCCATACAACGTTAGTTATAATTTACAAAAATTTTAATAATAATAACAATAATTTTATAAGATCTTTTTCAAAGCTTAAATTGCAATAAATTCTAGCAATATACAATCAAAAGTAATTTTAACTAGCTGAGTCCGCAACCTCGTACGCGTGGTATACGTTATAGCCTGTAACTTTTATATTTAAAAACCGATTGGAATGAAACTAACACTAAATGTTACGGGAAGCTTGCTACAATACAACAGTGAAAGCTCCATTCAAATCGGTTAACCCGTTTCTGAGATTAGCGTGCACAAATGCACAGACAAACAGACAAAAATTCTAAAAACTATTTTTTTGAAAAAATATTTAATGTGCAGACACGGCTCGTTTACAATTTTATTATATGTATAAATATATAATAAAGGTTGTTTTATTATATATTTAACAAATAATTTTAGCCAAATTGATTAAAAAAGTGCATATCACCAGGTGCCTCTAATAAAAAGAGAGCAGAAGTATACTGCGTTCGAGGGTTGCGGAAAATTATATGAGTTTACTCGTATGTAAATCATAGTCTGTATGCTATTCTGACGTATAAACTGTAACTTTTTTGTAACTTTTTTGAAAATCCATTGAACAGTTTTGTCTTGACAGAGTAAAAAACATACATCCACGATTACAAATTTTGAATTTAGAATATTAGTAGGTTTACTGGAGCCTACGTACAAGAACTCCCAAAAACGTTTGGGCAATTCTAGTTCTTATGCACAATGTGTTTTAGATTTATTTTTCATTATATAATTATTTAAATTTCACAAAAACCTTACCTCGATATTGCGATATAAAAGTTGCGAATAAGCCCTTTAAAAAGATTCGATAACATATTTGTAATATTACAGAGGCTTGCTTAGCTCTTGTTTCGCCCCGCTGTGAGATCATAATCAATATAATGTATCAAATTGACATAACAAGACATTTTGAAACCATTTCGCAACTGCTTCAAAATATTGAGCAACGATTTCAAGCAGTTGATAATTTAAAATATGACAGTAGATTTTTTAAATGTTAAGCTCGACAGGCAGGTTGACGGTCACAAAGCAACGCCACAGGTGCTGCAAGTGCGCTGCCGACTACAGTAGCGTTAAGGATAAGGGATAGGGAAGTGGGCTCTGGCATCCCTTACTCACCAAAGCACAACAGCACACATGCTATTATTTCACGGTGGTCTTTGTAAGAGGATGGTCACTGCCGTCAGACTGCCCAAACGACTGCGAAATGCAGTATGCCCTGCCACTACTTTCCAAGTCCAGACCAGAGCCAACTTTGGAAAGTTCATTTCCAAAAGTTAACTCAGCCGGGAATCGAACTTGGGACCCCTGAGACAGAGCGTTAAGGCAAGCACCCTAACCCCTCATCCAACGGGAAACATCATACTATAAGATCTGTTGGAATATGTTTTGTAACAATATATTTATGTTTAAATGAGCTTTGAATAATTCTTCTTTGTATTTATTAATATACTTGAGCCCGCAACTTCGTACGCGGGGTATTCGGTATGGCGTGTAACTTTTTTGCTTGTTAACCGATTGGAATTAAACAAACACTAAATGTTACTGGAAGCTTGCTACAATATATCAGTGAAAACTGCATTCAAATCGGTTAATCCGTTTCTGAGATTAGCGTGCACAAACGCACAGATAAACAGACAATTTTTTTTACATCGGTAACGTAAAACGTGAAAATATTGTTTTTTTTGAAAAAAATTTTAATGTACAGTACAGACACGGCTCGTTTACGATTTTAATATATGTAATAGATATAGATAGGTAGGTAAAGCGTATTTTAGTAAATTAAATATACCTACTTATTAGTTTTTCCATATGAGAAATAAAAAAAAAAACAAATAAAAATAATAATAACAATAAGCACCTTATTACTTAAAAATTGGCATAAATGGCCTGATTAAAAGTTCACTCTTTGAACTACATAACAAAATGAATTAAATAACAAAATCGCCATCAAACTGTGAATTCTAGAAGGTCTATACAATATAAAAGCACTATGAAGTTAGTAAGGATTGTTAATGTTTGCAACACAAATTATATCGGTACTGGCCGTAAAGAAAATTGCGCAAATGGGTATATAGGTTTAAACATGACTTCTTACGTGTAAGTAAAAGTACTCATAAAATTGATATTGATTGCTATTACGAGTTTTAATGCGAATACTTCATTACAGTCTAATAAGTAAGCAACATTTTAGGTATTAGAGACAAAAAAGAACATCTTGTTCACGGAAACAATGCAAAATCGTGGGGACTATTTCTTAGTACACGCGTAGAATAATGACACTCATTTTATTATTCCGAGATCGTCTTAATTGTGGACTAAATAAACTTTTAGAAAGTTCACGCGTGCTTCCGCAACTTCTTGCAATTCTTTAATGTTTGTGTTGTTCACAGGTTGTTCTGGTAGCCTCATTGGCGGTGGTGGCCTTTGCCAGCGAGGAGAAAGGCGCATCGAAGCAAGCGGCAGCCGAAGACAAAAAACAAGAGAAGCGAGGGATATATGAAACAGGTTATGGTGGGGGATACGGTGGCGGCGACGGGGGTCACAGTTTCGGTGGTTACGAAGGCGGCATCAGCTCAGGAGGACACGACTTCGGCGGCGAAGGATTGAGCCTTGGTCATGGCAGTTCCGAATTCGGCTCGTCCGGTGGCGACTCATGGAAACCCATCGGAGGTGGCGAGTCTTACGGCCACGGTCACCATGAACACGTCAAAACCGTTGAGGTCATCAAGAAGGTGCCAGTTCCGTACACGGTAGAGAAGCACGTGCCTTACACTGTTGAAAAGAAAGTGCCTTATGAAGTCAAGGTCCATGTACCCCAGCCCTACACCGTCGAGAAGAAAGTGCCTGTCACCGTCAAGGAATACGTCAAGTACCCCGTCTACGTCCCAGAGCCGTACACCGTTGAGAAGAAGGTCCCCTACGAAGTGAAGGTCCCTGTCGACAAGCCCTACGAAGTAAAGGTCAAAGTGCCCACACCTTACACGGTAGAGAAGAAAGTCCCGTACGAAGTCAAGGTGCCAGTACCCCAGCCCTACACCGTTGAAAAGAAAGTCCCTTACCCAGTCAAGTACGAAGTTAAGGTACCCCAACCTTATGAAGTCATCAAGAAGGTGCCTTATGAAGTGAAAGTACCAGTTGACAAGCCCTACAATGTATACGTGCCTAAGCCCTACCCCGTGCACGTTGAGAAGCCATACCCTGTGACAGTGCACAAGCCCGTACCTTACGAGGTTAAGGTCCCAGTCGACAAGCCCTACAAGGTCGAGGTTGAGAAGCCCTACCCAGTTCCAGTTAAAGTGCCAGTACCGAAGCCTTATGATGTGTACAAGAAGATCCCGTACACTGTCGAGAGGAAGGTGCCTTATGAGGTGAAGGTCCCCATCGATAAGCCTTACCCTGTGTACAAGGAGGTCCCAGTGCCACTCGTCAAGGAGGTTCCGTACCCTGTTAAGGTGCATGTACCTTTTTACCTTAAGAAGGAAGAAGAGCATCACGGTCATGGCTGGCAATGAGCTAGTTCTCCTTTAGTTAGGTCTCACCCCAGTACCTTATAGGCTAAGTTTGAAATGTGATCATTAGTATTCGTAGTGTATATATGCAAAATTGTTATTTCGGCGCTGTTCGCTCACATTTGCAAGGTTGTGATATGATTCAGGAAGGTACGTTGTCGAGCTGGCCACCAGCCGGTTTCAATGGGGGCTTGGCCGCATAGCATTGCACTACAATGCGCGGTCAGCCTGTTTGTAAAATATAATTATACTGTTATTACTTGTTTAGCTTTTTATATTCCTTTGTTTTACATATGTGTCTAATCGAAGTTTCAATACTTTGAATTGAGGCCGATTAAATAAAAGTATGAAAAGATTTTGGGCTTTTTTTTTCCTCTTTAAAAAATTGAGTTTTTTTGTGCTTACAATTTGCGAAAGATAAAGTAATTTCATAAAAAGAATTTCAATATTTTGTCTTAAATTCAGTATTAGCACTGCTGCATTGTATGTCATCAACTCAAGTGCTCCTGGATGAGTTTATAATTCTTCATATCAACCTAATATGGACACAATCGCCAAGTTTTTGAGTAATCTCTTTATTTTTGAGTAATTAAATAACATTCATGACATAGCAAAAATTATCGATTTTAACTCAGATAACATCTAACAATTCTGGCAATAATGATATCCTTAACCAGCATTCAGAGGAAAGATATTCCTCTTATATGAATTTTGAGTTGACATATTTTTACTCTTATATTATTTAAATACTGGCTGTTGCACGCGCGCCTCTTTATAAAATATTACTCGCTGATAATGTAGCTTTCTATAGGTGAAAGAATTTTTAAAATAGGTCCAGTCGTCTTTAACTTTAATCATTACAAACATACATTTGTATGGACGGGGTGAGTAGCTTATGTTCCTCGCTGATAATTTAGCTTTCCATAGGTGAAAGAATTTTTTAAATCGGTCTAATAGTTTTTGAGTTTATTTATTACAAACATACAAAAATACGTACATACATACAAATTTTTTCTCTTTATAATATTATTAGTATTAGTACAGATAAAAGTAATACGTATATTAAAGTAAATTAAACCATAATTACTATACAACATAATGTTATTTTGAATTTGGAATAATAAGCAAACACATTTTGATAGAATATAGCGAGCGTGGTGGATTTAAATGACCATCTTAGTTGTCTGTGGTAATGATGAAAATACCAAAAAACAATACAAACACACTTTCACAAAATCACAGTCGTCAGTGCATGACAAATTGTAAAGTATTTAGTAATAAAATACATAATAATGTAACGCAATTGATGAAACATAAAAACTGGGGCACACAAAATGATTGCCTCATATGCACTCAGAAGCACTCGTGTGCTAGTTGCTAGGTGAGAATGTTTCATTATAGATTTTAGAGCTATATTATAGACTCTTACGATTTGCATATGTACCGTCCGGTTTTTAGGGTTCCGTACGCCGGAATCCTTATAACGGAACCCTCATAGGATCACACGTGTTTCCGTCTGTCCGTCGGTCACAGTCAATTATCTCGGAATCTGCTAGACCGATTAAGTTGAAATTTGATACACATATCAATTTCTGTGACCCAAACGCAGAGATGTGTCGTGAATAGAAGAAATTTGTATATGGGAGGTCATTTTTGGGGGAAAGGTGGAAAATTAAAAAAATAATAATTTGAAAACTGCATCGTGTGACATATGAAATGGAAGGTCTTGTTGTGAAGATCTTAAATGATTTTTTGTAATTTTAAAATAAATAGTTTCCAAGTTATTCAAGAAAACTTATTAAGAAACCCCCCCTATCTCCGAAACTACTGAACTAAAATTTTGAAAAAAAATGCAGAAATTAGTGTTCTACTTATAGATTATAGGAAAACCGAGACGTCCATGATATTAAAATAACATAGTAAATCACTCAATATTGTGCGGATAGGTAACATCGTACGGAACCCTCTTCACACGAGTTCAACTCGCACTTGATGTTTTTTTTAAATAAAATATCTATAATGGACATTTTATCACTACGATGTAATTTTGTTTCAACCTAATCTTCTAAGTGAATTTGTTCGTGTGTCAACTGTCACTGTCAAAATTAACAGCGTTTTATTTATTAATTATGAAATTCCTACCGCCTCTAACCCGTACCGTACAAAATGTATAAGAATAATTTTTTTTCCTAAATATTTCAATAGTTATTTTCCTATTCGGGCAGAGACATATTCAACAAATTAAAGACAATAAAAGTCAGTCCAGCCGTTCTCGAGTTATAATGGTGTAACTTCGACGAGCCCGTTAGACGAGTGGTTAGGGTGTTTGCCTTAACGCTCTGTTCTAGGGTTCCCGGGTGCGATTCCCGGCTGGGTCAACTTTGAAAAATGAACTTTTCAAATTTGTCTCTGGTCTGGATCTGGAAAGTAGTGGCAGGGCACATTGCGTTTCGCAGTCATTTGGGCAGCCCGTCTGGCGGCAGTCACCACCCCCTTAGAGAAGACCCCTGGGAAATAACAGCACGTGTGCTGTTGTGTTTCGGTAAGGGATGCCAGAGTCAATTTTCCTATCTAATCCCTTATTCTTAATCCTACTGTAGTCGGCAGCGCACTTGCAGCAGCTGTAACGTGCTTGTGTTATAGGATAGGCGACGGTAGCCACCATCGAGTGAACCGTCGCGTCGGCCTGTCTGACGATCTTAACATAAAAGAAAACTAATACGATTTTATTTTGTACTAGCTGAGCCCGCAACTTCGTACGCGTAATATTAGGTATAACTGGTAACTTTTTTGTTTGTTAACCGATTGGAATGAAACAAACATTAAATGTTTTGCTTGTTACAATACATCAGTTAAAACCGCATTCAAATCGGTTAAGCCGTTTCTGATTAAAAATTATAAACTAACTCCCGACATTCTAATGAGCCCAAACACGCTATATCTGCTGTAAGTTTCCGTAGAGTTGGGTATTTAGCAGACTACTTGATGATACAGCATCAGGTTAAGGTTACCATGCCATAGAAATACTACCGAAGTAACAGTATATCAAATTTCAAATCAATCGAACCTGTGGAAGCTGGTCAGATGCTGGTCAACTAGGAAATGCGCTGATGATCTTCAAACGCTTGAAACGGAATTCATAAAACTGATCAAAATCGGTCCACCCGTTCTCTTGTTTTTTTTTGTTTTGTTTAGAATTTGATAATAAATCTTTCTCGGTTTCCTGTTAATATTTCAGATTTTGTAAATGGGGACAACGCACGAAAATTATCACATTGAGCGCTAAGCACGTATACTTTGTTCGAGTCAGTGCGCAGTTCAAACAGATTTTTTTTATATTTCAGATTTTTTTATTATAATTAAATTTGAAAATATAAAAAAAATCTGTTATATATAATATATAATTATATATGAAACCACATTACCAAATTACACGATTTTTTCCCAGTAAAATATATAATTCCTTCTTACCTAATGGTACAAGTTTCAACCGTTAAAACGAAAATAAAAATAAACTGATGGTTTGATCTCCATACGTGTTTTCGTTTCCAATGTCAAGATTTATTTCTAACATGACAGGCTGTTACTGTGAATATCAATTAACACGTTATTGAATAAGATTATCGTTGCGCAAATGGGTAATGCGTTTTCGTAAGTTTGATTGCTGTTTTAACTGCAAGGCAATTGGTGCATTACATGATCAGATAGGCGGGTTTTCTGCGCCGGCGAGTCCCATGGACGCAACGCTCATTAGTCGAAGCATTCGCTTTATGTTGTTTCAATGCGAGACTTGGTTTCGACGATAATTATAATTCCTGTATCGCGGAACTGAACTGATTGACTGATTTTATGACGAAGAAGGCTAGGTTTGAGTAGCGAACTAGGAAACCTAAATGTATTTTGTATCAAATAGTCAACTTTATTATATTTTAGTTGTGGTAGGCCATACAGTGTTCTGCAGTCATTAGTGAATTTTGGAAAAAAAAAACTAGAACGCATTGCTTTTTGAAAAAAGAAAAAAAAAAGAAAAAGAAGCACAGCTTGTATGTGGCGTGAAATAACCAGCACTTGTGCTGTTTTGTTGTGTGCACTTATACCGAGTCTGTCACCTATTAGAAACTTTCCTCATAAAATAGAAAATTTTCATACAAATCAATGAGTGTTCGTAGTACTACTTTGAGAAAACATTTCAATGGATATTTTTACATATTTTTAGGGTTCCGTACGTCCGAATAAAATACGGAACCCTTATTGGATCACTCGTGTGTCCGTCTGTCCGTCGCTCACAGTTAATTATCTCGGAATCTACTAGACCGATTAAGTTGAAATTTGGTACAAATATCAATTTCTGTGACCCAAACGCAGAAGTGTGACGTGAATAGATGAAATCTGTATATGGGACGTCATTTTTAGAGGGAAGGTAGAAAATAAAAATAAAAAATTTGGAAACTGCATCGTGTGACATATCAAATGTAAGGTCTTGTTGTGAAGATCTTAAATGTATTTTTTTTTAATTTTAAAATAAATAGTTTCCAAGTTATTGGAGAAAATAGACGAAAATTAACCATTCCCCCCCTTATCTCCAAAACTACTGAATCTAAAATTTTGAAGAAAATACAGAAATTAGTTTTCTACTTATAGATTATAGGAAAACCTATAAGAAGTCCATGATATTAAAATAACATGGTAAATCACTCAATATTGTGCGGAAAGGTAACATCGTACGAATCCTTTTCACGCGAGTTCAGCTCGCACTTGTCCCGTTTTTTTTTAAATAATAAACAAGCATCGAGTAACTGAATCAGTTTTTGAAAAATGTGACAAAACTAGCTGTGCCCCGCGGCTTTTTCAGTCTCTATCATAGTGATTGGTCAAACGGTGTTGGTTTTTAGCAATAGGGAATATGCGTCTAATTCAAAAAAGGCTTAAATATATTTTTTTATCAACATTTTTGCTTTAGAATTATGTCCATGTAAATATTTTTTAATATTATTTCTTTTTCGTTAAGAAAATAATTACTAAAAAGTGCATAAAAATGTGGGAAATTCAAAATACTTGAAACGGTCAGATCGAATGTGACGTCAAAGTCTGTGGAATGTGACGTCAACGTCTATGAAATGTCAACAAGTGTGTAGATGTTTGTGATTTTTAACATTTGATTGTATTGTAGACTTTGACGTCACGACAAACGCGCCAAAAGGGCGGGTGTTTAAAGTGCCCATAGCTGTTTATTTTAACTTTTTTTTTGTTCTGTTTTTTGGCGCTGAATATTTTTTTACGGTTATATAACGATATGACCTATCGTATGAAAATATAAAAAAAAATTGCATATTCCCTATTATGCATATAAAGACAAATATATTTATTTATGTATAAACAAAAATATTGTGTTCGCCATACTTCCAATATATACAATATATACTTACTATATACAGCACTTCATATAGTTTATGAGTGTAACTCTTAAAGAAAAATATCAAAAATAATTATGGTAAATTGCTTTTACTATAATTTTATTTAGTTACCTTTTTGCTAGATTTTGCTAGACAATCCTGAGGCGCTGTGTGTGTGACCCCTTCGTGTAACCTTTTATTTAAATCACATTTCGATCAAATGACAGATAGGTGTGCGATCTTAGACTAAAACATTACATGAAAACTAATATTATGCTGTGTAAATTGTATTTCACTAAAATTAATAGACGTTTTATGTAAAATAATTATATAAATTTATTGATTGATTACCACATACCTACCTAATATTGTAAATGAATATTTAATTCATTTACTTAATAAATAAACATTAAAGATTAAAAAGTGTGTTAACCATGCGCATTTTATTAACCTTCGATAAAATTTGTTAATTTCATAAAAGATATATCACCTGTTTATAGATATATCACCTAAGGTTTTATTCACATTAGCGTTTTTCGGTCGATGCTATTTTTGACGACTTATTAGACTACTCGTGGCACAGAATAAATAATAGTACAATTGACTCGCGTGAGCCCGCGAGTTATTATGTTTTTTTTTACCTATTATTTTGCTAGTTACACTCGCGTGCCAGTATAATGTACAGTCCGTTACATATAGTTTAAAAAATTAAACAATTTTTTAAACTAGAATAGAAATGTTTTTATTTCTTACCCATTGGTCGAGTGGTTGAGGTGCTTGCCTTAACGATATGTCTCTGGGGTCCCGGGTTCGATTACCGGCAGGGCCAACTTTGGAAATGAACTTTTCAAAGTTGGCTCTGGTCTAAAAGACAAAAACTAAGTCCAATGTATCTATCTAAAAGTTCAGGCTTTTATGTAAATTTGCTCAACCTAAAAATGACTACATCGTTAAAATTTTTGTTTAAAGTCACTGCACATTCTATAAAGAGGAGCTGCACTTTTTATAAAAAGGAGTTGTACACAGGATAAGAAAACACATAAGATTGTGAGGTACGATGCACCGCGACACAAGGAAGTTTCTCAGCAACACAGAGCTTTCTCAAGGTCATTGCATGGGGAGATACAGTCTTCCAGACGATTTCCAGTTGAAGGCACTTTTCAAGTGGCAGAGACGGTCACAATAAGACTGTTGCTTATACCGTAGATGGCAAAACACCATATTTGTAATTTTCCCCTGTATGGATTCGATATTAAATTTATTAACATTATAAAATGGATTCCAAATAGGTGACGCATATTCTAAGTTAGATCTTACAAGATCTTAGCATCTAAAACAAGTATTTTGACTTCAAAAAAGTGATTTTGTTATCCAATTTTTGAGAAATAAACGATTTCATTTGCTTTTGATTTAATTGGAAAATACTTCTTAAATTGTAAATATAAAATATAGTTATTATTATTAGAATCCAGAAACTTTCATAACGGTGATAACATTGTTTTTCATTGTTCACTCAATTTTTTTTAGGTTTATATATTAAGAAAGAAAGATAACTTACTTAGTTCCCCGTTTAAAGAGATTAACTTATTTTTATACTTATATACGCCCGACAAGATGGGAAATGATTTTAAAGAGTTATTGATTTGTTCCTGTAATAAGAACACGTTCGTCAACAGCCACACTCATGATATATTTTCAGGAAGTGCCACATAAATGTCACATAAACACTTTCCAACGATGACGTTTATGTTTGAATTTTTCTTATAGTTATGTTGTGTAATGGACGTGCAACATGATTTATTTATTTATTTATTTATTTATTTATATATGAGGTACACAAAACAGGATGCTGTCGTTGAAGATTAATTGTAGAAAGAATTATTCATAGAGATGTACTTAGACAGCAACCCAAAACATGTGCACACAGCACGTCCAAATTAAACAGTGTTAAATTTGAAATAACAGAAGAGAGACGCGCTTTCATCCAAAGACAAGCTTAGCTGTATTTTATAAAAAGTTACTTTAAGATGAAAGTAGCTTGACTTAGTTTTAGTCAAGCTTTAATATGACTTCTAGCTATTAATATTGAGTGTGGTGTCAGTGATCAATGAGCTACGGAGAGGACTATGCTTGGGGTTACTCAGCGAGGTCGAATCGTAACTCGGCGAATTAGGAAGTTGGAGTGGCAATGGCAGGATACATAATACGGAGAGCCGACGCTGTTCCATATTCATGCACCGAATTACAACACTGTTGTTTCACTGTGGTCTTTTAAAGGTTGCCCATCTGGCGAATGTAACCATCCCCATACATGAGACCACGGTGAAATAATAACATGTGCGCTGTTGTTTCTCGTTGAGTGAGTATAAGGGATACCAGAGCCCATTTCCCTGTCCCCTTCCTAATCCCTTATCCTTAATCCTACTATGGTCGGCAGCGCACTTGCAGCATTTCCGCACTAAAACACCCCTCGACGTGGGTGTGGTTCTATTCCTTAGTTCCTTAGGGGACTTTGGAACGGTCACCGGTCTTCGGGGGGACGAGACGCGCCCGGCCCTTAAGTACAAAGGATTTTCATATGGCAAATGAAATTTTGGTGTATATTAAAATTCATTATTAAATCGCTGTTATTTTTTCCAAAAAATATATAATGTACAGACACGGCACGTTTACGATTTTAATATGTAGGTATAGTTTTGTAAAATTGAAATATAGGTAATGAAAATTTCTTTAAAACGACTACTCTTTGTAAATTCTAAATAACCATATTTTGTAAATACAAACAATACAAATATATTGTGGTTTTATGTATAGAAATCTTTCCGCATTAACATTTGCTTCAAGTTGATTTCGTACAAACCATTGTTTTAATACTTCCTATGACATTAAACGACAACGCTGTTGCCTTAACCGCACACAAATAATGAAGTTTCAAAATTTCTGTAAAGCTATGTTTCTTATGACTCTCTCTTTACCTACTTTATTTTGATCACTGGGTGTTTTTAATGACAAAAAAGAAAATATTGACTAGTGTTTCTCTCTCACTAGACCACGCACGATAAACGACCCTGGTTCCTGGAAAAAGCGATAAACGAGGAAGGTTTGTATTTACATATAATTTGTAAAAAAAAAAAAAAAAAAATGTAAAAACAATTATTATAAAAAAAATAACACAAAAAAATATAAAAACATTTCGATCCACTACGCGAACTGGGCATCTAATTTATATAAATTAAAATAATTGTTTAATCTGCTGCAATCGTGCAAAGCCAGGAACCAGTGGCTAGCTAGCAAGATAATCTGAATTATAATCCGTGAATAGAAATGTTTACCAGTGAACTGTTTAATGTAGGAGGCGAGTGTCGAGACCTTACGATGCTTCCACGTATTACGCGACAATTACGTAACCCTTCCACGACGAGACTCACATTTATTACCGCGAACACTTCACCTAGGAAAGAATCATTCTATAACTGATATTATGACATGTCGTATTAATGACCCCAAGGTAACTATGAATATAGAAGCAATGGTTAAAATGTTTTAAAAGACCTAAAATATCAAGTCAAACAGATGGGTTATAAATTTCAATATATACGTATATTTTAGGATTTTCGCCTGTGCCGCAAAGAAAGCAGCTCGGTAACAAAAATCTCAATAATTTCAAAAATATTGAAGCTAGCTTTATGAAATTGAGACTGTAATATAGACAATTTTATAGTGCTTAAATCAAGGTCACAAAAGTTCAAGATAATGAAATTTATTTTTAATAAGAGTAAGTTAAGTAAAAATGACAATTTTTCACCAGATCTCAAAAATGTGCTACGGTATCAAATATGTAATTTTTAAAATTTTTAGTATTTTGTATTGTCACCATGAACTGTTAATACAACTGTTATATATTTGGCATATGCTTCCCACGAGATTTCTGAGCTGATGCCGAAGAATATTCTCCCATTCCTCTATCAGAGCTTCTTTCAGTTCACGAAGCGTGATTGGAGGGGAATCTCGTTTGCGTACACATCGTCCCAGTTCGTCCCAGGCATATTCGATAGGGTTCATGTCTAGGCTGCGTGTTGGCCACTCCATGCGTGTAATAGCGACATATTCAAGCTATCCGAGCTGTATCCTAACTATATTTTTTGTTTAATCAGTATTATAATAATTAATTGGGGTAAAAGTTGTTAGGTGGAAAACATTTTTAACTGCATACACAAACGCATGGCCACTATACGACAAGTAGTGTTACGCACACATCTTCAGCGAACTGGCTTCATTTTTTAAAACGTTTTTGTTCGTAAGAGCTCTGTCTATATTTTTTTCGGTCTGAGGTATAATGTGAAACTTACATAATACGTAGGAAATAATTTTCAGTATTGAATTCTCGATTTCTGGCAACGATAATCATCTTACCGCAAATGAGAAATCGACTTAGACGCGGTTATTTATTGTATAATTAGATTTGTGGTTACATAAACCTAACAACAACATTACAATACATTACATTTTGAGTCAAGGTATTGATAGAGTTGATGAGGCCCGGAATTTAGGATTAATAATGGACAAGAATCTTCGTTTTGAAAGTCAGATACTTGAGGGAACGCGCAACTGTTTCTATCGTTTGAAGGTGTTATACAAACTACGTGACCTTTTGAGCGTGGATCTTCGGGTGCAGTTGTGCGAATCATTGGTATTGTCAAGGTTGAACTATGCGGACGTAGTCTATGGCCCATGTTTGTTTGGTAGGACGCAGAGACTCATCCAACGTGTTCAAAATGCATGTGCGCGTTTCTGTTTTCGCATTCCTCCGCGTGCACATGTGACTCCGTTTCTTAGTAAGGCTGGCTTCTTAAAAATGGCGTTAAGACGCAAAATTCACCTAGCCACGTTACTTTATAATATAACTGCGTCTGAGCGTCCGAATTATCTGCGTGAAAGATTGGTCTTAAATCAACCACGCGGGAGAAGGCTGCCTCCCTGCATCTTGTGCATCTCGTTGCCGAGAATACGGACTGCGGCTTATAGGAGATCTTTTAAATATGCTGCAAGTAAAGTATGGAATACTATACCTCCATCTTATTAGAAGCTTCAAACTGTAGCTACTTTTACTTTTTAGGTTTACAGCATGACGAAACATGACCTGTGGCATTATTTATTATTATTATTATTCACAATGTATTTATTTATTTTCTTAATTTTAAATTTTTTACAATATAAATATTAAAAAACAAACAATATATATCATAAAAAACTTAAAACTAGGATTCCGCAGATAGCGGGGCAGGGCCCAAGCTCCCGGTAGTTAGGGCTGCAGAGTGAGGAACCTCCTGACAATTCGTGCCGTGTCAAGAAGTACCGCCTTCTGTATCTGTCCCTTGATCCAGCCATCTAGTGAGAGCCTCTTGAGATGTTGGTCGAGGCTCTTCGCTATAAGACCGTTCGCCGAGACGACTATCGGGACGATAATTGTCGAATCGACGTCCCACATGGCGGTCACCTCGTGAGCCAAGTCAATGTATTTGGTAAGCTTTTCTTTTTCGGCTTTCACGAGGTTTAATCATTATTATTATTATTATTGTTTTAATCATCTTTTTTAATCATATTTTTGTGTGTTTATGTTCACATATTTGTACCTATATGCCTATGTTTTGGTGTTTCCTTTTTTTAATTTTTGTTATTATTTTTGAAAGGGGTTTAATCTTTTCTTATGTTTTTTCTTATGGTTTCAATTTTTGTCTTATTTGTTCTCTTTCTGTTCCTTTGTTTGTTGTTGCTTTGCACAGCTTTTTTCAGGTATATTTCAGCCCTTGAATCAGCGCTTCAGGCTTTGACCCATCGCATTATGCTGAGTCAGGGACCTATTTCGGACGCACCACTACGCTTTTTATTTAATATTGTTTTGATGTATATATATGTATTTCTTGTATGTGTGTGTACGAAATAAAATTCTTTCTTTCTTTACATTACATTAACATAACATAACATTGACGAGTTCTAACATTGACGGTCCACTTGATGGTAGGTGGCTACCGTCGTCTATTAAGACAAACAAGGCCATAGGTGCCTCAACTGTACTGCCGGCCTTAGCAGGATTAAGGAACAAATCAAAATTTGAGTCCCTTAGTGGCATTTTTGAAATAAGTTTCTAGAACATATGCGATATCGATACGTGAAAGAAATTTTTGATCCCAGGGTAGAAAAAAATAAAAAAAATTGGTGTTTTTTCCAAATTATACAAAAATGGTAAGAGTTAGAAATGTAGATTTTTTTTATTATGAAATCGAGGTAGCTCTTGACCTGATGTGAGGTGCAGATGTGGCCGAAGGTGGACCACGCTTATCTAGTAAATGCCCATTTACCCTAGTTTTGAGGACCCCGAGGTTGTAGTTCTGTGGGAACACAGACGCAGGCAATGAGTTCCACTCCTTAGCAGTTCGAACAAGGAAGGTGGAATAATTGTGGATAATTTGTTCTTTTGTTAAAATTAAAAATAAGAGATTTAGGAAGGTTAGGAAGATGATGGGGTCTGGCACCCATTAGTTAATTACAATTACAACACATAGTAAATATTTGGAAAGTTATGCTAATAAATTGTTATGGGAAGTCAATGTCTCAAATGCAGTATATGCATTCAACGTAGTTATGTTTAGTATTATAGTCGTAAGTCGTGATTCTCGTAGATCTGCAATCTCACTTTCACTGCTTGCAACATCGACACCACATATTTGATGTGTCTTTCAAAATGTTTCATTGATATGAAGCATTTCACGCGACTCATTGAAGACAGGGCCATTTGAAAGGTGTTATTGAAAATAAATGTTCTGATAGCTTCTGAACTAAACGTCACATGCAAAAAACAAACTTGCACTCCATATACAACTTGAAAAATTAACTTATCAATTTTGTCTCTGGTCCGGATCTGGAAAGTAGCGGCAGGGCACACTACGTTTCGCAGTAATTTGGGCAGTAACCATCCCCTTACAGAAGACCACCGTAATAACAGCACGTGTGCTCTCGTGTTTCGGTGAGTGAGTAAGGGATGGCAGAGCGCATTTTCATATCCAATCCCTTATCCTTAACCCTACTGTAGTCGGCAGCGCACTTGCAGCAGTTGTGACGTTGCTTGTGTTCAAGTGGACCGTCAGCCTGTCTACCGGTCTTAACATAAATGTATATTATTAGCTGACCCAGCAGACCTTGTCCTGCCCGAACCTGAAAATAATTCTGTAACATGATTGTGGCGCCACCTATCGGGTCCAATTTTATTTTCAAACCATATGTTGAAACCAAAGATAATTGTATTTAGGTACAGACTAATACAACATCTTTGGTTGAAACCATAGGTGACGCGACACTTCACGTCAATCAACGCACGGTTAAATTATTTCAATATTGTTCATACAAAAATACTAAAATTACGATTAAAAAATGGGGGGTGGGGGTAGGAGGGTAAAAAATACTTTACGACCTATTCTCATAACTACCAAATATACAAGAAAAATTTCATAAACACTGTGATACGAGAATTTTATATATTAGATATATATATGTAAAACTATAAAAACTGTACACCTATAATTTAACATAATTTAGTTGTAGCAGGGTACACTTATTGGGTTTCACAGTCTGGGAAATTTGCAATGGATGGGAACAGCAGCCACCCCTTTACACCGTCGTAAAATAAAAAGCACATGTGCTGTTGTGTTTCGACGAGCATACGAAAATTGCCCTGTCTCAAACATATCACTTGCTCTGTCATATATAATTAGGACCGCAACTATCAATATCCAATATAATGTGATAATGTGATGGCGTGATCTGATCAATATCCGGATATAATGTTTGTTATATTGTAATGTTTTTATACAATAAAGCACATTAACAGCCTGTCTGCCACATTATACGTAAAAAAATAAAATAAAAATGCATTTCCGACCTAGTTCAGAAAAATTAAGCAGATAAACTCAAATTTAGAGAATGGTCAATTGTTATATTTGTGATAAAAATATAACTCTTTGAATTTCGAATTTGGATTCCATACGACCGAAACCACATGGATTCGCTAGTAGTAAATGAACCGCTCATTGGTTTCTATGCTTGTTTATGTTATAAGTTATCGGTAATATTAATCAGATTAGATAGGTCGTATCGGAGGGTGAGTAGAAATCCTACTCAAAATGTTGCTCGACCAAATAAATAGATGTTTTATTGTTCCCCATTTATTCACAGATAAAATGTTTACAATGGCGTCTGTTTGTTCAAAGTTTCACCTGTTTCGTTTGAGTATTAAAAATAATCTATAGGATAAAAATTAATTGGTTATATAATCGTGAGATAGCTTGCCACTATCAAAATAAATACTTTGTAATTATTTCCGACATAACGTTGCTGCCGAAGTGTTCCTCCATAAAATAGCTGACTGTCCTGATCTCCTAGCATAACCTTTGCGTCATAATTCAATATTTTCCCTTCCTAGAGCGTCAAGTAACTATTGGTAAAATTCGTTTCTGTGACGTAGAGCATCCAAAGAGGATGACATTGACTGTTTGACACAATCATGCGCCGAAAAAAGCGTTGCTTACCTAGCAACCTTACCTAGCAAAAAAATCTCTGTACAATTTAGGTAATGTTTTATAGATAAATGTTTTAACATATAAGAAAAAGGAGCGCGAACGGAATCGCGGGCACAAGCCAGTGTAAATATAATTCCCATAGACAGGCAAACAGTAGCATTACATTTATTGTATAAAGTGTTGCTCAGGTGAGGCGTTTGTTGAGCAATGGCTTCTTTGAAATGCAAAATTCATAGTTTTTATTTAGTTTAATGTTTTGTATTTTTTTGTGATGCCTTGGTGTCTGCTGTATTTTATAGGCGAGAACCTATATAACTGTTTTTACTTAGGCTTAAGTTATATTAGTTATAGGCTTAAGTTACCGTACAGAAGTTGCACTCCATTCACATTCAATGTGAGCTGCCTTAGGCAATTGTATGACGGCACACACGGAGTGATAGAGGCCTGCCTTAGGCTTAGTTAATTCTCTAAATTCGATAAAATATAAAACGTAAAAGATAAAACGAGCCCGTTGGATGAGTGCTTGCCTAATGCTCTGTTCTAGGGTTTCCGGGTTCGATTCCCGGCAAAGTCAAATTAGAAAAATGAACTTTTCAATTTGGCTCTGGTATGGATCTGAAAAGTAGTGGCAGGGTACACTGTGTTTCTCAGTCATTTGGGAAGCCCGTCTGGCGGCAGTAACCAACCTCTTACAGAATGGTCTTCTGAATAACAAAACGTGTCCGTGAAATAACAGCACGTGTGCTGTTGTGTTTCGGTGTGTGAGTAAGGGATGCCAGAGCCCCATTTCCCTATCCCTCCTAATCCCCTATCCTTAATCCTAATGTAGTCGGCAGCGCACATGCATCAGCTTTGGCGTTGCTTGTGTTATAGGCGACGGTAGCCACCTACCATCAAGTGGACCGCCAGCCTGTCTACCGATCTTAACATTAAAAAAGTACAATGTTTTCTACTTTTTTGGGATACCTTGGTGTATGCTGTATTTTATAGGCGAGAATCTATAATTGGTTTTTTCTGTTACCTAGG
Organism: Bembecia ichneumoniformis; assembly: GCA_910589475.2. Taxonomy (NCBI): domain Eukaryota; kingdom Metazoa; phylum Arthropoda; class Insecta; order Lepidoptera; family Sesiidae; genus Bembecia; species Bembecia ichneumoniformis. Next base: position 3,662,502 of record OU342545.1, read on the forward strand.
CTCAAGTTACATTATATTAAAGTGTTACTGTTGATTCTTCAAATTCGATAAAATATAAAAACAATTTCTTTGAAGTTCAAGTCAATTATTCTGTTGACTTCTAATGAATCGCTGCCAAACTATGGACACAGTATATTAATTTTCATAATATAATATACTGTGCTATGGACCTGGTTTCTGCTTTCGGTAACTAGATAGTTGAGGACAAAGACTCCAGGCTGTTCTAAGGTTGTTATCATTATAACGAAAAACCCCATAAAAAAGTAGTATGTGTAAGTGTAAATAGTTAATAAAATATTTTGTTAGTTAATTGTATTAAAAATAAACGGTTGTGGTGAATACAAATTGTCGCCGCCCTAAACAAAAGTTCCTGATGTGAGTGTTTGTTTAGTAGACATCCAAACGTAAAATCTTGCATTCATATTTCATAAGGCGTTTTTCATTTGTCGTTATTCAATATTCTCAAAATGTTTTGAAACAACCAATCTTTATGGATGCGTCTGATGGACCACCAGGTAAGAAGAGTCGCAATGAGGCCGTCGATTTCATAATTGAATAATTAAAATTCTAAAAGTTCTTTCTTCCAAAAATTATCAAAACAATACTTACACCAAAACCATTGTACGTGGTATGTCCAACTAAATTGAACGACCCCCTTGGTCGAGTGGTTATCGTGCTTGCTCTAACGCTCTGTCCCGGGTTCGATCCCGACAGGTTCGAACCCTACATTTCCTAGTTGGTTCTGGTCTGGATCTGGCATTTGGGCAGCTCGTCTGGTGAGAGTAACCACCCCATTACAGAAGACCATCGTGAAGTAACAGCACGCGTGCTATTGTGTTCGGTGAGTGAGGGATGCCAGAACACATTTCCCTCCTACATGGTAAGCAGTTACATTGCTTGTGTTGTAGGCGACGGTAGCCATCTACCATCAAGTAGATCGTCAGTCTGTCTGATTTCCTTTACATAAACAACTACGCTAAAATAAATAAATATCCTATTAAATTATTCGTATTACTACATTTTTTATATCTCCAAATAATAGACCTTTTCAAACACCGAAACAAAACAGCACTCAAGTCGTTAGTGCTGTTAGGTAGGTCTGCCAAACACTGTTGTGTTAAAATAAAATAAATCTTTATTTGCGCGAACACATGTTTACAGGATTTTAATTTGTATACAGCAGTTACAGTACAAAGTATGTTCTACCCGCCAAGGGCATGCAAAGGCCGCCAAAGGCATGTTGTGCTAGCACAAGTGCTGCCAAGTTTATGACCGCGGAATTTAAAAAATATGCTTTTTATTGACTGACGTGGGATGTGACAGTAGTTGTTTTGTCCACTGATACAAATATGTATCTATTTATTATAAATAGTTTTTTTAGGCAGGTGCACACACCAGATCGGACAGACTGAATGCTCGAAATATTTTTGGAAACCGCATTTCGGTTCGTAAAGGCTAATCGACAAAAATTCATTGGGGACCGACCTTTTGTGACTCATTTATCCAGAGCAACGCAATCGAAAAAGCGCTCGACCCTTCGATCCACCGTTGATAACCAACACCTGTGGAGTTTTTATATAGCCCATATAAGGAATTAGAAATGTCTCTATTTTTTTTTTTAATTTTAATCACATTGATACAAATAATAGTATTAGGTGTATTCATTCTAGTAAGTGATTATAGTCCGTTTATATCTTCAAACAACGAACGTATCAGACATGTACCGTCTCAGACACCGTTTTTTTTTTTTTTTTTTTTTTTTTTTTTTTTTTTTTTTTTTTTTTCTCAGACACCGTTACATACAGTTTATTTACATCAAGCGTACCTGAAACGTGCCATATCAAACAAAAACAGACAAGTCAGCGGCCGCTCTCCGCCGGCAGTTACTTCCACGGTTCCGATTCTGGGGCACAGGTCCGGACACATTCAGTTTCATTGAGCTCAGACAAAATATTCTCTCCTCGAATGACGTCCGTGCGCGGTTAGTGTCCGATGGACCTTACGTTATATGAATAAGTTCTTACATATCATATTATTTTTGTCAGACACGCTACGCGTCTGATAGGTTCGTCGTCTGAAGATATAAACAGATGTTAATTGGTCAAAATTTCAATTGATGGCACCGTTTAAATAAAAATAAAAAGTTATTGCAAAAAAACTTTAAGTATTCCCTAAAATTTTTCACCTTAAATTTCATCTTGTACATATATTTTTTACATTACCTTATATTTAGCTACGATTTATGGTATTTGAATATATCTTCTACATGTGTACCTATAGAGTGCCTCTCGGTCTGCTCCTCTCGACGCTATTTCATGCTCTCCCTCTGGTGTTCCCCTCACTAGCCGCTGTCTGACGCACAAGTTGCGGGCTTATAGTTTTGCAGGGAGATACTGTCACCAAAAGGCAAAATTAAAGGCCTTTGGATAACTGTGAACAAACGATGTTTTTATTATATTTTTGGAAATATAAGGTGAAATCGGAATTTAAAAGTTTACACTCGTTTAGGAAGTGGCAAGGAATATAAAAAATGGGGCATTTTGCGTTTATTTTTTCAAATAAATGTCTCATGGAGTTTAAGTTTAAATAAATACCTAATAATTTATTAATAACGTCTACTTCCCCGACAATGACTTTCAGGATATTCTCAATTTTGTGCGCTGCCGACCCTGCAGAAATTTATTTACCGCTCGTTTGAAGAAGCCCAATATACCAAGATATAGATTATATAGATAAACCAAGATATAGAAATAGATGAATGGTTTGTCTATAACATTGTCAAGTCTGTAGCAAAACGTTTCCTACACATCACACGATCGCCGCATTCTGTATTTCCGACTTCATTGGACGGAATTGTGTCGCGATAACAATCTCTACTCAACACATACACAGTATTCTGTATTATTACTAATAAGTTCATTAATTCCTATTGCTTATAAACAAACCATTTCGACCAATTAGATTGTAAATCATGCGAACAAACGTTCCCGGGCCATTTCCTTGTTAATTTAATACTTATTAAATGGTTTATTGGTAACAATTTCTTTTTAATTATCTAGGATTATGTTGTGTTTAACTTTGAATCGTATTTTTTTTTTGGAAATATCAATCATCGCTGATTATCTATTTAAGCGATAATGAAGCCTGGATTTAAACGTTTCTGAAGCCCATACCACATGTAATTTGTTACAATAATTGTAATTGCTATAAATATTATTTTAAAGATTACAAAAAGACAAAAAGATGACAATTGCTATGTATATATTTTTATTTTCTTTCGAGGTTTCTTCTCAGGATCGTCTACATCTTGGCTATTTTTTTCCTAAACCCTGGATAAATTATACTAAATTATACTTATAATCGATGTTTTATCCTATTTTTGAGAAATAAATGGTTTGATTTGATTTGATAAAAATAATCTATATCTATATCTTTAGATGGATGTTTCTCCGCTAATTTCTAAGCCACCAAACGGATTTTGATACTGTTTTCACTAACGGAAAGAGCGATAGACGAGGAAGGTTTGTGTGCATATATAATTTGCAGAAAAAAAATTGCACGAGAAAGTTATATAGATTGCTTACGTATAACAAATGTTTAGATTTGTTTAAACCACAATACACTTTCACTGATCATGTACATATATATATTTTATCATGAAAAATTTAATGCTGTCGAACTTTAAGGCAGACGAAGCGTCGAAGCGTAGCTAGTTAAATGTTTTTATAATACATAAGAATTTCCATTTGCCTCCGCCTAGGGGTCCCGGTCCGCGCCCAACATCAATGTCCCTGTGGCAGTATAGTCGACCGTCTTGGTCACCACGGACTGTCTTGCCAGAAAAGTGCTGGCCGCTTTTCAAGGCATGCTGCCTTAAACGACATCCTCCGCCGGTCTCTTGCGTCAGCCAATGTACCAGCTATATTAGAGCCTGCAGGCATCCTAAGAAACGATGGCAAGAGACCGGATGGGATGTCCCTGATTCCGTGGAGATTGGGAAGAGTGCTGGTGTGGGATGCTACTTGTGTAGACACACTAGCCCCTTCGCATCTCCATAGAACATCCACTAAGGCAGCAGCCGCAGCAGAGGCGGCGGAAAAAAAATAAAATCTCGAAATATAGTGGCCTCGGCGCCGAATATGGTTTTGTACCATTCGGTGTCGAGACACTCGGTCCGTGGGGGCCTGCAGCAATGAGCCTCTTCAAAGACATCTCGAAGAGGCTTATTGATGCGACGGGAGACCGAAGAGCTGGCACTTTCCTCGGCCAACGTATTAGTTTGGCCATTCAACGAGGAAATGCTGCCAGCGTACTTGGTACAATGCCGCAGGGTCCATTTTTATATTATTAGTTTTTAATCAATTTAATATTAATTTATTTTTAGATTAGATAATTTTAGTTTTTATGTTAAATGATATGTAAATATTGTCTTCTATAATTTAATAAAAATACATCCTCCTGGTAAATTTATATCAGCGAATGTCAGAAACGACAATTATTGCTTGACTAAATCGATCAGGCTATATGAAATGTATGTAACAAGGAGTAATTTGTGAAAAATTAATATAGTTACGCAGCTTACGAATTATATTCTGACTAGCGACCCGACCCGGCTTCGCACGGATGCATATTATTTACGATGAATTTGCCATATAGATAACTAGCTAGTGAAATCCTGTAGTGGTTTTTAAGAAAATTGTGATAATTGATTGTAGCCATTGATTGTATAATCGCGTTCTGAATTGTCCCACGAAATTTTTTTCTTTTTCTTTAAATATCTGGTCCCTAGCAGAATATCAGTGTTGTGATCTGTACCACAACTGTATTCTGAGCCAGGGTTCCTTTTCCTCTTTTTGCTTGTTTGTATATTTGTTTGTAATTATTATTATTTCTTCATATATTGTTTGAAGAATAAAAGTTGCTTTCTTTCTTTCAATTTTTTTTCTGCAAATTACATTAAAGCACAAACATTCTTCCTTTGGATATTTAGAAGCATACTTAGAAGAGGACAGCGACTTTATTTTATTATATTCAATATATATATGTCGGCGCTTTTGATTTGCGGGAGTGAACAGCACTGACAACTGTCATTTGTCAACTGGACAGCGGGATCGGAATGTCATTGTCGTTGACTCGGACACAACACCGAGCGCTAGCGCAGAGGCACGTCGGCCGGGGAGTACCTCACGGGAAGGCAATCGGTTGACATCAAGGGACTGGTGCTACGTGTTTGGTGGAGTGTTATCTGATTTGATGTGATTGGCTGGTGGACAATGCGATCGAGGACTTATTTTGTGCCGATTGTGGCGTTTTGTTTGGAATTGCAGCGCGTGACCTAACGTGATCAAATATGGATCAAATATTCGCGCCTATCTGTGATCAAGTGTGGAGACCAATGATACGAAGAATCCTGGTCGTGTCCTTTCGGGACCGATGATGCCGGGGACTCTAATCGTGTTTCTACATCAGAAGTGGGATTGTCTCACGGGCACTGCTATGAAAATTAAAACTACGCAATCATGTGGTGCAGTGTGATGGAAAATCGTCAGTTTTATCGAAGCCATAAAGGATCCGGTTACGACGAGTGAATTTAAAGTTGTCAGACTTCAACCTTGAGGCTGCCGACGTCGATGCGTGGGCTTGGTGCAGCGCCATGGACCTGTGCCTCTCAGAGGGACCGTTACAAGGAGTTGCAGTGACCGTGCAAAAAAATAATATAAAGATGTTGCAGCAGCAGCCCATCCTGGACAAGTCGGGCAGGATCTGCTCTTGTTGCAACAAGACCCGCATGGTCAATGGATCGTCGCGAGGCGGCCGCGACTCGGAGTGGAGGTGCTGTGGGACCCCTGTTGGCGGCTTGTTGGGTCCGAGCGCAATGACGACTTCGAGAAGTCGTCGCTTTTGGTTCGATGGCTTTTAACCTATGCAGTGAGGTTGATCCTCGTGAATAATAACGGTGAGTCGTTTTCATTTTGGGGTAGAGAGCACAGCCCATAAGTTGGGCGAAAATCGACATTATGATGTTGTAACGTTGGCTGGCCTTGCTAATCACGCAGTTTTACTAAGCCTACCTACAACACTGGAACAAAAAAAAAATAGTAAAAATCTTATCAGCTGTTTAAATGAGAGTTATTTAATTGAGGTTTTATTTCATGTAGATCTGTTGTTACTTCTAATTCGATCTACCCACCCAGTTATTGTTATGCGAGAATAATTATCTTAAAAATTTTAATGCCAGTTATTGTTATGCGAGAATAATTCTCTTAAAAATTTTAATGTGAAGCGGGGGATAGACCGTGTTTTGTTTCTAGATGGACTTAAAGTACTAGAATGTGAGTTATCACACCCAAACGAACCCAAAAGTGAGATTAGACTTGGAAAGATTAGTAGTCCTGTAAGAGTGGTTGTTAATTGCACTCCGATAGTTCTAAATTCTGATTGTTGGATAACCGCAGAGAGTATTGTTGCTTGCTAAAGAGGTTTCTAAACGCAGTGTAGCTACCGGACAGTTAGAAATACGCCTTTTTTTGATGAATTGCGCATTGTTCAGCGACGCCCATCCCGTATCAGTGTAGTGGAATGTAAATGTGTTATGGACAGGGGTCGTTAATTATTGCAAGCGGATGTAATACGACCTGATTGTTTTTCTTATTTAAATACTGTACTTCTAGTGACCTCATATCGAACGCTTGTCGTTACTATACTTACGAGTTAAGAGACCCCTGCTTTAGTTAATATTATCAGTCATTACCAGTACTCGTTTTCTTCTTGACCGAAAAAAAAAAAAAAAAAAGAGAGAGAGAGAAACTTGGAGAGCCTTCGGGCTCTCGCATTGTAGCAGTTGCCGACGTACTAATTCTGGGGAACCTTTAATTAATGGTTTGGGAACACTATCGGTTGATTCCGAAGAGGCCCTATCCATAGATTCCGAGGAAGCTTTATCTGCTTGCTCTTTTTAACTGTTATGAGAGAGTTCCATTTGTTGTTTGATGGAGGCTGTAGAGATCTCACCTGCTTTTGTGGGTGACGATCTGGTCCAGCAAGTTGTTGTTTAATGAAAGCTGTAGAGATCTCACCTGCTTTTGTGGGTGACGATCTGGTCCAGCAAGTTGTTGTTTCATGAAAGCTGTAGAGATCTCACCTGCTTTTGTGGGTGACGATCTGGTCCAGCAAGTTGTTGTTTCATGAAAGCTGTAGAGATCTCACCTGCTTTTGTGGGTGACGATCTGGTCCAGCAAGTTGTTGTTTCATGAAAGCTGTAGAGATCTCACCTGCTTTTGTGGGTGACGATCTGGTCCAGCAAGTTGTTGTTTCATGAAAGCTGTAGAGATCTCACCTGCTTTTGTGGGTGACGATCTGGTCCAGCAAGTTCTTGTTTCATGAAAGCTGTAGAGATCTCACCTGCTTTTGTGGGTGACGATCTGGTCCAGCAAGTTGTTGTTTCATGAAAGCTGTAGAGATCTCACCTGCTTTTGTGGGTGACGATCTGGTCCAGCAAGTTGTTGTTTCATGAAAGCTGTAGAGATCTCACCTGCTTTTGTGGGTGACGATCTGGTCCAGCAAGTTGTTGTTTAATGAAAGCTGTAGAGATCTCACCTGCTTTTGTGGGTGACGATCTGGTCCAGCAAGTTGTTGTTTAATGAAAGCTGTAGAGATCTCACCTGCTTTTGTGGGTGACGATCTGGTCCAGCAAGTTGTTGTTTAATGAAACCTGTAGGGATCTCACCTGCTTGTGTGGGCGATGATCTAGTTCAGTGATAGACAGCTGTGGGGATCTCATTTCTTTTAGTAAATGACGGTCTAGACCAGCGTGTACAAGCTGTGATACTCTTGTGGAATCTTAAAACAGATGGGGTTTTTGATTGTAAGGATCATATTAACTCCAGCAACCGACCCTCAACACAGCATGGCGCGTGGACCGCGCGTGCTAGGCACTTTCGACCAGCCCTCAACGCAACATGGCGCGTGAGTGCATATGTGTGAAGTTGTATCTAGTTGGTCAGGATAGGACGAGCATAATGAATGTGGTGAGCCAGATAGTTTGTTTTCTTTGTTTGCATATTAACCGAACGTGGATCGAGGCGGAGACGAGAGGCGCACGAGGGCGTGCGCATGTCAGTCTGGCCGTGTCGGCGCTTTTGATTTGCGGGAGTGAACAGCACTGACAACTGTCATTTGTCAACTGGACAGCGGGATCGGAATGTCATTGTCGTTGACTCGGACACAACACCGAGCGCTAGCGCAGAGGCACGTCGGCCGGGGAGTACCTCACGGGAAGGCAATCGGTTGACATCAAGGGACTGGTGCTACGTGTTTGGTGGAGTGTTATCTGATTTGATGTGATTGGCTGGTGGACAATGCGATCGAGGACTTATTTTGTGCCGATTGTGGCGTTTTGTTTGGAATTGCAGCGCGTGACCTAACGTGATCAAATATGGATCAAATATTCGCGCCTATCTGTGATCAAGTGTGGAGACCAATGATACGAAGAATCCTGGTCGTGTCCTTTCGGGACCGATGATGCCGGGGACTCTAATCGTGTTTCTACATATATATATTAGCGAGAACCTTGGTCGAGTTGTTAAGGTGCTTGCTTTAACGCTCTGTTTCAGGAGTCCCGAGTTCGATTCTTGAAAGGACGAACTTTGGAAATGAACTTTTCATAGTTGGCTCTATCAGGATCTGGCAAGTAGAGGCAGGGCTGGCTCACTGCGTTTTTGGGCAGCCTGACTGGCTGCAGTAACCACCTCCTCATTAATCCTATTATGGTCGGCAGCGTACTTGCAGCACCTGTGGCTTTGCTTGTGTTATAGGAGACGGTAGCCACCTACCGTTGACCATTAACCTGTCTGACTACCTTAACAGGAAAACCTTGACAACTTCACATAACATTTTTTTTATCTATTCCGTGTTGAGATTAAAACTGATAATATCTTAAATTTATTCTTAATTTGTTACACGAAAACGAGAAAATCAAAGCCAGATTTTTTTTCAATTGACACAGCAATAAAATGCACCCTTTCCTATGACAACTTATTAATTGGAGGGTTATAAAAGCGTGGTCCAATCTCCTTTGACTGCCCGCCGTACAGGACAAAAATTTTCTAACAAAGTCACCTAAATATCGATAAGATCAGGCGATTCAATCAAAACAATTTAGTTTCAACCCTTAAGCGAGAGCATTTGAGGTATTTCCCGGTCCTTCAGTTCGTTAAGTATAAATAAATGTGTTTAGCATTTTTGGACTACCGTTTTATATGTTTTTTACTTCTAATAAATAGAGTTAAACCATAAAAAGTTGAAGTGAGGCTTCAACGACGATAGGAATTGAATTTAAAAAAATACAATACTCTATACGAAAGGTATTTCATATTTAAAATCGATTCAAATTAATGGGCAATGTTATTGTTGTTGAAATTGTGTTGTATGTGATAAAGTTAAAAAAATCTTTTAATTTATCTATCTAAGTATATAAATAATCGCTAAATATGTTGCTCAAAACTCGAAAACGGCTGAATCAATAATAGGTAGTCAAAGTTTTCTTCTCACGAAGTAAGGTTTTTACGAAGGTTCTTACAAAGGAAGGTTCTTACGAAGGAAAGTTCTTACGAAGAGAGACATTGGAAAAATGCCCGTCTTCATTTTTCCCCATTTTGACAGGACGATCTCTGTCAGCTCTGCTAGTTGTTTTAATAAAAAAAATATTTTTAAAAAAATTTTAAAAACAAAATATTTTTTAGGTCTCTAAATAACAGCGTGTGTTGTGTTTCGGCGAGTGAGTAAGGGACGCAAAGCTGTTCCGTGTTCTTCATCAAAGTTGGCAGCGCTTTTAGAACCTCTAAGGTGTTGCTCGTATTAATAGGACAGGATATTCACTTGCAATCATGTGGACAGTCAGCCTGCTTATAGATCTTTATTTATAAAATAAGAATTTTTGACAAGATCTAGCGACAATGAATCTTTGACAAGAAAACAAGAAAACACAATGAATAATCTCTTATGAAATTGAGAGGTTCCAAATTCGAGTGTATTGTGTTAGATGCTTTTATTACAAAAAAAAAAACTTAAATAGGTAGATTTGCGGAACCGATACGATTCGGAAACCCCGTACTTAAGTGTAGGTACATGTTTGAAGATATCCCCTTAACATCACAGCGACCACCGTCAAATGACCATTTAAAAGTAAATGAGGTGTAAATCTTCAAACTAATCACCGATGACGCGGTCGGCGCCTTTAAAACAAACGTGTCGATGGTGCTGATAAAGATTGGCGACATTTTCTTTTTTGTTAAAGATTTAAACATTTCAAAGTTTCCGATTTGATATATCACACATATATTGGATTTCACAAGAAGTTTCTCTTGTTAATCTAATAAAATATTCAGTTTAAGGTGGAGACAAACTCTAAATACTAAAAATATCCATTGTTTAATGAAGATGTTACAAGAAATAGACAAGACAATTGCTTTGAAAAAAATATATATTATACTTAAACATGTCGAGAACCAATTGTATTAATAGATACTCCACAAAAAAAGTTAGAACACAAGAAGAATTTGATATTTATTGAAAATTCTCTCAAAAACGGCTTATTGCGCGCATATGAATCCTGTACCTATTAATAAGTTAATGTCAGTTTAAAAAATTGTATAAATATTTTTTTTGTGTATTGTTCTAGTGGTAAAAACAAAAAAAAAACATAACTTCTAGGCCTGTTGAATTGTCTCCGCCGCCAACGAGTTCTATCTAATGTAAATGTAATTTGCTCAAGCGAAGCCCTTAAATAAATAAATAAAATATGAAAGCCAATTTATTCCTTCACCATAGTTTTAAGAAAAAGAAATTCTAAAATTGAATTTAAAATTTTAATAGCTTCTGTGTCATATTATATAGATAGATAAATTTATTTGCAACACATGACACACAGACAGATAAAAAAATAAAGATAAAGATAAAGAGACAGATAAAAAAATAATAATACAAAGATATTAAAAAAAAAATTAGAATTCATACAAATTCCCAAAGAGTTTAATCCCATTGAGTGTGGCAGCAAAAAGGTATCTGGCTCAGCATAAGTTGAGGCAAAGTACAGCGCTGATATTAGAGTGTACAGATTCACGTCGGCACGATACGCATCGTCATGTAACTTTTAGTTACAGGAAAGTTTTTGTTTCATTCCAATCCGTATACAAACAAAAAGTTACACGCTATTCCGAATACCACGCATGGGAAGTGGCTCAGTAGTTTTATAAGGGTGGTTTATAAGAAGTTAGCCGCGAAATAAAGTCTATAAAAAAGTCGCTTATTAAATTATTAAATTTCAACATGAATTTTCAAAACGGTATAGTTAAAAATTGCATTGAAAAATTAAAATACAGTTAACTGAAAGTGACCTGTTCAATTAACATAACAAAGAAGTGGTGACAGTTATTGGACCGTGTCCCAGAGAGCACCGCCCGCTGCGCCGACCGCGTGTCTATTCCAACCACCCTAGTAGAACATAAAATTTATTTCTTTTTTTATTATCCAAAAGCATGGCGACTTACAAGTCAATTAGGGACTTTGTTTAAACAAGCAAAAATGTATAAAGAGTATATTTATTTATTTAAATGGCTTATTTATTATGATTTTTCTGTATAGGTTTGTATGTAAGTCGTCGAAATATGATGAAAGTTTAATCGGTTGTTATACGTAAGTCTGGAAAAGTTCTTAAAACAAATATGTATGTGGAATTGCAACCCATACCGGGCGTAGCTAGTATATCTACTTATAATAAGTATATAAATATTGTTTCGTTTATTTGATGTCACTTGGTGGTAAGTGGCTACCGTCGCCAAATACACAATTGGGCGACGGTAGCCACTTACCATAGCACAGCAACGCCACAGGTGCTGCAAATGAGCTAACGTTGTAGGATTAGGGATAAGAGATTAGGAAGGATATGAAACGGGTACTAGCATCCCTTATTCACTCATCGAAACACGACAACACATGGCATATGCTGTTGTTTCACGTTGGTCTTCCGTATGGGGGTGATAACTGTCCCCAGACGGACTGCACAAATGACTGCGAATCGCAGTGCCCTGTCACTGGGCTCGTCAATAAATATTTTAATAGAGCACTTGTAAATGTTTTACTCATCTTCTATCTTCTAGTTTCGTACAGCCGAAACTAAGTCTGTTTGTCTGTGAGTTTGTACTCGCTAATCTCTGAAACGGCTTCATCGATTTGAATGCGGTTTTCACTGATGTATTAGTAGCAAGCTTCCTGTAATATTTAGTGTTTGTTTCATTCCAATCGGTTCCAATTCTAAGTCTAGAAAGCTGAAAGAGGTATGGCAGGTTTCCATACATCATTTTAGTTAATAACAATCTTTAGCGTTATTAAATGAAGATTAAGCATCCGTTCCTGAACTTTGCACTAAAAAATATTAACAGATGAATTATTTGATTTTGAAGTTTTATAAGTTACGTTATTTAAAAAAATATCTAAATACAAAAAAAATATCTAAAAACTATTTTTTTGACCTCGATAACATAAATACAGCGTGTGCAAATAGTTTTTTTTTATATTTAATACAGATTAAATATAAAAATATAAAAGATAGATTAAATTAAATATATTTTTTTATATTTTACGTTTACAATTTTATTATATATATAGATATAGATTATCTCGCTTACTTAAGTATTTACGTAAGTTGATCTGTGAATAAATAAATTATTATAATGTTTGTAAATTTTTCCGCTTAAAGCTTTCCTAAGTTTGTCTGAGAAAAGTGTCAATGTTACTTGACTGTAGCGTCATTCTAAATCAGTCGGTTTAACGACAGGGGCGCAGATTTGAACGCGTTGATTTTTTGCCATCTCCATGCTCGGCAGGGGGGACTACCGAAGAAATCGAGATAACATAATATCCGAACGGCACTTTAATTTAGTTACACGGTGACTTTAGTAGTTTCCCTCGTATAATTTATTGGCGATTTTGCCTTTTGTTTTTCGAGTAATTTATGTTGTTGCTCAATGCAGGCTTAGTCGATTTTTTGTGTGTGTCGATACTTACAAACCGTTTTGATACGATCAAATGACCACATGATATAGTGGTAAAAAGTTTTAGTGCGACGTTGTGTTTTGCGTTGGAATGAATGCTATTATTTAAATTTATATGATCATGTGTGTGTTTGGTGTGATAAAAATCAAGCGATAGATCTAAATAGATTTCTATTAGACATGACATTATCTATAAATTAGCGGCCCGTACCGGCTTAGCACGTGTGGACATTTTTGGTTTATTCTTGGAAAACGGCAATTTTGTATGGAAGGAGGTAAAGAGCGGAAATGGGGGGAGTGTGAGTAGCCTATGTTATGCGTTGATAATGTAGCTTTCTATAGGTGAAAGAATTTTTAAAATCGGTCCAGTTAGGGTTGCCAGGCCTCAAAATCGAAAATCCGAACTCAGACTCATATTTAGCCGGACATTTTGCCACAAAAGCCTGACATACGGGTTTTTAAAAGAAATAGTTCTTTTTATTTGTGCATTTATTACTTTAAGACATGCTCTACTCTTTATTATGTATCACATATTGTTTTCTTAAAGTAATTTGTAAGATCGCGAATCATGCGCGTCCGCGTGATTCTGGCCGCTGCGGGGTTGACCAAAAGCCTAACAAAAGCCGGACGGGCCGGACTTGTATATATTTGGCCGGACACGACTGTAAAAAGCCGACATGTAGCTTATGTTACTCGCTGATAATGTAGCTTTCTAATAAGTGAGAGAATTTTTAAAATCGGTCCAGTAGTTTTTGAGTTTATTCATTACAAACATCTTCCAAGGCTCGCCACCACGTATGGTCCTCTGCTCTTCGCATTCAGCTGCTTCCCTCTAAGCTTTTCAGGTCGCCTATCCACCTGGCCGCAGGGCGTCTCAATTCGACTTCCAATTCGTGGCTTCAATTTAAGAACTCGTCTACCCGTTATCCGCTCTGCGATAGACGTGACCGGCCTATTGCCACTTCGACAACTTTGGTTCTTCGGCGAATTTCTGAATTTCTGATCTTATCCACCGATGAAACTTCGAGGATAGCCCGGTCCATAGCACGCTGAGCGACTTTGAACTTGTGTACCAGTCCTCTCATGAGAGGCCACGTCTTTGTACATATTCACTGAAATAATGAATATTAAAGAAATAAATTGCATCCCTGCGAAGCCAAGAGCGTGTCGTTAGTGTAACTCAAAGTAATGTGACCCCAAATAGTTGATCATTTGATCGCAGAACGAGACTTCATTATCCGCACATTTGCGAATCCCGTAAACACACAAACACAATAGGAGAACGGAACAACACTTTGTCAACTTGTCACCACATCTGTTACAATAATGTACCCATTGGACCACTTCAGTTGACCTCCCTCTTCCTTCTATATTACAAAGACGAACATCAGTCGTGAAGGTCTTCAAAACTGGTGGTCTAGTGTATTTGTGGTTGCAGTGTAATGATACAAGTGAAAAACCTGATGATGCACATAAATAATCACTTAATTGGTAAGTTTCAATGACAACACAGTTGTTTTCTCACCCCTGCGTCAGTACTTTTAGGGGTGAAATGAACCATAATTTTCGTACTGATCTATTTCGGTTTAGAATGCATTAAGTAATAATTTATAACTCGAGTGTATTAAAAAATCTAACAATATGCAAATATATTTATCTTATTTTTTACCTTAAAAAATAGTCTTCTTTTTCTCTTTTTCAATATTATTTTTAATTTAAAACATGTAGTTTTACCAAGGAATGGTCATTTCGACAATAATTTCAAACTTATAGCAAGTCCGATTTTTTTTGTATATAAAGATCGTCAGACCAGTCCTTTGAACTTGATGATAGGTGGCTACTGTCGCCTTTAACGTCACGGGTGCTACAAGTGCGCTGCAGGCACTTATTCCTTAGTAGAATTAGGGATAAGGGACTTTTCTTGTACGTCCATGGATAAGGGATTAAGAAGGAATAGTAAAATGAGTTCTTATCTTATCTCCTATCTTATATCTAAAGTGGTTGTCGCAAAAGTAGACCAAGCGAAAAGTAGTGGCATTGGGTTTCGCAGTAATTTGGGAAACCCGTCTGGGGCAGTAACCACCCCTTACATAAAACCACCATGAAATAACAGCACGTGTGCTATTGTGTTTCGGTGATTGAGTAAGGAATGCGAGGCGACGGTAGCCACCTACCATCAAGTGGACCGTCAGCCTGTCTGTCGATCTTGACATAAAAAATACCATGAGAAGAGCAGAGGCATCTCTATGTGTACAGAATGCATAGCTTCAAATTATTATTTTGTTTTATAATAGGACTAGCGGTCCGCCTTCGGCTTCGCAGACAGACATACAGACAGACGCGACGACATCAATTTATACTACGTATTTAAGGAAATACATATAATAATAAATTAGATCAAGCTGTATTATGTAATTTAAACTATATATTACCTAGCACTATATACTATAACTCATTGTCTAGAGTCTAGACAATGAGTTATAGTATATAGTGCTAGGCGTAAAGTGTTAAGCCCTCAATAAGGTTGTCTAGACTCTAGACAACCTTATTGAGGGCTTAACACTTTACTCGTCATTTCATCATATGTAACTGTTTGTTTATATGTAGATAAATAAAATCAAGTTAAACATTTGTGCTTGCAGGAGATTATGTATGTTTTAATACTTACTTACAACCATCCCTTTCATCGGATTACTAATAAAATCGAAAGATTTTATCGCTTTTAATTAGTGACTTCCATTTCTGCTTGGTTCACAGATCAAATCTTCCACTCTAGTAAGTCTTGAGTGACAATGTTACAAAAAGTTACCAAAGATTAGGGCAAGCTGCCACGCGACCGAATTAACTTGCTGTAATCCATATCAATGATAGTTGCCGTTATCTGAGGGAGCATTCGCTAACGAGTGAGCGCTTTTTATAATAGTTAATTCGGATTAGATAATGTCCCACGGGTGGTCCGGGTCTTTGCGGCCCCATCGCGCAATGGAGGGTTGGCGCCCTACTGGGGAATGGCAGGTTGATTGGGATCATGTTTGTATTTGAGGGTTATTGTAGTGTTTATTACACTTAAATGTGTTTAGTGAGATGTTCAAGTAGATTTAAAAATAGAAATGTTTTTAGGGACGCCATTTTTTTTGTTTTATAAAACCTAAGTCAGTTATTTCCAATGTTTGATTAAATGCCTTTGATTATTTATTTATTAAAAAAATATTTCTTTATTATTTATTATTGTTGATTGTTTGTCAATTATTTGTTCATGCAAGCTCTAATGAAATAAAGTTAGTTGAAGCTTGTTGGTCTGGTAGCAGTGAAGGGATGTACCTTTACGGAAGATCACATTGAAATAACAGCACGTGTGCTGTTGGGTTTCGGTAAATGAATAACCGGAGTCCATATTCCCTTCAATCCCTTATCCTTTATCTTAACATGGTTGACAGCGCATTGGCAACGCATTGGCAACGCACCTACCATTAAGTGGACCGTCAGCTTGTTATACGTATAGATCGGCTCTATACGTAAAAATCTAACATAATTTGTACCCAATTAAATTGGGTTGATATATTTCAGAAATTGCGTAAAACTAGCTTTTGCCCGAAATTTCGCCCGTGATCCCTGGGAACAGTAAAAGTATACTTTTTCTGGTTGAAAGGAACCTTATGTCCTCCTCACGTCGATCCGTTGAGTAGTTAAGGCGCGAAAGAGTAATAAACGAACTATATTCATACACATTTTAGATTTTTTATAATATCAGTTGGAATTCTTCAAAATCCAAATTTAGAACTTTATATGTTAATGTTTTAGGTCACTGTTTTAATACAGGATTTATTTTGATCAGATAAATACATGTATTTTAAATATTAATATTAGGACAAGCAGTCAAAGCACGATGACTAAAAGATTCACCTTCGCCTATT
The DNA here is from genome assembly GCA_910589475.2 of Bembecia ichneumoniformis. Taxonomy (NCBI): domain Eukaryota; kingdom Metazoa; phylum Arthropoda; class Insecta; order Lepidoptera; family Sesiidae; genus Bembecia; species Bembecia ichneumoniformis. Next base: position 3,679,465 of record OU342545.1, read on the forward strand.
ATATACCATTTTTTTAAGAGGGGAGAAATCTTCAAAAGATACCATATGAACAAAAAATTCTATCTTCAAAAGAACGTATGCAATGCAATATCTTCTTTTTAATATATAAAAATGAATCCCTATTTCCCTTGGTCACGGCATCGCGCGTGAACGGGTTGACCGATTTTAATTCGGTTTTCGCTAATGGAAAGAGGGATAAACGGGGAATGTTCATATATATAAAAATTGCACCCCGGGCGAAGCCGGGGGCGGGTCGCTAGTGCATTATACATATCGGACTATATATTTTGCACTCCAATATTTGCTATTGAATAAAGTGATTTTTAATTTGATGTTAAATTTTATCCATATTTTTTTCCTTTCATTTATAAATTTACTAACAACCTGCCCTTATAGGTATAATTTTAGCGGATGCTTAATTGCTTACATTATAAAAAAAACCTAATTTCAGCTTTTTAGAGATAATAGTTTCGGCTGTGCGTTAATAGTTAGTCAGGACAAATGATTTTATGAGTATAGATAAAAATATATTTATAATAAAATTCTCTATATACCTTGGTATACTTGGTTAGTTCGTAAATTCTATAAATGACCCAGCGGTCATTGATACGGTTTTCATTGATAGAAATAACGATAAACAAGGAAGGTTTGTATTATATAATGTGCAGAAAAAAAAAATGCATCCCACGCGAAGCCGGTGACGTCTAGTTTACAAAACAAAGAAATATATTTTAACATATATAAATTACCAAAGTAAATGGATTTCTTTAAGTGCTTCACTTGGGCAAATGACATTTACATTAGAACCGGCTGGCGGCGGAGACAATTCAACAGGCCTAGAAATTGTGTTTTTTTGTTTTTACCATTAGATTTTGTATTAGATTTTACCATTGTGTATTTAACAATACACAAAAAAAAAATTACACAATTTTTTAAACTGACATTAATTTATTAGGTAATAGGTACAGGATTCATATGCGCGCAATAAGCCGTTTTCGAGAGAATTTTCAATAAAAGTCAAATTCTTTTTGTGTTCTAACTTTTTTTGTGGAGTTTCAATTACTTTAACGAAAATTCTAATTAATACAATTGGTTCTTCACATGTTTAAGTATAATATATATATTTTTCAAAGCAATTGTCTTGTCTATTTTTTGTAACATCTTCATTAAACAATGGATATTTTTAGTATTTAGCGTTTCAATGTATGGCATGTAGTGGGCGAATTTACTTTGTGACGAATTTACAATAAGCTTTTGTCTCCACCTTAAAAACATTATTTTTACAGAAGATTCGAATCAACATTTGCCTTTTCATTTTTCGTATATTCAAGTATCTCCAAAGCCGACCTATAATATAAGTCAAGAATATGTTTCGAGGCATTGCCTCGAAGGACGTTTATGGCTATAATGACAGTATTAAATGACGTGTATGGCGTATTCCTCCTATAAAACACGAATTACTACACTTATCAACGCGCTGTATTATCGACGCCGACTGCGTTATGTTTAAATTAGGAGTTTCGGAAAACAACTTTTTAAATATGTGTATGAATATTGTTTTAATAAAAACTCACATATAATGACGGTTAAGAAGTGGCAGGGAGCAATGCGTTTCCCAATCATAAGCCTGTCTAGCGGCAGTAATCACAGTGTCTACAGACCACCGTGAAATAACAGCACGTGTGCTGCTGTGCTACGGTGAGAAAGGGATGCCAGAGCCCATTTCCCTATCCCCTCCTAATTCTTTATCCTTAATACTACCACGGTTCGTAGCACCTGCGGCGTTCGTTGCTTGTGTATAAGCGACGGTCATAGTCACCCTCCATCAAGTGGACTGTCGGCCTGTCTGTCGTCCTTACCATAAAAAACGGGACAAGTGCGAGCTGAACTCGCGTGAAGAGGGTTCCGTAAGATGTTACCTATCCGCACAATATTGAGTGATTTACCATGTTATTTTAATATTATGGACTTCTTATAGGTTTTCCTATAATCTATAAGTAGAAAATTAATTTCTGTATGTTTTTCAAAATTCTAGGTTCAGTAGTTTCGGAGATAAGGGGGGAATGGTCAATTTTCATCTATTTTCTTGAATAACTTTGAAAAAATACATTTAAGATCTTCACAACAAGACCTTCCCTTTGATATGTCACACGATTAAAAAAATTTTTTTTAAATTTTCCCCCCAAAAATGACCTCCCATATACAGATTTCATCTATTCACGTCACACCTCTGCGTTTGGGTCACAGAAATTGATATGTGTACCAAATTTCAACTTAATCGGTCTAGTAGATTCCGAAATAATTGACTGTGAGCGACGGACAGACGGACACGCGAGGGATCCTATAAGGGTTCCGTTTTTTTATTCGGACGTACGGAACCCTAAAAAGATCTAGTCATTGTGAAGACACCAGCAAAGAGTAGTTTATACAATTAGCTAGCAAGAAACATCTAACTGGCTGGATTACCCATGAAATTACTATAAATAATGACACTTAAAATATCCAAGCGTTTAAACCATTGATGCGTTTCTCATGGCATCTCACAGCCATCAAACAGTACACCAATCAAAATCATCTTCAATACTTTATGTTTTTGCCTACTTGCTTTTTGAGCTACTCGGACTCATACATTTTTCATGCGGCAAAACTTGTATCGCAAACTTACGTTTTCCGTTCGGCACCGCGGAGCTCGTTCAGCGGGCTCAACTAAGTCCACTTTCAGAGCCATCTTTTAACTGTGTTTGTCTGTTTGTGTGCAATTAAAGCACAGAAACGCACGTCATTAGCGCGAACGGCAATATTCCACGGTGTTTCTTACACTCGGACCGGTATGAGCGTAATTTTCACCGAGGCATCGGGACCATTGTAATACGATATGTTGATCGGTATTTTGATGAGAGACTAGCGACATTGTTGCGTTATATTTGGTGAATTAAAAACGATAAATGAAACATGGAACAATGGGCAATAAGTCATACAGACGTTAAGTTATTTGGTGAGCTTTTTTAACAACTTATAGGAGATGCGAAGATAAGCTCTACGACATCTTAACATCTATCTATATCTTGCAGTGCATGGAGTTTGTCGACAGATTCATTCAGCGCTTCTTTTGAAGGAGTTTTAATTTTTTTTTAAATTGTTAATGACAGCCTCCTTGGTCGAGTGGTTAAGTAAATAGTTTGCTTTATCGCCACGTCTCAGAGGTCTCGGGTTCGATTCCCGGCGGGGTCAACTTTGAAACTTAACTTTTCATAGTTGGCTCTAGTCTGGATCAGGGAAGTAGTGGCAGAGGGACAGTGCGTTTTACAGTCATTTGGACAGACCGTCTGGCGACATTAACTACCCTCTTTCAGAAGATCACCTCACAGGATGTCTGCTGTTGTGTTTCGGTTAGTGAGTAAGGGATGCCAGAGCCCATTGTCCTTTACCATGATCGGCAGTGCACTTGCAGCAGCTGTGGTGTTGCTTGTGTTATAGGCGACGGTAGCCACCTACCATCAAGTGGGTCCTCAGCGTGTCTGACGACGAAAAAAACTACAATAATGATTTTAGGTTTTGCGGAGATTTGTTCTTTAAGTTCTTAAAAAATCCATTCAATTTGTATAATTAAAATTTTCAATAATTTCTTGCTTATTTTCCAATGATGACTTTTTAAAATTATCTCTAACACAAATATTTTTTATGGGACAGATAGGAAGGCAACTGACGACCTGGTGGTAGATGGTTCCCGTCGCCCATAAATAAAAGTGAATCCAGGAGCTTTCAAGTGTGGTGTATGCCTTGATGTAATAAGGCATAAGGTAATTGATAAGATATTCTTTTATTAACTCGCCGAAACACGAATAATCTCGTGTTTATTCATTTTCGGAGACTTGTCTGAAGAAGTTACATTAATTTAAAACAATAAAACGGAAAAGCAAAGTGGGTCTAGGCTTTGCTTTTTGACCTTTAAGTTAAAGAAAATTAAATCTTCATGGTTTTAACTCAATAAACCTATATTAATTTGTCTAGTTTAAGACTAATTGCACCCGTACTTAACTGGGATAGGTTGTATTTAAAAAGACACTTACATTATTGAAAAGTCCAAGTTATTTCAAAAAACAATTTGTACACGTTGTACGTTACCGAGGTCAAAAAAATAGTTTTTAGAATTTTTGTCTGTTTGTCTGTGCGTTTGTGCACGATAATCTCCTGTAAAATTTTGTGTTTGTTTCATTTCAATCGGTTTACAAACAAAAAAGTTACGCGCTATACCGAATACCACGCGTACGAGGTTGCGGGCTCAGCTAGTTTTTTAATAAAAATAGGTACTTACACATATTAATAAAAAAATATTTAATAGTCATTGATTTTATTATTTGAAGTGGCAGAAAACATTGCCTCCTTCTGCAGTCTTACACTAAACAGTCCGTCTGGGGCCACTAAAAGAAAATTGTCATGGGACACATATATGCTTCTGTATTTTGGTGCAGACTCACGCAAGGCGGGCGAAGTCCATCTTCACCTTGTCCTTTGCTTTTTCTTATGAGTATGCTATGCACTCGCACCACTCCTGGTGTTGCTTGTTTTTATAGTCGATTGTCTGTTGCCATTTACAAAAAATCTATTACTTTGCTCAAATTTCCAACCTTGAATTTCAAGTTTACCAATGGACTTTATAATTTAGAACAACTCTTTTCGTATCTTTCTTGATATTCTCAAGTTGTTTGCCGACAAATGTAAAAGTTAGCACAGAGAGAGGTCCAGTGCCACTTAGTTTTTTTCCCTAAAACCCAATTTTCCAAAGCCGCAGAGCACTCGGTCATTCCACCGCACTAACATCGCCAATCATACGCGCCACAATATTTATGAAGTGCACAAAAACAGAAATAATTCCGGCAACGATTGCGCTTACCTTTTTATGTCTTCTTCATGTCTCGCATTTTTCGGACAAAACTGATTGTTTACCGGAAAAAATTACGTCTGTTAGTCGAAACGGTGGGCATAAATAAAAGATGGGCATCGGGGAATTTTGATTCGGTCGTTTTTGTAGACACGGGATACCGATTGTGGAGCGCAAGGGCAAAAAGCCGAACGATGTACGATTGAGAAAGGAACGTGGTGTCAAGTGTGACTCTGGAGATTTATATTGAGCTCTTTACACTTCACGACCAACAACTCCTCAAGGGAGCAATTAATAAAAAATTGTAGGGTTGGCAACACTCTTGCATCTCTGATGGGAATCGCTCTTGCCTCTTTTATAATTAAAGATCCCTTCTTCTTCTTCATGTCCCTTGCAAGTCAAAATAATTGCTCTAAGGTTTTAATACCGGTCTAGTCTACGAAGTTACACAGCCAAACCTTCTTCTTCCAAATTTACGCTTTCCATCCAACCTACCCAAAATTATGGATGCAGCAGTCATTACCTGTCATATCACAATACATAACCAAGTACGCGATACCTTTTTTTATGTTGGGAAATCCATCAGGGATACCCAGCAGCGAAGGGGGACGTTGTGGGTTATGCCGGACTCCTACCGGCTAAAACCCAACGACTTTCTATCACATATCCAACTTCAAAGACTGCCGCATCTGCCCGTGATGTCACTGGACGACGAATATGCGGGAAAACCTGGGACAGTAAGGGGAAGTATGAAATCTTCTTTTTTATAGGCAATATTTAAGCAAATCTGCATTTTGAATACTCACTGGCTGGAGTAACCATGGCTTACAGAAGACCACGTTTACTGTTGTGTTTCGGCGTGTGAGTAAGCAGAGCCTTTTTTTTTTTTTTTTTTTTTTTTTTATGTTATGTCGACAGACAGGCTGACGGTCCACTTGATGGTAGGTGGCTACCGTCGCCTATAACACAAGCAACGCTACAGGTGCTGCAAGTGCGCTGCCGACTACAGTAGGATTAAGGATAAGGGATTAGGAGGGGATAAGGAAATGGCCTTGCCTTCTTATGAAACCCTTTATGCTTGTGTTAATAGGCAACGGCGGTCACATGTCATCAAATAAAACTTCAGCCCGTCTGCTATAGGTAGCCCGGTTTTTTTTTAATTTTTATTAAAGATGGATTTGCTCTTGGCTAGCATATATCCGTGAAGGAAAGATAAGGCCGACGATGGAGCGAGCTGACCCAGAAGATGCCTATTCACTTGAACCTTGAAAAGATATTAAGGATTGGAAATCCCTGCCAGCTCATACAATCTAAATCTTTTCAGACGCTGACAGGGAGTTCCAATCCTTAATAGTGCATCCCATTTCCCTATCCCTTCCTATTCCCTTACCCTTAATCCTACTGTAGTCGTCGGCAGCACACTTGCAGCATTGCAGCACCTGTGGCGTTGCTTGCGGTAGCCACCTACCATCAAGAAGACCGTCAGCCTGTCTGTCGACCTTAAAATAATAAAAATAATAACAAAAAAGTGCGCATTATGAAAGATGATTTTTAAAAAAAAAACCCACTTTGTAGAATTTTTCACTTATTAGACGTGGTTATTGGTCGAAAATAAGTTAACCCTACTGCGCTCGTGAGTCGTGTATTGTAAACGAGTCCCGTGGCTGATGGTTTTGGTTGTGCAATTTGAAGTGTTTTAATAAGCGGTAAATGTATTTATACGTTGTACCTTATATGGCGGAACTAATAGCGAATGTGGAATTCAAACATTATGAACTTAGTAACAGGGTAGTTGGCGATAACTAAAAAAAAAAAAATGTGTGGAGTTCCGTTGCGTAAACACTCACACGTGATTATATCCAGTTCTAATGGAAGTCAGTTTTATAAATCAAAACTTGTAACCGAAAAAGTCAGAACCCTACTATCTTTTGAGTGTGGAAGATCATTGAGACCCCGAAGATCATGCTAGTTTATCCACCAATAAGCGATTTATCGTCAACTGTGACAGACATAATACTACAAATGTAGAATAGTTTGGTGACTGAGCTTATTTCGAAGCTAAAAGTAGTTCGACTTCTACAATCAGTAGCGATAAGTTAAAAGACTTAAATTAGAGACTCTAGGATTTAGCCGGACAATTTCCTGATTTTTATCTATTAGCTGGTGCCCGCGGCTTCGCCCGCGTTAAAAAATAAAATGCTTTGCCAGGTGTCAGATGATCCCTCAGGAACAGTACTTTTTTTTGGATGAAAGATACCTTTGTCCATTCATGAATCTCTGACAACATGTTTGCAAAATTTCATGATGATCGATTCAGCGGTTTAGGCATGAAAAAGGTAACAGACAAACAGACATACAGAGTTACTTTCACATTTATAATGTTAGTATGGATTGTTTTTGAATATACTATAAACGTAAGCTCTCCAGAAGAAATTATTAAAATTGTAGTTAAAGTTACATCAAAATCTAGAACTAAAAGAACAAAATACAAGTGGACAGCAAGAACCATAATGGATATCAGAATGAGAGAATGAATCGGTCGATTAAAATAAAAATAATGGTGAATTAGTTTTTCAAATAATATTTAAAAAGTAACACCTTTTGTTTCCTGTTGCTCCAGATTAAATACACGAATTGGTCCAAAAATTATTATATATCGCGTGCGAGCGTATCCGTCCTGTTTTCACACATGCTGCCTAAAGTCTTTCCACTGAACCAATTTAGAAGTCTTGTGGCCACACATTTTGCATTTATTTCGATGTTAGCAATTATTTATGGTTATTTAACGCTATAGTTGCATAGCAACCGTAATTAATGTAGTTTGTGATGTGAGATTGATTGAATTGATTCAATTCATCTGAGGAAGAAATTGAGAATACAAAAACTGAATGTAGGTATGTGTTTTTATAATTTTATTTCTCTAGTAGTTGCAGGAAAGACTGCGTTTCGCAGACATAACTGACTGCCCGCCTGTGATTCACCCTTTTGACGGACCCGTTGGATGAGTGGTTAGAGTGCTTGCCTTAACGCTCTGTTCTAAGGTTCCCAGATTCGATTCCCGGCGGGGTCAACTTTGAAAAATGAACTTTTCAAATTTGGCTCTGGTCTGGAGCTGGAAAGTAGTGGCAGGGCACACTGCGTTTCGCAGTCAATTAGGCAGCCCTTCTGGCGGCAGCAACCACCCCCTTACAGAAGACCACCATGAAATAACAGCACGTGTGCTGTTGTGTTTCGGTGAGTGAGTAAGGGATGCAAGAGCCCATTTCCCTATCCACTACTACTCCTTTATCCTTAATCCTACTGCAGTCGACAGCGCACTTGCAGCAGCTTTGCCGTTGCTTGTGTTATAGGCGACGGTAGCCACCTACCATCAAGTGGACCGTCAGCCTGTCTGCCGACCTTAACATTAATAAAAAGACTTCCGTAAGAAAACCTCACGCGTGCTTATGCATTTGTTGCGGTGAGTGAGTGAGTAAGGGATGTCAGATCCCATTAATCGATCCCCTCATATTCCCTTATCCTCTATCCTACTAAGGTCGGCAGCTCACTTGCGGCACCTATGGTGTTGCTTGTATTAATAGGAGTCGATAGGTCTCGACGAGAGCTGACAATTGAAATGCAAACGAAATTTCTAGCTTCTTCGAGTTAAAATTTATACTAAACGGACATTTTGTGAGAGAGAAACGACTTTAAAATGGCGGTGCCTTCATCGCAGTCTTTAATCAATGTTACGAATTTTATGATCCTTTACCTATCGAGTGGTGTAATTAAATTGGGATGTACATGATAGATATGTAGCTACAGCATCAAACACTATCTCCCGATTTTTTTATCATCAGTTTTCTGAATTGCCTCCTACTATGGAAGCAAAATTAAAGACGAAATCACGTCAAAAATTAAATCATACAAACAAATACATATATTAAAAATATACTAAAAATTAACTTTTTAAATAATTGAAACTCGAAATAATAATAATAAAAAAATTGTGCTTCAATTATTTGCCAAATAATGCCAATTTTTTTTAAAATGGAGAATGAAATTTTTTAAATGAGGCCAAACTTTTTGAAATTAATAACAATGTTTTTTGTGCAGCCTTTTATTTAGAAAAAGACAGTAATTAAAATAGTATTTTTAATACGAGTCCAAAATAAAGATTAAAAAATATTGTTGACATTCAAATCATAAATAGTTATAGTAATTCTCAATCTCGGTTCAAATTTTTTTTTAGGATTATTTATTACATTAAGCCAATATTTAGGGAAAAACAAATTTAATTTTTTAAGTGGGCGTTAATTGCCTTGAGTCTTAGTCTTATATAAACCCAACGAGCACCAACAATTTAGGTATCGCTTTTCTAACAGTGTGGTCACCGTTCCAATTTGGTTGGTTCAATTTGGTCAGCGGCCACCGAGGTCCTGCTATTCGGTGGCAGTTGCCAAAGATTGAACCAAACGTTCTGCGTGACGTTTTCACGCGCCTTCGAGCAAATTGCTCTGTTTGTCTTAAACACAGTATTTACCTTCTATAATGGCCTCACGTTTTAGTGTTTGTGCGGTCGTTGGCTTCATTTGTAACGTCATGTGGAAGATAGTTGAAAAAGAAAAAGAAAATCTTCATTGAACCCATTACGATAAATTACACAGATTTCAATTATTCAACACAGGGCACTTTCAGGGCAGTATTACCACCGTTTTCTTCGATCAACAATACAACTGTTGTATTGTTGATCGAAGACCGCTTTAGATAAGATCACAGTGAAATAAGAGTAACATGAATCAACGATGCAACAGGACAATCATAATAATATAGGTATTCTTCCTCATAACATCCCTAATTGTTTGTCCTATATGAATTGTTATTCCAATTGTTACTCTGAAAATAACTGAACGTCAAATACTTAAAATACTTAAGTCATTGGACGTGAGAAAGGGAGTTGACCCCGATGGTATCCCCCCCCCCCCTATTTATTAAAATCACATCTAAGTATCTGACATTGCCCCTTAAGATAATTTTCGAGAAATCTCTCTCATCTGGAATTTTCCCTAATAAATGGAAGCGTTCCAATATTTTCCCAATTTTCAAAAAGGGCGATAAATCGGATATAACTAACTATAGTCCAGTGTCAATTTTAAGCTATCTTACTAAAGTATTTGAACGAATAGTATACCCTATCCTATCATCTTACATGGAGCGGATGATTATTGATGAACAGCATGGTTTTCGTCCAAATAAATCAACAGTTAGCAATTTAATGGAATATGTTACGTATGTGGCAAGAGCAATGGATGATAATAAACAAGTAGACTGTGTGTATACTGATTTCTCTAGCGCGTTCGACAAGGTTTATCATAAAATTTTGATGACTAAACTGGAATCATTTGGGATTCATGGAAATCTCTCGCGCTGGCTCGACTCCTACCTCAAGAATAGAACACTAACAGTGTTATTACAAAAAAGATAAACATACATTGAACATGTGTCTAAAAAAATGTTTATTACAAAAGCGTGTTTAAACAGTTAGAGCTAGGCACGGTTTAAATAATACTTTTCATATTTATAACATGTCAATACTTGTCGAAGACTCAAAGTTAGTCTACTGCTTTGTCTCTAATTTTCGCAAGTTGTATTTAGTGGTGTGGTTATGATTATGATGAAATATCGGGTTGTTTTACCTTTTATTCTTGAACCCAATTTTCTTCACGTTCACGAATTTTTATTTTAATATTACAATTGTCCATTTTTTTTCATAATTTTTATTTATATTATACTTATTTGACAATGAGTAATGACGATTGACAAGTCTTGATAAACACATTCCATTCTTTCAACCGATCACTGTTCTATGTGTACAATGTACTCATTATATACGTAAGTTTTGGTTCCAAAACATACTTATGGCGGTGTATTTAGAGCAATAATTAATTTATAATCACACACGTCACTGTTTTATTTATATATAGATAATTTTAAAATATTTTCTGCGTAGGATATTCTATTAGCACATAACAAATTTGCATAGAAAGGAACGTTTCGGATTGAACCAAATGAAGTTGAACGAACGTTTTGTAATGTTGCTATTTTATTGTTACTATTTGCTATTTTATAATTTAAAATAGCAACATTTGGTTGCCTATAGGTTGCCCAGCGATGTTTTGGTAAGTCAAAGGACAAACACTATTTTGTAATAGCGAAGGTTAAACATTATTTGAGGCAGGGTTTAAACTGTGAAATTGTATACAAATGTCATTAGACGCTGTTTGACAAAACACGTGTTGAGACATAGTTTAGTATTTTTTTTTGTAATAACACTGTAAGTGTCACAGTACACGGTTTTAAATCGGTATATGGCTAGCTCTGGTGTCCCTCAGGGATCGCACCTTGGTCCAATCCTTTTTTTGGTTTTTATAAATGATATTTCCCATCAATCCATCATATAAAACAGTTTATTTTCTGTTTTTGCGGATGATCTAAAATTGTTTAAATGTGCTACAAGTGCGAGTGATGTTTCACTGTTGCAAAAATACCTTGATGCTATTAATGCAAATTAAATAGAATGAAACTTAATTCCCAAAAGTGTACATACATAAAGTTCACCAAAAATAAAAGGGTTGTGTGATCTCATTATAGCATATCTGGTGATATTTTACAAGAATCTGAGACCATCCGTGACCTTGGTGTAATTTTAGACCCCAAGTTGAGCTTTACTAAACACATTGGCAATGTGGTGGCCCGACCCTGGAAGTTACTAGGCTTCATCAAGCGATTATGTAAGGACTTTAAAAATATTAGCACCCATATACCCTGTACAATGCGCTCATCCGGAGCATCCTGGAGTACGCTTCGCCCATTTGGAACCCCCTTTACAAAGTACATGTGCATAGAATAGAACGTATACAGAAATATTTCACACGTTATCTTGCCTTTAGAAGCCGTGATTGTCCGTATAAGGCCGACTATGTCACCCGCCTTGCACATTTTAAAATTCCTTCTCTTGAAAATCGTCGTATACTCATGAATCTTATGACTTTGTATAAACTGATTAATGGCGGAATGGTGTCTCCTGTTTTGCTCCATCAGATAGACCTTTCTGTTCCTTACCATATACCAAGACATCCCATTAATAATAAATTTAGCATTCCTACCAGCAGAACTAATTTGGGTAAATATGCTCCATTATTTCGTGGTACATGCGAGCCTATAACGAATTGATCAGCCCCGACATTGACATCTTTCACGATTCTGAAAAGTGTGCGGTGGCGATTGGCTCTCCCTGTGCTTAGGTGTATGAATGTATTTCGTGTAATTTTTGTTGTTCGTTCTCATTCTAAGACTTTGTGATTGTTTAATTGTTTGATCTGATTGCTTAATTGTTTAATACTATAGGGAAGTCATGTATTGTGCATTTATTTATTTTCTTTTCTTTTTGTTTTATGTTTTTTAAATATTTAAATCCAAATTTTTTAATCCAACAAAATCGGTCAAGCCGTTTATCCTTATGTTGTATCGATAAATCTATGATAATTCATCGAACTAACCTATAAATAGACACTACACTGTTGTATAATAAACATTTAATTTGCAATAACAAATATTGAGGTCAATAATTAACATAAAAACTTTGTTGATCAAAGTCGGTTCAGTAGTATCAGAGTTTATTGCGAACATACCTACATCCTGATACGAGATACGAGAAAAAAAAACTGAACATTTTCCAAAATAACAAATTGTTCCTTGGTAACGATTCAAAATAGTGCACCCTACTCTAACACGCGACGGCTTGATCGTGTTGAAATAATTGCTATTATTTTATTCTGTTACAGATCTGGCAATAATCGATGATATAATCGCTACCAAGTCGAAGACAGCCAATCGATAGCATGATTGTAATGGTTGCGAGTCGCGTGCGCAGCTTCGGCCGCCCAGCCCGGGGCGCCAAGTGCTACAAACATACAAATTATTCACTAATCACACAGGGTGGCCAACCGAACAGATAATTCCAAATTTAATTGCTTCTTTAGAATATACGTTAACGGCTAAATGCTTGTTGTAATTGCGAGTTAAGTATTGCAATTATTTCAATTAAATAAGAGATCTTTTTTTTTTTAAATAGAATTGTTTTTTTAATACATTTACGGAAATAATATACAAAGTACAGAAGAATCCACAAATTTAAATTACAATTAGCGAGATTGATTTTTATCCTGCTAATCTACTAATAGGTATTACCAATGCGAAAGTATGTATGTTTGAATGTTTGTTCCTCAATAAAGAAAAAATGGCTGAATGGATTTGTATGAAATTTGGCACACACATAGTTTATTGAATTAACATAGTGTTAGAAACGCCTTACTTCGGGGTACATTAATGAAAGCTCCTCTACATTGTGCACAAGTATCTTATAATCCCAGACTCATATTTTCACAACTATAATAATCTCTAAATAAAATAACCTCTCTGCTCGAACGCCTCTGTTTCTCTGTCCGCGAACCTTTTTCTCCCCACCAGATGGCGGTGTCTCGGTTGCCAGTGCGATACTCGCACAGAATACGCCTTAAATTAAATTCTAACAATAGTATAGATATAGTATACTTTTTATCGTGAAAAAATGTTAGGTTCCCTATTACTTTCAATGTGTTAGGGAACACATTGTAATTGAAGTAATTAAAAGTAATTGGCCACAAGTCTCAATTTTATATTAATGTAGCTGACCCAGCAGACGTGGTCCTGCCCGAACCAGAAAATAATTCTCTAACTTGATTTTAGCGCTACCTGGTGGTAAATTTGGTCCAATTTTATTTTCAAACCATGTGTCAAAATGACGCGACACTTCGGTTTAGTAGTGGTTTCGCTCACATCAATGAACGACGGTTAAATTATTTGGATATTGTTCATACAAAAATTTGTATTTTTGTACGTACAAAATCGATTAAAAAATCGGGGTAGGAGGGTAAAAAATACTTTACGACCTATTCTCATACCTACTAGTACTAAATATACACACAAAATTTCATAAGAATCTATCAAGCCGTTTCGGAGGACTATTGTTACAATGTAACACGAGAATTATATATATTAGATTGCAGAAAGTACTCGTAGTGTCAGAAAGCAACATTTACCAATTTTATTTTTAATTTGAATCGAATGACATTTTGATTTTTTTTCTAGAAAAATATGTGAAAATACTTCAGTCCCTATCAACGTCAATAGAGCGTTGCTTTTGAGTCGCCGATTGTGATGAAATCACTCACGGAAGTAAGAGATGAGGTCCCATACACGTCAATTAAATATAACAGCACACGTGCTGTTGTATCATATTGGTATTCTGTTAAGTATGATTCTTTAATTCTGTAATGGATACAAGAAATATATTATGTACGACAATAACTAATGTCAGGCCAAAGACAGTTTTTACAAAAATGAGCGAAGCCTAATAAATTAAGGCATCATTCTTATTGCACGGTTTTTTATTGCAATATTGTACAACAAATTTGTGTAGCTCCTCATAGAAATATAGAAATATAGCTCCTCATAGAAATATAGCTCCTCATGGAACCGAACAGATTTAAAATTGAAAGATTTTTCCTATTTGTATAAAATATGAAAAAAGAAATAAAAGCAGCCCATTAAAAGTTTTAGTACAGACCTTAAGTTAATTAAAAAGATTTTAAAAAATTGTTGTCGTTGAAAATTTTTATTACCTTGACAGGTAAATTATTTTTTGGACAGTAATTTACTATTTTTTTCTCAGTAAATATATACATATTCTTTGTATAAATCTGCCCGAGTCAAACTTTCTTAAATATAGACCATAAATGATATGGTCTGTATTTTTAGTTAAGTTATTTAAGTTTTAATTTTACTCTAACAAGTCAAATTAGGCGACAAAAATAACGCTTTTCTGCTAAGGTAGAAATGTCTGATGAAATACCTTAAGACGAAAATAACGCCTTAAGGTACAAATGTCACCTGCATTAGCCAATGGGCGTACAAGGGTGATCTTTCTTTGGGAGCTCGACTCATGTAAGCTTATATATTTAGCTTGAAAAGGTTGTTTAAATAGGGTTTAATGTTTTAATTTGAAAATGCGTCTGTTTCACGTCTTAAATACACAACACAATCGATCATCATTAAAATCTTGCATACACGTAGCGAGGGATACATAATAGAACATAGAGTACCTTTCAGAAAAACACTACTGTTCCCGAGGGAGCAGTAATAAAATCTAAATTTAAAAAAAAATTCAACGCTTAGAAAATTAAATGAGCGACAATAATTGGTATTCGATTCATAGCATTAATAGTAATTCATATAAAAAGCACTGTTCCCGGAGGAAGCAGACGTAGTCGCGAGTAAAAGCTAGTTTTAAAAAACTTCAAGCTACCTGCAATATTTTAAAGCAGTTTTGGGACTTATTTACTTGTAAATGTGTGCCGATTTATTGATTACAAGCTTCAGTGGCGCATCGATTATATGTCCCTAACATTATGTATGCAACAAGATCGTCGTTTTGTAATTACAGTAGTTAAATCAAACTCGAAAAGCAAATAAAAGTGTTTGACGAGCGTCAAACGTATCGCCTAACTTGTTAAGATTATTGGAGATTATAATGCGTCGCACTAAATGAGATGGTTGTTCTTATTCATTTTAAAATTACATGATCGATTCAATGTATTCAGAATACAGAATAAATATTATGCAGTCTCATTAAATTACGTTTCATTCATGTGAACATCGTCTAGAATTTCGTAGAAACGGTTTGAGATTATATTACCCTAGTGATCCGCACCTGGCTTCGTCTGGATACAATTATTTCTACAAATTATATGCACGACCTTTCTTCGTTTATCGTACTCTTTCCATCAGTGAAAACCGTATCAAAATATGTTTGGTGGTTTGGAAGAAGTTAACGAAGAAACAGACAGACAAACAAACTGACAGTCAGTTTGTTTCTCTAAAAGTAATATTTTTATTTAATTATTTTTCCACGATTTTAAAAATTAACAAAATACATTTGTGATAGCAGCACTAAAAATACTGAGGATTAATATTATGCTGTCATATCATAACTTTTTAGCATAATTTTAAAGTTATTGTTGGTGATGGTCACTTATAGAATATAAATATTTTAAATAAATAAATAAATAACGAACAAACTTATTACCTGTTGTTAGGATTTATGTATATAAATGTACATATATCGATATTTTCCGCTGCGACGACGGATAATTGATATCTTTAAATATAATAAAAGAGGGTGGATCGAGATTGCGATCGACCATCGATTAACTTTAGGGTAGTCTGTGATATGCTTCCGCGACCGAGCCGCTCGCACACTCGGAACACACGACTAACCAAAGTATATTTTCTTTCTTTCGCGACCAGCGGCTACGTTCACGTCGCCAACAGTTATTTTTAAAGAAAAAGATTAAATGAACTGATATTTTAAAAATAAAATCTTAATTTAACTTCAATATTTCTCATTTTTGCGTTATTCCACAGATATGAAAGCGAAGCTGTTAAGGCGAGGACTTAGTAGAAAAACGTTATTTTTGTCGCCTAAAAATAGTAAATTACTGGCCAAAAAACATTTTGTATAACAGTAATAAACATTTTCAGTGACAATCGCATTTGTTTTTAAGCTTATTAATTAGCTTAAGTTCTGTACTAAAGTTTTAATCGGCTACATTTATTTCTTTTTTTTAAGAAAAACTTCCAATTTTAAATCTGTTCGGTTATCTCCCAGAAACTACAAAAATTTGTTGTGCAATATTGCACCTTAATTCACATTTTTTGGTAAAAATTGTGTTCGGTCTGACGTTGGTCCTTGCCTTAATATGTTGAGGGACAAAGCATTCATTCTCATATCTATTTTAATTAAAAAAATATTTCTCTGGTACTTTTAAAGATGGTTCTCTTGAAGGTACCTAAGGAGTTGCAGTGGCCTATTGAAACAAACAAAGCCATGTTTTCGAATGTTTTGTCGGCTTTTATATGATCGAGTTGAAGGACATTGAGTTGATAGGGTAATTGGCTCTGTTATCCCTTAATTATTCGCCCAAATAGAACAGCACACGTGCTCTTATTTTATGGTGGTTACCGCCGCCAGACGGCCTATCCAGTTTTTAACTGAAAAGCAGTGTACGCTGCCATGAGTAAAAACTATTGAAAATCGTATATGATTTTGTAACATGGCCGCGCTTTTACTATTCACAAAAAAAAACCATAAAAAAATTTCTGGACTTACCTTGCAATAATTTTACATATACAGAGTTTTTCCAGCGGAATTGAGTTCGCATCGATGCTTACAAAAATCGTTATAAACTCATAAATATTCCAAAAGTGAGATGGCCGGTTCGGCCGGTGTTTTTTTAAACTTTGTTGTGAGGACATTAATAATAATTTTTGTATTCTCATGAGAATGAAATGCTATTTTATCGCTTACTTCACCTTGTTTGTACGCCCATAGGAATGGAGCTAAGTTTTTTTTTAAATTAACTTCGGCAGACAGGCTGACGGTCCACTTGATGGTGGGTGGCTACCGTCGCCTATAACACAAGCAACGCCAAAGCTGCTGCAAGTGCGCTACCGACTGCAGTAGGATTAGCGATAAGGGATTTGGAGTGGATAGGGAAATGGGCTCTGGCATCCCTTACTCACTCACCGAAACACAACAGCACACGTGCTGGTATTTCACGGTGGTCTTCTGTAAGGGGGTGGTTACTGCGGCCAGACGGGCTGCCCAAATGACTGCGAAAACGCAGTGTGTCCTGCAACTACTTTACAAATCCAGACCAGAGCCGAATTTGAAAAGTTCATTATTCAAAGTTGACCCTGCCGGGAATCGAATCCGGGAACCCTAGAACAGAGCGTTAAGGCGAGCACCCTAACCACTCATCCAAAGAGCTCGTCAAAAGATCGAACATTTTCCATTCTGAATTTCGCACAGGTACACACGCTCTGGATAAGATCTCTGTGGCGATGCCTATTCTCTGATAAACACATAATTTTCTTATATGAACAAGAGAAATAGATATCATCATCATCTTCATCATCTCAGTCGTAGGACGTCCACCATTATTTTCCAACAGGACCGGTCAGAAGCAGTCTGGATTCAACGTGGACCCGCCCGCCGCCCATATCAGGTCGTCTGTCCAGTCTGTAAAAACTGTCAGTCGTCCGTGGCCTTCACTCGAGAACCCTCCGTCCCCAGTGGTCGTCTGCTCTTCGTACTATGTGTCCTGCCCATTATCACTTCAACTTACTGATCCGACGGGTTATGTCGGTAACTTTCGTTTGTTTATAGATCTCCTCATTCCTGATTTGATCTCGCAGTGTAACCCCGAGCATAGCTCTCTCCATAGCTTGTTGAGCTACATTGAGTTTTCTTACGAGGCCCAACAAAGAGACCATGTTTCAGCTCCATATGCTATTTTTTTGTGAACTATGAAATACATTTTCACTATATATTTTTTTTCTAAATACTATTATTTGTATACTATTAAATATTTTTTTACTAAATACTATTTTTTGTATACCATTAAATATATTTTTTTTTACTAAATACTATTATTTGTATATCTTTATATATCTTTACTATAGATACTATTTTTGT
Source organism: Bembecia ichneumoniformis (assembly GCA_910589475.2). NCBI lineage: Eukaryota > Metazoa > Arthropoda > Insecta > Lepidoptera > Sesiidae > Bembecia > Bembecia ichneumoniformis. Next base: position 3,697,962 of record OU342545.1, read on the forward strand.
GTAGGAATATATTTTTGTACTAAATACAATTTTTTCTATACTATTAAATATATTTTTTTACTAAATAACGTTTTTTGCCTGCTAATGAATATATTTTTTCTAAATACTACTTTTTGTATACAATTAAATAGTTTTTTTTTGTTCCAAAAGTAATCGTTTTGGTGTGTTAGATATAATAACATATATACTCAGGTAAATAAATAATATAAAAATAAAGATAAGTCTTATGATCATAATACTAGATGAACATTTTGACAAAATACAATAATAGGCGCGTGTGAACTTTGGATTTTCTATTCGCGCACGCCCTTATTGTGTTAATTCCACTCAACCGATTTGTATCATGTGATTATATCACAGTTCACTGTTGAGCTTTATTTGCTCTTTATTTTTTTTTTAATTCTCATAAACATTGATTTGTTTATTCATTTCTTAATATTGTGTAGTGTAAATAATACACAGACAATAATAATAAAATGTAGAATTATACATAGGACAATTAAATTTCCTCCAATAGGTAAAGGAACAGGGGGTTGAACAAAATGATTTTTAAAAAAGAAAATATTTTTAAAATAAAATATTGGAAATTATTTTTCTTATTGTGTTTGGCCATACAGCCAAACACAATAAGAAGTTCATAGATAGAATTTGTTATTTTATAATATTTACTTAAATTTATTTGCCTTATGTGTTTTTTAAGACATAAAAGATATTAAAGTTTAAATTCAAGTACGGTAGATTATTTAATTAATTTAAGAAAATTATTATTACAAAATTAATTTCATAGTAGGCTGAATAGTATAGGTCTGCAGCCCAAGCCAATGTCATAAGATGTCAATGTTAAAGAAATGTTATGTTATACTACTGTTTTATTTCCTCGCAATCGAAGTGAAAAGCAGAGTTTATAACTCGTCCAAAAAACCATTTTTATCCGAGACTTTTAGCAGCCCGAGCCGAAGGCGAGGGCTGATAGTAATGTCGAGGATCGTTTTGTGCACTTGTTGTAAAATCTATTATTAAAAAGTGAAAAAAAAATTTGCGGGAAATTCAAAATACCTACTTCAAACGGTCAGTTCGAATGTGACGTCAAAGTCTATAAAATGTCAACAAGCGTGTAGATATTTTTGATTTTTAACATTTGATTGTTATTGTAGACTGTGACGTCACGACAACCGCGCCAAAATGTTTAAAATTCCCGTAGCTGTTAGTTAATTTTAACATTTTTTTTTTGTTACTAAATTTCTGTTTTTTGGCGCTGAATATTTTTTACTGTTATATAACGACATAACCTATCGTATGAAGATATAAAAAAGTGCATATTCCCTATTGTAGCCCTTAAAAAACGTGATTGATAAAATGACCAACCAAGTACAGTTTTACTCGAATATCGGAAAACGTTTGTGCCGAAGGCTATTAATTTATAACATTGACTTAATCACAAGATTATATTAAATTAAGAATGACAAATTGGTCACATTTACCCTGATAAAGGGTTCGTATGTAAGCATGTGGTATTGCGGGCCAATTAGTTTGGAATTATAGTTGTTTTGTCAAGTCGAACGCAGGTGTATGCACCCAGTGTAAGCACGCGTTCGGGTGATCAACTGATTTCGATAAATACATTCGAGCTTTTAACGAGGTGCTTTCGGCCTCAAATAAACTTTGGGCATCTATAATTTTGAGGCAATTGGTCGAATGGTTAGGTTGCATAACTTACCGAACCTACACAGAGGTCCCGTTTTTGATTCCCGTTCAGAGTCAGAAGTTCTCGATCTGGCAAGTAGTGGCAGGGCACACTGCTTTTAGCAATCATTTGGGCAGACCCTCTGGCGGCAGTAACCACCCTTTGTTATTATTAAAGATGGTTTTGCTCTCGGCTCTTACACGGCTAGATGCACTTGGGATCTAGCTGTGTAGGAAAAATGAGGCCGACGGTGGAGCGAGCTCACCCAGAAGATGCCTTCACTCGAACTTTGAAAAGATTTTGGTTGTATGAGTTCCAATCCTTAGCAGTGCCCATTATAAAAGATGTTTTAAATCGCTTGTTCCGAATTAGAGGGATTTCGACAAGGTGAGGACGGTAACCAGCCGTTCATCTGAATGTCAGAAGGGGAAGGCGGTATGAGCCAAGCCGAAAGCCCTTTCGCTTTTCGCGAAAAACAAACAGCATGAGTGCTGTTGTGTTTCGGTAAGAGAGTAAGGGATGCCAGAAGCCCATCTTTTTATCTTTTCCATCACAAGACATTACTTATGTATCACAACCCCTTTACCAAAAGTTCACAATGGCGCAACCAACAACGAGAACATTTATAAATATTGTTCAACCAAAGAAGTACTTACTACTTACTACTTACTATACTTCGCTTCCTGCAGTCATGTGGAAATTTGACGAGCCCGTTGGATGAGTGGTTTGAGTGCTGGCCTTAACGCTCTGTACTAGGGTTCCCGGATTCGATTCCCGTCAGAGTCAACTTTGAAAAATGAACTTTTGAAATTTGGCTCTGGTCCGGATCTGGAAAGTAGTGGGAGGGCACACTGAGTTTCGCAATCATTTGGACGGCCCGTCTGGTGGCAGTGACCACCCTCTTACAGAAGACCACTGTGAAATAACAGCACGTGTGCTTTTGTCTTTCGGAGAGTGAGTAAGAGACCATTTTCCTATCCAATCATTTATCCTTGCTCCTTGCAGCAGCTGTGGCGTTGCTTGTGTTATGACGACGGTAGCAACCTACCATCAAATGGACCGTCAGCCTGTCCGCCGATCTTAACTTAAAAAAACTTTTCTCTCGCTTCTGACACTGTTACAAATGTGGCGATAGCGCGCGACAGCCACCGGTGGCTGTGTGCGGTGGCCCGTTTGCGCCGAGCCTAAGTGAAAATTCTATCAAAATCCGTTAGGTGTAGAAGAAGTTAGTGTAGAAACAGATAAAAGCGGACATACTTTATTTTATAATATGTACATAGATAACATAAAAACGCCATTTATTATTCTGACGGCCTCTAAAATCTACTTAATTTTTAATTTACTAGTAGATGTAGATAAGATATGGAAGACATTATATAGATATAGATTTGCAAAACATCTGCAAACGCTTGTTAAAAAAATTGGAAATTATACTGTCACGACTAAAGCACTCTTCAAGTCTTCGGGCGCAGAGCAATAAAATCAAACAATCTCAACTTCCTTTCCTTTTAAAGTCGGAGATCTTTTAAAATTACATCTCTTGTGATTCGAAACAATGTGGTGCGCGTGCGCCTGTGGGAACGAATTGGCCAGCACTTCCGTAAAAAATCTGTAAGTAATAAGGCTGCTTCGCGAATCATTTACTTAATGACATATAATTTTAACGACCTCGCGGTAAAGTCGTTCCGAGGTATGTGACATTTGAAATCCAATTCTTTTCACATTATTTATTACATATTTTATTTTAGGAAAACCAATACAATACAAAAAAGTAATCACAATCTTCTGCGTACAGAGAACTAGATTTAAAGGAAGGTCTAACAGATCGCCATTGAAACAATAGGATATCATTTAATTTAATACGAATGTGGCAGGGGCATGCTGCATTTCGCAGTCATTTTGGCAGCTTGGTGGCAGTAACCACCCACTTACAGAAGACTACCGTGAAATAATAGCATGTTTGCTATTGTATTTCGGTGAGTGATTACCTAAAGATGCCAGATGCCTTCCTAATCCTTATTCTTACAACTATCGTCGTCAGTGCACTTGCAGCACCTGTGGCGTTGCTGGTGTTATAGGTGATGGTAGCCACCTACCATCAAGTGGAGGTCAGTCTGTTGTGCTAAACACTAAAGACCACCGTGAAATAGCAGCATGTGTGCTTTGTGTTGTTTCAGTGTTGCTGTTGTGTTTCAGTGAGTGAATAAGGATGGAGTAAGGGATGTAAGAGTCCATTTCCCTATCTATTTCCAATCCCTTCCCAATACTACCATGGTCGATGGCACAATTGCAGCACTTGTGCGTTACTTGTGTTATAGGCGACGGTAGCCACCTACCATCAAGTGGACCGTCCGCCTGTACATAAAAAAAAAACATAACATCAGCTTATTATACTGTTCAAGGTAAAAAAAATAATTTGTCAACGTGGGCACCCAAGAAATATCACGAAGAATATATTATTAGCGTATACTGTTGTTAACTAGTTCCGGGTCGAAAACTAATACTAAAGAAAACAAACTTTTTTTGCTAATATGTCTAGCTAGACTATCATGCTATAATCACCTATTCACTTCAAATACAAATACTTGCATTTGCATCTTTCATTAAAAAGCTTGCAATAAAAAGCTTTCTAATGCCCTTACGGACCTTTAACAAAACAATTTTCAGGAACAAGTTTACAAACAAACTTTTATGCTAATATGCTTAGACTATCATGCTATGATCACCTATTCACTTCAAAAACAAATGTATCTGTGCATATTATTCTTGTAACAAAAAATCTTATAAAGCTTTCTAATTCCTTCACGGACCTTTACTAAAACAACTACCAGGAGAAAGTTTACAAAACAAACTCTTTTATGTTTATATGCCTAGACTATCATGCTACAATTCACTTCACATTATTGTATTACTTTGTAATTTATGAAATGAAATATTGTCATATTAAAGAATTGCACCTCAGTCGCGCTGCAATTGAAGTGTACTTTAAGTGCATTTTTATTGTTTTATGGATTTAAGGCGGCTGCACATTTCAATCCAACCGACATTTTTTTAATAAAAAAGGAGGTGAAATAAATGACATGAATGGGGGAGAGTAAGAGAATAACTGTAATTATACCTTCAATCGAAAAGCAAGCTCAGTGAGATAACACCAGTTCCAATTCCAGTGGGGACTGCTCTTATTTTTCGTTCGAATGTGTGGATTAAAATGGTGTTTATCTACACTTAGGCAAAGAAAGAGATCTACGTCTGCCCTACAAGTAGGTATCTTTTTATGGAAAGTTATAAATGAATTTCCCATTTCGCTATCGTTTCCCAATCCCTTATCTCTAATCCTACTATGGTCGGCAGCGTTAGTAGGCCTTTGGCGTTGTTTGTGTTATAGTCGCCTGCGCATCAAAATGGACCGTCAGTCTCTGAAGAACTTTAAATGAAAAAAAAAAAAATTGCAGTATCAGTATTTGCGTTTCTTTATTTTAAATTGCTTATCTAAATAAATTTTTTAAAGTATTTATAGATCGCTAAATACAATACAAACAAATTTCATTTGCGGTTTGGAAATTGCTCTTTCAAATAAATAAAATACCTCGGCGCCTCGGTAGCGTCGGTAGCCTCGGAGGTAGCCTACCGAGAATACAGATTGTTCTGCACTAAATTTAAAATAGAATATGCAACAAAAACAATTGTAACTCGACTGGTCTACCAATTGATTTAGGTACACGTCCGATATTAATGATGACATTATTTTACATTCCAGAAGGAGACCCCAGGCACTTGCTGAAACCGAAACACCCCATCACGGCAGTCAATGGTGTACTCTAAAGCCCAGACGACATCCAAACAAACACCATGGTGATTAAATTTTTATTTTCCCATTCCACATAATGACTAGGTCAAGCAACTTCGTACCGATAATATAAAAGTTATCTAGCTAGAGTTGGTTAGATTAAGTTAGTGTGTATGTCAGAAAAACATGTATTGGTTTTGTTTGTAAAGCTAAGTTCGAAAACGTATTTTTTTTTTAAATTATAAGTACGAAGTATTGTTTTAATAAATAGCTTATGAAGGAAAGAAAAAATAGTTATTTGTTCAACTAGAGAGCAAAATTGTTTTTTCCTGCGAGTGCCGTCTTTAAATCACGAACTAGCGAAGTAGTCTATAGAATTGAATCACGAGCGTAGCGAGTGATTCTAATATAGACTACTGAGCGAAGTGAGTGATTTAAAGGCACGAGACATAAAAAAATTTGCTCTCGTGTTAAACATACAACTTTTCACCTCAACAGCGAGAAAAGCGTTACTAGGTTTTTATCATTAGGTAAGAAAATCAATTAAGACAATTTTAAATATAGTTGTTTATTATAGCCAACATTCACAAAGCCATATTCACATAAATTATAACTAAATTAATTAACAAAAATATTAAAAGTTGAAAGTAAAATTACTGCAATTTGTAAGATTAAAGGTAATAGTTTTTTTATATTTACCAAAACAGTACAAAAACACCAAGACCTATTTCTGAATCAGTATCTGAACAGCTGTCAAACTATCTTCACAGCTGGGCCAACTCTAGTTGGCTACGGCGGGCCGCTCTAGTCGGCTATGGCTGGACACACTAATAAAATCCTAATGTTATTCCTGTGAGTTAAATCGCGTGTTCGAAATTTGAATCACTTTTCCTCACGCTCGCAGCAAAAATCGATTTTCCTGCGAGATTTTAGGCACCAAAAGCACCCTTTTCGTGCTGGAGAGGTGAAAAGTATATTTTCAAAAAAAAAATTAAAAAAATAATAATAAAAAAAGTGGGTAAGTTCGCTCAGCAACCTATTCAGCGGGCTATGCTCGCAGTTTCTTTGGTGGATAGGATCAGAAATTCTGAAATTCACCGAAGAACCAAAGTTGTCGACATAGCCCTTAGATCAATAATTATTATTGATCTAAGACATGTATTATTGATCTAAGATATAGCCGAAAGAATCAACAAGCCGAAGTGACAATGGGTCAGTCACATCTGTCGCAGAGCGGATAACCGGTAGACGAGTTTTCGAATGGAAGCCACGAATTGGAAAACGCAGAGTGCGACGCCCTGCGGTCAGGTGGACAGACGACATGAAAGGTTTCGTGGGAAGCGACTGGATGCGAAGGACAGAAGACCGTGATTAGGTGACGAGCATTGGGAGAGGCCTACGCCCAGCATTGGAGAGACGGGGGCTTATGACGACGATGATGATGATGAGGTAATATTTTCACCACTAGCTATGAAAACACTTTTTACAATAAATGTTACACAAATTTAAAAGAAAACTGTTAGCTGTGTATCGTATGGCTATTGCGAATATAAAAACTGGACAAATTAAAATTATACGAATGTCAAAGTGACAGGTGAAGCGCGGTTGACAGATCGTCTCTCGACATCGAACTTTTTGCAGACCACTCTGCGTACCTTGATACACCATTTATAGATGTTTCTATTTAATTTTAGCTCTAGTTAGTGACCGTAATAATGCGTGGCGATTTTATCTCATATTATAAATTCAATGCGTTCGTTAAAATTTCATTTTTAATGATTTTATAGGTTCATTCAGGATTCCGTATATCTGCCACAGTTATTTAAATGTTCTTCGAGAAGTTCTTAGGTATTCTAAATTTAACTTTTATTTAAGTATACTACCGACTCGCCCCCGGCTTGTCAAAGATGCAATTTATTTTCCTGCAAATTGTAAATATAAAAAACCTTTCTCGTTTATGGCTCTTTTTACTAGTGAAAACCGTATCAAAATCGGCTTGTTCCGTTTTGATATACAGATCTCCTTTGGGCGGTTTAAAAGAAGTTAGCGGAGAAACAGATAGAGGTGGACAGCTACTTTATTTTATTTATAAAAATAACTAGCTGAACTCGGCCACGCTTCGCTGCGACCCATACGGCGGCGGCCGGCGTGCGCATGGGGCGCGCGGTACTGGGCACTGCTTATATATAATACTATTTATCGTAGCGTGATGTTATATAGCCTATAGCCTTCCTCGATAAATGGACTATTCAATACAAAAAGAATTTTTCAATTCGAACCAGTAGTTCCTGAGATTAGCGCGTTCAAACAAACTCTTCAGCTTTATAATATTATTAGTATAGATATTTAGGTATGGATAATGGATATAGATATAAAAGACATAGATAAATGTAGGAAACAGATTGCTGTAACTAGATAAAGGATATATATTAAATGAATAGATTTTGAAAATGAAAGGAAACATATGCCTTTTTCACATTTACTAATTTGATGACAACGAATGAATCAGGCATCACATCCTAAACCTATCCTAATACATCCATCCTAGATTTTGCATAATCTTAAATACTAAATCTGCGCATGATTGTGTTTCGGTCAGGAAGTAAGGGGTCATCATAATCATCATCTTATCCGTGAGACGTCCACTGCTGGACATATCCAACAGGACCGATCAGAAGCAGCCTGGATCCACCGTTGGCATGCTGAGTTTGCCGGTCCGTGACGTCCACTTGGGAACCTCCGTGCCACTTGCCACTGCCATTTCCTGCTGTGTGTCCTGCCCACTACCACTTCACTAATTCGCCGGATTATGTCGGTAACTTTCATTTGTCAATGGATCTCCTCATTCCTAATTCGATCTCGCAGAGTAACTCCGAGCATAACCCATAGTTAAAGATCACATTTCAGAGCCATATGTCAACACTGACAACACACATTGGTCAAGAACCTTTGCTTTAAAGCACTGAAGAATTTTTTGACAGGAAAATATCTCTGAGCTTCTCGAACGCCGCCCATCCGCTAATTGGACTACTCGTCAACAACTTCGAGAGTTGAATTACCAATTGTTACTGGGGTGGGCATAACATGACTTGACTTTCATTTTGTCAATATTCATCTTAAGGCCCACTTTTTGGGAAACCCGGTTGAGGCCATCGATTAAGTGATGCCAGATCCCACTTTCCTATCTATCCTTTGGTCAAGTATTAAAATTTGTAACCCCTGCTTTCTACCATTAAGTGGGTCGTCAGCTTGTCTGATAATAACCTTTCATTAAAAACACCCTGACGAAAACTTAGAATCGCGAAGACAATGGAAGGCGAACTAAATTAATATAACACAAGATATAGAAAAAGGTGATTTTTTAAAAAATCATCCTGAATGTGAATTCCAAAGCTTTCAGTCATCCAGGATGCACGCTACCATTGTTTCAAAAGTACAGATAGTTAAGATAAGTCTAACCTAACTACGAAATAATTTTGTTTTATAAAATACGGAACCCTAAAAATGCATGTATGGGTTTAGCAATGGGTTTGCAAAATAAGGAGCGTATGACGAGCGTAAATAATGCTTATGAATAAATTACATATACATTATCGACCTCCGTACTAGAAGTAAGTACCTATTTGTGTTTTAGAATAACGAATGTTGCCATTAATTATAATTCATAATTAACAAGTTCTAAAAAGAAAACATAAAAACACATAGGTAAACACTAAGCTAGAACACAACTTCTAAAAAACTCAGCCAGCCAAATTACATCGCATTGTTGTTATTTTTTGGAATCTATACTTACGCTTAAAATTAAAACCTTGAAATACCTATAGTTTCACAGGTTTCACACAATAATGAATGATTCTAATCTAATAATTATTTTTAAACAAAGTGCTTGTTTTTAAAACTGAAACTGACTGTTACTCCGTTAACTTCTAAACCACTCAACGGAATTTGATACGGCTTTCACTACTGGAAAGAGCGATAGAGAAAAAAAAATGTACTCGTGCCAAGCTGGAGGCTGGTCGATAGTTAAGGTAAGCATATAATAATAATCTTGGAGTTATTTCATGGCCTACTAAACTGACCTAGAAAATCTAATTTTTTTTTTTAGTTTTTTTTAGTTTCTAGTTTTTTCTGAAACAGTAAAATAATGTTTTGTATTTTTACCGAATATTTGAATAACGCCTACAAAGAGATTTGTGTTGTGGTAAATTTTATATTAAAAAAATAAATAAATAAATAAACGTCGCCAGACAGGCTGAAGGTTCAATCGATGGTAGTTCGCGTTTTAAATTTATTAACATCGTATAAAAAGTATAGTAAATTGTTCTTTACTAATTCACCAATTTAACGGAAAAAACGATCGATCCCAAACGTTTCAATTCACAATAAAAAGTTTCCAATGCAAATCGGAAAAAGCTCTGACGTTAGGAGTTATCTATTTGGTCACGCCTACCGTAAAAGGCCGTCACGTGGATATGTATCTATCTCTTTCGCTCTCGATTGAATTCGATGTTCCCTCACTCTTTAGTGCCGCATATAAAATTATTAAATTGGATATCCATACCAATAGCTGCAAACATATTCATTTATTTTTTTAAAACTTTAGTAAGGTTTTATTATCTAATTTAATTTGCATTTTATTGTACCTCTCTATATGCCACACATTCTTGGCATTTTTTTTTAGAAGAAACAGCCTTACATATCCATAGTACCTAGCGGCAGGGCACACTGCGTTTCGCAGTCATTTGGGCAGCCCGTCTGGCGGCAGTAACCACCCCCATATACAGAAGACTACCGTGGGTAACAGCACGTGTGCTGTTGTGTTTCGCTAACCTTAGCGTTCAACCACGGGGCTACATTGCATAAGTTATTTATTGAAACAGTTTAAAAAGGGCAGTAGACTAAAAATTATATCTGAAAGTGTCCGAAATGTAGAAGTGTTTGCCTGTCTGTCATTGAGGCTCTATCTCGGGAACAATCAGCATTTGCACCCGAGTGGGCACCCTCAAATTATAGGGGTATTACTGGACATTGCGCATCGTAACCACTAAGATTGTGAACTTGTGTAAAAATGTAAGTTGAAATTTGTTCTCATAGTGCCATCGTTAATTCAGACAATTATACTAGTAGATGTTTGGGCATTCTTTTCTTATATAAGTGTCTAGTTTTTTCCCGCGAATTCGTCCGCGCCGTTTTTTTATGTAACTTAAAAAATGCAACGCCTGACAAAAATATATGAACGTTAATTTATTCATTACTAGCTGTGCCCGCAACTTCGTACGCATGATATTCGGAATAGCGAATAACAGTTTTATAACTTTTTTGTTTACCTATAAACAGATTGGAATGAAATATTCATTAAAATTACAGGAATCTTGCTACAATACAATGCAGGCGGTCAGGATTGTATGTCGATGATAAAAAAAATCTTACTTTCCATTAAAAAAAATTAAAGCCTTGTTCATAGTTTATGCAGTCATTATATTTCTTGTAGTGCCAACGTTAAATTTGAAAAAAAAAAGTCACACACATCTGCCTTCCGTCTCAACATGGCAATTACACGGCAAATATGACGAAAAAATATTATTACTGCCATTTTAACATCTTTCCTGCGTCTTCAAATGACGTCCAAAAATTAACTTAATTACTTATTGTTTTTAATCGACACGTACGAAAATTGTAGCAATAATGTAACGATTTAAAAAAAAACACGATAAAATCCTTTACAGTCGAATAAAAGAAATGTTTTAATTCATAAAATAATATGTTTGAAGACTAAGATAACAATGATAAACTTATTACATAAAGCTTTAATAAATAAAATAAAAGAACTGCATAAAGTTATAAACTAAAAAAAAAAACTATAAAATAATTATATATATACCTACAAGGTTACCGGTTAAGTCGACCTAGATCCTTTAGTTTAGAGGGTTTTGGTTTCCATCATTACCGACTGATTTGACTATGAAGCACCATACCCCAAACCTAACTGTCTTTGAGATATTGGACTTTTAATTTTTTGTATAAAAATTGCCGATTTTTTCTCTATTATTTTCTATTTCTTTTAATGGTGTCTTTAAATTATTTCTTTAAGGGTTTTTGTGTAGATAAGATTTCTTTCTATTGGAGGTACTGTACAAATTGGTCAAAGTAGATGGTTGATAGTCGAATGAAGAAAAAAAAATTTGTTTTCTTTGAGGAATATTGAAAAAAAAAAGGGCAATTATTGCAGATGTCCTTTAAAATTTCTACGTTTATTCAGCTATCCAAAAAGGTACAATAATCTCAGTTATCTCACAATTCAAAGAAAAAAACTTAATTCGCGACGTGTTTATTTTTTTTTTTGGATAATTTTGGTCTGAATAAACTTTTGATTCTCTACTGAATAATTATTTTATAACCCTTAATATACGTAATATTTATTATAACCCTACACAAAAAAGATTACCCACTGCACAAATATTTCAAATAGTTCAATTAACAAAAATATTTCAAATTGAGCCAACTTCGAGAAGGAGATCGATCGTCGAATGCAGCTCGGATGTCCAGCGTTCGGGAAGCTTCGAGACATCTTCTAGTCCAAAATTCAATATGGTGCTGAAACGTGGTCTCTATGAAACGTGGTCTCTAACTATGTGCCTCGTAATAAAGCTCAACGTCGTTCAACGAGCTATGGAGAGGGCTATGCTTGGGGTTACACTGCGAGATCCGTATTAAAATTAATAAAATATTACGAATGAAATAAAATATTACGATTAAGGCTGGGTTGCACCATAGCACTGGTTATAGTAAAGGTTGACGTCAAATTTATCTCTAAAAAACGCTGACTTTAACAGTTGCTGCAAAACGCGTTGCACCGGCACATTCGTAAGCTTAGTTAAAGTTACCAGGGGCCCTAGCCAAGATGCAAACTGTTGCAAACGCTTCCTTTGCGTACTTACGAAACGAAAGAAATAAAGCCCGGTGATTGGTTGTTGTAATAGTTGTAACTTATGTATCTAAACCGTATTAAATCGTAGGTATCTAAATTGTTTCTAAGCGAGTATAGGTATTACTAAATTTTATAATAAATAAATAATATACGGCGCCGTTCTTTTAGTACTAATTTTTTAGTTTTGTTTCCAATTCTTTTTGTCCATTGCTATGTGTATATTCACGTTAATAATAAATGACCGTTTGCAAATTGAAATTACGACATATTTATTACTTGTAGTTCTAACAATACTTTTATTTGGATCAGAATAGGTATAGCTGTAGATATTATTAAAGAATGGATTATGAAGAAAACGGACCTATGGCTTTTATTTGTATTTAGTCAATGTTAATATAGGATCAGCATTAAATTAACGCAACCATAGACCATAAGAAAGTTTTTATTCTTAAAAATATCAAAATAGGGCTAAGTTCACTTTACAATAATTTCGTAATGCTTAATTTAATGCGTAACGTTTTTCAAATTGCCGTTATAAGAGAACAGTCTTAGTGTAAGTGTAAAAGCTGTTTAAGAAGCTGTACATTAGTATTATCCGATGTTTAATTACGAGTTTTGACATTGTAACAAATTTTGACTAACTGTAATATAGCATTAAGCATTATTAAGTGAAAAAAAAGCCTCTATACAGATTTGAAACTTGGCTAGTGCCGACTAACAGTGTTATTATGACTTTAGAACATAAATATATATCTATTTTAGTTAATATACAAGTTTTGTGTTACTTGGGTGATATTATGCCAGTCCTAGTGTACAGATTCACGTCCGCAGGATACGCATCGTCATTGGATTATCGTTATTTTAACCAATTAGAATTTACCTTGTCGGGAGTCACCTTTACAGTCATGGGGCTCCGTTTGGGGTACATTATGAATTTTTTCAGGGATACACAAAAGGATGCACTTTTCATCTAGAAAAAAAGACTGTGCCCGAGGAATCAACTTAAAATAATTAAAACAATCAGGGGCTCACCTTACAAAATATAACAGCAATATAGATTGAATTAATGCTTTAATATCTAAAAAAAATATATAAGTGAGTTTGTTCGTTTATTTGTTAAACTTTCAAGCTTTAATTACACAACCAATCATATAATTATCAGGGGTACAGAAAAGGTCATAGGTCAAAATTCAAATACTATTCCTGTATTAAAATAGGTACTTGCTATTCCCAAAAGACGAGGACAAAGTCTCGGATAAAAAATTAAAGTTCCTTCAATAAGCGCATTTTTAAAATGCTACCCCCTAAATCCGTTACAAAATCTTCAAGGCATCCCTCAACTTGTTAATACTTATAATTTTATACATATACATTTATCTATTTATCAGTTTGCCCGCCCCGCAAAATACCAGAGACATCCTTGCAATGTTAATTTATGCGCTTATTTTCCTCTTTATCACGTTAGCTTAGAGTTTACAATACAATGATACTGAGGTACAATGTGTTATTAGATAACCAAAAAGGAATGAGCTTTGCGTTATTAAGCAGCCCCCTAGAGATTAAAGCGGTTCTAGGCGTCGAGGGGAGGCGAGGCGGGTCAGTTTACAATTGTGGTTCTAGTAGGTACGAAGTGTGAAGAAGCTAAGAGGTGTATCGTCCCCACCGTTTCGTTATGCAGTAGGCGGGGCCGGCCGTCGCAAGCCGACACGGTCGGTTCCCGTTACAAGCGATCCACGTTCTGCGTTGAGCTTACGCCGAAACGCGAAACGGAACGCGCGCGTTCGAATTTCAAATCGAACTACGACTTGTGTGTTGGTGTTTTTAATTTGATTTAAAAAAAAAGGTTATTTTTAATTTTTAAATTCAGTTGAAAAACTTTTTGTGAATTGACAGTTTAAGAAGTGTGCAATTTTTGAAGGTTCAGAAAAATTTAAAAGGTCTCGTTTCGTAAGGGTGAGTTTTGAGTTTGCTTTCATTAATAGGTATAAATATGTGATTATTTTTTTATCAATTCTTATATAGGTACTACGTATGTACGTACTATAAGATACCTTAGGTATTTAAAAAAGTCTCAGGCATTTAAAAAAAGATAGGATTAATTTTAAAACTCACAGTTGACATTGAAATATGTAAATAAATTAATTATACATACTAATTACAAACACTACATTTTTTAAAATTTCTCTTTACCTTAGGTATAGGTACTTAACTTAAGTTATATAAGTTTATATTTAAACTATGTATGCGTAGGTGAACAATACAAAAGACATCAACGCTGCTTGAATTTTAAATGTATAATATTTTGTAATCATCAATTTATGAGATCCAAAGGACATCGTTCAAAACCAGGCCATTTTTTAAACTAACACTGAAAATTTTAGTAATAAAAGTTTAAACAACATTCAAAAATTAAAAACTTATTATTCAATTGGCACAATTGGATTTTTTAATACTTTCAAACTGAAATATCTATGAAGGAATCTGTAAATGGATTTCTCCTTGAAAAAAAAAGGTAAGTTGAAGGGTTATGATTATTTTATATTAAATATTATGTTATATTTAAAAACATGTTGAAACTTCTTTTAATTTTTTTTATGTCAATGACAATCTTTCATCGTGATGGTATTAGTCCAGGTTTTGTAAATTCATATTTAAAAAATAAACTAAACTGTTATTTGTAAATTGATTCTTTTTCGCTTTCGCTTTTTTATCGCTTATTTATTAGTCAATATATTTAGTTACTAGCTGAGCCCGCAACTTGGTACGCGTGGTATTCGGTATAGCGCGTACCTTTTTTGTTTGTAAACCGATTGGAACGAAACAAACACTAAATGTTACAGGAAGCTTGCTACAATATATTAGTGAAAACTGCATTCAAATCGGTTAAGCTGTTTCTGAGATTAACGTGCACAAACGCACAGACAAATTCTAAAACTCTAAAACCTATTTTTTGACCTCGGTAACATAAGTATAACGTGAACAAATAGTTTTTTTTTTTTTGAAAAAATATTTAATGTACATACACAGCTTGTTTACGATTTTATTATATGTATAGACTAGCTGTTGCACGCGACTTCGTCCGTGTCTCTTTATAAAAAATTACTCGCTGATAATGTGGCTTTCTATAGGTGAAAGAATTTTTTAAATCGGTCCAGTAGTCTTTGAGTTTATTCATTACAAACATATAGGTATTTGTATGGAGAGGGGGTCTTTAACCCCCTCCGAAGTGCACTTCAGATCTTAGCGACAACGACGCGCTTTGGTGGCGTCACCCTAGCGGAGATGTAAAATTACACATCTCCACTCATCTCCGCTTTGATGGAGACCGGACCTCTACTATGTGTCAACGCTTGCACAATTAAAGCCTGGTGTTGCACTGGTGTTCTTCTCTATATTATACGAAGTCGCTCTATCTACTTATATGTAAGATGATTATCAAGTATTAGAACAAGGCAACAAACATAGTTAAATAATATTTAAAGTTTCATGCAATAATTTCAACTAGCGCGTCCGTCACGGTGTTTCAACAACGTGGGATATTATTCATAAGAATACATGTACAGTCAGCGACACAAGTGTCATGTATTATGAAAGCATGATACTTACATAAACTCACACATTTCACATAAACTCACAATGAGCGTAATCAAAAATATATGTATATTTTTTTAGCTGAGCCAGCAACTTCGTACGTGTGATATTCGGTATTATAGCGCTTAACTTTTTTGTTTGTAAACCGATTGGAATGAAACAAACATTAAATGTTACGAGATGCTTGCTACAATACAACAGTGAAAACCGCATTCAAATCGGTTAAGCCGTTCTGAGACACGGCTCGTTTGCGATTTTATTATATGTACACCTTTTTAATTTTATTTTATCACGAATATTTTATAGGACTAGCGAAACTAATGCATATTCACAATAAATACTTATTATTGTTTTTTACGTCTTATACTTTGAATAAACATTTGGTGAATCATCAAATTATCCATTTTCGACCGTCCGTTTAATTTTGATTATGCGACATTTATTAATTCTCATTTTAAAAATTATATCTGCTAACATTACATTTGCACTTGATACATTTACGTATGTCTTCGACTGTACTAAACGCATAACGCTTCCTATTTCTTTACACGCCTTAAAACAAAAGCATAGAGTTGTAATTTGTCAGTCATGGTAAATAATCGTAGACTGATTTGAGATAGCTAGGTTAAAAGAAAAAAGTTAATTTGGACGCTATAAGTGAAAGAAAAGATAGCTTGTTAGGTTTCAGGAAATAATTACTGCGTTTATGGAATCATTGTATGACTATATTTATTATAAACCCTCGTCGCCCGACGTAAAAGAGGGGTGTTATAAGTTTGACCTGTGTGTCTGTTTGTCTGTCTGTGGCAACTTAGCTCCAAAACGCATCCACCGATTTTGATCCTTGGAAGTTGACGTTATTAAGATTTATTTTAAATTTGGTGTACTGTTACTGTTATTGAATTTTTGAACTTAAATACTGGCTGCAACTAAATAGGTTTGATTTGTAAGACCGTAAAGGAAAGTTATGTTTGATAGTTTTATTTTAATATGGAAAATGTATTGTTATTTATATTAGTTATTATGGTTTGTTATTGTTATTGTATCATGGAAAGATTACAGTACTTTATTTATAAAGAATAAACAAATCCCAGACTAATGAAGAAATACAAGTACATTTGAAAAAAAAATTTCCCACAAGAGTTACTTCGGTGGTATTGACATGACAGGTTGAGGTTACCCATGACATGGTAACCTCAACCTGATGCTGCAGCAAGGAGGAGTTAAGGATATACACACAGACAGACGCGGGCAGCAACTTCATTTTATAATATACGTTTATTATGTAAGGATATGTATAGATACATGTATACATAAATAATTTCGATCTTTAGGCTTTTCCTTTGGGTTTTTCTTAATTCTGTTTTTACTTAAACCACCCCAGTATTGATTCGAACAAAATGGGGTCAAACTTCAATTCACTCTTTTAGTTTTTGCGAGACAAACACACGGCATATTGTTACGATACATCATTTTCGTCACTAAACTTTGCGGAATATGCCTTTTTAAATAACATGTGACTGATTGATAGACTGCCCTCAAAACTGTATAATGCAACATCATTGTATCGTAATTTCAACGTCCATACTTGTCCATAAAATACTAATATTAAAAATTTGAAAGTGACTTGTTCTGTTACCTTTTAAACGCCTTAATTACTCAAACGATCTCATAAAATACATGACAAAATACGTCAGGGATACCTACAGAAGGTATTTTTTCTGGATGAAACAGTAGTTTCGTCCAGAAAAAACTACTGTTCCCGAAGGACCATCTAAAAATAGAATCCAATATGTCAGAGATTATATATCTCAATTTTGTCAGGCATCAGGTTACCTATATATGTTTTTCAACAAGGACGAAGTCGCAGGCATCAGCTTGTTGACTAGAAATGGTGTTAATAAAAAATGTCGGTAAAAATCAGAATTAAAAGTAAAGAGCAAGAGGCCATAAAAAAGATACTATCTTAGCGCTCTGACTCAGACGTCCTGGTTTTCCGGATTTCCGGTAGGGCCAATTTTGGAAATTAACTTTTCAAATTTGGCTTTGTTCTGGATGTTTTAAATAGTGGCAGGACACACTGAGTTTTGCACTGTCAAATGCACATACCTCATGAATCCCCAAAACTTTTTGATTCCTACTTGATTGACGATGCCCTTAGTTATGAGAATTTATTTACAATTCCATCTAGAGGACTAAGTCGCAAAGGACACACATTAATATTAAAATTATATTGGGCAGCCCCGTCTGGCGGTAGTTACCAACTTCTTACCTAGAAAAACCATAAAATAACAGCATGTGTGCTGTTGCGTGTAGGTGAGCGAATAAGTGATGCCCAGAGCTCATTTTCCTATTTCTTCCTAATCGCCTAATCCTTGCAGCACATGTGGCTTTGTTTGTGTCAATAGGTGATGGTAGCCAATTTCCAGCCTATCTTACATAAAATGACCATAAAAATACCTTTACATAAAAGGGTTTAGAAATTCTAACAATTATAAGACTTCTGAGAAGATACAATGCTTCCTGAGTTTGTAGAAGAAAGATCTGCTCCCCGCAGTATGACTTGCCATCCATTAACATCTAATTCACAATGAATTCACAAAAATGGCACTATACGGAATTATTTATGAATATTAGGAATTAGCTTGCAAATGTATATAATAGTTGCTATTGTACATATTGTTGCTACACTACCGCATTGGGTGAAAACCTGTAATGGTAGAATGTATATAAGTTTGTGTGTAAATAAATAAGAAATAAAATAAAAAAATCAAGTAAATTGTCAAAAGAAAATTTAATATACCTCATATCGATGCAATTAAAACGTTGTTTTATGTTCATTATAAGTTAATTTGCAGGTTAATGTCTTCATCAGGCGTTGTGAAGTTTCGATTAACCACTAACCGGACAGGCAATTATTGACATTTGCGAATTGATGTCGATATTAAAATGACCTCCACACACTACATTATCGTTGGAGTAACAAGGCTTTAGGGAACCGGTGTACCGATTTGGCTGTAGTAAATTGAGGGCGCTTTATCACCCCCTTTTATAATATACAATAAGAAATCTTATTAAACAATTCGCTTAAAGACTTTTCATTTTTCGGCATTCATTCTTAGGCGAACTATTTATTCTAAACTGTAAAATCAGCAAATGTGTTTATTAGATTGTCTATGCTATTAGATTGTCTATGCGTCGAATCCAGCTCGGAAGAGCAGCGTTCCGTAAGCTCCGAGACATCTCGTTCAAAATTCCTCAGTATCTTAAAATAAAAGTTTACGACCAACGTGTGTTGCTAGTGATGACATATGGCGCTGAAACGTGGTCTCTAAGGTTCGAATTATGTCGCAGTATAACCCCATGCATAGCCTTCTCCTTAGCTCCTTAAGCGAAGTTGAGCTTTCTTACATATACGAATTATATGAATGGGCGCGACCAACGGCTCTTCATTGAATTTATATGAAAATGTACAAGTCGCGCCTCTACTCATGAACTTAGATAGTTTCATACAATTTCAACAGCGGAGCGAGCGGCCCGACCGCTTTATTGCGCCGATTCATAATTCGTACATGTAAGAAAGCTCAACTTCTCTCAAGGAGCTATGGAGGAGGCTATGCACGGGGTTAAACTGCTACATCTAATCAGGAATGAGAAGATCCGTAGAACCAAAGTTACCGACATATCTCGGCGGATTAGTAAGTTGAAGTGGCAGTGGGCAGGACATAGGAGGCCACAGACCGGCAAGCGCAGCGTATGACCTGACAAGGGTTGCGGTCGACGCTGGATTCAGACTGCTTCTGATCGGCTTTATGGAAAATTGGGGGAGGCCTTTGTGCAACAGTGTTGATCAAAGATATTTTAATCATAGTGTTATTATAATTGGTAACCTGAGTATATTTGTACTTCGGATTGCATTTCAATAATGGAAAGAGCGACAATCGACGAAGGTTTGTGTAAATAATTTGTAAAAAAAACCCGTGCGAAGCCGGGATGGATTGCTAGTACAATATAAGATCTAATATAAAATAAAATAATAATATAACACCCTACGAAATTCTCGAAATTGTAATCGGTGGCGTGTTTACGCCTCTTAAGTAGCTATAATCGGAAGTCAGTTTCAACACCCAATTTTCGCACCTTTTATGCCCGACGGTTCGATAATTTCGCGTAATTAGTGACCAATTTTCAACTGCTCATAGCTTGTTCCAGTATCACTTTCACACGAAGCGTTTCAAAGTACAGACGACAAATTATGAAATAAAAGGCTTTGGTCGAAATCGTAAACAGACACAACTTTTATTATCAAAAGGTTGATTCCGTTTTTTAACTATTTAAATAATAGAAATGATAAAACTTATCCTAGATGGAGGCTTTTGTCATAAAGTGTTCTATTCATCATAAAGATGTAATATTCTTATAGTATATTCGCTGAGTATACCTACTCACAGCCCATTTCTCTAAACCTTCCCAATCCCTTATCTTCAATCTTACTGTAGTCGGCAGAGCTCTTGCAGCACTTGTGTTACAGACGACGGTAGCCAGCTATCATATTCCTTGCAGAGGTGTTTCAATGTCGCTAGCACACTGTGCCCCAAAAGAGATCTCTGTGAATAAAATAAAATGTTTTTACTCTAAATATATTTTATTGAATAAACAACTACAATAATAATATAAAAAACTTGAAAACAACCTAATAAATGATAAACTTAATAATAATAACCTAATAAATAAATTACGATAAAATGAAAATTGCTATTTATGAATTATTAATGCAATTAAAATTCGGTTTGTGTGGTAAGGTAGACAACATGCTGGCTGCGTTACCTTTCTGAATTGCTATACTTAATCGCTGAGAGAGTAATGCCCAGCCATGTAATCGTCAGTTTTGTCAATCAAGTGCTTGGAGATATCTTTGGTGAGGTGAAGCGCGTTGGGAACCCACGGGTCCAGTCTCGAAGCCAAGAAGAATAAAAGAGTAAGAAGTACCTATTTATGTTTTATACTATTTTATTCTGCCGCGGTACCAGTTTTAACTATGGTACTGGAAAGCCAGTGTGTCTACACATGTTGCCCCAAGATTCCAGGAACGCCAGACATAACTTATTTTCTAAAGGACAAAATGTGGGGAATCAAGTAGTTTCCCTATTGTACTTTGAACGTATACGTATCTGCTAGGTTAGGTAGTCGGCCAATAGAGAGCTATCAGGTGACAATGGCGATTAAAAATAGGAATAACTTCAACTTATTTTTATATGTTTTGTAGAATATTATTACAAAAATTTATTCAGCACTGTCAGACACTTCTCGTGGGCCATAACTTCTGCCAGACGCTTTAAGACCCATTTCATTCTGCACTTTGAACTTATATCGTCACTATTTAGAGGATATGGGTTTTAAAAAAAAAATCGATAAACAACCAGTCGTTTAGTATTAATTACTTATTATAAATATTTTTTTTATTTAAATTGTATGTGACTACCAAAAAATATATAAAACAATAACTTTAAAAATATTTGAAGGCTATAAATAATGAAATAGGTTTTTGATGTTGGAATAGCAAAAAATAGATTTTAACAAAAAGTGGCATTTTGGTGTTAAATTTTAAAGTTTTAAATTTAATATTACACCTGTCGGTCTATAATTACACATATGACTAAATTATTCTAAACTAGCCATTGCCTGCGACCTCGTCCGCGTCTTTTAGGTGCTATAACATTCATTCAATCATTATTGCTTATATTTTTTGAGTTAACTTCTTAAGAATTGATTTTCATATAAGGTCACCGGTATGGAAATTTTATGAGGAGTAAAATTAATACAATCGTTACGTTATCTGTCACTTTGACATTTGTGCGACAGTAGCGTTCCCTAATTCCAAAAACATTAAATATATATAGAATATATAGAGAGGGCATTGGGAAATTTTTCCTATACAATAGTATTGATCGTGATCGCCGTAATCAGGATGGCCATGGCATAGCTGAATAGCCTTATAAAGTTGGCGATGGACTAAGCAATTTTGTACAGATTGTTTCGTCTTACCCGATCTATACAGTTGAAAATCTTGGCCTAATTCTATTCTCTGGGCTCATAAAAAGAAACGTCGAAATCTTGTACGAAAAGTGTAGTCCGTGGTGAGGAACGAAACGATAGGGCGTTATAACCGACGCAGAGACGTCTGGCGTCGAAAAAATGAACTATTTGACCTTATAAATAGTAGTGAAATCTGTGTGTAACGAACGTAACTAGCATAACTTTTGTTGGAACACGTGACATCTGAGTATGCAGAATGTAACTAAATAATATAAAGTAATTAGGTGTTCAGTTATCTACTGACGCGAGGGAAATTTTATACGTTTAAAGGAGTAAACTTCAGTCATGCGTCGAAGCTGACACGGCACACCTACCTTTTTTGTCAGCGAATTTTATTATTTTTATTTTTATCCCTAACAAAGTGTACCTATGCAAAATTTCATGATAATCGGTTCAGTAGTTGTGAAAGCGTAACTAATAAACAAACAAACTCACTTTCGCATATTTATAATATTAGTTATGATAATAAGAAATTATAGCAGAAGTTTTATAATTTCTTATTATCATAACTAATTTTAGTTTGGAGCCATTTAGCTCCAAACTAAGCAAAGCTTGTATTACACGGTACTATTATAACTGATATACAATGGCTATATGTATTTTTTAAATAGATTTTATAGATTTTTATACCTTATCTCATATCATAAGTATTTCATCTAATTTTCATCCCATAAGTAGTAGTTTCGAATTACTGGCTTATCACCGATTCATAAATATATAAATAATGCATTTTACCTACTTAATAAACATAATGAAATTAAGTTAGGTATTAGAAATTATTAAGTTATTATTATATTAACTCATTCTTTCTCTTTCTCTCTCGCTGTCTCACTCTCTCTAATACACACACGCACGCGCGCACACACCCACACACACACATACACGCGTACATACACTTATGCTGGACATAACACAAATTATTTTTCCTTTTAATAATTTTACTGTTTAAATTTATATTGCATCTCTGTCTATTTTTGTTAAATTTTGGCTTTTGCGATCTATGCTTAGTGCAAAGGTCACCGAATAATTATATCAGTAAATTTTAGTGAATGAATAATGAATAAATAAATAAATATTGAGGATTTAATTGTTTATTAAGGACTATTTCAAGAACCTGTAAGTGTGTTAGTCGCCTAATTTATACCAATTCGTAACACCGCAGGCTATTCACGAACTTGTCCTCTTGTGCTCACCGCCAGTTGACTGATGATCAATTACATTATATTTAATGCGTTTAAAATCACTGGTTTTCCCAATTGGTCCCTTCATACTCTTTAATCATGTGAGCCTATTTTCATAATTTATCATCGTGCTTGTTCATATATTTGGTGTACTGCAAGTGCGCCCCATGCGCCTTGTTGTCTACTCTGTAGATCACAGAGCAAAGAATCGCCGTGCCGTCTCCTACTAGAGACGCTTTCCATACAAATCTAGCACTACAAATTGCATTTAATTACTTATTTGTGATATTATAGAGGTTCATGTAATGCATCCTCCATGATGTACTGGCATAATTTCGAATCTGTTTTGAATATTTAAAATCGAACGAGAAGTTGACACGAAATGTAAAAGAAACAAGTGCAGAGAGACGACGACGGGATTCAGACGGAGACTGCGAGGATCGAAAGAGCAGATAGAAGATTCAAGATTTCTCATTTTCACGTTGATGAGCAAAAGTTCCTGAAGATACCAAGAGAAACATTTTAGTGATAGTGTTTTACAGGTATATAAAAGTGTATATATTGTTGTGTTTAATGTAAATATTTTTGATTTTTTAATGGTGAAATTTTTCCTTATATTTGTGAGTGTTTCGTGAGTGTCGATTGTTTATTTGGTGTATATATATTTCTCTTATGTACAGATAATAATAGTTCCTTGTGTATTTTGGAGTCAATAGTTTTGAAAGTAGGACAACCGCTCCTACAATATTATACACCAGAGTTTTGCTTATTCACGTTTTTACTTTGATCATTACACCAAATCACAGTACAATGAGGCATTTCTATGGCTTTTTTTAAATAATGTTTACTCTACATGCGTGCAAATGGAAACTGGTGGCCGAATGCGCCTTAAGTTGCGCTCAACGTAATTGGGCAACACGAATATTTATTATTCTACCGTCTCTAGTAGGGGGCGGCACGGCGTGGCGATTCTTTGTTCTGTACTATAGATGCATTATATTTTGTTCTCTTACTATACATGTTACTTTTATATTAAACGAAATCTTTATTGAAATATTAATTTTTAAAATATTATTTCTCCACTATTTCTCATACGAACTATTTGAGGTGCTTCTTCATCTCATGAGGTTCAAATTTAGGAAAATCTTTTTTAAGAATAATTATTTAAATATTTATTTCACAAAATTTTTTACTTTATATACATTGGCTGGAGCTTCCTTTTAAGTTTAAAAAGTTTTTGTTAGGAAGCTCCGCCTTCGTTATAAGTTATATCTTAGATTTAAATCTAAAATGTAAAAATGAAGGACTCTATGTGTGTTCGTACGAATGAATTAGTATATGCGCCCGTACTTATCCTGTAACTCTTACTATTTTTGTATAACTTGGAACAAAAATTTTTTTTCTTCGTACTTCTGCAGAGTGAAATCTAAAATTTCTTTCACGATATTACATGTCTTCTAGAAGCTTATATAAAAAATGCCCCTGAGGCACTCAAATTTTGATATGTTATTAAATTTTCCTGGACCATTATACGGCAAATAAATAAATAAAAACCGGATATACTTTCGTTTATAACGACTAACGACGAAAAGCTAGGTTTCTAGAGACTACTATTAAATTATATCCGTATACCTAGGCCGCTTAAACCGGAGTCGTACTATACGGCCAACTACAACTTGCAAGCGACGGATGCAAGTGCGCTATCGACCTTGAAATAATAAAGAATAAGTTATAAGGAGTATTAGGTATGTGCTCTAGCATCCGTTACCTACTAATCAAAACATAAGCTGAGGAATTAAGAAGGAATTTGTGTTACCGTAATGTCTGGTTCTATGCGTTAGTTAAAATTATAATTGATTTTTAAAAGAATTATTCATTAACTGGAAAAATTATTGCAAGTCCCATTGCCTAATGTTCGTCTCATTTTATAAAAAAATTTAAAATTATATTTATTTACTCGTTTCTAGAAGGGAAATTACAGCAGCGACTACTGACAGTAACATTGTTAGTGTAGGTAAGCTGTCGCAATTACGTAATGGAACCTGACGAATTTCGTGTACCTACGTTTTTTGTGGATACACACTTGACGTAAACTAGGTTTTTTTCCGCGATTCCGTCTGCTTTGTAAATTAATAAAATCGATCTTGTATAAAAATGATAAAAAGGAATGACTCTCCAGAACAAACACACCTCAGCGAATATTTCTTCCGAATATTTCAGAGAACTCTAACAGAATGTTCTCAATAAGATCTCAATAAGATGTTCTGGAAAATTTCGTTCTTTCAGCAGGTTTCTCCATTTTTCCTATCGCCGGACAGTGATATAAGGGGTTTATGAAGAGTGGATAGTTCAGTGATTAACAAGAGATAAAACTATTCATTTGATCTGATATGAATGTTCAATTCATTTGCTGCAGCCAGTTAAACTTGTTAGATATCATCGTAATTAAACACTAATACCAACCATCTGAACGGTTTACTTTTATTTAAAAAGAAAAATTGGTTACTTTTATTTGAAATGTAAGTTTGTAGAAAATAACAATCTTTAAATAAAATAAAGTAAATAAAATAGAAATATGTTTCCTAATGTGAAAATAACTGCTTTTCATTAAACGTATATCAAAGTATATACGGTACTTAAAACTAAAAACTTTTTTTTTTTCAAATTTTTACTATCTGCCTGTATGACTGTTCCGGATAATCTCCGAAACGGCTAGACCGTTTTAGACAAGACTTTCACTTGCAGATAGCTGATTTTATAAAAAATAACTTGGTTACTTTTATTTTTGAAAAAATAACAATAAAATTTTAATATTATAATCAATAGGTACTTAATATAAATTGCAGTAGCTGCCCGCGTCTGTCTGTCTATCTCTATGTATTCTAATTCCTACTAAATCACCCAACGGATTTTGATGCGGTTTTCATTAAATAAGAAAGTTTTTTATTTACTTTTTATTAAAGATAGATTTGCTCTTGGCCAGCATCTATCCGTGTAGGCCGACGATGGAGCGAGCTCACCCAGAAGATGCCTATTCACTCAAACCTTGAAAAGATTTGGGTTGTATGATCTCAGACGCCGGCAGGGAGTTCCAATCATTAGCAGTGCGCATTATAAAATATGTTATAAAGCGCTTGGTCCGAATTTGAGGGATTTCGACAAGGTGAGAATGGTAATAAGCCGTACGTCTGCATATCCGATAGAAGAAAGGGGAAGGCGGTATGTTCTCATGCAGTTCCCGAACACACTCTCCGAAGTGCATCTTATAGAATACACAATTTATCTTTTATATATAACAGTTACAATTATTACAATTATTATACACAAATCGCAGTACGAGTATAGTATGAGCTCAGGATTTTAAATCCAGATTTCATTGTCGCTTAAATAATCAGCGATTTTATACCTTTCGAACAGAGTTTGGTTTTGATTACACTTTTAAATTTATTTATAAGGTAATTCTTTTCTTACCCTATCCTTTAACCTACTGATGTCAGTAGTGTACTTGCAGCACCTATGATATTGCATTTCTTAATAAGTAATGACGAGTCTTGTCTACCAGTTTTTATAAAAAAATAGCTTTTCATCCGCGCCCCTTTTATCTTAGATTTTAAAACTTTTATTTATTATGTCATATATTTATGTCAGGCGTCGAATTTTTTTGGAGTAAGAATCCAAAGAATCGATTTTCATATAAAGATTAAATTAATACAAGCGTTACTTTATCTGTCATTGTCAGTGAAATCTGTGCGACAGCTGACGCATATTGCATGGAAAGTTTAGTCCGCGCTGAGGAATGAAATTATAACGCATTATAACCTGCCGGTGCAGCGACGTCTGCTGTCAAAAAAATTTGAACTTATAAAACCCAAGCAGTTCTACCCAAATCCGATAGATGTCGCCGCTTCACCATAGGATAAAGAATATCTACATAGGTACATACTTTTAGTATTATTATAGATGGCGCGTTTATTGACCCTCCTTGCCTAATTACATAGTCAAAGACGTTAATACCTAAGGCGACTCCAGCCGTAAAACTCGTTCTGCACTGAATTGACCGGACTGCTGAGGGGGGGTCGCTACTTGCAAATCTCGGAAATATCTATTTAAAAATTAAATAAAGTATAATTCAAATTTTTCTTTTGATGAGACTTCAGATAGTGGATCTTAAAATCTATCTTAAGAATTAGCTATTTAAAATATTGATTATTAAGCAAATCGCACGGTTACAACATCGATATTAGACCGCAAATTATTAATTTTTTGATATTATATATAATTAAATATAATTTAAAAAATAATCATAATGATCCCCTTTCATATATCCTGCTGTACGGGTTCTGCCGTAACTACTATGTTGATAATTGGTGAAAAGAGGATAAACTTGTAATTTAAACTTAATAAAATAGAAATGGATGATTTGTAATGAGAACGCACGACGTATTGTTTTGGTGGACGCGAACGAACTGACTTGATTTTTATGAATAATTAATTAAATGTATTTACAAATGTAGGTTAATATAATGATGACGAGACGTGTTGTACGCGCTTGCTCGTACATATTCCCGGGCGAGAAAGATGATGTTAGTATGAATGATGGGATGCTGATAGCGATTACAAGTTGATGCAATGATTGTTTCTTATAACTATGGTTTCCCCAGTGTTAGTACAAGATGATTAACAATTTATTTCCTATGCTTAATTAAGGCGCTCGTCTGATATGCTAAGTATTGAACGAAGCAACACAGGGGACGACCCAATGTTTCGTTTTGACACTCGCGAATTGGTATCGGGCACTTCACAACTGTCACGACACTTGTTAGACGCACTGCACTGAGCACTACGCTGCGCACTTTGTGCACCTTCTCGTGGTGCCGGGAGCGGCGCAGGCGCTGCTCCTGGGGCCGGGGCCGAGGTCGAAGCCGCGCGCCCGCTCTCGCCGCCGCCTCTGCTGCTGAACGATTAACACGATGCTCGCGACGGCGACCAATGTGTAGATGGCCGCATAATGATGTACATCATGGTAGGACACTCTGTCTAATAAATCAGGGCTTCCTTTCATGATTTTCAGCTTTTCTTCGATCTCCTGAAGTTGAATATATGGTTTCTGATCTGATTGATTGATCGAAGAAATAATTTGTGGTGAAAGAATATTGTGGCTCGTACTGATTTTACTGAATTCATGCCTATGCGAGTAAACAAAGAAATCAGCTGATTTTATGACACACCTTCTATCGACATTAAAAAATCCAGAGTGAGTCATTTGCACCGTTGATTAGACCACGACGGCTCCGGTGTCCGGTGACGTCGTTCATGTTATTGTTATGATGTACTTGACGTATTTTGCTAACGCTGCATTTCCTTCGTAATAAGGTTGTGTGTCATAGTAGACAATGAGGCGCCAGTCGTCTCGTATTATGTTTATATACATACTGTTTTGGCTTGGTAATGCTGTCATATTGTAAAAACAATTGATTGGTTGAATAATAAATAAAAATAGCATCAAGGACGAAGCCATTGTAGTGATAAATGTTGGAGATGGTTTTTCAGATGATGAATCTTGGTTTTCTTTTTGTTAAAATTGGGTTTCCTCTTGATTTGTTGGTAAATTGAAAAGCTTAACGATTGGTCGCTTCAGCAATCCATTTTTTGTTTTTAATGTGACGACTCTTGTATAGCCGTCAGCTCCAGGGTGTATTTGTACTACACGACCTAAAGCCCATTTGCCTGGCGGCCGGTTGTCCTCCTTAATTACGACAACATCGCCTAGCTTGATGTTCGTCTTTGGTTGTCTCCACTTACTTCTTGTTGAGAGCTGCGTAAGATACTCGCTGCGCCAACGGCACCAGATATCATTGACTAACTTTTGCGTGAGATGCCATCTTGTCCTCAAATCGGTTTCGGTGTCATACAGAGTCAAAGAGGGTCCACTAGACAAGAAGTGAGAGGGTGTCAAAAAATCTAGATCATCTGGATCTTCTGTTAGTGGGCAGAGAGGGCGAGAATTTAGGCACCCTTCCAATTGAGTAAGAAGTGTGCTGAATTCTTCATACGTCAGCTTTTGCTCGCCTATCACTCTCTTCAGATGGTACTTTAAACTTTTCACTGCGGCCTCCCACAGACCGCCTGCTGACGGCCAAGAGGGCGCATTGAAGTGCCATTCTATGCCCATGTTCGCTACCTCTTCCAGGACTTCCTGATTGAAAGAGCTTTGTATTTGCTTTAACTCCTTCTGTAAAACCTTATTAGCTCCTATGAAGTTTGTACCTTGGTCACTGTACATATGACCTGGGACTCCTCTTCTAGCCAACATTCTGCGTAAGGCAGCAAGAAAGGCGGAGGCAGTTAAGTCAGAGACCACTTCCAGGTGTACAGCTTTGGTAGACATGCAGACGAATACCACTACATATCCCTTGGTGGTTTTGGTTCCACGGCCCTTACTTGCCTTAATAGTTACATGACCGGTGTAATCTACTCCGCAGTGATAGAAAGGACGCGATGGATTCGTCCTTGCCGAAGGTAAGTCTCCCATCAGTTGATGTTGCTGAGTGGTACTGTACTTGCTGCATTGAACACATGAGTGCAGGCGCTTTTTGATAGCATTCTTGCCTCCAGTCAGCCAGTATTTTCGGCGTATAAAAGCAGTAGTCAGGCGCGCGCCACCATGGTAGGTACTTTTATGCGCTTGATCGATGATTAGGGCAGCCAGTTTAGTTTGGCTTGGTATAATTGCCGGGTGTCTCATTTCAGGGTCCATGTTTGCGTTCCTGAGTCGACCGCCGACACGTAAGATGTTATTCTTATCTAACATGGGATTTAAGTTGTATAATTTGCTTTTCTTGCTTACGCTTTTGTTTCGTAATAAATCATTTATTTCTTCGCTAAACTCTTTATGTTGAATATTTTTTACTACAATTAATCTTGCGTTATTTAATTCATTTGTTGTTAAATAGTTTTGCTTTTGCTTTTTGTTTTTTAATCTTAGTACCCACGCTAATACTCTAATCGCTTTTGTTAATGTGCTTTGCTTTTCTAATATTTGTTCCACAATTTCACTTGCGCTTGATACTTGCATGACATTAACTTGCTTTGTTTGTTTTATGTCAAGGTTAGTGATGTAAGCTTGTTTTTCTTCATCTTTTGTTTTGTAGGTACTATTTGATTTTAGCCACGTAGGGCCTTGCCACCACAGAGAGTGATCTTTGAGTTGAGAAGGAGTCAGACCTCTGCTAGCGCAGTCGGCTGGATTCTCTTCTGACTTGATGTAACGCCAACAGCTTGATTCCATCGACGCTATGACTTGTTTCACTCGGTTGGCAACGAACGGCTTCCATCGGTCAGCATCACCATTGAGCCAGCCGAGTACGACCATGGAGTCTACCCAGCCATGGACTATTGTTTCATGATTACTTAGGCATGTCTTGATTTTAGACATGAGTGTTGATAATAGTAATGCCCCACAAAGCTCTAAGCGAGGCAGAGAAATATTTTTGTTGATAGGAACTAACTTTGTTTTCCCTGCTACTAATACAACTGATAACTTATCTTTCTTAATTGTTTTACAATAGATAACGCAAGCATAAGCTTTTGTGCTTGCGTCACAAAAACCGTGCAGTTCAATACGGTCTCTATATGTGGTTTGCAGCCATCTTGGTATTTGGTATTGATTGATAATTTCCATTTCTACTCTTAGATTTTTCCACTTCTCACTGATTTCTTTTGGCACTGGTGCATCCCACTCCTTAGTAGCCCTCCATACATCTTGGAAGAGTATTTTTAGCTTGATGGTGAGGGGTGAGAGCCAGCCTAAGGGATCGAATATCTTCGATATAGCTGACAGCAAGGATCTTTTAGTAATGATTGACGACGACGAAGGAATTTGTGATTGGAATATGAATTGATCTTGGTCAGGGTTCCATCCAAGCCCCAAAGTTTTGGTTGACTCAGGTTGTTTAAAATCAAAATCTTGAGGTTTTTGATCTGTATGTACGTCTTCTAGAAGCTCGGCTGCGTTGGATTTCCATTTCCTAAGATGGAATCCCCCTGATTTTAAAAGGTTAATCATTTCTTTCTGTAACTGTTTGGCAGCTTCTAGTGAATAAGATCCATGGATGAGGTCATCCATATAGAACGACTCCTCCAGGACGCTTGGCGCTGAGCTGTCCTGATAGTTACGCCTCTCATCTCGAGCTAACTGTTTCAACGTCATCATTGCTAAGAATGGCGCTGCTTTTGTTCCGTAGGTCACGGTCGCCAGTTTGTATTCTCTAAGCTTCTCTCCTGGGTTATCTCGCCACATGATCCTCTGTAGGTCTTGGTCTTGTTTGTTGAGCCATATCTGTCTAAACATTTTTTCCAGATCAGCTGTAAATGCGAAACGATACTGTCTCCACTTGATAATGATACTCTGAATGTCTTGCTGGAGATTGGGACCCCTATACATTACGTCATTCAAACTCAAGCCTGACGATGTTTTGTCGGAAGCGTTAAAAACTACTCGCAATTTTGTTGTCGTCGAGTGCTCTCGTATGACGCAATGGTGAGGTAAATGACATGTAAGGCCGAGACTGCAGTCGTCAGCGGGTGTCATATGACCGAGCGAGATATATTCATTTATAAATAACTTATATTCTTTATCGATGTTTACATCTTTTGATAACTTTTGTTCTAATCTATAAAATTGAGCCATGGCTTTTGTTTTGGAGTGGCCTAATTTTTCTTGATAATCAGGCTTCAGTGGTAAGCATACTTCATATCGCCCGTCTTCCCTTCTTTTAGTGGTCGATTGATAGAAGTCAATACATTTTTGATCTTCTGTGGAAAGATTTGCCGGCTCAGCGATTTCCTCTATCTCCCAGAACCTTTGAATCTCGTCAATATTATGCATTACTACGTTACATTGGAAGGTCTTTGCATTGCCACTTAGAATCCACCCAAGTTGTGTCTGTTGAGCTGTTGGGAGGGTTGGGCTTGCTCTGCAGATCCCGTCCATTAAAATCCTTGAATAGACGTCAGCGCCTAGTAGAACATCTATGTGTCGGCTGTGGCTAAAGTCAGGGTCGGCTAGACTTATATGATTCAGGTAAGACCAGTCAGGTTTGATGAAGCTTTGATTTGGTAAATTCTTGACTAGTTGTTTCATTATGAGAGCATCTGTTTCAAAAGTAAAGTCACTAACTACTGATGAGCATTTCAGATTGATCATGCCCTTGCAGTTGTTCTCATTATCTCTTATGCCTGAAATAATACCTTTGCATCTAATTCTAGGTATCCTTAGAAGCTGAGCTGCATGCTCTGTAATAAGAGATGTTTGTGATCCTTGGTCAAGCAACGCGCGCATTGTTAGATCCGTACCATCCGCTGCTTGAATCTTGATAATTGCAGTTGGTAACAGAACTTGGACGGGTTCATTGTCCGATTCGTGTTTCACTTTCGAGTCGTTGTTAACTTGAATTCCGGCGTTAGCATTTTTGCTTGTGCTTGCCCCGCGCTCGTCCATTGTCTCTGACGTCAAGCGGGGCGATTGCGAAAACGCTGCGTGTAACAAGCTATTGTGGTCTTTATTACAGTCACGACAAACTTTATCTGATAAGCATGGTTTTCCCATATGATTATGGAGACAATTAGTGCATAGATTCAAATTTTTTATGGTTTTAAGTCTATTGTAAGGTTGCATTTCCAGAAATTTTGGACAGAAGAAAATGCCGTGGTTATTGTTACACAACATACATTTACCGCTTGTTGTTGACACTGCTCTCTTGTTGTAAGTAGGTTGCGAAGTAATTTTGCTACTTGTTAAAAATGAATGTTTAAATTGATTTATTTTATGATTATTACTTTGATACTTTGAACCCTGATTTGGTATTAGCGTTTTTTGTGTAGATTCTTGTTTTCTACGAGCTGATTCTAAGATTGTAAATTTGGTTTCTAAGAAGTGCAACATTTCATCGAGGATTGGTAGTTCTCGGGGATCTTTAACAGATTCCACGTAATCTGTATATGATTCTGTATCTAATTTTTGTGTCAAAATGTGCACAAGAATGGGGTCCCACGTGGTGATGTCAACTCCCAAGTTCTTGATGGCGTTGAGACATTCTAGAGTAGTGTCATGAATGCGTTTCAGGTGTCCTGCTGTTTGCTGCTGTACCACTGGGATATTCATCATGATATTCATATGAGATGTAAAAATAAGTTTTTTATTATTGTACCTCTGGTTAAGAATGTTCCAACATGTTTTATAATTATCAGTACTCACATGGAGGTGTTGTATGAGTTTTTCTGGTTCCCCTTTCACTTTTGTCTTTAGATATTGCATTTTTTGTGCATCGGAAATAGATGAGTTATTATGAATGGCCTCGGTGAATAGGTCTTTGAACGAAACCCAATTGGTGTAGCTTCCAGTGAAGGTCGGTACCTCCATTTGTGGGGTGGACCTCTCTTGGTGCGCTACAGACCACATCTTCTTGTTGATGGCCTTTTTAATGTTTTCGTATTCTTGTTCATAACTCGTGTAGGCTTCCTCATAATTCTTGTTTGACCCATCGAGTTCACTATCCAGCTCCCAGTGTAAAGAATCAATGACAGTCCAACGGGATTGGAGAGTGCTTAACAAGTCTTCAAACTCCCATTTATCTGTTACTGAAGCTATGTCTATTTTATCGACAGTCCTTTTAAATGCCTTAAAATTACTCTGCTGTTTTCGTAACCTCTCTTCTGTACTGCTTGCTGTTGATGAAGATGTTCTTGGTGCTACGTTTGGCTCATTCGGACTAGGAGCTAAAAATGTCGGAGGTTTTACTGGTGTCTTTGGTCTTTCCTCCCTTTGTACTGCATAGGTCTGAATCTGAGCTCTAATGATATCAAATCTCTCTCTTAATTGTACATACTCTTGATCTATCTGGTTTCTGCTTGCTTCATCCAAATCTAATTGTGATAAATTTCTATAGTTTTTGCCATACTCGAACCAATAGTTGTCCAGAGTATCCAATCTACGCTTGATATAATCTGATGTTTTCCTATCTGACCCATCTTTCTTGAAATTGCTATACACCGATTCAATTGCTGAGAATATTTGCTGTTGGGTAGCAAGAATATCTCTGGCGGAAGTCATCGTAGATAGGTGGCGGTAAAAAAGGACTGATCTTACTTGATTACAAGATACTGCCTGTAGCTTCTGCTGAAGCTGCTGGTGTGCCGATGCTGATGCGGCGAATGCTGTGGTGGAGATGCTGATGCCCCTGATTGCGCTAGGATAGCACAGTGATGAAGTTCGTTGACACTTGAACACGACACGTGGACAATGTCACAATAGGCCGCTTGCGGAAACACTTGACACGTAATTCAGGTCACTGAAGAACACGTGTAAGAGGTCCCGCCACGGTAGCTCGAAGGACCAATGTACGGGTTCTGCCGTAACTACTATGTTGATAATTGGTGAAAAGAGGATAAACTTGTAATTTAAACTTAATAAAATAGAAATGGATGATTTGTAATGAGAACGCACGACGTATTGTTTTGGTGGACGCGAACGAACTGACTTGATTTTTATGAATAATTAATTAAATGTATTTACAAATGTAGGTTAATATAATGATGACGAGACGTGTTGTACGCGCTTGCTCGTACACCTGCAGATGATTTGAGTATTTTTTAAATTATAATTATTATGATAATTTAAAAGAAAAATGGTTACAAATAAGTGGATTTTTTATCATTAGGGGCTGGCGTCGCCTTAAGGAGTAAACTCCAGTCGTGCGTCAGAGCTGACACATACACTTTTATTTCTTAATTTTCAGATAATCCCTCGGGAACAGTACCTTTTTGCTGGATTATAGGTATCCTATATCCTTTTCTGTCTTGACAACGTGTATACAAAATTTCATGATGACGGTTGAGTATTTAAGGCGTGAAGCGTATCAAACAAATCAACTCATTACTTTAATCTCTGCAGCAAAAAGTCATTAAGTCATACTTTTATGACCAAACAAACATATATAACAACATATAAACAGTTATTGCTATATATAACATTTATATGCTAGTATTACAGGTATCTGCAGCTATTATATTTTATCATTTTTATTTGCTAGTATTTAAAAAAATACTTGGTAATTTAAAAAAAAATAAGTCAACAATAAGTCAACAACTACAAATGAATACAGATAAGGGCGAGAAGCAAAGAATTAAAATTTAAGAAATTAGGAAAGTCAAAATAATAATAATAAAATGATAACGTAAATTCGATAATTATGTCAATAAAGGAATGGTATTATAAGAATGGTATTGTATGGTATTCGTAATAACACAATAATCGAGATTTGGTTTCAAGATGTCAAGATTTGCGCACCGAATATCGGTTGGTCATGAAGGAACAAGAAAACTAAATGTCATCTCTGGTATCAGTTACCCATGCTCATCGCAAAAATAAATGAAAAAGTCACTATTCTTTTAAATACTAGGCTGTACATTAAAAATCCTTTTACTCCTTTAACTGTAGCGTAGCGATCTTTAATGGCTAATTAAAACTAAGTTTTGTAGGAAATATTAATTCAAAGATGACTAGTTAGCGGCCGTAATTTGATATTATATCATAAATTATAGGTTGTTTTAGTAGTTGTTTTATTACTTAAATAAATTTTCAAATATGTTTTGGATTAAAAAATAAATGTTAAGACAGCTACGGCTACTTCACAAAGTTCAATGCAAACAAAATATACATACAAACTACATTTTTTTATTGTTGATTTCATTATTAATGTATATTTAGACATAGTATACGAGGTATTACCGAGGTATACGGTAACTGTTTTGTTTGTTAACCGAGGTATACGGCTTGCTACAATACACCAGTGAAAACCGCATTCGGATCGGTTAAGCCGTTTCTGAGATTAGCGTGCACAAACGCACAGACAAACAGATAAAAAGACAAAAATTCTAAAAACTATTTTTTTGACCTCGGTAACATACAACGCGTACAAATTGTTTTATTTGAAAAAATATTTAATTTACAGACACGGCTCGCTTACGAATTTAGTAGATTTATAGATATAGATATCATTCGATATCTAATATCGAGTATCTGCACGGTCGGCCTATCATTCGATAATATCGAGACAATTTTATATAAATATTGTGTACTAAAAATACATACTTCTCAATTTTGTATGAAGTTCGGCTGTGGGCATTTCTTGGCTACCGTAGCCTGAAATGCCATAAAGGTTGCACTTGGTTCTGGCATCTGACTCAACGAAACATAAAAGCGTCGTAGCAACGGAGCACAAGCCGCGCAAATGCACATTTGCAAGCCCATTGGATGAGTTGTTAGGGTGCTTGCTTTAATGCTCTGTTCTAGGGTTCCCGGGTTCGATTCCCGGCAGGGTTAAACTCGCGAGTTCAACTCTCACTAGTCCCGTTTTTTGAATAATTTTGACTCCACTACGTGCAAGTAGAAACTGACGTGTCACAACGTTTAAATGTGTGCTTAACGCATTTGCGGGGCACAAATATTATTATTACTACCGTCTCTAGTAACCCGTGGCGCGGCGATTCTCTGCTCTGTGGCTATCTACCATTAAGCTTGTCTGCAGACAGTTAATGTCTTAATCCCCTTTCAACCTAAAGACAGCCTAGTATTACCATAATATCCTAATTTTATACTTAGTCTAGTATTTCACTGTGCTCTTACAGAAATCATCGTGAGATAACAGTAGGTACGTATGCTCGTGACCGGTGATAAATTTCGGTGGGTGAATATCTCAGGGATGCCAGATCCCATTCCCGGGTCCCATCCTTACTCTTTATCCTATCGGCTTAACCTAATGGACCGTAATCCTGTTCGCGGACCTCTACTTAAAGAAAAACTTTGCAGTATTTTAAAGAACACGAATGCATAACGAATTAATTTATGCCACATCACTTTTGAGCATGACTGTATACCCCACATTAAATCGCTGCACAAATGCAAATAACTCGTGAAATATGAAACTGGCGTGAAAAAAATTAAGGAATGTAAATTTTGTGCGAGTTCATTATAAATTTTGTGTTTTATAAACTTGAAAAGGTCGGACATCAAGGTGTTTCATGTAGCACGAAAATGCAAATGTCGTGGTTATGCTATTTTTCCCGATGTCAGGCTGAAATTAATGTGCACTTTTTTTTGACTGGCTCACAACAAAAAGATTTTAGGGCTTGTTTCACAATGTGCTAATAAAGTCCCGAATAGTAAAATACTTGTCAGATAAATCCTTCCATTAACTTGCATTGCGTTTCACAATCATCCAACTCATAACTAAATCTGCTGATTTGGTAGTCGACAAGTGCGAGTTGGCAACGTCTTATTCTTTCGTTCCGTTTCGAGCGTTGATTAATGTTATACGAATTATTATGCCATAATTTTATTACAAATTAAATAACTGTATTTTTTCTGATAAAATAATTATTAATGTTACCGGTTTCATCGTTTCAATCTATATAAAGAATATTTTTGCTACATAAACACTAAAAGAATACTTTGGTGCGAAGCATATTTTGCAGGTAACGAAACGTTTCTTCTATATTCTGTGTTATTGAACGTCCTTTATGTTTTGTTATTGTTATTGCGATTCGAAATTTTTAAGGTAATAAAATATTGAAGACGTTATTCTAAAACGTAGTGTATATATATATATAATGAATGGCATTATATAAATATAATGACAGTGATTATGTACCCAAATATTATAAAAAGAAATGTTCCAGAAATGTGAAAGCGTGAAAGGAGATTAAAAAAATATCGTTTTCATCTTCCATCGCCTCGTAAATATCCATTTTAATTGAAAACTTATTGAATAATAGCAAAATGTAAAAACAATATGTCAACTGTCAGTGCTATTCGTCGGTTAAGTATTCGGCAGTTTAACAGCTGAATAGCGCTAAGCAACGATTGTGAAACGCACACAAAGCGTTTACTGGACAGTTAATCGACAAATAGCCTAATTGTAACTTTATTCGGACATTGTGAAACAAGCCCTAAATGTATAAAATATATAGATTTTCCCTACAAAAATATTGATCTTGGTCGCCATTAACCAGGATGGCCGGGCGTAGCTAAATAGCCTTGTAAACACATATAACCTCCGAGGAGGTGTTCTATAGGTAAAAATATTTTTTAATATTATTTCTTTTTCGTCAAGAAAATAATTAAGTATTAAAAAATGCAAAAATCTTGTGGGAAATTCAAAATACTTGAAACGGTCAGATTGAATGTGACGTCAAAGTCTATGCAATGTGACGTCAACGTCTATAAAATGTCAACAAGCGTGTAGATGTTTGTGATTTTTAACATTTGATGTATTGTAGACAACAAACATTTGATGTGTTGTAGATTATTGTAGACTGTGACGTCACGACAAGCGCGCCAAAATGGCGGGCGTTTAAAGTGCCCGTAACTGTTAGTTAATTTTAACCTTTTTTTGTTACTAAATGTTTTTTGGCGCTGAATATTTTTTTACGGTTATATTACGATATAACCTATCGTTTTTTTTAATGTTAAGGCCGGCAGACGGGCTGACGGTCCACTTGATGGTAGGTGGCTACCGTCGCCTATAACACAAGCAACGCCAAAGCTGCTGCAAGTGCGCTGCCGACTACAGTAGGATTAAGGATAAGGGGCTAGGAGGGGATAGGGAAATGGGCTCTGGCATCCTTTACTCACTTACCGAAACACAACAGCACAAGTGTTGTTTCTTCACGGTGGTCTTCTGTAAGAGGGTGGTTACTGCCGCCAGACGGGCTGCCCAAATGACTGCGAAAACGCAGTGTGCCCTGCCACTGCTTTCCAAATCCAGACCAGAGCCAAATTTGAAAAGTTGATTTTTCAAAGTTGACCCTACCGGGAATAGAACCCGGGAACCCTAGAACAGAGCGTTAAGGCAAGCACCCTAACCACTCATCAACGTTTACAAATTGTTTTCTTGTATAAATATTTAATGTACAGACACGGCTCGTTTACGACTTTATTATATGTATACAAGTAGATGAGTGATTGATG
Source organism: Bembecia ichneumoniformis (assembly GCA_910589475.2). Classification (NCBI taxonomy): domain Eukaryota; kingdom Metazoa; phylum Arthropoda; class Insecta; order Lepidoptera; family Sesiidae; genus Bembecia; species Bembecia ichneumoniformis. Next base: position 3,737,256 of record OU342545.1, read on the forward strand.
TATTGATAAACTTAAAATAAACGAATGATGAAACGAAACCAATTGAAAATGGAATGAAATCCAAAGTAGAGTAGGTAGAGTTTACTAAGAAGGAATAAATTGTGTGGTTATGTGTTTATTGGCACTGTAAATTAGGTTAAAAAATCAATCAAGTCTTACGAGTTAAGGCGCGAACTGAGACGAAAATTGCTGAATAATAACAGTATTATAAGGGGTGGTCTCGTTGTGTGGCATTTACTCGTAAATGCAAATGTGAAGGCGGTACAACCGCGCGGCGGCGGCGCTGCGGTACACGTAGCTTTATCTCGACGCGCGCGCACCCTCACGCGAGGACGACCGCCTATTACACCGTACAGGTCGGCTACAGTGTAATAAAGTTTTTGGTAATAGAGATAATCATTCATTACATTTGAGTTGTTCAATATGTTTTTACTATAAGAGGCATGATGACAGATTTTGAAATTCCCTTCCATAATGTAGATACACGTCTACCACATCCGAAAAAAAAAACAATATTTCAACAAAAAACTAAATTTCAACGCGAATTATTGAATGTTTTTAAATCTATTTTGAATTACGCGCGCATGGCCGATTTCAGTTATTTATACTTCTATTTTATTGAAAATCTTATTAATCTCAATTTTAATACAAAAAATGAGTAATTTTTTAGACTCCTTTAAACATATATTTTTCTCCAAAACCATTTATTCTTTGATTCTTTAATATCGTCATCATGCCTATTGTGTGCGGATTTTTTTCAATAATGTGTATTTTTTCTTTATTTAATTACAATTAAAAATATATATCAATTAATTGTATATTGCATGGTATAGTTATTATAAAAAATAAGACTATTGTAATTGATTGAAATTTGATGATGATTGATTAATATAAATATTAATTTATGTTTTTAAATTATATTGGCTTTTTAAATCATCTGCCACTGTTACGTATATAACTCACTAGCTGAACTCGGCCACGCTTCGCTGCGGCCCATACGGCGGCGGCGTGCGCATGGGGCGCGCGGTACTGGACACTGCTTATACATATATAATACTATTTATCGTAGCGTGATGTTATATAGCCTATAGCCTTCTTCGATAAATGGACTATTCAAAACAAAAATAATTTTTCAATTCAAACCAGTAGTTCCCGAGATTAGCGCGTTCAAACAAGCAAACAAACTCTTCGGCTTTATAATATTAGTATAGATACAGCTTCATGACGGTTATAATAACGTGCGAGCTCAAGCTTTGATGGTAATAACTCGTGGTTTGTAACAACGCAACTGTATTGTAAACTAGTCCGTAAGGAGAGAATCCCATTTCGATATCCCTTATCGGTAGAGCACATGCAGCACATGTATTGTTATATGTGTTATAGGCGACGGTAGCCACCTACCATCTAATTGACTGTCAGTTTGTCTGATGGCGAACTTTATTTACCATATTAGTGATATTTTGTCTCGGTAGTTCAATTCGCTAATAATATAATCCAATTAGCAATTTGTTTTTAAATATAAACCAAGAGAGTAGATGAGAAACTACATTCTTTTAGAATTTGCTCCTAAGCTTATATGAGCAATTTTAATTTAACCTACAACAAAACCAGCCGCAAAGCATAAGGTGTCAATAAAATGATGGCAATATTGTAAGTATTTCTAATTGGTGTCCAAAGAGACAATACGTTAAATGTAGAAAGTTTGGCCTACACTTTTTTATACTGGCTTAATATACATATATTTTTAAGTAATCCACTCAGCTGTAGGACGTCTACTGCTGGACGTCTACCCCTAATTTTCCAAAAGGATCGGTCTGAAACAGCCTGGATCGGCCTTATTAAGTCTTCTGTTCACCTTGTGGGCGGACATTTTACGCTGCGCTTGCCGGTCTGTGGCATCCACTCGAGAATCTTCCGGCTCCAGTGGCCATCGGCTCTCCGTACTGTCCTGCCCACTGCCAATTCGACTTACTAATACGCCGTGTTATGATGGTAACTTTCGTTCATCTACGGATCTCCTCATAGCCATCTCCATAGCTCATTGAGCAACATTGAGCTTTCCTACCAGTCCCATAGTTAGAGACCAAGTTTCATCGCCATATGTCATCACTGGCAACACACCTAGGTCGAAAATTTTTGTTTTAGAACACTAAAAATTTTGGAAGAGAAGATGTCTCTGAGCTTCCTGAACGCTGCCCATCTGAGTTGAATTATTTTTCAAGTTTTTCCAGTTATATTAATTATTATTTGTTTTAAATTTTTTGTTTCCCCAGAAATAATACATTTGATTTTATATTTTTACATAACATTCGATACGGTGTTATAGTCGGACTTTGCGCTACGTTCCAAGTGTTGCAAGCTCATGTGTAAGTAGTTTAAAGATAATGAAGATATATTCCATTCATTTATACGCTTAAATAACGATTGTTTAACATTACGTGTGACGATTTACAATCAACTTGTGGGAGAACTACTATTTAAACGTTGGAAAAGTAACTGAGAAAATAAAATTTATTATTACAACTGGTTTTAGAATGTAAAATTTACCTTCCAGTTTTTAGTGCCAGATGACGTCACAGTTAAGGCTACGTAATGAAAATTAATGGTTACGTTAAAATTATTACTTGCTAGTGTTTTTTTTATGAAATGCTATAGTTTTTCAATATATTTTTTAATTATTTATTTATTTATTTATTATACATGAAATAATTGGAAAATTCCCATAAAACTGGAAAGCAGTTTGTCTATGGGATCAAACTAATGTTATTATCAAAAATAAAACTGAATTTAAAATAAATGTAACCTAAATTAAAAACCTAAACCTAAATCTAAATTTCATTAATTAACTTAAAGAAAACAGATAATATTTCATTAATTTATTTTTAAATACAGTTTTATTTTTCTTTATATATATATATCTTTATTAAAGATATTAAGATAAATTAAATCTTAAATGAGCCGTGTCTGTACATTAAATATTAAAAAAAAAAAACAATTTGTACACGTTGTACTTACTCGTATGTCAGACAAAAATTCTAAAAACTATTTTTTGACCTCGGTAACATAGGTAAGTACAAGGTGTACATTTATTTTAAATATTTAGATATAGAATATGTCTTACATTTATTTATTAGCAAATTTAATGAAAATTTATAATTCAAAACAATAATTTCGCAAATGCATATATTTTAATGTGTGCATGTATCCTTATCTACCATTAGCGAACCGCTCCCTGCATCGCATGGGTGCATTTTTTTTGCACAAATTAAATATAATAGCCTTCCTCGCTTAACGCGCTTTCTATTAGTGAAAACCGCATCAAAATTTGTTGCGTGCTTTAGGAGGAGTTAGCTGATATAGACTCGCGGGCAACGAGTTCAATTTATACGATTTAAGGAAAAAAAAAAAAGAAATGTACTGAAATAAATTTTTGATTTCAGTTGGTAGTATTTGTGCGAAATAATGAAACGCGGCCGTCTAGTAGGTAAATACAAAAATCCAGTAGAAAATAATGTCACCCACACGAATCGCGATAAGGGCGCTCGCACACGAAGTGCGAACAGACAAGTGGCTTAATTGAGAGTTGACCCGTGGGGGGTCTTAGCGCTTTACCGCAGTACGAAGTGCAAACGGTAACATAACACTCTCACACATCTATAAAATAAACTCCGCGTTTATCAATTTTATCGTCTCTAATTTATTAGAGTACTGTGTACTGTTGTGGAGTAATTAGAACACATTTATGTGGATATTTTTAAAATGTAAATATTGTCAAACAGATTGACCGACTACTTGATTGTATTTATATAATACAAACAATGTTACAGGTGCTGCAAATGCGTTAGGGATTAGGAAGGTATAGACAAATGAGTTCTGGAAAGGCTTTATTTCTCACCGAAACACAGTAGCACATATGTTATTATTTCACGGTAGTCTTCTATAAGGGGGTGTTTCATCGCCATTATCGATATTATGAATGTCGAAATATATATTTACTAATATTATAAATATGAATGTTTGTTAGGATATTTTTTCTTTAAAAACTACATACTATAGACTATTTTAGTAAAATCGTAATCGAACAGAGTCTTTACATTAAATATTTAAAAAAAAATTATACACATTGTACTTTTGTTACCGAGGTAAAAAAATTTTTTTTTTACATTTTTTTGTCTGTCTGTTTGTTTGTGCGTTTGTGCACGCTAATCTCAGAAACGGCTTAACCGATTTCAATGAGGTTTTCACTGATGCATTGTAGAAAGCTTCCCGTAACATTTGTTACATTCCAATCGGTTTACAAACACAAGAGTTAAGTACCGGCTAAAGTACCGTTAAGAGAAGTCGTCGGCACAGTTAGTAAGATAAAAATACTGCTTTTTTCGTACGTTTAAGCATGTGAGTGATTTAAAAAAGTTGAGTGACGTTTAGCTACTGTTTAAATTTGTGCTATGGTAGGTATATGCTAATCAATTCACCATTAGTTTGTTTTTTAACCGCGAACGCCGCTGGATTCGGTCTTTTACTTTTTTGATTGGGGTTCCGTAAAACGTACCTATTGTTATCAAATGTATTAACTAAAACATTTAAATTAGTACTGTACTTTAAATTAATACTGTACCTCTACACTCGCTAGCGAAAGCGTAAAATATTTATATGGAAAATTGTCAATTTGACGTTGACAGTTGACAGTTTTTCATATAAATGTTTTACGCTCTCGATAGCGAGTGCGGTCATTATAACTCATGGCAGAGGTAGGTATTGTATTTAAAACACAGTACTACTAGTATTATTACTAAATAGTAGAAGCTGCCTTATTAATAGTATGTTTGCATTTAAATTCAAATTTTTAGTTCTTTATCATAAATCCCGATTGCGCTCGAGTCATAGTTTTCATAATGTCGTATCTGAATAGTGTAGTGTCTAATTAGGGTCGACGCATACTAGCTCAGGGTCGAAGTGTATCGAAGCGTTAATATAAAAATACAAGGCATATTAAACACTACCTATCTAAATTAGTGCACATGTTTCTATCGTGATGAAATGATGAAATATGTGCCTTAAATTGTGGAGATAGGGGTTCATATTCATATGGCATGTAAACTTTGAAATTGACGCTTCGATGCACTTCGACTCTGAGCCAGTAGGTATGCGCCGAACCTTACCTTCAAGTTTTATTCTTAAAATAACTTGAAGTTTTATTGTTAGAATAATAAGAGATAAGAGGAAACTTTAGGTGTATAATTCGTTAAGTGTTGCGGTGATTACTCAATTAAACGATATTTTTTTATTGTTGCACTGGTGTTTGTATTTATTAATTATATTTTGATTTTCTTATTACAATTTCTACATAATATAAAACCTTCTCAATTCTCAATAACATTATTCAATTACATTTTGTATAACTATAAACTAAACATTGACAGATGACAAAAACAATTTTTGTTTTAACCATAGACTTAAGTAATACCTATATTTTTTCTAACAATTTTAAACCTAACATTAAGGTTTTGTGTAAATTTATTGAAATTTGCCGATCATTGTTGAAGATGTCAAGCCGTCTGGGAATTTTCATCGAAAACGCTGCCTAATCCGTTTGAGATATAACAAGACAATGTATGGTGGGAAAAAAGTCCGGGATGGCATATGTCTATCTTTTAAGAACAGGTTACTATACTCATTCTAACTTCTTAATGTGGTATTTTAAAAATCTATTTAGTAGACGGATACAGTAATAATCATTATCAAATGAAATACTAAAGAAAAGTAAACAGTTCATAAACATTATAATAGCTATTGGTTAAATTAAACACCATACAATAGGCATGATGACGGTATTAAAGAATCAAAGAATAAATGGTTTTGGAGAAAAATATATGTTGAAAGGAGTCTAAAAAATTACTCATTTTTTGTATTAAAATTGAGATTAATAAGATTTTCAATAAAATAGAAGTATAAATAACTGCAATCGGCCATGTTAACGGAAACACCAATCAGAGCGAATGACGTCACGCTCAGGTAAGTACCATCGTGTTGCTTGACTTTGCTTTGACAGAATGAAAAATCCGATGACATGTCGGTGACGTCACGTTTCATTAGAAGCGACGCCATGACACCTAAGAGCGTTTTCGCGCGTAATTCAAAATAGATTTAAAAACATTCAATAAATTCACGTTGAAATTTAGTTTTTTGCTGAAATATTGTTTTTTTCGGATATGGTAGACGTGTAATTACATTATGAAAGGGAATTTCAAAATCTGTCACCATGCCTATTGAAAACAATCGCAATAAGAAAAATAGAATTATGTGTATGATAAGAATTGACAGAGAAATAGTATTGGCTTAATGTATACAGAACCTCGCTAAGCGTTGTTGCCACTGTTGAGACATATTTATTTTCAAAATAGCGTATAATTTAATCCGGCCGCCTGGCGCGGCGCGGGGTTAAGATATCTTAGTGTGGTCTTGAGCCGTTGACGGGTTAACGTTATATATGCGATATATCTTTTCCAGTAAAAGAAAAAAGATTAAGATAAACATTCAAGTCCACCGATTCGTTTGTTAATCTGTTAATTAGCTCATTTTTATACGCCACGCTATCGGATATTTAAATGGGTATATCTATTTTAAAGATAGCAAAGCGATTGCGAATTCAAATTTAGAATGCGTCGTTTATTTTTTCTTCGTTTAATAACTCGTACCGGCGACTCTTCAGTTTCTAGGACAGGATTTAGGACATTAGCCTTGTAACGTATAATCTATTAATTTAACCAATAGTGATATATATGGGTATCCAGCGAGATAACTATGCCTGCAATAATAATTAATGTAGGTACAACAAATAATCTGTACGTACAATAATATGAGTACTTATAATATAGTTTTTATTTCAAAATGCTTGTACTTACAAAAAAAAAACACAAATTAATGTTCTAGGATAATATCTAAAAAACAACGGTTAAGCTTGGGATAGTATTTATTTTGGTAAATTATTATAAATAAATAAAAAACGCTGTTAATTTTACCAATTTCATATTAACTAATTCAAATAAATATCTACTTAATATATATTAAAAAAAAGATATTCCAAGTTCTATCTTGTAGCTATCTAGCAGGGTTTAGGTAAAAATTATAATCACTTTAACTAGCGACCCGCCACCGGCTTCGAACGGATACAATTTTCCGGACAATTTTCCAATTTTTCTCTTCATAAGAACCGTCCTGGAATTTCAAGGTATATTTAAAAAAGCTAGATGGAATATTAAAAAGCAGTTTTTGATTTAATTCAATAATTTCGGAAAAACAAAGGTTTTTTTTGATATTTTTGAGTAGCGGATGCCCCTAGCGAGAGCCGGTTGTAGAGAGCCCAGTTGCCTAAGGTCATTCACGTAGTAGAGGACGTTCACGAGTAAATATACATATGTACAATAATTACCTGCCGATCCAGAAAGCTAATTCTATGACAGAGTGCAGAATGAATATCTATAAACACAATGAATATCCAGTATACATATTAATATCTAGTATATACGCAAATGATGTATTTTAGAAAATTAATCCGTTTTAATAATAATATGAAATTGGAAGACGTAGACCTCTCATGCCTGGGATATTTATAACAGATTAATTCTCACTGGTTTTCACCACTGGTCGAATTCGACAATAGTGAAAAAAACTACTTTTTTTCGTCAATAGCTACTAAATAAAAAAACGGGACAAGTGCGAGTTGAACTCGCGTGAAGAGGGTTCCCTACGATGTTATCTATCCGCACAAAATATTGTGCACAAAATATCGCATGGAATACCATACGATGTTATTTTAATATCATGGACTTTTCTCATAGGTTTTCCTATAATCTATAAGTAGAAAACTAATTTCTGTATTTTTTTCAAAATTTTAGGTTCAGTAGTTTCGAAGATGGGGGGGGGGGGTCGGACAGACGGACACACGAGTGATTCTAAAAGGGTTCCGTTTTTTTATTCGGACGTACGGAACCCTAAAAAAGAAAGTCATTTCACAAATTAGAAAAAGGGACACCAATTTATCGCTTGAGTTACCTGATTGTGGATAACTAATTCTAAAGGTATTATTAAAAGTCAGAACAAAAGCTATATATTACAAATCTAAAACCGATAAACGGCTACTTCTAAATTTGCTTGCTCAATTAATTTCGCGTGAACGCTGTAATGTGCGTGTTGTATTAAATTTACCCATAACTTATAAGAAACTATGATACTTACCATTTTTATGGTAACGCCTCGCGAGCGTTAATACTTGAATATTTGATGTGACAATAAGTTTAATTCTTTATTATTTTTCAAACTTTAATAACTACTCATATTCGCTATCAATATTTTAAAAGCAATGAAACTCAACTCGGTGGATCGCAGAGGTAGAAGGATCATCAGCTCGGCGGTACGCTAATAAGAACTAAGTTCCAGAACCTGACACATAGACGCAAAATTGCCTGTCTGTGTGTATTCTATAAGATGTCCTTCGGAGAGTGTGAGACATGCAGACGTACGGCTGGTTATCATCCTCACATTATCGAAATCTCTCTAATTCGAATCAAACGCTTTAAAACATCTTCGGGCAGGGATTGAAACTCCCCGCCGGCGTCTGTATTTCCGAGCTCATTCAGCCCAGATCGAGTGAATAGGCATCTTCTGGGCGAGCTCGCTCCATCGTCGGCCTCGTCTTTATCGCATGGCTAGAAGAAAACAATCTTTAGTAAAAAAAATTAAGTGTGGTTTTCCTGCCTAACTAAAATATGGCTTTTTTTACGCATGCTGGAAACAAATTCTTACAGGGTCGGAAACACAACTTATCCGCAATGGTATTGCTTCTGTCCTTAGATGATCATATCCACCTTACCATCGAATGGACCATCAGACCATTGGATGCCATCCTTTTTAATATATCTACGTCTACGAGTAATATGAACACCCCACATGGAGATGATAACCGCTGACAGTTGCTATTAAAAATACTCTGAAACATGAGCGTATTCGAATTTTAAAACGTGTGTAACATTTTGAAATTGGAATGTGTCTATAGAACGCTATATTGACGTAATCTAGAACTAAAAATCTGTCGGTTGTCGGTGGCGTGTTTAGAGCGCGCGCGGTATAATTTACCATTTTGTCCCGTATCATTATGCTAATAGTTTCGGTAATAATTTTTTGATACGCTCGCCCTCGCCTACGTTTTTAGTGCATTAATTACTCGCTCTTTAGTTGAGCGTAAAAGCAGCACAATTGCTTGCACACACAGCGACTAATATCTATGTAGGTACTAATACTTAACTGAAAATGTAGTATTGTCCTATGATTGTCCTAGTACGAGATAGTGTGGGAAATCACACATTGCATAATCGAATTAATTAATTATTGTTATAATACCTGTGCATTAAATAGCATAGCGCGGCGCGCAGGGCGGCTAGGGCAAGTAGCTTTTAAATTATTTCTATATCTCAACACAATGCGCGCGAAGTTTGAATTTTTTAAGTTATTTCCTCCGTGTTTGACGTGAAAATACGAAAAAACAAAAGCATTTTACATAGATATATTCGTTTTATAGATAAATTCGTCTTCCTGTCAAAATGTTGACGAGCCCGTTGGATGAGTGGTTAAGGTGCTTGCCTTAAAGCTCTGTTCCCGGGTTCGATTCCCGGCAGGGTCAACTTTAAAAAACGAAACTTTTCAAATTTGGCTCTGGTCTGGATCTGGAAAGTAGTGGTAGGGCACACTGCGTTTCGCAGTCCAATTGGCGCCCGTCTGGCGGCAGTAACCACCCCCTTACAGAAGACCACCGTGAAATAACAGCACGTGTGCTGTTGTGTTTCGGTGAGTGAGTACCTAAGGGATGTCAGAGCCCATTTCCCTATCTCCTCCTAATCCCTTATCCTTAATCCTACTGTAGTTGGCAACGTACTTGCAGCGGCTGTGGCGTTGCTTGTATTATAGGTATAGGCGACGGTAGCCACCTACCATCAAGTGGACCGTCAGCCTATCTGCCGATCTTAACATAAAAAAAATATCGATTAAAGTAGGTACAGATTAATGAGGTTAGTAAAAATCGAGACATTTGGCGTCCAGATCAAGGATAAATCGGGACGTCCCGCGCAAATCGGGACACCTGGCAACGCTAGTCAGAACATACGAATATCAGTGGAGACCATGTTTGAAACGCCCCGTTGGTCGACCTCCTTGTGAGCTAATGATAATAGCAACTTCATTAAGAATAGGTAGCTAGATCTACACACAGGTGCTTTCTGTAGCTCTTGTTGGGCGTTTTGTTTGGCACATACAGCCACACTGAACGCAACATTGCCTGATTAGATATGTTCCCACTAAATTGTTTCATTAAACATGCATTCAGGCTTATTCCTCTCCTTACTTTATTCATTCTCCAATTCATTATTCCAATTATGCTATATACAAAAAACATGTTACATTAGTGAATTATGTATTACTACAGTTGCTGGCTCAGCTAGTCTTAAAAATATACGAGTTATTCATTTAAAGACTTCTTGCTTCTACACGATTTTTTTAATTTAATTTTAACTATCGGAAATGCTGTTTGCTGTTTATACGCACGTTGAATACGACAATAGTTAAGACGACACGTTCTTTAAACTAATCTTTGCGTGCGACTACAACTTTTTTTATTGGATTTTTTTTTTATTTGAAATTTTCACGGTGATCGCAGCCGCAGATAGCATCGATTTACGCTGCGAACACGCACCGGGTTACTTAATTTCTGATTTAGTACCGCATCATATTTTGATAAGTATTTTTAATTTGAATAAATTATGATTTAAGCGTGTTATCGCGCGTAATGGGTAGCCTTTAATCACAACCGTGCTGCGTTTATGGTAAGAATGTCACACTGAAATTGTACCCTACTGTAACACGAGCACGCAAACATTTAGCTTTCTTACTGATACAAAATATGATATCAACCGAAAAATTTAGAAAATACGCGGAAAATAGTTTTTTATTATAATGTTTATACTATGTCGACGCAGTCTTGTCCATCTGAAATTATATACCTCGTAGTAAAAGAATGTTTTAATAGGTACACTCCGCACTGATTCTTAAGATTACCTTCCACATATAAACTAACTTAAAAAAGCCTCTGTTTCTCAGTATAATTCTACTAAATTATACCTATCCTTACAATTTCTATGTATAATATATATATATCTAAATAATTAATAAAATCGTAAACGAGCCGTGTCTGTAAAACAAAAGAATTTTTGTCTGTTTGTCTGTGCGTTTGTGTACGCTAATCTTTAATAATTTAATTTAAAAAAAAATAACTTATTTTTCAATCTCATTCTGTAAGAAAAGTACCTAATTTCTTTGTGATTTTTGACGTTTCTAGTACTCTTAATAGGATCAATTGATCCTTATAAGTAACAGAATCGATTGGCGCCATAAAAACAAAATGTGAAAATTGACCTTTTTCCCGCTGACTGTACCATTTTTCCAAAATTTTTGAATTCTGATGGGAACAACTATTAAAATTATTGATAGTCTCCTAAGGATGTTTTGCTCTAGCTATATAATGGTTTAGGTGGCTGCCCTTACTGACCCGTCACAAATTACAACCGTGTATATGGATGTAGACTGCCATAATATACAAAAACTGTCAGAATTTCCGACTAGAAGGAAATAATTAATATTAATTTTTATAAAGTTTTGCGTAAGTGGTGCCATCGATAAAATTTTACTTAACTAGTAGGTACTTAATTTATAGTAATATTTTATAGATGGCGGTACATACCTAATATTACCTGCCTACTCAGAGTAAAGTACTACTTGTAAAACTGTGGTACTACGTATTCTCTGTGATTGGCCTCATGATAATTCTTGTGTTTACGATCAACATTAATAAAGAGACATACATTTTTAGGTTTGTGTCTCCTTCGAAGGTATTTTCGCATACTTGCAGTTTACTGCTCGCTTGAGAACCATGTACTTACGTTCTACATTCTGCAATTACTTTGCATTTTGCAATACTTTTATTTTACAATTACCTACTGATTGACACAAGGAATTTTTTACACTGGGCATATTAAAATTTCCCATAATAATCTGTACCTACTAACATTAATAAGGTTCTTAGGTCGTCAGACAGGCTAACGGTCCACTTGATGGTCCAAATAACGCCACAGATTCTCCAAATACGGTGCCGACCGCAGTAGGATTAAAGATAAGGGATTAGGAAGGGTTAGTAAAAATGGCCTCTGAAATCCTTTATACCTACACTCACCAAAACATAACAACACACATACCTTTATCCTTCAAAGGATTGGTTAAGAATTGGTTAGTTGGACTGAGGATAAGGGATTTACTCATCGAAACACCACACACATCATAGAGCAAAGCATCGCCGCGCCGTCCCCTACTAGAGGGGGCGGCGCGGGACCCCCTTAAAAGGGTGGTCCAAGCTAAGGGGTTTCTTGTTAACTCTACATTCACGTTCACTGATGTGCGGATGCTTCCTATAAAAGAATTTTATTTTGATTAATCCACACTGGATAACTTAACTTTAATTTTCCAACTTAATTGTTAACTTTTCTATTTTTAACTTAGTTTTGGCTGTGGGGAGTGCACACTGAAATCTGTAGTACTAAAGTTGGCAGTCCATCGGACGGTAGTGACTTAATTAACAACACACATGGTGTGAATAAAGGATGGCAGATCTCATTCGCTTATATCGTCCCTATTCTTTATCCTTTAACCTAAGAAGGTCAGCAATGCATTAGCAATCTACCGTCAACCTGTCTGCGGACCTTACATATAAAAGAACATAAAAATTAAGTAAATCAAATAAAAATTCTCATTTCGTTTTATGGCAATTTTTTATAAATGTAATATTATCTTTTCAGGTTATCCGCTTTCGACCACTATGCCACACACAGGTAAATTTTTGATTAATTCAGTACGTAATTAGACTGTTTATAATTTTTTTGAATACGATTTTTATTTAATTGAATCGAATTTTCTCTACTTGCAAAGTGTCTTTGTAAAGGAGATCATTTTAACGGTTGAAACTTGTACGATTAGGTAAGAAGAAATTATAGAATTTACTGGGAAAATGTTTAATTTGTTGAAGTAAATAACTTCTTCCTATATAGTATGTCCAGTCGGGGTACGAAAACCTTTGTCAGTTTTCAAATTAATTCCTTTATCAAGTCGTAGACTCTTAGTGCCTTTTGAAACTAAAGCACTAAGCAGACAACTAACTGACAGACGTTTGAAATAAAATTTGGCATGACTGATAATTGTCCTGGTGCAATCAAATATCGACTTTCAGGTGACGAACCTTTTCTTACCTTACCCTACCACATTGGAGGGTTCTTAACTTCTTAACCAATTCTTAACCAATCCTTTGAAGGATAACGGTATAATGATGGATTTCTACCTTTACCTCATTGGAAAAATCTAAATTTAAAATATTAAAAAGGAAGTAATAGTCGTCATTGTTAAGTAATTTAGAAATGTAACAAAAATAGAAATATTACAAGAGTATACTTATACTCTTGTTTTAATGTGATTTTTTTTTATTATTAAGATCGGTAGACAGGCTGCCGGTCCACTTGATGGTAGGTGGCTACCGTCGCCTATAACACAAGCAACGCCAAAGCTGCTGTAAGTGCGTTGCCGCCTACAGTAGGATTAAGGATAAGGGACTAGGAGGAGGATAGGGAAATGGGCTCTAGCATCCCTTACTCACTCACCGAAACATAACAGCACACATGCTGTTATTTCACGGTGGTCTTCTGTAAGGGGATGGTTAATGCCGCCAGACGGGCTGCCCAAATAACTGCGAAACGCGGTGTGCCCTGCCAGTACTTTCCAGTTCCAGACCTGAGCCAAATTTGAAAAGTTAATTTTCAAAGTTCACCCTAACCACTCATCCAATTACATGATTTCTCATTTTCCACACAATCTGTGCACTCCGCTCCCATATGAAGATGAGATCATAATGGTAATGGGGTTTCATAAATATTGAAGTCGAATGACTCGAACAACGTATCGAGTACGTGCTTTTCGAATGTTATTGAATTCTCCAAAGTGTAAATTAAAAAAAACAATAGCCTGGTTTTGATTGATGGGGGAGACAAACGCTAAATACTAAAAATATCCGTTGCTTAATGAAGATGTTACAAGAAATAGGCAAGACAATTATTTTGAAAAAAATATATATTATACTTAAACATGTGAAGAACCAATTGTATTAATTAGAATTTCCGTTAAAGTAATAGAAACTCCATAAAAAAGTTAGAACACAAGAAGAATTTGACCTTTATTGAAAATTCTCTCGAAAACGGCTTATTGCGCGCATATGAATCCTGTACCTATTAATAAGTTAATATCAGATTAAAATTTTTTTTGTGGAAAGTTCTAATGGTAAAAACAAAAAAACACAATTTCTAGGCCTGTTGAATTGGATCCGCCGCCAGCGAGTTTTATAGTAAATGTCATTTGCTTCAGTGAATCCCTTAATAGGATAACACTCTCTAAAGGAATTCTCTAAAGATGTGCAAAATTCGTCGCGTAATTTAGAAGAACTATGTGGTCTGGTTTGGTGAGTTATAGCCCACACCTTCTTCTTTTGAGTCGCACTCACTTCTTAGAGTGCTCGTAGTCGTTCTGATAATGATGTACACAAAGAATGAATGGAATGGAATAGTTTTAATGAATGTTACAATGCTTTTGCTCGCCAAATTCGAACACTATTACCTATTACTTATTTAGTTAATAAAGCAAAAATTAGGGAAATCAGTCTGGAGGAGAATTGTTATTATTTATTTCCTTTAGTGGAAATATACCAACAAAATAAAATAAGCAAACACATTTACCTACATTTGCATGCCATCTCTTACTATCAATTACAATCAAAGCATGATTCAAGATCAAGTTAAAGTAAGAACATGATATTATTCTCACTTTGTAATATTATAATAACTAAAAACTTAATTCTAAATGTGTTCTAAAGTGTGTCGCGAGCTGAACATAGTGAGAGAATTCTAAACTTTAAAATCCAATTTCTTGAACAAACCAACAAAGCTCTTTAGGAGCAGAATAAAAATTCAAATCTTAATTAACATAAACGGGCCACATTAAAATACAGAACCCTTATCGCTGAAACGGAATTTACCTCACGCATTGAAATCATAAGCGTTTCAAAGAAACACGGTCACCGTCCATTAACGGTAATTAAGGAAATCGAGAAATGAATCTCGTTACGAGATAGTATCGATCCATATCGAAGCCCACCCGAGAGGTTCGTGCTAGTACAGTTCATAACCAGTACATAAACTTAACGGTTAAAGACTTTTATAGGAGTCAAGCCACTATTTTAAACGTTTTCTTTTCAATAAATTTTGAGATAATAATACTTAATTAAACGATAACTTAATTATTAACTTCACCTTTATGTTTTACAAGTTACCTTCATGTTAGTCACCTTTATGTTCAAACGTATTTAAAACAAAACATATTGATTTACATATATAGTGATTTTGCTGGCGAAATCGGACGATAATATTTATAAGGAGACTAACTAGTGTTTGGCATTTCTAATTACCATTTCTAATTTAAATAATTTTGCATTTTACTGACGACATGATAAAATAAGATTTTCGGTAATAATTCGTAATTTATTTTAATGCTGTGTCCCCAGCTTATTCCGGTTTACTGTGTGTTCAGTTTTGAATTCGTTTTTCTATAGATAAAATGCAGCCATTCCCAAACACCTATTTATCCATTGTTTTTGCTTACTAGTTTATTAAAATCTATCTCCAGTAAGCAAAAATAGCGTCAGATTTATATCGTCGGTCGCCATTTACCGACGGGAGGCCTATCTCTTACTATGGATAAATTTCTCCTCAGAACAATAAGAGAATTTCTCTATGCAAGAGCGCCATCTTGCGTCACAATACCGTTTTGAGAGCTCTCTGTCAGTAAGGTTAGTTTCCAGAGATAGCATTTTTCTTGATCTCCTGTAATGTACCGATAGAAGTGAAGATGAGAGACCTTTTGTGCGGTGGTTTAAGATTTTATCATTTTTCATGTTCATTTTACAAATTAATTATTATATGCTTATTTATAGGAATAATGTCCGATTCAAGTTCTATAGAATCTTAAACATTCTAATGTTATCCTCTGTTCGAAATTCGACCATAATCATAATCATTTCGATGGTGGAGAATTATAAAGCTCGTCAATATCTACTAAACAACAAAAAAAGAATGGAAATAAAAAGAAAACGAAGAAAAGATACTGAACTCTTTCGTCCTTACCTATTTATTAATTAATTATATTAATGGAAATAAGGAAAGATTCTTTTATAATAACTACAGGATTTATTGCATACCTACTGCTTCTTAACAATTCTGTGACCACCCTGTCTCCTAATACATTATACATGTTTAAGCCACATTAGCTCCTTATTAATGCCTCCGACTGTGAATTACCAAAACGCGAACGTTATTATTTAATGGAAATAAAGGCTGTTTAACACAACTAGCGTAGCGGTGCGGTGTTGTAATTAATAATATGGGCGGGAGCGAGTCGAACCTATTTTTTGGTACATTATCATTTGAGGCATATCATGTTTCGCTTATCTTTGAAACAATACTATTCTTAACTGTCACCGGTCACCGTCAAAGAATAGAACAAAACTGTAGAAATCTCCCACCCACTAATCATGAACTGAACGTTTTAAAATAAACGACTGACAAAATACTTTATTTTTTACTTACGTAATGAATAAACGAGAACATTTTTGTACGCATCATCATTATTATGAAAGAAGTATTCGCCGAATAAACAATCAAAACATAATTAAAACCTAATATGTATATATACATTCCTTTTAATTTAAGTACAAAAATATCGGCTTTCATTAAGGGAAGTTAATGGGATTCGTGTTATAAATAATTTTTGTCATTAATATCTACATAATAATACTTTTAGGAACAACATTGATCCACTTTTAACTGAATTAGAGGTATGAAAAGTGACTGAATGTCGCAGATACTAAAATGTTGTTTATGTAATATTAAATTTTAATCAAAGTTGGACATCTTTTGGATCACTCGACTCAACTAAATAAGAAAACATCATTAAAGAAGTACTAGTCAAGATCTACATTGTAGACAAGAATACATTACATTGTATTTCATTTGCATGTAGTATTCCAATAGAACAACTGTTCAGACCCATTGCATGGGGAGCTATCGAACAGTTTGTGAATAATTTTCTATCCGTAAATAAGTGGAGTCACCCAAATGTCCCCTATTTCTTTGTTAACTAAGAACCTATTCTTAGAAACGCTTGGACTGAAACTAATCAAATAAACTATTTCAGTTGTTCTGAAGAAATAAGTATAAAACCATTTAATTAAACAGTGGTTATCCACAGAAAAAGGAAATGATAACGACGCGAGTTCATCGCGACAGAAACGCGCGTTGTGTAGAAAGATCTTAATAATTCACTAAACGAGATTTAATTATTAATAAACATTTATTATTGTCACATAATATCACTCTTAATATTGTGAACGTGATAATATCGGAGTAAGAGGTATAATTTGATGTTTGTGATATGATTTTGTTTTTTGATTGACTTTAAATAACACCCACGAAGTATCCGGAGGTAAACACCTGTTATACAAAAATTCTAATTTCAAACTCGATACACATAGTGTGAGAAATCTTTAGACTTATCTTGTTGACTCGAATTAATTATACTATAAATTACTTACGCATCATTATAAGTTCGAATCATTAGTGATATTTTTCGACGCCTTTTGTGAGCGGATTAAATATTTTTATATGCAAACTGCTTTTTGTATTCTTAATTTTTGTAAATTTTTATAAATAGTTTCATTGGCTTGGTTACTTGCAATTATTTTAAACAGAAAAACAGGGTCGTATAAAACATGAATTTCGAAATATTATCAGAAAACAATCAACCAATAAACTCTGATAAGTTGAAATCAATTATTTAGTAGATTTACTTATTGTACTAAAATATCAGTAGATATACGTATGTTATGAACACCATCATCAGTATTACAGCCGCAGGACATCCACTGCTGAACAAAGGCCTCCCCCCTAATTTTCCAAAAGGACGGATCGCAGCCCTTATTATGTCGTCTGTTCACCTTGTAGATGGACATCCTACGCTGCACTTCCCGGTTCGTAGCTTCCACTTGAGAACCTTCTAACCAAAACGGCCGTTAGCTCTCCGTACTGTGTCCTGCCCACTGCTACTTCAACTTACTAATCTGCCGGGTAATGTCGGTAACTTTCGTCCGTCTAAGGATCTCTTCATCCCTGATTCGATCTCGCAGCATAACTTGTCATCACTGGCAACACATACTGGTCGAAAACATTTGCACTGAGGAATTTTTTGAACATATATAACACATAAAATATTATGTCTCAATGCTGAGGGGTCTTCTGTCTAAATGGTCAAAATTGGTCCATTACACTAGCTTGGCCAAACATATTGGCATGTCATCAAAGATTAGCGTTTACACACAGAAATCTTAATTGATGTCCAAGAGATGCTTCCACCCGACCCAGCAACCCCCTCTTGCAAGGAAAGTTTCTGCCACAGGTGATTCCACTACCAATTATATCAATGATCTCTAGTGAGAGTTGTTTAGGTTAAGTCAGCACGTACATATATCAAAATTTATTTTTAATGCGAAACTTCTTTGCGCGTGATGAGAGTGAAATTTCAAGGTCGAATATTGTGTGATGCTTCAGTGTAACGATCATGTGACGCTTCTTGTAACGTTTCTGCATCACATTTACCGCTTATTTATTTATTTATTTGATCGCCAAAGAAGTTTCTTTGTTATAAGGGGTATCCGGTGTCCTTTTGGGATCTTCAGACCAAAAACATTAGGCCAAGATAAAAAAAACGAGTGGTGCAGTCAGAACGGGATTCCGCCATGTCGGAAGCACCTAAGATTCGTTCAAATTGCCTATCTCAGCATTTGATGTGAGATTATTAGGTATTACTTAGGCAAAAGGTATCGGATTGGAATTTGTCAAAGAATCTCCCCGGTTTCCCAGAATAAGGGATGGCTTAGTCTGATTTGTTACCTAGATTTACGTAAAATAATAATTATGCGGGTCACCATTGCTCCAAATATTTTTTTTCTTAACCACCTACACTTATCAATGGAATAGATCGAATTCATTGGACTGTGTCCTCGTAATATCGCTGTTGAACCGTTTTTGTCGGCTCCGGCGACACGTCATCGTATGAAGGGACATGCTTTTGACGCCAAATTAACACATTATTGACTGACGCTTGTAATCGTGTGACGTAAGCATAGTAAGGATTCTTTCTTCTAATTCTTGTATATTTTAGGTACAGTCGGAGTAAGAAAAGGTTCGTCAACTTAAAGTTGACATTTGCTTGCACCAGGGCAATTATTAATCATGTCAAAATTTCATTTCATACGTCTGTTAGTTGTCTGCTTATTGCTTTAGTCTCAAAAAGAACTAAGAATCTTATTAAAAGAATGAATTTGAAAACTGACGAAGAATTAATAGTACAATCAAATTGTACTAGAGCAACTACGAGGTTCACATTTTTTGTACTACTATACCATTAGTACTATTAATTATAGTCCAATGGTACTAGAGCAACTACATCAGGTTTTCATACCCCGACTGTACAAGTACATGCTCCATGAAAGTTATTTAAGTTATCATACTCTGCAATATTTGGACTTTGGACTAACTCTATTAATACTAAGTACTAATATTTTCGGTACTAAAAAAGCACTAAAACTAATTTAACTGCGTCTTCGTATCTTTATAAATTATAGCTAAACTAAATTACTGTAAAATTTCATCAAAATCCATTCAATAGTTTTTGCATAAAAAAGTTACGAACATCTTAACTAGACAACATAAAAAACAACAAAGCAATCTATCTTTCGCTTTTATATTAATAGTAGAATAGTAGGATAGTCAATGCGAAAATTAAAAGTTAATTTTTGAGATTATAAATTTCAAAAAAATATCGGCTTGTAGTATTCATCTTAAGAAAGAAAATTTTACAGTGCCTGTATTTCCAACAAAAACCTTCATCCTATCGAAGAGTAAATAAATAGGTAATTTATTTAAAACAAAATGAGTCAATAAAACTTATCTTCAAAACTGCCTTTTTTATGTTAAGATCGGCAGACAGGCTGACGGTCCACTTGATTACCGCCTATTTATTTATTTATTCATTTTATTCATATTTACAGCCAAACTAGTAGACTTTAGAGTAATGCAATACATATGACAATGCTTATTACAAATCTTCATCGATAAATGCAAATTCAAAGGAATACACAATATAGTTATTACATAAAATAGTGAGACTAAAGAACAGCATAGTAAAATACAATATCACTACAAGATGCAAGCTACACAGTCAACATCACTGAATACACACTACACGGCTACTAGGCACCAAAGAAGTTGGCAGCAAGTGATCCTCTTATTGATGCCGTACTGTTGTAGAAGAGGTCAATTTCAGAGGATAACTTATTGAAGTTTCTACACGCACGTATATACAATGAAAGAATTTTGTCTGTATCTAGTCCTTGCCGAGGGCACATTGAGCAAGGGACACTCCCTCAGACGAAGTGCATTTGCACGCAGACATATTTTAGATAATAGATCTGGACAGTCAATGCAACCAGTGGCAACATTGACTAGGTAACAGATATCGCTAATATTAACACAAGCAACGCCAAAGCTGCTGCAAGTGCGCTGCCGATTTCAGTAGGATTAAGGATAAGGGATTAGGAGGGGATAGGAAAAACGGCTCTGGCATCCCTTAAAGGCCTACTTAAAAACAAGTCAAAACTTACTTTTCTTGTGGCGGGGCGTACTTATGAAGTTCTTCTGGCGACTGTAGCAGAAGACCACCATGAAATTTCAGTGAGTGAATAAGATATGCCAGAGCCCATTCTCTATGCCCAACTTATGCCTTATCATATCAATGCACTGCAAACCTTTGTTTACATTCCACAGTAACCATCAAATATGCCTATGACGACTTTAAATAATTTTATAATAAAACACTTTAATTCATTTATTTATTTAATTAAAATTTACTTTTTTTAAAATTTCAAAATTAAATTCATTTTACAACCCGCCCCCGGCTTCGCCCTGCGTGCAATTTTTATATATATGAACATTCCCCGTTTATCCCTCTTTTCATTAGTGAAAACCGAATTAAAATGGGTCTACCCGTTCACGCGTGATGCCGTGACCAAGGGAAATGGGGATTGATTTTTATATATAGAGATTAAAATAATTAAATTCATATTACATACCCTTGTTGGAGAGAATATACTTTGTACTGGAACAGCTGTACATGATTTAAGATTCCATAGAGACGTATTTGTGCAAATAAAGATTTATTTATTTAATTTATTTATATTTTAGAAAAGAATGTCAACATTAATATCTACACATACGCGTCGGTATCAATTTATCTTAGACATCACATCAGATTTTCTACTCCAACGTTTACAACTGTGTTACAATTATGCGTGATAGAAAAAAAAAACGTCAAAAAATATTTCAAATAAAAGAGAGGATATCCAACTTCCTCGTTTCGAACTTTCCTGTTCGATTTTACTTGATATGCACTTCTAATTATTTTGATCTTACAAGTGCGTCATAATCTAGAGTTTAAAGCAAAATTACCTAGTTCAGCCATAAGTTCTACAATGAAAATGAATTTATTTTTTTATGAAATAAGGTAATCTTAATAAAACTTATATGTACAAATTTATTGAAGTCTCAATAAAAAACTCGTTCTATTCAAAATGGCTACCTTTAGCTTTGATACAGGCCTTTAGTCTATTAGGCCACGATCTATGGATTTATGCACTGTTTCCATGGTAAATTTAACCACTGCTTTTTAAGAGACTCGATGTTGGCGTGTCGTTTAGAGCAGCCATATCCTCTAAAAATGACCATAATTTGTAGTCTAAGGGATTCAGATCTGGGCTCGAAACCAACGTTCCGGACTTTATCTTAGACTTTAGTCTTCAGCTATTATAAAGTCCGGAACCTTGGTTTCGAGCCAGGCTTGGGCAGTTCATGCCTTGTGACCAGGTGCAGAGTCCTGCTGAAAAGTCCACGGTACGTTTTTAAAAAGTGTATTGCTGAGAGGTTTCACACGATCCTAGACGGTCTCTTGATACACTTTGGCTGAGTTTTCACACCTTTTTCTCAAAAATGAAGCTTTGTGACTCCTTGATAATCCCTGTGTCAAACTGCCTGACGCAGGATGATGACCACGTTGTACCTTTCTACCACTAGGGCAGCTTCTTTAGAACTGTGAGCGTACACTGTCATTTTGCTTGTTGTAGTGCTTTTCAATCGTGAATTTTTTTTCATCGGATGATATTTCTATGTCTTTCACCTGCTATCGGGACAGAAGGCGTTTTGATCGATCCACTCTCTTTATCCGTAGGGATTGATTTAGGGCATGTCTTGTATATCGACGATAAACACCGAGCTTCAGGTTTGTTTTAATATACGCGACAAAGTCTTAGCGGGAATCTTCATTTCTCACGATAAGATTTTTTGTTTCCTTATGGGAGTTTCGGCAAATTCTGCCTTTAACAGCATTAACAACCTTTGTAGTTTCTAACAGCACGCGGCCGCCCCGATCTTTTCTGACATTGTTATATCTGTCGATAGTAGGTACGATATACGACCATAGGTATACGAACATAAAAAAAAACGGGACAAGTGCGAGTTGAACTCGCGTGAAGAGGGTTCCGTAGGATGTTGAGTGATTTACCATGTTATTTTAATATCATGGACTTCTTATAGGTTTTCCTATAATCTATAAATAGCGTTTAACAAGTAACGTTTAGGTATACCTTATACCATCCAGGCTAATTATTTGATTTGGACTAAATAAGATAACATAGTACTTCTATTTTGACTCTAAACAAAGTAAATTTATTGACACATTTTTTTAATTTAACAAATTGAGCGAGTATGCTAATGAAAAAAATAATAAAGCTTTTTATCAAAATATTCATTAAAAGTTTTAAATACCAAAATAAATTCAATATTTTCTGATTGTTTTCAAATACGGACGCCACATTTGCTCTAATTTACGTATTTCTCGCGGCAGCAAATCCTTTGCCCCATGTTTCTTATGCACTTTGGGATTTTCAAATTTCAAGTCCGTATAATCAACACGGTGCGGTATCCACGTCACCATAAAATCGGACCCTGAAAAAACGTAACTATAGAGAGATACGCGTCATATAAACTCAAAAAACTAAGAGCACTTTTGATAATACAGCAATGTGGACTTCCACATACTAAAATAATGCATTAGAAGTTTTCATCATCATCATCTTAGTATGTGATTTTGTATGAAAATGTACCTTCGTGTCGCGCCGAGCGGCAGCGCCGCTGCTCATATAATTCGACACGAACAGTTTCATACAATCTCAACAACCCATCTGGGTGTTGAGGATGGACCCGGTCGCTCGGTCGCGCGGACGCATATAATTCGAGCCTAAGAGTCGTAGGATGTACATTGCTTGACAAAGGCCTCCCCCCTAATTGTCCAAAAGGACCAATCAGAAGCAGCTTGGATCCACCGTCGACCCGCAGCCCTTATCTGGTCGTCGGTCCACCTTGTGGATGGACGAGAATCTTCCGGCCCCAGCGGCCGTCGGCTCTCCGTGTTATGTGTCTCTGGGAAAGAATCAAGTGCTTTTTTTAAAAAAAATTTAGTTCTGTCGATTGAACGAATACTTTAAAAATATAGTCCGTACCTACTTTAAAAATATTTTAGTTAATCAGTATTAGGTATAAATGTATTTAAAGGTTTAATGCCGGTTTAATGGTTTTAATTATAATTCCTTTTTTTATGTTAAGGTCGACAGACAAGCTGACGGTCCACTTGATTAGGTGAATATTCATTTTAATAATAAATTTTATGTTTAAACCAAAATAGAACACTCTAAAACATAAATAAATTCATTTATGTTAACTGGTTCATAAATAACCAGTTAACAAATCTTATAAGAAACTGGAGCTTGTATCATTTTGTGAATCGTGGGTAACGAATCTAAGAAAATACTCTTTGTAGTATAATTACATTTAATTTCTGGGGCAAATCTCTCAAATTACTAAAAAAAACCTTAAAATATAACCTTAAAACACTTGTGTATACATAAAAATTCTTACCGTCGTAGCTGTCAATGATGTCCGGTCTCAGAGTCCCAACTGTGTAAAATCTAAGTTTCTCAACAGCAGCAGCGTATTCTTCACATCGGCATCTGTCCATGGTCACTATTTTTTTTAAATATTCAATACAAATGACAGTGTCACTATGTCGTTGACCGTTGGCAATAAATTACAAAAAAGTAACTAGAGATCACTAGAGATACTGGCGTCTGTATTGGCTATACTTGTCATTGAAAAAAAAATATATCATTCTACATGTTAAAATTAAGTTCTCATACGCGTGGGTTTGGTACGCCTTTACCAGACGAAGAACAGCAAAAGGGAAATTGCGATGTGATGTAAAAATTAAAAGCTAGGTTTGCATTATTAATTTTACTGTGTAAACGTCAGCGGGCAGACTGACTGGCGAGAGTCAATGATTGTTTTGATCCGCCTAAAATACTTAATAATTTTTAGCTCTATTTTTCGTCAGATTTCAGCATAAAGTTGTAGCGTTAGTGTTGAGGGTGGATTTGTGTACTTGACGTTTATAATATACTCTGTGTTACTTAACGTTACGCGCTATACCGAATGGTACTACGCGTACGGTATTCGGCTCAGCTAGTGTAAATTATATTTCATTTATGCCTTTGTTAATAACTATAAAAAGGTATTTATTCTCTGTAAATTATGCAAGAACAATAACTTTTAGGAGACTCGGGTCTTAAGGCGACGCATTGGAAATTTTGGTGGCAAGGTTTTATATTTTTCTCAGCAATGACAAAATAACTGGCGTTTGGTAATCTATTTCTTAATGTTACTGACTTCATTTTGTCAGTTTGATTACACGGTTGGTAAACTTTTATAATAGAGAAATTTTTTTTATAAAAAACCTCTTTTAAAACACAGATTTACATATTACAATCAAACGGGACCAATTTATACCTTCAAATTTTCTATGTACATTAGTAAAAACATACACTATAATTTTACAGTTGGATTTCTTAAAATACATTATAGTTTTTTTAATATAAATAGTTTTGTCGCATACGACCTTACGACGTAAGCAAGGGCATTCTCGTTTTTGTATGCAATCATAGCCGTATTAATTGTTTATCGCTGCGTCGCCTTAAGTTGATAAAATAATTCACGCACACGTGACTGTTAGGTATGAGCAAAAAGTGAGTTGGGCTTCCGTTGGTAGCGAGCTTCTGGTAGATCGTTGGCGGCTTCGGTGCTGTAAAATCAGTCACAAGTTGTAAAATTCGCAATAACTTTCGCGATATACGACCGATATGGCAAGAGTAAAAAGTCAAAGCATTTTACTGCCGGACTGTAAAAGAAGCGCATTAGCGGCAAAGCGGTGCATGCAATTGGATTTTTAAAGACGTTTCTCGAAAGTTATACCATAAAATGTAAACAGATGGGTGTTGCATAGCTCGTAGATGTCTCGCGACGTAGCAACATTGTCGCGCAAATTGAAAGGTTAGGCAGGCACCGGTATTTACAGTCAACTTTGATTCATTAATGGTCTACGATTAGATGACGCCGAGTATACTCCTTGGTTAGCCATTGACGAGCCCATTGGATGAGCGGTTAGGGTGCTTGCCTTAACGCTCTGTTCTAGGGTTCTCGGATTCGATTCCCGGCAGGGTCAACTTTGAAAAATGCACTTTTCAAATTTGTCTCTGGTCTGGATGTGGAAAGTAGTGGCAGGGCACACTGCGTTTCGCAGTAATTTGGGCAGCCCGTCTGGCGGCAGTAACCACCCCCTTACAGAAGACCACCGTGAAATAACAGCACGTGTGCTGTGTTGTTTCGATGAGTGAGTAAGGGATGCCAGAGCTCATTTCCCTATCTCCTTTCCCTTCCTACTGTTGTCAACAGCGCACTTGCTTTGGCGTTGCTTGTCTTATAGGCGACGGTAACCACCTACCATCAAGTGGACCGTCAGCCTGTCTGCCGATCTTAACATTAAAAAAAACTTACCATTGAGTTGAGCGACAGCCTGCCTGCCAAAAAGGTTGATTTAAAAAAAAAACTGATTTAGTTGGAGTTAAAAAATAGTTAAAAGTTATTGGTTTAGAAAAAAAATTTGACGTTATCTTTATTATATAGTATAAATTGCAATAAAGATAACGTTTAATATTCTTCCTTACATAGTATAAATTGAAGTCACTGTGCGCGTCTATCTGTCTGCCTATATGTCCGCTAACTCCTAAACGCAATCGATTTTGATGCGGCTTTCACAATCAATTAGATAATCTTTCACGGGAGTTTAAAAACCTAATTACTCCCGGGCGAACTAAGAAAACATTTTTATTTACATACAAGTACAAGTAAACAAAAGAGGATTTAAAATATTTAAAAAAATTAAAATAAAAATAATAATAATAATAATCTTTATTTGCTTTGATCATGGGTATGGTAATTACCAGGTGACATGTTTATATATACATAGTTCCAAAATGATCAACCAAAAGTATTCGGCATGCAAATATAAATTCAGCGCGCACTTAATACCTACTATATTCACATAATTATTATTTAATTAGGTTAACTAAAAATAATGTATTTTACATTGTGAATAATTAACAATATTTAACAATAATAAAAATAAAATTAGTCGGGAAATATAAAAAAGCGCTTTGAATTTATATATATAAACAAAAAAGGTAATACAATTAATTGAATTTTACCGCCCAAAATTCACTCATAGAATAAAAATTATAATTGCGCATTAGTTTGTATAGAGCTTTTTTAATTTTTCTGAGAGTAAACTCTTTGATTACATTTGGGAGATGATTAAATATTTTTACACATATAACAAAACAATTATTTTTAAATACTTTATATCTAAATGGTGGATGTATTAATTTATTTGCATATCTACTACTTCTAAAACATTCAGAGGCGGAAACAAACATATTACGATTAATTTTGACAAATACTCAAATTTCATAAATGTACATTGATTTTATATTCAGTTTTTTAAATAAAGGTCTACAAGATTCGCTAAATTTGGCACCAGTAATAGCACGTATACACTTTTTTTGAGCGATAAATGCTCTATTTATGTCAGGACTGTTGCCCCATACAATCAAGCTTAAATTAATATTACATCTATTTTGTACTTTAAAACGTATATAATTAGTTTTGTCTAAATTTATTTTTAAATTATTAATACTCAACCAATCAATAACATCACTAATTGTTCTATTTATTTCTTGTTCGTATTTTGAATTATTAAGCCCAAGATCACCAATTATTAGTGAAATGTCATCAGCGAATAGAAAACATGGATAATGGGTTATAGTAGGGAGATCATTAATGTAAATTAAAAATAATAGTGGTCCCAATACACTTCCCTGCCGGACACCAAATTTATTAATCAATAAATTAGATCTGAAAGACTGTATTTTTAAAGTAATTTTATCGAATTTAGTAATATCTACCGATTGTTTTTTTTTGAATAAATACCATTTCAGCCATGATAGAGCAGGCCCCCTACTGCCGTATTTGTTAAGTTTATCTATCAAAATTTCATGAGAGACAAGGTCAAAAGCCTTAGACATATCAAATAGTATAGCTGTAACGTTATCTTTATTATTTATTAATTCTGTAATTTTTTTAATAGGTTGAAACTTGCTAACGTAGTAGATTTGCCTTTTTGAAAACTAAATTGTTCATTTTTTATGACTTTATGTTTGTTTAGAAAACTCATCAACTTTCTGTGCATTGCCTTTTCAAATATTTTAGATATTATAGGTATCAATGTAATTGGCCGATAGTTAGTTATCTTTTTTTAATCTCCTTTTTTAAAAATAGGCTTAACAGTGGATACTTTTAAAGATTCTGGAAAAATTCCAGATTCGAAAGATTCATTAATCAGATAAGTTAATATCGGAGACAACTTATTTACACATGCTTTAATGACTGGTACATATGCCATCATAGCCTTCAGCATTAGAATCATTCAATGAAAATATTAATTGTTTAACATCATGAACGCTTAAAGGTTCAAGGAATATACTGTCACTAACTGTATTTATAAGATCTAACTTCATCTTGTAGAAGACAAAAAAGGTAATTTTAAAAATATATATTGCAATGCTGTTGTAAGTAATGGATTTTTATTACGATATCTACATGACAAAATCCCATTATACCAAACCGATTATAGAATTTAATTGAAACTCAATAATTTCGGTACCATGTCATCTCATTTAGGAGGGTTACACACTGTCTTGTTTTGCAGTAACGGTCCCTGTACACCTGTCCAATTTGGGCCTAATATTTATTTGATTGCTAAATTCAAAATAATAATGCTCCTACCTGACCATTTCGGATTCTCTAATTATGAAGACGATAGAGCGATAACCTGTCATTGTTTTAAGAATTTATGGTTTTTATCAAAGAGAATTTTATATTTTACATAATCATTTAAAATATTTATACTAATATGAAACAATAAGTAAATTTATTTGTTTTTATTTGATATCGGTTGCTAAACGTTATATATTTAAAACATACGTACCTACAAGTCTTTTTTATGTTAAGGTAGACAGGCTGACTGTCCACTTGGTGTTAAGTAGCTGCCTTTTTTCTTACTTTCTTTCAAGTGCGCTGCCGATCATAGTAGGTTTAAGGATAAGGGATTAGGAAGGAATAAGGGATAACTGAAATAAAATAAATATTTTAAATGATTAATGGTGTTAACTTTTGGAAAAGCGTTACAAGAATCATTACCAAGAGGGTCACGTGATCGTTACACTGAGCGTCACACAAAATTCGACCTTGAAATTTTACTCTCATTGCGCTCTAAGAAGTTTCACTTCAAAAATAAATTTTGTTATAATGTAAGTAGGTACTTGTAATTAACACTGGCTAATCAAAAAGTAAGTATACACGTATGTGCCCTAAGATTTAATCATTTTGAATCTTCGTCAATAACGAGTTACATCCTTAACGGGCTACTGTTAACTCCGCCATTATAAAACAATAAAGCAATCCCAATTTACTACCTTAATGCAATAAAATTAGCGCACTAATTTGTCTGAAGCAATTCGATTTTATGACTATTTCTTTAGGAACCGCACCGCTCCCGCCACTACGCCATTTCACGGCTATTGTCGTTCAAAACCGCCTCGGAATCGAGGGATGCAAATTACTTTCCTTTACGATTTCTCTCTCGAAACGCTTCAACACCTGTTGCACTAAAACAGGCTTAAAAATTCAAAAAATAATGCTCAATTTAGAATGAGCGCGGTGAATTTGTATTATTGAGACTCGATAATTGGTGGATAATATAGTCTAGGAAGTTTCGCCATGACAGCCAGACACAGAAACAATAAAGTTAGAAGCAAGAAGGCTGCATTTTAATCGAGCATCAAATCAAAATAAATAAATAGGAGTTTAACACTTCTCTGTACTCATTCCAAAACATCTCCTTAGTAACAAAGCAATAGAAAAGGTGTGGTCTTTCATCACGACAATGCTAGACCACACACATCTTTAGCCACTCAGAAAAAATTAAGAGAGTTTGGCTGGGAGGTATTAATGCATCCGCTATATAACCCTGACCTTGCACTTCCAGATTTCCACGTTTTGGGTCTCTTCAGAATTTTTTAGGAAATGTCAGGTTAACATCAAGAGCCCTGGTGGATCGGAGTTGTTGCCTCGGCAGAGCCCGGTCCACCCCGCTCAAAGGGCAAGGAGACACCGGGGAGTTTTAGTGGGTATTCTCAGTGCCGCTATGATCAGGCGCTGGGCGACCCCCACATACTCCTGCCGTCTAGCCAGCAGCAGGAGATCTGTAAGCAACGGGGTCATGTCACTTGTCGTGACATCTTGTCCTACGTACAAGATAGTAAAAAGTCATTTTATTCTAACTATAGTACGGTCATTCTATGAATGCGTTTTTGACATTTCTTTATGTCCATTGCATAAAGTTCATTTCCGAATAAACGATACAGAAAATGTATAGAATTGACACCTGTCAGAACAGCACTCTTATAATGGCCGGAGTATAAATGTAAATAAAATTTGAAAATGAGAGAAATAGTCTTTTTTCCCTGAAGAGAAAATCTGAAGAAACTTTTTTCCCGACTTATTATCTAATTATACATAAAATGGTAAACAAACCGCGTCCGTATATTAAACACTTTAAAAAAAATTGTACATATCGTACTTATGTTACCGAGGTGAAGAATAGTTTTTAGAATTTTTGTCTGTTTGTTTGTTTGTCTGTGCATTTGTGCACGCTAATCTCAGATACAGCTTAACCGTTTTGAATGCTGTTTTCACTGGTGTTATGTAACATTTAGTGTTTTTTCATTCCAATTGATTTACAAACAAAAAAGTTACGCGTTATACCGAATAACACACGCACGAAGTTGCGGGCTCAGCTAGTTTACAAATAAATTTCCCTTTTTACGCAGAGATATTAAGTTTTTCTGTACATAATTCATATTTTTTAGTGACAGTGGTGGGCCACCATTAGGAAATCCTCAAATAAGCGCGCAGTAGATGTATGATTGCCTCTTATCCCATCCTATGTATCATCCATGCTCAGCGCCGCACTTGTATTCCCTAAAACTTTATTCTTTTTGCCATCAAGTGAACCATCAGCTTGCCTGCCAACTATAAGAAAAACTATTATTATTTTTTTGGTCGTAAGACAATAATGTACACATAACAACTAATGGTGATGTTCGTCCGTGACGGATTCATAAATAAGTGATATCGCAACCGGGTATCGACCATAAATATTTCAATTCGTCAAGCTTTGAACTAATAAGTATTGAAAGTTATTTCTAAAATTCTCGCGTGTCGTTCGACCGTCAAGAAAAGTGAGCTTCTATATAAATAATAATATTGTATAGCAATTCTTTTTCTTTAAAAGAACTGTTTTGTCGATAGTTTATTTAAAAAAATATATGTCATCTATGGTAATTTTAAAAATTGTGTTTTAGAAGCAGAGAAGGTTTTTCTTTAATTTCACTTTTTATAAAGTCAACCTAACTTATAAAAACAACATTTTTTAAGTACAATTCACACAAACGCCGCCATTGGTGCATTAAAGGATAAACAATAAGGGATCAGGAAAGGGTAGGCAAATGAGCGCTGACATCCCAAATTACTCACTTACCGAAACACAACAGCACATATGCTATAATTTCCTAGTAGTGTTCTGTGAAGGGGTGGTTAGTGGTTACAGACGGCAGACGGACTGCTCCATTTGTGACTTCAAATCGCTATTACTACTAAAAATAGATTATAAATTAATTAATTTACATTTTAGACATCTGATGTTTGTTTATTTCAAGAAATATAATTTCTTTCTTCATATACATACTAACGTATGATCCCACAAACATTCCAGGTATTATACAGAGTATAGCGAAGTTAAGAGATCTCGTTTTCAAGCTCTATGTAGCACTTAGAAGCCGACTGTGTTTCCGGAATGATCAAAAAAAATTTCTGCCCCAAGGTTTATTTTGCCCCAAGGTGACATGTCAATTTCATCTTAATGTAGGTTTTTATTAAGTAAGTACATATATCACAATCAGAATTCTAAAAAAGATATTGCAAAAATTCGGTTCGCTTCATTACGTCTCAATTAAAAATCGCAAATGATTACACGATTCATAAGGTTTCTTTCAGTGAGCTCGTGGCACCAAATATCGAGCTTTTTTTGTGTAGCCAGCTTTTTCAAATGGGTCAAAACTATTTCGTGGTCAATTGCCAGTTCTTCAGCTATGTCGTAACTACTGATATGCCGATCTTGCTCCACTTTTTCAAAAATGGGGTCCATTTTATCCGTAACAGGGCGACCAGAGCGAGGTGCATCTTTGAGATCAAAATTCCCGCATTAAAAACGCTTAAACCCTTAAACACTGCATTAGGTCCATAAATGTCACAATTTCGCGGCTTGCGTTGCATTTTTTCCTTTTTATAATAAAATTTTACAATATATCGAATTTCTTCATTAGATTCACTCATTTTGACAGAAAGAAAAACATGTGAAAAATAGCTGAAAACAAAAATTTTGAAATGTAACCTTTTTAATGTCATCAAATCATAAGCCAGATACAAATACTACAGCCAAAGACATTTTATTACAGGTTTATACCTATACATACTATACACGAAAAGACTTTTCCCCCGATCTATTATGTTCGCCTATAACACGAAGACATTATTTACAGGACAAGCGGGAGTTAATCAATTAGGAGGGGTGTTTGTAAACGGTCGCCCACTTCCCGACGTGGTAAGAAAGAGGATTGTGGAGCTAGCGATTATGGGGGTCAGACCGTGTGACATCAGCCGTCAACTCCTGGTATCCCACGGCTGCGTGTCCAAAATATTAACCCGTTTTTACGAGACTGGCTCGATTAGACCTGGCTCCATTGGCGGCAGCAAAACCAAGGTGAGTATTTATTTATTTAATTAATTATATTTTAAGTTTAAATTTTTTTCATAATGATGTTTCTTTATAAAGGGGGACTGAAACTATGTATAAGAAACATAGTTATTTATTTTGAAGAAAAGTCAGTGCATTTTTCATAATATTTAACTTTCTTTACTACACGAATGACCTTGGAAAACTGAGCTCTACGCCTGGAAAATATCACAATATCCGCTACAGGAAAATATCCTGTAGCGGATTTATTTTTATTTTTATGAAACTATTGAGTTAAATGAAAAACTGTTCGTGTTATTTATAGTGTAAATGAAACTCTATCGTTTGATTATATCAACACATTGCAAATACTTCTTGAAGCAACCAAGTTGAATTGATTATGAACATAACTGATTCTATAAAAAATGTACGTTAATCAATATTTACTAATATAATAAAGCTGAAAATGTTCGTTTGTTTGTTTGAACGCGCTAAACTCTGGAATTACCAGTTATATGTATATACAAAAAAAACTTTAAATTTAAGGAAATTAAGGAAAATTATAGGCGCGATGAAATTTATCATCTGGCGCCAGTAACCACCCTCTTACAGAAGACCACAGTGAAATAACAGCAAGTGTGCTGTTGTGTTTTGGTGAGTTGAGTAAGGAATGTCAGAGCATATTTCCCTAACCCTTCCCAATCCCTCATCCTTAATGGTAGTGTATCGGCAGCGCACTTGCAGCACCTGTGGCTGCATTTATATTTATAACTAACTGAGCCCGCAACTTCGTACGCGTGGTATTCTTTGTAAACCGATTGGAATGAAACAAACACTAAATGTTAGAGGAAGCTTGCTACAATACATCAGTGAAAACCACTTTCAAATCGGTTAAGCCGTTTTGAGATTAGCGTGCACAAACGTACAGACAAACAAACAAAATTTCTATAAACTATTTTTTTGACCCGTAACGTTACTTAAGTTGTACAAATTGTATTTTTTTTTTTTTTAATAAAAATGTTTAAATGTTTGGAAAAATAATTTGTATAAAAACAAGTAACATTAATCGCACAAACCAACCCAAACCAATTTGTACGTATTGGATCAGTCATACAAAGAAGAAATGTAAAAATCAACACTGCAACCGTAAGGAGCAGCAGATATGTCATTGGAACCGATGAGTTAGAATGAAATGAAGCGGCCATTCACGTCGGCAATCAAATGTAATTAGAAACTATAAAAATGGCCCCGCTTTCGGCTTCTTCGCTCGACCTTTTCGACACGGCTAAAGTTGCCGCGGAGCAAGAAGTCAGCGCGTTTTTTCTATATTGTCTTTATTTTATTGTATTCCATCATTGTACATAATGTAACATGATCTTTTATATAAAAGTAAATATATTTTAATGGCAGACAAAAACTGAGTTTCGTATTAATAGACAGGGCAATAACCAACAGAAGCCGACTCAGGCTTAGACCTCACGTAGCGATTTTCAGCCGCGCCCGCTGCGGTGACGGGACCGCACACATGTACGAACACGTTAATACCTGGATTATTTCACGACGCCGGAACGTGGATCCACGTTATTAATAAATCATAGTAGAACCCCCATAACTCCTTCTGGTAGAACAATTAGGTCAGTCAGAGTCAGTAGTTAAATCGGTAAAAACGGTTGAAATTTGAACTACCTGTATATATCATGGCAAATGGCACTTGAAATGATAAATTTAAGCGCTGGCAGACAAGGGTAATTCGGCTTCCGGCATACAAGTGATTAAACCCGCGGCGTGCGCGATTGTTTGCGGGTCCCGCCTGCTGCACCGACGCGACGGCCAACTACCAGAAACGCGCGGGTCGCGGTCATTTGAAAATAATTAAAAAAAGTGCTTCTTTAAGGCGAGGACTTAGTAGAAAAGCTTTATTTTCGTCGCCTAAGTTGACTTGTTAGAGTAAAATTGAAACTTAGATAAAAATACAGAGCATAATAGACTATATTTAAAAAAGTTTGAATCGGACGGATTTATACAAAAAAATATATTTTCTGAAAAAAAATATAGTAAATTACTGCCCAAAAACAAGTTTACTCGTCACAGTACTAAAAATTTTCAGCGACCACTACATTATTTTTTAATCTTATTAATTAACTAAAGTTCTATACTAAAGTTTTAATCGGCTACTTTTATTTCATTTTTCATATTTTACACAATATTTAAGAAATACGTTCCAATTTTAAATCTGTTTGGTCATCTCCGAGAAGTTACAAAAAATCGTTGTGCAATATTGCACCTTAATCCGTAGGTTATTAGGTTGCGCTCATTTCCGTAAAAATTGTGTTCGGTCTGACGCTAACTTCCTTTCCTTAACTCACTAATAAGAACAATAAATAATCCACAACGATCTCTTTCATGAATCAGTGGATGCACCCAGAACCTTTCAGGGCTATTTTTTTAAAATTTTTCTGTGAAGTTCACATACCAGAAAGCAACAGCTCGTTTCTGGTATGTGTCCATGGTGGTCTGGGACTTAACTGAACATTCTTAGGATCCTAAATAACCGCCTGTGTAATAATAATAAGAATTTATTAGCGATGACCATGGGTAACTGATACCAGAGATGACATTTAGTTTTCTTGTTCCTTCATAACCAACCGACATTCGGTGTGCAAATCTTGACCCCTTGATGCTGTAAATCATGATGTATTGATCTTGATGTAAGACCACCGTGAAATATTAGCACGCGTGCTGTTGTGTTTCGGTGAGTGAGTAAAGGCACAAAGGATGCCAGAGCCCATTTTCCTATCCCCCTCCTAATCCCTTATCCTTAATCTTAATCCAGTCGGCGGCTCACTTGCAGTAGCTATCTAAAAATAAGATTTATCTTTATCAATTATTATTTATCTTTTATTTTTCAATGCAGACGAAGGCGCGGGCTAGTATGTCATATAAATGTATGGAAAACTTAAATGTCAGATTACTTATAAATATAAATAATTTAATTTTCAAAGTTCATATGCATCAAATAACTCTTAAAATATTCAAAATATGGAAGTTCGGTAAGCATTTAGCGTTGACCTCACAAAATTCGGTACGCTTATAAAACACTCGTTTGATGTTCAAAAAACGAACGCCGACATCAAAAATTGATTACTACAAAACGCTTCGAAATCACAGAACAGTTTTATTGAGGCTGTTATGGAAATACTTAATTGACGACTAATCAACCCGCCCAATCGGTACGGCGCGTTCGATTGTCGAATATAATTATAATTGTGTTGCGGTCAAATGATCTCATCTTTCGTTCACTCTGACAGAGCCCTAAAATGTATTTGTGAATTGCGCCAATATTATTTTTATAGGCGCTTAGAGGTCAAATAGAAGCGATGTTTTGAAATTTACATGGTACTAGTAAACTCGTTAAGCACTTGTTTATGTTGATACGCGGCGCGGAAGCGTTTTGAAAAAAAAAAAAAAAAAAAAAAAAAAAAAATACCTACACGTTGTACTTACGTTACCGAGGTCAAGAAAATAGTTTTTAGAATTTTTGTTTGATTGTCCGGGCGTTTGTGCACTCTAATCTCAGAACGTATTTGAATGCGGTATTTGATTTGATTTGATTTAATTTGATTTAATTTGATTTCATTTGATTTAATTTAATTTGATGTGATTTAATTTAATTTTTATTTAATTTAATTTAATTTAATTTAATTTAATTTAATTTAATTTAATTAATTTGCCAGAGCCCACTGCCCTATCCTTTACTAATCCCTTATCCTTAATCATACTATGGTCGGAAATGCACTTACAGCAACTGCGTACCGTTACTTGTGGACCAGCAGCCTGGCTGCTGACAGTTGATATATAAAATTTATTTCAATTTTTTCTTCTTTCTGACTCACAAATTATAACAATGTAAAAAAATACTACGATGTTTTGTGCGAATAAATTAATATGCAAGAATAAACTTGACACTCAAGACTATTTATTGAATTGACATCGTCAGTGCTATACTGAGTTAATAGAAATCAATTTCTCATTTGTTGGTTAAAGCATAACAAACACGATTGCTTTTGGAAAATCGGTTGATTGAATGTCATTATGGACCTTCGAAGATACAAGGTTATAGGTAATGTGCCAACCTATGCATACAAATTAATATAATTTGTCGGCCTCTGATATTAAAAATAAAGGCTTTATTAAGATACGAAACATTTGAAAGTTCCACGATCATGTTTAGTTCCAAAAATCATCTTTAGTTCCAAAAATCATTATTTATACTTGAATTTCTATAAATTTATTCGTCCGTCTGACCGGCGACAATACATCATGTAAAGTCCATGCTACGCAATTTTGGTCTGTTTACAGCCATAAGTATTTCTCTCTTATTTTCAATTTGATGAGCCCGTTGAATGAGTGGTTAAGGTGCTTGCCTTAACACTCTGTTCTAGGGTTCCTGGCTTCGATTCCCGGTAGGGTCAACTTCGAAAAATAACCTTTTCAAATTTGTCTCGTTGTGGAAAGTAATGGCAGGGCACATTGCGTTCCGCAGTCATTTATTTATTTGGGCAGCCCGTCTCGCGGTAGTAACCACCCCATTACAGAAGTCCACCGCAAAATAACAGCACGTGTGCTGTTGTGTTTCGGTGAGTAACTAAGGGATGCCAGAGCCCATTTTCCTATCCAAACCCTTATTCTTAATCCTACTTAGTCGGCAGCGCACTTGCAGCAGCTGCGGCGTTGCTTGTGTTATAGGCGACGGTAGCCACCTACCATCAAGTGGACCGTCAAACTGCTGAAGGAACAAAATTGTTTTTACCGGACGTTTTGGCGGCGTTTATGCTAATAAAGAAAATTACGTTGACGCCTTTGTTTGGACAATACTTGCACCGTTTTAAAAAGAAAGATACACCAGACTGTCCATGTGAGCCTGGAGTGGAGGAGACAGTAGAACACCTGCTGCTCGACTGCCCCAGGTTCGCATTATTACGGTTCACACTAGAGATGGAAGTGGGTAGAATGCTCATGAGGAGTAGCCTCCGGGAGCTGTTGTTTGACGTGGCGGTCAGGCATAAATTTCTGAGTTACTGTCTGAGGATCACGGGGATGGCTGCGAGGGCAAATGGCTCCACATGTCATTCAACGTAATATAGTATAATATATTATAGGTGCGTGACTAAAACTCGGCTTTAAGAAAACACCATGTTGTTTACTCTGCCAGCTAAATAAGATCTCTGACCTATGTCAGAGGAACCCTAGCCGGTAGGACACTAAAAAAAAAAATGGACCGTCAGCCTGTCTGCTGCTCTTAACGTTAATTTTTTTTTTATTATTATCATATATATCTCATCGCCAACTTCACCCTTAACAGACGAATTATGTCTACTATTGAACATAGACCGCTAAAGTCTTCCACATCTACTGTTCCGCACTTATTTAGTTGTACCACTTAAGTGGGCGGGGTTCATAGAAGTGTCCCGGTGTGATACAGGCATAAGAATCGAATCATTTCCTCCATTTTTATCAGAACATTATCAGAAAAGGGCCAGTAGAATCTTCTTACGTATGCGTTCAGCACATGTCAGTGTAGTTACTAGCACATACTCCCTAAGCATGATAACTGCTGTAGTCTTAAAAACATAACTCATTTAACAATCTGTAGCTACCATACCGAGTGAAGGTGTGGAAAATCATATAGGTACAGATAACCTATTAGCGGATAAATTGGAATAGCTCTGAAGAAAGCTGTTCATCAGCGTGGTTATGTATATTTATTTGACCACTATCGCTGGATTCACGACGGAGGATTAATGGGAGCCAGCAGCAGCCGTCACAGCCAACGCTTCGGCATTTCAACGATATTGATTGGCTTCCCGGGTTCGGCAGTGCAAAAGGGCAAAAGACCTTCGCGGCCCATATTTATATTGTCACATCGCTGCGGAGTGCGAAGCAAACATTACGCGTGGTTTTGCTGTCTCAGGTAACAGGCATACATTGTCGCATACCTAATAATTATCGTTATGACACTGTCAAACGTGTGTATAAATAGAATAATTTTAGAATTAAATACATTCCTGTACATAGTACCTACGGAGTATTATTTCACCAAAATAATCTCCAAAAATCCAATAAGGAATTATTTCCTGCACAAATTTACGATTTGGTTGCTTATAGGAGAGGCGTATATCGAGCAGCTGTCGTCTGGAGTGATAATGACCAGAATGATAAATATCGTAATAATGATGACGATGACGACCTTATAGAAAAACATGTTAATCGATTGATTCGAAACAACCAAAACGAAGAAGCTTAAAATTTTGCAATACAGTTCAAAAACCTCGTCATGTTCAATAGTTTAACGAAGTGCTGAGACAAATAGTTATAATTCAATTGGTTGTGTCGATAGTAAACAACAATATATCTTTTGTTAAACCGAATCGAATAGGTAACGTGAGAAAACACGCGAACTTGAAATATTTTCGGTAAAGTTTGCATGATCAACCATTAGATTCGGATAAACTGTAAAAATATTGATGTAAGTAAGAAAGAAAGAAAGAATTTTATTCCGTACTTTTATAAATTTAAGAGTAAAATAAAAGCAGTGGATATATTACACAAACTTATTATTGTTGCAAGGAAAAAATAGACATTACATTTCTCAATACCTTAAACCAACTAAATTACAGTTTTTCTACATTTTGACACACAAAACAAGATTTGACTTTAGAACGAAACCGTTGTGGCCAGGACGTCTGATTACCACATATGTAACCTACAACATGCCCTCTTAATCTGCGTCCTGGACAGCATCTAACAAACCACCCGTAAACAATTTATGTTTCGCCACAGACAACGGTTTTGTTAAAACATCAGCTAGCATAGCGTCAGTTGACATATAACGTAATTCAACTACTTTCTTATCTACAGCGTCCCTCACATAATGGTATCTTATGTCTACATGTTTTGTTCTTTTATGAAAAACTGCATTAGTACCCAATTTGGCTGCCGACTGATTATCGCTATACAAAACAACAGTCTTACAACTACCGGTAAGCTCAGCTAGAAGAGCACGAACGTACACCGCCTCTCGTGTCGCTTCCGACAAGGCAATATACTCCGCCTCGGTGGATGAGAGTGCGATACATGATTGTTTATAACAACCCCATGAAATAACGTTCCTACCTAGCTTGAAGACGTAACCTGTGTACGATTTACGATCAGCCCCGTTAGCCCAGTCTGCATCAGTATATCCTTGTAACAAAAACTTATCTACTACATTGTTACATTTACGATATACAAGACCTAAATTAATTGTACCTTTAAGATAGCGTAACACTCGCTTAGCTGCAATCCAATGCTCAACAGTGTAGCAAGTATTAAACTGACTTAAAAAACTTGTTGCAAATGATATGTCAGGTCGAGTAGTAACAGACAAATACATTAGGCAACCTATCAACTCTTGGTATGGTAACTTACTATCGTGAACGCTATCAGTAAACTTCAGACCTGTATCTAAGGGTGTCTTAGCAACCTTACAGTTAGTCATATCAAACTTCTCTAAAAGTGTTTTGATGTATTGTTTCTGACTCAGCTTCAACTCACTACTAGTACGCTCTACCTTGATACCTAACATGTGTCTTACTTCACCTAAGTCTTTAATAGTAAATTTGGATCTCAAAGACTTTTTTAAATCATTTGCTAACACATCGCAATTGTAGAAACAAAAGAAATCGTCAACGTACAAGGTAATAATAATAAACTTCTTACCCACTCGACGACTGAAGATGCAGTTCTCGTACTGACTCTGCACAAACTTTTCAGAAAGTAACACTTCTTTTACCTTCTCATACCACGATCGTGACGCCTGTTTTAATCCATACACAGCTTTCTTGAGTTTGTACACTTTATGCTCATTGCCCTCTTTAACAAATCCTTCCGGCTGACACATAAATATCTCCTCACTCAAATCGCCATTAAGAAAAGCAGTTTTTACGTCTAGGTGATCTATCTTCAAATCAAGTTCTACCGCAAGTGATAATAACATCCTTAACGTACTGTGTCTTACAACAGGAGAGAATGTCTCGTTGTAATCAACACCAAATTGTTGCGTAAAACCTTTCGCAACTAATCGTGCTCTGTAAGAAGCTATATTTCCATCAGCATCTCGTTTAATTTTATATAACCACCGATTCTTCACTATGTTTTTATCCGCTGGTCTATCAACCAACTCCCAGGCATCATGATTATTAAACGAATCAATTTCCTCCTGCATAGCCCGTTGCCATAGTTTACAGTCACTCGAACGCAAAGCCTCTTTAAAAGTTGTCGGCTCACTCCGTTCATCATTCAGTTCAAGACAATGGCAAGTTCTCGGTACTCTAGGACGCAAATTATAGGCTGGTGCATCATTCTTGGATTGTGTTGACGTGACATCTTTAATAGGCATTGATGAATTAGTTGTCTCCGCGTCGACAAATTCATCAGACATTATCGGTGTTTCCGCTTCAACAATATTTCCAGGCAGGTTTGTCATCTCCGCCTCAACCTCATCCTTCAACAACTCTTCTCCAGTTTCGTCAGTACTGCTAGGAAAGAAAATCTCCACAGTATTCTTTCTTCTACTGACACTTGGAAAAATTGTTTCATTAAAGACAACATCACGACTGCGAATGACTTGATCTTTGTCAAGATTGTATAACCTATATGCATTATTTTCATATCCTACAAATATACAACGTCTGCTCTTTGGATCAAGTTTGCTTCTCTTGCACTTATCAATATGAGCATAAGCTTCACAGCCAAACACACGTAAACGTTTTAAACTCACTTTATTACCAGACCAAGCCTCCTCTGGTGTCTTACCAGAAAGCCGTTTTGAGGGTGACAAGTTAATTAAGTAAGCTGCCGTGTTAGCCGCTTCTGCCCAAAACTTGTGATCAAGGTTTGCAGTATACAAAAGACATCTAACTTTTTCAATAAGAGTACGATTTAATCGTTCAGCCGCGCCGTTTTGTTGTGGGCTATACGGCACAGTAACCTGATGCAAAATCCCCTTAATTTTCAAAAAATTAGCCAAATCTTTATTGACATACTCAGTACCATTATCCGATCTCAAAGCTTT
Organism: Bembecia ichneumoniformis; assembly: GCA_910589475.2. NCBI lineage: Eukaryota > Metazoa > Arthropoda > Insecta > Lepidoptera > Sesiidae > Bembecia > Bembecia ichneumoniformis. The sequence goes on from OU342545.1 coordinate 3,779,023, forward strand.
CACTTTATCCCCAGTTTGGTTTTCAACAAACTTAATAAAACTTTTAGTGTATTCAGTTACCTCATTCTTCCGTCTAAGAAAGTACACGAATACTTTTCTCGTATGATCGTCCAAGAATGTCAAGATGTACCTCTTTCCTCCAAGTGAGTTGACAGGTAGCGGTCCGCACAGGTCAGTGTGAACCAAGTTTAACCGCTTCTCTGCTACTGGCTTTCCAGGATTGCTAGGAAAGGGAGACCGCGCATGCTTCCCTTTTAAACAAACATCACACGCCACATCCTTACAAGGGTCATCCTGAAAACTAATGTCATTAGCGAGTCTATTTTTTAAAAACTTCATATTATTGCCACTTAAGCGACCAAGCCTTTGATGCCAAGTTGACGTGCTAACGCTTAGATTCACCCTTAGATTGCAAGTCTGAAGTTTATATGCACCTCCAAAGTCATTAACAGAAATTACCTCATCACTTAAATTAGAAATTGTACAACCTTTAGTATCAAAATTAACTATACAGCCATTCTTAATCAATTGAGAAACAGAAATCAAATTTACAGATAGTTTAGGTATATAGAACACATTAGTTAACATCGTATTACTTGACAACTTAATGTTACCTACCCCTGTACATTTCAGTTTTTCACCACTGGCTATAGTTACCGAACTATTGAGCGTTTGAAAATTGTTCATCCAATCACGCCGTCCAGTCATATGGTTGGTGGCTCCAGAGTCAATATACCACGAATCTTCCGCCTCTATAGTAGTGAATGCCGACAAAACACAGCTTCCAGAACTCTTCTTCTGACTGCGACAATCTTTCTTAAAATGTCCCTTTTGTCCACAATTCCAACACCAAGGCTTCTTCTTATTACCAGAAGTTTTCTTCATATTTGACTCAACCTTGTCATGTCTCACGTTACTCGTCGCTGAAGTATTCGGTGTAACAGTACTTTTCTTATCAGAGTACAAGCACTCAGTCGAATCTTCACGAGTCCATCGTTTGTCTTGCAACAATTTCGTTTTAACCAAATCCGCGGATATAACAGCTCCTGAATGTTCTAGTGCCATGATCATGGGTTCGTATTCCGATGGTAAACCTTGTAGCATTATCGCCCCAAGAAACTCATCGTCGACAGCTTTCTTCATATTTGCCAGTTGTTGGGCCAATGATAAATTTTCATCGATATACGCTTCCATACTAATAAAGTTCTCTAGCTTAACCGAACACAGCCTACGCAGCGCTCTCAGCCTCATACCGAGCCCTTTATCATCAAATGCACTCTCCAGAGCATCCCATGCTTGTTTTGCTGTATTTACACCAATCAAATGAGAAAAACAACATCTTTCAACGCTTAAACAAATCATTGACTTAGCTTTCTCGTCCAGACGTGTCTTCATCTCGGGCTTTGTGGTGTCATCATCCGGGTATCCACGTATACAGTTCCACAAATTCTCTAATGTCAACGCATTTTCCATGATAAATTTCCATTCCACATAATTTTCACGGCCTTTCAATTTTTCAATCATTATTCCGTTTGGCAATTTATTCATGTTTACGTTAATTGTTTACTGCAGTGCTGGTACATAACCTTTTATAAATTTAAGAGTAAAATAAAAGCAGTGGATATATTACACAAACTTATTATTGTTGCAAGGAAAAAATAGACATTACATTTCTCAATACCTTAAACCAACTAAATTACAGTTTTTCTACATTTTGACATACAAAACAAGATTTGACTTTAGAACGAAACCGTTGTGGCCAGGACGTCTGATTACCACATATGTAACCTACAACCATGGAAGTATTATATAAGGAATAAGCTCTATCTGTGCATCTTGCAGCTAAAATAAAGAAAATAAAACCTTATACCAAGGTCGTAAGAGTCTTGTTGCGCGCAAAATAAAAATGAAGCCGAGTGAGAGGGCCACCACTGAACGCTGTGTCCCGTTCTATAGAGTTGCCAGAGTTAAGTTGGTAGAAATGGTAGAAAAATATGCGATTGATGTAATGTAATGAAGTAAAAACATTTACTTCTAAAATGTTTCTAAATATAAATAATAATTTATAACCGACATGTTAAAGCAATATTATTTGTTGCTACGTGTAAAGCCTTATTAACGCAAAAATTTTGCGATTGGCGTATAGGTTTTCTTTTATTTGTATAAAATACGGACACCTGACCTGACAACCCCACATGAAATCGCCGACTCTGACGTCAATGGCGGAATGTTTTTGATTTCGTGATATTTTTGAAGAATTTTAATTAAAATGGGGAGAATTTGTGTCGTGGAGGCTTGCGGAAGCGAGTATTATCCTGATTGTGGTTTATCTTTTCACAGGTAATAGTTTTAAACATAATTTGTTAGTGAACAATTAGGGTGACCATGCATGACTATCCAATCCTAGTTCAAGAACAAATAACTTAAATACCTATGCATTTTTTATTCCTTTCTCTATTAACATAACGGGTTCAATTTCAGATTTCCTAAAGATCCTAATGTTAGGGAAATATGGATAATATGGCTGCAGTCCAAGCCACCACTGGTTTGGACTATAGCTGCGACGCAGTCGGAGGCGACGACATCCACGTGTCGACAGGTACCCCTTCGCCGAGCCACCAGGCCACGTGGCATCACTTCGGCGTGGTCTGTGTGCTTTGTGTCTACAAGTGAGTGTTTAAGAGCATCCCCCGCCTTCTGCGAGGAAGATCAGGACCAACCTTCTAAACTAAATTGTTTTCTCTTTCATGTATAAATTTTCATTTGTTATATAGTGTGTAAATTTATTGGTATAGTAAAGTGTTGTGTGATTGAACTTGGCTTTCTTTTGTCTAAGTCCACCCCAGGTAGTTGGCGCCCTGAGAGTTAACACTGGTCTCACGTAGTGTCTACCCCTGAGTTTCAGTCGGTGAGTAACGGTTGGAACGCCTGCGGAGCCCTAACGCCCCGCAGAGGTTTCGCGGTTACAAACTTAACTGTTTTTTTCTTACCTAATTAATTAAATATACCACAATAGGTAGCTTATCGTAATTTTATCTCAGTCCAGCTGCATGTCGTGTCCCACAAGGACCAGTAGGTAAGTACCTACCTATATGACGCGAGTGTGAAAAGCAAGCAAAAACAGGAAATGTATAGTACCGCAAAGGGCAAGTTTATCATTAGCATCTTCGATTAAAATCCATCTGAAGCAATGATCTGCTGACGTTAAATCACAAATCATTTTTTATAATTATTGTCCTTAAATCATATCTCAATATATTCACCATCGCCAGAGAGGGATAAGAGGTACAGTTACTGATCTCTCTTTCGGCTTCAATTTTGCGACAACAGGTCATTCCTGTTGTATATAGTACTTATTACTTCCATGCCTACAACACGTACACACACACATATATAATCTGTCATTATATTCCACCTGTCATTATGCAAATAATAGTTTCATATGATTTCGATGAACTTTGGCTACTTTTAAATTTTATCATTGTAGTATTTTAATACAGCCACTTTTAAACTTTTCAAGGGAGCAAATCCTCAAACAAAAACTAGTAGGTACTCTTATTAAAGCTAATTAAGTTTTCAATTTTAATTGAATTTACTTTAAGAACAACTGTCTTTACAGTGAAAAGTGCATATTGAAAAGACTCTAGTCCCGACATGTCTTAGAAAGAATTGACTAAAACTAAAATAGCATTTTATTGATAAAAAAAACTTTAAATTATGTCTCACTCCTGCTACGGTATTTTATAATCCTTAATAACTTCAGAAGCGTTTATTGCGTTTCATCGATGGAAGAGCTTTCGTTAATTATCACGGTTAATTAAACTAATAACTATAGCTAAAATAAAATTATTCTTGATAACCTTACCGTTACACAAACGACGTTTTTATGTTATACAATATGTTCAACACGATTTTTATGTTACACATGTTCAACCTTTTGTTTCTGTTTCTTATTAGTAGCTATGTCACATATTAGAAAAGTAATTAGTTTAGAATTTTTAATATTCATAGTTGTCTCTCTTCAGAATTATCTTGACTCGTCTAAAAATATTGTTCTAGAATAGTCTACTTCTGAAAGTGTTAGTCTTGTTTGTTTTAGCTTATGTTTGTTTATAAATGAAGTAAGTTGTGAACATTTATCTAGATTGTTTACTCTCTCATTTGAGAGTTGTGACACATAGTGCTGTTCAATCCTCTTAAGAACACTTAAAATCAATGCTTCAATTTGGACCTCTAGACAAATTTTTTTAATGTGGAAAATGGAATAGAGAAATATTTATTGAATATATAATGAAAAACATATAACATGTTGCTATCGGTAATGAATATATTCTAATTCCAAAATTATTTTAACTATAAAATTTCTGGTACTCACAAAAATGTACGAAATGCTAATTTTATCGGGAAAAAACCAACAACACACAACATATTAAAAAAAAATTAAAAGCTATAGCGCACATTACATTTAGTGCATTTTTTTTTAATTTATTGTCCAAATGACCACAGAGAAGACTACCGTGAAATAACAGAATGTGAATGAGTAAAGGATACCAGAGCCCATTACCCTATCCCTTGCTAATCCCTTACCCTTAATCCTATTATGGTCGGAAACGCACTTGCAGCACCTGTGGCGTTGCTTGTGTTAGCGACGATAGCCACCTACCATCAAGTGAACCGTCAGCCTGTCTGACGATCTTAACATAAAAAAGCGATACATTACAACAGTTAAAAAGGCAATTTAAAGAAATTAATAACATAGGTCTTTAAATTTAATACAAAGAGGGTGCCTATCAATTAATATTATAGAGAGAAATAGGACTTAGTAAGTTTGTTTAGCAGTAATCTCCGTAAATAATCCACATGCACCTATTTAAAAGGTGCATGTGGATTATTAAATACCACTGAACAGATTTGGAAGAAATTCGGCACACAGATAGTTTATTACTTGGATTAATATATAGGATACTTTTTATCCTGGAAAAATGATAGGTTCCTGAGGGATCGTCTAAAAATATTAAAAAAATCGACGCCCAGTGTCGTCACAACGATAAAGATGTCTGGCATAGGTTAGGTATTATATTTTTCAATGCAGATATATATTTTCTATACTAACTCCCCCAATCGCCCAGCTGTGGACGTCCTAAGGCTGAGGTTATGGTGATGATAATTAGCATTATGGTGAATTACCATTATATTGGTTCTATTGTACATAGAGTCCCTTGTGAGCGTAAAAGTTATATGTTTTTCTTATTTCAGCTTCATAGGTTATATTTTTAATGAGAAATTTCAAATAAAAAGAAAAAACCTGATTTTGAGTGTATGAATGAACGGTCAGATATTATAGGCGTGTTATTACCAATATGCGTTTACACTTCGAACGTATTATGGCACTTAGAATTTACTGTGAAAACGTTACCTCAATGGCACCGCCCAACATAAAGGGTCTCTGACGCGCCGGCTCCACTAATTATGGTCATTTGACCATAAATACTGACTATCCATCATAAAGACCATAACATGCAGTCGTAAAGTTTGAAGATAGTACCGCGTGAACATTCGATTGAGGTATGCAAATATCGAATGGCCGTTGAGATGGATTAGTGCGAATTTATGCGAGTTTCTCTTTATTGGAATTAATTGGAATTCTTTATTTCTTTTTATTTTTATAATTTGAATCGGAATCATTTATGTCATGTGATAATAGTAGATTTTAGAACAAGTGCACAAAACGAACCCTTTTTATCCGAGACTCGACATTACTATAGTAATGTCGAGTCTCGAAACTCTGCTTTTCACTTCGATTGCGAGGAAATAACACAGTAGTATAACCAAAGATGTTGTATTAGTCTAGTTGAGTATAACATAACATTTCTTTAACATTGACATCTTATGACATTGGCTTGGGCTGCAGACCTATACAGCCTACTATTAAATTAACTTTGTAATAATAATTTTATTAAATTAATTAAATAACCTACCGTACTTGAATTTAAATTTTAATATCTTTTATGTCTTAAAAAACACATAAGGCAAATAAATTTAAGTAAATATTATAAAATAACAAATTCTATCTATGAACTTCTTATTGTGTTTGGCTGTATGGCTCATTTTCTTTGCCTTAATATAGATACATTTTAAATGAGTAGATACGTTAATGCACTTGTGCACAAAATTCGATTTTGTGCAGCCTATATCCTGCACAAATAAGCACTTTCAAGCATGAGAATGTTTTTTACATAATTATGTAAAATTATTAGGTTATTTAATTAATTTAAGAAAATTATTATTACAAAATTAATTTAATAGTAGGCTGTATAGGTCTGCAGCCCAAGCCAATGTCGTAAGATGTCAATGTCAATGTTAAAGAAATGTTATGTTATACTACTGTTTTATTTCCTCGCAATCGAAGTGAAAAGCAGAGTTTATAACTCGTCCACAAAACCATTTTTATCCGAGACTTTTAGCAGCCCGAGCCGAAGACGAGGGCTGATAGTAATGTCGAGGATTCGTTTTGTTCGTTTTGTGCACTTGTTGTAAAATCTACTATTATTAAACAAAACTAATTTTACATTTTCTGTTTGATAAAATTTGCTGACCCAAAGATTTTTACTGTATATCCTTAATCCTAATCATAATAAATGCGAAAGTTTGTACGTTTAGATGTTTGTTACTCAATCACGCAAAACCTCTTTATCCTGAAAAAATTTTAGGTTCCTGTGGGATTTTCAAAAAACGAACTACTTAGTCAAATTTAAATTTTTCCTGAAAAGAGAAACAATATTTAAAGCTATTACTTCATAATCTTATTAACTTGTTTTAAATCCATACATATACTAATATTATAAATGGGAAAGTAACTCTGTCTGTCTGTCTGTTACCTTTTCACGCCTAAACCTCTGAACCTGTCATCATAAAATGTTGCATACACGTTGTCAGGGAGGCAGGAAAGGACATAGGGTACCTTTCATCCAGAAAAAAGTATTATTCCCGAGGCATCATCTAACGCCTCGTAAAGCTATAACTGCAATAAAATTGCATACATTTATTTAGGCGTTATTTTTTATTTTTCATCACAGGCGAAGCCGCGGGCAATTGCTAGTACTTTATAGTTACTTATGAAATTTATCTTTATTTCGTCTATTCTCATTATGCCCCACAAAAAATAATATTATTATTGTTCTCAAAATGTCCCATTTTAATTATCCTCTTGGACATTTTGCAACTTTCAATAATTTTTTATTTTACTATTCCCAAAATGTACCATGCTTAATTTTTGTACAGTCACGTACAAAAAATAATTTATTGTAAGATATATCAACGTAGTTCGAAATAAGAATAAGGTTCGTAATTGTAACTTGTTTTTATTTTTATTAAAATGATCAATCCCCTTAATTTAAATAACTATTAGTTTATTATTGAAAAAACGATAAAAATCTTATGACCGCTATGACATGCCAAAGCGACATTAACAGCTTTGTCAAACATAATAACGCGAGCATCAAAAATTCAATACTGGCGACACCATACAGGTAGCATTCGTGTTTAATTGCGTAAGCAACACCGAACCGTGCATGTTCTGTTTGTTTTAAATTTATCCAGCCGATAATCGTAATTGAGATAGGTTTACGAGTATGTTTAGAACTGTAAATAGGGGAGTAAAAGAGGACAACATTAGCAATGACGTCATTACAGACGAAAAATCTTTTATGGTTTTTTTTTATGGATTAAAAACAATGATCACTAACGCTGTAGGGAAACGTCTTGTGACCAAAGTGCGCAATAAGACCAGTAATATTCTTCATAACATGTCACGAAAAACATCCCAAGATTTATTTCTTGAGAATCTCGATTTTAGAAAACTTCTCTATGAACAAAAAAAACAATACAACAAAATAAAAAGATTTTATATGAATAAATCTATAATAATATTATAAAAAGAAAAAAATTGTATGTATGTTTGTAATGAATAAACTCAAAAACTACTGGGTCGATTTTAAAAATTCTTTCACTTTTAGAAAGCTACATTATCAGCTAGTAACATAGGCTACTCACGTTCCCCCTATCTCCCCCTTTTACTCCACCTCCATACAATTATAATGAATAAATTCAGACTACTGGACCGATTTTAAAAATTATTTCACATATAGGGTGCTACATTATCAACATAGTATTTTATAAAGAGACTCGGACGAAGTCGCGTGCTACAGCTAGTAAAAATATAAAAGAATACACTGTTAATTATTTTAAAAAACAGTTCGAATAATGAAATAAATATTTCTTGATCTAAAACAATCAATTAAACAACTTCAAAGATTATTTTATCTTATTTTATCCGGAACGTTAAAGTATTCATCAATATCGCACCTTCTTTGTTGAAGGCTCTATTGTTTAAAACCGTTTTCTGATCGAAAGCAAATAAAAAAAAACAATCGATTGAGCGCGACATTTGAAATTGGAATAATTAGGTCTTTTCCACACAATCGGGTGTCGGATCGGGGGTGATTTGTATCAGTAATGGTGCGATTGGTCAAGCGGTCGGGTCATGGGAGCGAATAGCACCTGTCAACCGTTGTCAACTATCGCCGTTGTTATCTGTGGAGGAGTTTAATAACGGGCGGGCGAGGATGGCCGATAAAGTAATTCGTGTGTTGTGCACACAAATAAGTATGACGTTTAAAAATTATTCCCTAACTCTTTTATGCTAATTATTTTATTTTATTTATATTAGGGACACAAACAGAAATTAAATTACATTTTAGGAAGAAGTAATAAAGTTAACACATATTCGAGAGATGTGTTCATAGACAAGTAATACATAAAAGAGTCCAAGCAGGAACAAAACTGAACTAACAAACACATTACAAATAAACTTGGATGAGCGGTTAGGGGGCTTGCCTTATCGCTCTGTTCTAGAGTTCCCGGGTTCGATTCGCGGCCTGGTCAATCTTGAAAAAGAAACTTATCTTTGGCTCTGGTCTAGATCTAGAAAGTAGTGGCAGGGCACACTGCGTTTCGCAGTCATTTGGGCAGCCCGTCTGGAGTAAAAACCTCCTTACAGAAGACCACCAGCATGACTGTGTGTTGTTGTGTTTCGGTGTATGAGTAAAGGATGCCAGAGCCATTTTCCTATCCCCTCCTAATCCCTTATCCTTAATCCTACTGTAGTCGGCAGCGCATTTGCACCAGCTGTGGCGTTGCTTGTGTTATAGGTGACGGTAGCCACCTACCATCAAGTGGACCGTCAGCCTGTCTGCCGATCTTAACTTAAAAAAATAACAATAGCCTTATTGAAAATATTTTCAACTAGCTGAGCCCGCAGCTTCGTACACGTGGTATACGGTAAAACCGATTGGAATGAAACAAACACTTAAATGTTACGGGAAGCTTGCTGCAATACATCAGTAAAAACCACATTCAAATCAGTCGTTTCTGAAGTTAGCGTGCACAAACGCACAGACAAACAGATATAAATTCTAAAAACTACTTTTTTGACCTCGGTAACAAAAGCACAACGTGTACCTACAAATTGTTTTTTTGAAAAAAATATTATATGTTAGGTTTAGGTTTAACAAAAATTACTTATTTGTTTTAAGAGTAGACTATAATCTAAAAAGGTATACTTTTATATCTATTTTTTAAAAAACCCATATAACTTCCCCAAATACACCCTTTTATAAAAAAAATAACGTTTTTTTTTCTTGTCTTAGGGTTTTAGGTACCTATATAAAATTTTCGCTTATTTTATTTCCCTGACGTAGTAGCCCTATTCTGTTGGATTATATTGTCAATATATATTACTCGGCTCTTAATACCGTAAACCCGACTCATAAAATATATCGGAAATTATTACACGCGTCCTGCATTTATCGCGGCTTTACTGGAAGTTGTGTATAGGTGGGCACTCAATTTCATATTTATAATAAAAAACTAACCTTAGTGCACAGTACTTTAGTTCTTTTTTGTAGTGGCAGGGCACACTGCGTTTTGCAGTCATTTGGGCAGCCTATCTGGTGGCAGTGACTACCCCTTTACAGAAGACCACCATGAAAATTAAATAACAGAATATATGTTTTTGTGTTTCGGTGAGTGAGTAAAGGATGCCAGAGCCCATTTACCTATCCTAATCCTTCCTAATCCCTATCCTTAAACCTACATGGCATTCAGCGTAAATGCAACACCTGCGACGTTGCTTGTGTTATATTCGACGGTAACCACCTACCATCAAATGGACCGTCAGCCTGTCTGCCGACCTTAATGTAAAAAAAATCATAGTTTAGATTGGCGCGAAAATGAATATAATATATTCATTTATGAGAATGACGTTAACAGATTCAAAATTAAAATATTTTTATTTATCTACTACCTATGCCCACGATTTCGTACGCTCTGTGGTAATTTTTTTTTTGAAAATCCCACAGGAACCTAGTATTTTCCTGGATAAAAAGTATCCCATATGTTAATTCAGGTGTGCCAAATTTCTTCCAAATCCGTTCAGCCGTTTTTGCGTTATTGAGTAAAAAACATCGAAACCAATATTTTTTTCAAACGGAGGCTTCGACAAATATAATGTTGGATTTTTTGTTGGTATAATATCTACAATTTTTTTTGTAAATAATAATAATAATATACTTACCTGTTGGAAAAGCCTAGAACTATTGCTTACAACGTGCAACTATATCCTACATCAACAATTATCAGATCTCTTAAAAAAGTATAATGTTGTGTTTATAGTCATTTTTTTGTATATATTTTAATTCCAATAACTAAAAAGTACCTACAAATTAAGTAGTATTTTAGTAGTTTAAACTAATAGGTAATTAAATATTAGGTACCTATACCTATCTAATTAGGTAATTCTTGTTTATCTTATACCTACTAATAATCGAATGTTCGAAGTTTGTGTTCATTCCTACTAAAAATGCGTAAGAAACTCCATGTCTTCACAGCTAAACTACTGAAGCTCCGTTTTTTGAAGAAAAAGTTGTAGGTATTGAAATATAGGTAATTTAAACTCTAGTAGGCTACTAAAGACTATTTATATTTTAATGCCTGCGAAGTTTGCTATGAATCTATATAATTATATACTAATATAAAATATAAAGAGGTCTAATACTCAAAATCATTGACCCAAGTGATGCCCTATAACATATCTCGCAGGAGGAAGTTATAATTAGCAAAAACGATTCGCTAATAGACCGCAAAAGCCACGGCATTTGCCGGCGGACACAGCAGTGTGTTCGTTTGCAAAAAGAAACAAAGGCACGCTTCCTTATCCCATCAATTCCGAAGGCATTTAGTTCTGCCTGATGCCCCATTAACGACGCGGTAAAAAAAATCATGTCAACTCCTAGAGCACCTGCAGACTTGCATTAAGGTTATATTAACGGAGAAACGTCATCTCTTCCTCCCTCAAATTAATATCGAATCAATCCGCCATTAAAGCAACGGGTCGCGCTCGCACGCCCCGGCAAATTATCTTTCACCCCATCAGGAAGGTGGAAAGTCTAATAGAAATCGGTAATAAGAAACACTAATCGTCCACGCGTTTGTGGACAGTTATGAGCGCCATCTTGCGGAATCTCGCGCGTAGCGGGCGCGTGCAAAAACCGATATTGGATGTGTCAAGGTATGATTGATGCTCTTGCGCAGAGCAAAAAGCGTCGCGCGGTGAACGGAACGGGCCGTGACGCGCACGGGGGAATGTGCCACCGTATTAACAACTCGCCTGCAAATGTCTACGTAGGTACGGTGAACTGGAAAATTGCCGTGTCTGTACGTTTGTGCTAAACAAAAATCAATATTAATTCAGTTAGCTGTGTTGTCTAATATTTAAAGTTTTTTAAAAGTAAGTTCCGCGTGTCAGAAGTGGAACTTCTATTGCGATCAAATATTAGTAAGTCATAATGTCAGAAAGATAGAGAAAGAGTGAACTATATAGTATAAAATAAATATTTTAATTATTAATACTATTAACTTTTATAAAACATTACATGAATCGTTACAAAGTAACGCTACAAAGCTTGTAACGTCACACAATATTCTACCTTGAATTTTTACTCTCAAAGAAGATTCACTTTAAAAAAAGTGTACATATTTATTTATCAAATGTTTTATTTGATAAGTTGCAATATTTCGGGCACATAATGAGGGCCGAAATAATATATCGTATTCTTCAACTAGTGATGCAAGGAAAAATACAGGGCAAACGTAGCAGAAGTTAGGAGAATTTAATCAGCACGAAGAAAGACATAAGCTTTACTTAGTTTTTCGATCAAGGACCTCAACAAATACATCATTGCCTCCGAGACGTAACCGCTTGGCGAATTGGTCTACTCATATTATGTTACTTAATTCATTTCGTGTCTCAAAATATGTTTAATTTAAATTACTGCATGAAGCATATCGCCTTGTTACATTTTAATTTAAAAAATACATTAACGGCACTTATAACTCGAAAGAAATAAAAATACGTTTGAACTTTTTTAGTTAAATTGTATTTACATTACATTCAAAAAAGGAACCTTTTCACCAATTCATTATTCCCAGTAGTTTAACCGGCCAGTTAGATAACTTGTTCTGTATTTTTAAATGTGTGTTAAATGTGTTCTCTACAAATTCCCCTAATACTGCGTCGGACATTAAATGATATCTAATACTGATGGATGACATTATACATCGATCTCTTGCCACCATTAATGTACCTTCTGGGTACATTCTGAGACCTGATGGGATATCCCTAGTTCTATGGAGCATGAGTCGTTCCACTAATGTGGGATGCCACCTGCGTCGACATTTTGCCACCGTCCCATCTTCATGGAACATTTGCCAGAGCTGGTGCTGCTGCGGATGCGGCTGAGAAGCGTAAAATACACAAGTACAGATACAGAAGCGTAAAATACTTAGGATACATTTTCATTCCTTCGATGTCAAATCTCTGGGCCTATGGGGTCCCAACGTGTTAAATATTTTAACATTTTATCGAAAATGTTAAAAATTACCTCGGTCAGCAAATTAGCTTTGCAATACAACGAGGTAATGCAGCCAGCATGCTTGGGACACTGCATAAGCGATCAAAGCTTAATATAATATAACACTATGTTTGTAAATAATTAAGATTATTAATCTTTATTTTATTTATTTTTTTCAAAAATTTTATGCATATATTTTATCCATAATTAAGACAAGAACTAAACTCAGACCGAACATAAATTTTACCAAAATGAGCGCAGCAACCTAATAACCTATTAATTAAGTTGCAATATTGCAAACAAATTATTGTATGTTTTTCTTAAATATTGTGTAAAATATGAAAAAATAAATAAAAGTGGTCGATTAAAACTATAGTACAGAAATTAAATTAATTAATAAGCTTAACAAATAATGTAGTTTTCGCTAAAAAAAATTTTGTAGGTGACGAGAAACTTTTTTTGGGCAGTAATTTACAAATATTTGTTTATGAAATAATATATTTTTTTGTATAAATTTGCCCAATTCAAACTTTTTTATATATTATATATTTTATCTAAGTTTTAATTTTACTCTAACAAATCAAATTAGGGGACGAAAATAACTTTTCTGCTAAGTCTTCGCTTTAATGATAATGTAACTATCGTTGCTCTTGTAAATAAATATATTTTAAATGCATTGTTAATTGCATACAATTTTCTTGACGCGCGCATCATCTGCTTGATTGAATAAATAAGCTTCTAGACAATTATAAAAATTGAGGTCAGAAATCCATTAAACATTCTGGTTTTTTTTTTGTGGCAAAAACTTCACTTCCTTAACGCTTTGTGTGGTAAATAATTACAGGACTCCAAAGTAGCCTGTCAAAGTTAATGTGTAAATAGTAGCCTTCGGGATTAGATGTTTTAAGGTATCCCTTTACGAAGCGAGGCGTCAATTTTAGCGGGAAACCAATAATTACGCCATTAGATATGTTCAATCGATATCCTATTGAGCGTATTTTTTTACGGAACGGCTGCGTTCGTAATACAGTGACTGGGTAATTATTTTGATGCGTTCAGAATAATTGGTTGTCATAATATTATATTTTAGAAAATCTGTTAATATTTAGCTATTGCGGAAAAATAAAATAAAATATGAAGATCGACAAACAGGCTGATGGTCCACTTGATGATAGTTGGCTACAGTTGTTTATTAACACAAACTACAACACTGGTGCTACAAGTGTGATGCTAACCTTAATAGGATCAAGGATTAAGAAGGAATAGGGAAATTGTATCAAATTAGTAAAATGTTGCTTCCAGCTATTTTTCATTTGTTTTTCTTTCAGTCAAATGACTGAATCTTTTTTTTATGTTAAGATCGGCAGACAGGCTGACGGCCCACTTGGTGGTAGATGGCTACCGTCGCCTATAACACAAGCAACGCCAAAGCTGCTGCAAGTGCGCTACCGATTACAGTAGGATTGACAAGTCAATTTATTTATTTAAAACATACAAGATTTTTAATATTGATATGGTCAGTATAAGATGTTGTTAGGTGAGCTAATTTCGTAATAACTCAAGACAGAAGGTTACTTAAGTAGGGACTGAATAAATTAACCGATTTGGCATAACATGGATCTCACAACTTTTGACGGTAGAAGAAGTAGAACTGAGTTGCGAGACTTGGTTTTTTTTACAAGTTCTGTTTTTGATGGCATACCATTTGACAATCAAGTAAACTGGCATCTTGAAACCGTTTTTATAATAAAAAGCATTTTTTAAATAAAAAAAAGTAAAATATAAAAGACTTTTTTTTAATTTAATGGAACTAAGTAATATGACAATAAGTAGTTATAATTTTATTATTATCATTTAATATATTACTATAATTTATATATTAGATAATTAATATTGTAACTTAATTACAATTGTCTAGCTAGTCGTTTCTTCAGAAGCAGGCAAAGAAACACAGCCATACAGCCAATTTGAATAGTGAACGTAAGGAGTCCGAATGACTGTCGGTATTTCGATTAATGCCCCACAGAGTTCTTATTAGAGCAGGAATTTTCATTATATCGTTATATCTTTACTGCACTCCATGTTCAAATGTAATATCACTAGTGAAATGAAAGTCCGTGCGAATAGTCAGGTGTCGTTTGTAATGGCATGGCATAGAAGGCTTTGCTCATTAGCCGGTAGTGGAGTGGGCATACTATCGTTACATCAAATTTGTGTTTACTGCCGGCTGACTATCAGTATTGACAATCGCACAACAGATCATTTAATTCTTTTATGAATTATAATCACTTCTTCGAGCATTTAATTAATGAACTAAAATCTATCCAGAGTTTACATCTCTCCCGAATTGATCTTTAATGATCCGATGGATGACAGACAGACCACAAGACTGCCGTTCTTTATATAAAAGAAATACTCTGTCTTTGAAGAAAATTCTTTAATAGTGTCTTTTTTTGTTCCAGCAAGTGGCAACGCCGACTGTCGTAAAGAAGATCCTACGCTTAAAACAAGAGAATCCTGGTATGTTCGCGTGGGAGATAAGGGAGAGACTTCTTAGCGCAAGAGTTTGCGAACCACACTCGATTCCATCGGTGTCTTCTGTCAACAGGATATTAAGAAATAGTGGGCTTGCTTGGAGTGATGACGAAACCAGGAGTGGGCATGGTGAGAAAAAAAATTCTAAATACTTTTTATCTTAGACTTTTTATCCTACTTTCTATATTATAAAAAGGTAAAACTAAATTAAGGAGTTAATCTTGGAAACTACTCATCCGATTTAAAAAATTCTTTCACCAATAGTTAGAATATAATTTCGAGGTGGATATAGGCTACATATTCCAGGCGGGCGAAGCCGCGGACACCATCAGTTATCCAAAAATAAAAAACCAACGCTTGGCGTAAATTTTTGTCAGGCGTTATATTATTTTATATATATCTTTTCTTTATATTGCTTTTTTTTAACTAGCTGTGCCTACGACTTCGTACGCGTGGTATTCGGTATAGCGCGTAACTTTTTTGTTTGTAAACCGATTGGAATAAAACAAAATGTTACGGCAAGCTTGCTATAATACATCAGTGAAAACCGCATTCAAATCGGTTACGGCGTTTCTGAGGTTAGCGTGCACAAATACACTGACAAACAGACAAAAATTCTAAAAACAATTTTTTTGACCTCGGTAACAAGTACAACGTCTACAAATTGTTTCTTTGAAAAAATATTTAATGTCTGTGCATTAAATATTTTTTCAAAGAAACAATTCAAAGAAACAACAATCGTAAACGAGCCGTATAGGGCTCGTTTACGATTTTACAATACTTATGTCGTCAGACAGGCTAAAGGTCCACTTGATAGGTGGCTACCTTCGCCTATAACAAGGAACGCCACAGGAATTAAGGGACAGGGCAATGGGCACTATAATGTTTCCATACGACGACTAAACCTTAGACATAATTATATAACTTTAGATATAATAAATGTTTTTATACTATAACCGTAGATATAGTATCCAGGTTATAACATCCTTTTGATAGTTCTTATAAATTACAAACTTTTTATAATCCTGTTTTCGCATAGTTTTCGGGTTTTAAGAGTGCCCCTAGAAATTAAAGGCAAACGAATAATTCGTTTTTTTTATTGGCAACATAAACAGCCTACATGTGTTAGTAAATGAAACTTAAATCTATATTAGTGTCCTTAAATCTCTATATATAAAAATGAATCACGGCATCACGCGTGAACGGGTAGACCGATTTTAATTCAGTTTTCACTAATGGAAAGAGGGATAAACGGGAATGTTCATATATATAAAAATTGCACCACGGGCGAAGCCGGGGCGGGTCGCTAGTATAATATATATATATGCCTTATGTAAAAAGCTTACTCTGGATTCCCACAGTCGTAGAAAGCCAGCAGCAGCGGTTCACATATAGGCAGTCGAGCCTATTTGCAATCTTGTACGAGGGAAAAATAAAATAAATAAAATAAAATAAATCTTTATTTGCGCGAACACATGTTTACAGGATTTTAATTTGTAGGTATACAGCAGTTACAGTACAAAGTATGTTCTACCCGCCAAGGGCATGCAAATATTTGTGTTTAATTGTTTGTAAACTAATATATTAATAAAGGAATTAATGTTTCTTATTATAAAATTCTTTAACATCATAATAACAACAATCTAATAACCATTGTGTTAATGTTCTTGTAAATTTAGGATCCGGCAATTCTTTTATATTATTAGGTAGTTTATTGTATGTTTTAATTGCCATAACATAAACATTTCTATTAAGTAGTTCTAATCTACATTTTGGTCTTTGCAATAAATTACCTTGTCTAGTTATTTTGGTTCCTATTTCGTTATTTTCGACAAAACAGTTCGGATATTTTCTAACAAATATAGACATCTCTTTCCAATTGATGTATGGAAACAATCCACTCAGGCTTCCGCGAACATTCCTAACGCACTACAGAAGCGGGACAGCCCCATCAACACTCGATCGGTTCGATGTTATACTTAAGGCACAAAACGATTTTTGAGTGTACCGAGCTTACAGAGCATAACGTGTATATGACGTAATAACGTCGGTTTTACTTCTTCTTTAGAATAACGTGTAAACCTACATTCTATCATGTCAGCTCTAACAGCAAGCGCCCTTCTCTCCTTGTCAATATATGTCGCAAGTATTTAAATAATGACAACGGAATTAAATTAGGGTAGTTTTAATTAATACAACATAAGTTAAAGTATGTGTCGTACCACATACATACACTGACGAACGGACGTGCTTGAATTCTAGCTAGGCTTGACAGGTGAACGGAAGTTGTACAAAAATGTTAACATTTTTCCATAGCTGGTTAATTACATTAAAATCAGACATGTTCAAGCGATAAAATATGGTTTCTTCAACTCATTTGTTTTACATGATTACGATGTCAATTAACGAAATTAATTCTAGTAAGTATGTTTAAATGGTCAAATGATGCGTCAATTTATGGAAGTACTATTATCTACTTATTCGTTTCGTTCGAAAAGAAGGATAGTGCTGTTGTACTACATGAGTGAGTAAGGGATAATACCATTCTCCTATCTTTCTTTATCATTTATTTTATCAAGATCGGCAGCGTACCTGCGTGACGATCTATGGCATTGTTTCTGATAATAATTATTGAAAAGAAATACTTGTTCAAAAATAAACAGTGTAAAAGTACCTACGTACCTACATTTATTGACATTTTGGTGTGATATAATTTGCGTGAGAACGTTTTTTTTTTTGGTTTCCACCTCCTTTTTGAACGTTAATATATTAGTACCTACTTAGGCGAGGATTTAGCAGAAAAGCGTTATTTTCGTCGCCTAATTTGACTTCTTAAAGTAAAATTAAAACTGAGATAAAAATACAGTGCATAATAGACCATATTTAAAAAGTTTGAATCGGGTAGATTTATACAAAAAAAATCTATTTTTTCAGAAATAAATATAGTACATGACTGTCCAAAAAAGGTTTGTCGTCAAGTAATAAATTTTTTAACGACATCTACACATCACATCGCATTAGATATTAATTAACTTAAGTTATGTACTAAAGTGTTAATCGGCTATTTTTATTTCTTTTTTCATATTTTACACAATATTTAAAAAAAACCTTCCAATTTTAAATCTATTCCGTTATCTCCGAGAAGCTATTAAAATTTGTTAAGCAATATTGCACCTTAACATAGAGGTTATTAGGTTGCGCTCATTTTGTTAAAAATTGTATTCGGTCTGAAGTTAGTCTTTGTCTTAACCAACCTTTTAATTTTACTTTCAGAACCATACCCACAACCAGAACTGCCACCAAACGTTATGGATTACATGTCACTAAAAACAACATTACCACCGCAGATGCCGCAACAAAATCCGTCTTACTTCGCTCATTCAGCCATAAGGGTACCACCTCCACAGACCAGCGAATCTTCACACATTTACGACAGGAGGCTGGCCACTTCGTGGCTTCTAGCAAACCAAGTTCAGGCTCAAGGACTCTTAAAGCCGTATCCAATATCTCCTTGGCAAAGAATAATGCTGCCGTATCAGGCGGATTCAAAGCACTTCCCTCCATACGCCTTAAACCTTCACAACGATTTGATTAACAGAATAAACTCTGAAGATTCGAAATCAGAATCTGAACACGTTTCCATAGACGCAAGCGACGATAGCACGGACCGTCCCGAGACAGAAGAGTCAAAAACGGCTGCCGAAAAAGAGAAGAAGAAGAACCCTTATTCTATAGAAGAATTGCTAAAGAAACCTGATAAAATGGTTAACGCAAATCCAGTCGGTTTCCATAACATTCTGCGACAACCTAGCGGAAGTATGATTGAATATCAAAATCAGGAGATTGATCTGAGCAATAGGAGTTCTCCAGCGAGTTACTGTTCAGTACAAAGTGGCGTTTCTAATGAAGGCGACAGTTTTAACGAGTCTGTTACTTCTGAAATTAAAGCCAGCAATTAGGCATCTGAATGTTGACACAGATTTAGAATACCTGCCTAGGTATTCCGAATCTTTCGAGACGGTACAATTTTCCATATTAAATTGACATTTTATCTAATTCATCAAATTGCCATTTTAAAAATATACTTAATGATATTTATTATCCTTAGAAAGATCCAATAGAGCGAGTTAATAACAATGGATTTATAGGTGTTTTATTCATTTCTAGTACTAAATTACGAGGAATTCCATACGTAAAAACTAGCTAAATATTAGTTTTTAGATTAGACATTGTTAATGTGTATACAATAGAATAGGATGTAAGGAATAATTTGAATTTTTCATCTGCAGAAGCCTGTTACGTCTACGAGTACCTATACAAATAAATAAAATTGAAGTGTCTGTTTGTAATGTTAAAATAACTGGTTTTTACTAAATGTATATCAAAGTATATACGGTACTTATAAAAATTAAAAAAAAACATTTTATTGAATACAACGCCTGACGAAATATATTTTAAACGATAATTTATTCAATCTTTATATTGCTGTTATAGTTCTGTTTTCTGGATGAAAGGTTCGTTTTCTAGAAAAAAATATGTCCTTTTCTGTATCACTGACAATGTGCATGTAAAATTTCAGAGTTCAGTCAAGTATGTAGTTAAGACGTGAAGAAGTAACAAATAGACAGACAGAGTTACTTTCACATTTATAAAATTAGTATGGATATACGAGTAGATTGCCATATTTATATGTATAAGAATGCAAAATCTTTCTAACCCTAAACAAAAATCCCGTAACACGGGAGCTAAAAACTTTTATTTATTTATCAGTCCACAATAGTGTAGTGGCAGGGCACACTGCGTTTTCGCACTCATTTGGGCAGCCCGTCTGGCAGCAGTAACCACTCCCTTACAGAAGACCACCGTGAAATAACTGCACGTGTGCTGTTGTGTTTCGGTGAGTGAGTAAGGGATGCCAGGGCCCATTTCCCTATCCACTCCTAATCCCTTATCCTTAATCCTACTGCAGTTGGCAGCGCACTTGCAGCAGCTTTGGCGTTGCTTGTGTTATAGTAGGCGACGGTAGCCACTTACCACTAAGTGGACCGTCAGCCTGTCTGCCGACCTTAACATAAAAAAAAGGAAGTAATGACAACTTAAACCTGGTCTAGTTAATTAAGAAATTAATAAGGAAAAGATGGATAAAATTAATTAGTAACATATTCTAATTAATTTTGTCCCGCAAATAACCCAAAAAAATTACGCATTTGTCATTGTGTTTTCCAAAAAGTCATTGAAAATAATAAATAAAGGCTATTATTTAATCTAACAGCAAAAAAAAAACTAACCTAACCTAACCATTAAATGATTGATCAGCTAAGAAACCTATTTGATCAGCAAATACTAGGTCAGCCAAAAAAAGTTGCTGACCAAATAGATATTTTGCTGTTCAAAATTGTTTATTCCTATAATTAAATTGAATATGTCATTTGTAAGCTTTCAAAGTCTATTTATTTTATGTAGTAGCAATCTACCTACCTACTATCTTATAGCAATCTTACTTCAACAACGTAACTGAACACAAAAGGGATGGTTCATTATTTAATCATTAATTACCTATGTAGTTTTGTAGGCTTTCGTTATGTAATGTAAATCATAACTCTGTGATATTATATGTACATTAATTATTTGTTAATCGTTATTAATTTTTTTCAACACTCTCGCCCATAAAGTGACCCTTATTCTGGCGCTCTCGCTAGAGAGTACTCTATGTTCCTTGTTCTGGCGTTTTTATGGTCATAAGATAGACTACTTCATATTACCACACTATATTTTTTTTTCTTTACATTATACACAATGAAGAGTTTGTAGATTTCTTTTAAATTATATATCTACTATTTACGAGTTTTTAAAATATCTTATTTAAAACATAAATAATAAATCTCATATATATTTTGTCGAATTGTTTATTGTTAGGTATCAGTAAATTTACATTATTCGAATTCAAAGTCACTATTCATTATTATTATTAAAATCATTATTCATTGTTAAATTTGGCTTTTTGTGGACTTCTCATTGTTTCTATAACTGATGTGCGTACAAATAGCTACAGACAGAACCTACTCCAAAAATGCGGCTTTTAATTCATACCTGTATTTTGTGATTATTTTCAAAGATATCGAGTTCGAATAATGAATAATCTAAATAAGGTTGCTGTAGCGCCGCAAACACTTATTGCTTCACCAGAACAAGTAGGTACCTACTTAGTATTGCTTCAATAATTGTTCGCGACATATCCACGCCTAGATGTCGCTATTGCAAGGAATGTTCGTGGTATGGAGGTTGGTCTGCGTTTCTGTGTATAGGCGGCAATGAAAGATATGAATTGGGGTCTTTATTGAAATTAAAAGGTGTCTTTGTCGAAGGTTTTGTGTCAAGTTCATTGTTCAGTTCAGGTCTTGTTCTGTCAAGGCTTTTAGTCCAAATACAATAATAAATGAAAAGAAACTGGGCAATTTTGGTTCCAGCTTTAGGTACTGTTGTGTTAGAAAACATGTTTAGTTTAATTTAAAATGACAAAAAAAAACACATTCTCAAAACAAATCGCTTAAAATGTACCTACCTATTTTATAAGTTTTTGTTGATATTTTATTCGATTTCAAAGGATAGGTAATGGTAAAAATACGTAACGGAATACCTACCTAATTTAAACAGAAGTTGGTATTTTTGTGAAAGAAATTAACATTTTAACGTTTCGTTAGATTTTAGGCAATGTATGCAAAATTGTCGGGCTAAGTCAGGGCTACATAGATTTAATACTTTTATTTTATTTTTTTGCAACGGTGTTGAAAGACGTTGTACGAAAGCCTGAACGTTGGTTCATTAGTTTCATTACCTACTCTAGGCTCCTTTCGCTTGGGCGGCAATTACGCCTCAAATGATTAATTGACCAACTTGTGTCAAATTATACCTATTTTACTTCTTATATTCCTGTAAATATGTAAATACATGTATGTATAATCATTGATTATTATTATATTATCTTTTGTAAATTATGTAGATAAATACCTACGCAATTACTGTATTTCCTTTATTAAGTATTGCTTAAAACTATATTTTACGTAGAATAATAAATGATTATAAGGTGTGTTAACAACACGTCATAATTAACTAGTTGTTAAAAAAGCACAATAAAACCAAATACTTGTCTATTTTTGCTGTTTTATTTAATGATTCATGATGCCCTTTTTTATTTATTTATTTATTTATTTATTTGATAAGGCTTACCAACTAAATACATACTTAGACATAACATACAACAACACAGAGAAAGAAACATTACAAATATGAATTTAAATTACAGGAAAGCACGGCATTATTATAACAAAATTATAGGCAACATATCACAGACTCAAAAAATATATATATAATTATTATGAAAAAATTAAATAAATTATGATAATTATTAAGATACAAACTTAAACTGTTTTAATAAATAACTTATGCAATGTCGCCCCGTGGATGAACGCTAAGGTTAGCGAAACACAACCGCCGATGGTGGAACCCGGAGGGGTTTTAGTGGGTATTTCCGTTGACTCTCACCGGGTGAGTCCCACACTATTCCCCGTCGAGACGTCCCCTCGACGAATAGTGCGTAAATGCATTTCCCCTCCTTAAAAAAAAAAAAAAAAAGGCGGTAGACATGTCCTGGATTCGAACCTGTCTCTACAGGTATTTGTTTCTTCAGTTTATTTACATGAATGATGCACATTGCACAATTGGTATAATTGGCACATAAATAATATCGCCAAAGTAATCATAGCATAATCATACAGATTATGACTGCTACACCCCAGAGGCTCTTAGCGTACTTTTAGCGAACTGCCTTATATGATGGCAATAAGGCCTCTTTTAAAATAAAAGTAAGTAGCTACGTAGTTAACCAAGACTTAACATTTATTTAATATTTTCGCGCCTCAATCCACAGACAATCAATCCATTATACACAGTCATAGACATTCTCCCCGCAGAACAAAATTGTAATTGTTGTCATTTGTTCTTACCATTGTCTTACTTGTTGTCGGCGAGTTTTCTTTGAAAATCATATCTCGATGTACTTTATCCACTCCAGCTACAATGATGTACTTGCTAAGATTCTTCATAATTTATTGCAATATTGAGTCGGGCAAAGAACATTTTTCTTGAGTTTTATAAATCCCTTATCATTTATTATGGATTCATAGGCATACTGAACACATCATGTGGATGCAGATTATTAGACTTATTGACCATGAGACTTTTAGAGTTTAGAGATACAAACATAGAACTCTTTATACTCACAAGGTCAGAATGCGCGACCGCTTTATATGTACATGCGACGATCACTTCTACCAAATTGCCAAGTAACAATATATGTGTTAATTTCGTATCGCGTCGCCTTTTCCCAACGTCTCGAAATGTAAAATACATATAACAAAACTTCGGCTTAAAATCACAGTTAAAATGTAGAATACTATGTTAATCATACCCAGTTAATAATAGTCTGTGAAAATCATGACACTTTACTATTAAATGAAAATGACAAGACAACTAATGACAGCACCACATCAACCACAAGTAAATTGTCAAAACGCGGAATGTTAATGTTATCTATCAAACTATCAAACAAATCATACTATAAGTAACGTAAATAAATATAATAAAATTATTGTTTTTAGTGTATTTTTTTTAGTAAAAAATCAAATGTAGATATTTGTATTTCATAACATAACATACATCTTGACAATGGACGATAATTCAACAAAACAGGTTAGTATAATAAAAATTTAAAAATATCCCATCTATATTTTATAGCATGGTTTTCATAGTTTATTTTTTATCTCATCTTAGATAGAAGAAGTAGAAGCACTCAGTTCAATTTACGGCGATGACTGGAGAACAGAAAGTGATATAACAAGATCTTATAGAATTAGGATAGAAGATAATAAGCACGAAGTCATTTTATACGTAACAATGCCAACTGGATATCCAAGCCAAGCGCCTCCTAAGTATGAGTTGTCCGCCCCATGGATGGACAGAAAATCAAAACAAGAACTCCATAATGCCTTAGACGAAGTTTATTTGTAAGTAGTATAAAATAATTAATAATCAGACATAATTGCCCACACTTTTTAAAGAATTTAAAAAAATATATGTAACAAAACTTTCAAGGGTCACAGACATGTTGAAGGACCACTCGATGGTAAGACAGTCATAAAAGCCACATCAGCCACACACAAGCAACTGTGCTGACGACCGTAGTAGGATTAAGGCTAAGGCATAGGGAAATGGGCTCTGGCATCCCTTAGTCACTTACCAAAACACAACGGTACACATGCTGTTATTTCAAGACGGTCTTCTGTAAGGGGGTGATTAACGTCGCCAGATGGTCTGTGTGCCAATGTTGACTAATTCAACATTATTTTATAGACATAGATTCTTAATCCATGTCATTACCTCATTATACCTAATAATTTCACCATTTTTAAATTTATTTAAATCTGGCTTGGGACTTGTTATAGACGCTACCTCATTATACCTAATAATTTC
Organism: Bembecia ichneumoniformis; assembly: GCA_910589475.2. Taxonomy (NCBI): domain Eukaryota; kingdom Metazoa; phylum Arthropoda; class Insecta; order Lepidoptera; family Sesiidae; genus Bembecia; species Bembecia ichneumoniformis. Next base: position 3,804,054 of record OU342545.1, read on the forward strand.
ACCATTTTTAAATTTATTTAAATCTGGCTTGGGACTTGTTATAGACGCATTTGAATTAACATTTTTGGGAATTGCAAGTTTTTTAAAAGGTTATGTATTTCAGGGTAAATATTGGCGAAACAGTAATATTTCAATGGGTAGAAAAAATCAGGGAAATACTACAAAAGATAAAACCAAAGGAAGATAAGAAAAAACAAGTGAAAAATGTACCAGTTGAAGAGGTGATTGATATTGCCAAGGTATTCAGCTTGCTTCCATTGGTTAATTGTAAATTGGTAGTTTGTGGTTTAGAAACTCATTCAATTACTGCAATTAAGATTTCTAAACTTTGTGTGTTCTACCAGCTCTACAATAGTGAGTGCATTTGATAGCTCACTTTGTACTGGTCTAGGACTCGGCTGATCCAAGTGGATACTATTATAGGCAAATGAATCACCATATAATGTATCCTGATCTTTTTGGTCTAAAAGCATTTGACAAAATAAAACCCAAACAAAGACAAAAATCTCATGCTAAACCATCTTTCATTGCTGCCAATAAAAAATAAACACTAACACAGTTCTCCACTATGTATGTCCATTTTCTGCAATAGCGACATCTAGTCATGACTCATGATTAGCTTAATGGCCAGAATGATATCTCGTGAACAGAGTGCTCTGATGAGCGATGCCCACCTTGAGTTTTTACAACCACTGCGCTGCATAAATGCCGTAGTTTATCCTTATTATCAACTATTGTTCACATGATCTTGGTCCGACTGGTGTGTTGGCTTCTTTGAGAGAGTTGTTAATAAATTATATCGGGTTCAGCAGTGTGCTAGCAACCCTCTTGGTTTTGCTTGTGCGGACAGTCGCTACTTACCATCAAGTGATTTTTCAATCTGCCTGTTTCCGTATAATATTAAAACACCAATCAAATTCAAAGTCCTATGCACATTGATACAAGTTAAAATTAAAGATTACACATTAAATAAAAACGAAATATTAAAATTTTGGAATTTATAATAATGCAATATAGCAATAATATTTGCCAAAGAAACACAATTGAGTAAAGTATCCATGAAATTGAAAGCTTATTAGAAATATTTTAACCATTTAATTAACAAGTTCTTCCAAACAAGTTTTTTTATTATTATTCAGGTTTTTAGGTGAGCTTCTAATGCATACTGCATTATAATATCTTGATATTCATAACACATATCTATACTGATATAATAAAACTGTTAATAAACTTTGTTTTTTTGGTTGGTTGAAAGCATTAAATTGAAATTGAAAGCATTAGCAGTTGTATTAAAAAAGATCTAGTTTTTAGGCCATTTATCATTATACACGGACGAAGTTACGGGCAAAAGTTAGTTACCTGTTATTATTAGTTATTGTTATCTCTTATTAGCCAACAAATACAATAAAGGCACATTTATATGAATCACATCTACCACCAAGAGAAACCAGCACATCTGCTCATGGTCTAGAAGACCGATCACATGATAAGAAAAGAAAAAAAACATCTACCACTTGTCTAAATGATGAAATGAAGAAATATTAGCCCAATGAAGAATTTGACACAATTTTATGCTTATCTGCCAAGCAATTTATGCTTTTTTACATATTTAATTTTATACATTTTAAGGTTATACTTGTCTGCTGGATCATTTGAGTACTTGGAACAGGGTTGTTGCAGATGCAGAATACATGAATGCATATGTAGATGTTTAAATCGATGCAGACAGGAATAATAGATTTAATTTTTAAATGCTTCTAAATGAAATTGATTTTGAGAAGCAGATATAAATGATTAAAATTGATCATTTTAGCAAATATTTCTTAGGTGATCAAACTTTTAGTAGAAAATTTAAACAATTAAAATAAAAATGAAAAAAATGACACAGTTTCATAGTTCATCCTGGGGAAGTCTGCGAGATTTAGGACTAGCTTCATATCTGCAAAATATTCTCTGAATATTTGCAGATGCGAAGATCCACTGTTTTGGAAGTGATATTGGCGACTCTATTGTTATCATTCATACGTTATTTACAGCTAGAAATCAAATGTCCAGAGATAATTCATGGCGAAGTTATAATGGACAGAAAGAGTTCGTTTCAAGGTCACGCTGCGATAGTTCAAAGCGTACAAGACGTTAAGTAAGTATACTATATATATATATATATATATATATATATATATATATATATATATATATATATATATATATATAAATAATAAGCCGTGTCTATACATTAAAAACAATTGTACTCATAATTTATTACAGAATTTTTGTCTGTTTGTGCATTTGTGCACGCTAATCTCAGAAACGGTCTTAACCGGTTTCGCTTCAGAGCAAAATGTACAAAAAGCAAAAATATACACTAGATGTTAAGTCTGTTGTAAATCATTTGCATCAAAAATTGCGATATCTAAATTTCCTTATTTTCAAGCTTTTCCAAAATTTTCTTATATATTTTTTTAAAACAACATCGCGTCTTCTTCTATTTCCTCAGCCTGGCTCAAAAAAACTTTTTTTTTTATCTTTCCATTAGCAAATTTTGATTCTTTAATCAACTTAAAAATATTAAACCAATCCTTTCCGTTTTTTAACATTCAAACGTCTGTGTCATCCTTCGACGGCATTAGTTGTGCGGTGTCTTTGGTGAGCACAACTTAACACCTCAGGGCTAAGATGGGGATACCAGGTTCTCTCGAAGTATTTTGTAAAAGCTTTCATGCTGGTGGTGTTTGGGGCGGATTCAATTATTTGAAACTACGCCCATGGAATCATATTTGGCGACAATAGAGACAGAATTGCCGTTTTCCATACAGCGATACATCCTTTGTTAGTCGAATTTGTTTTTAGAGCTTTTTCTTTCTTAAATATAGCAACATGGAAATATACTTAGTGTAAGAATACACTTATCAATTATAATAATGAATAAAGCGATGTGTGAATAAAGCCTTTTTGTACATTTTGCGAGTTGTGTTCATTATGCCTATTGTACATTCTGCGTTTTGCACATTTTGCGTTTTGTACATTTTGAGTGTGGTGCTCATTTTGCTCTGAAGCGACCGATTTGAATGCGGTTTCTACTGATGTATTGTTTCATTCCAATCCAAAGCTCCATCCATCCAAAGCTAGTAGTGAATATAATGCGCTATATTTTTTTGCAATACTTTTGTTGAATAAGTGGGCAGCCCGTATGCTGAACCGGAAGACCGGTGAGTGAAAACAGCACGTGTGCTGTTGTGTTTTGGTGCATGAGCGAGTAATTGAGTCATATATTTCCAATATCCGCTAACTCCATTTTTTTTAAAAAGCCGCTTATCGATGTTTTTTAAAGACAAAGAAGTTTGGAATCGAACATTTGTCGAAGTTCGACATAAATTTATAGTTATTTTCAAAACCCGCTATTCTCCAATATACAATTTGTTCCAACCGTTCCAAAGCTTCATATGGAGTTAACGGATATTGGAACCATATGACTCAATTTCCCTGTGCTCATCTCTTCGTGTCCTTATTGTTGCCTTGTTGTTATAGATGATAGTATCTACTCAACATCAAATTGGCTACAAATTAGCCCTCAGCTTGCATTAACATTACTTAAAATAAAAACATTTGTTGAAATAAAAAAGCTTTCTAGACAACTAAATTATTTAAAAAGATAGGATAAAAGGGAAAACCAAAACGTAATAAGTAATTGTTACAAATTACCTGAACGCCAAAATACAAAAAACGTTTTTTTCCTTACAAAAAACGTAAGGAATTAAGGATTCCAAGAGTATATCGATAAAAGACGCTATAATTTTTTTAAAATACTTATTTCAACAAAAAATCTTTACATCATTTCATTTTACACCAATGATTCATTAATATCTATATCATTACTCGTAAATTAACAAAGTAATAGAGCTACTAAATTAAACTAGCTGTTGCACGCGACTTCGTCGGCGTCTCTTTATAAAATATTATTCATGGAAAACCAATTTGTGCATGTTATTATTTATATTTGTATTATTATTGTCTTATTTGCAGTGCAGTTATAATGAAATTGAAAGAAAACAAGAAAATCTTAAACGCCACACACAACATGTACGCGTACAGAATCGAACGGAAGACCGACAAGGGCATCACCATTCTGCAGGACTGCGATGACGATGGAGAGACTCACGCCGGAGGCAGGATGTTGCATTTGTTGCAGATCTTAGACCAGAGGAACAGTTTAGTTGTCGTCTCCCGATGGTAAGTTGTCACTTTTCCTCCACAACCTCATTGTGTTCTATTGGCTATTCATCTAAATTACAATATAGTTTTGATCCCTTTATTGTTTTAAAACGTCAAAGATATATCCAATCTTTATGATTTTTCCTAGAGTCCATTTCCCTATCCAGTCCCTTATCCTTCCTAATGTAGTCGGCAGAGCACATGCAGCAGCTGTGGAGTTGCTTTTTGTTATAGGCGACGGTAGCCACTTACCATCGAGTAGACCGTCACGTCAGCCTGTCTGTCGATCTTAATATAAAAAAAAGGAAAAAAAAGTATATTTTACTAGCTTTTACCCGCGGCTTCGTCCGCGCCCGCTTTTCTTCAGTGTTAAAACATTTATTAAATATATATTATTATTGTCTGGCGTTGAAAGAACAACGGCGAAATAATTGTTGAAAGAATTTTCAAGCGTTAATAATTAAATCCCAATCAACTCTTTACTTGGCAACTATAATTTTTTTTTAGAAAAATTCAAAATTATGGGAATTCAACTCTATAAAATATCAACATTGTATGCCTGGAGATGTTCTCCATCAAATATTGCATAGATTTCTAGTCATAAAGATTGCTTAGCCTGGGATTTTGATATTTGTTGCAGGTATGGAGGCATACAGTTGGGTCCGGACAGATTTCGTCACATAAACAACGCAACCAGACAAGTGTTACAGCAAGCCGGTCTCTTGAACAACACAAAATGACAAAACACATGATTTAATAAGAAATCTCTCCTAGTAATTTATTTTGTATGTGTAAATATAACCTATAGTCGATGAGGTTTAACAGATCTCATTGGACGTCGGACACATTTGCCATGCAATCATTTTATCAAAATCTATTTGTTACAAAAAAATGTATGTTTTTGACACAAACTATAAGTTACATACGTATTTTTACGTAAGATAAAGAAATCAACGTATTCAAATAAATTGTAAGAAAGTATTGTTGATGAAATAAATACTGTAAACGTCTATATGTACATAAATGGCCTACATTGATATTACGGCGACCGTAAATAACATTATAATTTAATATATGTAATAAAACGTAAAGCTTTATTGCTATATTTTATTTTTATTTTTAACATCTTGAATAATTTTCATCAACCTGTGTCTCCACTCCTGGATGGCCCTCTGTCCTTCGCTTCCTCCATTCAAGAACTTTTCAACGCCATCGTTTTTCCGCTCTGCTAGAGATGTGACTGGTCCATTGCCACTTTATCTTGCTAAGTGGTCAAATTTCAGTTTTTTTTTTAAGTCAGTTTTTTTTATTATTTTTCTCCGGGTAGTAATTAACTTGTCCGCTTGTATAGTATATTCGTAGGTATGTAACGCATGGCTCGGGCTTGAGGAGTAATAGTGTTCTGTGTTGAGGCACGCTCGGCCGAGCCAATTACGCTGGTAGTAGAGGAATGGAAAAATATTCCCCAACATCGGATTAGAAACTGCATGACTGCAGTATTAACAGCAAGCGGAGACAATTCGATATACTAAAATTTGAGAAAATCTAAGAAAATTATTTATTTTATTGCTTTTATTTAAGCGATATTCATATATTAATTATCTTTAAACCACAATCTATTTCACCAAGCTAGTGTTCTTAGTTTCTGAGATATTCAGGTTTTTATAAATGACCTGTAATTATTGGTCTCGAATGTATTACAAAAACAAAAAGTAAGTATACATGAGAAAATTTCTCAATTTTGATAAAAATTAATTTACTTTATTTTGGAACCTTTCAAAGTTAACTATGAAGAAATGTGGAACGCAATGAATAGTATTTATCTGGACGTAAACGTGGGTACATATATACTTTTCATTATAAGCAATCAATCCAAAAAAAGATTCATATAAAAAATGCAAAAAAAAGAATTAATTTATGTTAGACATTTACGTGTTTTTCGCAAGATATGATACCATATCAAAAATTTCTTGCACCCATCGATTTTTCATATCTTCTGGAGATTTATATCAAAAACCCCCTAACGGACTCAAATTTTGATTTTAGTAAACTTTCTTGGACTATGTACTCTGCACAGTATCAAACATAAGCAACATCAACATTCATGCATTATTTATTAATCTGTGAGTAATTCTGGTAACAATTTCCTCATTATAAGTCTGGTAATATTTCCGAATCGTCTATCGTTCGTTTTCTCAGTCCTTTTGTAATTAAGAATTTCCTAAACACTACTTCTTCAGGTTCTTCGTAAAATTTCTCCGCAGTTTGTCTTATATTTTTCGTAAAAGATGCAAAGCTGTTAAACAAGAAGTTGTTAGTAACAATTAAAAATTAGATAATTATTAAAACTTAAAAATACACAAAGTTTAAGATTTTTTTTATAAAACAAATATTAACTAACATTTTTTTACTTAACATTTTTTTGATCTATTACTGTCATAACATAATACACATTCATCATCAACAGCCTATATATGTTCCCACTACAGGGGCACAGGCCTACCTACTCTTTCAACAAGGGTCAAGGACGTACGAGCCATATGGTCCACCACGTTGGCCCAGTGCGGGTGATGGATTTCACATGCGCCTTAGAATTTCTTCTTTGGCGTATGCAGATTTACTCGCGATATTTTCCTTCACTGTTTGGGAGCAGTCAGTAAACGCACTTAAGTTCGAACACCGGTATTCGAACTCGGACCTCTCGACGTGAGGTCGCCACCGACGCTACGCTTTTTCCACTACGCCATCGACGCTTATCATTAATTTACTGATAATAATGCAAATTATTATCAGTAAATTAATGCAGTATTTCGAAGGGCACCAAAGCTTCGTCAAAATACAATCAATTTTGTTTTCAAATTTATCAATAAAATAATTACCTATTTGTAGGTATTTATAATTTTTCAATATTGTTATATTTGTGGCAGTGCACACTGCATTAATACATAAATCTACAAGTTAATTGAGGTATTCTCAAAAATTATAAGAAGTATCAAAATTATTCTTGGAGAAGACCAAGAAGTATAGGCCATATTCACGCTCTGAGATAGACTACAAAAATTCAATTGTTCATGCTACTTTTCAATTATTCATGTGGTCTAAATTTAGTGTAATTATAAGGTAAATTCGAAATAACGGATCATTTTATCTGTAGCTAAAGAGAGTATATGTGTTCCTTGATCTGTAATGACTCCGCAATCGATTGCAGCCGGAAAAAATAGCGTAGATAGACAACTAAATCTATCTACATACAAAATAATTTATGTGAAATCTTACTGGAAAATAACGCCACACGCAAAACCTAAACCTACAATAGCAAAAGATATACGATGTCGAAATTTTGCTGCTGGGGTCCCATTCATCTTTCTTGGCTTCCATTTTGATGAGTTTACACCAATGGCCATTATTTAGAAATTAGATAGTAGATACCTGATTTTTTTTTCTCTTTATACGTGAACCTCTAGAAAAATAATGTATTATTAATGAATTGTCAATTTTGACGTAAGTACCATATAAATAAAATACATAGATACAAACTCCTTGGATATTATATGTTAGAAATCAGATACAAATCTCTTTGGGATTTCAGTATATAACGTTTTATTACTCCACGGAGAGATAATATGTTCATGGGTCCACTAATTTAAAGATTCAAATATAAATACTTTTTTATACCTATATGTATAACCGGTTTGAATAAATGATACTTTTGTGCAGTACGCTCTCAGCCCTCGATTCTTTGAGTTGTTCTACCGGATCTTTAGAATATTTGGACTTTTTTAATGTTAAGGTCGACAGAGAGGCTGATGGTCCACCTGAAGGTAGGTGGCTACCGTCGCCTGTACCTGTAACACAAGTAACGCCACAGTGCGCTGCCAAAGATATGAATTTTTTAGACTCCTTTCAACATATATTTTCTCCAAAATCATTTATTCTTTGATTCTTTAATACCGTCATCATGCCTATTCCACGCTTGGTAATGTTCGGACAGTAACCACCAATAGAATTTCGTCGTGACCTTGATCGGACCAATTGGCGTTCAGTACCCCGCTCCCGCGCACCTCAGTTAGTTGCCAGAACAATTTGCATTGTGAATAAATAGGTATTAGCCGCCTACTTGAATATTACGTCGATGGACCAGGCTAATACCGTGTAACACAGTTTTTAAGTCTATGTTCATAAGGGTCACAGCACATATATCAACTCGGAAAGGGATCTTCACCGTATCAACTCGAACCTTTCAGTATTCTTTGTATGAAACTTCCTTATGCAACGCACACTAATTGAAATCTTAACGTAATCGTCTCGCCTCGGGACAAGCTCCGAACCGCGATGCGATGCGTGGTCTTTCGCAATTCGCGCGCTTACGTCTCTCCGTACCGAACTCACGTCTCGTCGTTCATCCTTGTCCCTGTCTCCCGTCCCGCGACCGTATTGTAAACCCGGCTATAATTGTGCGTTACAATTCACGTTCGGATTCAACTGAGCTGGTGCCAGCCAGGTCAACCAGCAGTCGGCGAGCAGTAAGCGCGGTGTCCAGTCCCCTAGGCGTAACCAAGTTGACGTACAGGAGCTGATCTGCTTTGGTTACGTGCTTACGTTAGGTTGACGCCTCCTGGTTGACGACGAGGCGAAAGACTATAATACGGTGACGATCAAAGATAATTGTATTAGTGTATAGATGGAACAATAAAAATTGAAGATTCCTTCGATACTCGATACCCGTCTTTCTAATGGCTGCATGTCGTATGTTAAAAAGAGATAACAAAACGCTGCGCGCCATAAAAGAGGCAACGTCATATTTGTTTATATCATGCTGGTTAACAAGCGCGTTTAGCTTTATGTGATTTAAAATACTTAAAAATCTGAAATTGTGATTTCATAAAGCTGTTGCTTGCCAAGAATGGCTTGTACTGTTCCCGTTTGTCCAAGTAGAGTGGGTGTTTTGAAGGAGAATAATGGAAACATATCTGTAACGAAATGCAATCTGTATTCATACATATATTACAATACTCTGTGGTGTATCATGTATGTACTGTAGTCTATGGTTTTTACGAGAAGAAAAAGTATGTTTGTCGAAAGCTGCTCGTTTAATTATTTAAAACCTATACCTATAATAAATAATAACAAATAAAATCAGTGAAAGAGCGAAAGTTCTAATACGTGGCGACCGTGACAATGGAGGGGAAAACAAAAGAACGAGCGGCGACCCGGTGTATTTACACAAAGACAGCAAACAGGTTAGAAACCATACTCAACATCAACAATATGTCCGACCTCGTGGCTTCTACGCCGGAAATTCACGCATATATTACTCGGCTAGAAGAAATTTATGAAAAGCTAGAAACTTGCGACAAATCCGTACAGAAGCAATTACTAGCTAACGGTTCAGAGGACTATGAAAAAGAAATTGAGGACTGCGACTCCTATAGAATAAAGTTTCTTATATTAAACAAAAAAGCGACGGCCATTTTGGAAGAAATAGAAAACGTAGGAAAACCGCCGAAAGAAATTAAGGTGTCGAATAAAAAAGTTATAGAGAGAAACTTTAACTTACCAAAATTAGAATTTCGAAAATTCGATGGAAACATAAGAAATTGGTTGTATTTCTGGGGCCAGTTCCGGAAAATTGACGAGGACCCCGACATTGACAATGGTGACAAATTTCAGTACTTGTTACAATGCATGCAAGCAGGAACGGAGGTACGAACATTCATTGAAAATTTCCCACCTTCAGAAACTTCTTACAAAGATTGCTTAGAGCAACTAAAAGAGAGATATGCCAAAGAAGAACTTCTGATTCAAGTGTATGTGAGAGAACTGTTAACATTAATTCTTCATAAAAACACATTAGAATTATCTACACTCTATGATAAATTGAATGCTCAACTGAAGGCTTTGGAGACCCTGGGTGTTACAAAAGACAAATTCTCTGCATTCATCTTACCAATGATTGAATCAACTCTACCAGAAGATATTATTAAAACCTGGCAACGAACAAAGCCTATTGATGTGTCAGAAACAGGAAAAGAGCTAGAAGCGTTACTGTTGTTTCTGCGGAGAGAAGTAGAAGGTAACCATCGCATTAGCATGGCCAAAGGGTTTTCAACACCTCCCACTCCACAAATACAAGCAGAATCACCATCAACAACTTGTTTTGTATCTGGTACGACACACAATAAAAATAAATGGGAAATCTTTAGAATCCTGTGTTCGGCTTTTAGGGTATTTCAGGGCTAATTTAGTTAGTAATGTATGTTAGTTTTATAAATATATAGTTTTTATGGCGAGCAAATTCATGCACAATTAATTTTATAAAGATTTTAAAACATAACCTAAATTTGTTTATATTGTAAATTATTATGTACATACCAGGTTTGTTTGAACTATCAGCATCAGCATCACTTAAAAACATCACTACAACACACGTTTTCAGTACAACACAATAAATTTTCACTGTTTAAAACTTTTTTCGTTTTTTTATTTTGTCGAATTAGGTACGTGTTTGTTTACATTTTAACTTTTAACCACAGAGCCAATGAACCACAGAGCCATAAACATTACGGAACTTAACCTATTAAGCTACGCCCCGCCTTAACCTCCTAACCTAACCCTTCCAAGTCGGATTTGCTCTCATAGAGGAATCGGCCAGGAGTTTTAGGTTATTAAAAAAAAAAAAAACCACGGAGGTTAAGGCGGGAGCTACGCCCCGCCTTAACCACCTAACCTAACCCTTCCACGTCGGATTTGCTCCCATAGAGGAATCGGCCAGGAGTTTTAGGTTATTAAAAAAAAAAAAAACCACGGAGGTTAAGGCGGGAGCTACGCCCCGCCTTAACCTCCTAACCTAACCCTTCCAAGTCGGATTTGCTCTCATAGAGGAATCGGCCAGGAGTTTTAGGTTATTAAAAAAAAAAAAAACCACGGAGGTTAAGGCGGGAGCTACGCCCCGCCTTAACCTCCTAACCTAACCCTTCCAAGTCGGATTTGCTCTCATAGAGGAATCGGCCAGGAGTTTTAGGTTATTAAAAAAAAAAAAACCACGGAGGTTAAGGCGGGAGCTACGCCCCGCCTTAACCTCCTAACCTAACCCTTCCAAGTCGGATTTGCTCTCATAGAGGAATCGGCCAGGAGTTTTAGGTTATTAAAAAAAAAAAAACCACGGAGGTTAAGGCGGGAGCTACGCCCCGCCTTAACCTCCTAACCTAACCCTTCCAAGTCGGATTTGCTCTCATAGAGGAATCGGCCAGGAGTTTTAGGTTATTAAAAAAAAAAAAAACCACGGAGGTTAAGGCGGGAGCTACGCCCCGCCTTAACCTCCTAACCTAACCCTTCCAAGTCGGATTTGCTCTCATAGAAGTATCGAGCAGGAGAATTGTGAAAATCTTTTCATAATATGCCACTGACACTCAATACGTTGAGTATGGGTTCCATCTACTCCAACAAATGGATTTATCCACTATAATTATTAAACACTATATATTAAAAGTAGTCTATGTCAAAGAAACTAACCGAATGATAACACAGAGTACTAATACTAAGTGAATAAGCACTATTTATTTATTACTCTATGTCTGATATAAATACAATATAAACAATGTCAGATAGTTTTAAAATTTTTATAAAATTAATTGTGAATGAATTTCCTCACTATAAAAACTATATTTTTAAAAAACTAACATCAATTGCTAAGTAATCTTGCTTCCAAACACTTTATACGCCTTCTATACTACTGGTATGTACATAATAATTTACAATATAAACAAATTTAGGTTATGTTTTAAAATCTTTATAAAATTAATTGTGCATGAATTTGCTCGCCATAAAAACTATATATTTATAAAACTAACATACATTACTAACTAAATTAGCCCTGAAATATCCTAAAAGCCGAACACAGGATTCTAAAGCCAACCCAAATAAATTGTGCATCTGGTGTGATAAGACCAATCACACAAGTATGGAATGCTATAAGATAGCAAAGATGTCAATTGAACAAAGAAGGGAACATTTAAAAAAGGCAAAAGCTTGTCTCATCTGTCTAAAACAAGGTCATCATGCCAAGATGTGCAAGGCATTTGTTCAATGTTATGTGTGCAAGAAACGACATTCTGCAGTACTATGTCCAGGCCATACAAACAGCACCACAACATCTGAAAAGCAAGCTACTACTAAGGAGCAAGTCCATACATCAAGCCTTTCAGCACAAGCAAGTGGTGTCACTCTTTTACAGACTGTTATGGTGAATGTGTTACACGGTGACAAGAAAGTGATAGTTCGAGCACTCTTCGACTCCGGCTCACAACGCTCCTACGTTAAGAAGCAAGTCACAGACGCCTTGTGCATACCGGTAGTTGGTAAGGAGGTGCTAGCACACCAGTTATTCGGTGGATTTGATGTAAGTTCAAAAGAACATAACATACATAATTTTACAGTAGAGAACTTAGACAGTAGTTTTAAGTTTAATATGTCTGCAATAGATATTACATGCATTTGCAAAAACATTCCTAAAATTAGTAATAATGATAATTATACAAATTTATTGTTGCAACAGCACAACATATCTTTAACAGACAAAGGGGAGACTGCTACTGATATAGGTCTTTTAATAGGAGCAGATTTTTCTGGTCTGCTTATGACTAGTACGGTGATTCATCTACCCAATGGTTTAGTTGCCATAAAATCCAAATTGGGGTGGACTTTGCAAGGTAGGACACCGTACATTAATAATAATTTAACAATCACAGGCTTATTTTGTGCAACTGAATTGACAGATCTGTGGTCTTTGGATGTGCTTGGAATTAGAGACCCTACAGAAGTAAAGTCCAAGACACAATCAGATGCTGAGGCAATGCAGTATTTTAAAGAAAGGGTAAAGATCACTCCTAACGGCAGATACGAGGTCCAGCTGCCGTGGAAGGTAGGTCACGACGATTTATTAAATAATTTTATGTTGTCAAGCCGTCGATTAGAAAGTATGACTAAACGGCTATTGTCAACCGACAAGTTTAATGATTATAATGCTGTGATAAATGAATGGCATGATGCTGGCATAATTGAGGTTGTGCAAGAACCCAGTAGTAAACATAATGATGTACATTACCTACCTCACAGACCTGTAATTAAAGAAGCTAGTCTGACTACAAAAATAAGGCCTGTGTTCGATGCGTCAGCGAAAGATTCCAGCGGTAAATCACTCAACTCCTGTTTAGAAAAGGGGCCAAATATCATAGAGAATATTCCTAAACTACTGGTCAGATTTAGGAAGGGGGTGATAGGAGTAACAGCTGATATAGCAAAGGCCTTTCTGGCTATATCTGTCGCACCAAATGACCGAGATTATTTACGATTTTTGTGGTGGACTGATAATTCATGTACTGAACTCCAGACATATAGACACTGCCGAGTAGTGTTTGGACTGACATCTAGTCCATTTTTGCTTTCGGCAACTATACTACATCATTTAAATAATGTGACAGGGAAGTTCAGTGACACAGCCAAGTTATTATCAAAATCATTCTATGTTGACAACTGTATTACGAGTCTAGACTCAGAAAGCCAGGTCAGGAACTTCATAACTGAAGCTAAACAGGTAATGAGTGCAGCACAGTTCGACCTAAGACAATGGGTAACCTCACCACTACAGATAAATGAAGCCAGTGGGACTGTTGCTTGCACATTGGGCTTGTTGTGGGATACCACATCAGATGAACTCTACTGTAATTTAAATACTATACCGCCTATAGAACACGTTGATAAAGTTACTAAAAGAGACCTGCTTTCGTTAACACAAAGGATTTTCGACCCTATTGGTTTTGTGTCACCTGTCACACTTGTACCGAGACTGATTCTACAAAACACTTGGCGTCGGGAGATCACATGGGATGAGGCATTACCAAGTGACTTAATTGTCGATTTTAAAAGGTGGTACAAATACCTACCCTGTCTTAGAGACTGCAAAATCCCACGTCGTCTAACAGATGATATGATGAACGAATGTGATGTCAGTTTGCATATGCTATGCGATGCGAGCAAGCACGCATATGCGGCTTCTATATTTCTAAGAGCGGAAAAGGGAGCTAAAGTGACAGTCCAATTAATTTCTGCAAAAACGAGAGTGGCGCCACCTAAAAACATGACCATACCTAGGCTCGAACTAATGGCGGCACTCATTGGGGTAAGATTGATCACTGAAGTCAGATCAAGTCTCGACTTACCAAAATGCAAAGAATATTACTGGACTGATTCAGGTGTGGCATTGTATTGGATAAAACGTGAACTACCATGGAACACATTTGTGGGTAATAGAGTCCGAGAAATTAGACAAAGTACTAATTTGAACAGCTGGTATCATATTCCAGGCTCGCTGAATTGGGCGGATGTGGCTTCGAGAGGCTGCAACGCTATGGAATTACTCTCCATTCGCTGGTGGGAGGGTCCGTCCTGGCTGTTGTCACCCCCACAAGAATGGCCTAGATCGTCGCTGATAGTCAATGAAAAGATAGCCAACCTGGAACTTAGGAAAACAGTTTGCAACATGAACATATCATTACCCTCTAATGAAGGTATCACCAATCGATTTTCTTATTTTTCAAAATACACTAAAATAATCAGAACAGTAGCATGGACTTTACGGTTTGCAAACAATGCACGCCATCTATCCACTCAAAACAGAAAAGAATTAACTTATAATGAATACGAGGAAGCAGAAAAAAGAATCATACGTTTAATACAGATAGAAAATATGGATTTTATTCAGAAACGAGGTGGTAACTTAACTCTGTTTTATGATAAGGATCAGATTTTAAAAATTAAAACAAAGTTACTGCTTGGTGAATTTCCAGACACAACTAAAACTCCATATCTATTACCGGCGACACACTTCATAATACAAAGACTAGTGGAACAGCGACATACACAATTACAGCACGCAGGAGCCAATATGCTGATAACAGATCTTCGAAGCAGATTTTGGATTATTGGTATAAGGCGATTAGTCAAATCTATAATTTCACGCTGTACAGTGTGTAAACGATATAAAGCCAAGTCAATACGAACACCGACCGCACCGCTTCCGAATGAGAGGATACAATGCTCGGCGCCATTTCAAGTGACTGGTGTAGATTTAGCTGGACCACTAATGTTACGTAATGGAGGAAAATGTTGGGTGGTTTTATACACTTGTGCTGTTTATAGAGCAGTGCACCTTGAGTTGACTCAGTCTTTGTCAACAGAAGCCTTTTTATTGACACTGAGGCGTTTCATAGCACGCCGAGGTCGTCCGAGGCTGATGATATCGGACCAGGGTACAAACTTCGTAGGTACAAATAACCTGTTTACAGATCTCGACTGGAATAATATTGAACAGCAATCGACGATCCATCGTATCGAATGGAAACACAACTGCCCGACTGCAGCCTGGTGGGGGGGTTTTTTCGAACGACTTATTCGAATAATGAAAGACCTTCTTAGGCGAGTTTTGGGTAAGTCATGTGTATCATATGACGAACTACAAACAGTATTATGTGATTGCGAAGCGACTATGAATGGCAGACCCTTGACATATGTTGAAGATGACAAAGCAGAGTCACTAGAACCACTAACACCAACATGTTTTTTGCAATGTTTGACACAAACAGATGTATCAGACTTAGACCTGATAGATGCCAAAAGCTTAAATACGCGCTTAAAATACATACAAAAACTCAGAAGTGATTTTAGACAGCGTTTTAAAAGGGAATATCTTACAACATTAGTACAAAGAGGGAAAGAGCATAGAGATACATTAGGAGTAGGTGATATAGTCCTCATAGAGACAGAAGAAAGAAGGGTAAAGTGGCCACTAGGACTTATCCTAGAAATATATAAAGGTAAGGATGGTATCGAGAGGACAGCCTTGATTAAGTCTTCAACTGGCTTAAGGACTAGACCCTTTCAGCGACTTTATCCTCTAGAGGTATCACGAGCTGAGGCTAATCAGCTGCAGCCCGCTACTGAGAGTAATTTAGAGGCGCCGCGGGCGGAGGGGAGACAGCCGCCGACGGTTACAGAGGATAGATCTGAGAAAAGTGAGTGTAGCCAATCTCCTGATTATAATACACCCACCCAAGAACAACAGATGCGAGTAACCCGCTGTGGTAGACAAATAAAAATGCCTAGCAAGTACAAAATATAAACCATTTAATATTTCTATTAAAATTAATATTCTTTTAAAAAAAAAAGGGGGAGATTTCTTCTTTGTCTGATTTGCACCAATAAAGTTATATATGCAAATTCGATTTAATTACACATTATTAATACTGTATTTTATTTGTTTTTGTACATGATATGTTCTGCATAAGTTGGATATAATTATCAAGCTGTATTTTTCATTGTATTAATACATTATAGTGTTACATTTTGTATAATTAAGTGTTAAATTTTCTCAGTTTCTATAGTGTAATATGTGTAAGGGAAAACTCAAATTCGCTTGTACAAAATAAATATAGAGAATTATTTAATAGTGTTGAACATTCTGTAACAATAATTAATCTATCATTGATTTGTTCAAAGTTTAGAAAATGTCAGTACATAGTTTTAAATACTACCAATAGATGAAGGTTAAAATTGATATTGGATGTATTAGTATGAGTGAACTGTCAAATTAGTTATTGTATGTCATTTTCCTTTCTCCATGTGGAGGATGTAACGAAATGCAATCTGTATTCATACATATATTACAATACTCTGTGGTGTATCATGTATGTACTGTAGTCTATGGTTTTTACGAGAAGAAAAAGTATGTTTGTCGAAAGCTGCTCGTTTAATTATTTAAAACCTATACCTATAATAAATAATAACAAATAAAATCAGTGAAAGAGCGAAAGTTCTAATAATATCATTTCACCGGTAAGTCGCACAGCTCGCACTCATTAATTTTGGTGTTTTGTAAACAAATTTTTATAATTATTTACTAAAAATGAATCATTGTACATGCATACACAGCTCTAAGGTTCATTTATTTAAAGAAAAGCTGGTGTTTATAACTAAAATTTACAAAAACCAAAGTTAATCGGAATATTTGACATTTGTCTTGCTTTATAGTGCTGTAGTCTGATCTTGATAAGTTTATCGATATCGATAACTAATTTATTTTTAGTAGAGTGTTGACAATTTCTAGCATTCACTGCAGGTTGAAAGTAATTTTTATCAATTTATAACAGATTTCCCACCGACATGGATTTAAAAAAAAACGTGGACAAAAAATGTAAGAAAAGCCGACGATTGGAGAGCTTCGTGTTGATGTATTTGAACATAAATACTGGCAATATATATTTATATAGGTTTGAGTTTAAAATAAGAATGTTTTAAAAATATATGTAAGATGTCATTGTGAGAAAAATTAGTTAGAATGTGTTGAAGTTTAGAAACGATATGTAAAGGATAGAATTTTATAGTGTTATTTATTTTAAGGTATATAAGAAATGGATTAATATATGTGCATGTATATAATAAAATAAATGAGTTTAATTTAAAGAAAGAAGACTGGATCCCACAACAAAAAGAAATAGAGTGTAGGCACGCAAAAGTGTTTAACAAACCAAAAATTTTAACAGATCATGGACCCAGGAACGCTACCACTGAGTAAATTATAGAGAAGAAAATTAAAATTATAGAGAAAATGTTATGGAGAGAAAATGTTTTTAAATGAAGAAAGTATTGAAAATTATATATGATGAAAAGGAGATTAAAAGATGGCTACGAAAATTGAAAATTTATTGATTTGACAATTGATGACATTTTTGTGAAAAATTTTACAAAATTGATTTTGAAAAGAATAAATGATTAAGTAGAAATTTTAATATGTAGGAAAATGGAATATATATTTTGAAAGATTTGATGGAGATAAAAATTATTTACGAAAGGATTCAGGAAATTTAGTTTGATGACTGATGGCTGTATTGAAGGAGACTATTAGAAAGCAATATCGAGAGTTGGTGAGAAGAGAGAAATATAGAAAGGATTATAGATTCGAGGGGGAAAATGTTAAAATAAGAGATGGCTTGAAGTTTAAAGATAGAGGAGTTTTATATAGTGAAGTAATTGAAGGTGGAGATGTTGTTGATGATGATCTTCATATAAGATGAAGATGAAGTTCGAGGAGAACATAAGTGTTTTATATGATGAGTTAGTGTTTTTATATTTGAAGGTGATGTTTTTATATTTAGGGGGTTAGGGTTAGTGTTGTGTTTGTGTTAATGTATTTGAAGATAGGTATTGAGTAATGTATGTGATGGATAGATATTATAGGTGAATAGATAGTACAGTCAGTCAGCTTATTTTGGTGAAGTACAGTCAGTCAGCTTATTTTGGTGAAGTACAGTCAGTCAGATTATTTTGGTGTAGTACAGTCAGTTGGGGTTTTTAGAAAAGTTTAATACAGTCAAATTCAGAGGGGATGTTAGATGAGTATTTTAGTTAATGAAGATGTTATAGTTTCATGAGTTATGAAGTAGATTTAGTATTTAAAGTTGGTGTAGTATAGTGAGCCAGTATTTAAGATTCAGAGGGGATGTTGATGTATTTGAACATAAATACTGGCAATATATATTTATATAGGTTTGAGTTTAAAATAAGAATGTTTTAAAAATATATGTAAGATGTCATTGTGAGAAAAATTAGTTAGAATGTGTTGAAGTTTAGAAACGATATGTAAAGGATAGAATTTTATAGTGTTATTTATTTTAAGGTATATAAGAAATGGATTAATATATGTGCATGTATATAATAAAATAAATGAGTTTAATTTAAAGAAAGAAGACTGGATCCCACAACAAAAAGAAATAGAGTGTAGGCACGCAAAAGTGTTTAACAAACCAAAAATTTTAACACTTCGCAATATACAAGAATATGCTCGATGAACTTTGAAGATTCTTGCTTTCGCCAAGGATATCAGCGTAAAATTCTACACGCGTATGCAGTGCCGACAATATTCCCAAAATTACCACCATCATATAAACCAGTACGTAATATCTATAAGTTATAAAGAAGTTATGCTTCAATCTATGAAAATTATGAAAATCTTTTGAATCATTAATAACCAAAAACTATTTCTTTTCAGAAATTACCCAGAAAAAGAAAACTTACTAATAAATACGTGGATACCCCAATGAGGTAAAAGTACTACGTACTAGAGAAGACATGGCGACCGGGTTGCTTGCAACACGCGTTAGAGCCATCTCGCTCTAACTATTTTAGTCTGGCTAGCGCTACACGCGACGATACACTTGTGTTGTGGGTTCTATCTAAGTTTTATTTAAATAAAAAATGCCTTCATGTGTGCTGAGGTACTGTTTAAACAACTCAGGAAATACAAATAAAGCCCAAGGAATTACCTTTCACCTGTAAGTACATACTATATATCGATATAATAGCAATTGAATAATATTTTGTCAAATAGCTGAAAGACGCCGCGCCGTACACAGCGGCAGCCATGTTTCGTTAAAATTCATAGAGTAACATTTCCATTTCGTGCAGAGGTGACATTTTTAACGCGTAAAAGTTTGATTGGCGATTTCGTATGAACAGTTATTATATTTAAAATGTTTTTTTATTAGTGAACATATATTTTTTGTTTATTAATACTTTTTTATTATTAAGGCTTATGACATTTTTTTTCTATTGAGTAAAAAATAGGTATCGTTAATAAATAATATGTTTAATATTTCCGTTTTATAATATTACTATTTAAATTTCAAGGTTCCCTCGGCCGGGCCATGAGAAAAGGGAGTCGTGGATTAAATTTGTGCAAAAGAATCGCAGCGAAGAAACGTGGCTTCCTTCGAACTATTCACGAATATGTTCTGCGCATTTCAAAGTAGAGCATAAATATACCACAAAGACAGGACGAACTTACCTGAAGAAATCTGCAGTACCGTGCGATAATGTAAGAATTCTGAATTATATTTTTTATGTTTTTTTGTTTTCATGTATTTTTAAAGTGCCAACTTTATTGATACTGGGCCAGCGTGGTAGATCATATAATAGCCTATATGCCCTTTGAGAGGGTAGGGGGTAGGCTTGTGCTCCTGCAATGGGGACATATAATAGGCTGTTGTTGTTGCTATTATTATATAAATAGTTTAATGAGTTTTAATCATTATAAAGTTAGTAGGTATTTAATATATGGTAAAGATTTTTTTTTTTCAGACAAAAAAATCGGATGAACCGGAAGTATTGGAATCATTATCTGAAGAAATAAGCAGTTCAGAATCAATTTTCGACACTCCCAAAAAAATTGTACTAAAAAAAAAATTATGTAAGGAAACTGCAGCTAAAATTAATCGTGCTGAAAAGTTCAAGAAAATACAACGACAAAACATTTATCTTAAGAAAAAATGTGCCTCTTATAAAACAATTGTACAAAATTTGAAACAAAAATTTGGCCTCGATTTAAAAGCTGCTACTGATTTAATGGCTAAAGCGGAATTTGTCGAGTTACTAAAGTCTCTAATGAAAAAAAATAAGCAGAAAAATCATCATTTGTTATACACTGCACCTTTACGTAAATTTGCATTGACACTCCATTATTACTCACCAGCTGCCTATAAATACGTTAGAGAAGTCTACAATAAAGCACTCCCTCATCCTAGGACAATATGCAGATGGTATTCGACAGTTAACGCAGAACCCGGTTTTACAACTGAAGCCTTTACAGCGTTAAAAAATAAATGCCAATCCAACGCAAATGCCAATAAACTTGTACTATGCACATTGGTCTATGACGAAATGGCGATCAGAAGACAAAAATTATTTCATAACAACAGCAAACTGGGTGCAGTGAATTTTGGAGCAGGTCCAATGCAAGGCGTAGAAGAAGAGACAGTTGCAACGCAGGCATTGGTATTTATGCTGGTTGCCCTAAACGAAAACTGGAAACTACCTGTAGGGTACTTTTTGACGGCCGGTGTGAATGCGGAAATAAAGGCAAATTTGATAAAAATATGCTTGCAAAAGTGTCACGAAGTTGGTGCAACAGTTTTGAGTCTCACTTTTGATGGCTGTTCTGCGAACTTTAGCGCTGCTGAAATTTTGGGCTGCGAATTATCTAATGTCAATAATATGAAAACTTACTTTCCACATCCTTTAATAATAATAATAATAATAATATTTATTTTCGAGATCATGGGTATTGTACCTGAGATAACATTTTTATTGTCCCGCTCCTACATGGAGATCTTTCACGGGAGAAAATGTTTTTATTTTTATAGACCCCTGTCATGTTATAAAATTAATAAGGAACACGTTTGAGAAGAAAAGACTGTTGTTCGACAAAGATAACAAAGAAATCAAATGGCAACTACTGATAAATCTTAATAAACTTCAACAAAATGAAGGTTTAAGATTTGCAAACAAATTAACACCTCGTCATTTGAATTTTAGGCAGCAGATTATGAAGGTGAAACTTGCTACACAACTACTCAGTATGAGCGTAGCAAAGTCTTTACTTCTGTGTGACGAACTTTTGAATTCTAGAGGTTTTCAAGATTCATCAGGAACCGTGAACTTTATAACTGTGATGAATAATTTTTTTGATATTATGAATTCCAGAAAACGTCATTTCTATGGATTTAAACGTCCTATTGATACCAAAAGCAAGTCTGAAATATTTGCATTCTTAGATGAAGTAAAATCATATATACTTGAATTGAAATTTCGATCTAAATCAAGAAAACTAATTAAACGTAAACATCAGGTTTCCAGGGTAATATTACAAATCACGAAGAAAAAAGTAGTCGAGTCTGCGAGTAAAACAGGATTCGTTGGTGCCATTATTTGTATTGAATCACTTAAAGCACTATACAACTACATAGTTGAGGAAAAGAAGATGCTTCAATATGTTTCTATGTACCGAATTTCTCAAGATCATCTGGAACTCTTTTTTGGGTTGATAAGGAGACATGGCGGCTACAATAACAACCCAAATGTATTGCAGTTTAGATCAGCTTATAAAAAAACTTTGAATCATTTGGAACTTCGGTCGTCGTTTTCGGGAAATTGTATACCTTTAGATAATTTCACAATCTTAAATACTACATCCGAAAACATAATCAACAGTACGGCCTGTTCAAATAGATATGATGAACAACCTTATGAAATTGTCGAAAGTACACCATTGCTGCCTTCCAACTTGGAAGCCGAAAATAATTGCAATATTTTCTCAAAAATGCTTGACCAAAAATTTACATGTGAGTCAAAAGTAATAGTAGGATATATATCTGGATATGTATCTCGACAATTAACAAAAAAAATTAAATGCGAAGAGTGTGTTGATAGTTTAACTACACCAAATAAACTGCCACACCATGCACTTATAAGTATAAAAGACATGGGTGGACTATGTTATTCTGTTGAAGACGTATACATAATATGCTTAGCTACAGAAAACATAATACGAAATTTAATACGGCAAAGCGGTGGCAAAAGTCTGGCGTCAAAATATGACTTTCACTATATTACAATTAACACTTTAAAGCATTTCATCGGAAAAGACATATTTGCAAATTTACAGGATCATTCACTAAATCAGCCGTCAACATTCAACCACAGAATCCATTTAATTCGAGCCATAATAAATCAGTACACAAAAATTAGATTGCATCATGAAGCAAAAACTGATCAAACTATTGAATATTATACTAAACGGCAGAAACTTACTAAACTTGTATTATTCCAAGGAAATTAAAATATTTTATTATTATTGACATCCTTTTTTATTTATTCTTTAATACATAAAATGTCAAGTATATATATTGAATATATATCTTGATTATAATACAAGTACCGAATTCTCATTCTCACGAATGCTCATGAATAGTAGGTAGAAAACACGCACAATATCTGTGTCCGTTCTGTAATGTAAATTCTATATAGAGCGACATGCTGAACGAAAACAAAACTTTTGTTTGAGACAGCTTCTCTAGTGCGTAGTACATATTATCTCAATGGGATACCCAAGCGTCAACATTAACTGCAAGTCTTTAAATTAAAATGTTGACGAATCACAGATGAACGATATCACAGATTAAAATGAAACGATATCACAGATTATCCAATCTGTGATATCGTTTCTAAAAATAAAACTTTAAGATTATCGAGTTTTTTTTCTCTCGTAATAAAAACCTACTCCCGTTTTACTCCTTAAGGATGGATTCTAAATATTTCTACTCAAAAAATAACTATTCTTTTGAAATATTTTGGTGAAATAAATGCGAGGTTGCATACAATCTCACAACCGATTAGCAATGTGGCGAGTACCAGTACGCACCCACATTTTATTTATATTGAATAACCAAACAGTACACTGAAACGCATTTAGCCATACTTTTTATCCGTCATATATTTAAAATCTATATCAACGATATCTAGTTATCAATAAAAATGCACAGCACTATTATACGCTATAACTTTAGCTTGCATTGTATAGTCAAAATGGAGACATTCACTCAACTTCGACCCGACAGATTATATATGTATGTCTCTTTCAATCTTATGACAATTTGAAGGTGTTAGAAAGAATAAAATATTGCTGCATTTTGTGATCCATCTATAGGTACAGACTAATACAACATCTTCGGTGATCCCCATGGAAGTATTATACTACTTCCATGGTGATCCCTTTCCGAGTTGATATGTGTGCTGTAGACAAGTGCTTTCACAGAATATTAATAAGTACAAGTACAATTTTCTACAAAAATTATTCTTTATTGCAACACTGAACACTGTAAAAAAAAATAATGGCGGACAAAAATCAATTTTAAATTGTGACAGTCGAGTCAAGTGTGAGGTCACGGTTTTCTTTGTATATTTTGTCGGAAAATAAGCAATTCCCTGTTTACATGAAATTATTCAAGCTGTTAAATAAGTTTGTGATTAGATATTTTATTTATTGTATGAAGTTTATAACTTAAATTATGTTGTTTACCATTTAGTGCGATGTTCTTTAACTTTTTGCGTTTGATATTGTAATCGATGATGTAAGAATTCGAAGGCCTCTGACGCGTGAAAATTATTTATTGTTATCGGTTATGTTAGTTTGCTTATAAGTTTCCATCATGGAAGGAGAAGACAGCGGCTTGGGAAATCCCGAAAAAGATGATTACGAGAGCAGTTCTCACTCCACCCCTCAAGAGCATAAATCTTTTGCAGAGTTTGCGAAGGATAAATTAGATAGCGGTAAGAGTTTTACAAAATATATATATTTAAAATTTTTTTTATATTATAATACTAGCTGAGCCCGCAACTTCGTACGCGTAGTTTTCGGTATAGTGCGTAACTTTTTTGTTTGTAAAATAATTGGAATGAAACAAACACTAAATGTTAGGGGAAGCTTGCTACAATACATCAATGAAAACCGTATTCAAGTCGGTTAACCCGTTTCTGAGATTAGCATGCACAAACGCACAAAAATTCTAAAAACTATTTTTTAACTTCGGTAACAAGAATAACATGTGCAATTTTTTAAATTTTTTTTTTATAATTAATGTACAGACACGGTTTGTTTACGATTTTATTATATGTATAGATATCCCTAGTTAATTGTAACATTTTAAGGGAACTTAAATATATTGTCAGAATATGGTGCTTAGTAAATGTATAATTGAGGCCCATAAAAACTAATAATGAACACATATGAAGCCATCATAGAAACATGACGTTAAGTTAGGTTTAGCTTATTTATTAAAAAAAAAAATACAAGCCTTTGCTGGCATATTGAGTCCGTTTACAGTTTATTACGCTACATAGTTTTCACCACTTTAAGTAAATGTTTTGATGACGAGAACTATTTTTAAAGCCGGACGAGAGTTGCGCAGACGTTTGCCAATGGCCGGGCAGCTTGGTGCACATTTGATGCATCCGAGGAGACTACTTTTACATTCTACACCTACACAGCAAACTGACGTAGTGCTGATATTCCCAAAAGGTATGTTAATGTTGATATCAAATCACTCATTTTACACTCTATGACAATAGATTGGACAATGTAGTGGAAGACTTATTAAACAATACTGTGGCAATAATGTTTCAGTTGCCCCTCTCTGACAGGCTACTTTTCAAAATAATATATGTATTTTTAATTTAATTTTTATATGTCTTTATTATTTATATGTAACAAGTAACCGGCTTAACGTAGATGCAAGCAGAAGCAGGTACACACATAGATACCCACACATGTATATATACACACACACTATTTCATTAATATTTTCCTTAATTATCACCACTAAGTATATGGTGTTAGGTTGCATTATTGTAATTTTCATATGCATCTCCAATTTTTAGGGTCAATTATCTCCAAATCTACTAGACCGATTAAGTTGAAATTTGGTACACATATCACGTGAATAGATGAAATCTGTATATGGGAGGTCATTTTTGGGGGGGAAGGTGGAAAATTAAAAATTTTTTTTTTTTAAACTGCATCGTGTGACATGTCAAATGGAAGGTCTTGTTGTGAAGATCTTAAATGTATTTTTTTTTTGTAATTTTAAAATAAATAGTTTCCAAGTTATTTAAGAAAATAGAGGAAAATTGACCATTTCCGAATCTCAGAAACTACTGAACCTAAAATTTTGAAAAATTACAGAAATTAGTTTTCTACTTATAGATTATAGGAAAACCTATAAGAAGTCCATGATATTAAAATAACATGGTAAAGCACTCAATATTGTGCGGATAGGTAACATCGTATGGAACCCTCTTCACGCGAGTTCAGCTCACACTTGTCCCGTTTTTTTTAAATAAAATACAGCATAAATGTTACTGTATTTTATGTAAAAAAATACCCTGACAATGTTGCTCTCTATAGGTGAAAGAATTTTTAACGTTTGTATTTATCTATTACAAAGAAACTTACTTACAAAAAAATATCTTTTCTCTTTGTAATATTAGCGTAGATAATAATTTGAACAATGAAATGCTTTAAATCTTAACATTCTCACAACTTAGTAAGTTTTACCACAAATGTATTCTACTGATTAATCATCCCCTATCACTTTGTATTCCTTTGCCAAAAGTTGCTGACCCCATTTCGGGTTATTGGCTCTTCAAATGTGAATGAATCTTCAGATGGAAATTTCATATACACATTTTTTATTCGTTTTTTTTTACTACTACTAATACTAGCTAGTGCCTTCGACTTCATCCGCATTTAAAAATAAAAAATATAACGTCTAACATACATTAACTCTTGACATTATACTATGCCAAGCTTTGATATTTAATAAAGTGAAAACTTCTTTAGGTTCGTTTGGCACTTTTGGGTATGAAAAAAATGTACTGAACTCGCGTCACGCGACACTCAGATATATAGAAGTGTGTCTCTGTGTGTATATAGTCTGTAAAACTAAGAAGCGTTCTCTTCTGACGTGCAGTCCCATTTTTAGATAGCTGGTGCCTGTGGCTTCGCCCGGATGGAAATATTTAGCCTATGTCCATCTTGAAATTCTATTCTAACTTTTGGTGAAAGAATAGTTATAAATTGGATGAGTAGTTTCGAAGATTACCTCCTACATGCATACAAACAAATAAACATAAACACACATTATCTCTTTATAATTAGTGTTAGTATAATACTCTTTCACTCAAATATAACTCACAAGATTTTGATGAAACTTAAGGTAATATAGTTTATACTTCAGACTAACACATATTATCCTATCATAATCCTAATAATATTATAAATGCGAAAGTTAGTTGTTAATCAATCACGCAAAAACGGCTGAATAGATTTGGATGAACTGGCACACAGATAGGTTATTACCTGGATTAACATATGGATACTTTTTATCCTGAATTTTTTTTTAGGTTCCTTTGGAATTTTCAATAAGCGAACTATAGCGCGTACGAAGTCGCGGGCATCAGCTAGTCTCTATATATAAATTTCTTCTGTCCAAGTGTGATTGAACTCCTCCTAAACATCTGATTTTTTGTGTGTTTGAGTGGGCTCATGAATGGTTTAGATTCACAGAGGTGGCGCTGCAATCCGGCTGTTGTGTTGTGTTCGGGTGGGACAATGTTTGCCAGGACAGCTATAAAGATACGCGGATAAGGTCTTGGGCGAAAGCCAGTTAATCATAAAAGCGAAAGCGCTGATTACACTAAATTTTATTTAAACAAAGTGAAAGTTATATTTTGGGATTCAATAAAGTACCAAGGGTTGTGTTAATCTTTTGTGTGTTTTGTTTTCCAGGTCTTCCGGACAGCATGCTTCTATGGTTACTTCAAAAGTTACGCGGCAGCCGGCCTCGTCTTCGTGTCTGTGTACGTCAACATGCGTCGTCACAATGCTCCGCCTTCTACATCACGGCTGATGATGATGTGTAAGTCGTACACTACATAAATCAATAAACATATATCGTACTTTACATAAGTACACAGAGTACACTAACAACATGATACATAAATAATAGAATTCCTTATACTAATTCCAATCACCAAAATGTTGGTACCTAATTGTGCGCTTCGATTCTTAGCGACCGTGACCAATGATAGTGACTGCTTCGTAAGAATTAATATGAAACACTGATGGATTCAATTAAAGTGACTGTCGCGCGACCGGTATGCGTGGTCAGAGCATGGCAACCGCGAGTGTGGGTCTGTTTTTTCTGGTTAACTTTGGTCGTGGAGATTCGTAATAAAAATAATAATAATCATTTATTTGCTGAATATAGGTACGGGTACCGTAAGCTACGGGTAGCCCAGCGATCGACGACTATGTACGCGTTGTCGTAGAGTCGCAGTCCCACGTACTGGTAGCTAAGAACCGAATTCTACCTGAAGAGACATAACAGATTCTATGTACATTCACACAGTAATTTGAATTATTTATTATACCCCTTTACAGAAATAAAAATTACATCTTGGATGTGATTTTCACTCCCACTTTAAAAAAATATGGGCTAAGGTTTGATCAAGCCTTAGCCTTCCAACTTAGAAGGCCCGGGTTCGATTTCCGGCTGGGCCAACTTTGGAAATGAAAGGTTGGCTCTGTTATGGGTGATTTAGTAGTGACAGAGCACACTGCGTTTTGCATAAATTGGGCAGCCCGTCTTGCGGCGAGCGCAGACGCACGCGTCGCTGTGTGTACAAGATGGCTCGACAGCAAAGCGAACATGAAGTGATTACGGACCCTCTCGAATTCTACAGAGACTTACCCTGTTTTTGGACTTAACATCTGAATCATATAAAGTCTCCACTCTTTTATATTTAGCTACATTGGATATATGAGACTTTTTGTAGTTTATATAGGTAAGGCGTCATGACGTTTGTGGTGAATGTACAGTACGTGCGTAGATACGTCCTCTCTGTGCAGCGTTCTTCCCTACTGAAGTTGGGAGTTGGTTTTAAACTGTATAACCGGCAACACCCTACTCGCTTCTCTTCAAGGGATGTCAGAGCCCATTTCCCTATCTTTCCTAATTCCTTATTCTTAATCAAAACGGGCTAAGGTCGGCAGCGCCGCACTTACAGCACCTGTAGCAGTTGCTTGTATTAACAGCCAGTGTATACAAACAAGCAAATATAATAGTGGAATGGGCTTTGGCTTTGGCATAAAACAAACATGGTCTGCTGTAAGATTGCAGTTACTGTCGCATAACAGGATGTCTATTTTGTGTGCCTTCATTCATTACATTTTTCAATGTAATGACATAATAAATTTATTTTCCTGGCTACAGATTGTTGCAAACAGCGGAGGAAGTTCATCTTCCAAAATTACTGAAGCCAGAGTTTGGTGGAGGATACAAGGAGTTTACAGTGCGAGATATGCATTGTTTTCAAAAGGTACTTCATTATTCATTATTTATTTATGTCATGCTAGAGCCAACTGAAGAAGGAGGTCAATTGTCGAATCCAGCTGGGATGTGTAGCGTTCGGGAAGCTCTGAGACATCTTGTCCAAAATTCCTCAGTGTCAACAAACTAAGAAGAAGGCTATGCGAAGTGCAGCTCTGAGGTTGCATTGCGACATCGAATCAGGAATGAGGAGATTCATAGACGAACGAAAGTTACCGACATATCTCAGCGGATTAGTAAGTTGAAGTGGCAATGGGCAGAACACATAGTGCAGAGAACCGACAGCCGTTGGGGCAGGAAAGTTCTCGAGTGGAGTCCACGGACAATATAATTTTTTTATTCTCTTGTTTTCACTTTTCAACTAAACATTAAGACCAATAATTAGATGAATTAATTAAGACTTATTAATTATTAAGACACCTGTGAACCTCTCCAAAAATATATAAAAATATATAAAAATGATTTTTGTAGGGTACCTCAGCCTCAACACTGCTCAATTCTCAGGAGCGTAGCTCCTTAGTCCGTCACGTGTTGGAGTCTGCGCGTGCGGCGGTCGGTGACGAAAGGGCTCTCGAACCGGCGCTCACGCTACGCGTCGGTCAGAGCATTGGTGAGTCCATCCTTTATGGTGTTAACACGATATTATGGTGTTCTTTTAAGGGACGCGACTTATATGTGTGCTGTGACCTTAAGGACAGGATAGGAAAATGGCCTTACTCACTCTGCAAAACACTAAAGCACACATGCTGTTATTATGACTGCCAAATGCCGTTTGGCCCTGCTAGTATTAAATTCAAGAGTTCATTTAGACTAAGGTCGATGGTCAACTTCGCTTGCTCGCCTAAAGTGGCAACCTTGGGTAGGCTGGCGATTTAGGCGGGCAAGCCTTGTCGTTTGACGACTCAGTTCACTGCCGATGTCGACATAAGCGTGACAATTTGTCATGGAACACAGCCCCCGTTTGACCCCTACTCCACCTACCCGCTGTAAATACAATAGCAAACCACCTCGGTTGTTTATTTGAAACAATTTTGTTTTTTTATTTAATAAATGTTTTTTTAATATTAAAAATATTAAAAAAACATTTAACATTTTCAGTTCTCTTACGTCACATTGAACAAACAAGGAATCATTATGTTTAGGACTGCTTACAATGAGACTTCTTACTACCTAATCGTGATTTATTAACTGCCAATTAAGCTATTTTATTGCTTAACATTTATTTCATTGTACAAACATGCATTTTGTGATTGTATCACAATAACAATATGTAACTTCAGGTCTCAAATTGTTGTATTTTTTTTAGTGCCCGCGTGTGTGAGCCGCGGCGTAGTGGCCAGCATGTTTCCATTGCACGACAGAACGGCCTTGGAGAGTCTCCGGAAGAAATGGGTCAAAACATTTTTCTCACCTCAACCGTTAGGTACACCAGATTTAATTCTGTTTCCGCATGAAAGTAAATCATAAAAATAAGATACTCAAAGGCCGACACAGCTTCATGTATGGGCTTGAAGTAATCCGAAACACAATATCACACATGCTATTATTATTTCATGGTGGTCTTCTGTGAGGGGATGGTTACAAACCGTCAAGCCTTTCCAAGTTTGTGTAGCCCAAGCCGCTCGTAGCCACTATCTTATCATAAAAATAGCAGTCATCATAAAATAGCAGCATATCGAATAGCAGTCTACCTGCCTTCCGATCTATACCATGAAAAAATAATTGCAGGGCCGTTTGGGCAGATTAACGAAAGATTAAATTTAATTTCAGATGAGATAAGTGAATACTTTGGTGTGAAGATAGCTATGTATTTCGCTTGGCTCGGGCACTATACCCGATCGCTCACAGTGCCTGCAGTAGTCGGATTTGTCTTTTGGGTGAGACTTATTCTATTGTCTATTAGATATTTATTTTCTTCTTTAGTGAAGCAAACTACAAATGGAAAGTCAGCCTGTTTTACTACTGTTTTCGTAAAAAATTTGTTTTTTTTAGATTTGGTTGGGTACAGCGAACGAGTATTGGAAGGATGTAGCCTACGTTCTGTTCTCTCTTTTCAATGTCATGTGGGCTTGTGTTTACTTGGAGACTTGGAAGAGGTGTGTTGCTTTTTTTATATTAATTCATCAAATCTCTCATTGATTGTCAATCCTACAGTTTATTTTATATATTTCATTCATTCAGCTTGCAGAATCATAAAAAATAATTTCCTTCCTGTATTAAAAGCTATAAATAAAATTTGCACTAACTAGACTAATCCTCTTTTTAATTGTGTTTTAAAAGCACTGTGTCCTAGTGGCATGTTATTTTGCTTTTGTCAAAGTCAATATGTACATCTACGTTAGATTAACTGTGAATATGAGAGACTTCGTATTTGCCATGGCACTGAATTGAACGAATTCCATACTTTCGGATACTTGAGATGATATAGAAAAGATATATCTTCTTAAGCCGTTCTATCGTATTATAAATTCGATATTTGTCGCTTGTCAGGATGAATGGATATTTGTATGTTTGTTACACTTTGATGTAAAAACTACTGAAAGGATTTGGGTGAAATTTGGTACACATATAGTTTATTATCTGGATTAACATACAGAATACTTTTCGTCTAAAAATATAAAAATTCGGCGCCACCGACGTCACAGAGATAAGGAAGTCGGGCGTTATTTCATTTTTCAACGCAGACGAAGATGAAGACGAATCTAACACCAGCTAGTGTTAGATAAACTAGCTGAGCCCTGAGACTTCATCCAACGTTTAATTTCAAAATAATACATTATATCTTAAACACAAACAAAGTAGATGAGCTCTAACCGAATCCTTCTTCCGTAATCCAAACTAATATTATAAATTCGAAAATGAGTTTGTTAAAGTTAAAGCCTTAACTACTCAACCGTTCACCATACACGTTGTCGGGGATACAGAAAAGGAAATAGGTTACTTTTTATCCATCAAAAAAGCACTGTTCCCAAGGGATCATCTAAAAATACATAAATTAAAAATCAAAGCCTGACATAATTATTAATTATTGTTTTAACACATAAGGGAAAGCTCGGCATTTCGGCTTTTTATTTGCTTATTGATTCACATAAACGATCACAAGGTGCACCTTTCTTAAGCGATAAAAATATAATACCTCGGAGAGCGAACAACACTTGAAAATTAGAACTTTGAAAAAATGTTTAAAGAAAATGCCACTATATTTTGAATAATTTCAGATACTCAAATGTGCTCGCTTACAAATGGGGAACGTTGGATCAGAGAGACGATTTGTTAGTGGAACCTCGACCTCTTTTTCAAGTGAGTTTAATGAATACTGTTTATGATTAACAGAATCTAGTTAAAGTAGATATGGTTAGTTCACCTAGAAGTTAATAACTCGCTCGTTCAACTAAATGGCAAAGAAAAGTCATATTCTGACTAAATATGTTCCTTTTTATTTTGTGTTTTATTTTTTACTAAGGCGTTAGACATACCCGAAATTTTTTTTGCGTAGTACCCACGTAAATTATGTTCATTCGCAGCAAATTTAAACTCTATTGTCCACGCAACAACATTCAAATTCATCGCAATCTTCCAACCGCGCGGTGGCAGCGTAGCAGCGCTCTCCTATTCCAATATTCAAATTTCTGAAGATTCTTGATAAATCGATTTTACATAATTGCAACAAAGCTTATTTTTCCATAACAACAGGTCGCCGCGCAGGTGGCCGACGAAATAATTCGTGCCATATAAACGGTGTAGGTGTATTATTTGTTTTATAACGGGAACTTTTACATTTTTTTTAAATTTTTTTTTATAATATCAAGTGGTTTGATAGTCTCATCGATGGTGGATGGTAACCGGTACCTATTAAGACAAGCAACGCTAAGAGGGGACGCATGTGCGCTGCCGATTTGGATGGGATAATTGATAAGCAACAAGGAGGGGATTCATGGCCTTTGGCATCCTTGTCTTGTTTATTGAAGGCCCGTTGTTGGCCCCATTTGAAAGGAAAGGAGGCGGGAGTATGATCTAAATTTACGTTATATATGGACTAAACAAGGTGAAAAGTAATTCGCAGCATATAATTTGATTTTAATTTTTTTTAATGTTAAAGTCGTCAAACAAGCTGAAGGTCCACTTACCGTCGCCTGCAACACAAGCAGCGGAACAGGTGCTGCAAGTGCGCTACTGGTCATAGTATAATTGAGGGGTTTAATAAGGGACAGGGAAATGGGTTCTGACATCCCTTACTCGCTGAAACGCAAGAGCCCTCTGCTGACATTTTATTGATTGTTGCCCTCAGGATGTCTGTATAAATTAAAAGTGAACATTATGATAACATAATATATATCAGTGTTTTTAGAATATCACTGAACAGCCTACAAAAGTTGCTTGGTTCGCATGACTTAATTATTCTTTTCATTTCATGTTTTTCATGGGATTATTTTTAGAGTAAAACATATTTTTCATTATGTTTTATAAATGGTCACAGGTTACAATTGACACAAGATTTTATATTAGTTGTAAGTTTAGAAGTAGGAGCTACTCAACAATATACATCAGAAAGTTATTGATCCGCGGGCGACATTTTGCCTGTCGCCCCTGAGTTGCCTTTTTGTTAATATAGTTTGAAGGGGCATTGAATATGGACTTGCAGGGCGAGATGTCTCTTAGTGCGGTGACAGGTCGGCCCGAGCCGGTGTACGCTGCGTGGCGGAGACGCGTTTGGCGACACTGCGTGTCTTTCCCGCTTATGCTGTTGTGTCTCTCGGTTGCCGTGGTCGCCACATTCGCCTTCATCAGGGCGCAGGTATACCTCAAGCTTAGAATACTCTATTAACATACATTTAGGCAGGCGGGCTGACGGTGCAGTGGGTGGTTTAATTAACATAAGCAACGCAACAGGAATTGCAAAGGCGCATTTTGATAATTTCCACTCTGAATTGTTCTAATCTTTCCTCTACAGTACACCCAAACCCAACTGTCCTCTACAGACACACACACATACTTTTTTTTTATTAAAAAAAGTATGTGTGTCAGCTCTGACACACGACTGGAGTTTTTTCCTTAAGTACGTCTTTGACTATGCAATAGGAAAAGAGGGTAAATAAACCCGCCATCTATTAATATACAATAGAATTAGGTGAAGCGGCGACATCTATCGGATTTGGGAAATTTTTCAGGATTGGTGGGAAATTAGGATAGGTTGTTGTACGTGGATACC
The DNA here is from genome assembly GCA_910589475.2 of Bembecia ichneumoniformis. Classification (NCBI taxonomy): domain Eukaryota; kingdom Metazoa; phylum Arthropoda; class Insecta; order Lepidoptera; family Sesiidae; genus Bembecia; species Bembecia ichneumoniformis. The sequence goes on from OU342545.1 coordinate 3,838,308, forward strand.
GCGAGCACTACTGGCCATTATCATAGCAGTAGAAGAGGAGGTATACTCCAGGATAGCGAAATGGCTAAACAATAAAGGTAAAATATAAAGTTATTTTATTATTATTTTTCTCGACAACAGCGGTCACATATAAAAAGAAATATAGAATGCACAGTGAAAGATTTATTAATGGATTGCTTGAAAATTCTGGGCGGTATAAAAGGAAAAAAGTTTTAAAAATATGTCATACTTGAATCAACGTCTAAGAACATGCGAGATTTTTGTTTCTTTTGAAAAAACGAAAAAAAAAATCTTTACACTCCATTTGGGATTCGCCACAGTCAGATAGAAGGCCCCTGGACACAATTTAATACAGGGCCCCATCTAGGGCAAGCTATGTCACTCAAGAGACACTTTTTTTTTGTGAAATTTAACTTTAAATTATTTTGAAGTAAAAATTCATCTCTTTGGTCGTAAGACTTTGTCATTTTAAAGCTGTGTCTACGCGATCGAAATGCTCGCGGGATATCTTAACTAAAACATCTCGCGTAGTATTATTAAAATTGTGTAGTTAACGCGGTTGTATGTGCAAACTATAATCGCCTACTTAATTCACTTCTTTTATTGTTGTTGTTGTTGTCGATGTCAATAACTACTATAAAAGAGTACCACTATAAGTCCCCTTTTTCGGTTCGATTCGGTCGCTAACCAGGGCGTTCCTTATTGTATCAACTTCTTTTTAAATGTGATCGCTGATGAACAATTTTTAGAAATTGAAATGTTTTTCCTTTTCTTTATTACTCTTAATGATAAATACTTCCTACATAGCAAAATCCGAATCCATTTATAATACACCGGGTGACTTTAGTGCAGTAGTGTAATAAATAGACAAGGTATAAAAGCACCCTGGTTAGGGGGTACTGGACCCTCCGACTCTCCACCCTAAGCATTGGTTGAGATCAATTTATGAAGTTGTATAGATTCATGTGTATATTTTAAACAAATAAAATAAAAATACATTGACAACAACACGTTGAAAAGTCACGTCTTTTAAGTAGTCAATGGTAAGAGATATCGATAAGAGATCAAATGGCATAAATTCATATTTTTCATTAGGTTCATGTTTAAAAAAATGTTTCTTTTACTTTATGAAATATTCGAATTTCAAATTATCTTTGGTTGTTTTTATATGAAAAATTTAATATTTTTTTTATTTTATTTTTTCTAGAATAATAAGGATTTTATTTGATTAAATAGATTGATTATTATGATTATGTATAATAACAATACGTAAGAGGCATTTTGGCTTTGCCTCTAGTAAAAAAATCGCTCTTTGAGTGATATTTTTTTTTTACATAAACGTTCTGAAAATATTCCAAATTCATCTATAACTCTTGCAAAAAAAGGAAAGAAATTACAGAACATCTCCAATTCGACATTAATACATGCATATACATTAAAATCAATTATCCCAGTTTCACTAAACTATTGATTTGGCACTTAATTATGGGCCGTTTAGGTGCTTTTTTGCTTGTTTTTTGTCCCCGTACTACCTTGATGCCAAAGGTGATTTTTTCGAACTAATCTGCTTTGAAAAATATTCACAGCAGTACTCTTTGGGCTAAGTCCTACTACGCCAGACCGGCGAAATTTACCTGCCCGATAAGTCCAGTAGTTGTACAATTTATATGAAGTAATGTGAACTTACATAGCATGAAGTATGTTTAATACTGAAACTAAACTTCGGTAATGCGGGGTTCAGTTAGTGTTAACGTCTATATCTGCCGGTCCGGCGTAGTGGGAACGTAGCCTTAGTGTGTGTGTTTTTTTTTGTACGAACAAATGAAAATTATTGATATTTTTATTAGTTTTGATATTTTGTGCATGACTGTGTTTAGGATTCCTTTCTTCTTATAGACAAAGTCTTAGATCACATCTGTTCACACCGCTCCTTTAAAAAAATAGATTAAAAAAGTGTGTGTGTCAGCTCCGACGCACGAGTGGAGTTTACTCCTTTAAACGTATAAAATTAAATCTATCAAATATTTCCTCATGTTAATAGATAACTGGATACATATTTACTTTATATTATTTAGTTACATTATGCATACTCAGATGTCACGTGTTCCAACAAAAGTTATGTTAGTTACGTTCGGTATACACAGATGTCACTTTTCTTTATAAGATCAAATAGTTAATTTTTTTCGACAACAGATGTCGCTGCGCCGGTAGGTTATTGTTTCGTTCCTCAACGCGGACTACACTTTTTATACAAGATTTCGATGTTTGTTTTTATAATCCCAGAGAAATCCTTTGGTGTTGCTTGTTATTCTACAATAGAATTGAGGAACATAAATACATGCGTCAGTTGTCGCACAGATGTCAAAGTGACGGCTAATACCGGGGGCCTTATGTGGTCTGTATACTTTGTTCTGTTTTGGATGTCTAAATGTCCTGTGTCCGTTTATTTCAGCGTTCACATCAAATCCACACTGTACGCCAGACCCTGTTTTTGACCCATTTTTATAACCGGTCAACCACGCCACACACTGTGCTATTTTCAGGGGTCATTGGCAGTAATGGTCGCTAACCTAAAAGTGACCTGGTTGCCATAAACAAAAGTTGAAGTTGAAAATCTATTCGTAAGGAGTAAGCTCCAAAAAGCTAAATTTTAAAATCTACAATAGTTAATAGAATTTAGATAGGCGATTTCCGTAGATATTTATTGAATACGATATGTGTAGTAGTAAATTTTGACTATAGTATAAATTTTCTCTTTATTGCTTACCAAATGGAACCTGGACCACATATAAAAACCTTCGAATTTTAAAATGGTAACACTGGACACATGATTTTCGAATTTTTTTTTTTTTCAAATTCCCGACAGAAAACTATCGACTCGAGACAAAATATGAGAATCATCTGATTGTGAAAATTGCCTTGGTTTGTATTTACATTAAGTGCTGTAAAAATTAATGCCACTTTGACAACAGCTAAGCTCGAACCACGCTTCGCTTATAACCGTAGACGATGGAGAGTCGTTAAAAAAATTTGGTAACCTTTGAAACGACTTTTTTCAACAGAGTTGCTAATACCGCATATGCACGCACTTATTTTAAACATAGTTTGCATGCAATAATTAAAAGTCTCAAATACTAAACAACAATAATAAACTGAACTTTTAAATTTACTCTACCATAGACATTGTAATTTTTTAAGGGGAATATGACGTAGTAACGCTTTTGATGTTTGCTCTTTTCGTCAACAGAAGGATAATATATTTGTTTTTCAATTTCAGTTTCAATTCGTAAACTCCAACATGAGTTTGTTCTACATTGCCTTTTATCTTCAGGACATGGATAAGTTGAAGGAGGTAAGTGAAGTGTTCATTTAATTGGAAATTTAATAAATGGTAACATTGAGAGAAAGCACATTTGTTATAGTAGACGCATTATCAACTGAGTCGTCAGGTAATAAATAATTTTTATCAGTCTATCTCGCTCGCACTTACAGGTCTTATGGTGTAGTATAGTAATGTGTGGAGGCGCATGTCGATAACCTGATTGTTTATTATAATTACAAAAACAAATCAGATTATTATCTTGATAATTGTTTGTTTAGATGTATTGTGGCCCAGAAAAGGACCGTTTTTATCTCTAGGGATATTTCTTGTAAGAATTCTCATCCGAATCATCCTCATCTGTGTCATCTTCCTGTAGGTTTATTATGAGAGGTGGTGCTTGATCTCTAAAAATGGTTTTTCTTAAGTCCTTGCCTCGGAGCTCCTCGGCATGCCTCACACATTTGGTCCAGTATTCTTGCGTAACATTATCAACAGCTTTGTGGAGAAGGATTTCAACATCTTGAGATTTTTTGATAAATTAAAAAATGTATTATGAAATGGTCACAACTGACTTTGTGGAAAGAAATGTACATAACAAAAAAGGATAGCCTTAGGCAGTAAAGTTCGAGTAACATAATTAGTTTTCCAAAATTTGCTAATCGATTATATCGAATTTGTCCACTACGGCTGGTTTTTGTACCACTTATCGATAGCAATCTGCATTCCGTTGCATATTCCTGTACTCATTGACGTTTATTGCTCGACGACTATGCTTATGCAAAATATTATAAAATTACGTCAATTTAGAGTAAATGAACACTTAAACTAATTTGTTTAATCAAGATAGATTAATTATTCAGTGTCTTTTTCAAATCCACACTGCGCCGTTATGAAGTTACATGAGCACTGAGCAGCTCATTTTTGTAGTGTAGTGATGTGCATAGCTACTATTCCAGGAACGAACACCTAGAGAGGACAAATATTTTGTTATCTCTATGAGAAGTTGAAGTTGTTCAATGGAGACTAAACGGCTGTATCTCAAATTTGAAAGAGTATTTTGTTATAAAATAATAATAATAATAATAATAAAAACGGACAATAGTCATATTCAGCACAAAGGTGTTAAATTTGTTAAAAGAAGCATATGCAACCATCACGAAGGAACACTGGCCTAAGGTCGTGAAAAAAAAAAAACACTAAAACACAAAAGCACAAATGATGTTATTTCACGGTGGTCTTATGTGAGGCATAACTATTGCAAATAATAGTGTTATCAGCACGACGTTTCGCCGCTTTGTTGAATATTCATTCGTTCCTTGAAACTTGTAGATTGAATGAATCCTCAAATTAGCAATTCCTTTTACTTCCTTATATCGGCCGTTTTATACACGGGAAATGTTATCACAAATTGACGTTGATGTAATGTTTTCTTTCAGCAACTGGCTGTGCTATTGATCACTAGACAGATAATAGGGAACTTGAAGGAGTCCGCTCTGCCGTATTTGATTGAAAATTTAAGATTGGCCAAGATATGCGTCGACGTCTTCGGGGCTTTGAGTCCAAGCAAAAGTGAGCATTGCATATTTATCCTCAAACTGGAGACCAAACCCAGCTTTGCATAAATACTAAAGTAAAGCCAAATAGACAACGCTATACTAAACAAATTTGAGCTATTCTCTTTGTTAGACAAAATAAACATTCTTCTTTGCGATATATTTGAGAGTCATGATGAGTGATTTAACATAGATTTTATGTATGTAAAAAAAAACTGGTATAATTTTCAAATTTATTAACATCCTTAGGACTTTATGTTGAATTAAAATTTAGTATTTTTATTTAAATACGGCTGAAAAATCATAATTTTCTGCTATAAATTTAATGGCTAATTTTGATCTATATTAAGATGGGCATTTAGCCAGCTTAAATCCTTATAAGCGTCGAGCATGGGTTTTTGGTTGGCTTGTTTAGAAAACATCGAATTCACTTCATTTCTAGATCTTCTATAATCGGTTGTGTAGTGTAGAAGAAATAAATGGTCAGAAGCTGATTGAAAAGAAAATGATATTTGTCAATTTATATTATATAAAAATTTGTAATACGTTTTCAGTGCCAACGTCAGCACAACTGACGGAGTTGTTCGAAAAGAAGACCGACTCGTCTGGAGATCCGCCGGAAAATAGCATCATAAACGGTACAGCTGAGAAGGAAGACAGGAGAGACTCTGAACCGTTGATCGGTCAGAAGGTGATACATCAAGCGGAACTTGAGTCGCAATTGTTTAAGGTTTGTGTTTCTTTAGTTTGGGTAAACTAATGACGACTTTTAATTACTATAAATGTAATATATTGATATGAAATAGTCAATAATAAGTTTACACTAAGCCTATGGTCTTTTACAAACGTCACACGCCACTGCCGGCACTTAGTAGTTAGTCGAACATACAAGCCGAACGCGACTGGCAGGAGATACCTGGTCGTTTCACCCGTAGAGAAAAGGAAGGTGATTTTCATATTTTGGTGGTTAATCATTTACAAAATAATGAATGGAACTTTTCTTCACTATATGTCTCAATTTTGTTTAAAAAAACATGTGACGAGACCTCGTGCCCACCGCAACTAAAGACGCGAACTAAAGACTAAGACAAGATCGACCTGTCGGAATATTCACAAACACGGAACATATAGACGCCACGGGTCAAAACAGCCCTCACCTAAAGGTGGATTTTGGTTCTTAGCGACTGCGACCAACGACAGTGTTCCGCGACCGCGATCCACTGCTTCGTTTGAAACAATGACGGATGCAAGCGACCGCGACGCGATCGGAGGGCGTGCCCGACTGACAGCGTCCCAGTTGCTCCGAACGCAGTGCTGTCGCGCGACGAAGCCCAGAAGATTATCAAAATAACGTTTTTTTTTTTTCGGACAAGGACAAGTTATTGGTAGAATTGGTTCATAATATTCTTCTCTTCTCCTTGCAATGTGAAAATTGAGTCGATATTCCGGAAGCATGAGCATTGACATGATCTTTTTCACCATCTTCCAATAACTGCCGATTTTTTTTCTATTCTTAGTTAGGACGTCCGACATAATGCTTGAAACAACTGTTTAATACAGAAACTGCAAGAACACTGAGCAGTATTGGTTTGGCATTTTGGTCGCGGAGATTCGTAAGCAAGGGGTCGCCCCGCGACAGGCGACTACGGTCGCGTACTTACAGACGTAGGATATGAAGTGTGTAGTAGGTGGATAAAGTGGTCGGTGTGTGCAGTACGAGGGCACGTTCGCCGAATACCTGGAGATGCTGACGCAGCTGGGCCTGGTGATGATGTTCTCGTCGGCCTTCCCACTGGCGGCGCTGTGCGCGCTGGCCAATAATGCGGCGGAGGTGCGCGCCGACGCCTTCAAGCTGTGCCACGTCGCGCAGCGGCCCTTCGGCGACCGTGTCAACAGCATCGGCAGCTGGCAGGTACAATTTATTTGTTAAATATTAGTATCAATATCAGCTTTTGCATTATTCACATTGATGCTAAACGTTTTCGGGCAATCTAGTTTTATATTATTAAGGGTGGCAGGCAGGCTAACGGTCCACTTGATGATAAGTGGCTACCGTCGTCTAAGAACACAAGCAACTCAGAGGGTGTGCGCTGCCGACCCTGTAGGAATTTGTTTACGGCAACCTTGTAGACCTCTTAGCCGATATTGTAGCTAAATAGAAACACCTCCGAAGAAAGGTTCGGCAGCAGCACCTTATCCAAGTAATGCGATTGAACTCCGCATCTATGATGCGCCGTGCGGTGGTATAAACTTGGAGTAGGCATTAATTTTAACATCTCAACAGTGTACTTACAATAGGGGATGGGACAGTAATCAGATTAAAATCTAAAATGTACTTAGAAAGAAAATATATAATTTTTTACGATTATTTATCGAATAATAATTTAATATAATTCATTTAAATATTTTTAAATGAAGAAATAAAATTTTATTATTTACAATATTTTTAATCTATACTGAAACACCAATCACAGTGCGTGACGTCATTTGTGGGCAATCATTGTCTTAATGCCAATGCAGCTGTTTTGTTATGATATGACCACAAATGACGTTACGCGCTCTCAGATGAACTATCGTGGCGTTTTGGCGACATTTTCAAACAAACAATATTAAAACATGATTTTGAGTACCTAAAAGGCTATAAATAAATAAAATAGTATTTTTTATGGGAATAAATATCCATGAAGATTAATTTAAAACACTTTCTGAAAATTTGTCCGATCCCCTATTGTAATACCGGTAGAACACACAAAGGGAAGGGGATCCTAACCATTGTTGGGTAAGCATTGGATCGTCAGCAATTCGAACAATTAAATACTGTAAGGTGACAAATGGATCTAGAGGTGAGAGCAGTACTCCACGGGGTACCTAATCTAGCCCATTTATACAGAGTTTTGAACTTTATGTAAGACCTTTACTAAACGGGACAGATAATATACTAACTGTAATTTCAAAATACAATTCCATGAAACTTTGGACAATTTCTAATCCATTCTGAGGTAGCAGCCACCCTCTTAGAGAAGACGATACTGTTGTGTATGGGTGCGTGATAAGGGATTCCAAACCCATTATTCACAAAGCGCACTCGTAGCGGTCGTCTGTAAGAGAAGACGACCATCCAAGATTTTAAATACCATCTTGTATATGTATATCGTCATCTATGAAGATACCTCCAAAGGGAGTCAACATAAAAGATGATCCACTTACAAGATGTAACGATACTCGTAGCACGCAATGGAGGTGATGGTGGGGGTGGCGGTGCTTGTGAACTGTGCTCTCATTGGTCTTTCGGGGCCTGTCCACCGGTTGCTGCCGGACGCTGCGCCTGCGCACACCGTTCTCCTTATAGTCGCTCTCGAGGTATGACTGAACCCTTATTGTAATGCTAAGCGTTAATATCCCTATCCCTTCCTGATCCCTTATCCTTGATCCTACTATGGTCGGCAGCGCGCTTGTAGCCCCACCTAACATCAAGTGGACCGTCGGCCCGTCTGTCGACCTTAACATTTAAAAAAAATGTAGTTGGTAACTAGTAATGTCACATTTAACTAGCATATATCAGGTAATACTTATTTAATAAAGCTATTATAGCGTGTTTGCAAAGGTCTAAACAATCCCTACTAATATTATAAATTTGCATACACATTGTCAGAGATAAAGAAAAGGACCAGGGGGTGCCTTTCATCCCGAAAGAAAGATAGAATTAGGTGGCAGGCAGGCCGCAGTCAATAAAGAAAGAAAAAAGAAACTCTTAGGAAATTGCACAAGTCAGGTCCCGTCCGTTGAATTCCATGACACTAATATTCGTGGAGCGGAGTTTCTTTTACAACTGCGAAAACTTGCCGAATTTAATATTGTTTATGGTGTCTTTGCTTCATCCGTGTTTATGCCAAAGTTCGGGGACGCGTTATCACTATTCTTAGTAATTCGTATTCCTGCTAGGTTTAATATGAAATATTAACTACTAGCTGGGGATGCATTATAATGAGGCAAATAACTTATATGTTTATGCTTCAATGAAGGTTTTAGTATTGTCATTTATCGGTTGTTACTTCGGGCAGGGGATTATGGGCTGACATGCCTTTGTATGGTAAAGGTCCAAAAAATCAATTTTACTAAATATGTACGTATAATAAAATCGCAAAGGAACAGCTTTCTTTCTTTCAGCAGGATTAAGGATAATTTGCGCAACGCAACGCAAATTATCCTTAATCCTGCTGTAGTCGGCAGCGCACTTGCAGCAGCTTTGGCGTTGCATGTGTTATAGGCGACGGTTGCCACCTACCATCAAGTGGACCGTCAGCCTTTCTGCCGATCTTAACATAAAAAAAAGATGGGGGCAGATTCTAAAAAAATTCTGCTATTTTTTTTGAATTTTCATTAAAATAATTTTCAAATTGTGTTTTAATTTTTATATTAAATCCTGCTAAGTTCACCTTACGTGTTCTTTGGACAATTTCTTTGCGAAACTACTGCGATGTACAACGTTCCCCCGGACGTTTCGCAACCGCAATGTTTTCGCAGAGATTCGCTGCCGCATACGAACGCGTCGATGTACTAAGGTGGTAAAATGTAAGCTCTGAAGATTGAACATAGATTTATTTATTTGTTTAAATTAATAATAGCCAACGTAATAGTGTGCAGATTATACACATAGTAAAAACAAATTGCATACACATTATCACCTTGTACAGCTTTATATCTTTATATCGCCAATCTTCGCAGAGAAGTGGCACGATAAGAAGAAGACAGCTTTATACATTACTTTCAATTAATCAAAACAAAAAACGTATAATATGAATTATGGCAGCACGTGATTCTGGTGTTGGTGCTGTGCGTTCGTCTGGCCATCCCGGAGATTCCCGCTTGGCTGGCCACGGAGATGGCCAAAGTTGAATTTCAGCGGCGCGAAGCTATCAAAAACGCCCATGCACCGCTATTGGTAAGCATTTTCTATCGGGGCAGACTATTTCTGTTGATGTTTAAGTTCCTTAGTACACAAGAAATTATATTACCAATGATCATTTTTGTTTCATAACTGTGTGGTGATTTATTAAACTTTGTTCAATGTAATTTTTAATATTTGAATTCAGTTCAATAAATATGAAAGTAACTCTAAAAGTAACTTGTCTGTCTGTCTGTTACTTATTCACGCCTATAGTACGGTCATACTATGAATGCGTTTTTGACATTTCTTTATGTCCATTGCATAAAGTTCATTTCTTAAGATAAAAAACTTTATCTTAAGAATTGGATAGTCTTAAGATAAAAAACTTTTGTATTTATAAACATTGTTAAATTGTTTGGCAATAAAAGATTTATTATTTATTTATTTATTATTATTATTTCCGAATAAAAGACACAGAAAATGTATGGAATTGACACCTGTCAGAACAGCACTCTTATAATGGTATAAATCGCTGAACCGATCATCATAGGGTAACCTTTCATCCAGAAAAAAAGTACTGTTCCCGAGTGATCATCTAACGCCTGGCAAAGTTATAACTGTAATAATGATATTAGGCGTTACATTGCTCATATATTTAGTCAGGCGTTATTTTATTTATTTTTTCAATTTTATTTGACTTTTAAATTAATAAAATTTAAAAGTCAAATAAAATTTTAAAGTTACTGCGACCCCATTGATTCTAATTCTTCTTTACAAATGTTTTCGCTCCACCATATCTTCTACGATGATTTTGCCAGTGTCGGTTTTAAAAAAGCAATATAAAATAAAAAAACTATAGTTATACATTTTCCAAAAACTATAGTTGTTCTATTTTCCATTGATTCTAAATATTGGATTTACTCATAAAATGCGTGTTATGTATGTAATTGACGTGACATTTGTCAGTCGGAGTGTTCGAGTCAGGATGACGTGCGGGGCGCACCCCGTGGCACGCCTCCCGCGCTCGCACCCTCCCTCACGCCCACGACGCCCGCCAATGTCGACAAGCCGACACACGAGCGCAAACGGATCAACATCGGCAAGATCCCGGAGATACCACCCTTCAGGTAATAATCTTAAGACCTTTGTGTCACTTGCATGTCCACTAGGTTAGCATAATGGTAGTTTAGCAATGAAGATTCCCATTAGTGGACTGAGGCAAAGTTTAGGTCGTAAATAATGACGCAATCTAGCAAGCATGCCCAACAAATGTAATGTTGCATTTTATATATAGCAGCAATAAACAACACAATCTACTGGGGCAACATTTCTACAAGAACTAGTAGTGTCATATTCAAGTGTTTCGCGACACTTGAATATGACACTACCCGGGGACACTTCACTAAGTTGTTGCACAACATATTACACAATATGTTGCATATATATTTCCGGGAGTATCTGGGGCTTTAGGCTCATAAGTGCGAGCAAGAAGTCCGATGATAATGATTTATGATCCAAACCACGTTCAAAACATGACTCCTATAGTCTTCTAAAGTCACACAGGTTTTTTCACGATGTATTCCTTCATCGTTAGAGCAAGTCATCATTGCTAGAACGAATCGAACAAACTAGAGGTCTAGGCTCTAGCAGTCTCTATGGCAGCCGAGATTGCGTTCCAATAAACTATTAAAGATTCAGGTAAACATTACAGACACATAATGTCATGATGCACGCACGAAGTCTGTATCAGACTAAATATATTACACATATATAACGTCCCTATTCTGGACACATGCCTCTTGTCTTAATGTTTATTATAAGCTATAAAGTTCACCACAAATAACCTCATAGCAGTTCAACACGAATATTTGCTCGCGATTCTTTCCTGCAACAATAATCAATTTTTAAATTTTCAATTAAAAAAAAATGGACAGGTCAAACTGGGGAAACTGTTAGGCTTCAGAGTGAGGAAACCTAACAATCGTTATTAAAAGTTATTAGTTCGTAACAATGTAGTTTGTTTCAGTTATTAGTGTGATGGGGAATGTGATAGTCTTAGTTGCCATATTAAATATTCGTGTCCTATATAACTTTGATCAAGACCTAAAAGTTGTAATCAAAAATATGTCGAGTATTGTAAAAATTCAAAATAATCTTTAATATTTTCTTTAAGAACTTTCATGCAAATAGTTATTACGCAATAAGGTTATAAGCATATCATTATTTTTAAACAAAAGGATTGGACCAAACTAAAGTTTGTGGCCTTAATAATCTAGATTCGACAGTCACTTATAAAGTATTGGAGACTTTATTCCCATTCATTTAGAGACTAGAATTGTTAAATATAAAACACTATATACCGTTTACAAATGGTTATATTCTTGTAAAAATGTCAACATTACACGACATTTATTATATACATTAACTTTCCACCAAATTGTGACAGCAGTCATTTAATTAAACAATTTTTACAATAGGTTTATAACCTTGAGATAAGATTTACATGAGTGTCGAATGCAAATGTTAATAAATTAAGTGTTAAGATTTGGTTCAATAAGGTTTTACTTAGACACTAGCTAGAACGAAGTTACTATTGTGAGAGATCTAAATTGTATGTATCTTATGCATAAAAGTCTCGAGAATTTTATGATATGCGTAGACTAATATAATGTACAGGTATTGATACAATGTGTCACATTTCAATAAATAATTGAAATAAATCTACAAAAATATGTGATTATTTATTATAGTGTTAAACGTTAAAAATGTGAAAATGTTAAAAATGTTTTCTTAATAAATAATAATAATAAAAAGATCAAAGTTAAATGGGACCTTATATTTTAATCTAGATTCATCTTACTATTATATATTTTTTCCAGTTAATTTCACACAATATAAAATATGCCTGGATCGGTGTGTAGCTTCAGTTGTCAAAATTTTACTACAATATTATAGTTATTAATATAGTTTTGTACGTGAATTTATTGCTTTGTTGAATTATATAACTCTGTTTATTTGCAATAAATATATTTCGCTCGAATTTTTGTAGTTTTCTTAGTTTTTGTCAAAGCGGAAGTATTGTGTGTATTGTGTGCAAGTAAAAGGTAATTATTATAATTTTTTTCTTTAAATTTTTATAAAATATACATTAATATTATATCTAGTTTTTATTACTTTAACACCATAATTCTTTTTTAATGCAATCACAGACATATAAACTGTATGCATAAAATAGCTGGTGCCCGCGACTTCCGCGTTGAAAAATAAAAGAAAAATAAAGCGTTTGTGCATGCTAATCTCAAAAACGGCTTAACCGATTTGAATGCGGTTTTCACTGATGCATTGTAGCAAGCTTCCCGTAACATTTAGTGTTTGTTTTATTCAAATCGATTTACAAACAAAAAAGTTACACGCTATACCAAATACTTCGCGTACGAAGTTACGGGCTCAGTTAGTTTTAAATAAATACCCAATGTCTGCTTTTTTTTTCAGTTTTCAGCCAATTCTTACTATATTCAATTATTTATTTATTTTATGCAAATAATTGTATAAAATATATGAACAAATTTCAGAGTAATTTTTTATTGTAATAAATAGATTTAATTATTTTTAAAAACTATAATACAGTATTAATATTAATAACTTAATTAACATATTAATAATAGTTGTAACTGTAAAAATAGTTGTAAACTAAATTTGAAATTTTGATTATTTATTTATGATTACACAAATATATTTTATATTTAAAAAATATAATATCACAAATATATGTTTATTCAATGAATATTGGAAATTAATCCAAAATTTTCACAATATGTTAATATGTAATATAGGTTAATTTTACTTTGTTGTTCAAAGCTAAATCGAAGACAAAAATGTGCTCTTTCTTATAAGTTTTCTGTAATTTCGTTGAAATGTGTCCATATATTGTTTCTATTTCACCACACACGTTGGATTGCAGCACCGCTATACTCGTGTTGAAAATTGCCTTTATGCTAATTACACAATAACCTATAATAAATTATTTTAACGATCGAACTAATTACTGTTTTTGTCAAGTCAATATTTGAAAATGAGGAAATTCAGCGAGTCTCGACTGAAAATGTTTGGCTTAAAGGGGACATATTATTTTTAAAGTGCATACATACATTTAAATTTAATATACTCCTTTTTATTAAACTGTCTTGTAATCTGTTGAAATTAAATAAACAGAAATTATTGCAAAATCGTTATAATATTTTATTCATTGCGATATTCCGAATGTGAATAATGGATCTCTGACATTTTTGGTCCTTCGGGCCGAATGTTCTCCTTCTTCTTCTATTTTTCTCGCTGCTGGTTGTTAATATTTTTACTTCTTTCTTCTAACACGTTTTCATATCTCTTAATTCTATTTCTGTGGCAATATATAATTTACAATTTTAAAATATTTTCAGAGCTAAAGCGGCGTCTATAACAGAGCCTGCAGTGACAACGGGCTCTCTACAAATATTGCAAGATGTCAGCCCCACAAAGCCGATACGACGAAAGGTACACATTGTATTGTGTTTATTTTTATATTAAGTGTACCTACAAACAGATTTGATATGTCAATAAGTAGAAATTGCTAGGTATTTAGTGTTGATATGTGTCACTATTAGTACTTATTGGCGTCTACTATTTTTTGTACTGAACTTGGTTTTTTTTTAATATATAAGGCTTTAGTTATTACATGAGTTATGGCCTCCAATTGTGACCCTTGTCAGAAAGCTCAACGTCGCTCACCGAGCTATGAAGATAGCTGTGCTCAATTCCACTGCTAGATCAAATCAGGAATGAGGAGATCGTAAACATACGAAAACCACCGACATAACCGTCATATGTGGCTGTACCTAGGATACCTGTAACTGGCATGCAAATGTAAATGTGTGTCTTACTGCCGCACTCAGAGTCGTTTTAATGATTACTTAGCGACTCTTTAGTAAAGATTTAAAAATGTTTACTCTCAGAGACAGTTAATGGTTGATTAGTGGTCTTAAGTGACACTTAACTTTAATGACAGCTCAACCCTTACTAAACTTCTTAAATGGAGAATTTGACATTTCGAAAGTGAGGTAATCTTATTAATAATAATCTATTGTTCGTGGAGTCGTTACGTAGGTAGCTAAAATTATTTAAAAAAATAAATAAATTTAAAAACTAAAATTATATCTTGACAAGATGATACTTTACGAAAAAAAGTAAAGTATATTACTTCTATGAAAAATTGACAATTAAAATTGACAATTAAAATTGACAATGATGTGAAATGTTGCCGTATTTAAAAAATCTTGACTTTCTAATTTATTTAATTATAATTACGTCTATTATTGTTAATTTTAACTGATAATAATAAGAAAAGACATGTTTAACTGATTTTTATGAAACTCTTATTTTTTTCTATACATAAATTGCTTTGCCGAATGATATCGTGTCATTGAGTTTTTTCTTATGACAACACTGCACGTTATCGATATGCATTTCGATAGAACGCACAGTCCTATGCTTACTTAAAGTGGTATTTAACTAATGAACCATTAACTTTCGTCTCTGGGAGCCGCGGCTCATTAACGTATTTAATTGTATTTAGTTAAGTGTCTATTAGTCCTAATTTAATGAACGTCTCTGAGTGCGACAGTTAGTAAATTTTGCTGTGCTGTTGGTATTTCCATTAAATTAAATTAAATAACCCGGCGGATTAGTAAGTTCAAATGGCATTGGGCAGGACACATTTTAAGATAGACAAATCAAATCGTTTATTTCTCAAAAGTAGAATAACAAGATCACTTTTTTGAAGTCTATTATATATTTTACCAGGGTTTCGGAAAAAAATAGCCAAGTTGATGACCCTGAGAAGAAACCCCGAAAGAAACTCAGGATACCATTCTTTTTGCCATCTTTAAAATAACATTATTTGAACAGACGGCCAAATGAGGGCCACGGATCGACGTTGGATTCAGGTTGACTCCGACCGGTCCTATTGAAAAATTATGGGATGGTTATGTCCAGCAATGAACTTTGCATGCCTAAATTGATGATGATGAATAAGGCATTTATGGTATTCCTTTACACGTTTTGTTACGTAGGAGGCGACGCCTGGAGCACCGCTTTCATTGCTGGGCGTGCGTGGACTTCGCGACGAGCCCTTGCACCGTTCCGCGCATTGTATTCCACATCCGCATCACCGTCCACTCGTTAATCCCACTCTGCAGGTACGGTCTATCTATGTCGATATACCTTATACTTAGAAGAAAACTTATCCAAATATTTTTCATATTTCATAATACTATTAATAGTTTTTACTTACCTGTGAAGAATTGACAAGTCGTTTGTTTGTTTGAATTGCAATATTATTGTTTGACGAGCCCATTAGATGAGTATTTAAGGAGCTAGTCTTACCGCTCTTTTTCAGGGGTTCCGGATTCTATTCGAAACCTCGAAAATTATCTTTTCAAAGTTTGATATGGTCTGAATCTGGAAAGTAGTAATAGGGAACACTGCTATTCGCAGTCATGGCGGCAGTAACTATCGCCTTACAGAAGGCAATCATGAAATAACAAATAGCAATGTGTGCTGTTGTGTTTCGGTGAGTGAGTAAGGGATGCCCTGTCTTTTCCCAATTCTTTATCCTTTAATCCCACTATGGTCGGTAGCGCAATCGCAGCACCTATGGTGTTGCTATGTTATAGACGTCGTTAACCACCGACCATCAAGTGAGCCGTCATATGTCTGTGGACCTTAACATAAAAAAGAATTACAGGATCCAGAATTAAGGGTGGATAGAAATTTCAGTTGTAAATATAATTAAATTAGAGCAGACTCCGAATAGAATGTGGTTGATTTCCTATTACATATATCTACTTGAGTTATTGAGATTTCCTTAAATGAATGTCATCTTAGTTTCGTAACAAATTCTATATGCAACAAATAGACAGCTACTAAAACTTTTAGCCTTTTTATGAGTAGGTATATATTTTTATGATTTACATTTGCAGTCAGTCTGGCAGTCGCCTATAACTCGAAGAGGAGTGTAAGTAGTCTTGTTAGAATAGGCAGCGATAGGGAAATTAGGCTCTGCATCTTTAACCAACCGAAATATAATAGCACCTATACTGATTTCTTGGTGGTCTTCTATAAAGGGATGGTTACTGTTGCCAATTGATTTCTTAGTTCTTGACATAATACTTATATTATTCCTGTTAAATATTTTGACTTCTTTATAATCATCAACTTAAAGTTGTTGATATATGACGGTCGAGACAATGATTTTTCACTTTTCTTCTTATAATAAATCCTTTATTGTTTTTAACTCTTTACATACTTCCAACGTACTTCTTTAATTTTTATATCAATCATATATTTTTATACTTCCTTTTTAATACACCACACAGAACAACTGCACCACAGAATAGTTAAGATAACAGATATTCTCAACAAAAGTGCCTAATTTATGTGAAAAATAATTCAAATGAAACTAATTGGAACTTATCTTTAAAGTGCGTATTATTTAGGAAACAACAAACAAATGTGTGCAAATACCTATAAAAGAGATCAAGCATATAATAATTCACATAAATAGTATAGTTCAAAACTAGAAATTTACGTGAAAGGATAAATACATATTTCCCTACAGCTATCAAATGGATCAAATGAATAAATGGCTGATTTTAAATCTGAATTCAAACCTTGCCACAATTTTTAATTAATTGTGAGATTTTTTTTTTAAATAATGAATTGTAGTATTTGTAGTAAAATTTTCTTTGCTTCCTTGATGATGTTTACTTGCAAAACAATTAAACATCTCTTCAAACAAACTGTACCAACTAACTTCCCTCAGGTAATTAAAAAAAAATATAAATTATAATCTATAATTGGACCGTGACAGGAATTGAGTGGTAGTGTAAGTGCGGGCGGCTCCGAGCCAGATTTGAACATCGTACCTTCATCGGCTCCTTCTATCGACGTCAGCGCAACCTCCAGCGAAGACGACAAGCCCAAAGACAAGGATAAAAGTAGTAAGTTAACATAAGAGTCGAAGAGTGTGTTGGTGCTCAGACAGAGCTTTGGTATTTTACGTAGTGGCTTCACTTATTCTTGACCAGACTTAAGGCCGGAAACGATACGGTCCGATTCCAGTTGTCAACTGAGAATCGTGCTCCTGGAATAGCGCTTAGAAAGAGGAAGGAAGATCTTTGCGCCTGTCACTTCAGAGTGACTTTCAGAGTTCATTAATAAAATTGTCAATTTTTACAGTGTGCACTATTTGATCTGTTTCCACCTTAGGATCAGTTCTGACCGAAACGCGACGCATTACGAAGATGCGTGACAGAGGCAAGATGCTTGGGGATGCCCGCGACGTCACGATATATATCGCAACGCCGCGAGGCGAATCGTGAAGCTATTTAAAGTTACATGCGCGCTGTATCTCAGCGCTACGACCGGGATGCCGCGCGCAAAACGTAGTGCGACATTTCAGCGAAACGCGAAGCCGCCAACATCAGTTTATTGTACTCACTGAACTGTATACCTTTTCGTTTAGTGTATTGGTTCTAAATATATTAAATTGCTCTCTTGTTGCGTGTGGGTGTGAGCTGACCCTTAGACCTTAAACTACTACGTTACGTGAGTTAAATTTAGCGGTGAAGTTTAGATGTGGTGATGATGGTTCCGTAGGCAGGTCCCGCGCCAAGGCCCTGCTGGTGAAACGCGTGAGGTCCGTGGCCGTGTTCTCGCTGGGGCTCCGCAAAGCGCGCGAGGCTGCCGCGGCGGCCGATCGCTCGTCCTCAACAAAGCCGATCACACCGCACACGCCGGACAAGAACTCTTTAGTGAGTATACTCATCGCTTGTAAAACACAGTTGGTGACATATCGTATGACTATAACATACTATACCTATACATACATATAGTATTCCTCATGTAGGTATATATAGTGATACTTGTATTGTTGCCGATGGATGATAATCAACTGTTACTGTTACCATAAAATTTTGTGAGATGGCGCTATATGAATACGAATATGTTCGGCTTGCATTGTAACAATACAATTATTGTATTAAAAGGGCGTCAGTTGCAATGCAATTATCGTGACGATCTTAGTCTACGTCGGCATAAAAAAAAGTGATTTAAGATTTAACCTTAAATTTATATAATTTTTTTGTAAAAGGGTTTGTTAATATCTTTCAGGGTCTTCCCGCGCCCATACACGGCGGAGAGTTGTCCCTGATACCCATCGAGCAGTTGATTCAAGTCGAGGATGTCAAACCGCGAACCACATAAAGTGGTAACACTGTTGTGCGAAGAGAAATATTTATTTAAATATTGCTTTTTCTAAGACATAATTAATGTTATTAAAGTTTGAAATGAAATAATTTGTTATTCGTGAACATGTGAAATTTTGACGCATTTTTAAAAAGTAAGTATAAATGAGTTTCGCTGTTATGTAATTTAAAAAAAGATGTTCTTTCAAATGGTAACACCAAGCTGCAAACCTGTAAGCGATCAAGCGACTGACACAAAACTATCTGTTTAATAATGAGTAACAAGCAACACTAACTAGAACTAGATTAGATAGTCCATAGACAACTAATTAATGTGATTAGTTTAGTTGTAATTTGTTATTGGAACCAAATACGATTTTATAATAGTCGATTTTAGGCGTTTAGAAGAAAAACTTGTTTATATATATATAATTTGCTTAAAAATACTGTAGATTGAAAAAATATTAAATGGAAGAATTGAGGGCTTTAAAATTCATCCCAATAGTATTTTCCAGTACAAAAGTAATAGTTGAATTAAACTCGACAAATTAAATTTGTGATGTATTTAATTTGTAATAGTCTGAGGTTTTTATTGGTTATTGTAACTTAAATTTTTCTTACTCAGTTTTTAATTGAAAAAGAATCTATTGTGATAATGTGTTTTAAATAGTATTAAAAATCTGAATGGTTAAGTTTTGACATGAAGCAGTGTAATTACAGAATGGCCTGATAATTGTTATAGAATATAACCGTAATTTATTAAATTTGTCCATAAGAAAGTAGGTATTTATGGTCACGGTGTAGATTTTGTTGGATGGATAAAGGTGTAACTACACTTATGGAGGTGCCATTCGCGTTTCGCTGGAAGATTTTGGTTGCACTTATACAGTTTAAGCTTCTATCAGCTGCGTATTTTTATTGTTGATTTTGATTGATATACTATTAAAAAATACCACTGACTAACACATCACGTACTGACATAATTTTTCTCCCAGGAGTGCCCGGAAGGTTCCCCTTTATAGTCAATTGTAGAGAAGGTTCCCTAATGAGCACCAGAAAAATCTCGAATCCTCGGTATACCGACCTGGTAAAAGTCGGCGACGGTATCTCGAAAACTGTGAGGGCTAGATAGGGGGGATTTGCGATATGTCATAAAGGGTCATCGGGAGTTACCACACCTAAGAAAAAGAGACGCAGGCGGAAACTAGTTATTATATAAATGTAATAAGACATGTAAGGGAGAAACCACATTTATCCAGCTCAATTCAACTATTGTCCATAGGAAACACTAGTTTTGTAAGGAGATGCGTAGGTACGCGTCCGTTCAGCTTTCCGAGTCTAATCAGCTTTCGCGCCAAACAGACGAAAATGAGGACAAGTCATCGCAGGGGGCGGCCTTCAGCGTTGTACGCCACTTCGCAACTCGTCGACAAGTTACGATTTGCATTGATTCTCATTCAT
Organism: Bembecia ichneumoniformis; assembly: GCA_910589475.2. Taxonomy (NCBI): domain Eukaryota; kingdom Metazoa; phylum Arthropoda; class Insecta; order Lepidoptera; family Sesiidae; genus Bembecia; species Bembecia ichneumoniformis. The sequence goes on from OU342545.1 coordinate 3,858,810, forward strand.
TCAGCTCTGTACGTGGCTGATAGAAACGGAAATTGTTTAAGGGTCACTTTAAAATAGCAATAGAATATAGAACTTATTTAGTTACACTAAAAGGTACACAGTTCAGTGATTCGCGAATTGTGTCGGCGGCCATGTGCCATTTCACATGAATCATTGAACTGTGTACCTTTTAGTGTAGTAAATAAGTTCTATATTTTCTGTTTTCTGGCGAATCGCGAGTGGACTGCCTAATTTTACTCGCCTTAGGATTACCACACGTTTCGTGAATTATTAATTCGGATTTTCTAAGAAACGAAACTCGATTTCCACCTTACAATAACGTCTGATAAGTTAAAGAAATCTGTGAATTTTTTTTAAGTACGAGTATATATTAACTGGATGAGTCACGGGACTATTAAGTATCTCGCCATTCAAGAGAAGATGTAGGAAAGTTCCTATGTTATTTTCATCATAGCTATCATGTATATAATTATACGTACAATGTGTCCATGAATTTTTTAAGAACAACTTGTTGATCCGCAACTTGAGGTGACTGGTCTTTCTGGGGATTCGTTCCGCCTTCAAACTCTTAATTATTTTTTACATGTTACTTATTTTTTTTTAACAATGTTGGCATGTGTTTTTATTGCAATAATTATTATTAAAATATATAAATTTTTGAAAACATGAAACGAAAAAAAAAACACGAATAAAAAAAGTTGCTAACGAAATCGAGAAGACTTATTCCCTTGGTTAACTGCAGTTTTTTCGTAACAGAAAGCAATCGCCTGACAATAATTGTTTGAAGCTCCTCAGTGGATTACTTTGCGGGTACATTGTCAAGTTGATTACGCTTGTGGACTATTTAGAATCTTACAATTGAGACTATAGGATTGAAAATTGTTTGTAGTCTTCATTGAGATCGGTTGGTAAACCTTTTTACGGATATAATCTCTGGTTCCCTTGTTATTAGCAAGAATTTATGGTAAAGCAAGTGTCTTTACCATAAAATTTTGAATTTTTTTTTTTTAATTGCACTCATTTGTTTGGAAACTATATGAAGTGCCATAGAAAAGAGACCGTAGATCAGTCTCTTTTCTATGATCGGTCTCTTCTCTTTTCTAGCATCTGCCAACCCAAGAGTTGGGGCAGACTGAGAGGTGGCAACAATTTTTTTTTTCGTTATAAAGATGAGTTCTATGGCGCTTCTTGTAGTTTTCAAACAAATTAGTGTATTGTTTAAAAAAAGGTATAGAAAATAATGATGCTAAAGGTACTTGCGGCAAGATTTTTCTAGGCAACCCTGGGGCGTTGTGTGACCCCACGTGTAACCTTTTAAATCACATTTCGATCAAATAACAGATAGATGCAGAATTTTACGGTGGGATCTTAGACTTTAATCCTACTATGATCGACAACGCACTTGCGTTGCACCTGAGGCACTTCTTGTCTAGGCTACGGTAGCCACTTAAATATTATATTATATTCACATTTTTTTTCATTAAAAATACTTTTTTATTGAAAAGTGACACAATTATTTTCAATACCTTGCAAGTTTTCCAGAGCGATTTTATATGACAAGAGTACTACTACATCAACTTTACAGACTTCTACAAAAGTCAACCTTATTGTCTAATTTTTTTAGTATCATAATCGCGTGCAAGTGGCACCAAGCGTAGTCAATTAGGCATTTCGATTAGTAAGTAAATGATAGTTAGTAATAATTGTTGTCTATAACTCACTTTCTCTAATACTTAACACGGCTAGATTTTCACTTTCCCTTGCTATTCGTGTAAGTAGGTTAGTTCTTCTTTGGATATGTAACATTAATGCGTATTTCATTTGCAAAAACCGTGCACAAACATGGTTTTTTTTTGCCTAAAAAATATATTAAGTTTTTTTTTTAATTTTTAAAAGAACTCAGCTCTTTAAATACGTGCGATAAATAAATGTCTTCCAAATTTAATTTAAATTTAATGTTATACATCCAAACGACAAATGCAGAACATATTCGAATTGTTAGTAAATTTTGTACTACCTTTTTTTTTAAATAATCTGTATATCATTTTCATTTAATTTTGATTCAGTTAGATCAATAGAACTTGTGTTGACAATGAGACTATGATTTTTTTTCAAGCATTTGCGAGCCTATTATAAACGGAATAGTCAATTAATGTTGATAATTCAATTAATTTCTATTAGTAAATAACTCGATAGATCTTAAAAATATTATTACTTCGCCAGGTATGGCACTCCGAGAGACAGCCCGACACAAGATTGCGTCATCGCTGATGTGTTGCCAGTTTACGTGCTTTCAATCTACCCGAGTCCCATTTATTACATGTATAATTAATATAAAGCTGTAAGTGTTTTACTATGTGATTACTTTAATTAATGTGTAAAACGACCTATTTTATTTGCTAACACAAAGAATCCCATAAATATCATCTATAGTGTGAGTGATTGCAAATATTCTTCTTTCATTTTTTGTTCAATACAATAGTATTCGAGAGTGACGTAAGCTTGTGTCACAAGCGGAGCGGCCAAACCTTGTTTTCTTTGACCATGGATTTTTCTATATTTGTACATTACAAATACATTGTGCTTTATTGTAAAATTTAAGCTTGTTTAAGATGTTGTTATTCCTCGGGCCTCAAATAAGAGTAAAAAAAGTAACAGTCATGTTATTCGTTAATTAAAACAAAAGATTAAAAAAAAAAAAGTTTAGTAAAATTTATTGTTGCGACTAAGAGAATTAAAATTACACGTAAAAGTGCAAAATATTATTTATTTACGAAAAATTACGATTAAACGGTTTTAGTACTCACTAGCGATTGGTTTAGTTAAAAAAAAACTTAAACTTGGTAAAAATGGTATAAATAATATATCTCCTACCATAGATATTGTAACGAGAGAAATAGATTAGATAAATTCGGTTAGGGTTTCTGGTGTTTGTGTAATGGTAACATTATTTTGCTATATGTCATATGTCGGATGCAGATGGCGTTTTGTAACAAGAAAATTTTCAATCATAAGATTTCACGCATACTGGAAAGAGAAGTTCTTAGCACTCCATAGATAAACTTAATTAGATCATGGGTTCCCAGATGGTTCAAAAGAGCTCAAATGGCTTATTTCTCTCAGATGTCTTACGAATACAGGAATGTACAGTCGGTGAGTTGTGTATTTTACCATTAAAGCCTTCCAAGGATGTCCGTTATTCGCCTTTTTTGACGTGAATGTCTTTAATTTGCTTCCATAGTGGAAGGCAATTCAGAAAACTAATAACGAAATCGGGGATACAATTTGATGCTGTAGCTACATATCCATCGTTTACACTACATCCAAATTTTTTTTCTGGATGAAAGGTACTCTATGCCCTTTCCTGCATCCTTGAAAATGTGTATGCAAAATTTCATGATGATCGGTTCAGCGGTTTAGGCGTGAATAGGTAACAGACAGACAGACAGAGTTACTTTCATGTTTATAATATTAGTATGATTTATACTACTATTACTACAATAAATACTACAAGTAATATTTCATCTATGGTATGGATAAACACACGTCCCATTTTTTTAAATCTTTACTATTTGCTTAATTTGTTATGCGGCCTGCCTCCGGCTTCACACGGATGCCATGAAGTTTTATTATATTTATAAATATTTAAACCTTCTGTGAAAAATCATCCAACTGAAATTCATTGCGTTGTTTTTGGAGGAGTTAGCGGATATACAGATTGCGGAAGACGCGGGTAGCGACTTCAATTTATACTATGTAATTTACATCAGAACAGACCCGCGGTGACTGAGAAAAAAAATACACTTACTAGACTGAACATTCCGTTTAAAAGAGGCATGTTTATATATATTTTTTTTGTTTAGAATAGTAATTAATGATTTAAAAAAAATTGAGAATTTTCTTGTATTGAAATGCCAGAGTCCATATAATATACCTACTATGAACAGAGGTCTTAAAACTGCATAAAATATAACAGTACGAGTATAGTAACTTTAAACAGTCACGCTTGAAATTACTTATCCGAATATAAAAGTAATCTATTCTTTGTATTAAAATGGTGAGAGCACACTGCGTTTGTGCAGTCATTTGGGCAGCCCGTCCGGCGGTAATAACCACCTCCTTACAAAAGACTACCGTGAAATAACAGCATTAGGATTAGGGAATGGTCCAGAGCCCATTTCCCTAATCCTATTATGCTTTGGCTGTGGCGTTGCTTGTGCTATAGGCGACGGTAGACCATCAAGTGGACCGTCAGCCTGTCTTGACCACTTTCACATACAAAGTTGATACCACGAGTTTATTTACTAATTTAAAATTTATTATATTTATTGTACGAAATAGTTTAATTTGGTGATTTATTTTTTAATCTGCGATAAATTATTTATTGATCGATGATTGTTTAAAGTTATTTACTGTAAAAATAGTATTAGATATACGTAAAGTTGAAACTCATAAGCTGACGCCTGCTATTTGATCGCAAGTGATGCCGGTTTGTAATTTGCTGCGTTTTTTTAGTAGCAATCGCATCGTGACGTAGCGTACTAAATATTTGTTGTTAATTATTTTTTATACAAGATATTGATAAACGTTGCATTTTGGGTAGATTATAAATAAATTCGCAAAATTATTTAAAAGAGTTTCATTTCTATGTTTAAAACCCACTAATTACTACAGTTCTGTTATGGTTCGACCCATATAATCATCAGTCCCACAGGGGCCCATTGCTGGAACATAGGCTTCTATCCCACTCGATTCTCTATACACCGCAACCATCCGCTGTTTTGCGGATATGAAAACAATAGCATATTTGGAATACGTAGATTCGTTTTGCATTGTTAATTTGCAAAAATTTTATACTTCCAAATGAGGAAAATAACTCACTAAAGAACAAAAATTACCAAAAAGGAAAAACAAACGAATATTGTATAAATTTTATTTATATAAATAGATTACAGATGCTTTTGAAAAAATTTATTTCAGACACAATAACAATTATATTTAAGTATAGTTCCAGGTACTTACAAAAATTAATAAACAAGTAATTAATATTTATTTGCAAAGCCCACAGGTAAGTATGGTAAATACGATACCTACGACATTTCGGTAGCATGCAATTATCAGAAAGAAAACGGCGTCGTTGCCAGAGAGGAGAAGACACGAGCCGCGCCAACAGGATCTTAAAAACTGTTGCTGAGATATAACTCTTCAATTTTTAAACATTTTATGAATGTTCTACCTAATATAATAAGTTTTTCGGATTTGTACATACTATGTAAATTAAAAATAACTAACAATAGATCATGTCATCTGAAAAATAAATAAATAACCTTCCTTTAAGAGTTTATTTGTTATGCTTTCAAGTCTTAACTATTTAACTGGTCACCATGACATTTTGCATAGATATTGTTACGAGTACAGAGAAAAAATACTTACTGAACCCAAAATGTAAATAAAAACTCAATAAAAAAAATGTTTGCAATAAAGATTGAACACGTTTCAACTCATTAGAAAAAGGCCGCGAACGATATCGCGAGCAAAAGCTAATAATAAAATTTTCAGTTTAAATAAATATTCTAAAAGTATCTCCTCCTTTTAAAGTCTTTGTTGAACTTTTGATAGAGGCAACATTGTATTGTATGATCTTTAAACATTCTTATCTTGTGCAAAACATTCTCATAATCCTTTTGAACTTCAATCGGAGGGTCCAAACACAGAAGATTTAAAGCAATATAATATGATTCCATAGTATTAACACTTGTTAGGCCAACACTTAGAAATAACTTTAAAATTGACTGCTCAGTATTGTTATATGGAAATATTGTACGCACCACAGAGATAGCATATGAGTATATTAAACCTTCAATTTCGCTTAAAAAGAAAGGAATTGATTTGAACTTTTCAACAAGCTCTTTAAAAAATATACCAAATTCTGTTCCGAGAGTAACCATTAATTCTCTCACAAACTCCAAACTGTACTCCTTAGCATCTTTGTATTTCTCACCAGTACAGGTAGCATTAGAAATCAATGAAATTTTAAGAGCTAAGAAAGTTAAAAATATTTCTTCTAAACGAAATGAACTTTCTAACCAATTCAGTATAGTCTCTATAACAGGCGCAGTAGGCATTAATTGCTTATTCGAACCATTATTACATTTTCCATTAATATTATTAATAAAATTAAAACAGAATTCTCGCAACGTATAAATTTCTTGTGTATTTTGTGTATTTTCGTCCATATCACTATCACCATGAACGACATTCCACATGTCCAAGCAATTTGTTAATATCAATTTTAAAAGTGTCAATTTCTCCTCCATTTCTTCCTTGTTCTTATATTTAAGAATGTAATTTTCAACCAAATTCCATTTAGTTTCTATAAAACGTTTTATTTCGATTTTGTCATAATTCGACTTTATCTGTTTCTCCACTAATAAAGTTATAACGTGGCTTTCAACAATTGGCTTGAGAAAGTCATCATCAATACAGTCTATTCTGTTGACCATGCCGATGAGAATATTGTTTTTGTGGTCATAATTGGAAATTTTATCTGGCATCTTAGAGACTACTTCCCAAGCGACTTGTATAAAGTTATTTACAATTTCATCAGGTAAATGAAAGAGATTTACCAAGTTAAATAGTTTTTCTTCGTCATTTTCATTCAGATCCATAGTAAACGTTTTTAACAGATCAAATAATTCATCTCGACTCGTTTCGTCTTTGCTTACATCACGAAATAGTTTCTCATATAATATCGCTCTTAAAGTAATATTCTTTGTACCCTTCCAAACTTTCAAAAGAACAGGTCTCAAGGAACCTTTATCGACACACTTAAATGCCAATCGAAGGCTGTGTTTTTGGATAGAGAGAGGAGCATCTAATGTGGCTTCGATGAATTTTATGCATTGAGACTTCGGTAAATTTGTGAAGTAAGCGCCAAACACAGGCAGACAAAATGGCACATAATCTCCTTTCAGATACATAAGCACTTTTGATAAAGGCACTGGAGGCCGGGAATAATGGAAAAAACGACATATCGACTCCTGTATTTTCAACAGATCACTATCTATATTACTGTGATCAATTTTAGGTGCTGATGGCGCATAATCTGTCATTATTCTATTTTTTAACTCATCGCTTCCCAATTGGAATACACCAAATATTACTGTATAAACTTCTCTTGTAACCAGATCTTTTTTTGATAAAAACCTCATAAAATATTGCTCATATTCTTTAGCTATATCTTCAGCAAAATAAGTTTTTAATTTTTTGAAAAATGTTCCCAACTTATCATTGCCCAGGCTATCTTTTAAAACATCGTCACTGATGACCAATTTTGCATCATTTTTTAGTAGACACAACAGACGGGCTTGAGTAAGTTCTTGAGGTTTAGCATCTTTAATAAATAGGTGATAACCATATTTGTCTAAATCTAATTTCATATATTTAATGACTATCTCAGGGCATTCATCTGCTTCCTTTTTAAACATACGCATTAAAGACAATACACAATCAATCCAACCTCTAGCCTTAGATTGTATTTCAGTATCGTAAGTTTGATCATCAATTTTTTTTATTTTACTAACAAAATATTCCATGATAAACTTATATCCGTGTTCTCGCCTTTCCTTGCTCATTTCGAGTCTATCCATAGTTGACACAAAGTTATAAGAACTGAATCCTCTATCGATACAGTCTTTTAAACCGTCTGGTAATTCTTTACTGTTAATAATGTAATAAATCAATGCTATCATCTTTAAATCATCTCCGTAACGATTACTTGGATCATATATTTTCAAACTGTACAGTATTTTGTTAAGTGCATTCCAGCAATTATCGTCAAAACTCAAACTGTTATGTTTATCGATAGTATTTAACAAAAATTTCTCTTTCATGTCACATTTTTCATTCACATGTCTGTCATAATAATAGTTGAAGACAGTTTCCAAATCGCGATGACTTCGTTCCGGATTTGTTAAAACTTTCAATATATCCAGTCTCTTATACGGATCGGAAGTTCGCATTATAATTTTTTTAATCTCCGTAAATGCTTTTTTAAAGTTCACATACTTATACCAGACAAATTCGTTTCCTTTACCTAAAATGCACTGTTCATTTTTTAATTGTTTCAAAGCCCAATCTTCTCTCTCTTCAATCGTCATCAACCTGTGGAATCTACCCTGATAGAATTCCTCTGACAATTCAGACATTTCTACTTTATATTTATATGCAAATGTGTCCTTCAAAAATTGCAGTCTCTCTTCAAATGGAATTAAATTTAAAAGATCTTTCCGAAGTTTCAAAAAGTCACTACTCCAAAATTTCTTTACGGTCTCCGGGAATACGGCACTCAATAATTTTTTTGCATCGCTGCAATTGAGGTTCTTGTATAGTACCTTCAAATTTAAAACTTTTAAATATAAGACAGGTTTCTTGAAAACTCTTTCTTTATGTTTATTAACAATTTCTTTTGTAATCCTTATTCCAAATCTTCCAAGATGATAGCATTGATTTATTACATTTTCATATTGTTCAAGTAGATCCAAATAAGCTACATCGGATACTGAATATAAATAGCGCAGTTGGAATAAAACTTCTCCATCACTACTACTATTACATTTTAAATATTCTGTAGCCAAAGCAAACGAGTGTCCAATAAAATCTTTTACTTCGCATGAAAAATTACATTTACTTTTGTTCAGTAGTTCCAGCTTAAAATATTCCGATGTCATTGGTAAAAACTTATCAGCAATATTGGGCATATTTGAATTTAGACAAAATTCATAGAAATCTTCCGCTCTTCGATTTTTCACATGTGTTGCTATTGTTTTCAGTGTTTTCCACTTCATCTTTGTAGACATGAAAGATAGAATTTTAGTATCAAGATATTCTGGATTAATTATATTAGAATACTCATCATCATATAACCAGTCTTTTTTCAGGCATCTCGAGATGAACAAACTGTCACCACACTTGAGTGCATCAATAATGTAATCAATATTCTTGTTTTTTGAAGCAAGATCGATTTTAAAGAGCTTGTCGACATCACTGTTTTCTTTGTCACATTGAATTTCATCAAAGTTCACATTTTTCTTTGCCGCATCATTTACTTGTAGGTTTAGTTCTTGTTGTCTCTTACCGAGACTATTCCCAATCAAGTGCACCATTTTAAATCCTGTAAATAAAAAAGGAAAATTAAAACATATCACTGTTTTTTTTTTTAATGTTAAGGTTGACAGACAGGGTGATGGTGCACTTGATTGAAGGTGGCTACCATCGTCTATAACATAAGCAACGCTACAAGTGCTGCAAGTGCGCTGCCGACTATAGTAGGATTAAGGATAAGGGATTGGGATGGGATAGGGGAATAGGCTCTGGCATCACTTACTCAGTAAAACATTACAGCACAGATGCTGTTATTTCATGGTTGTCTTCTGCAAGGGGCCACCCCCTTACTGTTGCCTAAATGATAACATTAATTAAATTAATGTATAAAAACAGGATTAAGGAACAGAAATGTACCAAGCATGACTAATCTAATCTTATAGGAAATCTACCTCTGACTCTTCTAATTTCTGGATCCGTTTAACTTTACTGTGTTAAATAAAAGTGTGTTAAATAAAAGCTTTATACATATTTATTTATGTGCACATATTAAAATACAGTGCAATAATGAATAACACATAACGAAACTGAAGGGAATTAGAATATATTCATTATACCAAGTAATTCGTTACAATGAGGTTTGTCCTTAGAGTAATACATAAGCAAGGGTTTATAATATAGAGTTAGTGCCTTTTCACATGTCCAGGATGCCGGGTAGCTGGTGCCTACTCTCCGGTAATACATTCAGCTTTCACACAACCCGATTTTGTATCCAGTAGCGTCTAGACCGTCAACGCGAGTAGATACAGTTGTGCAGTGACAACGTATTACAAATAATTTAATTTTCTCTCTTCCCTAAAAATGGAAGTTGACCAATTGATCAATGTTGATTTTGTACCGAAGATATCGCCGCAGGAAAAGGAAGTCAAGAAATTATTGGTTTCATCCAATTAACATGAAAAGAGAACAGTGTGGAGCATTCTAAACCTTATTTCCAGACCTACTAAAAGATGAGGAGAGGTTTTTCACGTATTTTCGAAAGTAATTATCCTCTTTTGACCAGTTACATAACACTTTGAAAAACCATTTGCAGCGTGAGAATACAAAGATGGGAAATTGCACTCTCCAAGTCTTTTTTGTTTCAGTTTATCTTTATATTCTGAAAGGTTTTATCCCATAAAACTGGTCTATCTTCAACTAAACTTATTAATATCTATCTCCATTTTGCAACGAATTAATTAATTTGTAACGAAAAACGATTGAGGGCGTGATACAAAACAACGCGCGCGTCTTCTCTGGGTGGTTTTACCTAAGCGACTAACCGCCGCCGCGCCGGCGCCGGTGCGTATGAACGCATGTGCACATTCCATAACACCACTGTGCATACGGCCGCTGGCTAACCGGTGGTGGCTACGCGGTGGGCTGCAACCGGACCCACAGTGGTGAATCCGGCATATACCCGGCAATCGCTTGCCGGGCAAATTACGCCGGTACGGAAAGCTAACGTACCTACATGGCTATACATTTCGCCGTTGGGAACCCGGTAACCGGGACATGTGAAAAACCACTCACAGCGGTGGATCCGGCGTGTACCCGGCCGGCAATTGTTTGCCAGGCAAATTCCGGTGTGTGTATTTCCATCTTAAAAAAAAAAATAAAGACTAGAATATTCTGGCTTCAAATTTTTTCGAAGAAACATTTAATGTGGACTTTGTGGACAGCACTGTTATTTTAAAAAATTATTTGTATCCTAATAATTATTACCAAAACTAGCTCACCCAGGCTATTTTTAGATATGATTCAGTCACATTTGGTATGATGAAGTCATCCAGACAAAAATTTTTATAGGTCCTATTTACCAATACTTATAGTAACCGGTATATTATTTCCAAATAGAGAATAATCCATAAAACAAAAACAATTTTGTATTTTACTACAATAATCGAATGATTACAATATTATAACTCACCAAACTTGTTTTATAATAAATCCAAAACTAAGAGTAAATTTAGTATGTATATACTAAGGTATTTCAACAGTTTCAATAATAATGCTTATAAAACCTTAAATATAATGCCAAAATAATGCTTCTCATTTAAATAACATAAATGTAACATAAAAATATAACACTATAAATCATTCATTTTTATTAATTTTATCAATATAACCGAAAACATAAAAGTGTGTTCTTTTGATTTGTGTATTTACCACAAACTACATAGAAGATACTATACTATTATGTATTTACCAAAGATGTTGTATTAGTCTGTACCTATAGATGGATCGCAAAATGCAGCAATATTTTATTCTTTCTAACACCTTCAAATTGTCATAAGATTGAAAGAGACATACATATATAATCTGTCGGGTCGAAGTTGAGTGAATGTCTCCATTTTGACTATACAATGCAAGCTAAAGTTATAGCGTATAATAGTGCTGTGCATTTTTATTGATAACTAGATATCGTTGATATAAATTTTAAATATATGACGGATAAAAAGTATGGCTAAATGCGTTTCAGTGTACTGTTTGGTTATTCAATATAAATAAAATGTGGGTGCGTACTGGTACTCGCCGCATTGCTAATCGGTTGTATGAGATTGTATGCAACCTCTCGCATTTATTTCACCAAAATATTTCAAAAGAATAGTTATTTTTTGAGTAGAAATATTTAGAATCCATCCTTAAGGGGTAGAACGGGAGTAGGTTTTTATTACGAGAGAAAAAAAACTCGATAATCTTAAAGTTTTGTTTTTAGAAACGATATCACAGATTGGATAATCTGTGATATCGTTTCATTTTAATCTGTGATATCGTTCATCTGTGATTCGTCAACATTTTAATTTAAAGACTTGCAGTTAATGTTGACGCTTGGGTATCCACGTATTTATTAGTAAGTTTTCTTTTTCTGGGTAATTTCTGAAAAGAAATAGTTTTTGGTTATTAATGATTCAAAAGATTTTCATAATTTTCATAGATTGAAGCATAACTTCTTTATAACTTATAGATATTACTTACTGGTTTACACGATGGTGGTTTGGGGTTTTGGGAATATTGTCGGCACTGCATACGAGTGTAGAATTTTATTTTACGCTGATATCCTTGGCGAAAGCAAGAATCTTCAAAGTTCATCGAGCATATTATTGTATATTGCGAAGCTCTCCAATCGTCGGCATTTCTTACATTTTTTGTCCACATTTTTTTTTAAATCGATGTCGGTGGGAAATCTGTTATAAATTGATAAAAATTACTTTCAACCTGCAGTGAATGCTAGAAATTGTCAACACTCTACTAAAAATAAATTAGTTATCGATATCGATAAACTTATCAAGATCAGACTACAGCACTATAAAGCAAGACAAATGTCAAATATTCCGATTAACTTTGGTTTTTGTAAATTTTATTTATAAACACCAGCTTTTCTTTAAATAAATCAACCTTAGAGCTGTGTATGCATGTACAATGATTCATTTTTAGTAAATAATTATAAAAATTTGTTTACAAAACACCAAAATTAATGAGTGCGAGCTGTGCGACTTACCGGTGAAATGATATGTTTCCATTATTCTCCTTCAAAACACCCACTCTACTTGGACAAACGGGAACAGTACAAGCCATTCTTGGCAAGCAACAGATTTATGAAATCACACTTTCAGATTTTTAAGTATTTTAAATCACATAAAGCTAAACGCGCTTGTTAACCAGCATGATATAAACAAATATGACGTTGCCTTTTTTATGGCGCGCAGCGTTTTAAGACGTCATATTCGGCTATTGTTATCTCTTTTTAACATACGACATGCAGCCATTAGAAAGACGGGTATCGAGTATCGAAGGAATCTTCAATTTTTATTGTTCCATCTATACACTAATACAATTATCTTTGGTATTTACACTTACAGGCCAAAGAGAATGTAATCACTGCGTTTTATTACAGGCCAGCCTACACTCCCAATGACTAAATAATAGTTTATTTACTCTGAGTACACTCCAGACTCCAGACAGGATTTATTTATTCATCATTCCTAAGTTGGCGTGGTCAGTGTTGCCAACCTTCTATGAAGTAATGTCCGTCCGTACAGTACAGGGTACTAATAAATCCGTATAAACTCCGTATGTCTATTTTTTCATAATAGAAACAACATAGGCCTATGAAAACATAGATTTTATAGGCTTCATTTATTAAAATGATTTAAAATCATACCTTATTTTTGTGTTCATTTTTTCAATAATTGATAAATTTACATCGAAATCAAAACAGACAGTGTTACCTAACAAGTACTTAGTATGAAATAGTCCCCGTTCCCGTTCATAATTTCAACTTAGTTAACGTAGTATGACTGACTATTCCCAATATTATTTAGTTACCTATTTATTTATGTAAAATACTACTTAGGTATTGTATTTCTTAAATCCTAATTTTTTCTGAACATTAAAATGGCGGTTCGAAGATGTTGACTTGATTATAATTCCGTATAAAAATCTATATGTTTATGTTATCCGTATCTGAAGTTGAAAATACGTACATATACAGATAAGTGCGTATAAATGGCAACACTGGTCGTGGTTTTTTTTTTTTTCAACATAGAGTAGAATAAATATTTTGACAAAACTGTCAGTTTGACAGCAATCAACTAAACTTCAAAATGAATAATTAAAAAAAAACTATTGTTGTTGTTGACATTCTATGCTCTATAGTAATCATAGACACGAATATACTAGCATTGAACCTCTGCATAGAACGCTAACGCTATAGTATTTTTTTATCTACCTATATAAAAGAAAATATCTTATAATTTTCGATTTCATCAGCGCTACGTCTTTAGTAACTACAAATATCAAACGTAACATTTTAGTACGGTATTAGTGGCTATGATAATCATTTTTTTTTCTCAATTTTCCGAAACTAAATTAAATTTCACAAAGCCCAACTTTTTTGTTTATTTCCTGGGCGTATAGATACTCCGTACTTCAAGTATAAGGCTACAAGTCACAAGTACACGTCGAGATCCTCTGATCCTCTTAATGGGCTTCATTCGTTTACTCAAGCTGCTGTGCGCCGGTTCGGTCGCACAATATTCAACGTTGTTACTTATACAAGGTCAGGTTTATCTTTTTTATTTTTGGTAGTACCTACCATGGACTAACTAATTGTAAATGTTTCCCGTTATTACCTAGACGTAACTAGTTTTGTTAATATGCAGAAAATGGGATTTAAGAGGTTAACTTTATAAATGGCAGGTATTATGATTCTTATTGTTTGTGTATTACCAAGAGCTAAGAGCTATATTTTTTTAATTGGCAAACTATCTACTTGAAATAATCAAAAGGGGAACTAAATGAAACACAAATATATGTAATAATAATATCCGGGACATAATATATAATACAGAACAAGAGCTGAATAATAAATAAGCTAATAAATGAATAAAATTGGAAAAAAAAAATTAATGCCAATTATTCGTTGCAGACCCCTCTATCAAAGTATGAAAGTACTCTGATGTCATTTTTTTGTAAAATGACTAGAAAGATTAGTTTCATCCATTTAATTTTTAACATTAGTTTAATCCATAATTATTTTATCTCTTAATTTAAAGTTAGGTATAATATACGTTAGTATCTACTATTTAGTTATGCGTGGTCGCAGCGAAGGATGCAAAAAAAATATACTTTATTTCTTACAACTTAATTTAATTGTAGTATTACAAGCTATGAACTAAACCTAGTGTCTTCGACCGATGTTGGGAACGAAAGCGAGCGGCTGTCGATTCCGGTCGTAACTTATACCCTCGGATTGACGTCAATGGCTTCGGGTTGATGTCCGTGGGGTGCAGCGTCAGCTCCTCATGGATCGCGTGATACTTGGTGTTGCAACCGCAGACCGTATTGAGGGCAATGCAAGTTCAATGATCTTCATGCATTGGGCTTGCGTAACATCAATGGCTTCGGGTTGACGTCCGTGGGGTGCAGCGTCAGCTCCTCGGAAATCGCATGATTCTTGGTGTTGCAACCGCAAGTCATATTGAGGACAGTGCAGGTTCAATGATCTTCATGCGTTAGGCTTGCGTAACAATTTAGTTTGTGGGTATAATGTCTTTGTTTGTTTAAAATCAAACCTCTATGCATGCTCAACTGCTTTAAACATAGAGTATAATAAATAGTTAACTAGATTTTATTCTGTATCGTTAGCTTGACAAGACAACTACAATAAAAAAAAATATCAGAAATCAGAAAATGGCGGTTCGAAGATGTTGACTTTGTGATGTATAGTTATTTACGATTGCGACGCTTTCGATATATTCATATCATAAATAATTGAAGTTTCACTAAAACTTTATCGTTTAAAAAATTTTCTTGATGAATTATCATTATTTTCTACAAAATCTAAGACGATCGAAGACTTAAGTTAAACGCGGTTCACTTTATAAAGACTTATTAGTTTCCTATTTATACCGGCTTATTGGTTATAATTTGTATTCGAGTTTGTCATAATAATTAAAAGTCTTTTTTTCAGTGCTTAATGCTCCTAACATAAATGAAGCAGTCGCGTTTAACACTTATATTTTTACAACCATGTTTTGAAAAGAAGTTTTGAATAAACGCTTTTCACTATGAGTGATACTGAGGAATTTAATGCTCTCACGTTTGAGAAGAAACTTATGAATCTTAAAGACACTCAAGACAATATACAGTCCCTTTCGTCTTGGTGTTTGAAGCAGCGTACTCATCATAAAAGAATTGTTCAAAGTTGGTTGAGCGTCCTGAAGAGAGTGAAGGTGGAGCAACGACTTGTGCTGTTCTACTTGGCCAACGACGTAATACAGTATAGTAAGAGGAAAAATTATGAGTTCGTTGAGAGCTGGGGTTTGAATTTGCAGAAGGCAACCCCACTTGTAAGGTAAAACATTAGTTTATAATTGATTTATTGCTTATCCCGGCATGGTCAACTTTGAAAATATTTTTTTTAAATTTGGCTCTGGTCTGGATCTGGAAAGGTGGCGGAGCACACTGCGTTTGACAGTCATTTGCGCGGCCCATCTAGCGGCAATAACCACCTCCTTACAGAATTCCATGAAATAACAGTATGTGTGTTTTGGTGAGTGAGTAAGGGATTCTAGTAGAGTGAGTAGGGGAGTGAGTGAGTATCCTTAATCCTACTGTAGTCGGCAGCGCACTTGCAGCATCTGTGGTGTTGCTTGTGTTATAGGCGACGGTAGCCAAGTGGACCGTTAGCCTGTCTGCCGATCTTAACATAAAAAAAAAAGAAAAGTTACATTGATCTAACTGGTGAGAAATGATGTGCTATTAACAGTTTCCTGTTTTAATATGAACAGTTTTCCTGAAAAATTTCAAATGAAGTTGAAATGAAGTTCATGTGTGATGCCGTGACCAAGGGAAATGGGGATTCATTTTTATATATAGAGATTTTGCACACAACAAATTCTAGCTTCTGCACATAGCATATTTTATTAAGAGCTCGTAATTCAACAAATTTCTTTTAAAGTCTACTAGGAAGAATCCATACTAATATTATAAATGTGAAAGTAACTGTATGTGTGTCTGTCTGTCTGTCTGTCTTATCCAAGATATATCCAAGACTAAAGGCAAATAGAATTCCAAAAGATATTTAGTCCTCAATTGTAAATTTTGGATGCATTTTGTATTACAAACCTCTTGGCAGTTAAGTGCTCCTAGTATTTTTTTATATTATTTGGGATTCCACAAAACTTGTGTAATTTTAATCAAATTTAATATTCAATTCAACTGTGCTTCTTAAAAAAAATTTGAATTTTATTGCTGATTTTGTAGTGAAAATTAGCCTAATGTAAAAAGTCCCACTAGTTACACAAAACAGATTTTGATCATTGTCAAACCAACTTTTTTGGGATTCTAACATTTTGACCTAGTGAAAGTTCACTGCCTTATTTATCATGTAAAAAAACTGATACATAATGAGCACTTTAAGAATTGGGCTATTAAAACCAATAAGATATTCTCAAATCTAGATAGTCCTTATAAGCAATATTAATTAATTGTAGGTATTCAGCAGGAACCTTGCCATGACCCATAAATGTTCTATACTGTTCATAATTATGGACCTATGTATAGAATTTTGAGTTTAATTTAATCTCAATTTATTAATTAATTATCTATACATATAAAATTGTTTATTCTCACTGACTATCAATGCACAGCCAAAACTAAGTCTAGAAACCGAAAATTAGGTCAATGTTTATTTTATAACGTAAGTACCCGCTAAGAAAGGATTTTTGAAAATTTCATTTCTAAATGTGTCGCTACGCTAGTATCTGATGTTTTTACGGTTTTCTTATGGCTTTTACCCCGAAGGCGTTCATAATTTGAAGAAAATATTTCTGTGTGTTCAGAAATATGTGTGTTCGGAATAGAAAAACATGGTGTCACAATAACTCCTGTTATACCCACCTGTTTATTTTAATCATAGGTTACAATCACCTTTGATTTTATGTTTTAGAGATGAGAAGATTAGACACAAAATTTTGCGCATATTTAAAATATGGGAGCAGAGGTCTGTGTACGATGAAGAGTTCCTGTCGGACCTGACAGGTCTACTTCAGGCTGGAGCTATGAAAAAGACTGATGATGATTCACTGGAATTCCAGGTATTTTTTTTATGTTAAAATATTAATTTATTCAATGTAGTATTTCTTGTGTTGCTGTAATACAGTCTGTTTTACATAAATGGCTTTAAGAGAAAATAGCACAAAGGACGGGTAAAAGAATTGATGGGGAATGACATCCCTTACTTACCCACCATGTCCCTTACTTACCCACCTATACTCAACACATCCTAATATTTCATAGAAGCCTTTTATATGAGAGTATCCCCTTTCACCTACTCAGTTTATTATTGGGGATCACAGTAATAAATTTAGATGTTACACTATAAGTTTCATAGAAAAAAAGGGTTTTTAGTGAGAGTAACAAGCATTCCTCAATAGAAACCTTCACATTTTGAAATAATTTATTTAAAATAGTTACAATAAACGTAAAATTAAATATGAAATTTTTCTATGTGTTTATTTTTATTTTATGGGATCCAATAAAATTTTATTAGTTAAATTTAATTGAACAAATTGTAATATATCTCAAATGTAATGAAATAAGTTGACATGTCATGCAGTCGCTTAATTTGTTTACATAAATATTGTTTTTCATAAGTTGTGTATAAGTAAAAAAATCATGTTTATTTTATATTAAACTAGCGTTCCGCCCCCGGCTTCACCCGGGATGCAATTTTTATATATATGAACATTATTCCCCGTTTATCCCTCTTTCTATTAGTCAAAACGCGTGATGCCGGGAAATGGGGATTCATTTTTATATATATAGACTAGCGGCCCGCCCCCGGCTTCGCCCGGGATGTAATTTTTATATATAAGAACATTCCCCGTTTATCCCTCTTTCCATTGGTGAAAACCGAATCAAAATCGGTCTACCCGTTCACGCGTGACGCCGTGACCAAGGGAAATAGGGATTCATTTTTATATATAAGAAGAAGAAGACAATATATCTTTCTATAAGAAACTTTTTTTACATAATATAAAAAGGTGATTGCTTGATATGTTTTTAACAATTTAAAATATCATATGTGTTTCTTATCAATTTGAAATGATTATTTAAGGAAGAAGGTATATGCCGGAAAAAACATTAAAGTTATTTCTTTTCAGCCTCAGCAATTAGTGAATAAAATAAAACAATGCTCAGTACTGGAGGCTGACACTGATTTAAGGCTGAAATACATTCACGAGAGTCATTTACAATTGTCTGACTCTGAGGAATTGAGAACTAGTCTGAAGGGTAAGTCTCTCTTTTTTTTTTTTAATGCACGTTCTTTAAAATCGAAGAATTTTATTGACTGTGTACAGAATTGTTAAAATAAATAACTAAGGTTAATAGAAAATAAATATGTATAAATAATTTCAAATTTCTTAATCTACACATATTAATAAAATTGTGAAGGAGCTGTGTCTGTACATTAAAGATTTTTTCAAAAAAACAATTTGTACACGTTGTACTTATGTTACCGAGGTGAAAAAATAGTTTTTAGATTTTTTTGTTTATTTATCTGTTTGTCTGTGCGTTTATGCACGCTAATCTCTGAAACGGCTTTACCGATTTGAATGCGGTTTTCACTAATGTATTGTAGCATAGATAAAATACTACTTAACCAGTATATCTATTGACCATCTGGTCAACCTCCATATAACGATCTGAAGCCAATTTCATAATGGGATCTCCACTCACTTGATGTCACTAATAGTCTCGAATTTAATATTAATGTGTATTTTGTTAAAAATTATAACCAACAAATTCAATCACGCAGTTATAGTTCCTTAATATCGTGGTAATATCTAGAGGGCGACGTTGATGGGAGTACTTTTATGTATGATATTGTTCCATTTCATGCATATTTTAATGAAAATGATAGAAAAATTTTATTTAGATATTTAATATTATTATATCAGAAAACATTATGTTATTAATTTGTTTTACAATTATAATGCATAATGACCATAGTACAAAAATAACAAATTAAAATGTGTGAGTTATCATTTTTTTCTTCGTAACACAATTGACAAAAACTGGTTAATTTTTATCTATGTTATAACTAATTGAACCTGGCCACGCTTTGCTCTAAGCTCCTTTTTATTTTCGTTTCCGCTGAATCTTCGGAATAGAAAGTATATATAAACACTCTTGTGATAAAATGCATCGTTTTGCAAAAAAATTAAGTTAATCCATCACCCAGTTTTTCAGCTTTCTGAACACAAACATACGTACCTAAGCAAAATTATATCGAAATATGTAAAGATTATGAATACAAATAACAAAAAACATAATTAATAAAATTTTATCGGTTGACAAGATGTTTTTCTATTATAGGATATAATCGGTCAGTAATTAACGTTTTAGTTCCTTATTGCCCTATTTTTTAGAACAGAACCTATACCGTTCATACGGCCCTTTTATCGTTGTTCGTGCCCACTTCTTTTATATTTTAAATAAATTTTAGTAGTGCCATCTCTTGTACATGAGAATTGACTGAATGGTCGACTGCAGCGACTCTAGCGGATTTTTAATGACAACAAATAAGCGACAAACTACACAGGCGGCATCTAGATATAAGCGAAATTGGATAGGGTACGGATTCAATGTACGTGAGTGACTATCTATACTGGTTAAGTAGTATTTTATCTATGATTGTAGCAAGCTTCCTGTACATTTAGTGTTTATTTCATTTCAATCGGTTCACAAACAAAAAGTTACGCGCTATACTGAATACCACGCGTATGAAGTTGCGGGCTCAGCTACTTTTTAATAAATTTAGGTTAGATTCTTGTTTGTACTAGAAAAAAAGTTAGGTTCTGGAATCTTTTTGAAATTAAATGCGAGTGGAGTGCAGCGGAACGAGCACACCCGGAATACTGGTTTTGGCAAATATACTGTCTATTACAAAATCTTATTTACTAATATTTCATTCATTTTATTCACAGAAAATCAGTTTATATTTATTTCCTAGTATTTAATATAATCTATAAAATATGCTACCGAAAATATGCTACCGAAACCGTAACATGTTTTGCAATAAGATATGTCCATATATATATACATATATAATAGCTATGTATGTGTTGGGCTTTATTTTATATATGTATATCTATACATATTATAAAACAAAGTCCCCAGCCACGTCTGTCTGTATGTTGTGTTCGTGATAATCTCAAAAGTACTGAACGGATTTTTATGTGGTGTTCATCTATCAACAGAGTGATTCCTGAGGAATCTATAGATGTATAATTCATTAAGATTTTATCCTTAGATTCCCGAGGGTTTGCAAATTGGAGCAGAATGCACAGGTGTGTTTCAGCAGTTCTACCCAAATCCAATAGATGTCGCCGCTTCACCTAATTCTATCCATCAATAGTGTTATTTAATTTTTATTACTAGCAAGTAAATAATATTGCATAAATATTATCTGAAATCTGGTCTAGTGATGTTTTTATACGAAATGGAGACATCGGAGAGATTTAGTTACAAATATTGGAAGTATGCCGTTTAAAAGTGAAATTATTTGTTAATTTTCAGATAGGACAAATAAAGACGACGTGGAGAAAGAGCTGAACGAAGGTATAGGATGCGTCGAGAGATACACTCAGGCTTTGCAAAGAGAGATTGTTGCCAGGGAAGCGTTATTGGCACTGTTGACGGCCGCAACTCAGTACTATTCGACTCAGCGGGGTGAAGTCAAAGTCGTTGCTTATGTGAGTACAAAGTGTTTGTTAAAATTTAAAATGTTTCTCTCATTTTGGTTGGTTTTATTTTGAGTTTAATTTTGGTAAACTTTATACATATTTTTTAGTAAATCTTAAAAGAGATGTTTATTTATTTTGTTCACATAGAATAACAAACGATTTGTTTGTTACCCTTTTATGCGTTAACTATTCGACCGATCATCACGAAATTTTGCATACACGTCAGGGATTTATTTCAGTATTAACAGTACTTTTTTTCTGGATGAGAGGTATTTTTTCCAGGGATTTTTTTCAGTTTTTGTATCCCTGACAAAGTTTATGCAAACTTTAATGATGATCGATTGAGTGGTTAACGCGTGAAAAGGTAACACATATACAGACAGACAGACAGACGGAGTTACTTTCACATTGACAATATTAGTAATTATGGATATAAACTTGGGAATTTGCTTTAGCTAGTGTAGTGTTTGTATATTCAAAAATAGATAAATTTAATTATAAGGGTCTAAATCCTAAATTGTTTACACTTCAGCTAGAACATATAAAATTTTACTAGCTGTCATAACTTCCGATATGGGATCCGATGTAATGTTTTTTAAATGAATTTCAAAAGTCCAACAATAAAATAATTCTAAAAGGCCACAGTAGCAAGTCGCATTTCGTCTATGTTGAAGATGAATGTAGATTGAATTTGTCATTACTGATTAGAGAATCTGTGCACGATAAAACTGGGAAGGGCAATATGGAAATTAACTTTTGGTTTAGGTTGGGAGATGTATTGGTTCAATGTACTCACTTAATTTACTTAATTATTTGGGTCTAGGACAATTCACCGCCGCCGATTAATCGCCGCCATTTCATCGCTGCCATTTCATCACCGGCCGATTCGCCGCCCGCCATTTCATTGCCGTTTAGTTTAGTTTCTGACCACCTTAATCCTAAAAAAAACTTTATTTTTGTGAGCTTAATATTAAATTCAGGTAAGGCACTTTTAAGCCTGTTACGTTTTTAGGGTTCCGTACGTCCAAATAAAAAAACGGAACCCTTATAGGATCACTCGTGTGTCCGACTGTCCGACTGTCGCCCTTTATCTCCGAAACTACTGAACCTAAAATTTTGAAAAAAAAAATACAGAAATTAGTTTTCTACTTATCGATTATAGGAAAACCTATAAGAAGTCCATGATATTAAAATAACATGGTAAATCACTCAATATTGTGCGGATATGTAACATCGTACGGAACCCTCTTCACGCGAGTTCAACTCGCACTTGTCCCGTTTTTGTTCTACAATATTGGTACTGCGTCAAGATAAACAAAAGATCACAACGAACGGCGATGAAATGGTCGGCGTCGAATCGGCCGGGGCTGAAGTGGCTTGGCGCTGAAATGAATCGTCCATCCCGTTGTTTATTAATTTCTGAGTAATTTTAATTAATATAAAGTAAACTGAAAGACTTTATAAAGATACGCGGACGAAATAGCGTGGAACAGATGGTTTCTAATATAGGTATAGAAAGACTATGTTCTGTATTTTATTTCCCCTTGTAGTCTTTTCTAAATACAGATTTGAGTTTTAAAATATCTGGTGTAGATTGTATATTTATTGAGCAATCTAAAGTGTATTAACAATTTCACATTTGTCTGATTGCAGGCATATAAAAACTTCGGTGCCCGCGTTCGCACATTGAAGCGTAAATTAGACGAATTAATACCAAATTTACCGAATGCGGCGCCTTCACCGCCGCAACGGGATGAGGATGTACCTTCACCGGGGCCTGACGAGGATCTAGATCTACCTGCGCCGGATAATGGCGATGAGAATGGTGAGTAGTTGACAATTTTTTTGTTAGCTCATTATTGGCAGTTAGGTAAATGTGTCTTTAATTCTTTTTTTTCGTCTATTTTATCTCATGAAAGTTATACAATTAAGGATCAGATTACACCGAAACGAGGCACGCACTTTTTACGATTTCAATGCAATATATAACTTATTTACAACACAAAAAGACACACAATTTAGTGACGTCGCAGCGTCACGAGCCGCACTTTAGAAACAACTGACTTCTTCAAGCATCGTCACACCACGTCACATCGCGTCACGTGTCCGTATAAACTGACCACACTAATAATTCACACCAACTAATAATTCCTTCTATATTTCTAGTAATCATACTGTAAAACAAATCATACTGTGTCAAAAACATTCAAATATTACCTTTTCCAGTATAACCCCGAAACGTTTAAACCGATTTTAGACAGGGTTTATCATTGGTGGACTATCCATTGAAGAATCTAAGCCACTCTTTTATTTCTCGTAAATCTGTACATATAAAAAAATCGTAAAGGTGCCGTGTCTGTATATTAAATATTTTTTCAAAAAAACAATTTGTATACGTCGTACTTATGTTACTGAGGTCAAAAAAATAGTTTTTAGAATTTCTGTCTGTCTGTTTGTTTGTTTGTTTGTTTGTCTGTGTGTTTGTGCACGCTAATCTCAGGAACGGCCTAACCGATTTGATTGTGGGATTCACTGATATATTGTAGCAAGCTTCCCGTAACATTTAGTATTTGTTTCATTCCAATTGGTTTACAAAGAAAAAAGTTACAACCTATTGCGTATACCACGCGTACGAATTTGCGGGCACAGTTAGTATTTAATATAACCTCACTACAAATGCAACAATGAAAATTATTGTTAATTTGTATTTTCAGTGACTTACAACATCGACAAGACATTTAACACGTCACTATCGGCCGACGGGTCTCTCTACAATTTGGGGTTGTCGTCGTTCCTTTCTTCGGACAATCCTATGGCTATATTCAATGATTCAAATATGAACAGTAAGTTATAAAGATTTTTTTTGTGTTCACAACGTTACAGTAAAACCAAGGAGAGAAGGCAAACAATGTAAACAAACCCGACCTCTACTGAGTTTTACAACATCGACTGATTATGTATCTCTGTCCTTTTTCCTCTTAGGTAAAAATGTTAGAAGCAGCCGGCGCTATCTGTTTCGTGGTACAGGAAAGCGATCTTGACCACACTTGATCACCTTTTTATGAGTAGTTGCGCTACTAGTTAAAATACGTGCTACTGATAAAAACGCCTGTTAACTATTTGTTTTAACTTAAAGTTTTGTCTTTCAAGATCTTGGCAACACTTGTTTACCGTTTTATGATTTTTTATGATCCTTGTTATGAATGGTTGCGCTGCTAGATAAAATACGTGTTAACTATTTGTTTTATTAAAAAGAAAATGTTATGGTTCAATTTGTTTACATTCTTTGCATTGACTCCATAGTCATGCTTTAGTCATAAGAAAATAAATAATGGAATTTCCTAAACATCACTTAAAAGATGTTGAATCCTAATTTGTTATCAATAATGTTGATAATTGGAACAAAACGTAATAGAATATGTATACAAAAACGTAATAAGTAATGGCATGGCACACTGCGTTTCACAGTAATTTGGGCAACCCGTCACAGTAATTGCGTTTAACAGTAATTTGACAGTAACCACCCTCTTACAGAAGACCACTGTGAAATAATAGAATGTATGCTGTTGTGAGTGAGTAAGGGATGCCAGAGCCCATTTCCCTATCCCTTCCTATTCGCTTATCCTTAATCCTATTATGGTCGGCAGCGTAATCGCAGCATCTGTGGCGTTGCTTGTATTATAGGCGACGGTAGCTAGCAAGTGAACCGGAGGCCTGTCTGACGACCTTAACATAAAAAAAGTTCAAGGTTTTGAAGTATATTTTAAGGACTTCAAAATCTAATTAACCATTTCATG
Source organism: Bembecia ichneumoniformis (assembly GCA_910589475.2). Classification (NCBI taxonomy): domain Eukaryota; kingdom Metazoa; phylum Arthropoda; class Insecta; order Lepidoptera; family Sesiidae; genus Bembecia; species Bembecia ichneumoniformis. The sequence continues at coordinate 3,884,005 of OU342545.1, forward strand.
ACAATTTATTCTAATGTAACAGTCAATTCCGTTATCGTGTATTGTTTTAAAATAAGCTAATAAATGTAATATTTTTCTTAAATTCTTATCCATGGGAAGAAAACGTAACTATTATTATTATTGTTATATTATTATTATAACGTAGTAGCTTATTGAATACAAACTGCAATTAAAAATAAAATAGATATTGTTTGTGAAGTATATGTTGGTTACATATATGTTGTGAAGAAAATGCGGTCGATTGACCTTAGAGCGCTGTAATAAAGTTGGTTGTTGTTTAACGATTGCCACTTAATTTCACTGTATTGAAAGTGCGACGATGTTTTCCCCAATCGTCATAGAACGACTTTTAATAATACATACCACTTCTTGTAATTATCATTATTCTTGACTACAGAATCGATAAATGTGATGAAAGCATGTCTGATTTGATGATTTGTCATTTGTAAAAGCATTAATATTTTTAGACTCGATTAAGGATTTTTTTCTCAGAGTTTGAAGATGTCCTCCAATCGTGGTAAAGAAATTATAATCAAATACATTTTTTTTATCAATAGCGTCAGAAGAGTCACCAGAGTTGCCACGGTTGTAATTAGCGATAATAACAATAAATTATGTTGAATTTCCAGCGAATAAAATCCAAGTGATCAGTAATAGGTCAGAGGAGACAGCGGAGAATGTGTCGGTACATGAAATTGTGAAAAATTTAATTACGAACGAATGTAATACACCCGAACACTCAGGTACGACGACAAGAATCCACTGTCCGTCGAGCCTGTTTTTTCTTTTTCGCCTTAGATTTGTGTTTAGTGCATTTTTTTTATTATTTCTTAATGAGCCACCTACAATGTGGAAGCAAGGAAGATCAAAAGTAGCCAGCATCCTACAGCAAAGGAAGTATCCAAAAATTGCTAAAAAATTGTATAAAAATGTGGCATACTTTAGAAACACATCTTAAAGCCGATGTTGGATTTAAGGTCGATATAATAATTGCATTGTTACTATTGGATGAAAATCGATCATATAGTGCCATCTTCCAAATTTTTGAGGTGACAATTAATTATCATCCATCTGCAACAATATAAGTGCCACAAAAAATTACGAGATGGCGCTTTAATAAATAGTTATAAAAACATTTTTTTTTTAGGAAAAATTGCATTTTTACAAGAACTATATACCAAATTACATCCGAATCATTAGAGCTGTTTCCGAGATATGCGAAATATACATATATAACAAGAATTGCTCGTTTAAAGTTATTAGATAAATTATAGCAGCGCATGTTACGATATATTTTCCATAGTATTTTTTGAGCGACCACACACGCAGATGTTACTTTGCTCATGTTTCAAATTGCCGATATTTTAAATTATCGGTTTCTACAATGTATTCTAGCCCAAGTATTTTTTTTTTCATATTTTGTAAGTTATTTATAGTGATAGTAGTACTAAGTTTATTTACAACTGTTTATTTTTAATTATCTAGGAACCCATTTTTTTTTTTTTTTAATTCGTTATGGCAGCTTCTTTCCGCAGCTTTTACACCACTTTTATATCTTTCCCTTGCTTTTTCAATTTTAGTAAATTTAAAGTTGTTATATTTTACGTTAGCTGTGTTGTGAACCGTCTAATAATAAGTTTAATTATGCGTTTCATTATAAAAATATTCAAATTCCAAATTGGAAATTTATGTGTTAGAAAAAGCCTTCGTTTATACCTGTTTATCGAGATAGGTGCACTATTGTGTTGTAACATTTTAAAAGTAACGGAAAGAGTGCTATAAACAAACAAATGGTTGGATGTTTTCCTGTCTGAATGCCTTTGTATTGTTGAATACCATACTTATCGTAACGGTTGTGGAGTTTCTAGGAACGGTTTTTATACTTCTCTCTCTCTCTCTCTCTCTCTCTTCGGTCTGTTCCTCATTACCGAGGATCGTGCTTACAAAGTCCCAGTCTCGACTGTACCAGCCGCCTCCATTGGTCCCTGTTCATGGTCGCCCTCACCGCCTGGCAGTGTATCAGAAGAGGTTTTATACTTCTTATCATTTATAAATTATAAAAAAACTAGCCAGCGACTTTGTCCGCGTTGAAAAAAAAAAACACTGTCGATGGCGCCATCTACAATATAATTAGGTGAAACGGCGACATCCATCTCATTTAGGTAGAACTGTTTGCAGAACTATGCAAAGGTGATACACTATAGATGATTCCTCACGAATCACTCTGTTGATAGATGAAAACTGCATGAAAACCCGTTCAGTACTTTTTGAGGTTATTATGAACATACATACAGACAGACGCGGCGAGGGATTTGAAATCACGTATAGAGCCTAACATGGATACTAAAATCTTTATTGATTAGAGTCTTTATTGATATTTGAAGTGTTATATTGGGTCTCAAGTGTTTTCGTTACTTTTAAAATGTTACAAACTATACCCAGTAATTTGTTTTAGTGTTGTGCTTACTCTACATTAACGTGGCGCCATCTATGATTGGCTTTGCGTAAATCTCTGTCTTATTAATCGGGTCATCGGTTTTTCTTAGTAACCAGCAACACATCGCAGAAGTCGCAGGATGCGTTGCCGGGATTGGACCTTCTTACACCGGAGAGCACGGGGAATCCCCTGCCGCCGATATCATTCTACGGATCAATGGAAAACAGTATCAATGGTAAAAAAATTATTTGTGTATTTTGACGCATTTTCAAGGATTTATGTACTATTAATATTTCTATGGGGCAATCGAAGTATAGAATTGCCTGCTTCGTTTAATGTGGCATTACTAAGCTTCTTAAATAGCTCTTTGTATTTTTTTATTAAGTTGTACAACACCGGCTTTAGCGTGGATTCTTCAAATTTAATTCCTTTTTGACGGAGCCGGGTTTATTTTTTGCCGGGAGTTCGGAAGACAGTAAGAAATTCCGAATCTTTTGAACCCTTTACAATAAAATTCGTCTCACTGTAAACTCGGAACATTTTGTTGCCTCTGCGGCCCGTTTCATGCGTTGTTTTAAATTATCAACTGCATTATTATCAGCCTCTTTCTTCATAAAACAATATACGTCATAAATAATTTTTCTCACTTTTCTATGTAAAACTATTTCGTATTTAAAAACTTTTGTATGCGATGGTATTTTGAGAATGAAGTAAATTGAAAATTTTTATTAGTATCTCGAGCCTTGACGGGAAATAAGGGTATAACTTGTAATTTTTTTCCCCATAATATTTCAGTAGATCCGTCAGAAGAAGTTTGGATGTAACGTCGATCCGCGGCCGTCTTATTTGGTCGTCACCAATATCGACGTTCATATCGACGTTGTGACTTCAGCGATGGCTATCTCAGTATAGTTGGGTGTTCGAGAGCTCACTTTATATTGTTCTCGGTTGATCTAAGGGGATACTGTTATAGGCGAATGAATTACTTATAACGTATCCTGATCTATGTATTTGAACTAAAAGCCTCGACATAACAAGACCTGAACTGAACAATGAACTTGACACAAAACCTTAGACAAAGACACCTTTTGATTTTAACAAAGACAAAAATTAATTATTCATATCTTTTATTGCCGCCTATACACAGAAACGCAGACCAACCTCCATACCATGAACAATTGAACATTCCTTGCAATAGCCACATCTAGGCGTGGATATGTCGTGAGACTTTATTCGTTTGCGATTAATTCTATAATTACAATGTTTTAATATTTCAGACGAGCCCGAACAATCTTACCAACCTGAAATAAACCAGTGGAATAATGAATCATGGAGTGTGCCTGTAAGTATTTTTTTTAATTTTACGTAAAATATCTTACGAAAGCTTCCATCAAATTTAATGTTCGTTTTAAGTTTGAAATCTTCTATTCTATAAAATAATTGTATAAAAATAAATTGCCGTGCGTTTGTCTCGAAAAAACTAAGAAATTGCTGGATCGAATTGATTTTTTTTGTCTCACTTCAGTGGTTTAGAAAAAACAAAATTAGGAAAAAGCCAAATCAACAGCTGAATAATAGGAAAAATCACACTTGTAATTTTGATAGGATTTTCCATTTCGGATTATTTTCAGTAGATGGCGTTTGTAGCGGATCTATTGTGTTGATAGATGTGCCATGCACACCTGTATGCATTCTGTGCGTTGAAATTTATATTAAATTGGCATTCATTGTTAAAAGCGAGACTCGACTTTGAGGATTTTAATATTGTAAATTCTCAAAGTAAGTACGACCGTTTTGAATGATTGTGAAATACTGTGTTGTTCATTACAACATTTTATCAATCTCAATGAATTGGTTTTGGAATGTTGTGATTGTTAATTATACGAATAGTTAAAATCAAATATATTTTATTCGGTTGATACCGGGTTATCTAGTTTAATTTTAAACTTATAATTTATATTAAATTTTAAGATTTAAATTGTAAATGAGGTCTTTTTAAAATATATGTTTATTGATAAGCAGTAAAATTATTTCAATTTCTACTGATTTACTTATTCTTATCTTTTGGTCTTTTTTTTGCCTACACTTATGTGTTTGTCATAACTATTGCATACAATTTCCGTTGCGATATGGGTTTCACGAGAGTTAAAGGGTGTGTTACGGATGCTACAGTACAGTGGGGTGGAAGGGACGGGTCCCGCGGGTGGGGCCACAGTGTTCGCGGAGGCGCCTGCGTCGCCGCCACACGTGCCACGCATCTTGCCCCCGCCCGAACCCGTTATATATCCGCAGGTACGTTGTGTCCACAGTAAACATTTGTTCATCCACCCTCAATGAATTTGAAAAAGTAATTTTCATGTTTACATAAAATACAACTTTGATTCATATAGAAGTCTGGCCCACAGCTACTGGTCAATTACTATAAATAAAATAAAAGAACCTCTAAACTGGCGCGCCAAAGTACCAGCTAGATCCATTTGTCATCTTGCAGCGTCGATTTCTTTGGATTGTTGATGATCCAATACTTACACAACATTAGAACCCCTTAGTTTTAGGAGTCACTTCTTGTGGTCATAAGCATATAGCCATTTTTTTTAAACATTTGTGTCTCAAAGAGAAATATTAATATTTTGATAAGTTTTATATTAATCTATAGGTAATGCAAAATGAATAAATAACAAATTAAATGAATAAAGTAATGAAGTGCTTATAATTATATTAATTTCAGGAGAAACATGCAGCCGATGTAGATCATAGGGGTATTCTACCGCCGCCACCACCTCCACCAGTGTTGCCTATGCTCGGAGGTAAAATTTTAGGTCTAAAACAATACCTGAAAAACCCAAAGATTCAGATTCAGCTGAAGGTAAAATTAACACCGGGTCTTTGTTAAAAGAATCCAATTTTCACCGGTTATGTCGTCTTCGGGGACAATAAATAGGTTTACTTCCCATAGTCTCTATTACAAGTAAATTGGAGAAGTCGAAAAGTGTTCATCTAAAATGATGATTCATTAGAGCCAGCGCAGACGAGGGACATTATTTTGCAGAAGACAAAAATCACCGAAGTGTGGAAAACTTAGTTTTTTAAAATTGTACAATCGATTTAAAGCTTTGTGTGCCTCTCGATGAATAGAAATTACCCCGAATATGTGTTGTTTAACCCAATTAATTGTTATTTTCGTCGCCCACTTTTATTTCTTTTTTCATATTTTACACAATATTTAAGAAAAACCTTCCAATTTTAAATCTGTTTGAGAAGCTACAAAAATTTGTTGTACAATATAGCATCTTAATAGATTAGGTTGCGCTCATTTTGGTAAAAATTGTGTTCGGTTTAGAGATTATTGAGCAGTTATAATTTCATTGATTTTAGATTTTAGAATAATTCAAAAACATTTCTCTGATTGATAGAGATCTTACAAACAATTAAACACAAATATTTGAATGCCCTTGGCGGGTAGAACATACTTTGTACTGCAACTGCTGTATACAAATTAAAATCCTGTAAACATGTGTGTTCGCGCAAATAAAGATTTATTTTATTTATTTATTATTTAGACTATGGAATTCTAAAAACTATAATAACTTGTAGGTATGGAGGACATAGACCATAGACATCTGCCCATGCCCGTTATGCCACCTCTTTCATCGACACCTGTTAGACATCCCGTCGTTCAACAAGGTAATATAATGTTTCATTGGTTCAGTCACAAATAATCACAGTCATTTTAAGATATAAGCACAGGTATTTAGTTTCCAAGTAGTAACCTTACAACCTTATAAAAAGTGTCTGAAATTTAAAACATATTAATGGCTGTATTTCTAAACTAACCTCATAGCAGGAAAATCTTATATTGCTAGCATTCATTAACTGTTTATTCCAGATAATTACTGAATTATAGCTCCACGTACGTTAGAAGAAGGTTGATTATTTAAAGACAAATTTAATCAGTTCAATTTTTTATAATATTTTAAAATTTATTTCTTCACTTCAACTTCTGGTCATTTACGAGTCCATTGCGATGAGTGCTTTGGGTGCTTGCTTTAACGCTCTGTCTCAGGGGTTCCGGGTTCGATTCTCGGCGGGGTCAACTTTGGAAATGAAGTTTTCAGAGTTGGCCTTAGTCTATCTGGAAAGTAGTGGCAGGGTACACTGCATTAGGGCAGCCCGTCTAGCGTCGTAAACACCGCTTATAAAAGACCACCGTGAAATAACAGCATAATGTGCTGTGTTGTTTCGGTGATTGAGTAACGGATGCCAGAGCCCATTGATCTATCCCTTCCTAATCCCTTATCCTTAATCCTACTGTAGTCGGCTGTACATTTGTAGCACCTAGTGTGGCGTTACTTGTGTTATAGGCGACAGTAGCCACCTACCATCAAGTGGACCGTCAGCCTGCCTGCAGACCTTAACATAAATAAAGTTTGTTTAGTTAGTTTCAGTTTTAATGTATAAGCCATAACAATCTGTGATGTTCAATGAAGAGTCGTTTCATTGATTGCTTGTCCGGTAGTGATTGTATATTTAATTGGATATAATTAATTTGTCGTGTTATCTATTTTAGATGTGGATCATAGGAATTTGATTCCGTTAACACAACAGTTGCCGTCACCTGGACCTATTATTAATACCATGGTGGTTGATCAAGTAAGTTATATGAAACCATTGTACAAAACTGAGACGTTTTAGTACATTTTATGACTTTGTTTTTGTTTTGCGCGGCTTCTAAGGTTCGTATATTTATGTTAAATAGACCATAACCTTTCAACGCAATTTTGTCAAAAACTGAGATTAACAAATAAAAAAATCAGCTTCAAATACACAACGTCGTAACCTTATTTCGCATTAATTAGAGTTTCACCGCAGTCTGTAAAGATTGTATCTGTAAAGATTGCATCTACTTTGAATAGTATATTCCGTATCCGTGATCTATCTTTTCAATAAGCGTCAGTTCACACCGAAACGCGACGCGACGTGAAGTGTCTTGAGGATGAGTATCGCGACGTCATGAGGCGCATCACGAAGCACCGTGGAGCATGGTGAAGCTTTGTAAAGTAGCGTTCGCGCTGTATCTCGGGATGCTGGGACGTCGCGAGATGCATCGCAGCGCAGCGTGAAGCCACCACACTTTAGCGTACTCGCTGAACTATGAACCTTTTTGTATATTAAATAAGCTCTATATTGTATTGCTACCTTAAAACGTGGGCGCAGCGTTGCGTCGCGTTTCGGTGTGAGCTGCTAATGAGAACACGTTTCATGGGCTTTTGCTGTTTTCTGTTTGGAAACAGCTTTATCTGAACACGGGCAGCAACAACAAATCTTTAAATTTCCAGACTTATTCAAGGCCTGAAGTAATTTTATGCTATTTTACTGACACTGCGTGTTGAACGCAGTATTAGATCAGTATAAATCTTGGCTTGTGTTGTCTTTTTTGTAGTGCCGAATATAATTTCACTCATTGTCTTAAAAATAAATGGCGCAAAACCGTTTTATTCCTCAATTTTTTGTTTGTTGAAATGTCCCCTTTTCAATGCTATCGAAATCAGTCAAGTACAAACAGTACAACCTAAGCTTGTTTACAACTTTTTAAATATAAAATACGAAGAGATTTTCTCTCTGAAATTTTGTACATAAGGCTTGTACATCGTTTTTGGAATAATAAAAATATTGCGTCGTTTTTTCGCCTAAATATAATTTTTATTTTTATCTTTCAGGATTATCGAGTACCATTGATGGTACCTCCGCCGGACATAGTGGAAAGTGTCGATATGGACCTTTCAGAGGATGAGGACCAACGTATGTTTAACTTTTCTTTACAGTACTGATTTAAAGTAAAGCTATGGAGGCAATGCAAACAATGTAAACAAATCCGACCTCTACTGAGTTTTACGACATCGAGTATTTATGTATTTTTCCTTCGCACGTAATAATGTCGGAAGAAAGCGATCTTGTCAACACTTGGTCACCTTCTTATGAATGGTTGCGCTACTAGTGAAAATACGCGCTACTAATAAAAACACCTGTTAACTTCAAGTTTGTTTACATTCTTTCAGCTGTCTTCATGGCTTGCTTCCATTTCAAAATATTCGAGTCGGTCGCAAATGATAACCCCATAGTAGCAGATAGATAACCTTTGTATTACGATGTGTTATTCGAAGCGTAATTCCTTACATTGATAAAAATATCGTATACCATTAAGCAAATCCATACTAATATTATAAATGTGAAAGTAACTCTGTCTGTTTGTCTGTCTGTTACCTTTTCACGCCTAAACCACTGAACCGATCATCATGAAATTTTGCATACACGTTGTCAGGGATGCAGGAAGGGACATAGGGTACCTTTCATCCAGAAAATGAAATACTGTTCCCGAGGGATCATCTAGCATTGCAAAGTTATAATGATGTTAGGCGTTACATTGCTCATAATTCAGGCGTTATGTTTTATTTTTCAACGGTGTCGAAGCTAGTGGTGTATATTTTTTATATGCTTTCGGCCACTTGGGTAATTGAGTTTCACAACCCGTTGCAAAAGCAATTTTTTATGCTTTCTTGGTAACTAGAGGAATGTTTTTTTTTAATATGTAAGCAGACGCCATCAAACATCTAATTTAATATCTGCAAAGTGCTTTGTACCAATCAATCAATCATCAAAGTTTATATTAAACAATACGAACATAATGGTGTTATATACAATTTTATTATTGGTCTATCCAAAGGAAGGGAGAGTAAGAGTTGCTCGTATAAGCAGGACAATTGTGCGAGTCCACAGACTATTTGATGCATCATACACCGTTTTGCTTGCATACAAATAGGTGTTTTTAATATTGCTATCTATATTATTTGTTTACTCGCGTTTATGGGACGGCGTAACCTATTTAGACCGAACTTGCGCTGATAGTTTTTTACAAAGAGTAATATTGATGGGAATTGGATGTGTATTAGTTCAGGAAAATTTTATAACAAATCAAAGTTCGAGTCTCTAAGAGGCATTTTGATATATCTAAGCTTCTAGAAGACATGTAATATCGATGGATTAAAGAAATTTTTGATTCTACCCTGTAGAAGGGAGGGAAAAAATAAATATAGCGTTTTTTCTTTCAAATTATACAAAAATGGCATGAGTTAGAAAATAAAGTTTCAGATAAAAATCGTAGAAAATTTAATTTTACATAAAACTGTTTTTGTTACTGGTTACGAAACTCTTGCTATTTTATAGGCGACAGTAGCTACCTGCCTTCATATGTGGTCTGTCAAATTGTCTGTCGCATAAAAAAATAAAAAATAATAATACTAAAGGTTCTTCAGGCTTATTTAAAGTCAAATGAAGTTAGAGCTCTGCCCTTTAGAATTATTTTTTTATTTTTCAAACTTTCTTATTTAATCCAAATAATGAATTTTCAGCAGGTGTATACAACAATCAACACAACATTGATCGTCGAACGAGTTTCAACAACAACAAAGTGTTGGTTGGCGGGGACAACGGGAAAACAAAGCACAATGATCACAATAACAGCAATTTGATCACAATCAATAGTAACGAGTACGAAAATAAGAGTGCCAATATACCAAACGTGCCCCACTTACTGCGCGAGCCACCGCCGCCTATACGCGATTTGGTTTTACCCCTCGAACAGATTTTACCCCACGATCCCATTTTGCCTCGCGAACCGATGATGTCCCGTGAATCGATCAAGCCCAGTGAACCGTTGACGCCCCGTGAACAGACGTCATCCCACGAACCCCTCTTACCCCTTCCACACAATCCCCTAGTACGCCCGTTGGGTAATCCGTTCGATAAAATGCCTCCGAATCTACAAAAATTCGACACGCAATTCTCGGACGCACCAGAAGATCACGATCACCAGAATTTCAACGAGGATTTTTCGCGAAGAGATGACTGCAATCCCGCGGAAAGAAATCCTTCGCCGCAAGAGTTTATGGAATTGCCGGGCGAGAGTGATTGGCAACAGCCACCGCGACCGTTTTTGAACCAACGTTATCCCAGAAATTGGGCCCCGAGGACTTTCAGGCCGCCCGGCTTCGGGCCGGGACAATTTTGGCCCAGAAACATGCCTCCGCGTCCCAGATGGGCCGGACCCAGGCCGCAGAGGTTTTGGTGATACGTGTGAGTGATTGATGGTTGTATGGATAAACTTAAGTCTTAAGTGTGACGATATCACAAGTGTTTACAGCGATTAAAACATCTCACTCAATGTTTGACTTCCCGTTGACCAAACATTGGCACTGTTCTAGTTCTAACTCGGTTGAGCTTATTCTTGGAAATATGCGTTGATTTACAGCGTTAAAGCTATTATTAGAACTTTAAAAATAGACAGTGTTCTTGACTCATCAAAAGACCAAACGGTTGAAACAATGCATGCTTTTATAGATCAGTTCAACAATTATTTTAAAGCTAATGTGGCCTTAGTAAAAAAAATATTGCACGTTTTTCATCAAAGCATGATGGATATCATAAGATACATTTTATTTTCCGAAATTGTTCTATTTATTTAGTGCATGCTCAAAATAATAGTAAATGATTTCTTAATATCGGTCTAGCATTACATATCTAATCTAAAGCAAGGCCAAGGTGACAACGCTTTTTTAATGAAACAATTAGTTATCATTTATTTTTACTAGTAGTACGTATTTTAACTTACTAGTAAGTCAAAATACTATTAGTAAAAATACTGCACAACTATTCCTAAAAGTTGATAGAGGCGACCAAGATCGCTTTCCTGTACCATGAAACAGATAGCGTCTACCGCTAATGACATATTTACGCGCGAGGGAGAAGGTCAGAGATACATAATCACTCAATGTTGTAAAACTCAGTACAGGTCGGGTTTGTTTACATTATACTGTCAACGAGACAAGATAAAAATGTAAACTATTAAGAAAATTTTAATAAGAAAATTAATATTTGTCGTGTATTTTTTTCAGCAAGGAATTCGATGTAAAATTATTAGGTGTTAATATATATATTAAACTGAGATTTAAGAAGAATGAAAATAGTAGAATTTTAATTTTAGACCATGAAATGTTGAATTAATTTTTCAAAGGACTAGGTCTGTTTGATTAGCACTCCTAATTAGATTAAAATTAGATGGAGTGACAATGGAATCCCTAGTATCCCACGAGACTGTATTGTAAGGGTAAAACTTTTTTTAAAATTTTTTTTTATTAAATCAAGGTAGCGCTTGACCGCTATCTCACCTGATGTGAGTAAACGCCCATTTACCCTGGTTTTGAAGACCCCGAGGTTGTAGTTCTGTGGGAACACAGACGCAAAAGCTATTATGCCAGTTGCATCTAATCAGTTAACAGCAGCTTGGAACATTTTGATATTTATAATATTAGTAGAAAAATTACTCGGAATAATAGTACAGATGACTCAAAAAGTACTCATAATAGTACAGATGACTTAGCACATTTTTTATGGCTTGCGATAATATCGAACTAACAAATGTAGGTCGTATCCCGATTAGCGACAGCGGATTTCGCAATTCGGCTCAATAGTAAACCGTGGCCTTTCGTGTGAGCTTTTTTGTTTTGTCTTATTTACATTTTTTATTTATTCTCGTTGACCTTGTTATGCAAGTTACATGGTCCATATTTTTCGTTATTTTGTAATTGAACTTGTAGTGACTATTGAAAGCTTTTACAGTAGAGCCTCAAAAATCCGGAATTACAAAAACACACCCCTTTTGGGACTCAGGAGCGTTCGGATTACAACATGTTAAAAACAAAAATCACAAAATATGTTTCCTTAGTTATAAACTGATGTAATATTTTAATCTAGGGTTTTATTTATAGACTAAGAAAAATCTTTATCTCTCAATTTACGAAGCATTTCGACATTTCCGTGCAGGAATCGTATTTCTTAAACCTAAAAAACCACGAATCGGATCCGAACCCTTGGAGCGGGGCATTCGGCAATTCGGATTAAGGTGGATCTATATTACACCGGGCGTGCCCCGTCCGTGCACCGGTCGGGGCCCGGTCAAGATATTCATAGTATGCTTTTGTATGAACCAATTCATACTTCACTGGGCCGTGGCCGTGCCCCGGCCTTTGAGAAAAACACGGCGAGAGCACGGCCCGGTCGCGGTGGCGGCACGGTGTAATATGAATTATCCTTTATAGCGACGTTCGAATTAGCCTGGGTATAGGCCAAGGGTCACCAATTAGTTTAGCTCGGGGTCCGTTTTAAGAAATGAAATGACAATTGCGGTTCGCACATTTTATAGGAAAAAATATTTATTAAACAAATGTAATTACGGAAATAACAAAGGTATTTTTTTACATATCAAATGTCATTTTTTTGTTGCCGACTATCTGTCTGAAGTTTGGAGTAAAATTGGTGCAAGCTATTAACATTAAATCCTGGAGATGTTCATCAGTAAGTCGGTCCGGATAGGCTATCGAGGGTTTACTGTAGATGCTGGTAATCTTTAATTTCAAAAAATTTATTTATTTTTCAAGTGTCACTCAATACTAAAATAATAGTTGTATCGCTTCAAAATTGTCCTAACAATATCGATTTTCATGCTGACCTCGGGCCGCGACATCTCTTCGTCTTGACACAGTAGACACTGTTATTTTGACATCTAAAAAAATAATTAAATTCCACATATTAAATCAAATAAATTCAAATCAATGTTCTCTAGGTTTACAAATTTTGTTAGAGACTACAAAATCATGTGGTCTTTGATACCTTTTTAACTAGGCCAAAGGCAGTCAAACGTGTATATAAAATAAAACTTGTAAATATATATACTTTGAATCTGTATAATCGTAGTATCGATTATGAAGATCAGTTAAGGGTACCTTTTGTTACCACACTAGATGTATATAATATACAGGTTGTTGAGAATTGTCTCATCTCGTGAATGATTTTATCAAATCGCAAGTTTATTTGTCGTTCCACAATCTTCTTTATTGGTGCAATAATAAATCTGAAGCACATTTTAATTTTAGATTTTTTTTAAATACATGAAAAACAAACATTTACTTGCAATTTTATTTACAATTCAACGTAATTTTGTTGCACAGTTTCAAACACATTGTATACAGCCTGTATTATAAGCATATTCATTTCTGGTGTCGTTTGTATTTGAATTGTGAATAATTATTACGTCTAGAAATGGAATTAAATTTTATAAGTAATTAAAATAAAAAATGGGATTAAATATTTTTCCTTTTAGAATGTGTGATGACAGCTTTATTATTTTTAATCGATAAAGTTATGTCATAACTGTGCTGTGAAATATAACGGCTTTCATAATGAGTGGAAACGTTTCATGTATTATTAAAGCAAGGTCACGCAGACAGCGAAAACAATTAGGAGTTCGTAACATTTAAAAAAAAAAAAACTATAATACTTGACACGTATTTTTACTGTAAGAATAATTTTTTTATCTATACATATAATAAATTCGTAAAAGAACCGTGTCTGCACATTAAAGATTTTTTTCAAAAAACCAATTTGTACACGTACTTATATTACCGAGGTCAAAAAAATTGTCTGTGCGTTTGTGCACGCTAATCTCGGAAACGGCTTAATTTTAATGCGGTTTTCACTGATGTATTGTAGCAAGCGCTATATCGAATACCACGCATACAAAGTTGCAAGCTCAGCCGGTTAGTGGCAGGCATATATTTTATCTATAGTCGCCGTCATAAGAAGCTGTAAATTATGTAAGCAAACAAACTTGGCAGAGTTAAAAAGAATATTTTAAAAGAACATGTTGGAACTGTGACGTCTTAGCCGATTGAACTGTTTCTGTTCACCGGTACCTTTACCATGAGTTTGCAATGACCGCACTCGCTAGCGAGAGCGTAAAACATTTATATGAAAAACTGTCAACTGTCAATGTCCAATCGACAATTTTTCATATGAATATTTTACGCTTTCGCTAGCCAGTGCGGTCATCATAACTCATGGTAGTGGTACTGTTCATTGTCTGTCGCTAGAGAGTATAGCGAATACTTCGACTTCGTTTGACTGAGTCATAAAGAAGCGAACGTAACATTTGGTCCGCAATTTTGGAGTCATATATAATTCCAGTTTAAAATGCACTTGGGGTTGCTTGCTGTTTTTGCGGATTAGGTTATTATTGGATTTGATTATTAATTTCGGTTTTTATTTCATTTTATTTTTATTAGTTAGGAATCAGTGTCGTTTTGGTTAATTGTTGTGTTACATATAATTTTGTTGCACAGTTTCATACACATTGTATACAGCCTGTATTATAAGCATATTCATTTCTAGTGTTGTTTGTATTTGAATTGTGAATTATTATTACGTCTAGAAATAGAATTAAATCTTATAAGTGATTAAAATAAAAAATGGGATTAAATATTTTTCCTTTTAGAATGTTTGTTGACAGCTTTATTATTTTAAATTCGATAAAACTGTGCTGTAAAATATAACGGCTTTCATAACGAGTGGAAACTTTTCATGTATTTTTATGTATTTCATGTATTATTCGATCTAAATGTTGTGAACCCCTGAATGTTTGTTTACATAATTTACAGCTTCTCGTGACTGCGACTGTAATAACAATAAGTTTGAGTAAGTTTGAAAATTCACCCGCACAAAACCGATTGGAATTTTTATATTATTTTTTTATTATTTGACAGTTGCAGCTCGAAATGAAAATTTAAAATCGGACATTGTGATAAAATTAAATAGTATTGAAATTTCATTTTGTATGTCAGAAAATGTCTGAATTTGTACGTCAAACTCAGAAGAAGTCGCATATATGTATATGTATCATTTTACCGTTTTTTCTTTCTTTTTTTAATTCTTTAGCCGTTTTCTCAGCAGAAAATTGTCACTATCAGTGTGATCTCGTCAGTAATGTGAGAAGCTACGTTTTCTGAGAATCGATTTATGTGAATATCCATCCGTGTGTTTACTATGTAACTTTAAACTTTTTGTGAATTGTATAACTTTGTTTTAAACAAGTGTAAAATGTTGTCTTTCATTATAATGTTGAAACATTATTTTTAATGTTTTGCGAATGTTTTTGCTAAGGCTAAAATGGTCAAGTTGTTATATAGAAACTCGCTATAGTCTTCTAATGTAGGTTTTGAAGTGGATTACAATCATGCGTTTGTTCGCGTCAATTATCTATTTACGCGAACACAGGCATTTTTGGCGCTGTTAATAAATATAAATACTTTTTTCTCCTTTTGCTTCTAAAAATAAAGCTTAATAATAAGGTTGTATGTTATTTTGTCTGGAAAGATTACATTATATGCCCTCTATACACTTAATTTTGAACTTGTCATATTAGTTTTTTTTTAATGATAGTCAAAATGCAGCTTTCTAAATTTTTTTTATGTCTATAATACCATTTGAAAAAGATTACCATTGAAAACTTTTTTTAGTAAATTAAATATTTCATCTCTGGATATAAGCGAACAGTTAATCGAAAATGTATCTTCAAACAGAAACTCACACGCTATCATCATCCAGAACAGTTTGATATCTTGCAGTATGGAAAATGTATTTTGGTATTTTGTAAGGTTTTTTTTTTTTTTTGTTTTAATTTTCGTTTTTAGCCCGTCGACACCGTAACGAATGGGAAATCTCCGTACGTTTTTAATTTAGAAATAACTAAATCAAGAAAACTGCAATTTTTCCCTACTAGGCAAAATATTGTCATATTGTTTTTTCATAATGGTTGCCATGGATAATAATAATAATAATGATTTATTTGCTGAATATAGGTAGTTACAATGGTTTTACAATGAATAAAGCTCGCTACATTCTACCCCTTGGGGTGTGCAAATATTTTGAGAATATTGTATATCTACCAATACTAAATTAATGCCTAGGCACTGTCAACTAAGTTATCAGACATATAATCTTTCAAATTGTAGTAACATTTATCAACCAGCAATAGTTTTATTTTCTTCTTAAATATATTCATATTAAGCTCCTTAATGTTGTCTGGAATCTTGTTATATATCACCGGCGGCGGCGCCAAACAGAAAATACTTTTTTGCAATCATACACAGAAAACACTGTGTATGATTTGCTAATTATACAAGAATTATAGATATACGAGATGATAATTATATGAGAATTAACATTTAAACAAAAACTCGGTAGCGCCGTAGGTTTCATACATATAATTTTGGAAACTTAATTTTTGCCCTTATGACGTCACTGTTATAAAACGAATGGGTTATACCTAGCCCGGCTCTTTTTAACCCAAAAAATATATTAGCAGTTATTTCTTACTGTATCTCGTAACATACGATAACGCGAGTAAGAGGCGATGACGTCATCATTGTTTTAAGAAAATATTCCAAAGTAAGTAATATTGTAGTTTATGTTTCCTTATATCAACAGATCTTAAAGAGTAACGTTGATTCTGTTCTTCATTAATTAATGGCTAAAGGAAAACTTAGTAGACGCTGTAATCGTCTACAGAAAGTCAGCAATAAGAATAATGAAATTAATTCGCTGCTTAAAAAAATATAATGGATATTTCTTCGTCAATTAACAGTGTTTTAAAAATAGTACTCGGACTGAACGAGTGGCCCGACTGCTTGGCGCAATCTATTTATTTTCCACCTAACAAGGTATCTGTTATCACGATATTTAGTCTGATGATAAAAATCATCGTTTTAGTATATTTTGACGATACAGAAAATCTGATTAGGATTTTCGCCTTTTCGGGTGCAAATTCATTTTTCCTGCGCAGCCCAACAGACTGTGAAGTTCGAATAAAAGAATCCAAATGTGTACAATGCAGAGAAGGAAATTGAATCAAGAATGGATAAAGTTCCGATCCGTATTTCTAACTGTAGTAATTCACAGTATCTTCGTAATTTGCTGTTAAACTGTTCCACAATAGCCCTAAACACCAGTCACCAGGGTCAGCAATTGTTTGTGTTCATGTGTTTATTTGAAGAAGTTTGGACATCATTGGCTTACCCCGTTTTGGGATAATAATAATTAATAACACTTTTCATTCTTGTCTTGAGGTATATTTTTAAAATTCCATTAAATAACTAAATTTGAAATCTTTTGTTGCGCCAGTGGCTTTCTTCAGATAAAAAATATGATAAGGCTATAGGTTCTTCTTTGACAAATACCGCGCGTTCCTTGATAAAGCCTTTCGTTGCTATCGGGAGTTTATTTCGAAATAAAAAGGTTTTAATCTGACTTAACTGTGAATCAACTTAAATGAGAATCTTTAAGTTTTGGAAATATTGGATATCAAAAAGCTTTCGCGATCGATCGACCGTTTGTGTTTAAAATCCTTCTCGTATGTCGTAAACAATAATAATTGTTCATAGAAAAAGCAGCTTTCTCATAAAAATCATCGTTAAAATAGTCCTGATAATACTGGATAGGGTTTCTGATGGTGTGTTGATTCTGAAGTGGATAGTTATGTTCTTTTTGGTTAAAAGGAATACGTTTCCATAGCCGTCGCCTAGGCGTATTACGATGCCGTTCATCTGACGTAGGAGGAGGGTTAGAGCTAGGTGCTGGTGACGGTATCATGGTAGGTGTGACGAGTAATTGTACTGTTCTTCTTGAGCGGGTATTTTCTGGCAAATGATCTCGGTCACTTGTCGATGGACCACTACACTCGACGTGGCACTTCACAACTTTGTTGAGATCCTGACTCGACAGGTTG
Organism: Bembecia ichneumoniformis; assembly: GCA_910589475.2. Lineage (NCBI taxonomy): Eukaryota > Metazoa > Arthropoda > Insecta > Lepidoptera > Sesiidae > Bembecia > Bembecia ichneumoniformis. The sequence goes on from OU342545.1 coordinate 3,902,112, forward strand.
GATTTTTTGAATGAAAGAGATACTTTTAAGTAATGGAATATAAGTGGAATCATCTTCATCATTAGTACCTACATAATGAGCTTAAGTTATGAACGGATACAGGTTCAATTAATTCCTCATCGGAAATTCCTTCAATTGCTGAATTATTTCCATCATTTATGAGCTCCAATACCAAATGGGAGTCTAATTTGGTTCCTGAAACAACACAAAATTATTTTTGTGTTTATGCTGCGCTACAGTAATACAATGATAGACAGTCGCTTGTGACCATCTCTTGCATAGCTTACGCAAGTTTTTTGTGTTGTTCCCGATTTTTTTACCGTTCTGGAAATAATAAAAAAATTTATCCGAAAATTTTCCGCCCTCCAGAAATTGCCGCCCTGGGCAATTGCCCAATCCGCCTATTGGTAAATAGGGTCCTGAGGGTAAGATGATTCATGGTATAGGGCAAGATGGTTCGGATGTATAACGAACATTACAGATCTTATCTATCCCAATAACCTCTTTGCACTCGGAGTATTGTATCCAATTCTCAGCTGGGGGATAGACATATTTTTCTTTACAAAGTGTGCAATGATACCTATGACTCCGACGAGTTCAAAACCCATGAGAGCCGATTGATTTTTATTAGTTCTAGATGTAGAATTCTAGATGTAGTTACTTAAAAGAATTGATTGGTGTCTCTTCCCAAACCTTGCCAACCAATCTTTTCCTGCGCACCGCGAAATAGATAGGGAGAAGCTGTCACTTTTGCCCAGTTTTTTTAGCGAACTCGCCAACATTCTTTTTAAAATCATCGGGCGTTAGGTCGTAAAATAGATCATCCATGCTTTTTAGACGATTTTAAAGCATTTTCCTCCACAGTGAATATCTACTGGTCTGAACCTACCCAAATATTTGGTGATAGATTGCTTTTTATGATGATGTAACGAAGTGCTAAAAGCAGCTGCTCGAACTGAAGTTCTGGTGGCCTCTTCCATAGCTCATTCTAAATTTTGTTCTGTCCATTCATCCCTTTTAGACTTTTTATAACTTGAGACCACCTGGAATAAAATAAAGATTATAATATATCAAATCGAATATAGTATGTGGGTAGGACTAATCAGGCCATATTCGCTTTGCCTGATAGATAAAAAAATAACTCAAAATTTTATTGCTGACTGTAATGAAAGATACTTAATTTCAGCTTAATTTACTTACATAAAACCTTACAAACAATATAAACGAATTATCTAACAGAAAAATATTTTATTTTCTTGCGACGTTTCGGTTTTTCGTCACTGAGACGAACGCTCTACCCTCGGCAGCCAGGGTCGCACTGGTTTGTGAAGCCTACCTGCACCGCGCGTCCCGACACACTAGATATGTTCATGTAGCGAACGAGTAGAACCTACGAGAATGTTTTGTTTTTTTTTTTTTCGAGAGAGAAATAACCTTCGAAAGGTACCTGCGAAGGGATAAGACAGCGCTCTGGACTGCTCATACCGCACTAAAACCTCTCCCGGTTTGCTTAGCTTTTAGTCCTAGGACTTTCAAAGCGAAAACGGTCTTGCCGCGAGCTTTTAAAAACACTCAAGCCCTCAAACACAGCAATTGGGAAAATCGCGAAATAGATAGGGAGAAGCTAACAGCTATGGGAAAGTTTAACTGTTGCTATATGGAAGACCCGGGAGGGTCACGGAGGTTAAACTTCTTTCTGGTTCTACGTAGGTGCCTAGGTGTCGGTTGTGCGACATCAGCTAGGCGGTGGGGAGCGGCACATTGGCCGTAAAGGGGGCATCGGGGTCCCCGCCCTTTGAGGGTGGGTGCTACGAGAATGATTCGTGCTGCCAGCTACATTTATCTTGCCCTCCCTTCCCATAGGTGTGACGATTTCTTCGCATTTCATCTGCTCTAATAATCTGTTGTGGCGTTAAATTGGACATTTTAGGTGATTTCAACTTTAATTGAAATATTAACACTTCCCGAAGTTGAAGTAAACCTACGAGTAAATTTTGTTATATTCCAATGATTTGGGTAAAAAGCTGCGTCTCAATGTTTGCAATCCTTAATTATTAGCTTAAAAATAAGGCTGTAGGCGAGATGAACAAGGTGTAGGTACCTAGTTACTTGCGTTAGAATTTATTTTGTAATTAAGTTTTTCTTTAGAGGATATGCCAGCACTATGTTGGTGATAGGGTCGTTCTTGGACATAATCCCGTGCTCCGTCACCGGGAGCATTGGCCTGCAATGTAACATTTCAGATTCCATTTTGAGCATTTAGTTTAATTGATTCCACAAGGACAGGCGAATCAGTCGTTGTATTGAGCGCGGCAGTTTTTTTTTTTAAATTATTTATTTGCTGAATATAGGTACAATGGGTTCACAATACATGTATATTTCTCGCTACATTCTACCCTTCGAGGGTGTGCAAATATTTTAAATACATCAAATGAATAAATCTAATTAATATTACCTACTAATTATTATAATGAACTATCAGACATGTAATCTTTTATACTATAATAACATTTGTCAACGAGCAGTTTCTTCATTTTCTTCTTAAATAAATTAATATTAAGTTCTTTAATTTTGTTTGGAATTTTATTGTATATAATTGGTGCTTGGCAAAAAACACTTTTATGCATCAGAGCTGTATGTGCTTTTCGAATGCATAATCTGTTGGGATCTCTTTGTTGTCTTTTACTATTATCAGAGATCCGCTTAAATAGGTCAGGGTTGGCTTTAACATATACAACGACCTCATATATAAAAAGCAATGGAAATGTCAGAATTTTATACTTTTAAAAAAAGGGCTCACAACTATCTATAACATTTAATTTAAACATGGCTCTAATACACCTCTTTTGTGCTTTAAAAACAAAATTTCTGTCTGTCGAGTTGCCCCAGAATAGAAGCCCATACCTTAGCACAGATCATTGGCGGATACAGGGGGGCTGGCATGGGGGCCAGGACCCCCCCCCCCCCCCCCAAAGACCCAGGAATTCCATATTTTTGACTTAACTTTTCAATTCAATTCAAGTACAATTCAATTCATATATGAACTGAATATAGAATAATATAATCCATATCAATCAAAGTTATCGAAAGTTTCATAATTCATGTCAGACATTTGAGACAGTTCAAATACGCGATTACGCGGGTTAAAAGTATTTGCAATACAACCATAATGCATCTCAACTATAGTAAAAAAATACACAAAAAAATTACTTGTGATATTAACCCAACTCCGAACTTTGTCAGAATGCCACAAAATGAAATCCTGGATCCGCCCCTGGCACAAATTCAACAAGTCCGTAATATGCTAATAAGAGTGCATTAATGCTTAAAGTGTTAGTTAATTCATGCAGGGCATATGCTTGTTTGCTTAAACGTTTCCTGACACTTTCGATATGACATTTCCAATTTAATCTATTATCTATTTCTAACCCTAAAAATTTCGTTGTGTAAATTTCTTTTATAATTTGGTCTTCATAATGTATGGTCTGGTAAGGTGTGGCAGGTACTCTTTGACTGAAGTGCATGATATTTGTTTTCAGCAAATTAATTCTTAAATTATTATTATTTAACCAATGTATAATCCTTGCCAAAGCACTACTAATGTCATTACTGTAAGTATCTTTGTCTTTACATTTTATTATCATGGTGCTATCATCGGCAAAAAGACACATGGGATGCTCGACTGCTCTTGGTAGATCATTAATTAAAATAACAATGTCGTTATTTACGTACAAAAAGTGTGTGTGTCAGCTCCGACGCACGACTGGACTTTACTTCTTTAAACTAATAAAATTGAATGTATTAAATTCCCTATCCATTTCCCATTTCCCTATCAACTCCTAATCCCTTATTCTTAATCCTACTACAGTCGGCAGCGCACTTGCAGCAGCTTAGGCGTTGCTTGTGTTATAGGCGACGGTAGCCACCTACCATCAAGTGGACCGTTAGCCTGTCTGCCGACCTTAACTGGATACCTAATTACTTTATATTATTTAGTTACATTATGCATACTCAGATGTCACGTGTTCTAACAAAAGTTATGTTAGTTACGCTCGCTATATACACAGATGTCAATACGTTTTATAAGTTCAAATAGATATTTTTTTCGAAGACAGATGTCGCTGCGCCAGCAGGTTATAACGCGCTATCGTTTCGTTCCTCAACGAGGACTACACTTTTCATACAAGAATTCGACGTTTGCTTTTATAAACCCAGAGAATAGAATTAGGGAACATAAGTACATGCGTCAGCTGTCGCACAAATGTCATAGTAATAGATAACGTAACGTTTTTTAGTTAACGCTTTTATTAATTTTACTCCTCAAAAAATTTCTATACCGGGGGCTTTACATGAAAATCGATCCTTAAAGAAACTCCAAAACCAGAAGAAACGATATTGGTGTCATGAATTATTTCAAAACCGTTACAAGTGGTGCGCATTGATGTTACAAGTTGTATCAAGATGTTACAGTTTGTATCATTATAGGTTGCGCACTGTGATGCTCGTTTCTCCTCTCTCACTGATGTAATGCTTAAATCTTTTTTTTTTTTTTTTTTTTTTTTTTTTTTTTTTTTAATACATAGGAGGAGGAAATCATCATAGATACTGATGCCCCAAGAGTTGCATCAGTATGCCCGACTCCACTGAGAAATGTTTGTGTGTCCAGTGACCTACGGACTAAAACCTCCCCCTATTTCTCTGGCAACCCTTTCGGTAGGCTTTAAGGCATTTCTTCGTAAGAGCGCTGTCCTTTCAATATTAGTCACCAGGTCTGAGACCTTTGGCGTTCTATTCCATCCTTGATCCGCATGGCCATTATTTCTCGCAGCATGGACGCTCCGCTGTCCCACCCTTCCCTTGTCGCGATCATTGCATCGATGAGGCCGTCCGGGCGTGATATATCAGCCTTTGCCTTGCATCTGGCTTCCGCTGACTGTGGACACTCGAATACGGCATGCTTCGGGGTGTCTTGCTGTCCGCAATATACGCACTCATCCGAAGCAGCTTTCCCAATTTTGTGTAGGTACGTATTAAATACGCCGTGACCGCTGAGCGCCTGCGTCAGGACGCTATCCACTTCACCGTGCTTACGGCCAACCCATAGGCTCAGGTTTGGGATAAGCTCTCTAGTCCAGCGTCCCTTGTCGCCACAGCTCCACTGGCGCCCCCACTCAGTAATTGTTGCCATCCTCAGCTCTGCCTGTGTCTTCCTCTCGGTCCTGTAGTAATTCTTCCTCCTTTCCTCCGCCAGCAGCTCAATTGGTATTACGCCAGCCAGTACCAGTACGGCTTCAGTGGACACCGTCCGGTACGCCCCGCATATTCCTATGGCCATTTGTCTTTGCACACGCCTTAGTTTTTCTCGATACTTAGCCACCTTGAGTGCATCACCCCAGATAGGCGCCGCGTATAGCATTATCGAGTGCGTGACCGACGCCAGCACTCGCCTCCTGCTCGATCTGGGGCCAGCTTTTCTGGGCATCAGCCTTCTTAATGCGCAGGACAGCTGCTCAGCTTTCCGGGCTACTTCGTCTATGTGGATATTAAAGCACAGACTCTTGTCTAGCCAAACTCCCAAGTATTTTAGTCTGTCCTTTGCGGTAATGTGCACTCCTTTCTACCGTAAAGCCAATAGGTTCGCCCCGTCTCCTGCCGCTGAATACAATTGCCTCGGTTTTTTCGGGTGCAAGGCTCAGTCGGTTCTTTTTCATCCATTGGCTTATACTGGCCAGGGCTGCGTTTGCCGACTCAACGAGGGAGTCAGAAGTCCTCGCAGACACCACTAGTGCGAGGTCGTCTGCAAAACCAACCAGGCAGGCATCTGCTCCCAGATCCAAGTTGAAGACGCTGTCATACAGAATGTTCCACAGAGTCGGACCCAGGACTGACCCTTGGGGTACTCCACTGCTAATAGCGACTTTCGCCATGCTGCCTTGGTTGTCTTGGATCAAGATGTGCCTATCTTTTAAGTAGCTATCAACCATGCTGTGTAGATATTCCGGGATACCTCTACTCCTGATGTTGTCTAAAATTAACTGCCAGGAGGCGGAGTTGAAAGCATTCCTGACGTCTAGCGCAATGAGCGCACATATCTTGCGCGATCGATACGTGCCCTGTTTGGCGGTTGTCGCCTTTTTCATAATTGTCTCCAACGCGCCCAGCGTCGTTCTGCCTCTTCGGAAACCATATTGGGAGTCTGCCAACCCTCCATGTTGGGGAAGTATGCTTTCCAGTCTATTTAACAGAACTCTCTCAAACAGTTTCCCGAAAGCATCTAGAAGACACAGGGGTCTATACGCCGTAGGATCACCGACAGGCTTATTGTGCTTCCTTATTAGCATCAATCGCGCCACTTTCCAAATTGCTGGGAATTCGCGATTGCGAAGTGCCAGGTTCATCACACGACACACGATCTCCGGGGCAGTCCTACATACCAGCTTAACGGTCTCTGGGGTCAGTTTGTCGGGCCCTGGCGCCTTATTGGGTTTCATCCTTAGGCATGCCGCTAGCAGCTCAGCGTCAGTGATCTTCGGGTACTCAGCTTCTATCGGCGCTGTCTCTCTTACTGGTTCGCTATGACTCGGGAATAGTATATTAGAAATTTCTCTAGCCTGGTCGTAATCTATTGTTGGAGGCGGTCCACTCCGTAGTTTCTTGGTCACGATTTTGTATCCGAGGCCCCAGATGTCGTTATCAACCTCCTCAATAACAGACTTCCACTTTTCATTCTTTGCCTGGGTAATAATGCTTAAATCTGTAACGTTACATTACAGGCGTATGCTCCCCGTGAGCGTACACCTTAAGCTTGCATTGTTTTGGTCCTTTTACAGTTTTAACTCGTCCTACATTTTCTTACATTCTTACATAAACCGATTGGAATAAAACAAACACTAAATGTTACGGGAAGCTTCCTGTAATACATCAGTGAAAACTGCATTCAAATCGGTTAATCCGTTTCAGAGATTAGCGTGCAAAAACGCACAGATAAAAATTCTAAAAACTATTTTTCTTTATGTACAACGTGTACAAATTGTTGTTTTTTATTTTTGAAAAAAATCTTTAATGTTCAGTCAGACACGGCTCATTTACGATTTTATTACATGTATTGTATAAATCAATGCATATTTCCTGAAAATAAGCCCCAAGTTTGTATGGAACAATGAAGATTAAGTTATGCATATAAATTAAGTTAATAGTTTTTCAGTTATAAAAAGTCATCGTAACCCCATGGATTAATTAAAGTAGGCCGCCTAGTGTCATGGCGTTAGTTCATATATTTAAGTACTAAAATAATAAGTATAATAAATAATTGTATTATATGTAAAAAAATTGTGAAGATGATTGGATATGCTTGTTATTAAATCGTACATTTGAAAGAATTAGGGTGAAATTTCCAGGAAAACAATACTTTTGAAGAGTAATAAACATTAGAGCTTAAAGTATGAAAATGCCGTTTCATATAAACCTTTGCGATAGAACTCTGGGGACTGGACTTCACAAACTGTATGAAGGCTTTTTTACTGCTTCCTGATGGGAAGAATTTTTTTTCCGTACAAAACATAATCTGAAGCTGTATGTTTTTAATTAAAATGTTATAGTTTTAGTTTGAAAAATATTTCACTCTGAAATCTGACACCATGCAGGTTTAATTTTAATTCAAAGTGGCCAGTGCGATAAAACAGCAATTATAATATTTAAACTCCTGTAAACTTCCTTAGTTACTTCAGTCACAGAATAAATAATAGTACTAGCGTACAGAAGTTGCACTCCTTTCACATTCAATGTGAACGAAACGGTAGGCAATGAGGGTTTTCGATACTTTTTCTGCCACCAGGCGGCGCTTCGTAGGCGTCAGGTCTAAACAGCTGTCAGATAGCACAGAGTCGTAGGTACTAAACAAAAATTATTGAAATTCTATTGTGAAATACATAGAAAATTTCAATTCGCGTATGTATTTTGACAGTTAATTGGACCTGACGCTACAGTGCTGCCATCTCACGTAGACCGTTTCAGAAAACCCTCATTATATCACGGCACACATGGAGTGACAGAGGCCTGCTTCAGTTTAGAAATAAATCAACAGATGACAGCCATTTTTTGATGTTACGATTTGATAATTTGGCTCGGTAATTGTCAAAATGGCGCTACGATTATTTATTTATTTATTTATTTCCTTCAGCAACAGTTTAGTGCACATAACGTTTATTAGCATTAAAACTCAACATTAATGGTCCAGTGTGCAAGCCAATTAAAGCTGAACACGTTTGTAAGGCTGGCTTTATAGCCTCGACATATCGACATTGTCGCATCGGTAAAGTGGTGAAATACTCGACATCTTATGCAAAAACCACACTTGGCCGCACCGCGTTCAAGCCGTGTACGAGCCGACTGTCGGTGACGGTGAAACGCTACCGTACTTATCCACAGCGTTACTGTGTGTTGACCGTGGAATTTACGTGAATCTTATTACCCACTATGGTTCCAAATTTTAATGAACACGTTGCTAACGTTGGCGCGAAAGCAGCAAAGATCAGCTGGGGTCTCCATCCCGAAGTGGTCCTCTCGATTTATATCGCCGCGGTGGAACTCATAATGTATGCGGCAAGCGCCTGCCGGTATAAGATTGGAGTGGTGAGGCAGTTGAGCGCTGTGCAAAAACTGCAGGGCCTATCGCACGGTATCCCTTAACTCAGTCCTATTATTGGCTGGGCTGCTCCCTCTTGATTTACGAATCCATGAAGCTGCCTCATTATATGAGGCCAAGAGAGGGTACCCCAGCCCGGGCTAGCGGACAGGGTCATCGAGCGAATGGCCCCAGCAGTAGAGGCTCCCCACCCTGCCGAGCATATGCGTCTTGAGTTCACAAGCCTGGTGGACCAGGAACAACTCAACTCAAATAATGATTACTCGATCCGCATATTCTATATGCATATTATATATTTTCTGTCCCTTGCTGTGTGTTTTTGTTCGGTGCCTGCCTCGTTGGAGGCCATGTAATAATAAATAAATATTTACGGATGGCAGCAAGATTATGAAAGAAAGAAAGAAATTCCCGTGCGACTGTCGCGAGGGACTTGCTTATGCCTCGACAAAGTCGTGCTGTCTTGTTCTCCCAGGCATTAATATGGCATTTGCCATTTTAAGTTCACAGAATCAACTCAATACTATCGATCGATGCACCTTATCATAAGTTACTAGCGGTACACTATGTTTGATATTGATATAGTTATTACTGCCGTAGAAGTAATAAATTATTATATAATATAATTTATATATTATTATATAACTTTGGAAGTAAGGATTATCATAATCGTGATAAGAAGAATGATTTTGAATGAAAATAAGAGTATCTAACACAAGTGACGCCACACAGGCGCTTTCTACGAGGTCTTAATAGATCATTGCTTATCGCGCAAACGCTCAAATCAAACGCAATTTGAATTCGACTTTTTCGTAGCGACAATGTCGACCTAAGACGATTTTTTTTTTGTAATCTGATCTTATTATTTTGATTTACAAAAATAATAAAAAACACAAATAAGTTATATCCAGTTTGTCTATGATAAGTTTAAATCAAAATAACACTCGCACGATGTTAAAAACACACCAATAAAGTCAACTTTTTTTTTAAATTCCTTAAGAAATCTATCCCCATTTTTAAAATAACTTAAATCTCTGATTTTATACTCAAAATTATGAACAGGGCTGAACAGGTAGCTAGCTACTTGTAATAAAGTTTTGAATCGATTTTTAATGAGTTGATTGGTATTATTTGTGGAGTTATAGCGAGTTTCTATGACACAATAAAATTGTTTCAATTTAGTTAATACTACTTGCATAGTTCATATAGACCAGAATGTAAAATTTGTCTACTTTTTATCCTAGAAAATTAACTATCCCTTTTGGGTAAAGCGAATGAAACTTTGTTTTTTTATTTAAATTGCTCAATTTTGATTAAGATGAAATTTGCTACGGAGACCTCATTCGCTCGTAGGTATACAATAAAATTGTGAAGAAATAAGGAGAGAGGCACATGTGTTAGTGTTGTAAGTATGTATGTACATTATTTATTATATATTAATTACAAAAACACTGTACATTTTGATAATTTAATATAGGTTATTATAAGTTGTTTTAAACGACTTAAAATTTTACAATATACTTAATAGATCTTTCAAGTTTGTATTAAAATACATGTATTGTCGACCCTGCTCCAGGCTTTGCATGGATGCATTTTTTTCTATTATCGTTATTTCCATTAGTGAAAACCGTATTAAAATTTATTGAAGAACCACACTGCGTTTTGCAGACATTTAGGCAGCCCGTCTGGCGGCAGTAACCATCCCCGTACTCAGACTCTAGCTCATGTAGCGCCCGTGTGCAATCAATACTTTACCCTGGCGCCCTCTTCATCAGTATGTTGAAACTCATTCAATATGTCTTATTTTTGGTTTTATAACATTTTAAATGCTTTAAACTGTCGGCCGCTCGTGGCGCGCCTTGCTTTGTTACCACGCGTTGGTCATAACATGGGGACAGAGTCTTTGAGAGCGTCTCGAGGCGCTTGCTCGGCGCCACCTAAAACCCTGCGCCCGTGTGCACGACAAACCCTGCACTATGGGTAAAGCTGGCCCTGCGCCCTTACTGTGGCTCTAGTACGAGTTTAAATACTTATATTCGCCGTCACAAGAAGCTGTAAATGATGTAGGTAAACAAACAAACTCCCACGAGGGCAATTATCAAGGAAACGTATCTGTATAGCGCATACTTTGACATTCGCTTCTCTATAACCCAGTCAAATTAAGTTGCTTGCAATCGTGACCGCTTCTCGTCACGGCGACTATAGTTGAATCAACTGACAGGACTGTAGTAGGTCAGTAGGGGAGAGTTGGATATTACCGCGCTGAAGACAATTCCGCGCAATAGTAATCAGAACCAGGGCCAAATAAAATATCGCGTCAAACCAGGTTAATAATAACGCGTTTTCCCATTTCTTGGTTATTTGCTCATATTTATTGTTCAATCTCAAATACTTTATACTTTACTAATATACTATTTAGTTTTCATTTTAACCTAACTCGAGTTTAGATATTGGATGTTCCCCTTAGGGGCTCGCCGATATCCAACTCTCCCCTACAGTAGGACAGACTACAGTAGTAGGTACCACAGTCTAACCATACTTACTTATTCTTATGCCATAACGTCATACAGTCGGGCAACGCTCAATGTTCGAGCCTGCAAACTGAAGCGTGTTCGCCGAACGTTGCTCTACGCAAGTACATTCGTTGCTTGACTGGGTTAGACTGTGGTATTTGTGTAGATATTAAATTAAAATATGATTAATTTATTTTGTAATATCTCATTTTATTGTCACGAAACTGTTCATAAAGCCCATCAAGTTACAATAAGTTATATTAGTTATACATATTATATTAGTTATAAGTTAACACGGCGAATTAACTGCAACCAATATTCACTCTCTCAACTTGGATTGCATAAGTTTAGCTACGTGCGAATCTAATTTGCATACAATGGAGTACAAGTTTGCCTAAGTGTTGCAAGGACGTCGGGAAGCGTAAGTAGAGTCAATTTCGAATCTCAAGCAGGTTTGCCAGGTCTGTTAAAAAAAATCTAACAGAGTGCAAAAAAGCAAATTAACTCACCAAATATGTAGGAAACACACTTCTATGTTTTATCTATAGGTAAGTAATTATTGTGTTTGCCTATATTATAGTGCAACAATGTACGTGGAGGCGGGACCATAAGAATAAATAAGAACACGTAGAACGGAAACTCCCGCTCCGGACGTGCTCAAGGTCATATTAGCCAACGTTAAACGGGATGTTTGTGAGGCTGTTACGGCCGGCGTCTACACACGAATAAACTCACTTAATAGTTTTACTTGAGCCTGTATGTTTTTATTTTATATTTGTAGGTAAGTAATACTTACTTAAATGGCTTCATTTTGTATGGTACTGTCTTATAATAACTCATTATTTATATGTATACTAGCGACCCGCCCCCGGCTTCGCCCGGCGTGCAATTTTTATATATATGAACGCTCCCCGTTTATCCCTCTTTCCATTAGTGAAAACCGAATTAAAATCGGTCTACCCGTTCACGCGTAATGCCGTGACCAAGGGAAATGGGATTCATTTTTATATATAGAGATAAAGATAGATTTAATGTGGGTACGTAACATAATAATGTAGGGTAAGTATTTATAAATATCATATTTTATAAAATTAGAATAAAATAATGGTTTCAAAGTAAAGAAAAACTTATATTTTAGCGATATCATCTTTATTCGTAAGCAATATTGGAGACAAGCCTGGGCGACAGAGGGGCGTAACGACGTGAAGGGGGATGTTGTTATATAAATGGCGGCATTTGCGACTCGGTATAACATCGCATGGCGTACCTAGGTCCATTTGCACCATTGACCCGCACCATTAATGTTGCAAATGGAAACTGATATGTATCGTTTCCACCATTAATAAAAATACTAGTGCTTTCCCCCTAATCGACGTGTGCCTGAAATATTACTTACTATTTTATGTAAAATTTCTACCAACTTAAATACATTGTAACTTGTAAGGAGACTAAAGAAGTTGGTTTATTAATTACAAAAAAATGCTTTCGATAAAATAAAGATAGGAAAAAATATGCGTTTATATGACATCAACAAATTGAGTCAAATCGGACAGTTTAACTCGTTTAGTAGGGCAAAAATGAATATACCGAAGCACCTATACTTCTTAAATTCCCCACAGACTAACTAGTTGGTCCGTGGGTCAGAAACGAAAATAAAAATGTTTCACGCCGTCAGAATTGGTGCCTCATTTTTTACACAGAAAAGAAAGTGTATGCAAAATCTAAAAAACAGCCCATCAGTATACCGCAGACAATTTATAAGGGCTAATCTCGGGGTGCCGTTAATACTAAGTAATTAGTAGGGTTGGAAAACACTTAAATTTGCCGTTTAATGTGTTTTTGCGACAACTCTTAATGACTGTAGGGGTGAAAAGGGTGCGGGTGTAAGCAAATAAACATCTTTGCGGAGTCGTTTAACGCACGTTATAAGGGCCTTGGGTTACATTACCGCCGGACACTATTTTTCTTGGATTTATTTATTTAATTTATGAAACTACCTCAAATATTACAGGTAGTTTCACAGCAACAATATTAAGGCCTTTAGCCTGAGGTTAGTTTATACGATTATGTTAATGGTTAGGTAAATGTAGTTAAGTTCATTAATTAAGTAGTAAAGTAGTTGCAGTTACAACTAACTCGTGGAATTTTTTTTGTGTGGTGGAATAGGATAGAGAAGCTATATCTTCTTTTAAAGAGGAAGACTAAAAAGAAGGTCACTAGAGACCGACACATGTGTCGCGGTCTCAACTCTCTGTCTCCGGTCTCGGTCGTGATCTTTAATAGATTGGAAAATCCAATCATCTCAACGTGGTTACATTCACAGGACTTCGTTTATCCAAACATTTGAAACCTTGAAATAAGTGCACGTGTGATGTTGTGTTTCGGGGTGTAAGTTAGTATATATTCTGCTAGCCTCATACTTCACTATGTTTTCTTATAGGCTGTGGTAGTCACCTACCATAAACCTTCATAAATATTTTACAAGTTATATTTTTATATGTAAATATAAAAGGAATTATGAGTCTAATTCAAAAAAGGTAAATAATTTTTTTTATGAATATTATTGCTTTAGAATTGTTAATACTTTTTAATATTATATTGCAAAAAACTTATGGGAAATTCAAAATATTTCAAACGGTTAGTCCGAATGTGACGTCAAAATTTATAATGACAGTATCAACAAGCGCGTCATTTAATTTTTGTGATTTTTTAACATTTCATTGTTATCGTAGACGTCACGACAAGCGCGCCAAAAGGCGTATCTGTTAGTTAATTTTAACATTTTTTTTGTTACTAAATTTCTGTTTTTTGGCGCTGAATATTTTTTACGATTATATAACTATATACCTAACCTATCGTATGAAAATATATAAAAAAAAAAAAATGTTATGCACATTTTTTTTTTAAATATTAATTCTCTATTGTAGTTTAGTTATTCATCTGGGTTTAGTTTCAACCATGCTCGCCGTCAAGTGTTCGGCTCTTGTTAGATGTTGCTTCTAACTCCGTTTATTATTACTCCTTCATTATTAGGCACATAATACAATTGAAGAGCGATTTCAATAGAAATTCAATTGCCAGACGAAATTGAACCGTTTTCATTGAAAAATGAAATCTCTTTTTCCAAATAAGTAAATGCTGCCATGCCGTTTGCATTTTTTTTTATAGGAAATGGTTTATCACGGAATTCCTTTGAAAGCACCTGTGGCCCGGTTTTAGCAATTCAAAACATTCCAATTTAGACGTCTCGTCGCAGCCGAAGGCGCGGGCTTTCGCCGCAACAAAGAAAAAATGAAATGATAATATCCGCCTCCGAGAGCATATTTCGAATTACAATTTTGACTTAAAGAGATTCGGAGTAACTTTCCCCGAGACTTCGTTCACTCGCTTGTAAAGGAATGTTCAGCATGAGAATTTATTTAGCGTTGGGCTCTGGGGCTCATTTTTTGACAATGTCAATTGTAAGAAAGTAGTGCTATTATGCTATTTCGCTATTATTTTGGCAGCCCGTCTGGCAGCAGTAACCACCCCCTTACAGAAGACAACAGTGAAAAAACACCTACCTATGTTGTGTTTCGATGAGTGAGTTAGGGATGCCAGAGCCCATTCCCCTATCTCTCTTCCTAATTTCCTTTCCTAATCGCCATCGATAAGAAAAAATCACTGCTTTGTTCTCCGATTCAGCTCGTTCAAACATAGCCAATGTAACAAATAAAATATATGTGATACATAACTTCTTGGTCTATATTTTTGACGAGGCATTTTTGTTTTAAGTATTATGGTTTACAAGAAATTAAATAAATTTTTAATGCTTTGTTACAAAAATCGATTCAACTTAGTTGTTTCAAGAAATATTGCAATGTGTATATAATCAAATGATAGAGTTTCATTTACACTATAAATGACACCAACAGTTTGTAGGGACGGTTATAGAGAGGCCAGTTGCTCAAGATCGTTCGCGTAGTAGAGGACGTTAATCCTACTTGCAGTATTTGTGGCTTTGCTTTTGATACAGACGCCTGTAGCCACCTACCAACAAGTGGACCGTCAGTCTGTCTGATGACCTTTATATATAAAAAAAATAAAGAAAGAAATGTATAAGTATTTCTATTAAAGGTGAGTAAAATTAAGTTCCTAATTAAATAATGCATGTATCAATGCGTACAAATGTTTTTTATTTATTAAAATTGACAAATTATATTTTATGTAGGTAATATGATGTCAAAATTTATCTTTATCAATCTAAATTATTCATATCTATACATATACCTAATAAAATCGTAAACGAGCCGTGTCTGTAAATTATAATTATTAAAAAAAAATTACTACACGTTGACTTATGACACCGACGTTAAAGAAATGGTTTTTAGAATTTTTATCTGTTTGTCTTATTGTCTGTGCGTTTGTGCACGGCTTAACCGATTTGAATGCGGTTTTCACTGATGTATTGTAGCAAGCTTCCCATAACATTTATTGTCTGTTTCATTCCAATCTAAAATTGTAAACAAAAAAGTACTTATCTACATAAATATTAAAAATTTAAAAGTATATAGGTAGTAATATATAAAAATCTTAAATAATATTATTGTTACACTGAATGGTCACATAAAATTCGACCTTAAAATTGTACTTTCATCGCTCGCAAAGAAGTTTCACTCATAAATAAATGAGTAATCAGTCCTGGGGCCTTAGTCAAAGTAACATAACGATAACGAAGTTCGCAAGAATAAAATGTATGGGATTGACATATGCCGTCGCTAAATCACGTGATACATCCCATACATTTTATTTTTGCGAACTTCGTTATCGTTATTAGGCCATGCTCGAAGCTAAAAAGCGAGCCGAGCAGGATATGCAGTAGAGAGGCCGTGTGTCCCTTTCTAATAGGGTGATAATAAGAATTTTGCTATGTGAGTTAAATTTAAATGTAATATACTTACATAATTATAGTAGTTTCTTATAAACATAAATAAATAAATACAAGGGTATCGAATATTTTTATTAGCAATGGACGATTACTGAGGAATGTGTGGATCGATTGCGATAAAAATAATACAAACAATATCAGGTGTCAAAATTTTTTTTTATTGATGTTAATTTTATTATATTTTGGTGGTGTAAATTTAAGACATTGTAGATATCCTCGTAATTTAAATGTTTTCTCATACCTTTGAGATCCAATTAAACTATATCAATAAAACTTCCTTCATTATATGTGCACATATATTCTTTAAAAACATTCTCCAATCCTTTATAAAATAAAATAAAAACCTATATAAAAACATTCACTACGTGAAAATACAAATGAAATCACTATCCAACATCATTTTCTTTTCGGTCTCGCAATACATTCTAATTTTTTACACGTCAAATTAAAACCAATTCTATTTTTTTCGATATTTGAAAGCAACCTATTTATTATTTTAAGTATTTAAGTTCAATTGATTAACAGTTAATGCTATTATTACAGAATTATTTATTACGGCACATTTAACAAACTAATCAATTGTACATAATCATATCCACCAACGCTACAAATTTATGGTCAACATAGTTATTACATTTATAATAATGTAATTTTTAGCTTACGTGTGAAAAGATATATTGCAACCATCATAAGATTCACTCGGACAAGCATAAACACAACACTTTTTCACGATTTTACCTGTGAAACTGTTCTATTAACGATTTTAAATAGCGAAATGTAAATTATGCATTGAAATTATGCTTAATCATTCACCGCCATGACACTTTAAAGGGATACCAATAGAAAATAAAATATAAAATATGCCTCAAACAATAAACATTATCTTTTTTAATTTAGGAATACATAACGAAATTAACGTGATTATAATACGTTGATTTAAAATTTATTAAAATAATTGAAATACCATTAAAAAACAAGTGTTTCAACTAAGATTGAACCTAAATTTTTAGTCTATGACATTTTTTTAGTCTGGCAAGATGAAAGAACGAGACACACGGCCTCCGTTGGTATTATCCCTCTCGGCTCGGATTACCATCTGTATAAGGCGCAATGAAAAATATACTTTAATTATTAGTAATACAGTTAATTTTCGTAAATACAAAATTTCTACGTAATCAGTCCTGCTTAGTATATTAGGTCCATGGTACTTTCCTAATTTTTATACCTTGTTTGTCACATTAAATTGTCATTTACTCAAAGAAAGGAAGATGTGAAATGTCAGTGTCGACAGAATGACAGGACGAATGGTTTACATAGAACACTATATACTACTCAAAAGGAGATGGTTAGTCAATTGTGTTTCTTTCAAAATTGATATTTATTTCCAGACTTAGATAGACCATTAGTATAACTTGAAAAATCTAGGAAAATTTAGTTATTTCTCTTTATATTGATCATATTCAAAGACGCTTCAAAATTCTTTGAACAAAAATTTCGCCCTTGTTCTTTATGAAATAAAATAAGATCCGTCACCAGATCTGTGTTATTTCATACATTTGACATATTATTACCTATATCGTTTGTATTCTTTTAGTATGAGAATTAAACAAGCATGGAGGTGATATCCAACAATAGTGAAGGTCGGAAGAAATGTAGGTATGGGTGTCTACAATTACGTCTTCTACATGCTTAACGACAATAATTATAATGAAAACGAGTATTATTTTTAATGAACTTTGTATTTGGAATGAAATTTAAGTCTCCCCTACTGAAGTTGCTCTTAAAGGTGTTTAGGGAAATTAATTTGTACGTCGGAACCTTGTTTTCTTTCTTCATTTACTTATTAATATTTAAGTCATTAATTATTTACCCATAAGGTTTTTTTAATTTAAAAAATAACAAGAAAATATTATTGCAAAATGGCCGAGAAAAATGTAGCATCAATTCATTATAGGTATATGTACTTTCACATTAAGTTTGATAGTGAACGCTTTTACGCCTCAACTACAGATTCGATGATCATGAAATTTTGCATTAATTACTTGTCTAACTTTTTTATGGGTCTTTGATCCACTTGATGGTAGGTCACTTGATGGTAGGTGGCTACCATCGCCTATAACACAAGCAACGCCACAGGTGCTGCAACTGCGCTGCCGACTACAGTGGGATTAAGGAAATGGGCTCTGGCATCCCTTACTCACTCACCGAAACACAACAGCACACGTGCTAATATTTCACGGCGGTCTTCTGTAAGGGGGTGTAGGGGAGGTGGTCTGCCACTGCTAAACTTTTTTCTGGATTAAATAAAAAAAAAAAATTTATTCACTGAAAACTCGTTTACAAATTAAATTAAGATTGAAGATTTAGCTTTTATTAACAAATCAAGCCTCAGTAAACTTTACCAAACAAGAACTAAGATTATTAGATGGATTATTAGATTAGCAGATTATTAGATGGAGTCTGAATGTTCGTTTGTCTGGGAACTAAATAACGCATTTTAAACTACATTTTTAAAGTATCAATTTTTTTTTGCAAATTGAAGGACTGACGGTGTAAAGACGCAACGGAGCTTCTGAAAAATAGAAGCTTTAAGCGCAACACACACTGAAGTGGTACCGGGAGAGTTCAGGGCGGGAATTTTTGTAATATCATATGTTCCCAACGTGAACACGGCAGTGCTATGTGATGTCAGTCCTATTTCGGGCTGTTGCCATGCAAATGGATTGTTAGTGGTCTGTGTTGTGTAAAATTGTAGATAGTCTGTATACATTCCTTGCAAAAATATGGCTGGTTGCAAAAATAGGCAAAAATATGCAATTGTTTTTGTAGCGATTAATTGTAATTACTTCTAAAAGGCAATAAAACGTCATTTTTTCCGTTTTTATTAAAGATGGGTTTGCTCTGAGCCAGCAGGAAAGATGAGGCCGATGATAGAGCGTGCTCACCCAGAAGATGCCTATTCACTCGAACCTTGAAAAGAATTGGGTGGTATGAGCCCTGGAAATACAGACGCCGGGAGTTCCAATCCTTAGCATTGCTCATTATAAAAGATGTTTTAAATCGCTTGGTCCGAGTTAGAGGGATTTCGACAAGGTGAGGATGGTAACCAGCCGTATGTCAGCATGTCCTTTAGAAGAAAGGGGAAGACGGTATGATCTCATGCAGCTCCTGAGCACGCTCTCCGAAGTATAAGTATCTTATAGAATACATACAGACAGGCAATTTTGCGTCTCAGTGCCAGGCTTAATGTACCGCCGCCAATGAGCCGAGTATCTGCGATCCACCGAGTAGATCGCAAGTTGGTATTTTGCTGGCCTTCTACTGGTAAGGCAGAGGTTTCAGTAAAAAGGAAGAAGAACCCCATGGACCAGAAATCCCTGCAGTTCCCACCAGAAAGCGCGAACATAATGTAATGAAAAGTTCTTACGCAGCAGTTGCGTGGCGCGGTGTGATTTCACCGCTATCACAAAAACGCGTTCCGGGGTCGGGGCGGAAGCGGTGCGGTTTGCGGGACAATTTTTGGGGAATACCGCGCCGCTTTCCCGCCCTTGGACCGCTTCCGCCCAGAGTGTTTTGCGGTTTACTAAAATTGTTATCGGTTTATGTCCAGCAACTTACTTGTACCTGTATAAGACTCTGGTTCGATCACAACTTGAATACGCCTCGATAGCACAGTCTAATCATACTTCTGTCATACAGTCAGGCAACGAATTTACTTGCGTATTAGAGCAACGTTCGGCGAACTCGCTTCAGTTTGCAGGCTCGAACATTGAGCGTTGCCCGACTGTATGACGTAAGTATGGTTAGACTGTGTCGATAGTTTGGAATCCCTTCTATGATAAGTATTGCCAACAGTTAGAATTAGTGCAGCGTAAATTCCTTAAAACACTTAATTATAAGTGCTTCCGCTCAAGGTTGCCCTATGTTGATGTATTAAATAAATTTTCACTACCTAGTTTAGAACAGCGACGATTGCTTCTGGATGCTATGTTCTTATATAATGTTTGTTACAACCGCTATGACTGTAACTACTTAGTAAACAATATTGTATATCGCTTACAGTTCGCAAACGTATGCGAGATTGTTATACGCATAAACTATTTGTGCCGAAACACTGCAAAATTAACGCTGGTGTACGTGCGCCTTTGTATCGTGTTATGCATGCATATAATAGTTTCTTTACACAAATTGACCTGTTTGTAACTAGTCCAAAAAATACAGAAAGAATATTATGAAATCAATGCATTAGGTTAATGAGTTTTTGTTGTTTTATTTTTTTTATTTTTATTGATTTTTCTCTTGATTGTTTTATTGGTATTTATATGTCCTCTTTGTATAAAATTTATTTACTACTTTGTGGAAAATGTTGTTGATTGCACTATTATTTAAGTTTATGTATGTTTTTTTAGTGTAATATGCATGGTGTAATTGTTTGTTATTCTTAATAAAAAAAAACGTTGGGTTAATAAACTCAATTATTTCGAGATGGGATATTCTCAAAATTCACCCAATAAATAAAAAGTGGAAAATTCATAAAAACAAAGTTAAATGCCCTCCTAATTAAAGGGTCCTCTCCGGGGCTTATTATTGTGATAATTAGCGAGAATAATTTATTCGGGGAGTTGGCAACTTGCGCCGAAGTTCACCGGCGGACCCTAAATTAACTTATTTATCTGTAGACTATAGATACACCAACAATTATGAAACATTCAAAAGGGGGATTCTGAACGGCCCGGACTTCGTAGTTTTTGTGTGCCACCGTGCTGGATGCAGCTGCGAAAACAATAGGTTGGGGAAAAAGTTTCTTCGCATTTGATATAAAAACTCAAGATATGAAAACCTCGCATTTAAAATGTAAATAAACTTTTTTTAAAGTTATTTAAAAAAAGTTTTTTATTTTTTTTACTTTTAAGTAACATTTTTTAAAGTTTATTTACATTTAATTTTACAGTATATACTCGTATGTGCCATTTCGTTCGATGACTTTTTGCCATCTTGTAGGTAGCGACATGATCCCGTTGCTGTAGCAATTTTGGCCCTTCTGATCAAAAAAACGCTACAAGAACTTTTGGCAGTCCTCTCTTGATGCCGAAGAATTCTTAAGAGACCGAAACAGGTGGAAATCTGAATTTGCAAGGTCAGGGCTATATGGCGACGGCGGAGAGGCAACGGGAAGAGGATCCCCTCTCCCAGCCGATCCGCCGGAGAAGGCTCGGGCGCAGGCGGATGGCCTATATCCGCCGCCTTCCCCCTTGACCAGGACCTGGGCGGTAGTCTAAGGGGAGACTACCGCCCGTTGTGAGGTCTCCGAGATGGCCGGCGTACCTCCGCTTTCGGGTACGCCGAGGTTCCGACAGGGAGCGTAGTCCTCCCCGCGCTGAACAGCCGTGGCGGGTCCCCGAAGTTGTGCAACAACGTTCCTGCGACCCCGCCCATCTACGGCCGCGCTAGAAAGTCGTTGGGTTTTAGCCGTTAGGAGTCCGGCATACCCGCAGCGTCGTCCCCTTCGCTGTCGGGTATCCATGATGGATTTCCCAACGTAAAAAAAAAAGGGCTATATGGCGAATGCATTAACCTCCCAGCCAAACTCTCTTAATTTTTGCTGACTAAATATGTGTGTGGTCTAGCGATGTCGTGGTGAAAGACCACACACACCCTTTCTAATGTCTTGAAGTCGAGGGCAGAGGCTGTATAAACTGATTTGACATATTTCATGCCATCGTCATTTATAGTTTTATGTTATTTCTATATTATGTGAATTCATGCTATAAATTAACTAATTAGTAGGTATGTAAAATTGTAGGTACTGATATTTTTTAAATTTACTTTTAATTAATTAATTTACTTTTCAGATAATATGATCAATTGTTATTTATTATTTAATTTACATATGTACAATGCCGATAATAAACTTATTATATTAGAACATTCATAAAGTGTTTAAAAATTAAAGAGTTATATCTATTAAAATTAACAGTTTTTAAGATGCTGTTGGCGCTAGCTCGTGTCCTCTCTAGCAACGACGTCGTTTTCTTCCTGATAATTGCATGAACCTAAAGCAGTTGTTTTATTGGATTCGTAAGATGTTGATGGATTTCTTGGTGTAGTTGGTCCGCAGACTACTCGTGTAAAGATCTCGACAATTTGCTTGAAATAAAGTAATTTTAACTTGATCTGTACAACAAGAAAATCTGCGACCCAATATATTACATCGAACGTTCTCTTTTAATGTCAATTGAATAATTGACAGAAAAAATTAAATTAAAATACTTTCAACATTGTAATGTTTGCGTCTACTCCTGTCGGAATAAATGCAGCCCAAAATAAACACACACACTACTCTGCTACCAGATTTGTTAGGCCAAATCAACCATTAAATATGAATACTAGACTTTTCTACTAAAACAAAAGACTTACCTACCCCTCACCAAAAGACGTACAGTCTTCTGCTACATTTATAACCTTGAGGGTTCTCGTTGGTATCTGAAAGAGGTAGCTGCAAGAGAAGAAGTATTCCGCACCGCTGTTCGTTCGTCTCTCAGACAATATAAAAAGTCTTTAGTGCTAATATAATTGTCCCCAAGAAAACCTAAAACGGCCGCTATTCGACGTTTCCGTCGGGCCGATCCATATAAATCGAGACAAACTACCTGTTTGCTTTATCTCGCGACACGGATCCAAACTACATCCAGTAGACCGTTACACAGGTCGCACAAAATCCATACATTATTCACTTTCAACAATTAAAATTCTTCCCAATAAAGAAACACGCGCTTCGCATTCAAACCAATGTCACCATCGTGTTTTTTACAACTGGCCACAGACTATCGCAAGTCAACCGCGTTGACATCAGCTATGTTCGCCATTCAGTGACAGAATATATCGACCAAAGATGTTTATTTATTTATTTATTTATATATGAGGTACACAAAACAGGATGCTGTCGTTGAAGATTAATTGTAGAAAGAATTATTCATAGAGATGTACTAGACAGCAACCCAAAACATGTGCACACAGCACGTCCAAATTAAACAGTATCAAAATTGAAACAACAGAAGAGAGACGCGCTTTCATCCAAAGACAAGTTTAGCTGTATTTTATAAAAAGTTACTTTAAGATGAAAGCACGTCTCTACAAGGCTACAATAAAATAAATGTATTGCAATATACATAGTGCAATGAAATATTATGAATTAAGATTAATTGTTAATTGACAATGTTGATGACCACAAAATCTTAATATGGTTCATCTTCTTTTCCTAATGACACGCTATTGTGCTGCAACGTCACGCTTAGTTACTAAGGCCATGATGTTCTTTTTGAATTTACTTAAACTATTAATGAATATATCCACCTTACTGCTGTGCTTAGGGAGGAGATCGTTGTACTGTCGACACATCCTGACGAGGGGGTTATAAAATGAGGTATTATTAACGTGTACTTGTAAAGCAAAGGTATTAATAAAAGGATTTCGGGTTCTAGGTTTTATATTAAAATTAATAAGTGATAGAAGATACGGCGAGTCTATGTAGGAATGAATTATTTTGAAAAGACACAAGAGACTATAATAATTACGGCGGTCCTCGAGTGTTACTATATTGAATTTTGTAAGCCTATCTCGATACGAAGGAATGCTCCGGTTAAAACCATATCTGTAACTAAGTATGTTCAAACACTTTCTCTGCACTTTTTCTAAACGATCACAATGAATCGCGTAATAAGGGGACCAAACGCAAGAATTATATTCAAGAATACTGCGGACTAACGTATTGTATAAATATAAAAATGTTTTAGGGTTTTTAAAATCTTTAGTAGTTCTAGCCAAAAAACCCAATATCTGAGTACTTCTATTGATTATACTATCATAATGGTCACGGAAAGTTAATTTATCATCGAAAAGAACGCCTAGATCCCTTACTACTGATTTTTTCTTTAAATTATGTCCTTTAAGTTTATAGTTATATAGGATTTTTTGTTTTTTCTTAGAAAATGAAATAGTAAAGCACTTTTCAACATTGAGAAGCATTCTATTTTCTATACACCAACGATCGACACGTTCTAGGTCCAATTGGAGCAAATATGCGTCAGCAGAACTATTTATGACAGAGTATAGTTTTAAATCATCAGCATATAAAAGACAAGAGCAAGATAATCGCCCTATTAGGTCGTTGATGAAAAGAATAAAAAATAGGGGACCCAGGTGTGAACCCTGCGGCACACCTGTCACAGTCTCTGCAGGTAACGAAACAAAGCCCTTAATAGTCACAAGTTGACTTCGTCTACAAAGGTATGACTCGATCCAACGCAGTAAACTACCATGAATGCCATAATATGTTGCCAATTTATTACATAGGATTTCATGGTTAACCCTGTCGAAGGCTTTTGAGAAATCAGTGTAGATGGCATCGACCTGTCCCTTCTTTGCAAAGGCACTACATAGAAAATGCTTATATTCTAATAGGTTAGACATTGTGGATCTGTTTCTAATGAATCCGTGTTGTCTGGGGGATAAAAATGGTTCAATGTGATGGTAGAGAGAGTCATAAATTAAGGATTCAAATAGTTTACCTAAACAAGAGAGTATACTAATGGGCCGGTAGTTCTCGCATTTGGAACGGTCACCAGTCTTGAATATAGGAACAATATGAGCTATCTTCCATTCTGACGGAAAGACTCCGGCTTGAAGAGATTTATTATAAAGTATACATAATGGTATGCTCAGTTCTTTACCGCATCTTTTAATTAACAGTGAGGGTATGCCATCAGGTCCTGCGCCCTTATTAGTATCTAATTTAGAGATTTTGGTTACAATATCTACTTTAGTGATTTTTACCATACATAATGTATTATTATTTTGATTTTGATTTTGTAATAAATGATTATGATTGGGGGGAGGCAGAGAGAGTGATTGTTCGAAGACAGAAGAAAAATAATTAGAGAACATATTGCAAATTTCCTTTCTATCTGACGAGATCAGGTTTCCATATTTCATAGATTGTGGAAGAGATTGCGAAACCTTTTTTCCATTTATGAAGCGCCAAAAATTCTTAATGTTGGTATCTAAAGAGGACTCCACAGATGTGGTAAAAGTTTTATAATCACGATCAATTATTTTCTTACATCTGAATCTTAATAGTGAGAATGTGTCATAATCGCGGGGGTTTTTAAATAATTTATAACGTTGGTGATATTTTCGTTTTTCTTTTAGCGTTCGTATTAGACCAGGACTAAACCATGTAGGATGTTCACTACTGTGAGCTCTAGTAAGCGGAGTATGTTTCGATATAATTTTTTTAAACTCTTCATAAAATCTGGTCAATGCCACATCTACATCAGCATCCTGCAAAATTTTTGGCCAGTCGGATAATTTAATATCGGTAGATATTTTAGAAAAATCACATTTATTATAATTTAAGCGGCGCTGTCCATTGGCTTTAAAGTTTTTAACGACTGGATTTATATGATCAATGTCCGCGACAAGTGCAGGATGATGGATGTCCGCACGACCTAAAGGTTGAACTTCGTACACCCGGATAGAGTCAGAAGTATAGAGAATCAAGTCTAAATACCTGTTGTTTTTATTGGATATGTTATTGAATTGAGTTAGGTTGCACAACATTAAGGTTTCCAGAAGGAGGTCAGCTTTCTGCCCATGATGTTGACTCGGTAACATTGCTTTGGTGTCACTTGACATATACCAATGTATATCGGGCGTATTAAAATCTCCAACACATAGAAACTCCGCCACAGCACAACATTGTGTCATTACCTTTTGACAATTGTCATAAAACATGCGAACCAAGCTAAGTGACAAATCTGGTGGAAGATAACAAACACATATATTTAAGGCTTTTTCGTTTTTACCCTTTGGTAGCACACTTATCCATAAGTCTTCCACCTCAGAATCCCAAGATACTTGACGAATAAAACTTATGTGCCTTTTTAAGGCGATAAGGACGCCACCTCCTTCTACTTTGCTTAAACCAGTTTGGCATCTATCGCGTCTTACTACATTATAGCGGGAATCGAACAGTTCAGCATCAAAAACACTATTATTCAAATTAGTTTCAGTTAAACATATTATATCGTAATCGCAATTCAATACATTCAAGAGGAAGTCTTTAGTTTTTGATCTGATACGATTGACATTCTGGTAATACACTAAAACCATTAAGAGTATTAAAGACCAAATATAAATATCAAAGAAAAATCAAAGAACAGATTATACCTTATGCTAATTATAATATTCACAACAACTTGTTTAAAATGTCCATATTTTTAATGTGAATACATGCTGTGGTGTCCTCTTTTCGCACGTAAACTCGACCATATTTCACCCATACATACTTGTAATTTTTATCCTTGGCAGTTTTTCTTGTTGCGGCGTGAAGAGCCTTGCACTCAGGCGAGAGGTGTTCGGTGACATACACTTTTTGTTTCTGAGTGGTAAGCCCCAGGTGATTTGAATTCAGGGTGTCATCTTTGTGACTTTTGTTGTAACGGTGACATGCCGAAAGGATGTGGTCTCTCAATCGAGGGTTTGTGAGAGTGATCAAAATATTTCGCGGTCGATCCGTGGAAGCATTTATCTTAGCCACCCGGCGACAGGAGTGTATGTTATTCTCATCTACTTGTACTTTTATAGTTTTGCACAAGTTCTGAAATATTGCTAGAGGATTATCTTTTTTAGTTTCAGGCACTGCCTGAATCTCTAAATTCTGGTTCCGAGACATCCTTTCTATAGAGGACAGACGAGAGTTTAATGTGATCAACTCCTTTTGGAAGCGTAAGTTCTCCTGCTCTAAATTCATTATTGTCAGCGATTTACTTTCAATATCGCGTTTTAGGCAAGAATGTTCATCACATATAAAATCCGTTGTCGCTGTAAATTCATCCTTGACTTCCTGAATAGCAGAGTTGATTTCAGCACGCACTAAGATTTTAACGTCTTCTCTCAACTTCAGCCCGAAATCTTCCATGAAATTAGATAGTGTATTAGTTAGCTTCTGGTCCAATAAGGCACTGATTTTATCCATAGTTACTACATCGCTTTCAACGCCAGGTTTCGGTGCATTTAACAAATTAGGTGACTGTGGCCTACGAAGTTCCGCATTGTCAAGTGACATGTTCACAGAGTCACCGAGAAAGGGCACCTGGTTGCTTCTTATAGGAGTGTTTACGTTGGACTTCGGTCGTCTGATTGTTACGTTTTTACATGACGGGCATATCCACTTTGACAAATACTCCGAGGTCAAATTATAGAATTGTTTACTTTTCAGATTTAAACATTCAATGTGATGTTTACTATGACAAGTTGAGCATTCCAGGTACCTGTCAGACTCAATGCTTTTATGACAAGCAGAGCAGCAAGACATCCCAATAACCGCTTATAATATTATGGTTTGGAGTGCAAAAAACGAATATGTGTCAGCGCGAGATTCGATCCGAGGCAGATTGGAATCAAAGCTGAGGCTTGTACCACTAAGCCAATGCAACGCTAAGTACGGTGGCGAATATATGAATCGCTTCAATTTATTTTACTTTGGATTGATTGATTTGACGGTAGACGTTATATGTCTGTTATCTATTTTTAAGTACCGTCACTTTTTCACTTTTCTGATATGACAGTTAAGAAAATTAACACATTATTTACGCAGATTACAAAACAATCTTGATATTATTGCCAAAGTAATTTGTGTTAACACTTGAATTTTATTCCACTTATTGAGTGACTCACTCTTATGTTGATTTACACAAACTTTATACTAATTTATTAAACTTTAACTCAGTTTTCAAATTAAAATTGAGGACAGACACTGTTTGGATGCACTGACAGACAAAAAAATGTTGTATTAGTCTGTACCTAATATCGACGGCTAGCAGTGATAATAACCGAACAGTAAGGTTTGGTCATATTTTTTTTCATTTATAACCCTTTTAATTAAATGAACCCATAAGTCATTAAATTCCATGTGTTGTATTAATTCCATGCATAATAAACGCATTTTTAAATTACCGGTCCCACGAACATTATCCACTTATGGTAAGCGTTTCGGGGATTACATAAGGGCTTCAATGTATAATGCCTTTCTCAAACACTGTGACCTTAAGGTGGCGCTGTACGAGCGTGGGAACTCAGTAATAGGTATTTGGGAGAATTTGTTGTCTCAACTTACTATAATGCGAATAACCGAAGACAGAATGCGACGCAACACATTCGCGCCACTTGTTCAACTCGCGAAAATAATAAAACATACGCCAGCAATTCCAATATTTTAGAAAAACCTTTATAGATGGTAGCTATAGACATCCCAATTTCAAATGTATATTATAGGTAGGATATTTCCATCGAAAAACATGATTAGATTTTAGTCAGTAATTACAAGAATTCAACCCGCGAAAATGTCACAAATTTTGCACATTTTAAAAATTAATTATACTAGATATAAAATTAATTTCAGTTTTTCGGTGCGATTCAAACCTTTATATTATGTCCTAGAAATGTCATGATTTTTTATGAATTGCTACGACCTATAATTAATGAGTAATCATGGAATTACGTAGTATGGAATAAGTAAGCTGTTCGAATTGGAAAGTGCCCTCTTAAGGATTGCACTATGTATGAAGCAAAAAAACTAATCTTTAAGGTGCTTCTCTCTTTAAACTACGACAGAGACAGAGAATTTCCTAGCTAAGTAGCCCAACTATTGTCATGTCTTAAATTTAAATTTAATTTGTATAAAGTTATGTCTTAGTTTGTTTTGTTCGGGCTTTTCTTGATTCTGATTTGTAATTTCAACTGGTTCCCCGCGATACAGGCCAAGCCTAGTGCGGGGACCCCTGGTAATGATGTTTGAGTTAAATATGGTTATGTCAAGACCATATTTAACCATATCAAGACAATCGTTTGTTATTAGCAGGTGTGCTAATATTTTTACCTATTCAAATGACAAAAGCTTTTATTGTATGAGAAACGGACCAACACTCCTATAAGTAGATGTAAGTGAGCGACTTAATTCCGTAAGTGGAGTCAGTAAGTGAAAGATATAATAGACAATCTGACCTCTTTATTTACTCGGAGAACTTATCACAACATTCGCCAAGGCGGAGGCGACACGAGTTAATTTATTTACGAGGAACTGGGAGCCGACGGCACTGCTTGCGGTTTCTAATTAACGTGAGAGGATCCATGGATATATGTATGTATATACATGTTGGAAGCTTTATGGATAATCAAATAGATTTTGGTGGTTCGGTTTCGCGTACCTACATTCTTTTGTTTAGATTCTCAAGACAAAATAAGTAGTTTATTTTGTATCACAAGTTGGCTGTAGTCGGCAGCGCACTTGCAGCGTAGCGTAGCGTCGGGGAGCGGGTGGGAGCAGTTGCTCCAGGGCGCCGGAGCCTAGGGGGCGCATTTTTTAATTTTTATCAATAGCCAATCGAGAATGCCCACCTAATTATAAATATTCCTAATTCACTTTTTCGGTACGTTTTAATTTCGAACAGATATCTGTAAATGAAACAAATAGCCGGTAATTAAATGTACTTTAGAAAAGGTAGCGGAAAACGGAACT
The DNA here is from genome assembly GCA_910589475.2 of Bembecia ichneumoniformis. Taxonomy (NCBI): domain Eukaryota; kingdom Metazoa; phylum Arthropoda; class Insecta; order Lepidoptera; family Sesiidae; genus Bembecia; species Bembecia ichneumoniformis. The sequence continues at coordinate 3,931,769 of OU342545.1, forward strand.
AAAATCAATTTCAAAGCAAAGAAGCGTATTATGAGCTTTACTTTTAGCGCCCTGGAGCAAAATTTTTCTAACGCCTCTCTCATATGGGCATGTGAGGAATTATACACAAACCCCGAAATGAATCATCTGGAGGTTTGTGTATGATTTTTTTTTCAGTTTTAATAAATAATGATAATTAATCATGTAATCTTCCAGCATATTTTTCTTGATAATAATAATACTTTTTTAATACAGTTGCTCAAAAAGTGGCGTATTGCAGGGACGTATAGCGTTCGGGATGTGGGCTATTACATACTCGTGCTTTTTTTTACCTTTCCCGAACTCGTGCGTTCTCTTTCCCAACTGTCAAAATAATGTATAGACATTATTTTGACAGTTGGGAATTTTTTATGATTCATGCAAATACGTATATTTCTAAAAAGAAGCTACTAATTTGTTTCAATATCAAATTTAATGATTTGATTGAATGAGTTAGGTTAGGTTTCATTTCATTTCATCTCATTAAATTTCATTTTCATTTCATATCAATAAAAAAATTCTACTGAAGACTTGGCTGTATGGGCATAGTTTCCTTTGCCTACCGGAATGGGTGAAGAAAAAAAAATCTCTGCTTATATTTTACGGTTGGCGCCATTTTCCAGAAATTTTCTTTGCGAGTTTAGTTGTTTGTTTTATTAAATTGCTTCATTTTTTCGCAACTGTATTAAAAATAGTCGTTCAGTACACGTGCAGAACCGTCACTGCAACTTGTTCCGACTGTCAACACTCGCCTTCGGCTGCGCCTCGGCTCGGGTAGACATTTGTCGGAACTCTTTGCAATGACAGCCTTTCCGCACTTGTAATGAAATATACTATTATTAGCTATGTGCATGCAATGTTTAGTTAAAAGTTCGCAAAGTTACAATGTTAGAATCGATCGTTCAAAAAATGAGAGAGGGCGCTTGAAAAATTTTACTCCAGGGCGCTGAAAGTGTAGCTTCACCACTGGGTACCATTAACCTACCATTAAGTGCACCGTCAGCCTGTTTATCGACCTTAACACAGACTCGGTGGTCGCAGAGCTAGGAGGCTCATTGGCGATGATACACTATTAAGAACTAAGCTGCAGAGCCTGGCACATAGACGCAAAGTTGCCTGTCTGTGTGTATTCTATAAGATATACTTCGGAGAGTGTGCTCGAGAGCTGCACGAGATCATACCGCCTTCCCCTTTCTTCTATCGGACATGCAGACGTACGGCTGGTTACCATCCTCACCTTGGCGAAATCCCTCTAATTCGGACCAAGCGTTTTAAAACATCTTTTGTGATGCGCACTGCAAAGGATTGTATTTCCGAGCACATATAACCCAAATCGAGTGAATGGGCATGTTCTGGTCGGTCTCATCCTTCCTACATGGATAGATGCTGGTCAAGAGCAAACCCATCTTTAATTTAAAAAAAAACTCTAATCAACAATGTGCCTTGGTATACGTACCAATTGTTTTAATATGATAATGCTTAGTTACAATCAATAATTCGAATAGATTTAGTGAATTTTCTGTGTCTTATATAAATAATTACTTCTTAGATTTATTATTATACCAGCTTACCGGGCTCGATTTCGGGCAGGGTCAACTTTGAAATGAACTTTTCATAATAATTGGTTTTGACAAGTAATGGCAAATAAGCATTCAAATCAGTTAAGCTGTTTCTGAGATTAGCGTCAACAAATGAACAGACAAACAGACAAAAATTCTAAAAACTATTTTTTGACTTCGGTAACATAACTGCAACGTGTATAAATTGTGTTTTTGAAAAAATATTTAATGTACAAACACGGCTCGTTTACTATACACCATGCCAGTACTCACTATATACTTACATTAAACTTATCCAAGTTTATACTTAGCAATAAGAGAGAAATAACAGTCTCAAAAAGACAGATTCTCAGAAAGGACAGATCATAGAAAAGGAATATTCTCATAAAGATATGAGTAAGAGTTGTTTTTTTTTCTTCCTTTTTTGCTGAATCACATTTTCGCGGTAAATAAAGTATATTACTTGCTATGATTTTATTTGTTAGCATACAATGAGTTTTTATAATTAATTTTCAAATTACAATTTAATTTTTTATTGTTTTACCACGTAGAAATGCTAGTCTGTATTATTTTTTCTAGTTCAAATCCTTTGGAAACGGCACCTGCAGTACTACAGTAAAATTTGTTATGATGCCTTGTAATATCTGTAATTAAAAAAAACACAATTTTGTACAGTTAAGTTAAACGGCGTTATGAACTCAAAGAAATGGGATGATCTATTTGGCCGGGACTAACTACCCTCCATTAATGTTTTCATGTAATAACAGCTCTCTCATACACAACAGTATAGTAGTACACAACTGAAATGGCTCACCGATGTACCTGCTCAGAAGACGAATTTTTAAAGCGTTGGAAATGCTATCGACCAATCAGAACGCTCCACACACTGCGCGCCTTTTTCCAGTACCGCTATTGGTCGCCATGTGACCGTGCGCCGCTTGGCATTAGTCAGCCGGACGGATCGAACGAACTCGTGCCAGTGCGACGGAACTAATAGCTGCATTGTATTATGAACCTTATAGATATTGTATCTAAGGTTAATTGTAACTTTAAGCTTTCTTTAGTAATCGTCGGAGCCGTACTTTCTTGTCTGCGCGAACGAAGATTCACGACGCGCCTTATCAATTGTGTACTACTATACTACCGTTAGATTGGATACAGATATATTATGGTACTAACTTCGACCGCGTCCCTTTACGACGTAAAAACATTTATTCAATCTTTGTTTTTGGAGTTTACTTCTTAAGAATCGAATTTCATATAGGGCCTTCGGTATGTAAATTTGATGAGGAGTAAAATTAATACAAGCGTTAACTAAAAAGCGTTACGTTACTTTGACATGTGTGCGACAGCCGACGCATGTGTTTATGTTCCCTAATTCTATTCTCTGGGCTTATAAAAGCAAACGTCGAAGTCTTATATGAAAAGTGTAGTCCGCGTTATAACCTGTCGGCGCAGCCACATCTGTCGTCGAAAAAATTAACTATTTGATTGAACTTATAAAACGTAGTGGTATCTGTGTATACCTATCGAATGTAACTAAAAATAACTTTTGTTGGAACACGTACGAAGAATGTAACTAAATAATATAAAGTAATTAGGTATCGAGTTATCAATTGACACGAGGAAAATTTTATACATTTAATTTTATACGTTTAAAAGGAACCAGTAAACTCTAGTCGTCCGTCGAAGCTGATATCAACATTTTTTTTATTGTTCATATATTTGTGTCAGGCTTTGAATTTTTTTATTTAAATTTTAAGACGATCCCTCGGGAGCATTACTTTATTTCTGGATGAAATGTACCCTCTATCCTTTTCTGTATCTCTGAGAACGTGTATACGCAAAGTTTCCTGATGATCAGTTGAGTAGTAAAGCGTTAAAGCATAAACAAACAAACTCACATTCGCATTTTATTTATAATAAATAAATAAATAAATAAATAAATAAACAATGTTCGATAATTTCACTTACTACATTTGTAATTATACTTACTTTCCATAACAACACTTTGTTAAAAGAAATATAGCCATGAGCTGTGATGTCCAAATCGAGACGCGAGATTTTGCAATGAAATCGTTCGATCTGTAAAGGAGATTTTTATTTTTATTAGCTTTTAGATTTTCGTTTATATTAGCCTGAACATACAGACAGACGAAATTTTCCAACATTAGTTTTTGTTGTAAGTAAGTACCGTAGGTACTTTGATATACATTAGTAAAAAGCAGTTACTTTGACATTACAAAAAGGCACGTCAATTTTATTTATTAGTATGGACTAGCTATAGCCCATAGAGTCACAGACTATCCCTGGTATTGCTAGATATACAACATAATCTTGTATGAGAAAATATTCTATATTATTATTAAATTACTTACAACTTCCTTCATTTCACTCGTTTTACTATATGCCAACATTTCAGTATTTTTATGTTGACGGTATTGAATCTGCAACATATGAAATCATTTTTATACTAAAAGTTGTCAGACAGGCTGACGGCCAACTTGATGGTAGGTGGCCACCGCGCCTAATCACACAAGCAACGCCATAGGTGCTGCAAGTGCCTTGTTGACCTTAGTACGATTAAAGATAAGGGATTAGGAAGGGTTAGCGAAATGGGCTCTGGCACAACATGCTGCTATTTCAAGGTGGTCTTCTGTAAGGTGGTGGTTACCGCCGCCAGTAGGGGTTCTCAAATGAATGCGAAACGCAGTATGCTCCGCCACTACTTGTTAGATCCGGAACAGGGTTAAATATGAAAAGTTCATTTCCAAAGTTGACCATGCAAGGAATCAAACCCGGTACCCCTGAGACAGATCATTAAAGAAAGCACCTTAACAACTCGACCATGAGGTCGTCGTTGTAATTATAATCTGTAATCTGTGACTATAATACTCTCTCACAATAGGTACCTTGTGAACAACAGCAAGTGTGCAATATTCCCTTAATATTTATCATATCAGACTCAGCAGCGCATATAGGTACTTCTGGCTTTGCTTGAAGCTGAACCCTGAACTGAAGTGAAGATGAACTGAAGTGAAGCTGAACTGAAGCCACTTAGCATTTAGTGGAACATTAGCCTGTCAGCCAACATTAATCACAAAAAAAACTATAATGGTTTCATGCTTGTAAAAGTCCGTAATAATATCACTATTAGAATCATATTTTGCCAAAATAATGGAAATGTCACGAACACATTGTATATTCAGCAATAGTCTGATTATGTCTAGTTTATGTATTAGATGAGTCCAGATTGTATAACGAAATATATACATAATTAATTTAATATTATAAAAAGAAATTTTTTGTATGTATGTATTTTTGTATGTTTGTAATGAATAAACTCAGACTACTGAATCGATTTTTGAAATTCTTTCACCTGTAGAAAGCTAAATTATCAGCGAGGAACATAGGCTACTCCCCCCCCCCCCTCCCCCCTTACCCTCTTCCATACAAATGTATGTTTGCAATGAATAAACTGAAAGACTACTGGACTGATTTTAAAAATTCTTTACCTATAGAAAGCTACATTATCAGCGAGTAACATAGGCTACTCACCCTCCCCCATCTCCCCCTTTGCCCCCTCTATACAAAATTGCGTTTTCCACGAATAATATTTCATAAAGAGACGCGGACGAAGTGGGACAGCATGGAACAGCTAGTGGAACAGCTAGTCCACGCTGTTCCACGCTGTAGAACATGCGTTGGATTTTTATCTTTAGTTGATCTCTCGGAAACAGGTAGATTTTTCTGGATAAAGGGTACCTTATCTTAGGTACCTCCCTGACAGGCTGACGGTCCACTTGATGATAGGTGGCCACCGTCGCCTATAAGACAAGCAACGCCAAAGCTGCTGCAAGTGCGCTGCCGACTACAGTATAGGATTAATAAAATCGTAAAGGAGCCGTGTTTGTACATTAAATATTTAAAAAAAAACCATTTGTACACGTTGTACTTATGTTTCCGAGGTCAAAAAACAGTTTTTAGAATTTTTGTCTGTTTGTTTGTGTGTTTTGCACGTTAATCTCAGAAACGATTTAACCGATTTGAATGCAGTTTTCACTGACGTATTATAATACCGTGAAATAATAGCATATACGTGCTGTTGTGTTTCGGTGAGCGAGTAAGGGATGCCAGAGCCCATTTCCTTATCCCCTCCAAATCCCTTATCCAATCCTACTGTAGTCGGCAGCGCACTTGCAGCAGCTGTGGCGTTGCTTGTATTATAGGCGACGGTAGCCACCTACCATCAAGTGGACCGTCAGCCTGTCTGTCGACCTTAACATAAAAAAAGTATTGTAGCGAGCTTCACGTTACATTTACCATCATTCCAATTGGTTTACAAACAAAAAAGTTACGCTCTATATCGAATACCACGCGTACGAAGTTGCGAGCTCAGCTAGTATGTTATATAATCTGGACGCACCCTTAGACGCATTAAAAATTGAATAAAAAATATTTTTTTTTTTTTTTTTTTTTTTTATGTTATGTCGACAGACAGGCTGACGGTCCACTTGATGGTAGGTGGCTACCGTCGCCTATAACACAAGCAACGCTACAGGTGCTGCAAGTGCGCTGCCGACTACAGTAGGATTAAGGATAAGGGATTAGGAGGGGATAAGGAAATGGGCTCTGACATCCCTTACTCACTCACCGAAACACAACAGCACGTATATGCTGTTATTTCACGGTGGTCTTCTGTATGGGGGTGGTCACTGCCGCTAGGCGGGCTGCCCAAATGACTGCGAAACGCAGTGTGCCCTACCACTACTTAATTCTAGAAGTCAATCAAAATTTTAACGCCAATATTAAAGTACCTAATATCTGTTATACTCACATTCTTTTTTATTTCACCACAGATGAAAACGAAACTGGTCATTGTAACAAATGAGGTTACAGTTCGGGACAGTGTGAAACTCAGTTGCTCCATGTTATTGATTTCAATAATCATAAAAATCCTTATACTGTCAATACTAGTTTTGAAAACGCTGAATATCACATACAATAATAGCGTATAACCGTAATTCTTGTTGATATCATTTATAAATTCACAAACATGGTCGAAGTAAGTTTCGTATCTTTTGAACATATCTCTCTCTATGCTTCTATAAATATGTGGCTTAAATTCGTTTAGAACAACGCTCTGTAACTCCATATCATCGAATAAAATGTTAATGTCTTGTAAAATTTGTGATATTTTTATTAAAAACATCATTATTTTTATTAGTATTACATGTGACATAAACAGCGAATATTTGTGCATAATTCTAGATATGGCATCCAAGAGGCCGTATTTATAGTGATATGTAAAAGTAACCAACCAATACATCATAGAAGTCGTGTATATGAAATATATGTTGCCGTATTGTTTGCCGTTTCCATTCATTGAGATATTATTGTAAATAACATTCAACCTCTCCTCTAGATATAACAGAGCGTTGCGTTTTTTGAAATTTATATAAAAATAATGTATTATAAGAAGCACGCTACCAGAACAGTTCATAATATCAACGATCAGTTGTATGAAATTTGAAGCGGCATTCAATCTGTAAAACCAGTACGTTAAAACACCAATTAAAACGGTAACGTTGTAAGCGCCTGCGTAGGTATAGGCGAGATAGTTCCTCCAAGATCCCTCTTCGGCCGGGTATATTGAAACGGCAGTTAAGTAAAAGAGGACTTGGTAAAATTTTATAACATAATCCACGCAGTTTCTTTTACGAGGCTCCGCGCGTAACATTATTTTTGATAGTGTATTAACCGAATCCTTTCAGCGGTTATATAGGATCGATAATATGGACGTAGTTCGCTCTTGAGTCGTGTCACTGAAAACTGAAAAAGATGTGTTAAGTAATATAAATTATACTGATGTAATAAAGATGAAGAGTTTGTTTTTTAAAATATAGGTTTTACCAGCGGCTCGCCCCCGGCTTCGCCCGGCGTGCAATTTTTATATACCCTAAAACATTCCCCGTTTCTCCCTCTTTCCATTAGCGAAAACCGAATTAAAATCGGTCTACCCGTTCACGCGTGATGCCGTGACCAGGAGAAATGGGGATTCATTTTTATATATAAGACTAGGGACCTGCTCCGGCTTCGCCCGTGGTGCAATTTTTATATATATGAACATTCCCCGTTTATCCCTCTTTCTATTAGTGAAAACCGAATTAAAATCGGTTTACCCGTACACGCGTGATGCCGTGACCAAGGGAAATAGGGATTCATTTTTATATATAGAAGATTTGATAGTTCAATTCTTGAGGAAGGTTATAAGCTAGAACTAAGAATTCAATCGAATAATCATTTTTTTTACTTTGAAAAAAAAAAAAAAAAAAAAAAAACTGTAAGTAAGTACTTTATCCTGATTCTTCACTTCAATTTTAAATGATAAAATGTGGAATTTTAACTTTCAAAATAATGGTTTTTAAATTTACATAAAAAAAGCTGACGTAAATGTTTTTACCTTATGAGTTAAAAAGGCGTAACAAAAAACAAACTCACTTTTAGATTTGTAATAAGTATTATTTAGGATTAACAGGGGGTATTCTATGAGAACTAAACCATATAAGTGACAAAAATTCAAAAATTGAGATAATCAACATATGCAGACTATTTTTTCCCTTATTACTGAAATTTAGTTGATAATTCATATTAATTTGAGGTAATTACTGAATTCTATACGAAGAAGAAACCTTTTCTTTAAAGTAACACTTACCGTAAGTTATTTTAATGTATATTTTGTAAGACATCAGCAACGAAATACAACTAAGGAATTTTAGCTGAAAGCTGAAGAAATTAATTGAAGGAATTTTAGAGTTTATTGATATACACAAACTTTGATAGGTTTTTATTCGTGATTAAAGATTAAAAAAAATATTCTGTATTTATTTCATCTTAAAAAAATATAGGTTAAATACTGTAATGTTAAATAAAGTAATACTTACTAAATTAATTATTGTACTAACCACAAAATCACCACCGACACTGATTCAAAAACCTTTTTATTGCTTTTGCCAGAGTTACACAATGAAATCATTATATGTTGAATTAATAATAAATATATTCCATTGTTGTAATTCTATGATTAATGGTTTAACACTTTTAGGTAGTATTAGTGGATTTGTTTATCATAAGGCTCGGACTCCACTAAAGCGGAGACGAGACGAGCGGAGATATGTTAGAAATAACCAGTAGGATTTCGTTATTTACTCTTCTCAGCTCCGCTCAGCTTCGGAGGGCGCTTCAGCAAAGCTGAGAAGAGATGTCTCATATTTGTATGGACGCGGCGTATGTGCGGAATAATAACGACCTTTGGATGCAGCAATAGTGTTCGATGTTGCTTGCTCGCGCGCATTTAGTTTGCTAATAATAATTACGTAGGAGGCTTTCATCAATATCAGAAGTGTGCTTCTGTACTTGTACTATTACCTACTATTATTATTGACTTTGTATCAGGCTTTATATCAGGGTCTACTTTGTTAAATGAACTTTTCAAATTTGGTTCTGGTCTGGATGTGGAAAGTAGTGGCAGGGCACACTGCGTTTCGCAGTCATTTGGGCAGCCCGTCTGGCGGCAGTAACCACCGCATTACAGAAGACCACCGTGAAATAACAGCACGTATGATGTTGTGTTTCGGTGAGTGAGTAAGGGATGCCAGAGCCCCTCCTAATCCCTTATCCTTAATCCTACTGTAGTCGGCAGCGCACTTGCAGTTAGCTTTGGCGTTGCTTGTGTTATAGGCGACGGTAGCCACCTACCATCAAGTGGACTGTCAGCCTGTCTGCCGATTTTAACATTAAAAAAAAATCTGTGGAATGGTAAACTATGACTCACAAGTCGGCGACGGCGCGCAGCGGGAATGTGTTTGGAGGCGTCCGTACGCATCTCCGCTTCGGTGGAGTCACCCTTAGCGGAGATGTGTAAGAACATATCTCCGGTTCACACATCTTCACTCATCTCCGCTTTGGTGGAGCACGGGTCTAAGACTGACTTTTGTCAGCGGTTTTGCATCTCAGCGGGAAAGCAATTTTTATAACAAGTGCCATTAAAATGGACCTACAAATATAGACTCACATTTATATTTTGATTTACCTCAACGCTCCGTCTCAGGGGTCCTGGGTTGGATTCCCGACCTTGGAAATGAACTTTTTAGTTGGTTCTGGTCTGGATTTGCAAGTAGTCGCAGGGAAAATTATTTGGGAGTTACAGTATGAAATTGCCGTTTCGTACCCACAGAAAAATTAAAACAGTTTTTTTGTAGGATAAATATATTTATTTAGTCAAAGCATTTACCCCCGTTGTCTATATACATTTTTGACATCTAATCGGAAGATCATTTAAATCTTTATGATAGAACTCTGTATACCTGCTTCCTGGGAAGAATTTGTTTTTCCTTGCAAAAAATTGTGCCCAATCGCCGTATGCGATCTATATAATTATATATGTATTTAAATACCTGACACTGACACTGATGTCTTAAATCCTTAGCTGGGTCTAGACAACCCAGCTAAGGATTTAAGACATTACCCACAAATTCATTGTAATGTAATTTTTTATAAATAAATAAATAAAATAAACCAATAATTTTTATGTTAAGATCAGCAGACAGGCTGAAGATCCACTTGATGGTAGGTGGTTACCGTCGCCTATAACACTAGCAAAGTTGCTGCAAATGCGCCACCGACTACACTAGGATTACGGATAAGGGATTAGGAGGGCATAGGGAAATGGACTCTGAAATCCCTTACTCACTCACCGAAACACAACAGCACACGTGCTGTTATATCACGGTGGTCTTTTGTATTCAGGCGGGATGCCCAAATGAAACTCAGTTTGCCCTGCCACTACTTTCCAGATTCAGACTAGAGCCTAATTTGAAAAGTTCATTTTTCAAAGTTGACCCTGCCGGGAATCGAACCCGGGAACCCTAGAATAGAGCGTTAAGACAAGCATAACCACTCATTCAACGGGCTCGTCAATATCTCATATAGTTTCCAGTATATTGACTATTTAGTTACTTAGTATTTAGTAGTTTTTATAGTTATATATATTATAGACTATACTAGATATGTTAGAACATGACTGGTTATACATTATTTCAGACTTATTTTGCGCTGAAAGTAAGAAAGCTTCTGGGAGTAACTTAGAGAGCCGTCTTGGAAACTTTCCAGTATTTACTACTTCCGGTTTGCAAGAAGCCTTATTGCAAGTAAAAACTGGCCACGGCCGCTTGGGGTCTGGTGAAAAAGTTCATTAACTTGTGAATAACTTTAGTAGGTATGAAGAAGTGTACATTTAATAGAAAGAAAAGTATTTACTATAAATATTGTGTATTTCAGTGACTATTTTTTATATCTGCCTTTTTATTTTCTTAATTCTTCTGATCTACTCGACAGATTTTGATGGGGTTTCCTCTAAAATTTAGAGGAACTTTATTTTGGAAGCTCGATGTGTATAAAATTTTCTGTGTTATAAAATTTAAATTAATGGTTTATTTTACGAGACAAAAGTTCTTAAATTACAACAAATTATGGATTTCATATTTGTACCATTTAAAAAATAAATAACAATTATGAAAATGTCTGATAATAATAAGACCGTCTCGGCGAACGATCTTATAGCGTAGAGCTTCGACCAATAATCTCAAGAGGTTCGTTAGATGGCTGGGTCAAAGGTAGAAGCCGTACTTTTTGACATCAGAATGTCATCAGAACCGATCATCAGAAATTTTGCGTATACTTGATACGGAAAAGGACATAGAATACCTTCAATCAGAATTAAAGTAATGTCCACGAGGGATCATCTAAAGATATAAAAAAATCAACGGCTGACAGTAATATATGAGTATGTAATAAAAATTATTATTGTTCATACGCTTGTTCAGGCGTTGACTTTTTTTATTTTTCAATGCTCAAGAAAAAAGGGCGCGGGCGAAGCTTGTAGGTATGTGTATAAAAAAAGTTCAATCGTGGATTTTAAATGGATTTTTATAGGTATCGCAAAGAACCTGTGGTAATCATGATATTATAGAGTGACCAACTATCGATAGACTATAAATTTCTAAAATTTCCACAAAATGAATATCTACGCATCTGCGCTACTCTATTCTAATATTATAAAGCTAAAGAGTTTGTTTATTTGTTTGTTTGAACGCGCTAATCTCAGGAACTACTGGTTGGAATTGAAAAATTCTTTTTGTTTTGAATAGTCCATTTATCGAGGAAGGCTATAGGCTATATAACATCACGCTACGATAAATAGTATTATATATAGCACTGTCAGTACCGCGCGCCCCATGCGCACTCCGCCGCCGTATGGGCCGCAGCGAAGCGTGGCCGAGTTCAGCTAGTTATGAAATAAAGGCGCTGACCGCTTCTGTTTATTTCTCCGCTAAATTCTTCTAAACCACCCAACAGATTTCGATACGGTTTTCACTAATGAAAAGAGCGATAAACGACGAAGGTTTGTGTATATCTTTTGCAGTAATTTAAAAATGTAATTTTTGTAAAAAAAAAAAAACAACATTTTAGTTTGTAGAATATTGAATACGGACATCACTGAAACGTATTTTCCCACTGTGCTAAACCCGAAGGGTCTACTGCTAAGAGGATTATACCTAGAAAATCCTTGCGAAATGAGAAAACGAGGATAAATAGCTATGTAAAATATACCTGATTTGAATTTAAACAACTTATTAACGCATGCTCTACAATACTGCCTATAATGCAAAATCTATAGGTACTGATTTTATCTAGAGATAAGAGAAAGAGCGGATTTTGTAAATCCTTTTGTCTATGACTAGCGACCCGATCTGGCTTCGCAAGGGCACCATTATTTTCTGCAAATTATATACACAAATCTTCCTCGTTTAACGATCTTTGCATTAGTGAAAACCGCATCGAAATCCGTTGCGTGGTTTAGGAGTTTGAGAACATACAGACAGACGCGGGCAGTGATTTCAATTTATACTATTATACGAGTAGGTATACGTGGGGAGCACTAAAAATTTTCGGAACGAATAAGAAAAAGTTACTATTAATAGTCAAAAATTAATTTATTATTTTTCAAAATATTATCCTTTAGCGTAAATGCTTATTAAATTCTATCTATAATAAACTAGCGACCCGCCCCAGCTTCGCCCGGGGTGCAATTTTTATATATATATACATTCCACGTTTATCTCTCTTTCCATTAGTGAAAACCGAATTAATATCGGTCTACCCGTTCACGCGTGATGCCGTGGCGTGACCAAGGAAATAGGGATTCATTGTTATATATAGAAGATTTATCTTTTCCCAATTTCCTTTGTTTCCTAATTTATGCAAATAATATTATACAGTAAGTCAAAACGGAACTAAAAGTCTAAAGCTTAGCAAATAACTAATTGAAAGTATTAATAAACTGCTTTTTAACATTTTTTAAAATTTAGATTTTTTTAATAATACAAAAGTACAGGCTGACGGTCCATTTGATGGTAGGTGGTTACCGTAGCCTAAGTTGTTAAATAACCTTTTTGTATTATAATATAATGTGGTTAACAATTTTTTACTAATTAACTAACTGACTCTTAAGTGTCATGTTAATTATCTTGTGAATTTTCCGTTGTAGGTAATTATGATTTTCTTTCAACAACTACACTGCCATATTTTTGTAGCCACGTTTATAATATTGTCTGCCTTTATAACAGTAACACTCTTCCGCGTTTTTTTTTTGAATTAAAATAGGTGTATTTATTTGTTTATCCCTAATATTATTCAATTTTGTACACTCAGGGCTTGTCAGTTAAAATCGTGTATTTTGTTTTTAATACCATATTTGACTGTTATGAAAGTATGAAAGAAATTGTTACTAGACTAACTGAAAATATTTTTTTAAACCAAATTAACTAACACAGTATTTAAAAATATGTACGATTTTCATAAGAAATCATTATTAAAATAATTAAATTTACATCTTTGACCACGTGATTAAAAACGCACGCGATTGGTGGCATATAGAGTTGCGTCATTTGCTTAGTACGGTACATGAGCGTACTAATATTTGACAGCTAAATGTTTGTTTGCAAGCAAGTGACGTATTGGTATCACGTGACCCACATGTATGGCGTCTTTAGCGTTTTGGCGATCTTATTTATCATTTAAACTTTGATTGTAATTTTCACAGAAAATAAAGCAAATCATAAAGAATGAATCAAATTGTATTATAGTATAATTAACAATTTGAGATATTTTCCTAAAATCTGTCAAATACTTACCCTATTGTCCACTACAAGGATTATAATCGACAAACAAAATAGAAGAAGGTTTTACCTACTTATATCGTTACTTATTTCATATTGAAGTACTTTTGATATAATAAGTAACAACTTCACTCATCTGTACTTGAATCAGAGTGTGCTAGCGAGGAATTAAATTTTTGTAATATCCTGATGCTCCTACTTGCATAAGTAACCCCTTCCCTTGCAGTAGGAGTATCAGGACATGTATGTCTTGGTGCTCCATCAGTAGGAGTACCTATTTGGTAGGAGCACGCGAACGAAGCGATATTTTCTTCATCTACTATAATCGATTTAATTTATATAATCAAGTCTTGCACATCGCAACCACAGACACAAGCAACACCAGGGGATGCTGGTGCCAACCCTGGAGGAATTTGTTTATAACTCGCTTGAAGAAGCTCATATTGTAGCTACGTGGAAACGCCTCAGAATGGATTTTATTACTCTTTCTCTAATATTTAAGAAATCCTTGTTATTATTTAAAGTCTCCTTCAAAAGGTCTAGCATTTTAAACACAATGATAATATCAAGTCCTTAAAATATCCCATAAAGGTGGCCGCATCCCATGGAGAATTTGCGTGTTTCATTCAATAACTAGCTTTAAGGCTTAATGGAGGAATATAATCTTAAAAATGCTATTACAATTATGTTTTTAAAAAACGTTATATTATAGTTCACATAATAATGCTATAGATAAAATGTTTTCATTGTAACAATTCTTATAGATAGGTAAAAGTACCAGATGTGTATATTTTTATTTATTTTATTTATTTATTTATTACACATGAAATAATTACACTAAGTATTAATAAAATAATTACACTAGTTAGTAATGAAATAATTACACTAGTTTTATGGGACAATGTAAATACATTGTCCCATAAAACTGGAAAGCAGTTTGTCTATTGGATCAAGTTATGATGTCAGACTTTATCAAAAATAAAATAAATAACTGAACTGAATTGAAAAATAAATGTAACCTAAATTAAAATCCTAAACCTAAATTTAATTAATTAATTTAATGAAAGTAGATAATATTTCATTAATTTCTTTTTAAATATAGTTTTATTTCTCTCTTGGACAATGTCAATTGCCTGAAGATATGTTATATAATGTATAACATATCTTATGTTGTACATTCCATGCTTGGTATTATTACATATTAGAGAACTGGCTGTACAAACTGTATTATAATGTAAAAATAGATAATGTTAGAAGTGTCAGTTATGAAACAGCTTCCAAGTTTAGTGTTAGTTAGTTAGTACTTAGTTCTTTCCAAATTGTAAACATAATTTTACAAGCATAAATGATTCGCGTAACTCAAGTATATCAGGAACGTGGTTAATATTGCTGGTCAATAAAGCCTAACCTATTATAATAGAGTGTCTAAAAACAACGTAACGCGAGCAATAAACCAAGTGATCATCTATCTTTTCAACCCTGTAATAGTTTTCGCACAAAAACATGTCGCCCTGGAGAGGAGCGTATTCCAGTGTTACTCGATTCTGGGGATCAATTTTACGAGCGAACGTAGTGGTCGGTGCCTTCGGTTTATAGGTAGCCTTTAGTACGTTGCGGGATGGACCACGTGTGGGGCAATTAGATTAGCTGTTTCTGAAAACAATTTCATTTTTATAAGTCTTGAATATTAGAGTTTATTCCTTAAAAATCGATTTTCGTATAAGGCC
This sequence comes from Bembecia ichneumoniformis, assembly GCA_910589475.2. NCBI lineage: Eukaryota > Metazoa > Arthropoda > Insecta > Lepidoptera > Sesiidae > Bembecia > Bembecia ichneumoniformis. Next base: position 3,947,312 of record OU342545.1, read on the forward strand.
CCCGGTATGGAAATTTCATGAGGAGTAAAAAGCGTTAACTACAAAGCGTTATGTTATCTGTCACAGACATTTCTGCGACAGCTGACGCATGTATTTATGTTCCCTAATTCTATTCTCTGCGTTTATAAAAGTAAACGTCAAAATCTTCTATGGAAAATGCAGTCCGCGTTGAGGAACGAACGTTACGATTTTATATGGACGTACAATGCGGTTACTGAATGATGAGATCACTATAGAATAGACCATGCATTAGATAAATTGCGTTATAAGTTTTTTTTAAATATTAAGTTCGGCAGACAGGCAGACGGGCGACGGTAGGTGGCTACTGTCGCTTATAACACAAGCAACGCCAAAGCTGCTGCAAGTGCGCTGCCGACTGCAGTAGGATTAAGGAAAAGGAATTTGGAGTGGATAGGGAAATGGGCTCTGGCATCCCTTACTCACTCACCGAAACACAACAGCACACGTGCTGTTATTTCACGGTGGTCTTCTGTAAGGGGGTGGTTACTGCCGCCAGACGGGCTGCCCAAATGACTGCGAAAACGCAGTGTGCCCTGCCACTACTTTCCAAATCCAGACTAGAGCCAAATTTGAAAAGTTCATTTTTCAAAGTTGACCCTGCCGGGAATCGAACCCAGGCACCCTAGAACAGAGTGTTAAGGCAAGCACCCTAACTACTCATCCAACGGGCTTTATTATTTCTTTCACTTTTTTATTAAGAATTTTAATTTGCGTTTATTGTTTAATTAAGCTAAGAGGACAAACAACTTGTATAATTGTAATTTTGACTTAATATAATTTTTGTTTCTAAGGTGCCTATATTTATGATTTACAAAGAATAGGTTAATACTAAGCAAATATTAAATGATGGAGTTAGTGACAATACTATTTGCAGGTAGTGTAATGGGTATTAAAACACAAGCCTTATACGAAGACCGCTGAGCCTGCATCGCCCTCAATACGGCTCGCGGTTGCGGCAGCAAGTCACGCGGCGTACCTACGAGGTGTTGACTCTGCACCCCGTTGATATACCTTGTAACCACTCAAGTTGTGCAGCCTCTTGGAGAAGACTACAACCCGAAACGCTCACTCACCGATCTAAACTCTCCGATAGAAGCACGAGACCTGGAATAAACGTCTTCTCAATGAGCGCCTTCTGCTTGAAGGGAGATTGGGACAGGCATACAACACAGATATGACCACAAAACACTTTAATAAAATGATGTCGCAAACAAAAATACGACTTACAATTATCTTGACAATGTAAATATAACGTTTAACACTATGCGAGCACTACCCAAAACACTGGATGAGCACTGGGGTGATCTATTCTTCCTGTCCTGTCGATGATATTTAAGGGACCGTTTAACTGCTGAGGATACCCGTAGGAACCAGCTGAAAGCCTTCACATAGCACCAGAATACACCTGCAGACCGCAAGCCAGACGTTTCGTGCGCCATTTTGTGCTTCCGTTTCCTGAGCTAGAAATTTTAGAATCTTTCTACCTATATGTTTTCCCTTCGCCTGCACTACTTGCCAATAGAGGGCACCGCTGTGGTGACCATAGAAATTGGTAACAACTATAATTTCAATCAAATCAAATAACTCATTCTTAGCATTTGCACAAATAATAATCAACTTTATTTATTGAACTAGAGGTCCATATTTGAATGTTAGTTGATACAGCTTTACTTATATAATATGTTAGTACCTACAAAGCAATTACAAATTATTATTTGATACTTGATACACTCACATGTGTGCCGAGCCATTGACTCAACAGAGACGGGTCCCATCTGTTGGACAACGTAATCAGAATGCTGTTGGTACTGGCCCGTACATAACTCAACAATGAGGCGCAACGCTTCTTGATGATAGCATGGAGACCATCTACCTCCGCCTCTGAGAACGTACTGGATGTACTTGAGAAACTTAGCCCCAACAGCATTCTGAAAGCGTTATACTTATAGCGTTCTGAAGCGTTATACGACTGCTTAGATACTGGATTATCTAAGCAGTCGCTGATGTGTGTCCAACCGGAATGGTACGACTAGCGCATAGACTACGCACATTTTTGTATGTTACAACCTCATTTACGAGTTCTCAATAGGCTGTGCGACATCTCCTTAAAATGAATTCAGTTAAACTTTTAAGTCTACACTTAGCGCCATCCGAAGGTCTCAGTTATCAATTGATCGTAAATGTCGTTATTGGTACAATGAGTTCTCAGTTTATAATAATATCTATTTTCGTGGCCCCACTGTGAGCCGATAGTAGCTACTTAGTTAGATGGTGTCACTTTATGACGCCAATCTCCTGTAGGCCGAGGTAATCGAGCTTACGTGGCCTGATCGCTAACTGCGCGCGATTATATCACTTATTACATTGTCGTAAAGTTATTTGTTCAATGCCAAATACTATTTTATGTGTCAAAACATTATGGTCTATAAGTAGAACAATGTATTCTGTTTTGTTAATAGCTCTAAAAACAGACTTTCCTCGTCGGAAGGTAAATATTGTCGGATTAATATTGAAAATATCTATAGAAATAGAATTTTAATTAAATGTTATCTCAGCGGCTATAAACGTTATTTAGCAAATTCCAACCATTTAGTTTTAACTTTTTTTAGCTAAATTTTTAGTAAGTTATAAAAATATCGTAAAAAGATTTATAAACGTTCAACATTTTTTCTAACCCAATATGAAAACGTGTATGTCTTTTCACATAATCTGATTTGAGTACGATAGTTTCTAATCTACATATGAATCCGGCAATATGAATACATATGAGAACTGAGGCGATGACGACTCGTCTGATGGCTTTACAGATTAATCAATAACCAACTAAGGGATTAGAGTAGGTACCAGTTAGAATTTAATTTTTTTAAATATGAATCTGGTTGCGGAGACAAGAATCTGGTTGGGTATTTTTTCTCTGCTAAAAGGAGCTCTTTCGACTTAGCTTCAACTTTTCAAGGTGTAACTACACGTACCTGTGGCCAATGATCTCGAGCCTCTTGACGTGAGTTTGTGCTTAAACCTCAATTTCGGAACTTCTATCGAGTCCAAAACCAAAGAGCTGGGCATCCTAAATAGATAAAAATTGTTTTGAGATATTTTAGATGATATCATGTATAATAATTAAAAAAAAACGGGACAAGTGCGAGTTGAACTCGCGTGAAGAGGATTCCGTACGAAGGTACCTATCCTGTTCTTTTTAAATCTACGCACAATATTGAGTGATTTAGTATGTCATTTTAATGTCATGGACTTCTTATAGGTTTTCAGAAATAAGGGGAGGGGAAATGGTCAATTTTCATCTATTTTCTTGAATAACTTGGAAAATATTTATTTTAAAATTACAAAAAAAAATACATTTAAGATCTTCACAACAAGACCTTCCATTTGATATGTACACGATGCAGTTCAAAATTTTTTTTTTAATTTTCCACCTTCCCCCCAAAAATAACCTCCCATATACAGATTTCATCTATTCACGTCACACTTCTGCGTTTGGGTCACAATTTCAACTTAATCGGTCTAGTAGATTCCGAGATAATTGACTGTGAGCGACGGACAGACGGACACGCCAGTGATCCAATTTTTATTCGGACGTATGGAACCCTAAAAAGTATTTTTTGTTTTTTTAAGCAAAACAATAAAAAAACCGACTTTTTCTTCGATTTTCAAGTGTATTCCGGTTTTTCTCTTTTAATACTTAAATCAATAAATAATAACAACGGCTGGGAAATAAAAAGAGAATCGAAAAAGACGGTAAAACAAAGAAAATATCCCAAAAAATAGCGCAGCAATCTCTAAAAAATTAAAAGAAATAACAATAAAAAAAACTAAAGCTGATAAAACCTTTAGACTAAGCTATTTATCAATGATTTTATGTAAATATTCAAACACCGCTCGCCGCTCACTTCTCCCCCGGGACGTGTTGTATAAAATTTTTTTAAAGGCTGCACTCGTTATTACTCTGCGTTGAATTGACTGAATTGATAATGAAGAAATTTTTAGTTAATAACTGAAGTCATCGACATTAGTCTCTAGAATTAGCAAGCTGGATTAGCCCCATCCACATCGAGCGAACAGGCTCGCGCGTAGCCTCAGATAAACAACCATTACAACAAGGCTGGCCTCGCGAGGCAGGCTTAGCCAGAAGTTCTCGAACATTCAGAAGTGGACACCAGTGGTAGTTGTTGCTGGAACTACTTTCATAGTAGCTTTTTGTTTAAAGAAAAGAAACCAGGCACGTTATAAAACAAGACCAAGTTAAATTTTTAATAAAGATATTTTTGATTTATTTGTGTGCCTTTACTTCATTAAAAATATACTATTAATACTCCTCATAGGTATCACTTTTGTATGGTACTGTACTTTTATTTGAAGTTTCTTAAGTAAAATATAATGTATGCCGATCGTCTACTACAATTTTCTGAAGGTTCGTGTCGCATGCAAGGAAATAATTTGGGTGCGAAACGACTACTAAAAATATATTTATTTTTAAAGTTGGCGTTTCGCACATTTCGTGCGAAATAAAATCGTGCGAGATGACTACTAAACCAGATGGTGGAAAAAAACTTTAGGAGCGTCGCAATAAAAAAACTTTAGGAGGCACCTTTGAGCATGGTCCGTTTAAAACAACGCATGGCTCGGGCTCGAGGCCTCGGCTGAGCCAATGTGCGTCCGAGGCGTCCCGAGGCACGTCCACACCTACCGAGCATATAGCTCGCGATGCTGCCGAGCGAACCCATTGCAGGAGCTGCGTTGCTTGCTTTTACATCTGGGCCTTGATTCTGTATGGCAATTTAGATTTCACGCTTTTGTTTTACCTTGTCAAAACACGTCAATGTCTTGTCATGGAATTTATATATATGTAAGAGAATAACTTTTTAACAGATATCGTAACAATTTGAGGATATGACGTGGTTTCGAAGTAACGTGGTTCGAATCTCTAAGTGGCGTTAGTAAATTAGGGCCCTGGAGGGAGACTCGCACCAAAGAGTATAGACTGATAATGTTTTTCTAAGCCAATAAAAGTTTTCAAGACATAGTAGTTTCATTTTAATACAAAAATATTGTTATAGAGTGTCGTCCAGTCAATATAACACAAGTTTCAAAAGTAAATATTAAGTTAAGCGAGAGAACATGCCTAAGTTAACATTAAGTGTTGGAAACATATTAAGTTTTCGTGTGTCAGTTGAAACTTGATACTTCTAGACTCGTGTGTTTAACTTATAGAACATTATATGAGATCCTTTCGTCTTTGTACCTAGTAATCGTCGAAATTTGATTAATATTTACATACAACTTGAACTTGTAAACTTGACATCGTAACTTTTACATCTCTGGAGAAAATGAAATAAAAAGTGTCTATTTCTTTAGTAACAAGAAGTGACAATAGTTTAACTATCAAGCAATTTTAAGCTTTATCTCCATTCGAAAATGAGTAAGTATCGCTTGAAAGACTCGGGTTGGTCATTTCAGGCCAAATTAGGCTGACGGTTCACTTTATGTTAGCACAAGCAACGCCACAGGTGTTGCAAGTGTGCTGCCGGCCGTAGTAGGATTAAGGATAAGGGATTAGAAAGGGCCAGGGAAAAGGAATCTAGCATCCCTTTCTCACTCAGCGAAACACAACAGCACAGATGCTGTTATTTCACGGTGATCTTCGGTAAGGCGGTGGTTACTGCCGCCGGACGGGCTGCTCAAATGACTGCGAAAAGCAGTGTGTTCTGCCACTACTTTCCAGATTGAACCCGGGAACCCTAGAATAGCGTTAAGGCAAACACTCATCCAACATATTAATACGCAATGAGAGAGAATATTGAAAGAAAGAAAGAAAGAAAGAAAGAAAGAAAGAGAAATTGTTTATTGGCGAGGAAAAATTGAAGTTTACTGAGAAATTATTGGCGTGTGCTGTTACCACCAAACCATGGTTTTAAGTAAGAATGTTATTTTAACTTAAAAATAAAAATGTTAATGATGGCAAGATACAATTTTTTCACAGTCACAACAGGATGGCCTGTCTACGGACGGTCTCCAATCCCCTATAGAAGACGATCATAGTTAAAAACAAATATTGTGGTCTTATGGGAGAATGAGTTGTCAGATTTAAAGTTTTAAGGCGCATACTTAAGACTTTTTGTAGTAGCTTAAGTTTATAAAAGCGCATATAACCAGCTACCATTAAGCGAACTGTTAGCATGTCTGCCTCTCTTTTTCCAAAAAAAGATATGAATTTTTAGGACATTTACAACACATATTATGTAGGTAACATTTCAAGTACCTGTCAATGTTTAAGGCACGTTTACAGCTAGACTGAATAATGGTAAACCCATCTCTCTATTTTATGACGGCCGTGAAAGTTTTTATGGTTTTCCAGTTAGTGGTTGTTTGAGGTATCACCCAACGAACGTCATTCTTTGTACAACAATTACAGGTTTCAGTAAATAATGACGAACTTACATTTTTTAAATGTAAAAGTGGGTAAAATGGTTGCCACCTGATGGTAGGTGGCTACCATCGCTTATAACAAACACAACATCACGGGGCATACAAGTGTTCAAAATTAAAATTCAAAATTCAAAAGTTTTTTCTGCAAATAGGCCGCAGGGGGCTCTTTTACATGTCTTGAGTCTACCAGCACTTCGGTGCGCTGCCAACCTCAGATTAGGATAAAGGATAAGAAATAAGAAATACGGTGTGAAGTGAATAGACCCTGGCATGGCTCTGGAATCGCGGTGTTCTAATGCCGCCATTCAGACTGATTGCTAAACGCGTTTATGATTACTAACTCCATCGCCAATTGTAAAAAATACCTGCTAATAATGAAAAATTTTAGATTAATATTAAACTCTATTTGTAGAAATTTAAGGTTTTGAATTGATTAATTTTTTCATATTTTTTTTCATTTATTATTTACTAAAAAAAATACATAAAGAGGAAACCAGGTATACGGTACATTATAAACTACACTAAGTTTGTCTATGTACCTACCGAACAATTAAAATATACGTGTTACTTCAATAATTGTTCTAAAAAATATTTTCGAAGTTTATATTTAATATTATTACTACACATTTGAATTCTTACACATTCATTACATGTGTAATTCTTTACACATTTGAAAGTATTATCCTGTAATTGAAAATATAATTTTATTATTATTATTTATAACGTTGTATGACGGACAGGCATTTAACATGTTAGATAAAAAGTTGACCATGGCATACCAGTGGAGATCCTGATAGGATAAAATATTATATAAGGAGTATTAAGGAGGGATACTAGAATGGGTCCTGGAAATTAACTCTTACCGGTGAACTCACTCGCCAAAGTTACTGAAGAATCCTGAAAAAGCCAGAAGAGGCTATCGCACATTAAACAGAGCATCAGATTTTTTTGAAGTGAAAACTTCTTTAGCGGCGCTGTGCGTTTTTGCGATGATGAAAAAATGTTAAACTCGCGATCGAAAACCTGATCGAAAATTCGTAAGACCAACTCAACTAGACCCCGGACCCAGATATACGCCCGCCGCCAGGGTCTAGTTGAGTTGGCTGGTGTAATGTAGTATATATGTATATGGGTGTAGATAAAATGTAGTATATGGAGTAATGTCTCCGCAAGGTTAAAGTTTTGTGTTGCTAGGAGTGTTGGCGACAGTCGCCAGAGTGGCGTCCGGTAGCCACACAAGTGGTGTCGTAGGTGGACGGTCGCCACTGAGTGGAGACCAGTCGCTATACTGATAATTAAAGCAATTCGTGCAAAATTATTCCCTAATATTCAAGTTTTCACTTCTGCCGGCACTCCCGGAGTGCAACCCGTATTTTTCTTACCAACAGGAGGTCACTCTGTGAATAAGGCGTGCGTTAATATATTTTCTCCCACGTGCTGGGAAATGGCATAATTATTATTTAAAAAAGAAATATACGTATTTTCTTAAAAAAAGAACGTTTTTTCTTTAAAAAGAAAATGACGTAATCCGCTCTTTTCTGTCCGCACGCCGGTAATGTCCAAGAGGACAATAACGGAGATCGCTGGACAGTGTTAAAGTTTGATCCACTAGATTAACGAGGCGCCAACAACTAGATCAGAAGATGACGATCGTCTTTTTTGTTTTACTCAAACTGTCAATTTTCGAATATTTTCGAATATTAACGAATATTTTCAACATTTTTACGTTTAATAGTTGTTATCTAACGAAAATGGGTACTTCAACGGAAACAATGGATTTTACGCCGTCTAGCTAGCATAATTGAAGAGGCGAAGATACTATCTGAAAACTTATTATCACAAAATCTAGACAAAACATGAACGAAAAAAGTGCTATAAAAGTACTTTTTTTTTGTTATTCTAAAATAAAAGTAGCCTATCTACTCTTCATAATATCAGCTATCTGCCAGTGAAAGTCCTGTCAAAATCGGTCCAGCCATTTCGGGGATTAGCCGTAACAAACAGACACACACGTACAAAAGTTTTTGAAATCGGTTTTCTTGTAGTAAAGTTTTTTTTGTATTTAGTAAAAAGCAAGTTATTTTGACATTACGAACGGACACTTCAATTTTATTTATTAGTATATATACGTATAGTTTATAGATATACGTTGAAATACAAGTAGCAAATCTATTTGCTCTAAGACATCTTCACACGTCAACTGCAGACCATCAGACTATTAGACAAGCACGTGAAACACTTCGTAAATTGTTTGGTTATGGGCTTCACTTGGGCAAATGACATTTACATTAGAACTCGCTGGCGGCGGAGACAATTCAATAAGCCTAGAAATTGTGTTTCTTTGTTTTTACCATTAGAACAATACACAAAAAAAAATTACATACAGTAAAAGTTCCTTATTCGCGGAGTATAGATTCCGTAAATATGCCGCGAATACAGGAACAGTGAATATGGAATGGTATTTTGTATGGGATTATAGGGAATACGCTAGGTGCCACAATAAAAATCAATTTAATGAATTTTTTTAACAATATTGAACAATTATTATCGTCAGGCTTAGGCAAGGGTTTAAAGAACTTAATATTTTTTTCTTATTTTGCAGTTTTTAAAAACTCTTTCATTTCAGATTGATATTCAACAGTGGCAATAACAATTTTCCTCTTAATAAAACTTTTTAATGAATGAAACAAGGAGACAATAAACACCTACTGTGGCGAAAACAGCTCTTACCAAAATAAGGGAGATGGTGGAACGTCTATTACGGAGGTGGCAGCATTGAGCGACATACTTTAGGCATAGATTACTATAGCATAATAATATCTGTTTTACCTTGATATTAATCTGTTTCTTTACACTTTTAAAAACATGGAACGCGGCCGAAGGCGGCTCCTATCAAAGGACAACGCGAACCGTCTTTTACGGCGGCAATAGCATTTGTCAACATACTTTAAGCATAATAGTAATAAGATCTGTTTTACTTTTATACTTTTTTTGCGGACGCGACAGTTCCGAACCTTTTTAATAATATGTAGCAATTAGATCCGCCAATAGTGAAAACGCGAATAAAGGAACCGTGAAAAGGAGCTTTTACATGGCTTTTACTGTATACAATTTTTTAAACTGACATTAACTTATTAATAGGTACAGGATTCATATGCGCGCAATAAGCCGTTTTCGAGAGAATTTTCAATGAAAGTCAAATTATTGTTATGACTCACCAGGGAACGTTCTAGTTATGACTCACTATGGAACGTTCTAGAAAAACGACTTCGCCTATCTACAATTTCTGGAAAAATTATTGTCAAGGGAAATTGATCCTTATGCACACAACATAGAGTTCACATACAACAGAAATAGCGTTCCCGAATTTTCAATGACCTGTTTACAATACGTGTTTACAAAAGTTGTTTACTTCTAATTGTTTGTTGTTTGTTTGTACTAAATTCGAGAAAGATCTAGACGATTGGCAGCGGGTATAAATAGGCGAAGTGGCAAGCTAGCGGGACAGTTCGATTCTGCGATTCGGAAGCGATACTACGGAACTATACCTGCGACTCATTACGGAATTACGGACGACTTTTGGCAAGTTTAACGGATTTAAAGAAGAAGTTTAGCCCTATTGGAAGTCATCTTGGTTTGTGGCAATAAATAGTTGATTTTCGCCCTTACACGGCAATTTGACTCACCCCACACTTAACAACTGGTGTCAGAAGTGGGATGCCGTTAATGCCACGGGACCACGGAACTCGTACTCCACGGACCAGGAGACAAGCGGAGATGGATGCTGCGAGGCAACGGGCACGTGAGGAACCGGAGGAAGGCTCCGATGCTGAATTGCTCCCTATAACAGCGCCTCCATCAAACCCATCAATGGACCTTTCTGCACTGCTAGCTGCCATGCAGAACTTACAAACCAATCAGGAGGCCGCTCGCCGTGAACAGGAGGCCGCTCGCCGAGAACAGGAGACCGCTATAAAGAACTTACAAGTCAGTCAGGAGACCGCTATGAAGAACATACAAGTTAATCAGGAAGCCGCCCGCCGTGAACAGGATTCTGCTAGCCAAATAATGCTTTCGAAATTGGACGCAAGCCTTGAAATAATGTGTGACAAGGTTAAAAAGGTAGAGTCCGAAGTCAAAGAGGTCTCACTGAAAGTCGAAGGCCTGGAAGGGAGACTCGACCAAACCGACAGTCGCCATCAAGTGCTCGCCGAGAAAATGCAGAAACTGATGACGAGAGAGGCAGTCCTCACTGCACCGGTACCTACACAAGGCAGAGTGGACCTGCCACGGTTTGATGGCACATCATCCTGGACAGCCTACAAGTACCAGTTCGAAACCCTCTCTAACTGCAGCGGCTGGACCGAGGATCAAGCGTTCATGGCGTTGACTCTTGCTCTAAGAGGAGACGCCCAACTGATCCTGGAGCGACTTCCTACAGCAGGTAGGTCTCTGCAAGCCCTTTTGGAAGCTCTAGAGACACGGTATGGTGACAAGCACATGGAGCACACATATAGGGCTCAATTACGAGATCGCATACAGAGGCCCACGGAAACACTCCAGCAGTGGGCTGACGAGATCGAAAGACTAGTTCGTCGCGCTTATGTGTCAACACCGTCTGCAATAGAAATAACTCTGCTCCAAGCCTTTGTGAACGGGATAAGGGACAGCGAAGTTCGTGCAGCAGTGCGATTGGGTCACCATCAGACCCTGAAGAGTGCACTGGCACATGCACTAGAAGTAGAAGCGGTCCGGCGTGACACAAGGCCATTTAAGGTCAGAGAGCTGGTAGCCGAGGAGCGAAGACCTCGCTATGGCCCGACATGCTACGGCTGTGGTGAAAAAGGTCATATTAGGCTAGACTGTCCAAAGAAGAAAAGAAGGAGGGTCTCAGAGATGGAGACCCAAGTTGAAGAAGGACAGTTAAACTAAACGTTGCCAGAGCCGCGGGGCGGGCGCTGGCTGGGAAAAAGGAAGCCCCTGCTATCACTGTCAGACAAGCTTGTAACGGGAACAGTTTAATCATCGAGGGTACGCTGAATGGAAAAGTGTGCAGATTCACCATAGACACAGGAGCATCCCGTACCATTGTAAGACCCGAACTCTTAAAACGAACTATTTCATGGAAGCAACGATCTCCAATATGGCAGCTGCGTACAGCAACGGGCCAGCCAGTACCTGTCCTCGGTGACTCGGATGTAGAAATTGGAATTGGTAGTCAGACGTACTCAAACCAAGTACTGATTGCCAATATTACCGACGACTGCATATTAGGACTGGATTTCTTAAAGAATCATCGGTGTGTTTTGAACGTCAACCAAGGAGTACTCAAATTTCCTGAACAAGAAGTTTTCCTAGAAGGATCGAACCCTTGTACTCTCTATTGTCTGCGGGATGTGAAATTAGCCCCTAGATCAGAAAATCTGGTCATGACGAAATTCCCATCTAACGTCAAGTACGGAATATGTGTGATTGCGGAAGACGAAGGGACACACCCTAATTGGATAATGGCCAGAACTTTACTAATGACAAACAGGATAGGAAAAGTCAGAATTTTAAATCTCAGTAATGAAGAGGTACAGCTCAAAAGAAACAGCGTAATCGGAAAGTGTCAGGAGGTGAAGTATTTAAGACGTATAAGCAGCACACCAAACGAAGTAACAAGCTCGGATAACCAGGTATCGCAGTTACTGGATTCTTTGAAAGGAAATTTGTCGCCAGTTCAGTTAGGGCAAGCTCAAGATCTTTTAATGCGGTTCAAGGACATTTTTGCAGTAGGCAATAATTGCGGTAGAACAGGGCCCGTACCATGAACTTTTAGTAAAACATCATGTTTTAAGGAAGTTTTGTTTCAAGCTTAAAATAACATTACTCAAATTCGTACCATGACGTCCACAAAACAATATTGTTTTATTCCTGCCGTGAACGAATGATATTTGCATGATTGTCTATTCCCTGCTAAATAATGCCACAGAGTCTTAAGTATGACACCATATCGTATTTGGTATGTTCTGAAACATATTTTATTTCTACGCTGCAAAAGCAAGATATCATAATTTCTTTCTATGTACAATTGTTTCCTATAGCTATAACAAAGAATTGTTGTTGAAACACTGGAATAAAGTTCCAAGTTAATATTGTTAATGTAAAAATTGACAAAAAATGCCATATCTTCGCGCGACTTCTATGTTCATTGTTAAGTTTTAGAACGCATCTACACTTGTAAGTGACTGAAGTTTTTTAAAACGAAATAACGAAGTGATTCGGTGTATTTATTTACCTACTTACATAAATAATTTAAAAAATGTCAAATAAAAAGTAAGTGAACGTTTTATTTTGGTTACTTTGTTTTTAATTAATAAGAGTGTAATAAGTCATAAGTGAGCTCTTTTGTAAGTCGATTACGCTTCACAAACTCTACATCGTCCAACTCGAAAGGATCACTTTCGCTGCGCATTTGTCGTCATCGATTTCTTTGTAATACATTACTTTGGGCATTATCGTTTTCCAAAAATTCGAAAATTTCGTACTCACTAGCCATCTACAAACACATTTTTTATTACTAAAATGCAATTAATAACGAAAAATACTTTATTCACTTAAAGATCGATATAACAATAACATTTACTCACTTTTTAACACAGTAATATTATTATTTTTTGTCAAAATCACTTTATTTCTCTTTAGCAGTTTTGTATCCGTTTTGAAAAAGCAACTTTTTTAAGATTGCTAAATTTGACATTAAAACAATAATGCTCACTGTCAAATGGAAGGTCATGGTACGAATTGAATGAACGAAATAGCGAAAGACGTCACAAAACTTCTTAATGGAAACAATATTAAAGTAAGCTTAGTTTTAAGGAGTCATGGTACGAAATTTGAATGTAAGACTAAAATAATACTGCTATAAGAGGTGGTGGTAAGGCCCCTGGACTTGTGAAGCACAGAATAGACACCGGCGATTCAAGACCCATACGACAGCGACCTCGTCGAATCCCTTGGGCAAAAGAAGCTGAAGTTGCGGATATGATAAGGGATATGGCGGAAAACAAGATCATTGAGCCATCTACAAGTCCCTGGTCGTCACCTGTGGTGCTGGTAAAAAAGAAAGACGGCACAACCAGGTTCTGCGTAGACTACCGAAGGCTTAACGAGGTTACCAAGAAAGACAGCTATCCTCTACCGCGCATTGATGACACTTTAGACATGCTCAGTGGAATGGAATGGTTTTCTACCGTTGATCTCAAAAGTAGGTACTGGCAGGTGGAAATAAGTCCAGAAGATAAGGAGAAAACAGCATTTTCTACGGCCGTCGGAAATGGACTTTGGCAATTCAATGTTATGCCGTTTGGCTTGTGTAATGCTCCCGCAACGTTTGAACGCCTTATGGACAGGGTTATGGTGGGTCTTCTGGGAGATGTTTGCTTGGTATACCTGGATTACGTAATCATCACGGGTCGTAACTTTAAGGAACATCTCCAAAACCTTGAAAAGGTATTCAACCGTCTTCGTGAGGCAAACTTAAAACTAAGTCCCAAAAAGTGTACTTTCTTCAGCAACGCAGTTAGTTATTTGGGGCACATAATCACCAAGGAGGGAGTCCAAACAGATCCAGAAAAGATCAAGGCTGTAAAAGATTGGCCTACACCAAAGAATAAAACGGAAGTCAGATCCTTTCTTGGTTTATGCGCATATTACAGGCGCTTTGTCAAAAACTTTTCGAGTATAGCCAAACCCCTCCATCGCCTGACTGAAGACAAACAAGTATTCACTTGGGATGCTAATTGTGACAACGCTTTCAAGGAACTAAAACAGCGTTCATGTGAGTCTCCGATATTGGGCTATCCAACACGGAATGGAAGATTTATTGTGGATACGGACGCCAGCAACACGGGTATTGGTGGAGTGTTATCACAAGTTCAAGGGGACAAACAAGTTGTGATTGCATATTACAGCAAAACGCTATCCAGACCAGAGAGGGACTACTGTGTTACACGTCGTGAGTTGTTAGCCGTAGTGAAGACCTTGCAGCACTTTCACAAATATCTCATTGGACGTGAGTTCACTCTAAGGACGGACCATGCCGCACTTAAATGGCTCCTCCAATTTAAAAATCCCGAGGGACAGGTAGCACGGTGGATTGAGCAATTGCAGGAATTCAATTTCGTAACGGAACATCGAAGCGGAAAAGGTCATGGTAATGCTGACGCTCTGTCGAGAAGACCTTGTCCTGAAGATTGTAAACACTGTAGAAAACAAGAGTCTCAAGAGTCAGTGAAAATTATTCGGACCCAAGGATTAGACGACGATTGGAGTGGCGAAAGTATGAGAAAAGCTCAAGAGGAAGATGAAGACTTGCGACCGATTTTGGATTGGATGAAAAGAGGGACTAAGCCTGAGTGGGTGGACGTATCAGCCTCCAGTCCTGTCACAAAGAGTTATTGGGCTCAATGGGATAGTTTGACCCTGGAAGACGGAATTTTGTGCAGGAAATGGGAGTCTAATAGCGGACATCAGGTTACGGTACAAGTTGTAGTTCCTCGAAGCAAGGTATCTCCTCTACTACGTCATATCCATGATGGGGTGTCTGGTGGTCATCTTGGAGTGAGGAAAACGCTGTTGAAAGTGCGCCAGAGGTTCTACTGGATCCATTACCGGGAAGACGTCGAAGATTGGTGTCGTAAATGCAACGCGTGCGCTTCGGTCAAGGGACCGCAGACAAGATGTAGACGAAAACTGAAGCTCTACAATGTAGGAGCGCCATGGGAACGTATTGCAATTGACGTGGCCGGCCCTTTTCCGGAAACTGAGGATGGCAACAAATACATAGTTGTAGTACAAGACTATTTCAGCAAATGGCCTGAAGTATTTGCAACCCCCAACCAAGAAGCTAAAACTGTTGCCAAGAAACTAGTTCAGGAAGTAATCTGTCGGTATGGTGTACCTCTGGAAATACACTCCGATCAGGGAAGAAACTTCGAATCAGCCCTTTTTCAAGAGATGTGCAACCTCCTCGGAATACATAAGACCCGTACGACACCAGCTCATCCACAGTCAGACGGAATGGTTGAAAGATTTAATCAAACACTGGAAAATAACCTGGCCAAAGTAGTCGACTCACATCAGAGAGATTGGGACCAATACATTCCTCTTTTCTTGCTGTCTTATCGCTCCGCTGTACACGACAGTACTGGTGTTACCCCTGCAAGAGTGAATTTTGGACGAGAAATAAGACTACCAGTTGACGCAATAACAGGCTCTCCCCCGAATAGCCCGAAGCTTATAACGGATTATGTAAGCGATCTTCGCGAACAGTTAGATGAAGTGCACAAATTAGTTCGCGAGTGCAGTCTCAAAACCGGTGAAAGAATGAAGACCCGTTATGATCGGAAAGCAAACATCAACGGTTTTGAAGAAGGAACGCTCGTATGGCTTCATAATCCCCTCAGGAAAAAGGGCAAGAGCCCAAAGTTGCAACCGCGATGGGAAGGACCTTACAACGTAGTTACAAAAATCAACGACATCACCTATAGGATCAAAAAGGGACAAAGAGGAAAACCAAAGGTTGTACACATTGATCGTTTGACAAAATATCACGGCACGAATGATGATCGGGACGATCATAACTAAGAGGGGGGTAATGTTATGACTCACCAGGGAACGTTCTAGTTATGACTCACTTTGGAACGTTCTAGAAAAACGACTTCGCCTATCTACAATTTCTGGAAAAATTATTGTCAAGGGAAATTGATCCTTATGCACACAACATAGAGTTCACATACAACAGAAATAGCGTTCCCGAATTTTCAATGACCTGTTTACAATACGTGTTTACAAAAGTTGTTTACTTCTAATTGTTTGTTGTTTGTTTGTACTAAATTCGAGAAAGATCTAGACGATTGGCAGCGGGTATAAATAGGCGAAGTGGCAAGCTAGCGGGACAGTTCGATTCTGCGATTCGGAAGCGATACTACGGAACTATACCTGCGACTCATTACGGAATTACGGACGACTTTTGGCAAGTTTAACGGATTTAAAGAAGAAGTTTAGCCCTATTGGAAGTCATCTTGGTTTGTGGCAATAAATAGTTGATTTTCGCCCTTACACGGCAATTTGACTCACCCCACACTTAACATTATTCTTGTGTTCTAACTTTTTTTGTGGAGTTTAAATTACTTTAACGAAAATTCTAATAATACAATTGTTCTTCACATGTTTAAGTATAATATATAATTTTTTCAAAGTAATTGTGTTGTTTATTTCTTGTAAAATCTTCATTAAACGATGGATATTTTTAATATTTAGCGTTTGTCTCTTATGTGACAGGTAAAGAGCCTACGTTGTCTACTGTAATTTAGGTTTTCACTTCGCAAAATATTTCAATTAAGTTATATTAACTGTACAAATATATTTTCTCATGTTTTTTTTTCAGGATAGTTTATAATAATATCCTGTGTGAAAGAACAAACAGAAAAACATATTTTCGGTTTTATGCATTCTTCAGCTTTCACTGGGGAAATTTATCGTGCTTAGCTTTTTTTTATTTTCAGGACTTCATATTAGATTACTGGGACTAAACAGAATAAACGCATAATCTGAGCAGCTCTACTGGCAGAATCTACTCAGAATGAAGAATACAACACACTCGAAGGGAGGTTCATCAAAATTTCAGAAAACGTGTCCAAATCAAGATGGATGCCATGTTTATCATAACAATTTGTGAGAGGTGAAAAAGTCTATTTGTAAGTACATAGAGTTGAGAGTCAACTACTTGTTATATAAATTTTCTATTCTAATTCTTCACATGTATTATGAAATACTATTAAGATAAAGAATGAACTTAGGAAAAAAATCATGGACTTCTTATAGGTTTTCTTATTTCTGTATTATTATTTTTTTCAAAATTTTAGGTTCAGTAGTTTCGGAGATAAGGGGGGGGGGAATGGTCAATTTTCGTCTATTTTCTTGAATAACTTGGAAACTATTTATTTTAAAATTACAAAAAAAAATATTTAAGATCTTCACAACAAGACCTTCCATTTGATATGTCACACGATGCAGTTTTCAATATATTTTTTAAATTTCACACCTCTGCGTTTGGGTCATAGAAATTGATATGTGTATCAACTTAATCGGTCTAGTAGATTCCGAGATAATTGACTGTGAGCGGCGGACTGACGTACACACGAGTGATCCTTTTTTTAAGGGTTCCGTTTTTTTATTCGGACGTACGGAACCTTAAAAAACAATTTGTACGCGTTGCACTTAAGTTACCGAGGTCAAAAAATTAGTTTTTAGATTTTTTGTCTGTTTGTACACGCTAATCTCTGAAACGGCTTAAACGATTTCAATGTGGTTTTTACTCATATATTGTAGCAAGCTTCCCTTAACTTAGTGTTTGTTTCATTCCAATCGGTTTACAAACAAAAAAGTTACGCGCTATACCGAATACCACGTGTACGAAGTTAAATGATTTTGTTGTAAAAAACAACAAAATCATTTAAACTGTGAGTAAATTAAGAGTTAAATCAGGTATCACTCACTAACTAAAAGTTTGATTTGTAGATAATTAAATTCCACAAAGAATAAGACGTCTTGATGACTTTTCAGGGTCGACAGAAGGTGGACAGCACAAAGAGGATGGACCTCATGCAAGCATATACCTAAGTAATAACTGGGCCTTAGGCAGTTCAATTCAATTCTGTAATGAAACTGACTTCAAATTAGAATGGAATTAAGTTGCCTCAAGTCGGATTGCTGCGGACGTGTGCCTCTGAATTAGACTAAGTCGACAAAGGTCTAAGTCATAAGAGTTAGGTAACCGAAGTTATGGGTTCACCGCATAACCGCAATCACCGTATCACCGCAAAGTAATAGCACATATGCTGTTCTATTGCTATGTCCGAGTGACATGTCAGAAAAAGTCCTATCTCCTTATGAGCCATTCCCAATTCATGTAACAGTTAGCGTATGGTTAAAGCAATGCCCCTCTAGGTGTGCTAGGACCTTGTCGTGGCGGGAGGGCTTATTAACCCTCGACAATCCCGGCGGTTGCAGGGGTCAGTGGGTCACCGGCCTTCGCTTGGCTGATCGGATTGTCGCTGGGGAACTAAGAAACCACACCCGTGAGTGCTCCGAGCGGGCTCCGAACATCGGAGCCCGTGGCGGAGCAAACGTTGGGAGGCTCCAACTGTTAGTTGGAGCTTCGCTGGTCCCCGCACGCTGGGCCGAGGATCCGTACTCCTACGTCCGACGGTTGAGATGATGGTGAATGGCAAAAATCTAATGTTCTTATCTATTTTTTCCTAAAAATTTAATTATTTTATAAAGAAATTAGTTATTTACATAGTAAAACACGTTACTATCTTTTTGGCAATTGAATCTAAACTTTCGGTTTAGTAGTGGTTTCGCACAATTTTGTTCGTACGAATTGTGCGAAGAACTGACTTTAAAAATAAATATATTTTTAGTTGTCGTGTGAAACATTTATTTTTCATGTTTGGCAAGAGGTATCAAAATTTTAGTCAGCCATTTTCCGCGCCTTTTCTCTGTCATTGAAGCAGTGCATTGTGTAAGTATTTTGTTATAACTTGTTATATTATTTTTACCTATGTATTTTTCGATGTACCTATATATATATATATATGTCGTATCTCTCGAGCGGATCGTGGGCGTGATAGGGGGTAGTATATTGTCAGGATTGGGCATACCCATTTTAAGTAAAGACCATGAGACGTTAGATTAAAATTTATGACAGACATAGAATAAGCAAATTAGGAATACAAATTTAAAAGAAACTCGAGCAGAGTAACAGCCTAACGGACAGAATGTCGATAGGCTCAGTAACCATCATGGGTTATATGGTAAGTAAACTGACTGGTTTGTCCGGAGCTAGTGCTCACTGAGTCAAAGCCGTAACTAGACTAACTATACGGAGGCAACGCTGCGCCTTTTGTACCATCTCAGTGCTACCTACACGAGCGCCAACAACCCAATCCGTTGGCGCGCAACGTGTTTACAAACCAAAGGTGGGTAGTTTGATATTTACAGCTTACCCACAAGATAATATTCAGTACAAGTAAACAATATAGCGTGATCAAATAATCCAACATGAATGAATGTCATAGTGTTACTAAGAAATAATTATTAGTAGTTAAGTATAGTTACTAAAAATAAGGAATCAATGTTGATATGATGTAGTACACGTTAGCAGAATTTTAGGTAAATCTTAAAATAGGAGTTTACTTACTTTTTAATTTGAGATATAACTATCATGAAAAATGTCAAGTGCATTGCATGGTAGAAAGCATTGTGCCGTAATCATTCTGTTAATACTGTTGGACAGTATTTTTAATGAAATAAATAAATAAAATTATTATAGTATTTCATTATAATAAATAGCATATAAAATCGAAATATATTTTAACTTTTTTATTGTCGCTTGCTGTTTGCGCCTTAACGAACCTATCGTGTAATAGACACACGACATCGCTTCTGTATCTTGCTAATGGAAGTCTTGCCCTCGTAATCACTGAGTTATTTTATTTCAAAGGAGTGATCCGTTGGGCAGTTTAGAAGAATTTTGCAGACAGAAATAGACAGTGATTTGATTTTATAATTTGTATATAGATTTTCCCCTTCAGTAAAAGAGGATCCTCTCTCCCAGCAAATCCGCCGGAAGAGGCTCGAGCGCAGGCGGCTGGCCTATATCCGCCTTCCCCCTTAGGAGACTACCTTAGGGAGACTATCTAAGACCACCTGAGATGGCAGGCGAGAACTTCCGCGTACACTTTCGAGTATACGCCGAGGTTCCTAGTATAGCCCTCCCCATGCTGGATAGCCGTGGCGCATTGAGGATGTCATGTCATTCCTGCGACCCCGACCAAAGTCGATGGCTTTTAGCCTGTAGGAGTCGGAGTCCAGCATAACCCCTCAGCGTCCCCTTCTCTGCCGGGTAACCATAAGGTTTGCCAAAGTTAAAAAAAGGCTTGCAGTATTTTGATGAAGTACAAGTATATCAAATTTTATGTACTCGTGGATATCACAAGTAAACAAAATTGAATTAAAAAAAACTGAAATTAAGAGGCCACTAACTTTGCTAAATATAAAGGTAACTTAGCTGTTTTGAAGGAAGCATAATGACTGTCACGTCCGAGCATTAGGAACAAAAAATAAATGTTTGTTCGTCCACTAATTACCAAGCCGGCGTTGTTTTTTTTTTCTCTTACGTGACACCACTAATTAAGAGAGCTATTTATCAAAGAGTACCGCATACAATTCCTTATGGCTTGGGATAAGAATAAAAATAAAGTATGCTTTTATATGTTAAGGTTGACAGACAGGTTGACGGTCCAGTTGATGGTAGGTGACTACCGTCGCCTATAACGCATGCAACGCCAAAGGTGCTGAAAGTGCGCTGCCGACCATAGCAGCATTAAGGATAAGGGATGATTTGACTGCAACAATCTAAATAAAAGTATCTCCCGTTACTAACGTTACTATGAAAAATTATAAATCACCACAAAATTTCCGTTTTCGTTAGAAATTCGGAATAAAAAGTATGTAGTTTTGTGGACACACACACACACACACACATGTATATATATATTTTATGTACTGTATATATATAATTATAAACATATATAACATTATATATATATGTGTGTAATTATATTATATAATTATAATTACACGAGAATTATATATATATATAATTCTCGTGTCACAGTGTTTGTAACAAAACTCCTCTGAAACGGCTGGATCGATTTTTATGAAATTTTGTGTGTATATTCAGTAGGTCGGAGAATAGATCGTAAAGTATTTTACATCCTCCTACCCGCACCCCCCCCCATTTTAAATCGGGATTTTAGTATTTTTGTATGAATAATATTCAAATTATTCCGTCGTTGATTGACGTGAAGTGTCGCGTCACTTTGACATCACATCCAAATGTTAAAAGTGTTAAACAATGTTAAAAGTTTTAACTCTTGTTCTTCTAAATTCTTAGTTATTTGATTAGTATTCGTACTTAGATACAGTCCTATTTAATTAGATTTTAGGTAATAATCGAGATAGGTACGTATATCCTGACTCTGAAACTTAACTTTAAGAAATTAAAACTTATTTATCCTGGTTGGTTAAATGTTAGGTTACCGAGGGATCGTCTAAAATTATTAAAAAAAATCAGCGTCACCGTCGTCACAGCGATAAATATGACAGGCGTTTTAACTCACATATTTTAATTTTTCAAGGAGTATGAATTCGCGGGCAACGCTAGTCTATACTAATATTATAAAGCTGAAGAGTTTGTTTGTTTGAACGCGCTAATCTCAGGAACTACTGGTTCGAATTGAAAAAATATTTTTGTTTTGAATAGTCCATTTATCGAGGAAGGCTATATAACATCACGCTAAGATAAATAGTATTATATATGAGCAGTGTCCAGTACCGCGCGCCCCATGCGGACGCCGCCGCCGTATGGGCCGCAGCTAAGCGTGGCCGAGTTCACCTAGTGTTATAGAAAAGTTTTTTCAAACTACGTACATTAAAAAAATCATCAAAGTCGGATCAGTTTTTTAAATGTAAAAACATGTTCATAGTTTTTTTTTGTATTTGTAATACTAATAATATGGAATAGCTAACGGAAAGATCGACAAACGACAGAGGTTTGTGTAAATATACTTACATATAATTTACAGAAGCCTATTCTAACTCCCAACATTATCAGCCGGTCAAAGCCTAGTCAGATTTACGAATAAAACCGAGTGTGTTTAAAACATGTAATTGTGTAGATAAATAAGGATAGGTACTCCAAGCCAAGCTCTTGATTTCACAGGAGGCGGTAGCCGGCACGTGACTGACGTTATCTGAAATTAGTGTCTGAGAAGCGGAAAGGTCGAATAAATAAAATGCAACCACAATCCGGGAGAATTTAATGCTCCTACAACTAAGTTAATAATTAATTAAATAATGGATGTGTCACATTTTGGTGTTTTTTCTGCGCCTTTTCTCTGTTCAAGGGGTCATTGAAGCAGTGCATAGTTGTACAGATAAGTATTTTGTTTTAACTTGTTTTATTATTTTTTACATATATTTATTTATTCGATGTATATGAATGTGTGTATGTTTATATATTAATTTATAAAGTAAGTTTGTATGGTGCTCAATAAGTCCCATACGGTGCTCGTAAAGTAAGTTTTTTTCTAATATCTCTCTTTCTCTAATAAAATAGCAAATCATCTGAGATCGGTATCTATTCAGCTATTTTTCCAAACGATTAATTTACTGTTAAGGGTGTAGGTGGCGCAGTGGGACAGACGCGGTCTATCATGTCAGGAGGTTTGAGTTCGATCCCCGGTTAAGCCATGAATTTTACTGATTGCTCTCAAAAGGTGAATATTTTCTATCGTGAGGAAACCAGCGGAAAAGGAGAAATTCTAAGGCACATGTGAAGTCCACCAACTCGCATTGGGCCAGCAGCGTGGTGGACCATATAGCCCATACGCCCATGTTGAGAGGGTGTATCCCCTGCCGTGGATACATATAATAGGCTGTTAATGAATGATAAGTAATAATGAATTTACTGTTTAATTTTTGGCTTCTGTGAAACAAGGTGTTATGAGTGGTTAGAGTGCTTGCCTTAACGCTCCGTTCTAGGGTTCCCGGGTTCGATTTCCGGCTGGGTCTAGATCTAGAAAGTAGTGGCAGGGCATATTGCGTTTCGCAGTCATTTGGGCAGCCCGTCTGGCGGCAGTAACTACCCCCTTACAGAACACCACCGTGAAATAACAGCACGTGTGCTTTTGTATTTAGGCGAGTGAGTAAGGGATGCCAGAGCCCATTTTCCTATCTAACCCCCCTTATCCTTAATCCTAATATAGTCGGCAGCGCACTTGCAGCAGCAGTGGCGTTGTGTTATAGGCGACGGTAGCCACCTACCAACAAGTGAACCGTAGCAAGCTTTAATGTTTAATGAATATAATTGATAATCGGGAAAGCAAAAAGAAAAATTGCCTGAAAATTAGAATAAAATAAGCGAAACAATACACACCGACACAATTAGCGGAACAGAAAAAAAAAGGCTGATTATAATTAATAAAGTGTATATTGAAAAAAAAAATTATAATCAGATATGAAGTAACAAACCCATTGACATATGTTAACATCGACTTTAATTAAATTTAATTAAAAATTAAAAGCTCAAAGCCTAGACTTATTTTGAAGGCGATTTTTTTTAACCAGTCCGCGTTAAATTTGATCAGAGTATATATATAAAGGGGCATAAAATTTTGAAAATAACCGTTACATTTATAGTAGTATATATTCCCCATCTAATTAACAATGTACCTATCAATAAAAAAAATGAAATAACACAAAGAAACCTAAAGCATACATTAAAAAAGTATTAACTTAATTAAATATTTTAATATTATATTTATTTGATTGAAAAATATAATTAAAAATTATATTTATGTAATAAAATAAAATAAATATTCTATAAAAATAGTTGCACACGCACAAATTGTACCGATGCGTGCCGATGCTTCGCTCGGCCGGTTTTGCATCTTTCAGATTGAGTTGTAACATTGTTATTGTAATTATATATTTATAGTTTTTTATATATATTTTTTTTTTATATTTATAGAAAATAATACTTTTCGAATTGTGTTTATAGGTTTATTAGTAAATAAATATTATTATTATTATAGTGTAATGTTGTATTGGCGTGAAGTAAATGTCTAGACAAACCAATAATGGTTTACAGACACTGTAAACATTGTGTATTAAATTATGTATCAGATAATAAATAAATAAATAAACTAAGATATGGCATGTAGAATGACGTCAAATGTAGCGCTCCCGTTGGCGAAGAGATGCGACGGTTGAGTGACGCTATCTCAAACAAGGTTCCCAGAACTAGAACCCTGTGATGTACCTAAGTTTGAATACGTGTTACAGTGAAGAATTAGTGAAGAAATTGGTCAGACGATTTAATACTAGTATGTAAACGCACACAAATACACCCAGCCACATGTACTTTTTCACTCTCAATCTCGGGACACAAAATACAGGCCTTTTAGTATTTGTGTATTTTATGTTTTTCAAAATCAAAGCTCATCGTCGCTCAACGAGCTCGGGGTTACACTGCGAGATCGATTCAGGAATGAGGAGATCCGTATACGAACAAAATTTATTTACGACATAACTCGGCGGATCAATAAGTTGAAGTGCCACTGGGCAGGACACATATGTAGTACGGCAGTTAACGGTCACTGGGGCCGGAAGGTATTCGAGTGGAGGCCATGGACCGGCAAGGGTGGCCTATAAGACGTCCACCCACAACGGGACAGACGACCTGATATGGGCTGCGGGTCAACGGTGGATTCAGGCTGCTTCTGACCGGTCCTTTTGGAAAACTAGGCAGTGGACGTCCTACGGCTGAGATATACTATACAATACGGCGGGCTTTTAGAGAAAAAAAAAACGGGACAAGTGCGAGTTGAACTCGCGTGAAGACGGTTTCGTATGATATTACCTATCCACACAATATTGAGTGATTTACCATGTTATTTTAATATCGTAAACTTATTATAGACTTATCTATAATTAGAAAACTAATTTCTGTATTATTTTCCAAAATTTTAATTTCAGTAGTTTCGGAGATAAGGGGGGGGGAATGGTCGGACAGACGCACACACGAGTGATCCTATAAGGGTTCCGTTTTTATTCGGACATACGGAACCCTAAAAATTACCATTGTACCTATTCACAGATCAGAATGTGATTGTATTACATAAAATATTTAAATCAAACTGACATCGGCATACATAAATGTATCATCGCATTTTGTTGTAAAGTTCCCTAATTCATACACGGAAGACCTTTTGGGAATCACGAGTCCCTTTTTAATTTAAAAACGAAATCGAAACCGGTATTCGCTCGCGGCTTCAGATCTAACCTGCACCAAATACTAATGTGTCAGTTTATGTTTTGTTCTAACGATTTTCACACTTATTTCATAGTACTTAAGACCGAGTTTGTAGAGGCGAGTGAAAGTGGTACGCGTAAAAAGAAATTGGTGTTTCTGTATGAAAATTTGCTCATGGGGCGTAAGGGTCAAATGTACAATATTGTCGTGGGAATACGTGATAATAGCACAAACCTGCTGCGAATGTTATTTTTTATTATTAATATTTTATGTAGGTACCTATCGTGTACATTGTACACGATATAGGATTATATAGGATTATATATCCTATAGGTTATATAGGATTAGTTTGACGCTTTATAGTATACAATACAAATTACAAATGGACACTCAAATAATTTTCGAATAACCACTCTAAACAAAAAAGAAGGACAATGGTGAAACAAAAGATGAAAGATTTTTGTATCCTATATAGAAATAGAAATGAAATAATGAGATAAGTTTGTAAAAAATACTATTTTATAATGAAACACTTTAAGGGGGAGACAAACGCTAAATACTAACAAGAAATAGACAAGACAATTGCTTTGAAAAAAATATATATTATACTTAAACATGTGAAGAACCAATTGTATTAATAAGAATTTTCGTTAAAGTAATAGAACAAAAAAAGTTAGAACACAAGAAGAATTTGACCTTTATTGAAAATTCTCTCGAAAACGGCTTATTGCACGCATATGAATCCTGTACCTATTAATAAGTTAATATCAGATAAAAAATTGTATTAATAAAAATAAAAAAATAAATTGTGTAATGTTCTAATGGTAAAAACAAAAAAACACCATTTCTAGGCCTGTTGAATTGTCTCCGCCGCCAGCGAGTTCTATAGTAAATGTCATTTGCCTCAGTGAATCCCTTAATGGCCATTTAGTATTGGAATTTAATGAATAGGAAAGAGAAAGAAGATTAAATTTTCGTGAGTAATAGCATTAGCAACACCTAGGCGAAGGCTAGACGTTCAATAAATATTGTGATTTGCTGATATTTATCAAATATCGTCATATTTATTGATCGTCTAATCTCGTGTATTGATGGATCACAATATTTATTACAAAAATCTAGATTTTTTGACTCCGTATTGTCAGTTTGTGTCAATAAATATTACTATTGTATATATAACAAAATAAATATAACATATATGTAAATATATAAAATAACTTAATATATAAAATATACACCATTACAGTATTTCTAAACTTCTTCATACACACATCCAGGCACATACATTTCTTTGATTTTATTTGAAATGTTGTCGAGCCCCGCTCAAGTAATCTCCCGATACAAGTAATTTTTATACTTACTAGGAGTGCCCAGCCTTATAGATGTAAATTTGTACCTCGTACCTATAATAAATTAAATTAAATTAAATTAAATTAAATTAAATTAAATTAAATTAAATTAAATTAAATTAAATTAAATTAAATTAAATTAAATTAAATTAAATTAAATTAAATTAAATTAAATTAAATTAAATTAAATTAAATTAAATTAAATTAAATTAAATTAAATTAAATTAAATTAAATTAATTTAATTTAAATTAAAATTGTTGTAATATATATTAAAGTATTATTGTTGGGTATTGTCAGTTCCGTCAATGCATATAACTACCTACATTACATTACACGATAGTAAATATTGCTATATATGTCAGTACCTATGCATCATCAATCAAATGGAGAGTGACGTGTCGTCGAGGTCGCCATCGCCGCCAGCTACAAAGGCAACCAAGCCAATTACAGCAGATCAGATATAATTTAAAGTTCATTTTGAATTTAGAACCCTTGCCCGAATTGTGGGATTCATCATCCAAAAAATATAAATATACCATTAAAAGAGGAGAAGCTTTAAGTTAACTATTAGAAATTTATAAACAAATTAATAATGATGCTTTTGTTGAAGATAGCCACACAAGCTTTAGTTTTTTTTTTTGCCTCCATATCTATACACGAACTGATCTCTACGAAACACGTGCCAGGCGTGCCAGTACTGAACTGATAAATATTGAACGAACGTGTAGCCTTGCCTGTGCATTGCGAGAATAGAATGTAGTCCATCAGTATTCATCATATTGATAGATCAAAGTGTTTATTGTACGTCTAGCCTTCGCCATTAGAGAATTCAATAATGATTATATTTTATAGTTGTTTTTTTTTAGTTCACAAATAAACCAAGACTCTGTTTTTTCTGCTATTTTCTTTTTAATATGTATGAATAAAAGATACAATCCATTGACGTATATATTACTAGCGTAAGGACAGGGCCAAACGGCGCGGCGAAATGGCATCAGCGCATTGGCCCTAAAAACTTAGTTTAGGGCCAACTAACGGCAGTCGTCGTCGCTCGTCCGCGCAACATTGTGGTTGAGAGAAATTTTGCACTAAATTGTTACAAAAATGCTTAGTTGCATAGTAAAAGGCTGCAAAAACTATGATACGAAGGTTAAAAAGGAACAGGGAATATCGTATCATCCGTAAGTAATCTTGTTACATGTTAAAAAAATAATTTTAACAAATTTCATTCTAAAGTCAATGTTCGTAACCTTGTATTGACGTCATCCTTTTATTTGTTTTTTTTTTCTTGGAAATTTGGTGTAGGTGGAAGTATATTTTTTAATTTGGGTAAAATGTTTTATAGTTAATGTAACATTGACGAAAAGTAAGAATTTATTAAGAAATAATATTTATATGTATATAAATATGTCTATAAGAAGTAAGGTTGTGTAAAATGTTCCGTTGGGCGTATCTTTACTTTTAAAATCATTGATAAAATCTTATTTTTCATCTACACAAGCCGATCACGTTTTAGCCGAAATTTTGCAAACATATAGCTTTAGATTTTCTAATTTAATCTGATGGGCTTAGCGATTCTTTTAATTATTTTTTGTTTAGCTTTGGTTTGTCTATAAGATTATACTTATATATTTGTATGTATCCTCTTTTCTTTTATTAATTTATAATTTGTGTACACACCTTCAAATTCTTAATTTACCGTACACAGACTTACTGACAAATAAATGCAACATAAAGGCACAAAAAGTATAACTTGGATTTTAGATAATAAGCAGAAATTATATGATAATCATAAATCATATAATATATTAAATATTAAAGAAGTGCCAAGTTTTCTGGCACAGATACCTTAATAGGAAACTTATAGACATTATTGTATGATTTTTGATTTTCAATACCTAAGTAATTTAATTTGATTTGTTAATATTTTGCGTAAAATGAGCGCAACCTAATGAACAAAGAATTAAGGTGCAATATTGCACAACGAGTTTTTTCAACTTCTCGGAGATAACCTAACAGATTTAAAATTGGAAGGTGTTTCTTAAATATTGTGTAAAATATGAAAAATTAAATAAAAGTTGCTGTTTAAAACTTTAGTATAGAACTTAAGTTAATTAATAAGCTTAAAAAATAATGTAGTTGTCATTAAAAATGTTTATTTCTATGACGAGAAAGCTTTTTTGAGCAGTAATTTATACTTTTTTAAATAAAATATTATGCTCTGTATTTTTATCTAAGTTTTCATTTTACTCTAACAAGTCAAATTAGGCGAAGAAAATAACGCTTTTCCGCTAAGTCCTCGCCTTAAATAGATGATGGCAACCGTCACCGTCGTTAAGATTATCAAAAATAGAACATTAATTTTGAATTTTGAACTTATTAATAATATTTTAATTAAAGCGTGCATCAAAAGCAGTTAACAGAGGCGAACTGTCGGGCAGGTGATTAGTAATTAAGCAAGTCCGTTTAGTAAAGTGTCCCAACGTAGCTAATTAATCATTCACTGCGCCTTGGAGAGTTTTGGGCAGTTTTCAGAGTAACGCCCTAACAAATTTAGCGGAAATAATATCTCAATATTAATTACTTACATTTCGGAAGTATCAAAGGCCCCTTTTAAAATGTGATTCAATTTGAACTAAAAATATTCTCCATTTTTTTATATATTAAACTACCATCACCAATTCTAAAATACTCAGAGTATCCCTGATATTAGTATTCTAACCGGGATACCAAGTTGTGTCTGTCTTGTTGGCAGCTAAGCATTTATTCCATTGGGAGGGGACTAAAACTACAATCTTAGCTTCAACCTTATAGTGCTGAGTATTATCGTTATAATAGATTGTACTAGGAACTAAAATTGATAAAAAACCTCTTTATTATTGTTTTAATAATAAAGAGTGGCAGACAAGCTGACGCAGGAGCGGATTAACCATGTGGGTGCCCTTAGGCAATCGTCTCAGGCTTCCTTAACAGTTTTCTAATTTTCTCAACTATGCAATTCTATTTATAATTACGCTGCATTTCACTCTAGTCTCTTAAAGACCTTATGGTAAATATTCTAAAATCGCAAATAAGCCGTATTCTGTGCAATAAAAAAAAGAGGTCAAAAAATAGTTTTTAGAATTTTTGTCTGTTTGTCTGTGCGTTTGTGCACGCTAATATCAGAAGGGCTTAAGGCGACGAATTGGAAATTTTGGTGGCAGGGATTTAGATTTTTCTCAGCAATAACAGAACATATGAAAGTGATGTTTGGTAATCTTCAATAAAGAAATTTCAATAAAGATATTTTTCAATAAAGAAAATGTGAAAAAATATTCGACAAAAATTGCACTTCCGGCATGAAATATTTTTAAGTAGCATTTTTACTGAAGGCAGAAGTTGTTCTTGAAAAGCCTCTTATCGTTTTTGTACTTAATTTTAAAAACGTTCCTTTAAGTTTTGAACTACTGGTGCTTATTTATTTACTGGCTTGCTTAAATTTGAAATGCAATTAACTTATTTTAAGAAAAGATACCTACTATAAAAAAATAGATAAAAAATAATTTTAAAGGTTGTAAGTGACTATTAATGCAAGAAATACTATAGGAATTGTAAGTGCGCTATTAACCTGGCCGACCTTGATAGGATAGAGGAGCAGAATCTTCTAACAGAACAATAACAGAAATCTTCTGTCTTATCTATAAAAAAAAATAAGATCCAACAAAAAACTTGAAAACCGAAATTGAACAGTGTAATGTGTATAATTTTTTAAAAGAGCTTTTTTAAATTTTTAAAGTACTTTTTTAAATGAATGTTATCCTATGTCCTTTTCTGTATCCCTGACAATATGGATGCAAAATTCTATGTTGATCGGTTGAAGTTAGACGTGAAAGAAACTATAGTTTTAGGCGTGAAAGCGTAATATACAAACTCACTTTCGCATTTATAATATTCGATCGGTCAAGCTCGCTTGTTCAGATTCTCAACTGGACAGAATCTCAAGTGGATGGATTCTCAAATATACTAAATTTCAGGTGGACATTCAGTACAGTTACTTGTATAAATACGTTTACACGTTACTGCTTTGAAATATTTAATTAAATATTCAATTTTTTTCAACTTTAATCAAATATAATATAATATAATATAATATAATATAATATAATATAATATAATATAATATAATATAATATAATATAATATAATATAATATAATATAATATAATATAATATAATATAATATAATATAATATAATATAATATAATATAATATAATATAATATAATAGTATAATACAATATAATGATAATTCTTGTTCCTTCGTGACCAACCGGTATTCGGTGTGCAAATTTTCACATATTGAACCTCGAAAATTTTTGACTGATTAGTTTTCTTATTTTTCGACATGCAATTTTCGTTTTATAGAATCTCGTAAAATACAAGAAGCCGTAGTGTGGTTAATCCTTAGTAAAACAGATTTGATGGTCCATAATAAATAGTGGGCGCTGTGTATTACAAAACTGGGGTCTTCTAATTCTATCGTATTTAACGTAGAGGTCGGCTTAGTAATGAGTTTACACCACATAATGTTCGGTAGTCTACTCTCTTTAATATATGCTTTCCAAGTGAAACGAATAAAGCGTTTTTGTTAACATTGTTAACAGTGATTTACCATGTTATTTTAATATCATGGACTTCTTATAGGTTTTCCTATAATCTATAAGTAGAAAACTAATTTCTGTATTATTATTTTTTTCAAAATTTTAGGTTCAGTAGTTTCGGAGATAAAGGGGGGGGGGGGAGAATGGTCAATTTTCGTATATTTTCTTGAATACCTTGGAAACTATTTATTTTAAAATTACGAAAAAATACATTTAAGATCTTCACAAATGTCACACGATGCAGTTTTCAAAAAATTTTTTTTTAATTTTCCACCTTCCCCCCAAAAATGACCTCCCATATACAGATTTCATCTATTTACGTCACACCTCTGCGTTTGGGTCACAGAAATTGATATGTGTACCAAACTACAATTTAATTGGTCTAGTAGATTCTGAGATAATGGACTGTGAGCGACGGACAGACGGACACACGAGTGATCCTATAAGGGTTCCGTTTTTTTATTCTGACGTACGGAACCCTAAAAAGACGTAGCGTTTATTTGGAATTCAATATTGTTTGTCCCTAAAAGCTATACACACATTTAGCAATGCTAATCGTTAGGGTAATACCCCATACCCATTTCCGCTACAGCTTATATTTTATAGCTGTGCCAGCCTAACTGAGAGATAGGTAGACAATGTGGAAGCAGTTCTAAACAATGTAGGACAATAAAAGTTTGTTGGTGCGGCTTGTCATTAATAAACCTTGTCGTATGTCGCGCTAACACTCGCGAAGCATAATCACTGTCCTTGAAATTAGGGAATGAGGACGAAAACATCTATAATGTGCTAGGGACCTGCCCTTAGCTTCCATGGATCTAATTTTCTTCTGAAAATTATATAAACAAACGCTTTATCGCGTTTGTTAGAGAAAACCGTATCAAAATTCGTTGGATGGATCAAAATTCGTTGAAGCGGGGCCGGGCTCAGCTATAGTCTATAACTTCTATAACTATAATAAAATCGTAAACGATCCATGTCTGTACATTAAAGATTTTTTCAAAATAACAATTTGTACACGTTGTACTGTGTTACCGAGGTCAAAAAATAGTTTTTAGAATTTTTTTCTGTTTGTCTGTGCGTTTGTGCACGCTAATCTTTGAAACGGCTTAACCGATGTAAATACGATTTTTACTGATGTATTGTAGCAAACTTCCCGTAACATTTAGTGTTAGTTTCATTCCAATCGGTTTACAAATAATTCAAATTCAAAATTTAAAATTCAAAATTCAAATTCAAAAGTTTATTCTGCCAATAGGCCGCAGGGGGCTCTTTTA
Organism: Bembecia ichneumoniformis; assembly: GCA_910589475.2. NCBI lineage: Eukaryota > Metazoa > Arthropoda > Insecta > Lepidoptera > Sesiidae > Bembecia > Bembecia ichneumoniformis. The sequence goes on from OU342545.1 coordinate 3,979,969, forward strand.
CATGTCTTGAGTCTACCAGCGCTTCGGAAGGACCAGAAAAATGCGCTGAAAGGAACTTGACAGAAAGTCATAAAAAAGTTACAATTTAAACACATCAAAATAGTCTAAGCAACACATACAAATTTCAATTTTACAATGTGCTTTCGCATTAAATCCTTAGTGTTTTCTTATTTATATTAATTTTTAATGCTTTTTTGATATTAAACCTCAACTGTTTTTTTAATATTTTTTAATAATCTTAATTAACAATAATTAGGAGTAAGTACTGTATGTACGTAGTACAAAGTAAGGTGCCTAATCAACTAAACTAAAATTGCATAAATTAATACAAAGTGTGGCCTTCTCTGTTATTGAGAACTTGCTGGCACCGATTATTCATAGAATCGATGAGACTGTTAATGTTCCCAATGAAATTTTAGTAAGTCCATCAGTTGTTGGGTTGTTGTCACTCCATCCAAGTCCTTTAAAACACGTCTCTGGAGCATGTCCCATGCATGCTCGATGGGGTTGAGGTCTGGCGATTGTGCAGGCCAAGGCAATACCAGGATGTTTTCCCTTGCCAAGTACTCCCGTGTGTGCAAAGCTGTATGCGAACGCGCATTGTCATGTATCAACGTGAAATCGGAGCCAAGCGTTTGTGCGAATGGCCTTAGAACATCCTCAACGTAATTTACAGCGTTCATGTTACCATTTACAAAAACGAGCTCAGTTCGTCTGTTCTTCATAATACCCGCCCATACCATAACTGTTGAGCCGTTGTATGGATGCACTTCCTGAACGCACCTCAGTCTTTCAGTATTTCCAGGATGACGGTACACTCTTACCCTTCTAGTATCAGGCTTGAACCCAAATCGAGACTCATCACAAAATAAAATTTTATCCCATTGTTCCCGGGTCCATGTAATATGTTCCCTACACCATTCATTTCGACTAGCGCGATTCCCGTGACGTATCGGTGGGCACCTAATTGGCCGTCGTGCTCGTAGGCCATACTCATGCAGTCGATTTCGCACAGTTTGGCAGCTAACAACAACACCATTTGAATTTTGTAGCCTTAAACCTATCTCTCGGGCGGTTAACATCGGCTGGCGTCTTGCAGTCAGTTGTATGTATCGATCTTGCCGTGTGGTTGTACACCTTTCTCGACCTGGGTGCTGCTCAGCAGGATCTCCCGTGTTCTAGTAACGCTGATGAAGACGGCAAATAACGCTTCCGTTGACACCAAAATACCGAGATACCTGAGATTGACTTCTTCCCGCTTGCAACATCCCTACAGCTCTTTGCATTTCATCTGCGTTCAAATGACGTCGCTCCATGACGTAAAAAATGTCTCAAAATCCAAATTTGTTCAAAACTTTTTACAAATTATTGTTTAAATCATAAAATTGATACAGAGTACTAAATTTTAATAAGCAAAGAAAACGCTATAAAATTCGGATGCATTCGCTTTTGCATTTGTGAAAAAAAAAAAAATGATACTCGAATTTTTTTTACAACCAGCCAGTATGTCCTCTAGATCAAAAAAGTTGACATAGGTATTACCTATTTGGTAAGAAATGATATAACAATTGATTAATAATTTGAAATAGTATGTGTTGCTTAGACTTTTTTGATGTGTTTATATACCTATTTCAAAGTAGTTATTATCACAGCAAAACTAGAACACACTTAATTGTCGCGATTTAATTGACCGCTTTGATAGGTATTACAAAGGGACGTATGAGGATGATATATATATATGACAACAATATATCCTAAATAATCAACTTTAAACAGATCTGTAAAATTAATAAGAAAATGAATAAAATAAAGAATTAAAAATAAAATCAAATTCCTTTCTTCTTTTCTCATAAAAAGGCTATGTTGTCGGTTATTCGAAATTAAATCATCGCAAACAATACGCTGGGTCCGTAATAATAAAAGGCTATATAGTCTTGTAAAGTATAAATACACTGATATTTAGCAAATGGATGAGTTCAATCTTTACCTACTTCGACGGCTGGCATTCAATGTATGTTTTCCATCCCATCCCTCTATCCCTCATCCATTATTCTCAGCGGACCGTAGAAAAATATAATATGTGTCATGCATATTTTAAATTTACTATTAGGTACGTATTGATGTAAATGTATATTTACATAATAGTCAAAACTTATGTAAATTTAAATGTTTTTTAAGATTGAACAGGTTGATAGTTGGCCTATTTGCCCCATATAGCAAACAGCCAACTGTCTATTTGCCATATGGGGAAGAACCATAAGATAGGCACCTACATTTTTTTTAAACCAGACTCCTATCGGCTAAAACCCAACAACATTCTAGTGCGGTCGTACATAAGCGGATACGCGTGAACGTTGTGACACATCTGTGACCCGCCATGGCTTTCAAGGACTGCGCTTCTTGTCTATCTTCGGCGTACCCGAAAGTGGAGGTCTTCTCAGGATCAAGGGTGAAGATGGTGAACATATGTCAGCCGGCTGCGCCCGAGCCTCTTCCGGTGGATCGGCTGTGAGAGAGGAGCCTCTCCGACGATTTTTTTCCAATATAACGTGCTCACAAAACGCTGCCAACCATCGCTTTCACGACTACCAGGATCGAGAGATCGGCGCCCACGACGACAGACGGAGCAGCGCGCTGCTCTACCCATTCAAGGCAGTCATGCAGAGTTTGCTTCGCAGTGTCAATCTCATAGCGCTTCAAAATCCGTTGTGTCGTTTAGGAGGAGTTAGCGTATATACAGACAGACAGACATACAGACGCCGGCAGTGACTTCAATTTATACTTTGTAAGAATGAAATAAAGTTGCTCTACGCCTCTGTCTGTTTCCATGCTATTTTTTTCTAAGCCCTCCAATGGATTTTGATACGGTTTTCACTGATGGAAAGAGCGATAAATGAATAAGGTTTATATGTATATAATTGTCTGAAAAATGTGTATCTGTACAAAACCGGGGGCGGGTAGCTAGTCATTTCTAATCTTCTTTTTTCTATATATAAAAATGAATCCCCATTTCCCTTGGCCACGGCATCACGCGTGAACAGGTAGACCGATTTTAATTCGGTTTTCACTAATGGAAAGAGGGATAAACGGGGAATGTTCATATATATAAAAATTGCACCCCGCTAGTTTATATCAATATGTTATATCATAAAATATTTTTATATAATAAAACTTAATTGCATCCTTGCAAAGCTGGAAAATATCGCGAGGAAGATATTTCTCAAATAAAAAGCTGTTTAAAATTACCACTTCCTCTTCAAACAAAGGAGCGGTCTGTGCCCGGCAATGGGACATTACACAGAATATTTATACTGATATAGATTTTATGTTATATCGGTAACTAGGAGGCCGACCATACTTATTACAAAGCCATTTTAGATCCTTGTAACAAGCGGGCCGAAGGATTCATTTGTAAACAGTACGCACGGATTAATTTGCTGTCGCTCCTTCTGTCTGTCCGTCATACTTCCTAATTCGTTATACAATGATTCGAGAATATAATACAGGTGTATGGATAGGATACGCTATTTTTTTGTGATTTATTTGAGTAGATATTTTTTCTATTCTATGCTATTGTGTGAAACAATACTGAATATGCACATTTTTTTTTAATATTTTCATATGATAGGTTATATCGTTATATAACCGTAAAAAATATTCAGCGCCAAAAAACAGAAATTTGGTAACAAAAAAAAAGTTAAAATTAACTAACAGCTACGGGCACTTTAAACACCCGCCCTTTTGGCGCGCTTGTCGTGACGTCAAAGTCTACAATACAATCAAATGTTAAAAATCACAAACATCTACACGCTTGTTGACATTTCATAGACGTTGACGTCACATTCCATACACTTTGACGTCACATTCGATCTGACCGTTTCAAGTATTTTGAATTTCCCACATTTTTATGCACTTTTTAATAATTATTTTCTTAACGAAAAAGAAATAATATTAAAAAATATTTATATAGACATAATTCTAAAGCAAAAATGTTGATAAAAAAATATATTTAAGCCTTTTTTGAATTAGACACATATTCCCTATTATTAGAACGGTATGCGTTATATATGTACATTTCAATATAATAGCAAATAGCATTAAAAATATATGTTAAGTTTTTTTATATTACAAAGGGTGGCGGCTAGGCTGACGGTTCATTTGATGGTAAGTGATTACCGTCACTAGTCATCAAATTATGAAGTTCCTAGTGATCTGGACTGTGCGTAGCGGCATATCTGGGTGTGTTCCAGCACTCCTTCAGCTCTAACCGCGGATACACGCCGTCTAGCACTCCATTCGAGCATAAATTGATATGGACAAGATTTGATCATACCCGTTCCGGGCGACCTGTTAGAGCTTCGCCGGTCCCCGCTCGCTGGGCCAAGGATCCGTACTCGGCTCATGCGGATGTTGGCCGGTGAGAGACGGCACCCTCGGTCCTTGTGCGTCGGACCGAGGTATGGGTCTCGGTTTTGCGCATGAGGACCGGCGCGGGTCGCAGCGGGCGGATTCTCTCGGGTGGCTCTGTAGTTTAGTGGTACTTGGGGAATGCACGCGAAGACGGAGCTCTACGGCAGGGAAGGACCATCTGGCAGAGTACCGCAATCGTGTCCTAGTAACCACCCTCCCCAGTCGTCCGGAAAAATGAACACCCGGCCTCGCCACCTGGCTTAGTAACTCTTCCGCGACGACAACATGAGGTGGAACCCGTCTCTCGGGCTGCCGCGATTGCTGTGGAAATGTCTGGTGGAAACCCCCTTTGGGCCGTCCACCCTTAATGCCGTAGAGATGAGCGGCCACATGAGCGGGGTTATACGAGAGTTTCAAGTGGAAGCGGCCTCCGATTCCGCGGTAGGTTGTGCCGCAGAGAAGAGGTTATGGGGTGCTTCAGAGAAGAAGTCCCTCGCTGACTCCCCGCTGCGAGAGGTGAGTATAAGCGGCGCGTGCTGCTTCGCCTGGGGGCGGTGGACATGGGGTCGTCCGCCATCATCACAACACCGGGCAACGAGGGGAGAAGTGTTGTGTGTTTCCGTCACGTCTCTCCACGGCGCGGGGTCTCGTCTAATCGAGACCTAATCGAGGAGCTCGCAAGTGTGCGGGCCTCGGCTGTCTACAAGTGAACACGACGTGCGAAATTTAATTAAAAATTACATAAATTCACACATATATATACATATATATGCATATAATTATTGCATTGCATATAAATGTAAGAGGCACAGAACAAAATAAGGTAAAAAAGTTGTTAGTAAACAAGACAAGAAAAGAGGTAAAATCATTGAAACAACTTATATAGTGATTAGCTCGTGCCCACGAATTCGTCCGCGTTGAAAAATGAAAAATAACATCTGAGAAAACATATGACTAAACATTTTTATCGCTGTGACGACGGTGACGCCGTTTTTTTATATTTTAGACAATCCTTCGGGAACCTAACATTCCAGGGTATGTTAATCCTGGTAATAAACTATCTGTGAGTCAAATTTCATCCAAATCCAGTTTAGCTGTTTTGACGTGACTGAGTAACAAACACACATACATACAAACTTTCGCATTTGTAGTATTATGGTAGGATATTGCAATATTAAATTACTTTTTATGTTTTCATGCCTTAACTACTAAACCGATCATCACGAATTATTGCACATACGTTGTCGAGGACACAGAAAAGTATTTCGATTAATGTATTGACTTGAATAATTAAATCACACATATCGGATCCACGTCGGATGGATATTCAAACATTCGTAATTCATTGTCAGACGTCCAAATAACGTAAACCTTTAAAACCCTTAAAACCCCTGTTGTTCTGGTATTTTCAGCGACAGCGGATTTAAGAATTCATCTAAAGCAACTCCGTCGTGGACAGGTACCCGGGGCGAATTAATTTATTTTTATATTAAAATATATTCGTAATATTTTTGGTTTGTTTATTATTATGGAGTCGGTATCCATACTGATTGTGTAAGATGAGCTCTAAAAATATACTAAGGTATTCTTATTAATTGATTTCAATAACACTTCTTTATTGATTGATAATTAAGAACAGATAAATATATATTTTTATTAGAGAGTTTGAGATTAGCCTAAGGATTAGTCTAAAATTAGCCCAAGACACTGCACTATTGGACGAGTATGATCTTTTAACCCTTACAACTTATAAACTATTTTATTTTTTTGATGAGCCGGTAGAGATGTTAAGGTGCTTGCTTTAAAGCTCTGTCTCATGGGTCCCAGGTTCGATTCCTGACAAGAACAACTTTGAAAATATGTAAAATGGCAACAATTTTTGCTTAAGTTTAGAAAAGAATTTTTATTTTTTATATATGGCTACTCTCTACTCTGTGTACAGAATGTGAAATGTGGTGTAGAATGTAAGAAGCTACAAGTGATTAAATAAAAAGTATAAATCCATTACGATCGTGTCTGACTTCCACTGCCGTATAGCAAATAAAAACCTCAACAAGATGAACATTCCAAAAATGTTTCTGAAGTGGGTTTTGCAAGAAGTGGCTGGGCGCATTGCGTTTCGCAGCTATTTGGGCAGTTCGTCTCATCGCAGTAACCACCCCTTACAGAAGACCACCGTGAAATTAACAGCATGTGCGCTGATGTGTTTAGGTGAGTGAGTAAGGGATGCCTGAACCCATATTCCTATCCCTTACTAATCCATTACTTTTAATCCTACTAAGGTCAGCCGCGCACTTGCAGCACTTATGGGGTTGCATAAATCGAGGGTGCCGAGACGGGAATAAACCAACTTAACCTAAGCAAGAGACCGTTGGTGCCATCGATAGCTTGAACCACCTAGGCCGGAAACGATTCTCAACTGAGGAGGTTTTTGGAGAATCATTAGATTCCATCGGGAGAGGGGATGAATCAAATATAGTGTTTTCAAGCGCTTATATAGTTTGCTACTCTCTTTTTCTCTCCGGTCGGTCCCTCATCATTGAGGATCGTGGTTACGAAATCCCAGTCTCGACTGCACCAGCCGCCTCCATCGATTTCTGTTCATGGTCGCCTTCACCGCCTGGCAAAGTATATCAGAAGAGGTGAAATCCTTCACTTGATCCATCCACCTCGTTGGCGATCGGTCTCGCAATCTTTTGCTTTCGACATTTTCAACAATGACCATCTTTTCCAGATTATCGCCAACCAGAACTACTACTTAAAAACAAAAATATCCCAAATTAAATAACAATGTCATCAGAGAGCTCCCACAGCTTTTATTAACCTCAGATATCTTCAGAATAACACTTACTCGAGAATAACTCAAAAATCCGTGGCCATAAATAACTCAAGAAACTTCTCTAATGTTTATGCTTCTACGAGCTGTGTGGCCAATTATACTTCGACTTAACTTAGTTTTATGAAGTGTGTATTTGATTTTAGCTTTTCTGTACTCTTTTTCATATTCTGTATTGATGGGAAAACTCGAGCATAGATGTTGAACAACCTTGAGCTTTCCCATAGGCTAAGAATTAGAGGCTCAAAAATTTACTTCTTTCTTTTTTAACAAAATAAATAAAATTCAGCTCTGAGCTTATTAAAATCATTGCTGATATATTTTTGTCAAGCCTTAAATTTTTTATTTCTATTTTTCAATGAACGAGTTAACAGTACCTTTTGTGGATTAAAAGTACCCTATTCCTTCTTCACAACGTTTATGTGAAATTCGTGATGATCGGATGAGTAATTAAGGCGTGAAAGCGTATAATATTTGTTAGGATTAAGGTTTTTTTAAAAGGAAAGTTTAGCATAAGTTTTGCATAGGAAAAATTAGAAATTTATTTTCTACGATCCTTTTTAACCTCATCTTAAGAGCGCGTATAAATAGAAATAGCTAATCCTAGATTTGAATTTTATCTAAGTATATAAAGTCCAAATAAGAAAATATTTTATATATGGATTAATACATTATAAATAAAAGTGAAATGTCGACAGAAAAGAATATATAATGAAATTTTCTCGATAGAACAAAATCACCAAGTTACCTCTCCTTTTTATCAACAACTTTGTTTATTAATTTTTCATTTGATATTGTAGGTTACAAGTAATTAATATTTAATAATTTTGACACTTGACAACATTTTTATTCTACTAAATGCCCTATCTTCCGTTTCACGATGAGACTCACGTGAGACAGAAGTCTCACGTCATGCATACTTCAATGTGCATTGTTTCACATGATCAGTCACAATCGCTCCACTGAGACGGGAAGACTATGTTTCTGTGCGCAAGAATATATAGTAGATTATTATAAGTGTGTTGTGTATAGACTGTTTATAAAATATTTCATATTATTTTAACAAGATTGTGTAAATATATGGCTAATAAAAGGAACTCTGTTGTGTTGGTATCGTATCCGTTCAGTTATGGGTCACGCGGGTGAAATTAGATTTTTTTGCTTTGTGCGCCCCCTTAACAGCGCAAATTAAATCAGTGTATGTTAAACGTTGTTCGCGGTAAAAGGTGTAAAGTCACGGTAATAATAGGTTTGTCACCTTAAAGTCGACATTTGCTTGCACAAGGGCAATTATCTAAACAAAACAAAATATCAAATTAACGTTTGCAATAGGTTGACTGATAAGTTAACTAATATATTACGTTTGCAGATATTTCGCTAATATTATAGCCAGCTTCATGATCTGCAATAATAGGGCATTTGACAGATTTTAGGAAAATATCTCAAATTGTTCCTTATACCATAATACACTTGCAATTTGATTCATTCTTTGCTTTATTTTTTATGAGTTATCAAAGTTTAAACGATAAATAAGACCGCCAAAACGCTAAGACGCCATACACGTGGGCCACGTGATATCAATACGTCACTTGCTTGCAAACAAACATTTAGCTGTCAAATCGTAGTACTCTCATGTACTATAAGCATCTTCTTCTTCTTCTCTTTACAAAAATGGCAATTCGGCTCATCTTGAAAACGGCCATTGTCTGCCAATGTCACGTGAAAAATTGTGTATCCGGTCCCATTACTGATCAAAGGTTGCTGCGCTCCGCGAGCTCGCTTGGAGCCCACGTCGTGTGGGCTTTCTTTGTCCCCTAAGCCAATCCGGCGGGACGAGCAACGGCCGATGCGGGTAACAAGCACCGACCCCTGCGTCCCGCCGGATTGCCAAGGGTAAGCCCCCCCACCACGACAAGGTCATGGCCCACCTAGGGGGGGGTACTATAAGCATCGACTGTAAACAAAGCAAATGACGCAACTCTATATGCCACTAATCGCATGCGTTTTTAATCACGTGGTCAGACATGAAAATTTAATTATTTTAATAATGATTTCTTATGAAAATCTTTCATATTTTTTAATACTGTGTTAGTTAATTTGGTTTAAAAAATATTTATAGTTAGTCTAGTAACAATTTGTTTCATATTTTCATTATAGTCAAATACCGTATTGCAGCTCTTTCATGGATATTTAAATTCCTTGGCATTTTAATTACTTAATATTTATCGCAAGAAATGCAAAAAATAATTATATGATACTGACACACGATGACAATTAAATAGAACATATTTGACATGCACTTCTTAATGACAGACCATTAAAAAAGGTTGATCAACATATGAAACTATTTTATTGGTTAGAGGTGTAAACCATATTGATCCTTATCATATCTAGTTGACGCTGATAAGCAGTTGTCTGCTTAGTGCTTTAGTTTCAAAAGAGTCTACCACTTAAAGTATGAATTTGAAAACTGACGAAGGTATTTCTACTCCCATTGTACCTCGTGTGTGCTCAAAAACATCGTAATGAAGACAACTGTAATTAATATACATTTGTACACTAGCCACGAATAACCGCACACAGAACTTGAGGCAACCTATCAATCTTTCTTTCATTCGATTAGGCCGGGAACAAACGGCAAACGAGTAGTAATAGAATTTATCTCGGATCGACGTAAATTAGTGGCCGACAGCCGACAGCGGGGGTGTTGATTTATGCGAACGCGGGCAAAAAATTGTGTGCGCGGGCAGAGATACGATCGTACTGTGTCCACTACAGTATTGCATAGACACTTTCGCGATTTACAGTGTAATAAATACGTATTTAAACGATGGCGTCTATACAATCAAGACAAAAATTAGAAGAACATCAGAGAATGGACCGGAATAGCTGACGCGGTTGAGCTGTTCCGAAGAACAAAAGACAAAGAGGACCCACATGGTTGGACACCTCGTGAGCCAAGTCTATGTGCTTACTACCTTTTTTTTTACATTCGGAAATCCATCATGGATACCCGGCAGCAAAGGGGTGCTGCGGGTTATGCCGGAATCTTACCGCCTAAAACCCAACGACTTTCTAGCGCGGCCGTAGGTGGGCAGGGTTGCGAGAACGTTGTTACACAATTTCGGCAAAATTGCTGTTCAGCGCGGCTGTCCAGCGCGGGGAGGACTCCGGCGCGGGGAGGACATGTGCTTACTACCTAAGCTTTTCTTTTTCGGATTTCACGAGGTTCTGTCTGATGAGTGGGACAGCGATGCTATTAAGCCTACTAATGAAAAACAAATATGGATAATTGAAATTGATTTTATTCATTTTCAAAGTACTCTCCATGATAATCGATACACTTTTGCATGCGTTGGAACCAATTTTCGAAGCATTTTTCCATTCCGATTGAGGTATCTGTAAAACGTGGTTTCTAACATTTCAAAGGCTTCTTCTGCTGATGAATATCGTTACCCACGCATTTTGTTCTTGATGTTTAGCAACAAAAAGAAGTCATTAGGTGCCAAGTCAGGGCTTTAAGGAGGATGACCCATCAATTCGATGTTTTGGCCGTATACAAACATATGTTTGTTTGATCCGATTTGTGAGGGTTCGCGTTGTCATGGTGAAGAATGATTCTTACCCGTTTCGAATTTTTTGGATTTTATCCGAAGATTTCTAACAAATCGTCGTGTACTATTCAGAAATGACCGTCCTAAGTTCTCCAATGATCACCACATGACCGGTAATTCCGGAGAAACAGGCAATTATTTGCTTTGATGTACTTTTTCTGCGAACAACTTTGTTAGTTCTGCTCATTTTGGAAGACCCATACAGTCGATTGCTGTTTTGTTACAGGCTTATATGCATAGATCCATCATTCGTCACCTGTGTAGATGTTATTCGTCACTGTTTTTGATGCACCTCCATTGTAATTTTTCAACTATTCCTTGCACCAATCGACGCAAGCTTACTTTTGCGCGTTTGTTAAATTATGCGGAATCCAAAGAGAACAAATCTTTTTTACGGACAAATGTTTATGCAACATCTTATTGATGGCAGTCAAACTAATACCCAATGTTGCCTCTATCTCGCGATATGTCACAAGTCGGTATTGCATTATCAGTTCACGCACAGCATCGATGTTTTCTCTCACAACAACTGATTCGGATGACCTTCTTGGGCATTTCCTGGAGGGAACGCCTACTACTATTAAACTCATTATACCAGCGTTTTACATTGGCTTAGAATGGAGCGTCATCGCCAAAAGACAAAGAAAGTTGATCGAAGCACTCTGTCTTGATAATCCACGACACAAATAGTAAAACATGATCACACGAAAATTTTCACGAGATAATTCCATTTACTCGCTGAGTTGTTTTTTTCGCAGAGAAAACAACACAAATTCAAATGCTAAAAAAAGTCAAATTCTTCAATAGTAATCTGGCATTACCGATGCCTAAAACGCTCAGTGTTGCCAAGGCCAATACATAACTAGCAACCTAAGTGTACGCGACGAAATATAGAATAATTATAATAATTATAATTATAATTATAATAATTAAGACAATAAAGGTGTCTACGACAACAGCCAGCGGGGCGAGGAGGGGGCGCATCCGGGCGCACGCGATGGATGAGCGGCGAGCGACCCCTCCCGCCGACACACACAACGAATGGAGAGAGCATAGATCGGTCGCGCAGCTGCGAGCGCGCCGCCATATTTATAAATTTATTACAATTTTGCAACAGTAAAATAGTTTTACAACTCAATTTATATGTTTTCTTTAATCAAAAACATTAGTGGCGACCGTGACAGGACATGTACCAATAACAGTGACGAATCAAATCAGAAAGACGCAGTCAAGAAATTCAATCAAACTACAAGCAACGTACGACGCCATTACGGACCGGAGAACAAGGAAAAGGCCTGCTGCGCACAAGCACGCCAAGTGGCGCGCACTACAAAAATATATGACGCCAGGGGAGTACCTTTTCTTGTTTCCTATCTTTCTCCACCTCAGATTGTGTAAATCAGTTGCTTGCTCAGATTACGTTAAATTTGGGTGCTTTGTAGGGGCCGCGGGCCGGAAAGCTATTCCCCCCCCGTGGAGACCTGCAGTAGCTAGTTCCAGATTTGTCTTTCGAGTACTTTAAATCTCACTAAACAAGAATATCATTGCAATTCGCGCTTTCTTAAAACTGAAACGCTTACAAGCGCATGCCTATTACTAACCTACATGCTTAAAATAAGTAGGTGGAATAGGTACCCGTCCAATATTATCAATGTGTTTTCTTTATGTATAAACACGAATTTTAATACTTAATCGATGTGTTTTCTTTATGCATAAACACTTAATATTCATTACTTATTATCAACATACTTAATCGTCGTGTTTTCTTTATGCATAAACACGAATTTCAATACTTAATCGTCGTGTTTTCTTTATGTATAAACACTAAGGTCATTAAAACAAGTGTGCTTCTAAATATAAGGCGCTTACCTATCTCTAATTTCACATAATCACTTCGTGCTAATTATTCAGAAGCACTTACAATTACCTACCTACTTCATAAAAATAAAAATAAAATTTCTATATTTAATTTAACCGATTGGCCAAACGCTTTCAGGGTTGGATGCGAGTTTGAAACTCACCGGACTCATTGTTCCTGCATGGCCTGTAGATTCTGCTGCCTTACTTCTGCCGATTGGTGCTGAGGCCTACCTATCTTCGTGTTGGGTTCGATGCACATATATTTTACTTAGCTGGTTGATTGCCTCTACTTATTGTATCGAATAGTACCTATATCTATTTACTTTATTGTAAAACATGTCTGAATTTAAGGAGTTGAATAAGCTTCGTAGTTCAATTAAGGGTAGACTAACAAACTTTAACAATTATTTGGAAAAATTTAAAAATACCCCTATACAAAATGTATCTGATTCAAAATTCAAGGAATTAAAGCTGCGAGTGGAGAGACTTCAGGCGTTGTTTTCTAATTTTGATAAATGTCAAACCGATATAGAAAAAATTAGTGAAACTTTAGAAGAACAATTACAAGAAAGAGAATGCATTGAAAGTATTTTTTACACAAGCTTATCCATCGCCCAATCTATAATTGAATCACACCCTTCCAATCAGAAGCGTGAAAGTTTATCCTTGGGTACTACTGGTTTACATGATAATCAGTCAATTATCAAATTACCTACTATTAGACTTCCATGTTTCGACGGAAGCTATTTTAAATGGTTAGAGTATAGAGATACTTTTGAATCATTAATACATAACAATGAATCAATTCCGGACATAAGCAAATATCACTACTTAAGATCATCCTTAGAGGGAAACGCATCTCAAGTCATAAAGTCTCTCGAGTTCACTTCAGATAACTACAGGGTGGCTTGGGACTTATTGTGTAATCGATACAATAATAAAAAAATATTAACAAACAACCACTTAAAGGCTTTATTCAATATCGTTTCCTTGTCGAGAGAGTCTCATAGATCCTTACGCTATGTTATCGATTTTGTAACAAAACATTTAAAGTCTTTAGAAACCTTAGGGCAGCCAGTTGAGCAATGGGACACTATCATCATATACATGGTGTCCACCAAGCTTGACCCTATAACTGGTAGAAAATGGGAAGAATATAGAAACAACTTATCAGAATTACCGTCCTTATCTGAATTTATAGAATTCTTACGTAATAGGGCCGACGTATTGGAAACTGTTCAAGGGAGCGGTGACAAACCTGATCGTAGGTTTTCTATTCAAAAGGATCAAAGCAAAAATGATCACAAGGCACCATTTCATAATAATACACATTCAAAAAGTTTTGTCACTTCCACTCCATCGAAGAATGGCCCGAGAACTTCATGTGCTTATTGCAGTCAGTCTCATAGGATCTTTGATTGTACATCATTCAAATCCTTACCTCTTGAAAACAAGTTGAGTGAAGTCTTAAAGTTAAAACTTTGCAAAAACTGTCTAAGAAGGAATCACGACAGTCATGATTGCCGCATGGGCAACTGTCGTTTGTGTAATGAAAAACATAATACATTATTGCATAAAGATAATGACCCTAAGACACTAATACCTAAGTCACCAGTATCATTGTCTGCTCGCTCCGAAGGGCAGGTTTTGCTTGGTACTGCTTTAGTGAAAGTTGTTAACCCTGAAACAAAAATTACTTACGTGGCACGAGCGCTGCTCGATGCAGGCAGCCAGTCCTCTTTCATGACAGAAAATCTAAAACAAAAAATTGGGTTAGCTAAGGGAGGTTCCGATTCTTTAATAATATCGGGCATAAATAATGTTCAAGTCAGTGTGTCAGATAGATGTGATGTAAGGATGACTTCCTTAGTAAACAATGCGTTTAATACAAACCTCAATTGTTTGGTTGTGCCGGTTATTACAGGACAGCTTCCTAATACACCGGTGGACTTTTCAGAATTAAACTTACCTAGTAATCTTCAACTAGCCGATCCTTATTTTCATCAGCCTGCTGATATTGACCTATTGTTAGGTGCCGACGTGTTTTTTGAAATCCTGTGCCCTGGAAAAATCCCTCTGGGTACTAATAAGCCCATACTCCAAAACACAAAGTTAGGATGGGTCATCGCCGGTCCCTTCTGTCCCTCACATTTTTCATCAAATAAACAACATGAAAAAATTTATTGTAACTTTACAAAGGAAATTCATGATTGCCTTACAAAATTTTGGAGTCTTGAGGAAATTCCATCTTCAAAATTAACAATGTCAGTCGACAATGAGCTGTGTGAGGAATTTTTTCTTAAAAATACTACCCGTGTAAACAGTGGTAGGTTCTCAGTATTAATGCCTCTTAAAGAGCCCCCCGAAACAGTGCTGGGTGACTCATATAAAATGGCAGCCAAGCGATTTTATAATCTTGAAAAAAGATTAGACACAGATCCAGAACTTAAACAAAAGTATTGTGACTTTATTAAAGAATATAACGACTTAGGTCACTTATCTAAAATTGATAAACCTGACTTCGGCTACTATATGCCACACCACGCTGTCATACGTGATAGTAGCGAAACCACGAAACTAAGGGTGGTATTCGATGCATCAGCAAAAACTAGTTCAAAAAAGTCTCTTAACGACATTCAGTATGTAGGACCTGTTGTACAAGACGAATTATTCAATATATTAATACGCTTTCGCCAACATAGGTACGTCATTACGGGTGATATACAAAAAATGTATCGTCAAATCCTTATTGACCAATCTCAGCGCAACCTACAATTGATACTGTGGCGAGAAGATCGATCTAAACCTCTTCAAGTATTGCAATTAAATACCCTAACATATGGGACAGCTTCAGCGCCATACTTAAGTACACGTTGTCTGTTAAAGTTAGCAAGTGAATGCTCTGATCAGTTGATTGCAGAAGTCATTAAAAAGGATTTCTACTACGATGATATGTTAACGGGTTCTGACAGTGAAGAAGAACTAGCACATATTAAAAATGGAGTCATTGCTACACTAATTTCAGCTTGCTTTCCTATTCATAAGTTCCGTACAAATTGTCCTGGAATATTCGAAAATTCTACTTTGACTCATACTCTTGATTTAAATAAGGAATCGAACGTTCTTGGTGTATTGTGGGCACCTGACACCGATACGTTAACATTTGCTATAAATATTGATCAAAATATAAAAAAGGTAACAAAGAGATCTATTTTATCTAATACTTGTAAAATTTTTGATCCTCTCGGCCTTCTTAGTGCTTGCACTATAAAACTTAAAATTCTATTACAAAAACTGTGGCTCATTAAATCAAACTGGGATGACCCAGTACCAGGTGACATCGAAAACACTTGGCAAAAAATGATTAGTAAATTACCAGTATTACTTTCAGTGGCAGTGCCGAGACACGCGTTATGCACGGCACCAGCTACATGCGAGATGCACTGCTTCGTGGACGCTTCACAGGATGCGTATGCGGCCTGTGTATACCTGCGTACACTGGATCACTCTGCCCATGTAAACATTAAACTTTATGTGCAAAAACCCGAGTGGCCCCCCTGAAGCCAACCACGATTCCGCGTCTTGAACTATGTGCGGCTTTATTAGGCGCACGCCTTGTCGCTAAGGTCAGTGAAGCCCTACGCTGCAACATACATAAACATTTCTTTTGGTCAGATTCTACCATTACACTAAGTTGGATTAAAATGCAACCTAAGCTTCTTAAAACATTCGTTTGCAATCGAATAAACGAAATACATGAACTAACGTCTAGAAGTTCATGGAGACATGTACCTACTAATCTTAATCCTGCTGACTTGGCTTCTAGAGGAGTAGAGCCAAGTTTTCTCCTTAATTCTTCTATGTGGTGGGATGGCCCTCATTTCTTAAAATATGATGAGTCACAATGGCCTAAAAACCCCGACACAAATGAAAGTTTACCTGAAATAAAAGTATTAAAAACAGTAATTAATCCTAAAGATAATTCATTAATTGATTTTGAAAAATATTCAAATTCAACAAAATTAACAAAAATATTTGCTTATGTCATTCGCTTTCTTAATAACTGTAAGAATAAAAAGCATAATAAAAATTATGTTGGTCCCTTAAAACAAGTTGAACTTAATCAGTCACTTACATACCTTATAAAATTCGCTCAATCAGAATCTTTTCATAGCGAAATTAATTTACTTAATAAATCAAAACCCCTTAATTCGGCTACTTTATTACAGCTTTCCCCATTCCTCGACAGTAGCGGCGTGCTGAGAGTAGGTGGACGGCTCGATAACACTCATTCCACGTTTGAAAAGAAACACCCAGTGCTGCTGGACGGGAAGCATTACTTCACCATGCTACTGATGAGAGCCGAGCACCTGCGCTTACTGCATGCTGGTCCGCAACTGCTTCTTGCTGCTTGTAGGGAACGCTTTTGGCCTCTGGGGGGAAGAACGTTGGCACGTAAAGTGACACGTCAATGTGTAACATGCACACGGTTTCGAGGTAGAACTACGGAACCGTTGATGGGTCACCTGCCGACAAGCCGAGTAACAAAAAATTATCCCTTTCAAATATGTGGAACAGATTTTGCTGGACCTTTTTTAATCTCAAGTAAAAAAGGGCGCGGTAATAAAATTTCAAAATGCTACCTTTGTATATTTATATGTTTCTGTACTAAAGCAGTCCATTTGGAAATTGTAAGCGATCTCAGTACTAACGCCTTTATCTCCTGCCTTCGCAGATTTATTTCACGAAGAGGAAAGCCTAGTCAGATTCATTGTGACAATGGTACTAATTTTGTGGGGGCAAACAACGAGTTAGGTAGAGTATTACAATCAGGCATCAAGTCCATTTATCAATTCACAGCAGATGAGGGAATTCAATTTAATTTCAATCCTCCCTATTCACCCACATTTGGTGGGCTATGGGAATCAAATATAAAAAGCGCCAAATTCCACCTAAAACGCACATTGGGGAACTCTAGTCTAACGTATGAGGAGTTGAGCACACTCTTTGCGCAAATCGAGGCTGTCCTCAACTCCCGACCCCTAACTCCGTTATCAACTGACCCACACGATCCTTCTCCTCTAACTCCAGGGCACTTCATCATCGGGCGGCCGCTGACGTCACTGCCATCGCCTCCAGCTCCACTGGAAAAAAGGATCAAGACCAGATACGAACTTATAGAAGCTCTCCGAGAGTCGTTTTGGAAACGATGGCATAAGGAGTACCTCTCGGAGCTACAGAATAAAACAAAATGGAAACGTTCCAATACAGGGCTGAAAGAAGGTGCCCTAGTAGTCTTCAAAGAAGAAAATCTACCACCCATGAGATGGAGATTGGGACGCGTACACCGACAGTACCCTGGAAGAGACGGAGTTTGCCGTGTTGCCGACTTCCGCACGTCAAGGGGCATCGAACGCCGTGCTTTGAACCGAGTCTGCCCATTACTGCCAGAAGATGTCTTGGAATCAGCGCCTGCTTCTTCCGACGGGGCCCAGGATGTCTACGACAACAGCCAGCGGGGCGAGGAGGGGGCGCATCCGGGCGCACGCGATGGATGAGCGGCGAGCGACCCCTCCCGCCGACACACACAACGAATGGAGAGAGCATAGATCGGTCGCGCAGCTGCGAGCGCGCCGCCATATTTATAAATTTATTACAATTTTGCAACAGTAAAATAGTTTTACAACTCAATTTATATGTTTTCTTTAATCAAAAACAAAGGATAAACAACAGTTAGAGCGAGACGACAACAGGGTGACCCAAAACTCCCACCTTTACGCTGTCCGACAAAGACAGCTATAGGTGGGAGGGAGATAACATGTGGGTAACCCTAACTTTCGCCTTTGTCGTCTCGCTACACATCCTTAAAAAGGGTATTTTTATGTAAATATGTTAGGTATAAGTAGACTAGGATAAGGATAAATATTGTAAATAAATTTCATTAGAATAGGTTAGAAAATAGAAGCTGTATATACAAAAAACCAATAAAGACACAGAGCGGGCTGAGGTAGAGAGGGGGAAAAGCACAAAATTAGGTGGGGACACTTCCTCGCATCGCTCAGCCTATCTGATATCTCGCCTTCACATCTAGCATACTGGAGGCTGGCGAGGAGGATGAAGACGGAATCTAACCTATCCCAAACTCTTCCGTTAGCACGACCCAACGGCCCTCCGGCGTTTGACGACGACGAGAAGGCCGAATACCTTGCCGACTCCCTCGAGGCCCAATGCTCGCCCAGCCTTCAACCGGTCGACGCCAACCACGTCGCCCGGGTGGAGGAAGAGGTGGAGCAAAGGGCATCACAACCTCCTGATGACCCCATCGAACCTGTCTCCCCTGCTGAACTGCAGATCCTATTCAGACAACTGAACCCTAAGAAATCGCCGGGTATAGACCGAATCTCCAACAAACTACTGAAGCGATTTCCGCCGACGTTATTCTCGCTCCTACTAAGCATCTTCAATGCAGCCTTGCGCGATCGCGTCTTTCCAGCCGCCTGGAAGGAAGCGATCGTTATCGGTATTGCAAAGCCGGGCAAGGATAGAACCCTCCCCGCCAGTTATAGGCCAATTAGCCTACTCAGTTCAATTGGGAAACTCTACGAGAGAATCCTATTGACGCGTCTCCTTCGTCATATCATTCTAATAATATTCTCATCGACGAGCAGTTTGGCTTCAGAGCCAGACACTCGTGCGTTCATCAAGTGCATCGACTAACTGAGCACATTCTCACCGGGATTACCGCAAGCCCTCGTCCGACAGGCACCGGTGCCGTCTTCTTCGATGTGGCGAAGGCCTTCGATAAGGTGTGGCATGCCGGGTTGATATACAAGCTATATCAACTCGGGCTGCCGGAGGGCCTCGTACTCATAGTACGGGACTTTCTAGCCGATCGAAGCTTTCGTTACAGAGTTGAAGGCACTCTCTCCTCCCCCCGCCCCCTACGGGCAGGCGTTCCTCAGGGTTCAGTTCTCTCACCAACCCTCTACTCCTTATACACTAACGACATACCACGCACGGAGGGGGTCGAGTTGTCTCTCTTCGCAGACGACACGGCCCTCTACTTCTCCATCCGACACCGAGGCTTCTTAACTCGCATGCTTCAAACCGCCGTGACCGCTCTCGGCGATTGGTTTCAGAAATGGAGAATTGAGGTGAATCCCGAGAAAAGCGCAGCAATGTTCTTTTCACGCGGGAATCTACTTCAAACTCCTCGCGTTCAGAAGCTTCACTCGGTCAAATCTCACTCCAGGGCCGCGTCATCCCTTGGGTCCATCAGACCAAATACCTCGGTGTTACACTCGACCGGAGACTTACCTTCGGTCCCCACATCAAGCGTGTCAGGGACAGCGTTCGTCCTGGGTCGCCTGACGTGCCTCATAGGCAGGCGGAGTACAATGGCCCTTAGAGATAAGGTGACATTGTACAAAGTTTGCGTCAGACCGATCATGACGTACGCTAGCGTTGTCTTTGCGCACGCTGCTCCTACCCACATCGAATCCCTTCAAATCATTCAAAACCGTTTTCTGCGGAGAGCCGTGGGCGCCCCATGGTTCATCCGCAACGTCGACCTCCACCATGACCTCAACCTCCCCTCAATTGTCAAGTGCATCAAGGACTTCGCCTTGAAGTACTACGACAAACTTCCTCGCCACCCCAACCCACTAGTGGTCAGTTCGCTCATCTATACTCCCGATCCCAATAATACTCTTTCTCGTTTCAGAAGAAGACCCCGACACATCCTGTTGGACCAGGATGACCCCATCACTGCAGCAAACGCGGCGTTTGCTGGTGATGACCAGGACATGCAGCTACCCCGACACCGAGAAAGGAGAGGAAGACCGCCGCGCCGCTTCTCACCTCCGAGGCGCGACCAGGACACGGCGCCTGCGAGGGACCTCCCGGCCCGGGGACCACTTGTACCGGCCACGGCCAACGCCGTGGTCGTCGCAAGTGGCCCTTCAGGGCTAGCCGGTCCCTCATAGATTAAGCATTAGTTAAGTTTTTATTTGTAAGGGCCGGGCGCTTCTCGCCCCCCCCGACGCCCGGTGACGGTTCCAAAGTCCCCTATGGACTAGAACCACACCCATTTCGAGGTGAGTTTTAGTGCGGTAAGAGTCCCACATAACCTCTATGGGCATTTGCATTGCATGCGGCATTTGAGCATAAGGTATCTTTTGAAGATTTCTCTCCTCGGAAAAAAAAAAAAGCATCGCTCAGCACTTCCACGTCAATCGCAAAGGAGTCACCGACCTGGCCGTATGAAGGGGCCCGAAGAATAGCCGCGAAAAGGCTGAAGAAAAGGTGTGAGTGAACCCCTGGCCGTATGAAGAGGCCTGAAAAGTGACCGTGTGAAGTGGTCGAACAGCGTGGCCGTATGAAGTGGCCTGAAAAACGCGGTCGTATGAAGAGACCGGGAAGAGTAGTGCGCGTAGTAGGCAACCAGTCGGGGTATAGGACGCGAAGTGGCACGAACAACAGACCGCTCCCGCTGAGACTCTGAGCCTAAGCCCGCTCTGAACACATTGATCTAGTTACGTGGTGTTTTCCTCCAATCCCAGCACACGGTGCCGGTAACGTGTCCGGTACACTAAGTATTATTATTATACTTTTCAGTTGCACGTTTTTTTTTTATAAAACTGATGCCTTACTTAATAATAGGCAACCCATCCCTTATAAACACTACCGAGACGAAATTAATTCAAGCGGGCTGTCAACACTGAAAGGGTAATTAATAAGATAAGGATACGGAATGAGTTCTGGTATTTCTGGGCATCTTTATTAAGGTACGTAAAATCAGATTCCCAGATTAGGCGACGATAGCCACACACCATCAAGTGGACCGTCAGCCTATATGTCACATTTGATAATATGAAAAACATCGGAAGCTGGCTTCTAATTTAACACGAAATTATCATCTCTTATTACATTAAATGTATTGGTTTGTTTCTGACTCAGTGACCTTTAGTTTCAAACTTGGGAAATTTAATAAAAGAAATTATTATAAACGCAGGAAGGAAATTTTGGATTTGATGAATCGTAACCACGACAACCGATTCAGCAGAGTTGTCAACCGTATGATTTGTTTGGCCGAAACTGTATTAATGGATACATTATGAACATTCAATTCTGGTCTTTACCGGGTTATGAAACAAGGTGCGTTTTCAAATAAAATTCATGGCACCTGTACCCGAAATCGTGACTTAATTTATTCTGTTATTATTCTCGCACGAAAACGAGAAAAAGGACAAAGGGTATTTACAGATTTTATCCTACAAAGGCATAAAGATGAAGATGGGACGCTTAAAGAGATCCCTCAGTGGAAAATAGGGACAGGTAATCCGATTCGCTGAAAATTATGGATAGAATTTTATTATCTCACTGATGACGCAGCCATTTGTTTAAACAAGTTTTAAGCCAAATAAATTTAAGTGTTTTATTTCTTATAAAATAAAATTGGTTTGTGAGACTGGATGTATTTGTTTCTCTTTCATGCAAAAACTACTGAACGTATTTTGATGAAACTTTACAGTAATTATATTGTTTATACTTTAGATTAAAAGAATAGTTACGCGGACGAAGTAATGAAAATCTAATATAATAATAAAATTAATACAAAATATTTGGCGATTATGTTGGTGGAATAATAATTCTCCATAGGTAGTATGTAGGAATGTATTTAATTCTGAAATTACCCTATTTATATATAGTTTTTACTTTGGCATAACGATAGATATTAGATATGCGACGACGTATGCCTGTTACCTTAGACAGCAAAACCGCGGTGTGCGCATAATGTATGCTTGTATCCGCACGCGCACAGTCCGCAGCGATGCGACAATATAAATTGGGCCGCGTAGGTGATCAATATCGTTGAAATTCCGAAGCGTTGGCTGTGACGGCTGCTACTGGCTCCCATTAAACCGTGGTGATAAACAGCTCTTTTCAGAGCTATTCAAATTTATCTGTTAATGGGTTGACTATGTATTTATTTCAATATCTTCACTCGGTACAGTAGCTACAATTATCTAAAGATAAATCTAAAATATAACACTAATCAAACAATAAATTTTGTTGTTTAGTTATTAACTACTAACTAAAATAGTTAGCTTTGTTATGTTGGCGATCATGAAAAACTGTTTATGAATTAAAATTAAAATGAAATTCAACTTTCATCTCGCGCAATTGACCTCAGTTACAGTCCAGTCCATTACAATTAGGAATTCCTTTTTTACTCTTAGTTATTCTCCTTAACTATGGGAAAGCTCTTTTTTATGTTAAGATCGACAGACAGGCTGACGGTCCACTTGATGGTAGGTGGCTGCCGTCGCCTATAACACAAGCAACGCCAAAGCTGCTGCAAGTGCGCTGCCGACTACAGTAGAATTAAGGATAAGGGATTGGGAGGGGATAGGGAAATGGGCTTTGGCATCCCTTACTCACTCACCGAAACACAACTTAAAATTATTGTTCTTTCGTGGGCGTTACCTAAGTTTCACATATGATTTTATTTTAGAAACAAAACAAATTCTTTCTCAATTTTATTATTATTTATTTATACACTAAAGAATATTAAAATTCGCTGGTATAAATTTCAGAATTTCCAATTAACTTGATACAAAATAGAAAACATAATTTCCGCTAATTAAAATTGATTTGACGTCTGTGTTATTAGATATTATGTGAATTTTGACGCTAATGAAATCTTAAATCCAAGCAAAATATAAATAAAGTTGTCGTTCATCTTCCATAATTAATAGTCCAGGAAATTTTAATAACAAATCAAAATTTGGGTCCCTCGGGGGCTTCTAGAAGATATGTAATATCGATGGGTGAAATAAATTTTTGAATGCACCCTGTAGAAAGGGTAGAAAAAAAATAGGTACATTTTAAAAAAATCAGCCCTTAGCTTCTAACCTCCCTAAGTCTGTTAATTTTTTCATTAAAGATGGGTTTGCTCTTGGTCAGCATCTATTCATGTAGGAAAGATGAGGCCCACGATGGAGCGAGCTCATCCAGAAGATGCCTATTCACCTTGAAAAGATTTGAATTATATGAGCTCCAATCCTACAGACGCCGGCAGGGAGTTCCAATCCTTAGCAGTGCGCATTATAAAAGATGTTTTAAAGCGCTTGGTTCGAATTAGAAGGATTTTGATAAGGTGAGCATGGTAACCAGCCGTACGTCTGTATGTCCGATAGAAGAAAGGGGAAGGCGGTATGATCTCATGCAGCTCTCGAGCACACTCTCCGAAGAACATCTTATAGAATACACATAGACAGGCAATTTTGCGTCTATGTGCCAGGCTCTGCAGCTTAGTTCTTATTAGTGTAGGTACAGTCGCCAATGAGCCTCCAAGATACCTATTTCATATCTTCTAGAAACTTGTTTCAAAAATGCCCCTGAGGGACTCAAATTTTTATTTGTTTATAAATTTTCCTGGACTATATTATATTAAAAATAAAATATTTATACAAATGTTACTAATAAATTATTCAAGAGCGTATAAATTAAAGCATCACTGGACTAACAAGTGCGCAGTTTACAAGAGATTCGCATAATATAGAAATAAATTTAATACCCGTATGACTGTTCGTCAGTAATATAATTGTCGCTTTCCAGCTCATTGTGGAGCATACATTGTTAAATCGCAACCAGCACCTGGGGCATAAACAGGATGTTCCAGCTCTGTTATGTGAACATCGAAATGCAGGGATTCGTTTTATATTTATTCGTTTCATATTATACGTGAATTTCGAGATATTTATATTTTAAAGAATAGTCTGTTATGACGTGAAAACAATAATTATTAAACTGTGTTGGTTCAAAACGTTGTCAAAAATTATATTATAAAGAGAAAAGATTTGTTTGTATGTACATACATTTGTAATGAATAAACTCAAATACTACGGGACCGATTTTTAAAATTCTTTTACCTATAGAAAGCTAAACTATCAACGAGTAACATACTATTTTATAAAGAGACACGGACGAAGTCGCGTGCAATAGCTAGTAATTATATAAAATAAGAAATAATTGTTGAAGTTAATGTTTTGTAAAAAACTAGGATTTCGAAGATAGCGGGGCAAAGCCCAAGCTACCGGTGGTTAGGATTGCAGAGTGAGGAACCTCCTGACAATTCGTGCCGTGTCCAGAAGTACCGCCTTCTGTATCTGTCCCTTGATCCAGCCATCTAGTGAGAGCCTCTTGAGATGTTGGTCGAGGCTCTTTGCTATAAGACCGTTTGCCGAGACGACCATGAGGACGATAATTGTCGAATCAACGTCCCACATGGCGGTCACCTCGTGAGCTAAGTCAATATATGTATTTGATAAGATTTCTTTTTCGGATTTCACGAGGTTTTCGTCATGTGGGACAGCGACAGCTTATTGGTGACAATAGTCCTGTCCGTGAATATGGAGCGATCCTAGTAGAGCGTAACATGACCATTTCCGAGAACGGGCGTAGGCACGTACTTGTAGTACGGCACCTCAGACTCGATAAGACCGTATCGAAGGGCAAGTTGCTGATGAATGATCCTGGCTACTTGGTTGTGTCTGTGCAAATAGTCGCTGTTAGAAAGATGAGCACAACCGGAAATAATATGCCTGTTCTTCCGGAACCGGAAGTGTTTCTCTAGGATGGTGGCATGCTCAACAGATGTCGGCCGTACCATCCTTTAGGATATATTTCCGGTAATTTTTCGTCTTAATAACTTTGTCCGCAATTGCACAGACAAAGCCTTCAGTTTCCCCAAAGAGGTCACATTGTTATTATTATTATGTGTATGCGAAATTTCATGATGATCGGTTGAATAGTTAAGGCGTGAATGCGTTACAATCAAACTCCCTTTTGCATTAGTTAGGATTATTTCCAATAACAAAAACACGTATTGTGGCCTAGCACTGCTACAGAATTTCACATACATTGCAAAAAGTCAATTAAAAGAGACGGAAACGAGTTCCGTTCTAATTGTCCGCAACACTCGATTCAAACCAAGGATTTTTCCGGAAAAGAACAATGTTTGATACGCATCCATAAAAGTGTCGTTCAAGAAAAGTGGTCGCTTTCCTTTCAGACGGAACCTCGAAAGCGGAGTAAGCATTACACAGTCCCCTGCCTGCGACATAATGCTGGAGATGGCATTTAGTCAAATGGTGTTTGTGACAAGCGAAGCGATGAACGGCGCGGGATTATGGTGTTTCAAAATATATACAGGTTACTTTTATCCTTGAAAAATGTTAGATTCCCTAAGGATCGTCTAAAAATATAAATAACTCCACCGTCATCACAGTCAGTTACTTTATTTTACTCATATATTTTCTCAGATGTTATATTTTTCAACGCGGACAGCTAGTATTTAGATATATAAAGATAAGATTACTGTAAAGTGGACCGTCAGCCTGTCGACAAAAATTTAACATGAAAAACGAAGAAGAAATAAATTCCCATGTAAATCTGATCCTTTCAATGATAGAATATAAAAATACTGTTGATATAAACCAATAATTGTTAATTAATAAATTGATTGCTGGCACTAAACACACTTCCTAAGGTGTGGTGAATGGCAAATGGAAAAAGGAGGGGATTGGTAATCTATTTCTGCTTATTGCTTGTTCCGATTCACCATTTACTTAACACGTTCCCTTTACGACAGTTTCTTCAGAAGCGTGAACCGTTTAACCCAATTCACCGAACACACATGTCTTGTATAATGTCATTGTAACTCCGCAAATTATTTTGTTTCACAAGGTCCTCAGATGGATGAAATGTCGAAGAGCGAATCTCGAAACTAGACGAAAACTGTACGCTGAGTGCAAGAGCTCGACTCAATAAATGCACTGCCATATAATATTCCCTACACTAATATTATAATAGTGAAAGTAACTCTGTCTGTAACCTTTTCACGCCTTAACTACTCACCTGATCATCATGAAATTTAGCATACATAAAAGGATGTAGGGTACCTTTCACCCAAAAAAAATCATCTATATCTATACATTCATACAAACCTTGTTCTGCCAATTATGAATACAACAAAAAAAAAACAGCAAAATCGATCGTGTCGTTTCAAGCCCCGTCATACACGTGGCAATTAATTTTTATTTATGATTTTTTCGTTTCCCGTGAAAGCATAACCTTAACTTATCATAAATTGGTCCAACTTTTCCTTTTGAAGCTCTTAGTAAATTCTTCATTCCAAGACGCGTAATAAATTAAGCCAACAATGGTAAAAAAAATGAGTGTTCAGTGCAAATTCCAAGAATTTATGGGCCACACATACCCGGAAACCGGGGAAAAAGGACAATGACCAATAGACGTGACTTCCGTCTTACTTGGGGGATAAAAGACCCCAAGAGTTGCCCACTACATTCACAATTTATATGAATGGAAACATTTTGTTGCTATTCTTATTTAAAAATGTATAAAATAAACGTGACTCCGTCGTAATGCTTGCAATTATAGTCGGTGTAAATCGCAAAATCGTAACACGTTTGTTAAAAAGGAGATTTAATTTTAGTTCAAATAATATTTTATTACTGAACCATTACAATTTACTTTTAGTTACTCTACATAAACTACTAAGAAGGTAGTTTATGTAAGTGTAAGCACTTCATAGTAGGTGCGGCTACCAAGACCAAGTAATACAAGAAAAGCCACAGGTACTGCAAGTGCTCTGCCAACGTTAGTAAGATTAAGGATAATGGATGAGAAAGGGATAGGGATATGGATTCTGGCATCACTTACTACACAGACAGTACACATGCTGTTATTTCACGGTGGACTTCTAAGTAGGTAAGTTGTTTCTGCCGCCAAACGGTCTCCTTCATTTGTGTTTCCGAAAAGTAATAAACCCCTGCCATTACTAAAACCTATGCCAAAGTTTTTGCATTTATATATTTATAAGTAAAAAAGTACGTATTAGAGCATCAATAAGAAGGTTACAATTTAATGATGACAAATTCCAATTGATGTCTTTTGAGATATTCAGAAAAACAAAATTTATGGTTTCCATTAACATGTTATCTCAAATTTTGTGAATTTGATGGGAGTGAGCGAGAACAATATATTGTTTAATATTGTTAATGTTTAATTTCGTTATTTAATTATTATTTTTCAATAATAAATAAATAAACCAAAATAAAACATCTTTGCAAATGTGTCCATGTGGAAACAAGCTCCTATTGTGTCTATTCACAAAAAGGGTTCACGTACAGAGATTATCAATCACAGAACCATTTCAGTATTAAACACATTTCTACGTTACTAAAAAATGTTTAGAATAATAGTGTCTAATTTTATTCATCCAATTACTGTAAACGGATTCACTATGTAGCGGCTCGAATTCTTTAAAAATAGTTTAACCTAAATCATCACCTACCATCAACTAATCATCACCTACTATCAAGTGTCATCAACAAATCGAATCATAACCTACTATCAAGTTTCATCAACTAATCATCACAAAATATCAAGTGTCACCTACTAATCATCATCTACTATCAAGTGTCACCTAATCATCATCACCTACTATCAAGTTTCATCAACTAATCATCACCTACTATCAAGTTTCTCCAACTAATCATCACATAATATCAAGTGTCATCAACTAGTCATCACTTACTATAAAGTGGACTTTCAGCTTACCTGCCGATCTTCACTATCTTGTGTGCATTTATAACGATGGATATTTGTTTATACGTAAATGCTAAATATTTCACTATTAAGTCGATCATGAAATATAAAAATATAAGAGAAGAAGCTCTTAAGGTGCTTAGATTAGGTGCGCGAATGTTTTAACCCACTGACGTCATCCTGTGCATTTTTTACCACTCACCGTTTTTTGTACTCTGTCAGTGTCAGCCTTTTAGACATGAAAACGCAAACATACATATATATGACTCTCGTCGTTTTAGGTCACGAGTTCTTTTGATGTTTTATATCACAGCTTTCCAAACCGAAACGAGATAATTGTGCAACCCGGAATGAATTCTGAGCGAATAAACATTTTAAAATTATTACGATGTCGTTTTTAGCTTGTAAACTCATACTGAAGGTTTCGTGATAGTTATAAATTGAAAGAGAGGTTCAGTGGGCACTTCTTTTTACTTTGAAAAAAAAAAAAAAAAAAACCATTTATCTATAGGTACTAATATTATAAAGCTGAAGAGTTTGTTTGTTTGTTTGTACGCGCTAATCTCAGGAACTACTGGTTCGAATTGAAAAATTCTTTTTGTTTTGAATAGTCCATTTATCGGGGAAGGCTATATAACATCACGCTACGATATATAGTATCATATATAAGCAGTGTCCAGTACCGCGCGCCCCATGCGCACGCCGCCGCCGTATGTGCCGCAGCGAAGCAGAGCCAACTTCGAGAAGAAGGGCAATCAGCTTGGAAGGGCAGCGTTCGGGAAACTCCGAGACATCTTTTCGTCCAAAATTCCTCATTGTTTTATAACAAAAGTTTTCGACCAACGTGTGTTGTTAGTAATGACATATGGCCCTGGAACGTAGTATCTAACTATGGGTTTCGGGGTTAAACTGCGAGATTGAATCTGGAATGAAAGGATTCGTAGACGAACGAAAGTTACCGACATAACCCGGAGGATTAGTAAGTTGAAGTGGCAGTGGGCAGGACACATAGACGGAAAGCTGATGGCCGAGCTGGGGTCGGAAGGTTCTCGAGTGGAGGTCACGGACCAGCAAGCGCAGAGTAGGTCATCCACCCACAAGGTGGGTAGATGACCTAATAAGAGCCGTGGGTTGACGGTGGATCCAAACTGCTTCTGATCGGTCCTTTTGGAAAATTAGAGGGGAGGCCTTTGTCCAGCAGACGTTCTACGGCTGAGATGATGATGATAATATGCTATGATGTTTTGGTGTTATTATGTTACACATGCTTCAATATTAATACAGGGACTCAGTGAATTACAATACGGTGTAAACGAAAATAAAAAAAGAATATGCTGTAAAACGGAACGAAATTAACTCTGACCATTCGTTTACAGTTTCACAGAATCGAATACGAACTAGTGAAAGTAAACTCTTCACCTATACTGTAATATACATATGTAAATAATAGAGGTAATTTTATATTTCTTGTGTACTTACCCTACATTTTGAAATATTTAAATTAAATATCGAGTACTGCATAACAAGTTACGTTTCGGTTAAGCTTTCGAATAAGATTTAGTGAACAAATTGTAAGTGAATAAATGAAGAATCTGTCAAAATCTTGTCAAAATAAGATCGGTTAGATCAGAATAAACTGTATGGTGTTTGTTCTGATCCATGCAGGATGGTTTTGTTATGTTATTTGGACTGAAAGGATAACGGTCCACTTGATGGTGGGTAGCTACCGTCACCTATAGCACAAGCAATGCCACAGGTGCTGCAAGAGCGCTCCGACAGTAGTAGGATTACGGATAAGGAGAATTTGGAAGGGATAGGGAAATGGGCTCTGACATCCTTACTCACTCACCGAAACACAACAGCACACATTCTGTTATTTCATGGTGAACTTCTGCAAGGGGCTGGTAACTGCTGCCCTAATCGCAGCCGAACTCAATGTGCCTGCCCACTACCTTCCATATCCAGACCAGAGTCAACTTTCGTGCAATTCTGACAGAGTGGTTGTGGTAATGAAACGTCTGATAAGTCGGTCGAGACCTCTGCGAAACTTCTCAATCTCTCTGTGTTAGTGACACTGCGTGTTCACTCATTAAGGGAACACTTTGCAGACTGATTTTTCCACCTTGTGGGTGATCGGACCACAAGTGATACTTGTATCAACTTGTATCAACATCTGAAGGATTCGCTCTTATACAATCGACGAAAGTCTTTGTTTGATGCGAAGCCCTTCAGGAAGGAAAAGATAGAGAGGTGAGCAGTCAATTTTATTCTCAGCGAGTGTCTCCAGCACCATGTTTCATGAAAAGTAATAGCTCGAAATAGCTCCAAGTGTAAGCAATGTCAAGTGGTTTTGGGCAGGATATATAACACGTATTCGAGAATCGTTAGGTAGTAAAGGTTCTCGAATTGCTGCCATGTATCGGGAGTACTACACTGGACGAGCCGTAACTAGGTTCTCCGAAAATCTTGCCTTTTTCCGGACTACATCAAGCAGTGGTCAGGTCATCTGATGGATATTAAACAAGATGATCATATAGCTTTTCAATTTAATTTACCTTAAATCGTTTTATTTGGGAATTTATTTTATTTTATATTGAACAAAAAGCCTACAGTAATAACATAAGATAACTATACTAATGAGACAGTATTATAAGACAGTATGTCTGAACAAGGAGTTAGTGTGTGTAACTGTTTGTGCTTCCCTTGAAATATATTCGTTACAGGTGGAAAATGTCACGTGTGTAAACTTATCATTGCGAGTTTTGGGTAGTCTGTGGATACAGAATTAAAATAGTACTACCTAATTGGGTCGTGATACTCCCTGATATAAACTAATAAAAAAGATTAAGTAAATACGATAAAACTGAGATACCAAATTCATCTATCGTTAACTTTACTGCCCAAGGGAATTAGGCGGCCAACAACAAAGTTCGTAGATAAATTGTTTATGTGTCATCAAAGTAATAATTGATTTCCGGAAACTATGAACGGCGTGTGTATTCTGATTATTAATATAGCTTTTGATATTGTTATAAGAGAACACATTTTCTTTTACAAGGGAAGAAACTTAAGTAAAGAATTTTTTTTTCTAACCCAACATCAAAGGTGTCGTTAGGCTCTGGCGATATGTCCCCAGAGCCCTCACAAACAGTCCTAAAGTAACTAATTTTGGGACTGTTTGTGAGGTATTGCGACGCAGGGGGGGGGGGGACAGCCACGGAATGAGCGAGACAGAATGATAACATTTGTACAAGA
Organism: Bembecia ichneumoniformis; assembly: GCA_910589475.2. Taxonomy (NCBI): domain Eukaryota; kingdom Metazoa; phylum Arthropoda; class Insecta; order Lepidoptera; family Sesiidae; genus Bembecia; species Bembecia ichneumoniformis. The sequence goes on from OU342545.1 coordinate 4,011,580, forward strand.
GAGAAAGCAGTTGCGCCATATTGCTTATTCGGACTCGCAATTATACATGCGCAAACGAAAGACGCCTGCTCAGGTCAGAGCCCAAGAAGATTTGCGAGTAGTATTATACTCGACCTAGATCTATGACTATACTATCGTCTGTCTTCGTTTTCGGGAGCGTTTCCTTAATACCCAGTATAATTGATGATTTAATTATATTGATATCATAATTATATCTTAAGTATACCTAGTGATTTTTTTAATTTTTTTAATTTTTTTAATAAAGATGGGTTTGCTCTTGGCCAGCATCTATCCATGTAGGAAAGATGATGCCGACGATGAAGCGAGCTCACCCAGAAGATGCCAATTACTCGAACCTTGAAAAGATTTGGGTTTTATGAGCTCGGAAATACAGATAAATTAACCCCTCACCGGTAGCTAAATTTTTTTTTGACTGTACTAAATTGAGATATTTGTTAAGAATTATACGGCTGAGATCATACCGGAACAAAAAAATAATTAATTTGATCAAAACGGAAAGAAAAATAATAAAATTTTAAAATTATTTTAAGTGAGATCAGATCTGTATATCAAAACGAAACAAGCCTGTTATTTATATATGAGACTATTTAAAAGTTTGTCGGTGCTTTTGATTAACGAGAGTAAACAGCAATGACAACTGTCAGTTGTCAACTGGACAGCGGGAGCGGAATGTCATTGTCGTGGACTCTGACACAACACCGAGCGCTAGCGCAGAGGCATCGTGGCCGAGGAGTACCTTACGAGAAGGCAATCGGTTTACATCAAGTGAATTGTGCTACGTGTTTGGTGGAGTGTTATCTGATTTGGTGTGATTGGTTGGTGGACAATGCGATCGAGGACTTATTTTGTGCCGATTAATAGCGTTTGGTTTAGAATTACAACGCATGACCTAATTTTGAATTATATTCTCCGCGCCCGACTATTCGCGCCTATATGTCGTGATCAAATAATATGGAGACAAATGATAAAGAGGACACTAATCATGTCCCTTCATTGCGGAGGACCCTAATAGAATCCCTTCAAGTTTTAAATAAATAGACTTGCGTTGCTTTGTAAACAAAGATTTCTATTTTAATATTTACACAATATCGAATATTTACATGATATATATACAAAAACTAGCGACCCGCCCCCGGCTTCGCCCGGCGTGTAATTTTTATATACCCTAAAACATTCCCCGTTTATCCCTCTTTCCATTAGCGAAAACCGATTTCAAATCGGTCTACCCGTTCACGCGTGATGTCGTATTCATTTTTATATATAAGATATAATTAAATTATTTACCTGTAAACAAAGAAACGACATTTAAAGGTCTATTATTCATTTAAGTATATTATTTATAAATTTATTTATTGTTATAAATTTATTCATTATATTTTAAGACAATGACAATCGCCTTTTAAACTTGTTGGCTGCCACCATTACATAGGTACATACCTCTATGAAGTTTTGATACTTCATAGAACTTATATAGTAAGAATATAATTATTAAAATTAGAGAAACATGTAGCTGTTTCTTTACATATTTAATCATTTTTATTGAAAAGAGTATTCATGATATTGAATTGTTCCTGGATTCTGAAGCGGCATTCTGAACCTTACCTGAAAAAGTGGCATTCTGAACCGGACCAAGGATAAATAATTTTTCTTTTTAATATAACGAGCTGACGATTTGTTGAATGTTTTAGTGCCTACCATCACCTAGGAGTATGAAGAATGTAAAATGGGAAGCAAGTACTGCCTTATGGTGTAGGTACCTAAATAGAAAGCGATACTTTTCGTTCTCGGTTGTCTTCTGTGAAATGGCCTGCACAATATTTATTTTTAATTATTAATTAATTAAGCATCCTTTTTGACCCGGTTATTAAGACTCCTTAGTTGCAATGCAAGTGTAATAGTAATCCACAGATGATTACGGCAACTAACGCTACATCATTGCCGTAAAGTTGGCAGGTTCTCAAGGGGCGATGTTTATTAGGTTATAGCACCAGATTATTAGATTCCGTCTCCTTCATATACTGCGTAAGCTAACGAGGCTCCAAGTTATAAGAGAAATGTTTTCATAAATTTCAGAATCTATAACTTATCTTTATGAAATTCTATATTTATATAAATTCATATATTATAATTTGTTTTTATCTGTAGTACCTACATGTTTATTTATTTTTATTTTATCCTAAAATAGTTTGTAGTACAATTGTTCAGTACCTTAACACTATAAATTTGGCCCTATACCTTAAACGTGTAAAATTTTCCTTTAACGGCTTCACTTGGGCATTTACATTTACATTAGAACTAGCTGACGACGAAGACAATTCAACAAGCCTAGAAATTGTGTTTTTTTGTTTTTACCTTTAGAACAATACAACCTTTATAACAATAACAAATAAAGTTAAACTGACATTAACTTAGTAATCAGTACAGGATTCAAATGCGCGCAATAAGCCGTTTTCAAGAGAATTTTCAATAAAAGTCAAATTCTTCTTGTGCTCTAACTTTTTTGTGGAGTTTCTATTACTTTAACGAAAATTCTAATTAATACAATTGGTTCTTCACATGTTTAAGTGCAATATATATTTTTTTTCAAAGCAATTGTGTTGTATATTTCTTGTAACATCTTCATTAAACAATGGATATTTTTAGTATTTAGCGTTTGTCTCCACCTTACAATGATATTTATAAGTTTTGCATTTAGAAATTTTTAATCACACATACTGTCGGTCAACTTGAATCAACTACACTTGCTGCGCCGGCGCGGCGCACGGTTAAATCAAGCGCCGTCCACCAATCAGCGCACGTATTGATCTTCGTTTCGCGCCTTGGTGTATGGCCCAAGTTCATACGGGGCGCCTGTTTGGAACGTGTTGTAGGACGGTGGTCCACGTTAAACCCCTCATATCTACATACAAAATTTAAGTGTTTAAGAGAAAATTTGATTTGACAATTTAAAATTAAATTTTAATTTAAATTAAGATAACTTTATTTAAAAACAACAACTTATATAATATTGTTAATTCAGTCTCTTCGATTATTGTCACCTATCCGGTAGAATTAGCGAAAGAAAAGCAACTATTAATCGCTTCTGACTAACTCACTCTAAACTCTGCACGGTACTTCGTTATTGACTAAGTAGCTGAGCACCAACCTCGTGCACGTGGTATTCGGTATAGCGCATAACTTTTTTGTTTGTAAACCGATTGGAATGAAACAAACACTAAATGTTACGGCAAGCTTGTACGGCATACATAAGTGAAAACCGCATTCAAATCGGTTAAGGCGTTTCTGAGATTAGCGTGCACAAACGCACAGACAAACCGACAAAAACAAACCGGCAAATTCTAAAATCCATATTTTTGGCCTCGGTAATATAAGTACAACGTGTATAATTTTTTTTTAAAATCTTTAATGTACAGATACGGGTCGTTTACAATTTTATTATATGTATTTTTATATAAATATAATCATAGCATTGGTGCGTGCAGTTATTTTTAGAATGGGTTCGGTCCCATAAATATTCAATAGTAGTCAAACGTATAAACTGGTCTTAATTCTTGATAGAAGAAGACGCTAAGAAGACCAAATATATGACGGTGGGCAGACCTAATTATAACAGCACATCTACTCTCTATGTGGGTGTTTAATCATTGGAAAGGGTTAATTCCTTCAGATACCTCGGGTGCATTGTGAATGATCAAGAGGATCACAGTATTGGGATAAGGAGTCGTATAGAAAAGGCACGCAGCTCTTTTATAAAGTTGAGCCCCCTTCTCTGCAACCGTTCCCTCAATGTTGGGACACGTATGCGCCAGGTCCGATGTTTCGTTTTCTCTTTATTGTTATACGGGGTCGAAGCTTGGACAATCACCAAAGCAATGACCAGACGCTTGGAGGCTTTTGAGATGTGGGTATACAAGCGCATGCTACGAGTGTCCTGAAAAGAACGCCGAAATACTGAGAATCATAAAAGTCAGAAAACTGGAATACTGTGGGCATATCACGCGCAGCAAGAAGTATGATCTGCTGCAATTGATCATGCAGGGGAAAATACAGGGTAGACGCAAGCCAGGCAGACGACGTACTTCCTGGCTCAAGAATCTCCGTGAGTGGTATGGCCGAAGTACCAGATCGCTGTTTCGAGCCGCCCCGCCTCGGGGGTTAGGATAGCCATGATGATGGCTGACTTCCGACAGCAGATGGCACTGAGACAAAAAAGGATTTTTGATAAATAAATAATTCTTGATAAATAATAATTCTTTATAATAAAAATTGTGATGGTGTATGACTTACTCGTAGTTACGTATTTTGCTATTTTTTTTTTCCTTTTTGTTGCTTTTTTTCTTTGCTTTTTTTTTTCATTTTTTTATACAGATGTAAAATCCTTAATTGGCTGTTAGATATGCTTTATTTTTGTTTGTTAATTGTATATTGAGAGCTGTGGATTTTGAGTGAATGTATAAATAAATATAGCTCCTAAAATTATGTCCTCATTGAATTCGGAATTACCTATAGTTATAGATTTGCAGAAGAAAATTGCACCCGTGTGAAGCCGGAAGTGGGTTGCTAGTTATAAGTACTTATAGGTATATTTCGTTAGGCGGCAATTTTTTTTCGCGGCGAATAAAATCGCCGGTCGTATGTGGCATACAAACGTCTCGTTAATTCCATTTGATTGAATTTCAGTGTTTGTCGAGACAATGAGTTTGGCACGGGTCGTCGGAGGGATAAAGGCTTCAGATATAAACCCCGTGTCCATGTAGCTTGACGAGTTTCTTGATGATATGTTTGATATGTGTCAAGGACTTAGACACCTGCCATTTGTACAGTCGTAGAACGGAAAATCGGAAAATGCTTTAGTACTCATATTGTTTCATTTAATGCTTCGCGATTATTACTACCTATTTTCGATTATTAATTACAGTATTTACTTTTAATATTTGATTGATTTTATAAAATATTTTCATTGGTTTAATTACCGTGCCAGTAATACAGTAGACTTTTTTAGGGTTCCGTACGTCCGAATAAAAAAACGGAACCCTTATAGGATCACTCGTGTGTGTCTGTCCGTCGCTCACAGTCAATTATCTCGGAATCTACTTGATCGATTAAGTTGAACTTTGTTACACATATCAATTTCTGTGACCCAAACGCGAAGAGGTGTGACGTGAATAGGTGAAATCTGTATATGGGAGGTCATTTTTGCGGGGAAGGTGGAATATAAAAAAAATTTTTTTTTTGAAAACTGCATCGTGTGACATATCAAATGGAAGGTCTTGTTGTGAAGATCTTAAATGTATTTTTTTGTAATTTTAAAATAAATAATTTCCAAGTTATTCAGGAGAATAGACGAAAATTGACCATCCACCCCCCATTATCTCACTGAACCTAAAATTTTGAAAAAAAAAAAAAAAAATAGTTTTCTACTTACAGATTATAGGAAAACCAATATTGTGCGCCAACTGCCGACTTTTTCTTCTTCTTTATGTTAAGGTCGGCAGACAGGCTGACGGTCCATTTGATCGTAAGTGGCTACCGTCGCCTTAACACAAGCAACGCTGCAGATGTTGCAAGTGCGCTGCCGACAACAGTAGGATTAAGGATAAGGAATTAGTAAGGGTTAGGGAAACAATAACATTGTACAAGTTGGAGGACGGCACAGCAAAGTATTTAAATTTTTTCACAGTATTTTGTACCTTAAGAGCTTTTCAAAATTAAAATTTCCTTATATTATGTATGTATTGTATTATATTTCCTTGTATAATCCTTATATTGAAAACTTTTGTTTGTCAATATCTCAAAAGTATAATTTCTGCACATAACAGATTGGTGTTGCCATTTGCAGTTTGAAAGTGGACTGTATAGCGGTTTAAATTTTATCACTGCGAATTTGGGATAGTAATTGTCCTTTCGACTTGAGCCGAGAGATTGTCATACGAGACATCGGGGAAAGCACAATACCTCGTATCCCAGTTGATATGCTGTTGGTTTCGGCGTGGCGACAACGTGAATACTTATCACTGTCCTTGTCCCAGTCACGGGATTGTCGTTCCAGGAACAATACACAAACACACCCATATGTATATACACAAAGCGGGCTGTCCCGTAAAGTCAAAACATTGTTCAGTTTCCACCAATTTCAATATATTTTTAAATATTTTCAACAGAGCGATCGTGATCACGCGGCGCGGTCTTTCGCAAACTTTTTTACACAGTTGCCAACATACAAGATGCTTTCTCTGCTTCCTCCAGCTTTCTCTTTCGCGCGCGTACGTGCGTGAGGTCGTGCGGGAAAAGGACAGGTGGCGGAAATAGCTCATATGACAACATGGCGAATTTTTTAATTCAAATAAAATTGGAAGCCTTATCGGCGTTAACACAGATTTTCATATAATTTAGGGATGGATTTTTTTGTGAAAATTATATACGTATATATACAAATATTACTTATTTATCACTTTTGCCATTATTGATAACTAGACATCGGATTATATCCACTAACAAAGTGCAAAAAAGTGCTTGCAAATATGCACTAAAAAGGCCGAAATATGCACTAAAAACTGGTGATATGCACTAAAAACCGTTGATATGTCCAAAATATGCACAACGCAAAATATTTTTTTATTATTTTATTTTTATATATAATATTTTAATTAAAGACGGTACAAAAACAACGAAATATTCTTAAAATTATGCATACATGTAGTTTTTGTAACAATATACAATTAAGTATTTTTCCAAATTTTCGAGCGCAAAGTCACGTTTGTCACCCAGTATCAATTTATATGCCGAAAACGACCTCTCTTTACATCAACTGACGTCATTGGACAAAATTTAAAATTTGACACCATTTCTGGAGATACCTGTTTAGGCAGGGTACGACCTATGCTGTTGATGTAGGCATTAATGTTCTTTTTATGTCTTCAAGACTCGGGTTTTTAAGCAAAATGGAGTCTAACTCTTTGTGCGAATCATTTCTAATACTGAATTAGGAAGGGCGTTGGCGAGTTCGATCATTGTTTCCAGTATTTCTATTGATTAAATAGAGGAAGGTTTTTTGTTTCCAATTTTTCTACAGCAATTTGTAACTTGTGGAAATGTGTTGAATATTCTGTTTAATAGATGAGTCTTCAAATGCCAGCTTGCTTGACTTAATTGCAATGGTCTCCGAACTGTCAAATAGCACACACTGGTCAGTTAGTTCCTATTGTACCTCCCTCTACTAAACGAAATATACACGATTGGGAAAAAAGGCTAAAATATGCACCCTTACAGAAGACCACCGTGAAATAACAGCATCTGTACTGTTGTGTTTCGGTGCGTGAGTAAGGGATGCCAGAGCCCATTTCCCTATCCGCTCCTAATCCCTTAATCCTATTGTAGTCGGCAGCCACTTGCAGCACCTGTGGCGTTGCTTGTGTTTTAGGCGACGGTAGTCACCTACCGTCAAGTGGACCGTCAATCTGTCTGTCGATCTTAACATAAAATAAAATAAAAATTAACGCCGTATTTAGAGAGTTATATGCATTTGCATATTAGCATATGCAGATGCATAAATCCGATGTCTATTGATAACTGTATTAAAATCCATTGGGTGGTTTAGAAGGAGTGAGCGAAGAAACAGACCGACGACATCTATACTAATATATAAAGCTGAAGAGTTTGTTTGTTTGTTTGAACGCGCTAATCTCAGGAACTACTGGTTCGAATTGAAAAACCCTTTTTGTATTGAATAGTCCATTTATCGAGGAAGGCTATAGGCTATATAACATTACGCTACGATCAATAGTATTATATACAGGGTGTCCCTGGAAGTATGGATCAAATCGAACAAAAGCATCGAGGGGTAATTTCTGAACATTTTAGGCCTAAAAGTCCTAATTCGATTTTGTATGATTTAAAAGTTATAATCATTTAATACTTTTTTTTCTTGTAATCACTAAAGGCTACAAAGAATATCATAAAAAAATTATTTGCAGTCCTATCGGCGTAATTTTTTTATAGTATGCTACAGAAAGGTATGCCTTTCCAGGAGTGATATTGTACTGTAGCAAAGAAACCTATGTTAAAAAAAATTAAACATTTAATGTAAAAAATTAAACTTGACAAAATTTTGTTCAATATTTAAGCCTTTACTGTAAAAAAAATACATACTGTAGAAAATTGATCACATATCACAAAAACTTGTCTGTTTTCTGCAGATCCCGGTGACACCAAAAAGATTCGGTTATTGTTATTATTTAAGAAGTTGTGATGATATTTGTGAAAAAAGTCACGATTTTAATTTTTTTAAGAATCTTTAGAGTGAGACATGGTTTATTATTTTAAGTTTGTCTGAGTACTAGGACATACGCTCTATGACTAGATCTTAATAATAACACATTAAATGAAATAAAAAATATTTTGTAATCATCATCGATGTTTAGTAGTCATATAATATTTCATTAATGGTCTCAAGGCCACACAAAAGCGGGGGTGAAGGAGGGAAGGGACAGCGAACAAAGGGCAGGGAACAAACGCAGGTAGAATTTCTTTAATGACTTAGTGACTCGCTTGCTGCGGCTTGTAACTAACGTGCTTATTTCATAATATTTCTGTTTTCTTACGATATTTAACTGATATTTGGTTTTTTCTTCTTGGACTTTGTTTTTGCTTTTGTTTTGGACACTTTTTGACTTGGTTGCATCAAAATGACTTCATATAACAGTCGTGAATATGCAGATATGCATTTCGTTTATGGTTTGTGTGACGGAAATGGACGCGCCGCTGCGAGAATGTATCGAGAAAGATATCCTAACAGAGACCACTACCCGGATTACAGAGTTTTTCAACGTGTACACGCTGCTTACGTAGAAGGCAGGCAACCGGGAGGCAGGCAAGGTAGACCAAGCATTCCAGACCTTGGGATAGAAGATGAGGTGTTTGAAATGCTACACGAAAATCCAGGGACAAGTGTTCGTCGTATGTCAAAAAGCTCTGGGATACCGAGATCTGTGGTACATCGTGCTGTAAAACGAAACAAAATGCATCCGTATCACATTCAACGTGTGCAATGTCTTTTACCGTGTGATTATGAACCAAGAATGAACTTTTGTAGAGAAATTTTGCGTCGACACCGTGAAGATCCGCGATTCTTGAATCGAATTCTTTGGAGTGATGAAACTTATTTTCGGAGAGTGGGAATATTTAACATTCACAACCTGCATTATTATGCGCACGTAAATCCACGGATTGTGAGGAGTGACCACTTCCAGCATCAATTCGGAGTAAACATGTGGGCTGGAATATTGGATGGAAAACTAATTGGCCCTCATGAGTTACCCAATAGATAAAATGGTCAATCCTACTTGCAATTTTTGCAAAATGACTTAAATATGTTATTAGAAGAAATACCATTAGAAACACGCCGAAACATGTGGCTGCAACATGACGGGGCTCCTCCGCATTACGCTAGAGATGTAAAAAATTATTTAAATGCTACTTTCCCAAATCGCTGGATAGGAAGAGGTGGACAAATTCAGTGGCCAGCACGTTCACCGGATTTAAATCCCATAGATTTTTTTCTATGGGGTTATTACAAGGAAATTATTTATGAGACGGAGAATGAAACAGAGGCACAACTTCGTCAAAAAATTAATAATACCTCCATTGAAATAAAAAACAACTTGAGAGCATTACAATGCATAAAAAGAAATTTTATTCGAAGATGCCAATTATGTTTGAGAGTAAGGGGCAGACATTTTGAACATCTGCTTTAATTTATTTAAATAAATGTATTATAAAGAATTGGTTGTTTTAACTTGTGGCATTAGTGTACCCGAAAATGTCTCACTTTAAAGATTCTTAAAAAAAAAATTAAAATCGTGACTTTTTTCACAAATACCATCACAACTTCTTAAATAATAACAATAACCGAATCCTTTTGGTGTCACCGGGATCTGCTGAAAACAGACAAGTTTTTGTGATATGTGATCAACTTTCTACAGTATGTATTTTTTTACAGTAAAGGCTTAAATATTGAACAAAATTTTGTCAAGTTTAATTTTTTACATTAAATGTTTAATTTTTTTTAACATAGGTTTCTTTGCTACAGTACAATACCACTCCTGGAAAGGCACACCTTTCTGTAGTATACTGTAAAAAAATTACGCCGATAGGACTGCAAATGATTTTTTTATGATATTCTTTGTAGCCTTTAGTGATTACAAGAAAAAAAAGTATTAAATGATTATAACTTTTAAATCATACAAAATCGAATTAGAACTTTTAGGCCTAAAATGTTCAGAATTGACCCCTCGATGCTTTTGTTCGATTTGATCCATACTTCCAGGGACACCCTGTATAAGCAGTGTCCAGTACCGCGCGACCCACGCGCACTCCACCGCTAGTTCAGCTAGTTTTATAATATGTGTAGATATGGATATAGATTGACATATATTTATAATATACCTACTACTATAACACCGTGTACCTACTGTCATATAGCTGGAATCGCTGGAAGCCGCTCTTTGTACATCAAAATGAGTGTACGTTTCAACGTTGAACTTCATAAATATGCGGTAAAGTGAACGAATTGCGAACAAAATCGCGAGCCGAGTATGATGTATGTGCGAGGAAATTGAATCCCGACTTGAGATCGCTGACCTATGTTGCGGGAAAACTGGCCAATTTGCCACTATTTGAAGTATCTGTAAACGAAAATTTCAACATTAGCTTGAGTAATATTAGTTACGTATTACGTTACAGAATATAGTTGAAAGAATTTTAAAAAAATCTAGAAAACGGCTGACCGATTTTTTGATTTGTTGAATTTGTCTCCGTCCCAAATAGCAGAATAATAATAATAATTCTGGCCTTTACCATTCAAGCTATGCTTAGTGTAAAGGTCACCGAATAACTATATCTGTAATTTTTTTTGTAAATTGTGAATTAAATTCGTTTTCTCATAGGAAGTTCGGTGGGTCAGCTATTTTTTAATAAATAGTGACGACAGCCAAATGGTAAAATAGATACGATGTCGTCTACAGATAAAAAAAAAATATTTTTGTGGGACTAAAGAATTTTATAACAAGGTTTATTATTATTTCTAATAATAGTTATTACTATTTCGAGTTTTATTTATTTTAAAATGGCATTTTTAGTATATCTTTAGAAAATGTTAGTGTGATTTTATTTTTTATTTCTATGGCCATTTTATTAGTTAGATTGGTAATAAAGTATTGAGATGTTTAGTCTCTGTTCCTGCATGTAAAACGATTTACACCAGTAATAACTATTACAGACGTAGCGTTGACACTTACAATAACAAATTTATGGATATGAATGTGTTTTGTAGCAGTTTGTCTAATTACAGGATTAAACTACGAAATAAGCTTTCTATAGCTCCTTGAATATTTATCATGGTTAAATCATCATCATCATAATTAAATCTTTAAAATGTTTAATTACAGTTCTGTCTGTATTTTTGTTTAATATTTATTTTTATTTTGTGTATATGGAACTCTAACTGCCGCACTCAGAGACGTTCATTAGATTAGTACTAATAGACACTTAACTAAATACAATTAAATACGTTAATGAGCCGCGGCTCCCAGAGACGAAAGTTAATGGTTCATTAGTTAAATACCACTTTAAGTAAGCATAGGACTGTGCGTTCTATCGAAATGCATATCGATAACGTGCAGTGTTGTCATAAGAAAAAACTCAATGACACGATATCATTCGGCAAAGCAATTTATGTATAGAAAAAAATAAGAGTTTTTCATAAAAATCAGTTAAACATGTCTTTTCTTATTATTATCAGTTAAAATTAACAATAATAGACGTAATTATAATTAAATAAATTAAAAAGTCAAGATTTTTTAAATACGGCAACATTTCACATCATTGTCAATTTTAATTGTCAATTTTTAATAGAAGTAATATACTTTACTTTTTTTCGTAAAGTATCATCTTGTCAAGATATAATTTTAGTTTTTGAATTTAATGAACGTCTCTGAGTGCGGCAGTAAGTCTCTAAAAAAATTTTAATATTTATATATTAAAAAGGTGTAATGACTGTTTGATTTCTAAATAAAGAGAAAAAAATGTTTACCATATTCATCATAAAATTTAGTTTTTTTTTGTAAGTTATGGTTAAGCAGTATCGATTTTCCGTGGGTTACCCTAATGTTCTTAAATTGCAAGAAAAAAAAATTAACTTACTTTTATTTTTGTATTAAAACTACAAGTATTCTCGTTTTATTTTATGTGACCCACGATTTCGGCAGCCTTTCTATCTAGATAATAGGAATCCGGCTATTCGTGACGTGCCTAGGTAGATCATTATATATGGCGCCATTTCATGAAGTTTCTAATTAATACCCAGCCAATTCATGAAATGGCTATTTAAAATTCAGGCAGATTGATCAACGAATGTCGTTTGACAACATCACGAACTGCCGGATTTAACGATTGGCCGTCGACATACGAGTATATACCTATTGCAAGACGAACATTAACTTGAACTTTATTGGTACATTAACTTTGAAGTCTTAAATAATAAATAAATAAAGAATAGGTTACATATGTCTTTTTAAAACAACAGGTTCATGTGTTCTCTCATAAATACATATATGATGTTCTCTATCCTGTCGCGCAATCGAAATAACCTCCGACTTTACACTACAAAAACGCTATACCTATCTGCTGCAAGGAGCTGAGGAGTTGGGTGTCCCTCAGACTACTTGATGCTGTAGCATCAGATCAAGGAATGTCATGGAAATATCACGTCAGTAAATGTCAATTCAATCGAACCCGTGGAAGTTAGTGAAATCTCTTCGTCAACTAGGAAATGGGCTGATGATCTCCAAAGACTTGAATAGTGCTAGGATCATAAATTACAGCTGGGAACTATGTCGATTATGTAAAATTTAAAAAAAAGAACACCGGATCAAAATCGGTCTATCCGTTTGGCAGCTACGATGCCATAGACAGCCACACATGTCAAACATAAGTCAACTCCATGGAACTTTCTTCTTTCATGGAACTTTTGTAATATCCCCCCCTAGGTGGGCCAGGACCTTGTCGTGGTGGGGGGGCTCACCCTTGGCAATCCGGGCGGTTGCAGGGGTCGGTGCTTTTTTCCTCACCGACCTTTGCTCGACTGACCGGATTGGTTTTGGGGACAAAGAAGGCCCACACGACGTGGGCTCCGAGCGGGCTCCGTTAAACGGAGCTCGTGGCGGAGTCCAACAGAAGAGTTATCTTTTTACTTGACACTGGCGGACAATGGCCATCCTCAAGATGAGCCGAATCGCCATCTTTTAAAATAGAAGAAGAAGAAGAAGAAGAAGAACTTTTGTAATAAGTTTTGGTTGCCTCCTAAAAAAACACTTTACTAAAATGACCGCAACATTTAAGTTGGCACGACTTGGCTGGCTTTTGATGAAATATTACTCTTTACTCTGTGTTTTGCAATATATTTGCGAAATTCGGCTTCATTATTGATATTACTGGCGAGTTTTCGTATTTATATAACTACCATTTAAATATTATTCATGTGAAAAGTTAGTTATTTTAAAATCCGAAAGTTGTACAGGACTATTTGTTTCCCGCGTCTTTACTGCCAGTTAATTTATTGTTCATATATTTTTGTAAGGTACTTATTGAATTTTTTTAATTCAGTTAAGGCGTGGTAACTTTCGCAATTCGCATTTATATTTATTTAAACACTCAGCCTCACTTTTTCTCCTTTTGGATGTCGAATTTCAAAAAACTATTAATTATTGTATAATTATTTATATTCAAATTGATTTCAAACATGATTTTAAAGATAAATATTTTGAACTTGTACCCTCAATAAACGCTTCCATAAAGGCTAAGGGGATAATGTGAGGGATGAGCCATTAAACTTTATTATATCTGCACAAGTGCTGTTATTCCACGGTGGTTTTCTGTAAAGGTGGTTATTTGCCCAGAACCTATGTATTTGAAGACAGCTACACTTGAAAAATCCACTCTAAAATCTGCCCATATAGAGACTCAAAGAGAAGTAGTCAATAGGAATTCAAGCTTCAACGTTTTGCTAATAAGATTAAATTAATAATGCCTAATGGATATTTTAAACATTGATAAATTGGTCCGATGGCTTTTGTGCTCTGCACGGGCACAACCTGAAAATCTGCGCTGTGGCCGAGTTGTGTCCATTTGGCATTCAATAGCAATGGGTTACTTTTTAAATATTTTGTGTGTTTTTTTTTAATGTTTTTAAATACTAATATATTATTCTTTCTTTTTTTAATTTGAGTTTTAGGTTATCCTACTTAATAACGATCTAAAATGCCTTCTGTTTGAAATCGCAAAAGCTTTGTCACAGTTGTCTACTCGAGTGATTGTGTAAACTAAATCTTTGTAAAGGACATTAATTATTGTCAACAATACAAAAGGGATGTCTCATGAGCCATTGTATACTATCACACCCCTGTTTAGATTATTACCAAGGTAACAATAAGAGATAAACTGTAGGGACAAATACTAATACGGGCGCCAGACGTCTTTTGATTCGAAATGTTTTTTATACACATATCAAGGTTATGAATTACCTCCTATTGATCGGATACTTTAGCTTGTATCACAAACTTTACAGATTGTCTGTTTGTGTGTCTTCTATAAGATGAACTTCGGAGATGAATTATAAGATGAACATTAGCTGCATGAGTTCATACTGTCTTCCCCTTTTTACTATCGGACATTCAGACTCACCGTTGGTTACCATCCTCATCTTGTCAAAATTCCTCTGTTTCGGATCAAATGCTCTAAAAATTCTTTATAATATGCACCGCCAAGGGCTGAAACTCCCTTCCGGCTTCCGTGTTTCCGAGCTCATATAATCCAAATCTTTTTAAAATTCAAGTGAACAGGCATTTTGTTTTCTTATGTTAAGGTCGGCAGACAGGCTGACGGTCCACTTGATGGTAGGCGGCTACCGTCGCCTATAACACAAGCAACGCCTAAACTGCTGCAAGTGCGCTGCCGACTGCAGTAGGATTAAGGATATGGGATTAGGAGTGGATAGGGAAATGGGCTCTGGCATCCCTTACTCACTCACCGAAACACAACAGCACACGTGCTGTTATTTCACGGCGGTCTTCTGTAAAGGGGTGGTTACTGCCGCCAGACGGGCTGCCCAAATGACTGCGAAACGCAGTGTGCCTTGCCACTATTTTTCAAATCCAGACCAGAGCCATATTCGAAAAGTTGATTTTTCAAAGTCGACCCTGCCGGGAATCGAACCCGGGAACCCTAGAACAGAGCGTTAAGGTAACCACCATAACCAACGGGCTCGTCTTCTGGGTAAGCTCGCTCCATCCTCGGCCTTGTCTTTGCTGCACGTCTAGATCCTGGCCAAGAGCAAACCCATCATTATTTAAAAAAAAAGGAAGCGTAAGTTGTAGTCCATTAAATAAGTTTTATCCAATTCTGTGAATGACAATGTTTTTTTTTATATGAAAGCCGGCATGACTGATGGTCTACTCGATAGTAGGTGGGTACCATTTGCCTATCAGAAGTAACATCCGGCAGGATGAGATTCTCATGTGAAGGGCTAAAAGATAGGTGGTGACAGAGGAATGGGCTTTGGCTTTACATAGAGCCAAGCGCACCTACTTAGATGATGTTATTCTATGGATAGTCTTCTACAAGGGTGCGGTTACTGCCGCCATATTATTAATTGAATATTTAGTTTATGACCGTGGAAAGCAGTCCGTCCTACCACTATTAACGCCTGTAATACATATCCTGTCTGTAATACATATCTTTACGGTAGGAATCCTACCCACTCTTTCTAGATGCCACGCGAGTATCATGTAGTCAATCCACCACGCGAGTTTACTGTAGTTTGGTACATTGGTAGTCTTTCTTGCACTTACAATTGAAATTAATTAGTGCCAGGGCACACTGTGTTTCCCAGTCATATCAGCAACCCTTTTGGCGACACTAACCATCCCTCGCAGAAGACCTCCTTGAGCATTTGTGCTGTTGTGTTTCGGTGAGTAGGTAAGTAAGGATCCTAGAACCTATTTCTCTATTCCGTATCATTATTAAATGATGACTCTGGTATGAGTGTGCAATGTTTTCGCCCCCTGTCTATTTCATGTTTATCCCATAACAAAAGCCTACAAGTGCTTACTTTGGGGGCCACACGATCGGTGTGTTTAGTTTTGCTGATATTTATTAAAAGTTATACACGTCGTAATAAATGTAGTGCATAGAACGTGAATAAATACTCAAATTTTAGATATCCGTGTATGGTGGAAATAAACGGAGTCAAAAGCCGCAAGATGTCCACTGCTGGACAAAAGCCTCTCCCCTAATTTTCCAAAAGGACCGATCAGAAGCATCTGTTAATGAATTTTTGAACTTAAATACTGGCTGCAACTAAATATGTTTGAATTTCAAATATCGAAAAAGAAAAAATAGAGTTGGTTTTGATTTGACGTGTAAAAAAATTGAGAATGTATACCAAAAGCCAAAAGCCAAAATGTAGACCAAAAGAATATTATGTTGGATAGTTTTTGATTTGTATTTTCATGTAGTGAATGTTTTTATATAATACACTATTTTATAATGGATGGAGAATGTTTTAAAAATATAATATGTGCACATAGAATGAAGGAAGTTTTATTGATAATTTCAATTTAATTGGATCCCAAAGGTATGACAAAAGATTTACAAATTACAAGTATAACTACAGCGTTCGTGTAAGCCATATAAACCAAAAATCAAACTAATAAGAGCAGCCTGGCTGGATCCATAGTCGACCCGCGGCCATTATCAGGTCGTCTGTTCACCTTCTTGCCGGTACTTGGCTTCCATAATATATATACACATTAATATATATACACACATCAATAGGTATACACATTTATAATATTTATAAAATAATCTCGAAACTGTTCCCAGTAATCCGATAATTTGTGTGTAAAGCAACAAAACTGGAAATTAACGCGAAATATCGCGTTACGTTACGTCTCTCGGTAGTTAACATTCAAAGCACGAACAGTGAAACAGTTGCTAAACAAGCTTGTATTAGCGGAGCCGATATTGCTAACAGAATGAGGGTTACAATTTCAGAACACGATATAGACTAACTGGTCTATTTACAAAATCGGACCCTCGCACGTGACGTGAGTAGTGCCATTAACTGCCCTACAATAACAATACATGCGTACCAACGTAGGCGTTACTGATGCGTTTATTTGACACTACACTGACTCGCAACGGCTTCTCGCTTAATCACAGCTTAATCGGTTTCATTCATATTGTTACGTGCGAGGTGAGTCAAAATGCCGAACGATTTATTTTCACAAACCAAAATGACTTCCAAAATCACTTGTCCGATGAAACCGTTAAACTTGCCAAAAGTCGTCAATGATTCCCTTAATGTGTCGCCGGTTCACTGTCGCAGGTAACTTCGCAAAAGCTCCGAAGAGTCGCTGGTTTTCGCACCACTAACTCATCTCCCCGGCCTGCTTATACTTGGCGCCAAACGCCTCCATGTATTTCGAGTTTTCCAGAAAATCTAAACAATATTGTAAACAAGCCATTGAAATTCGGGAATGCTATTTCTGTTGAAATATAAACTCTATGTTGTAAACATAAGAACCAATTTCCTTTGACACTAGTCGGGAAGCGTATGTATGTCGTATATAGTTTATGTATGTGAAGTTTATATTTTGTATGTGTAATATTTATATTGTTTATGTCTCCATTGCAAAGTACTCATATTAAATTTTCTTAAAATTAATCAAGTATGTAACGGAGTATGATATTTAGAAAATTATTTTTTATTGTAGTTTAAAAATATATATTTATTGTCCATGATTACGTGTAATGCTTTCGTACTATTGGTAAATGTGACATAAAGGCATGGAAGTAATAAGTACTATAATACTTCCATGCATAAAGGAAAATAAGTGTCATAGAAACTATTCAAATCTGCTTTGATGTATACCATAGATTTGTAAAGAACAGATAGAGAATACCTTATTTTTTCAGCTATCATTATTGACATTATAGTGACATTTTGTGTAATTTTATTGTATACTTTTTGAAAGTATTTTCGAAATGATAATTTTATTAATTTGTTTCTAATTTGCTTTTTACCCTTTTTAAAAGTTGTTTCTACGATATGAATGAATCGTCGGTGAATATCGATGTTAATATAGATATTGAAAAAAGTAAAGATTATGTTACTATTAATTTCGATGAAGCGTACAAAGATAAAGATAAAGATGAAAAATATTGTGAAAAAGATATTACATCTAAAGTGGATGAACGTGATGAAAAGAAACGGGAATCAATTGAGCATAAAGAACATAATGTAAAAATGAAACCCGATGCCACAGAAGTCAAAAGTGAAGTTGTAAAAGAAAAAAATACCGGAATTTATGGTTCTAAACCAGTACAGATTTATACTTTTTTTACTCCACGTAAGCAATCCTTTTAAAACTATCTATTTTCGAACAGACGAATACAGTTATACGCAACTGACTAAACGTAACAGTGAGCTCTTAATAGTCTATTTCTTTATTTTTTAAAAAGTCGATAGCACATATGCTGTTGTTTCATAGCTATAACCACCCCCTGGTGATTATTGCTGCCAGACGGACTACTGTGAAATTGGAATTTATAACTGCGCAACGCAGCGCGCCCTACAACTACTTAAACCAAAGATGTTGTATTAGTCTGTACCTATCAACAACCCAGACCAGGGACAAGATCATTTTAGAAATTGATACTACCTGGATTAGTTTTTAGTCTTTTCGTTAAATACTCTTTTGTTTAAAAAACATATTAAACAAAAATGTAAATATTTATGCAAGCAATCATTTTTACTAATGTTTGTATATGTATATTGGCTATATAACTGAAAAAATATTAACTTTTTTTTCTGATACTCTATTTAATGGTATAATAATATCTGTTAATAATACATACCGTTGTCTGTATGTTTTCTATAATATATACTTCGGAGAGTGTGCTCAGGAGCTGCAGGAGCTACTTCCACTTCCCCTTTTTTCTATCGGACATGTCTGAATGTCACGGCTGGTTACCATCCTCATCTTGTCAAAATACCTCATTTTCGGACTAAACGCTTTAAAAATTCTTTCATAATACACATTACCAAAGATTGGAGCTCCTTTCCGGCGTCTGTGTTTCTGAGCTCATAAAACTCAAACCTTTTTAAAGTTCTAGTATGCCTAAACGCTGGCTAAGAGCAAACCCATCATTAATAAATAATTAATCATTTTTGTAATAGAAATATTGTTTAAGCGTGTTTTTAAAAGGATTTAAGTAGAGGATGTCCGATACTTTTTTTGTGTTTCTGTTCTTCTTCCACGTCCATATTCCGCAATGTTGTCGAACTGGACTGCGTCGGTTATGCGACTCCTCTGTTCGGACAACCCGACCATTCGTGGCTGTGGTCGTGCCCGTGGTGATTTGATGTTTCTTTTATGTTGCAGCATCAACAAATGGAAACGAATTACTACAGAATGACCCGGCAAGTCGCGGTGTTTTTATTCGAACCGTATTTACGATTCTCCTTATAATGTTGATAGCTACTACCGTTTTAAACTTCATTATTTTAGCAAAGTAAGTTTTTTTTTATAGGCATGTCCCAGTACGATTCCTTCGATTTGTAATTAATACTCGTATCTAGTTTATTGGTTGTATCTAGTTTATTCTATAACCTTTTTCTTATATTTTAAACAATCTTGACATTTCTCCTATTACTTTATTTATTTCATAAAGATACAATTTTATTGTTGCAAACCTGCCTCGTTGTTCAATATTTATATTAGTGAAAACCGTATTAAGGTTGTGTTGCGTAGTTTTGAAGAATAAGAGAAACATACATCAGAGTATAGCAACTCTAATACTATTTAGAGATAATATTCTCTATCTGAATTAGCCCACAAATTATGAAGTACAGGCTTAATCCTAATTTGAGTAGATATGGACTTATAATAGGCCACTTTCATTGACACATTTTTGAAAATTGAATTGGAAAAAGTATTTTAGGATCTCCAAGTTTTTTTAATTTATTTACCTTCACTGTAAGATCAAGAAATTATTGTCTCCAATCCACACATACAATAATCGAAAAATAGTTAAAGACACAGAATCGAAAACTACATAGCCAAAATCAGCACTGTCTATTGGAATATTTCTACTTTTGTAATTAGTGTTTTAACGTTTTTCAGTCCTACGTTACGAAGTTTCTTCATTAGATATGGAATCATGGTATATGTGCCGTCAATGTAAGTAGATTTTTTTTTTTCACGTGTACACTCCTCAAGGCCTATAGTTAGATATCATGTTTCAGAGCTGGCATTACCTTTAATGGCAACACTCATTGGTTGAAAACTTGTCTGAGTGTTTCTCAAACGCTGCTCATCCGATTCAGATATTTAAATCGGTTCAGGTATTGCCCAAAATCACTGTGGCCAGTCAGTCCCTGAACTAATGTTGGCGTTTAGGTAATTTTCCTTAATGGACTGTATGGCCGTCACAACATCCGGGAGAAACAATTTAGTTCCTGCGAGAGTGTTTCCCTCCGTATACCTCCAAGTGGAACCTAGACTTTACTGTACTGTTTACCTAGACTTTACTGTTTTACCTAAACTTCTAATCTACATTTTAATGTAACATAGTGGACACGCGCTGTAATCATAAGCTTCTATTAATTTTAGGGCCGCGTTTTTCGCCAAGAGGTTTGCCCTCTCGTTTCCCTCGATCCCTGGATGTGCATTTACCCAAAAGAAGTTCTAAGAATTTAGTTTCTAAGAATTTTAAGAATTCTAAGAATTGCAAGTTGCAAGTCGATCCAGTGATGATCGAGAATCATTGAGTATATTAACCTCGTCATCACAGCTTGTCATGAGAATGGCAATTTCTACAGCTTTGTGCCGGACGTACATTTCCGCTTAAAAACCGCACAATAGATCGCCAGTTTGTACTTCCCCGTTTTGATTTCGGAACCGTTCCACCTACAGGTCAAGGTAGCACCTTATCTTCAACTTTGCTACCGTCTATTTCGTCTTCACTTTCAATGATTCCGGAATCGAATCCATTTTCTGTGGCGGTGTGAGGAGTCCTCAAATGAGAAACTTGTTCTTCCACGCACCTGATCCTCAAGCATTTGTGAGGCAAACCCCTCTTTGCTTCTTAAATTGTAATTCTGCGGCTTCAATGATGCGTAAGTCGAAAATTGTAATTCAGAAGACCCGACAGTGCAAAGGCAGCATTTAAAGAGACAGTGTGCCCTTGCTAGTATTGAAATGTTTTTTTTAATATTTTTAGAATTGTAATGATTGCACTTGATTATGCGATGGTGTGCTGCGCTTGCAGTCGACAACTCCCTTGTAACATTGTGTGCCTTGCAATAACGGTAAGATCTTTCTGCGTTTCGTTTAATGCTAAGACATGTTTAATTTACAGGTCTTTCACACATTTACTTTAACAATTATATCACAAAAATCATTAGTACATTCAAAAAGAATGCGAGCTAAATATTAAAACGGGACAAGTGCGAGTTGAACTTGTGTGAAGAGGGTTCCGTACGATGTTACCTATCCGCACAATATTGAGTGATTTACCATGTTATTTTAATATCAAGGACTTCTTATAGGTTTTCCTATAATCTATAAGCAGAAAACTAATTCCTGTATTTTTTTCAAAATTTTAGGTTTAGTGGTTTCGGAGATAAGAGGGGGGTAATGGTCAATTTTCGTCTATTTTCTTGAATAACTTGGAAACCATTTATTTTAAAATTACAAAAAAATACATTTAAGATCTTCACAAGACCTTCTATTTGATACGCCACACAATGCAGTGTTTAAAATTTTTTTTTTAATTTTTCACCTTCCCCCCAAAAATGGCTTCCCATATTATACAGATTTCATCTATCCACGTCACACCTCTGCGTTTGGGTCACAGATATTGATAAGTGTACCAAATTTCAACTTACTCGGCCTAGTAGATTCGGAAATAATTGACTGTGACGGACGGGCAGACGGACACACGAGTGATCCTATAAGGGTTCCGTTTCTTTATTCGGACGTACGGTACCCTAAAAAATGTAAATAAAGGAACCGTTAAAAACAATTTCAATATCACTTGCAATGATAATTTCAATATCACTTCCTCTTCTTACTTGTTCATATATTTGTTTGTTTGTAATTGTTGTTTGTTCATATATGTATATTGTGTTTATTTAGAGGAATAAAAGATGCTTTCTTTCTTTCTTTCTTTCTTTCTTTCAATGATCGAAGTTGCAATACATTAATTAATAACTTATTTGAATGCTCTAAACAATATCACTTATATGTTACAGGTGATAGCTATGACAGGCATGACTGGATACGTCACCGCTAAACGCGAAGATCACATTATAATATTAGCCCTGATAGCAACTAGTTGCGTTGTAATTGTTTGTTTGGGATTGGCGTTTACTAGCGTGAGTTTTTTTTAAGTGAAAACTTCTTTAGGCAGTTTTGGGATGGGGAAAAAGTACTGAACTCGCGTGTGTAGGTCAAGCTGAGATATATACATATAGTTGTATACAGATGAAGCTAAGAAGTTTTAACTTCTGATATGCAGTCCTATGACTGACAGTTTTTTTATAATATTATACAGAACTTGCCAAAACGAGGCGTTGTGAACATGAGTTTAGAAAGTAAAATGAGTCACTAACATTAAAAAAAATTAAAAAAAAAAACTTTGACGAGCCCGTTGGATGAGTGGTTAGGGTGTTAACGCTCTGGTATAGAGTTCCCGGGTTCGATTCTTGGCAGGGCAACTTCGAAAAATGAACTTTTCAAATTTGGCTCTGGTCTGGATCTGGTAAATAGTGGCAGGGCAGCCGTCTGGCGGCAGTAACCACGCCCTTACAGAAGACCACCGTGAAATAACAGCACGTGTGCTGTTGTGTTTCGGTAAGTGAGTAAATGATGCCAGAGCCCATTTTCTTATCTAATCCCTTATCCTTAATCCTATTGTAGTCGGCAGCGCACTTGCAGCAGCTGTGGCGTTGAGGCGACGGTGGCCACCTACCAACAAGTGGACCGTCAGCCTGTCTGCCGATTTTAACATAAAAAAACACTGTTCCTCCCCTCCAGGCTTGATGATCTAGTTGCTTTTCCAGCAACTTACACATTTATTTCCATTGAGTTTTAATAAAATCATTGATCTAATTATTAAATCTGGAGTGCTCAGACTTGGATTGCTGGCGTTGAAATTTTACCTCAAAATTGTTAAACTAATGAACAAACAAAGATGCGGTCGACGTTTTTAATTAACAAACGGCGTAAACCTTGATTATACTTTTTTCAATGTTAAGATGGACAGACAGTCTGAGGGTCCACTTGATGGTAGGTGGCTACTGTCGCCTATAACAGAAGCAACGCCACATATGTTGCAAGTACGCTGCCGACCATAGTGGGATTGAGGATACAGGATTGGGATAGGCAAATGGGCTTTGGCACGGTGGTCTTCTGTAAGGGGGTGGTTACTGCCGCCAGACTGGCTGCCCAAATGTCTGCGAAAAGCAGTGTGCCCTGCCACTACTTTTCAGATCCAAATCAGAGCCAACTTTGAAAGGTTCATTTCCAAAGTAGACTTGCTGGGAATCGAATCCTGGAGCCCTGGAGCCTAACCTAACCACACATCCAATGGGCTCGTCAAATTAATAATAGGTATACACATTAAAATTTGAAAAATTTTGAAATATAAATTAGTTTGTGTGAGAACGGTGCTAGCGAATCAATTTGAACTGCAAATACTTAAATTTTTATTTTCAGTTTGATTTTACGAAGTTCATCATATACATCGTTGTGATCAGTCTGGTGTTTTTTGTTCTTGCGACACTCGTATACATAACCTGGCTCTTAACTAAGACTTATTATAAGCCACTGCATATTGTGTTGCTTTTTGTTGGAACTATTTTACAAGCCATTGTAAGTAAATTTGTGTTCTACAATAATGTATGTATCTATCAATAACCATCTCTCTCTTTTAAACCACCTAACGAATTTTGATACGGTTTTCACTATGGAAAGTAGTAGTACAAAAGGCGGCCTTATCGCTTTATAGCGATTTCTTCCAGGCAACCTTGGAGTAAGGAAAATCAAATTTGAAAAATAAAACTACATATGTGGGTGGTAAAAATCATAGTAAGGTCATCATAAACTTACATTCCAATAAGTAAATACTAGTACATAAATTGAATATAAACAAATATTAATAACACAGATTAATAAATTATAATATATTAGAAGATAAATCTACATATAAAAATTAAACAAAAATTAACAAAGTCGTCGTCAGTTTGACAGACAATGTGTCTTGAGTGCTTTTTTGAATAGCGATTTAGGGTAATGCATTCCAGAGTAAGCGCATACCAAAAAACTTGAACTTAAGTTAAGTCATAGTTTAAGGCTAGTCGTTTCATCATCATCATCATCATCATCTCAGCCGTAAGACGTCCACTGCTGGACAAAGCTTCCACCCTAATTTTCAAAAAGGACCGATCAGAAGCAGCCTGGATCAACCGTCGACCCGAAGCCTTAATCAGATCGTATGTCCACCTTGTGGGTGGACGTCTTACACTCCGCTTGCTGATTCTTGGTCTCCACTAGAGAACCTTCCGTCCCCAGCGGCCGTCGGCTCTCCATATTATCTGTCTTGCCCTCTGCCACTTTAGCTTACTGATCAGCCGGCTTATATCGGTAACGTTTAGGGATTTTCCCATTCCTTGATTTGATCTCGCAGTGTGAGCCCGAGTATGGGCCTCACCATAGCTCGTTGAGCGACGTTGAGCTTTTTTAGTCAATCAAATTAAATCAAAATATTTATTTATCAATTAGGTTTCTCCAAGAAACTCTTATGATCGTCATTTAAATTTACCAGGGTTTCGTAAAAAAAGCCAAGATGACGATACTTTTTTTTTTCGAGGAGAAATCCATTTACAGATTTCCTACCGCTGGCTAGGCGGTAGGGGTATGTGGGGATCACCAGTGTCACGCTATGCTAGGTCATAGCGGCACTGGCACTACCCATTAAAACTCCCCGGTGTCTTCTTGCCCTACGAGAGGAATGGACCGGGCTCTGCCGGGGCAACAACTCCGATCCACCCCAGGGCAGCCTAGCCATTGCTGGCTAGACTAACTTCAATGGGGGATTGTCCGGAGGCACCAGGACAATCCCCAGACGGGGGGGACCTTGTGTAGGCACACACAGCTAGCCAGCCATGTGCGCAGGTCCCCTAGACATTAAAAGACGGGCTTGATATGCCCGCTTTCTCCTGCCCAACCGCCTCTGAGGGAAGCGAGACCGGCCTCTTCCTCTCGCTCCCTTTCAGCTGCCTCCTTCTGTGACATGACTTCTCCGCAGAAGGAGGCAACCGCTTTCCAGGTGGTCACACTCTCAATCATGGCTCTTACCATGATTTGCAGTGTGACCTCTCCACCTCCCAATGCCGCCCTTAACTCCCGGCGCTGGGAACTCCAGGCCGAGCACGCTTGGAGTGTGTGCTCGGCCGTGTCGTCAAGGTCGCCGCAGTGGTGGCACCGCGGCGACTCTTCTCGTTTGATTCGGTGCAAATAATGACCGAAGCACCCGTGTCCGGTCATCATTTGCACCATATGGAAGGTGAGGCCGCCTCGTCGGCGCCTCACCCATTCCTCCAACACCGGACGAACTGCGAGGATCGTCCGGTGGCCGGCGGTAGGCTCTCGTAGTGCCTCACTCCAGTCCTGTAAGGCCCTCTCCTGCGCCTCTATACGGACCCGTCGCACTTCCTCTGCGACAGGTCTACCTCCTTGGTCCCTGACGGCGACCAGATGCCGATATATCTGGGACAGAACCAGTGCATCGACATCCCACGGGAGCATACCCGCCAGCACGCAGGCCGCCCCGTGGCTGACCGTGTGATAGGCACGCACAGCCCGGATCGCCAAGACCCTTTGAGGCCTCCGCAGGAGGGCCCGGGTGTGAGGAGTGAGACACTTCGCTCAGACCGGGGCTCCGTAAAGTGCCATCGACCTTGCTACCCCGTGGTAAAGTCGGCGACAAGCCGAATTCGGTCCTCCCTTATTCGGAAGGAGTCGTCCGAGTGCGGCTGCGATTGTAGTCAGCCGTGGAGCGAGGAGCTTGAAGTGCTCCTCGAAACTCCAACGGGGGAAGATGACGATCCTGAGAAGAAACCCCGAAAGTAACTCTGAATACTATTCTTAAAATATAAAATTACAACAATTATATACACTTAAGTAATATTTAAATCATAGTACATATACAATATTAAACATAGTATGAGCTCCGAATCCAGACTTTAATTCCAGGCTTCATTGTCGCTTAAATAATCAGTATCCTTATAATAGCTTTTCGAGAGGAGTTTGATTTTAAACCTTTAAATTTATTTATAGATAAGGCTCTGATCATCTCAGTCAGTTTATTATAAAATCGTAAACACTGACCCATAAAAGAATTACTTATCTTGTGGAGTCGCGTCTTATGTCAATCTAAATCATTTTTAAACCTAGTACCTATATTGTGTACATCACATTTTTTATTAAATAGACTAATATTTTTATGCGCGTAAATTAAATTTTCATAAATATACCGACAAGTAACAGTTAAAATCTTAATTTCTTTACAGGAATTAAAGAAATTAATTCCTGTAAAGAATTAATTTCTTTACAGGAATTTCTTTACATTAATTCTTTACAGGAATTAATGTAAGTCCTTTCTCTGAAGGAAGACTGCGGATCTAGTTGATAGATGGTTCTAATGACCCTTTTTTGTAAAATGAAAATAGTATTTATCCCATAACTCATTACACTGTGAAAGCAACTAAAATAGACAATCCTAGCTGTATCGACATCCGTTAGGAGTCGAATCTGCTTAACTACATAAACCACAGAGCCTAAGCCTTTTACTTAGTTTCTCGATATGTGGAGCCCATTGTAATTTAGAATCTACGGTAATGCCTAAAAATACTGTCGATTCCACGGGCTCCAATTTCTCACTATCCAAAATCACAGTCAGTCAGTTCAGACGTTCAATCGTTTTATACCGTATAAAACGATAACACACTACATAAGAACGGAACAAATTAAAACTGGAGCAAATAAAATTCTGCGATTGCAAATAATTATCATTTGCGGAGATTAAAAATATCTTCATATTTTTATTTATCTAGAAATTTTAACTAAAATATAATATAAAATTATGGTTTTTATAATGTTACGGCGATAACTCAGCAGAGAAGCGTTATTTTCATCGTCTAATTTGAATTCTTAAAGTAAAATTATAATGTCTATTTTTACCTTAAAAATACCTTAAAAACCTTAAAAATATTTTTACCTATTTTTAAAATTATATTGCCTAACAATACAATGCCTATTTTTAAAAAGGGTTGAATCGGGCAGATTTATACATATTTGACCTCGGTAACATAAGTACAACGTGTACAAATTGTTTTTTGAAAAAACATTTAATATTAGACATGGATGAATAATATGACTGAAAGAATATTCTTCCAATACACTTGTGGAGTTTTATTATAAACGATATTTCTAAATAGTAACTTATATACATATACTGAGCTTTCTATACTTATTAATGATTGATGACTGTTTTCAGATTCTAATAATGCAGTTACAAACAATATTGGGTGGCAAAACAGTGGAATTAAATGAAGACGACTACGCATTGGGGGCCTTTATGCTGTATACTTCTATCGTCTCGTTATTCATAAACTTAGTACAATTAACAGATTTATTAAATTAATTGTTTACAAATAATTTGTTTTTATTTGGTTTAGTTTAATCTACATGGAACTCTTTAAGGTCGGCAGATAGATAGGTACATTTGATTGTAAGTGGCTTTCATAGCCTACACCTAACACAAGTAACGCTATAGGTGTTGCAACTGCGCTGAAATTGGCTCTGGTATCCCTTACTAATTCATCGAAAAACATTTTTTTGTTGTTATTTCATGGTGGTTTTCTGGGAGGGGGTGGTTACTACCGCCAGACGGGCTGCTCAAATGACTCCAAACGCAGTGTGCCTTGCTACTACTTTTCAGATCCAGACGAGAATCAACTTTGACGGTTCATTTCCAAAGTTAACCTTGCCGAGATTCGAATCTGGGAACACTAAAATAGAGCATTAAGGCAAGCACCCTAACCACTAATCCAATGGGCTCATTAAAATCCCCACACTCTAAAATTATTATATTTCAGTTTCGTTCGATCACTTTTGGATTTTGCTTGTATTATATGGAGCCCATTTTATGCTTGCCATATTGCTCGCATCGAGAGAATACAGAAGAAGTTCATCAAATCTTTAGATTTTCGTGGAAATTATGAATACGTATCTTATGAAAGCTCTCTTATCCGTCACTCATTAACTACTCTTGCAAATCGGCGAATAATGTTCGACCAGATATTTCTGTTTAAAATCTTAAATAATTACATTGATTCCCCTCAAATTTTGGAAAAAATAGCTTTAAGAGTACCCAGACCTGGCTCCCGCTCACGAAAACTATTCTCTGTTCCTTTATATAAAACGATTTACACCAGCAATAACTTTTACAGACGTTGCGTTGACACATACAATAACAAATTTATGGATATGAATGTTTTTTGTAGCAGTTTGTCTAATTATAGGATTAAACTGCGAAATAAACTTTCAATAACTCCTTGATCATTTATCATGGCACAATGTATATTTCTTAATTCAATCTTTAAGATATTTATTTTGTAAGTATTACAGTACTATCTGTATTTTCGTTTAATATTTATATTTGTTTTGTGTATGGAACTCTAAGTCTCTTAGTATTAATTTATATATTAAAAAGAAAATGTATAACGACTGTTTGTTTCCTAAATAAAGAGAAAAAAAAAATGTTTTTAAGAGATTATTGTAGCTGTTCACCAGAGAGATCCTGCAATTGCCAGTTCCAGTTTTTAACAGCGGAATTATTCAGTATTTTTCTTAGCTTGTATAGTGATGAATGCCGTCCGAATGAGGTAAAAAGTGCCGTAGGATATCTACTGCTGGACCTAGGGTTCCCTCATAATTTGCCAATAGGATCGATCAAAAGCAGTCCGGATCCACCGTCGACCCGCAGCCTCTTATCAGAACGTAAGTCGTCCTTGTAGATGGACGTCCTACGCTGCGCTCACCGGTCCGTGGTCTCTACTCGAGAACCTTCCAGCCACAGCTGCTTTCGCTATTCCGTGCTGTGTCCTGCCCACTGCCAATTCAACTTACTGATCTGCCGCTTTATGGCTACGGGCCTCATTCCTGATTCGATCTCGCAGAGTTACTCAGAGCATAGCCCTTTGTCATAGCTCTTTGAGCAACGTTGAGCTTTCTTACAAATCTTTTTTAGAGACCACCTCAGATAAGCGAATAGCGTAATTAAATAAACCTTACTAATTATTCAAAAAGTCATCCTTAGATTATTGTATTAGTATTAAAAACGTGTTTTTATGTTTATTAGTCAATTACGGTAAACCCCTGAATGGTCAATTGGTCAATAAATGTTCTGAATTAAACCTATATCCTTATTATCCCGTTAATAGTTTGCAATTTAATTGTATTTTACACTTTATTGTACAAATTTTTGACCAGCCGTGCTCGCGGTTAAGCTACTTGCCTTTCCGCTTGGAACTTTGGAAATGAGCTATTCAAAGTTGGCTCTGGCAATAAGTGGCATAGCACACTGCGATTTCGACTATTATAGGTAAAAATTTACAATTTATAAAATTTTAAATTAAGTATTAAAATATTTTGTAATTTTTTTTTAATTAATTAAAAATGGGTTTGCTCTTGGTCAGCATCTATCCGTGTAGGAAAGATGAGGCCAACGATGGAGCGATTTCACCCAGAAGATGCCTATTCATTCGAATCTTGAAAAGTTTTGGGTTGTATGAGCTCGGAAAGGAAGAAAGAAAGAAAGAAAGAAAGAAAGCATCTTTTATTCCTCTAAATAAACACAATATACATATATGGACAAATAATAATTATAAACAAACAAATATATGAACAAGTAAGAAGAGGAAAAGGAACCCTGACTCAGTATACAGTTGTGGTGCGGACCACAACACTGATATTCTGCCAGGGACTAGAAATTCAGAGAAAAGAAAACAAAAAAACATTTACGCGGGACAATTCATAATACGATTACAATCCATGGCTGAAATTATTGCAAATTTTCTTAAAAACTATTGAAGGCTTTCACTAGCGAGTTATCTATATGGCACAGATTCTTCTTCCAATTCTTAGCAGTGCGCATTATAAAATATGTTATAAAGCGCTTGGTCCAAATTAGAGGGATTTCGACAAGGTGAGGATGGTAACCAGCCGTACGTCTGTATGTCCGATAGAAGAAAGGGGAAGGCGGCATGATCTCATGCAGCTCCCGAGCGCACTCTCCGAAGTACATCTTATAGAATACACACAGACAGTGCGTCTATCTGCCAGGCTCTGCAGCTTAGTTCTTATTAGCGTACCGGAGCCTCCTAACTCCGCGATCCACCGAGTCGAGTGCGGTTAGTTGATATTTTGTTGAGCCATCCCAAAGGTGACAGCAATGTTGTAAAATTGTGAGAGTTTTGCGTGCCTACACCCTATTTCAGTGGCTCTAGCATGAGTTTACGATACTACACTCGCTAGCGAAAGCGTAAAACATTTATATGGAAAATTGATAATTTGACATTGACAGTTCACGATTTCCCATACAAAAGTTTTACGTTCTCGCTAGCGAGTGTAGTATTGGTGTAGTATTGTAAACTCATACTAGAGCCTCAGGATCCAATCATCTCAATTTAATAAAACACTCTGTTGTTATTATGTGCACATATATTGTTTTCCATACTTTCATCATTTAACACTTTCATTTAAAAACATTTTCTTTCCATAAAATTTGATCTATAATTCTAAATTTCTTCTCTATTTTATTTTATTTACGCAGTGGTAGCGTTCCTGGGTCCATGACCTCTTAAAAAATTGTGAGATTTTTTGACTGAATTTGTGTGTGTTTTGGGATCCAATCATTTTAATTTAATAAAACACTCTGTTGTTCCATTAGGTACGTCATGCGAAAAATAATTTTTCATATTCAACAGATCCCATATCTTAAATACATGCAAGATCGGACTTGTGCCTTGTATAAAGAGAGGAGCTGTCCAGGTGTGAAGCATCGCTTCACCCAATTTATCCTCTAGAAGTGCCGAAGTTGAGATTTGAGCATAACCTCATGTCAAGAAGCTCGAGATCATTGACCACAGGTACGGATGCACAAATGCCTTCTTTTTCTGATTCTTTTTTCACTATTGCCGACTAAGCATATAAACGAAGAGAATAAGTAAACGATGGACAGACAAAAATAAAACGCCAACATTATTAAAATTGGTTACTCTGTGGTTTTAAATCACTGAAGACTAATTTTTTTATCTGTCACTTTATATTTATATATAAAATAGTTTTTCTTTAGAAAATTTGAACGATTTTTTACATGTGAATCAAAATGGAAATAATGGAATATTTGTCCGTTGTCGTAACTGTTACATTGCTTATGGCCGTGTTGGCTATCTATTTACTAAGAAAGTACTCGACGTACTGTTGTGGAAAACATTAAGTGCTCTAAGGAATTATTTTCTCAAATGTAATGAGAAGTAAGTTAAAGCAACTAAAATGTCGAAACGATTAAACTTGCTAAAGTATAAGCTTGGCTAGAGGACAGTTTCTGTGACATGCTAATTCTTAAAAAAAAAACTATATGTTATGTTTAATTTAAAAAGTCCATATTAAAAGAATAAGAGTCCCATTCATTTGTATAACGACTCTGTATTCGTGTCATACTGCGATGTGTAATAAAATGTCGTTTTCTTATTTTATTTTATTCTTGTAACTCCTTTTCTGGTTCCGGTCGAAGCAAGGATTTCGAATTCACTTTGTGCTCGTGCCAAATATGTTCGAGAATATTCAACTGAAAAAGTGGATTGAATTTTTTTATTGGTATGTGCAATCAAAATACGCGAGGAAAGGAACGAAGCCAGGCTGTCGCCACCTACTCCGTGAATCACCAGGTCCTTGGTATTCCAGCGACGAAGACTGCGAGTGACCCGTCACATAAGAATGCAGCTGCACACCTTGAAAGCACTCGCGATGCGGTGTGGCCCGTACGCTTGGTTAACTTTGACGGCCCGTTGGATGAGTGGCAAGGATGCTTGCCTAACGTCTCAGGGGCCCCGGGTTCGATTCCCGGCGGGGTCAACTTTGGAAATTTTAATGTAATTTTCAAAAAATGGACTCTGGTCTGGATTTGAAAAGTAGTGGTAGAGCACACTGCGTTTCGCAGTCATTTGGGCAGCCCGCCTGGCGGCAGTGACCACCCCCTTACAGAAGACCACCGTGAAATAACAGCATATACGTGCTGTTCTGTTTCGGTGAGTGAGTAAGGGATGCCAGAGCACATTTCCCTATCCACTCCTAATCCCTTATCCTTAATCCTACAGCAGTCGGCAGCGCACTTGCAGCAGCTTTGGCGTTGCTTGTGTTATAGGCGGCGGTAGCCATCTACCATCAAGTGGACCATCAGCCTGTCTGCCGATTTTTAACATTAAATATTATATATATATATATATCCAGTAACAGTTTGGAATTTATCACTGGAAGTTGTTGACGAGCATATCTACTTGAGACAACCAGTCCAATTAAGTAGAGCCAGTTTCGAAAAGGAAGTCAATCGCCGAATTCAGCTCGGGTGAGCAGAGTTTGGGAAGTCCCGAGGCATCTTGATCAAAAGTCTTCAGTGACATAAAACTTTTCCTACCAATGTATGTCGCTAGTGATGACATATGGCGCTGAAAAGTGGTCTCTAACTTTAGGCTTTCTATGAAAATTCAACGTCGCTCAACGAGCTATGGAGAGGGCATTGCTCGGGGTTACATTGCGAGATCGAATCATGAATGAGGAGACGTAACCCGGCGGATCAGTAAGTTTAAGTGGCAGTAGGCAGGATTCATAATATGGAGAGCTGGTGGCCTCTGGGGGCTGGGGTTCTCGAGTGGAGGTCGAGAACCTTCCATTTTAAAAGATACACAGTAAAAGGTATATTTTATAACTCTAAAACAAAGGATATTGCCGTCAACATTTAGAATTGAAGATGTCTTCCAATCTATCAACGCGATGTGAACCATTTTCTCGAAACAACTTAAAGCACCTACCCACCGCCCGTCGCTAAACTTTAAATCATTGTTAAGACTTGACCTTTCACTAGCGAAACTGTACAAAATTACGACTCCGAGAACAAGCCTTCGGGGCGAGAAAATTGTTTAACAAATTAATATAAATGTTGAATCTTTTTCTTCACTTTAAACGTGTTTTGTTTAAAGTTACACAAATATAAAATCACATTGGAATTTAAAAGAAAAAAATGTAATAACGACACATATTCGCAAAATAAACGATAAAATATTAAAGAAACCAAAGCGACAAAGGTCTAATGCTCGTAGTAGGCATATTAAAATATTAGAAAGAATCAAAGAATAAATGGTTTTGGAGAAAAATATATGTTGAAAAGAGTCTAAAAAATTACTCATTTTTTGTATTAAATTTGAGATTAATAAGATTTTCAATAAAATAGAAGTATAAATAACTGCAATCGGCCATGTTAACTGAAACACCAATCAGAGCGAATGACGTCACGCCCAGGTAAGTGCCATCGTGTTGCTTGACTTTGCTTTTACAGAATGAAAAATCTGATGAGACGTCGGCTTGTGACGTCATATCTCATCAGACGCGACACCATGACACCTAAGAGCGTTATTGCGTGTAATTCAAAATAGATTTAAAAAACATTCATTAATTCGCGTTGAAATTTAGTTTTTTGCTGAAATATTGTTTTTTTCGGATATGGTAGACGTGTATCTACATTATTCAAAATCTGTCATCGTGCCTGTTCCAACAATTTCAATAACAACTAGCTGCGCCCGCGACTTCGTACGCGTGGTTAATTAAGTTGACTTTTATGTTTGTAAAGCGATTGGAATGAAACAAACACCAATGTTATGGGAAGCCGTACGCCGAAAAGTAGCGTGCCTATAGATTTTCTATCGTCTACACTATGGAGAGTGTGCATCTATGTTGTACGATTTAATCCAACCGGAACCGTTTCACTTGCGGACCACTAGACGTGGGCAGGGGTTTCATCCCTTCGTGGTCGATGTACCTCGATCACGAACAAAGCGTTTCAGTTCCACCTTCCTTGTTCGAACTGCTAAGGAGTGGAACTCATTGCCTGCGTCTGTGTTCCCTCAGAACTACAACCTCGGGGTCTTCAAAACTAGGGTAAATGGGCATTTACTAGGTAAGCGTGGCCCACCTTCGGCCACATCTGCACCTCACATCAGGTGAGATAGTGGTCAAGCGCTACCTCGATTTCATAAAAAAAAAAAAAAAAAAAAAGCTGGCTACAATACATCAATTAAAACCGAATTCAAATCGATTAAACCGTTTCTGAGATTATCACTTTCTTACTTTCAGGCTGACGGTCTACTTGATGATAGGTGGCTACGTCTCCTATTACACAAGCAACGCGCATTGTAGAATTTGATAGGGTGAAATAATGAGGTGATTTCATCTTGACACCCCTTAGTCACTCACCGAAATACAGCTGTTAGTTCATGGTGTTTTTTTTGTAATAGGGTCGTTACTGCCGCCAGATGGGTAACCCAGCTTATGAGTGTAGCTCGCAGTGTGTCTAGTTTGCAATTTACAGATTGTGACCATTTATGTGTCGCCATAATATGTATATATGTATATGTATATGTATATGTATATGTATATGTATATGTATATGTATATGTATATGTATATGTATATGTATATGTATATGTATATGCATGGCATGTATGAAATTTAATATCCTATAACTAAATAAATGCGAAGTGAGTTTGTTTGTTTGTACACTTTTATGCCTTAACTACTAAATCGATTGTCGTGAAATATTGCATATATCCAGAAAAAAATGCTGTTACCGAGGGACGCGGACGAAGCCACGGGTAAGATCTAGTGTAAAATATTTTGCATTCTAGACTCAGTGAAAACTTCTAAGACTTGATATTATACTCTAGAGATGGCTTAGGTTCAAGCCATAGCAATCAGATGTGCTGTAGTGTGAAGCTAACTTTTAAAATACATAATTGAATGCATAAATTTTCTACGGTCAAGATAAAATTAATAATGAAAAAATCTCAAGGAAAATAAACTTTTACGAGTATACAATTTTATGATCGCAACCCTTACGGGCATCGTATATGTGTAGGGTTGCCACTTGAGGTTTTTGACAATGCCAAACTTAATTTATTTGTGTATAATGTAAAAATTGATTGATTTATTGTTTTTATTTATTTATTTTATTTATTTACATCAATAACTTTTATCGCACCAAGATCGGTATTTACTTGTGTCTATCCATAGCAGACACAAAAGCATTACAATTTAATATTTCCTACTAAGAAAGTAACACTATTAAACACTTTACTAGAAACTAATAACTCTACAACACAAACAAAATATTGGTAAAAATAGATTTTTTGCAAATAAGAAAAAAACTGTACAACAACGTCTCAATTACGTTCTAAATTAATATAAAAAGATGGAATTAATAACGAACAAATAGTGGAACTAGTTACAATTTTACTGTAGTGCTTCTTATTTTCAGTAAAAACAAAGTAATATCCTTAAAATTAGTACTCTTATACAAAATTTACAGTTTTATTCGCATGTATTGTGCGATTAATTGGCTATTAGAGAATGAAAAAACGTGCCGTTATCGTTTTTACAGTCGCTGAGAGTGCAAAATCTTCAATTCCAATTTTAAACTTTTACGCTCTTTTTTCTTCTCGAGGGGCATTAACGTAGCGTTGAATTATTTTCACTAAAGGTTAAAACACGACTGCCAGCCAAGATTAAAATATTTACGTAAGACAAACGAAGGAGGAATCCCCAAAGAAAAAAGTCCCACTCTGAGGGCATTTCCAATCCTTTAATCATAATGGGCAGAGAAAGTGGGAATTCCCGCGACCAAAGACTAATTAGGCAATTAGATTACTATGTACATGTACCAATCCGCGTGAAACGAGGCAATTTAGCGCGAAATTTGAAATTCGCGTAAAATCGAAATCGAGCCTAACAGGGGGTCTGTATAACTATGACCTGTCGACAACCCTAGCTCTTAAGCTGTAACAACACATGTTAATAATTTTACGAGATCAACTACAAAACGAGTACGCTCTGTGAGTTTATTTATTATGGATTTAAGGTGCGTCTGGAGACAAAGTATAAGCGATTACTTGCATAACGACAGCGGCTAGGAAACTATCATTAATATTAATGTGTTGTGTTCTAAAATAATAAAGAAAATATGAATGGGATTTTATTTACGAAAATCGAAACTCTAGGAAGTAATAATAAATTTAGATACAGTAATAAGAACTTAATTGTAAAATAGGTAATTGAAAAGTGCTTTTTTATGTTAAGAGCGGCAGACTGTCAGTTTCTGTCTGTCGGAATATCTTTTTTTTATGTTAAGGTCAGCAGACAGGCTGACGGTCCACTTGATGGTAGGTGGCTACCGTCGCCTATAACACGAGCAAGCCAAAGTTGCTGCAAGTGCACTGCCGACTGCAATAGGATTAAGGATAAGGGATTTGGAGTGGATAGAGAAATGGGCTCTGGCATCCCTTACTCACTCACCGAAACACAACAGCACACTTGCTGTTATTTCACGGTGGTCTTCTATAAGGGGGTGGTTACTGCCGCCAGACGGGCTGCCCAAATGACTGCGAAAACGCAGTGTGCCCTGCCACTACTTTCCAAATCCAGACCAGAGCCAAATTTGAAAAGTTGACCCTGCCGGGAATCGAACCCGGGAACCCTGGAACAGAGCGTTAAGGCAAGCACCCGAAACACTCAATCAACGGAATAAAATATAGTTAGGTATGCCTAACTATCCGGATGAAGCCGATTGAATAAGCTATTATAGAAATTATATTCAAAAAACTGTTCCCAGTACTTTTCTCGTAGGAAATTCATCAAAATCTATATCTATTTTATACATATAATCGTAAAAGAGACGTGTCTGTTAAAAAAAAATTATACATGTTACACTTTTGTTACCCAGGTCAAAAAATAGTTTTCAGAATTTTTATCTGTATGTCTGTTTGTCTGTGCGTTTGTGCACGCTAATCTCAGAAACGGCCTAGACCGATTTGAAAGCGATTTTCACTGATGTATTGTAGCAAGCTTCCGGTACCATTTAGTGGTTGTTTCGTTCCAATTGGTTCTCAAACAAAAGAATTTACGCGCTATATAGAATTATACCACGCGTACGAAGTTGCGGGCTCAGCTAATATAATGAATAAAATTGTTTAATTACCTACCGTTGTTTAAAAGCTACTAAAAGCTAGGATGTTTATTCGACACTAGATGTTGTTTCATCACGGCGGTATATTTCTTTAAGAGTACGTTTAAAGTCTCCAGACGACATCAATAAAAAAGCAGTATAATTTCTCAAATAACTTAATTTATATCAAAATGTTAATATTAAAAATAAAAATTCTAAATAAATAAACATGTGTAATGAATAAACGAACAGAATCGAATTTAATTCCAAACTCGTCACCCAATAAGGGCCTTTATAATCATATATTCATAGAGTGATTTTGTTACGAAATGGTTTGGCGAGATGAATGCAAATCAGTAAATTACGAGACCCACCCCCAACCTGGATTTCCCTAACCAATTACTATGTAAAAGCATTTTTTATCCGATAGAGGATCATTTTTTTCACAGACGTGATAAGTGGCACAGAATGATACAGTTGGACGTGCCCTTGACGTGCCCTTTGTAGGGATTTTTTGTAGCGTTAAAACAGAGTAATATTTATTTTGTAATGTATCTGTCTCGTAAAGTACGTTTAACCTTTTATAACTCACTAGCTTTTGTCGGCGACTTCGTCCGCGCCCCTTTTCCTTGAGCGTTGAAAAACAAAAATATTTATTCAATCTTTATTGCTCATATACATATTTCTCTCAGGCGTTGACTCCTTAAGAATCGATTAATACAAGCTTTAATTAAAAAGCGTTACGTTATCCGTCACTTTGATATTTGTGCGACAGCTGACGCATGTTTATTATGTTCCCTAATTCTATTCTTTGGGCTTATAAAAGCAAACGTCGAAATTTTATGTCAAAAGTGTAGTCCGCGTTGAGGAATGAAACGATAGCGCAATATAACCTGCCGGCGCAGTGACATCTGTCTTCAAAGAAATGAACTATTTGAATTTATAAAACGTAGTGACATCAGTGTGGACTGAACGTAACTAACATAACTTTTAGATTCAAATAATTTATTTACAAATAACATGGGTTACTGTGAAACCAGTTCTTATTGGTTTAAATATGCATCCACATTGTATTTCCACGTCTGGCGTGTAAAATAATAACATAAAATATTCACTATTCAGTTAAAATTAATAAAACAATAGAAACAAAAAAAAAAGAAAAAATTCACTTTACTCTTTGAAAACTTTTTTCAAAAAAAAAAAAAAAAAAAGAAATTGTAAAATATAATTAAATGTCAAAGTATTTTTTAATATCATAAAAGCATTGATCTAATAGCCACATGGTCAGTTTTTTTTTTTTAAATAATTTTTCCAGTAATTCTCTCAGTGCACTGGGTAACTTGTATATTTTAATAGAAGAGTAGTAAGAATTATTGGAACACTTGACACCTACCTTTACCATGAGCTTACAATGACCGCACTCGCTAGCGAGAGCATAAAACATTTATATGAAAAACTGTCAACTGTCAATGTCAAATTGACAATTTTCCATATAAATATTTTACGCTCTCGCTAGCGAGTGCGGTCATTATAACTTATGGTAGAGGTACTGAGTATGCAGAATGTAACAAAATAATATAAAGTAATTAGGTATCATAGAGTAATTAGAGGTAAATTTTATATATTTATAAATCAGTAAACTCCAGTCGAGTTGAAACACACTTTTTTAAAAATATTTTTAGATGATCCCTCTAGAACAGTATTTTTGCTAGATGAAAGGTTCTTTCCTGTATCCCCGAAAACGTGTATGCAAAATTTTATGGCTTATTGTAAACTCGCCACAAAGTAAACTCGCCACAAAAAAAAAGTGTAAACTCGCCACGATTATAAAGTTAATACGTCACATATTATTTTAAATTGTTGTAAACCCGCCACAATAGTTTTTATTGTACAGACTGCAGAAAAAAACAAGCCGTAAGAAGAATAAAATCGTTATTTATTTTTCCATTTTAATTTTTAATTATGTTTGTTGAGTAGTTACGGTGTGAAAGCGGAATAAATAAACATATATAATATTAGTTTGCATTTTAAAATCACATTTATTATACCTGATTGAACTCTGTAACAGCGTCTACTGTGCCATATTTCATTCTATTTGTTGATTAAATAAATTTATAAGGTAGAAGAGTAGTAAGGTAGAAGGTACAATGCCGCAGAGTCCATTTTTATATTATTAGTTTTAATCAATTTAGTATTAATTTATTTTTAGGTAGATTATTTATGTATCTTTGTAAATGCCTAAGTTTAAGTTTTCTGCCACTATGGCGCTATTGTTCTTGCGAGTCACAACACTTACTCTGTGGATACGTAGTATCTCGATGGTAATCTGTGGTCTATGATAACTGGTAACTTGTGCAAAAACATTAGAATAATGTGTTTGGTTTAATGAAGAAATTTAACAAGAGTTTTATTGAAATATTGCCTAATTTGAACACTATTATTTACTTTTTAAATGTAAATATCATCAGACAGCCTCACGATTCACCTGATGATAGGAGGCTTCTATTAGATACAGGATTATTTGTGGGGCGATTGACCACGCCAGTCGATTACAGATTTACGTCTCCTTCGGGTAATATGCCAGCCATATGTTGGCTCACAGGTTCGCCCGCTGTTCTAAGGAAGTAAAAGTAACACTATTCAAGGCGTGCTGCCAGTCTTTCTACACGTGTAGCCTCTGGGTCAATTATACGCAAAGGGCATACAGCGCCCTGCGGGTCCAGTATAATAACGCTTTCAGGATGTTGTTGGGGCTACGACGTTTCTCAAGTGCATCCATTATGTTCGCAGAGGTGAGGGTAGATGGTTTCCATGCTATCATCATGAAGCGTTGCGCCTCATTGTTGAGTCGTGTATGAACCAGCACCAACAGCATCATGATTACTTTTTCCAACAAATGGGACTCACCTCTGTTGAGTCACTGGCTCAGTACACATGCGAGTGTGTCAAATATCAAATAACAAATTTTAATTGTTTTGTAGGTACTTAATAAATATTTTAAAAACATTTAAAATTATAATTCCGCAGATAGCGGGGCAATTCCCAAGCTAGCGGTGGTTAGGACTGCAGAGTGAGGAACTTTCTGACAATTCCTGCCGTGTCAAGAAGTACCGCCTTCTGTATCTGTTCCCTTGATCTAGCCATCTAGCGAGAGCCTCTTGAGGTGTTGGTCGAGGCTTTTCGCTATGAGACCGTTGGCCGTAACAACTATCGGGACCTCGTGAGCCAAGTCTATGTACTTAGTGAGTTTTCCTTTTTCGGCTTTCACGAGGTTTTCGTCATGCGGGACAGCAATGTCAACAAGCATCGTCTTGGGCCGGGATCGGTCGATAATCACGATGTCAGGCTTATTGGCGACTTATTATTATGTATTGTAAATGTCGTAATAGAATACGATGTGCATTTGCTGCTATTAGATGAGAACGATAATAAAAAAAATCAATTCCGCTTCAATACATCTTAGAACACGTTTCACGGAATACGCTATTCCTTCCAGCTGTATATATGCTGCGTTTGAAACGATTGCTACAAACAACCAATTTTAATTACTACGCAACGAAATTTATATGAAAATTTCTGAGAGACACAATACATCCAGCAGTGGAGGGACACAGACTGATGATGAGGACCCAGTAGAAGTCCTGAATATTGTTTAAAGCCATCTATTGACTTTTTTATGTTAAGATCGGCAGACAGGCTGAAGGTCTACGTGATGGTAGGTGGCTACCCTCGACTATAACACGAGCAACGTCAAAACTGCTGCAAGTGCGCTGCCGACTACAGTAGGATTAA
The DNA here is from genome assembly GCA_910589475.2 of Bembecia ichneumoniformis. Classification (NCBI taxonomy): domain Eukaryota; kingdom Metazoa; phylum Arthropoda; class Insecta; order Lepidoptera; family Sesiidae; genus Bembecia; species Bembecia ichneumoniformis. The sequence goes on from OU342545.1 coordinate 4,052,848, forward strand.
GGATAAGGGATTGGATAAGAAAATGGGCTCTGGCATCCCTTACTCACTTACCGAAACACAACAGCACACGTGCTGTTATTTCACGGTGGTCTTCTGTAAGGGAGTGGTTACTGCCGCCAGACAGGCTGTCCAAATGACTGCAAAGCGCAATGTGCCCCCCTTTTTTTTTACTTTGGGAAATCCATCATGGATACCCAGCAGCGAAAGGGGGACGCTGTGGGTTATGCGGGACTCCTACCGGCTAAAACCCAACGACTTTCTAGCGCGGCCGTAGATGGGCGGGGTCGCAGGAACGTTGTTGCACAACTTCGGCGACCCGCCACGGCTGTTCAGCGCGGGGAGAACTACGCTCCCTGTCGGAACCTCGGCGTACCCGAAAGCGGAGGTACGCCGGCCATCTCGGGGACCTCACAACGGGCGGTAGTGACCCCTTAGACTACCGCCCAGGTCCTGGTCAAGGGGGAAGGCGGCGGATATAATCCATCCGCCTGCGCCCGAGCCTTCTCCGGCGGATCGGCTGGGAGAGGGGATCCTCTTCCCGTTGCCTCTCCGCCGCTTCCTTGCGCGACATGACGTGCTCACAAAACGTGAACATCGCTTGCCACGCAAAGCGCAGCGCAGCGCAGCTACTTAAATTAAATTAAATAGAATATTTTTTAATTCTAATTCTTAAGTACATTTCTTTCATTCATTGGTCTGCTCGGATAAATCTCTGCACTAGACAATCTGTAAAATCTTTATCATGTTAGTCTTTATTGTAATTTAACCTTAAAATTTTCTGAAATTATTATGAAATTATGAAAGTTGCAATTAAATAAATTTACTTGCGCTAGTACTCCACCAGGTGTGAACACGCAAGCATTGAGTAACGTCCCATGTTGTACATAACATCGCAGTACTTGAATATCAACTAGATAGATAAAGTTGTATCCGACTGTTTAGTTTTAGACTTGTTATGGCATCAGGTATTGGTTTCCTAAATTTTGACCGAAAACATCAAATCACGAATGTATTTGACTAACTTCGAGAAGTTGAAATCGCTTCGACGTCTGGGCATCACCCTAACATATTTTATACAAAACTTTGAAGCAAATTTTAATTTGTCTACCATGATATGTTTTTGAAACTTCGGTATTTACTAGTATGTATAACTATTACCGACTGTGAACCCAAATTAAGTCCACATTTGAAAATTTGCTTCTAAACTTTACCTTGCTAGGTATCCCCGAGACCCTACAGTCAGAAAACTATCTGACTATTACATATATGAATTATTAAATATGACTATTAAAGGTCTCCCATAAACTTTTCTCAAACTGAAACTCGTGTTAGCTCTTTTCACATATCAAAAAATAGTTTACGGATTTCGAGATTTTTGCATCTCTGTGTTTTTAAATCAACACTTTTATCACTTATGTACAGTACATGCCGTTTCCACAAAAGAAGGAATATTTCCAAATTGTTTCCTATTGTTTCCAAAGAGCCAAAAACTTAAATTTCTCAAAAAAAGGAAAAAATTTTGAAGCCGAGGCTCCAAATTTTTTAATCTCCTAGCCTGAGTTACGTAAAATATATACTAAAATGACTGATTATCTTAGAAACTTTCTTATTTAATACAGAATTCAAATACATCACAAAAATTACGTCACTGCACTAATTTTTTTTCCAAAATATCACTTTTTCTCTTATTTTTAAGAATATATTGCAACTAAATTTATTATTAATTTTGTCGCTATTTTCCAAGACAATAAATAAAACTAAAATAACACCGAAAAAATATATTTTTTTAAATAAAATCTTATGAGTCAACATAAATATTACATATAAAGCACGCCTAAAAAAGGGGCGCGGGGGAAGTTCCGCGAAAAAGCTAGTATATTATATGTTCCATGCGTATCTTATAATTCCTAACATGAGCGAGAGTCCTGTGCCCACCCCTAGGCGAAATCCAATGTATATATGTAGGTTGAAACAGATACACAAGTACTTACCTTACTGTAACATTAAACAACTGCACGGACTTCGGTGAAGCTTGCTACATAAATGTATATTATGTAATACAAGCTCAGTTCCGTCAGATCTTGTTACTTTTACAAAATATGAACGACATTCTCACATGCATAGGCATTTACAACACTCAACCAACGGCTTTAAAAAAAGATTATTGTGTTACAGCCGATAGGCAGATACAAAGCAAGGCTATGGGAAAGAATGTGTTATTTCTTTTGCGAGACGGACAACCGAGTTTATCATTAAAATAAACTCATTTTAAAAACAACCCAAAACAGACTTTAGTAAACAGTCAAATCCATATAAATAAAAATGGATCTTCGAAATGTATGTACGCCCATAACGGGTAGACCGATTTTAATTCGGTTTTGATTAATGGAAAGAGGGATAAACAGGGAATGTTTTTGTATTAAAAATTGCACCACGGGCGAAGCCAGGGCGGGCCGCTAGTTTCAAATAAAATAAAATAAGATGCACTGCGTTTCGAAGTCATTTAGGCAGCCTGTCTAGCTGCAGTAACCACTCCCTTAGAGCACCTGTGGTGCTGCACTTAGAGCACCCGTGGTGTTGAGTGTGTTATAGACGACGGTAGCTAGTTACTATCAAATGGACCGTCAGCCCGCCTGCCGATATTTACATTAAAAAAAACGGAACAAGTGTGAGTTGAACTCGCGTGAAGAGGGTTCCGTACGATGTTACCTATTCGCACAATATTGAGTGATTTACCATGTTATTTTAATGTCATGTACTTCTTATAGGTTTTCCTATAATCTATAAGTAGAAAACTAATTTCCGTATTATTATTTTTTTTAATTTTAGGTTCAGTTGTTTTGGAGACAAGGGGGGGGGGGAATGGTCGGACAGTTTTTTTATTCGGACGTACGGAACCCTGAAAACAATCAAACAATTATATATGGTAAGCCCTGAAATTGAAGAACAAAGTATTATGGGATCAACATCGTAAACTACGACAAAATTCAGCACTTAGATCATGATTATGCTTTCATGTTCACAGTTAGCTTTGAAAATAAGATTGTTTTGATAGTTATCGATATTGAAAGGAAATGAACACTATTAGCCTTGACTGTTACCACTACAAACGAAGATGAAAAGGCTCATCTTATTCTAACAATAGATCCACTTGTGACGAAATATTTCTAACTAGCGGCCCGCCCCTAGCTTCGCCCGTGGTGCAATTTTTATATACAAAAACATTCCCCGTTTATCCCTCTTTCCATTAGTCAAAACCGAATTAAAATCGGTCTACCCGTTCGAAAGTTATGGGCGTACATACATTTCGAAGATCCATTTTTATTTATATAGAGAATTTGGGATGCTAAAAAGTTGCTAATCTGTGAGACGGTCTTTGGAACAACTTTACTTGTCAATTAAAACTTTCTCAATTGAAACATTGATATTGTAGTAGATTCGAATGGAAGTTTAATTTTATTTGGTGGCAATAAGCGGTACAATAGATACAAACAAGCGATTCAGAAATACACTGGTTCGTTCACTGTAACGGGATATTTATGTGTCATTAATACATGATCACATTTGCATACCTATCAGTTATGTTACATACGGTTTTAAAGTTTAGTGAACAATATAGTACTTTGCTATACGTCAAAAGTTATTTTTGAACTTGTAGCTACCGAGTGAAGGTGTGGCAAATAAATAACTAGTCTGGCCATAAATCTCTGAAGCTAAATTTCCCATGGAAACAGTGCGTAGATCCATAGATTTGTGGCCAAATAGATTGTATTATTATTATTATTATTATTAAAACTCTTTATTTGTACTATAATACATAAAAGAATTAAAAAAGAAGAAAGAAACAACAAGTAATAGTACAAAAGGCGGCTTTATCGCTTTATAGCGATTTCTTCCAGGCAACCTTAGGGTAAGGAAAATTAAATATGAAAAATAAAACAATGTGGGTGGTAACAATTATAGTAAGGTCATCATAAACTTACATTCTAATAAGTAAATACTAGTACTTAAATTGAATATAAACAAATATTAATAGCATAGATTAATAAATATAATATATTAGAAGATAAAACCTACATATAAAAATTAAACAAATAAAGTAGTCTTCAGTTTGACAGAAAATGTGTCTTGAGTGCTTTTTTGAATAAATCCAGCGATTTAGATAGATAAAGGCCTGTATTAAACCTAAAGGTGATTTTGAATAGTTTTTTTTTTTTTTCCTGAGACTTCAATAAATATGTATATTAAGTTTTATTAAGATTACCTTTTTTCATTTGTAACAGAACTTATCGCTGGACTGGGTATATAGACAACCCATTAACGGATCAATTGGAAAGGAGCTGTTTACAACGTGCTTTTGTATATTTATTTCACCACTATTGCTGGATTCACGACGGCTGATGAATGGGAGCCAGCAGCAGCCGTCACAGCCAATGCTTCATTTCGACGATATTGATTGGCTTGTCGACGAAATGATGTCTCACCGGGCATCGGCGACGCAAAAGGGCATTCCTGTAATTACTACCTACGGAATATTATTCCATCAATTATTCCATAAAGCAAATCAACCATTTTTGGCGATTATGCCAAAAAACTTTAGTTGATTGTGGCTTAATTATGAACGAAATTAATGTTATGACTTAGTTTATTTGATTGTAACTTAATTATAAGCGTAATATAAGAGCAAAACTTGTGAAAACATTTTATAAGCGAATTTTTTGAACAACATTTATAAGTGAAATTTATGAGCAAAAAAAATGAGCTAATTTTTTGAGCGAAGCTGCCACTACTTATTATGTCGTTGTCTGCACTGGCCATTATTTTAAAAACATATTGTCTTTGTCAAACCAAAATGTGCTAAAAGTATTGACAAAAGAAGTTTTCTTGAAAAAAAAAACTAACGTGAAGGTTAATTTAAAAAAATAATATTTTATTAGAAACTTAGGGATTAAATAGTTTAACCTAAAATTTAATTGTTTACTTATTATTTTGATTTTTTTTATGTTAAGACGGCTGACGGTTCATTTGATAGTAGGTGGCTACCGTCGCCTGTAACACAAGCAACACCAAAGCTGCTGCAAGTGCCCTGCCGACTACAGTAGGATTAAGGATAAGGGATTGAGAAGGGATAGGGAGTCCGTCTGGCGGCAGTAGCCACCCCCTTACAGAAGACCACCGTGAAATAACAGCACGTGTGCTGTTGTGTTTCTATGAGTGAATAAGGGATGCTAGAGCTCATTACTCAATCCCTTCCTTATCCCTTATGATCCCTTATAATCCTACTATGATTTGCAGCGCACTCGCAGCATCTGTGGCTTGTGTTATTGGCGACGGTAGCCACCTACCACCAAGTGGATGACTGCCTGTCTGTCGATCTTAACTTTAAAAAAAATTACAAATATTTTAGTATAAATTTTTAATTTCAAGAAGCCTTGTGACCATATATAAATTTTTAGTGTATCATACAATCACCGCACAGTAAGTAACATACGTCACACTAATGACGTCACGATATAAATATTCTCAGGGTTCTGATCTGTGGGAAACCTCTTCCCTATAGAACCGGTGATAAATGTAATAATAAGATGACGTATAACATAAAACATTTGCTTGTAGAATAATCTCCCTAACCCTTCCCAATCCCTTATACTTAATCCTACTGTAATCGGCAGCGCAATTGCAACACCTGTGGCTGTGGCACTTGACGGTAGCCACCTACCATCAAGTGGACAGTCAGTCTGTCAGTCGACCTTAACATAAAAAAATAATGTAACCAATTAAGTATTTTAACTCCAAGTTCTGATTGACCGTGTGTGTACTACACATCCGGCAAAGAGATTCCTTGAGACGTTCATGAATAAAACATTGTAGGAATATTCACGTCAAAGCCGATGTAATCACCTGAGGGGTACACCACTAACAGATAATGATTCCGCGATTTTGTGAGCAAGTTCTGCTTACGCTTTAAGGCATGTCACCCTAACAACGTTTTACATAGACAGTATATGAATATGGATATTTGTATATAAATGAAATAGCTAAACTCAAATACAACAGATCATCATGAATGTTGGCACGTAGTATGCTTATTCCTTCATGGAGGAGGTTTCATGCTGAGGAGATACGTCAGCCTGTCTGACGACGGTAACATTTTAAAAAATTGTGGTTGATTCGCTGTGGTCCATTTGATGGCAGGTGGCTAACGTCTCTTTGTCGCCTATAAATACAATAACGGGGGGTGCAGTTGCGCTGACAGAATAAAGTATAAGAAACAGGTTGAGGAAAACACCGAACCGGAACAGCACAAATGCTGTTATTTCACAGTGGTTTTCTGTTAAGGGGTTATTACTGCCATGAAATTAGCTGTTCCCAGTTTGTGTCTGCTGCACGAAGTCTGCCATTATATTAAATATCATTACTACTTAAATATTATTTTAATAAAAAAAAAAATTAAATAACTATGATACAGTGAAAAAGGCGTGCTTTCTAAATTATGCAGCTGTATTCAAACCTTACTTATTACTTAGATAAAATTTAAAAACCTAAGTGAAATTCTGCCCTGCAACTTATCCCGACTTATATAAGATGACGGCATAAAAAATATTTTTCAAGTAAAAATACAATACTCACATGCAGCTAACTACTAGACCTACTAGAGACCTACTAAAATACTAGAGAGCTGGCTGTACAAAGCTATATAATAATATATAGGTATACATATAAAATCGTAAACGAGCCATGCCTGTACATTAACTATTAAAAAAAAAAATTAAAACAAATTAAAAAAAAAAAATTATAAAAAAAATACTTAGTTTTTAGAACTCTTGTCTGTTTGTCTGTGAGTTTGTGCACGCTAATCTCAGAAATAGCTTAACCGATTTGAATGCGGTTTTCACTAATGTTTTGTAGAAAGCTTCCTATAACATTGTTTGTTTCATTCCAGCTAGTATAAAATATACGAGAAAGTTTAAAGTGTCAGTAAGTTACGAAACAACTTCCAGTCTCTGTGTAAATATAGTTCTTCCAATTGTAAATATACTATTATAATCATAATAGCTTATTATTAAAGCTTCAAGTGCGATCCATGTCCCTACACTATCAACTTATTGTGATCGATCAGTTACTATATACAGTTTACATATATACAAACATCATTTTTTATATAACTATATATACACTCAAGAATATAAGTAAATCTGAATATAATCCCGCTCTACATAGTAGGTACTTTTGTTGCTTAAAGTAAACATAATTTCAAATAAGGACACCGAGCTTTAGTAACGTGACCCTAGAGCGCATTTCTATTTTATACCACATAAAATACAATCAACGGACGCGCGGTCAGCCGGGGATAGTCAGCGATCGACTCGACTCGGAAGCGTTCGGGAAAATTCGAATGAGTTAAAGATTAAGAAAAAATGTAGATACGATAACTCTTTAGTAGTGCATTTTTTTAATTTTGACTAGAAAGGGAAGCTTGTTAATTTTAGAATTAATCGTAAGTGGCTATCGCCGTCTTCATCCACTCCAGAAAGAAAATAGTGCTAACAGCAAGTCTATCTCGATTTTATCCGTCATACAGTCTAGTCAGGTAATTTTTTTTTATGTTAGGGTCGGCAGACAGGCTGACGGTCCACATGATGGTAGGTGGCTACCGTCGCCTATAACACAAGCAACGCCAAAGCTGCTGCAAGTGTGCTGCCGACTGCAGTAGGATTAAGGATAAGGGATTAGGAGGGGGATAGGAAAATGGGCTCTGGCATCCCTTACTCACTCACCGAAACACAACAGCACGCGTGCTGTTATTTCACGGTGGTCTTCTGTAAGGGGGTGGTTACTGCCGCCAGACGGACTGCCCAAATGACTGCGAAAACGCAGTGTGCTCTGCCACTACTTTCCAAATCCAGACCAGAGCCAAATTTGAAAAGTTGATTTTTTAAAGTTGACCCTGCCGGGAATCGAACCGGGAATCTTCTCTCTCTCTCTTTCTCTGGTCGATCCCTCATTACTCGACTTCGTACCAACCTTTTAAGATTGTCCCAAACGTATATTCCATACGGTTTAGATCCGGGATATACCTATCCATGACATCAAGGTACTCCGTAACCACTCTAGCGAAAATTGAAGTGTAGAGAAAATTGAATTGTAGCTCTCCGGTGCTCTCGCTGAAACTCGTGCTGACCGGAATCCAGTCAAATTACGCTCTGCCAGCTTTCTTCTCATCGTTCTAATGCTAACGCTTACATCCCGTACCTCAAATAGGCGATTACGAGCCTATATGAAGCGATTTCTTAGAACGTTCTTAGAAACGGTCATCTCTTTCAGAAGTGCACCTCATACGTCCTTGTCCCGGTCTTCTGGTAAGATCCAGTTTCTCTGTATGTCAGATGGTATCACGTATCATGATACGAAGATACGCCTGCGTAAGATCTGCATCCAATGGAATTTTGCTGATTAAAAAACGGACAAGTGCGATTTGAACTCGCCTGAAGAGGGTTTCGTACGACGTTACCTATCCGCGCAATATTAAGTGATTTACCATGTTATTTTAATATCATGGACTTCATATAGGTTTTCCTATAATCTACAAGTAAAAAAACTAATTCTCTATTTTTTCAAAATTTCAGGTTCAGTAGTTATCCTATAAGGTTTTCGTTTTTTTATTCGGAAGTACGGAACCTTAAAAAGCAACTGACAAACCCTGACGCATCCTGAGAACCAAGAAATTAGTTTAAAAAATTTATAGGAAATACTTCATGTACGCGCAAAACAATCAGTTCGAAAGTCAATATTCGACTAAACTCAATAAAAGAAACTCACACTTGAAGGTATCTTTTAAAGGTCATGAATTGATTTAATTTATCATAAACTACCCACTTAACAAATTATCATTGAACATAATAAGCGTTTAGTTATTGTAAACAAAGTTATGCCACTTTGGCCGAGTGGGCGGTTAATTGTGCCTATGACTATAGAAACAAAAAGAACAGCGACATCTATCGACAATATTTTACCGTGAATATTAGGCATAGGACATTATGCTTTACAAAAAGTATCTTCTGCGACCTTAAATAATCTTTGCGAAAACCAATAATCTTTGGATTACTGTTAGCAGACGTTCAGTTGTAAAAGAACATACGTGACGGATTTTGCAGAGTAAATTTCTAATTGATTTATCTATACAGTTAGTATTTTAACTGTTAGATCAATCTTTATCTTTTAAGTCTTTTGTTCAAAGGATTCTTCCAACTATCGAGTATTTTTTTTTAAATTACTCATGAATCAACCGTAATAATCCATGATATTTTTTGTAAACATGTCGTTTTAACTTTTGGTTAATCTATGCTAAACTGAGAGTAACGGCGCGACAATTCACTCGGCACAATAAATAGACCACGAGCAGACGCGACCAGCTTACACAGGAGGGAAATGTTTTATTAATTATCTAGATATTCCTTGACAAGTAGTAGTTTTTTGGTTCAAGTAATAAAGCAAGAGATTGTGGAGTAAATACTTGATTTGAATAAAAATTAGAATTCAGAAGGGTAGTTTGAATAAAACTCAATATTAGAATAATTAACTTCAATTACATTATAATTCACTTGTATTCTATGTTACACACATTTATTACTCTGAAATTACAAATATTCACGCTATTTTACTGACACTCTTAATCAACACTAATTCACATCCCGTTTATTTAAAAACCATATTTGATTAGCGACTCTACTCGACGAAGATTTAGTCAAGACTGCCTCAAATCGCCAACGAGCCAGCTTATTTATATCTTTCCTTCGTTCCGCTCCGTCGACTCAGACAAATAATGACCGATATTTAGCATTTAGAACACACGTAGGTAGATAAAGAAATAAAGACTACCCACAATATTGAAAGATTGCTCACAGTACAAACAGAGAATTCCACAAGAAGTACGAGGAATATGTTTTTTTCTTTTTTTTTTCGAAAATATATTAATACTATTTTCAATGTATGGAAAATGTTCTTTATTTCTTCCAACAATCACATAACTACATATTATACGTCGTTACGCATGGCATGCTTAGAATGTCTATATATTTGTTTTAGTCGCTAGACGCTTCACCCTCGCAATTCGCTACAGTTAATATCCTGTGGCCAGTGGCTCTAGCATGAGTTTACGATACTACACTCGCTAGCGAGAGCGTAAAACATTTATATGGGAAATTGATAATTTGACATTGACAGTTCACGATTTCCCATACAAAAGTTTTACGTTCTCGCTAGCGAGTGTAGTATTGGTGTAGTATCGTAAACTCATACTAGAGCCTCTTCGTAATCTGTGAAATAATTTCATTATTTCTCTATGCTTAGGTTTGGCTAAGTAGCTGCAAGCAGTCTTAGACAGTCGTGAGTCCTAGTATATATTATATAATTATCGTGACATTAAAATACAATTAAAATAATTAACTAAAAAAAAACGAATTGAAACAAAATATTTGTCATGTTAAAACAATGAACTGTTATAATATTTGAAATGAATAAGTCCAGCTGAGATTCATTTTAAGGTAGGCAACTCACTTGAAGCACCTGTGGCGTTGCTCGCGTTACAGGCGACGGTAGCCAACCATCAAGAGGATTATTAGCTTGTCTGAAGACCAGGCTGACGGTCCACTTGATGGTAGGTGGCTACCGTCGCCTATAACACAAGCAACGCCAAATCTGCTGCAAGTGCGCTGCCGACTACAGTAGGATTAAGGATAAGGGATTAGGAGGGGATAGGGAAATGGGCTCTTGCATCCCTCACTCACTCACCGAAACCCAACAGCACACGTGCTGTTATTTCACGGTGGTTTTCTGTAAGGCAGTGGTTACTGCCACCAGACTGGCTGCCCGAATGACTGCGAAACGCAGTGTGCCCTACTGCCACTACTTTCCAGATCCAGACCAGAGCCAAATTTGAAAAGTTCATTTTTCAAAGTTGACCTACCCGAGAATCGAACCCGGGAACCCTAGAACAGAGCGTTAAGGCAAGCACCCTAACCGTTCATCCAAATGGCTCGTCAAAATAAAAGTTAGTTCCACATGCATAAATATTTAAGTATCAATTTACTGAACTGAAGTTTTATTGAATATCTCTCTTGAATGTAAATTAGATCAAAAAGTCAATGAATGTTGAGAAACGTTTCTCAACGTATCACAACACTCGTTATAAGGCTTTATAAGGCTTTAAAATAAAATCCAAATGAAGAATGGGAGGTTCAAATGCGCCGTCACGTACTTGAGACAAGTCTGAAGTGCTCGCGTCAAAACTTGCTTTGACTTTCGTTTCGAATTAAAACTAATCCTGCATTTCCTCTCCAATTTAGTTTCCAGTTTGTTGGTTACAAAATCTCTAATATAGAAATGGTAGACCACACTATGTTTCTAAGTCATAAACTGGGCAATCCCTATTCGATGGCAATAACCCCCTTACAGAAAACTACTGCATGTCTTTTGTCGTCTTTCACTGAGAGCGTAAGGGATCCAAGAGCCCATTATCCTATCCCTTCCTAATCCCTTAGCTCAAATCCTACTAAGGTCGGCAGTACATTTGCAGTACCTATGGCGTTGGCTGTGCTAATAGGCAACGATAGCCAGCTAACCATTAAGTGGACCGTAAGCCTGTTTGAAGACATTAAAAAAAAGTTAGTAACAGGTGGAAAAGTCCATTTCATTCCTTACCTCATAATTTATCCTGGAAAATCGTTGTCCAGGATAATTTGCTGACAAGTAAAAATTCGAGACCACCAGGGGCATTTTTTATAAAAGTTTCTAGGAGGTATGAATTATCAATGGGTGAAAGAAATTTACAATTCCACCCTGTTAATTTTAATTTTACCAAAAAAAGTTATACGAAAAAGTGCTTTTGTATTTGTACTTAAAACAAATTTCTCTACAATATTTGTCTGAAAACTTTCTAACTCGTGTGCTCGTTGTGCTTTTTTGTGCTTCTATAGGGTGGAATGGAAAATTTCTTTCACCTATCGATATTTCATATTTTTTGAATATATGAATATCTTTTAATGCTCCCGAGAGACTCAAATTTGGATTTGTTTGTAAATTTTCCTGGATTATTATAATAGTTAACGGTAACCATCTACAATTAAGTAGGCTATCGGCCTCCGTTACAAAAAATATTATCCATGTATCCAATAGTGTCTAACGAACACCTGAATATCGATGCGTGTGTGATAACAGTTATTTCAAAACAGTGCACATACCTATACAAAGAAGTATAGGTGTTTTCATCAGAAAATTGGACTGTCAGAAGCAGAAACAGTTTGTTGGCCACGATCCAACTAGCCATTCGTGATTAGTTATACCCTTCTTATAAATTATTTATAGGCTCTATCGGATTTGCCACACAGTATACAATATTTTCAGTATACTTATTCTTCGGAGTGGGAGCTTTTTAAAGGACAGCACTTACAAGGATCTAAATTTGTTAATGCCTCTTGGTTGGTCAACTAGATTTTGGATGCACTCTTTACACTCTAGACTCTTCTTATTTGGGATATTTGTAACCATATTAGCTTTGAGACTCTTTCGGAAAACTTTTAAAATTCCAAACTCTGCCTAATCATGTTTAAAAAGTATCTTTTATATCCTCGTTATCAATTGAACTACGCGAAACATACTTTCTACAGACGCACATATGCACTAATATTTAGACATATTTCCGTTTCGATGGGGACTTTCGAGAAAAAAAGGAAAATTAGAATTTTTTAATGTCAAGATCGGCAGACAGGCTGACGGTCCACTTGATGGTACGTGGCTACGTGCTTAGCAAGGTTCCTCCAACGCGAACACTGCGCAACCTTAATAAAATGGCCTGTTCCATTGCACACTGAATGAATTCCTTAGAGTGGGACTGTTTGTTAGATTTTATAATAATTATTTTTTTAATTTCTTGTATATATAATTTAATTTATAATTAAGAAACTACCGAATCGTATTGAGTTACTCCTGTAATGATGTACTCAATACAATATTTCAATATATTCAATGTATTATATTGTGTCCCACTCCTGAAATACTTCCCAAACTCTCTCCTGTTGAGAAGGTGTTCGTTATATAGGCTAGCACATAACCTCATGAAATGACTTATCAACATATTTATCTTCTGAGTTATTTTTAGTTTCGATTTTCCTGATTTTCTTCGGGTTTTCTTCATAGTAAGGACAAGTGATTATCATTTCTAAATCGCACTTTAAAACGAACAGTCCAAGTTGCAAGCTTCAACTGGATTAGAGGTCTATCCTATCCTCCAATATTGCGTACTATCCTCTGAGTTATAATTGTCTAATAGGTATAACGAAATATAGTGAACGCAGTACAGCTAAGAAATAGTGCGAATGGTAGGAGAATTTGATGTGAAGGTGATGTGGAGTCAAAAGGTATTTCACTGAAGATAGGAGAATATACAATGGTAAAAAAACAATATCCAAATTAATATCCAGGGCCATTATTAGATAACCAAATTAATATTTGCACTAAAATATTAGAATACTAAAATATTTAAAGAGGCAAGATTATATTTTTTGAATTTTTGTATTTTTCTGCGTAATGAAATATAAATCTAAAACTCAAAATCTACTGAACTGATTTTAAAAATTCTTTCACCTATACATAGAATAGTAACATAGACTACTAGTTAAGTAACATAGGCTGACACTGACATATGGTGCTGAAACTTGGTCTCTAACTATGGGTCTCATGAGAAAACTCAACGTCGTTCAACGAGTTATGGAGAGGGCTATGCTCGGGGTTACACTGCGAGAACGAATCTGGAATGAGGAGATCCGTAGACGAACGAAAGTTGCCGACATAACCCGGAGGATAAGTGAGTTGAAGTGACAGTAGGCAGGACAGGAGATCTGACAGCCACTGTGGCTGGAAGGTTCCCGAGTGGAGGCCACGCACCGGAAAGCGCAGCGTGGACGTCCACGCACAAGCTGGACAAACGACCTGATAAGGGCCGCTGGTCGACGGTGGATCCAGGCTGCTTTTGACTGGTCGTTTGGAAAATTAGGGAGGAGGCCTTTGTCCAGCAGGCTGAGATGTTGATGGTGATAATAATAAACATAGGCTATTGGTCTTTTTTATTATTAAAGAAGGGTTTGCTCTTGACCAGCATCTATTCATGTAGGAAGGATGAGTCCGACGAAAGAGCTAGCTCACCCAGAAGATGCCTATTCACTCTATCCTTGAAAATATTTGGGTTGTATGAGCTCGGAAATACAGATGCCGACATAGTTCCAATTCTTAGAAGTGCGCATTATAAAAATTGTTTTAAAGCGCTTGGTCCGAATTAGAGGGATTTCGACAAAGTGAGGATGGTAATTAGTCGTACGTCTGCATTTCCGATAGAAGAAAGGGGAAGGCGGTATGATCTCATGCAGCACCCGAGCACACTTTCCGAAGTACATCATATAGAATAAACACAGACATGCAATTTTGCGTCTATGTGCCAGGCTCTGATAGTTCTTATTGGTGTACCGTCGCCAATGAGCCTCCTGGCTCTGCGATCCATCGAGTCGAGTGCGGCAAGCTGAGCTGGGATTTTGCTGAGCTATCCCAAAAATGTCAGCAATACTCCATGCAAGATCGAACTTGTGTAAAAAGGACGAGCTGTCCATGTGTGAAGCATCGGTTCACCCTATTTAGGAAAAAAATTGCACCTATTACACCTATTTATAAAAAAGGTCTTTTATTTTCAAAAAAAAAATAAATGTAAAAGTAAGATTGAAAAATGAATGAAAATCAATATGCAGAGTTTTAAAATATTTTGTTTTTAAAATAAATACAAAAGAATCACAAAATTTGCAAACCACAACTCACGACCTGGGAGACGCGGTTCGATGTTGGATCCAAGCTGTCTCCGACTTGTCGAAATGAAAATTTATGGAGAAATCCCATGTCCAGCAGTGGACATCCTTCTGCAGGGACGATGATAATGAAAATTATGATATAAATGAACATAAAATATTAGATTCCTTGCTGTGTGTATTGTGTTGTGCTTTAATTGCGTTGCGCAAATATTAAAAGGTAGGTTTTGTATTATAACATTCCATGCATATTGAATAAATAAGATAACAGCTGAAGCAATTCTTTGAATTAGTAAAATTCTATTTGAAACCACCAATGCTTTGTTATAATAAGGGTTATTAATTAAGGCGAGGACTTGGTAGAAAAGCGTGAATTTCGTCACCTAATTTGACTTGTTAGAGTAAAATTAAAACTTAGATAAAAATACAGAGCCTAACAGATTATATTTAAAAATGTTTAAATCGGACAGATTTATACTAAAAAAATATTTTTCGGAGAAAAAATTATTAAATTACTGCCCAAAATGAGTTTTCGCGCTACAGCAATAAAAAAATTAAGGGACAACTAGGTATATTATTTTTTAAGCTTATTAGTTAACTTAAGAGGGCACTTTCCAACTCGAACAGCTTACTTATTCCATACTACGTAATTCCATGATTACTCATTAATTATAGGTCGTAGCAATAAATAATTAAAAAAACCACGACATTTCTGGGACATAATGTGAAGGTTTGCATCACAACAAAGAACTGAAATTAATTTTATATCTAGTATAATTAATTTCTAAAATGTGCAGACATTTTCGCGGGTTGAATAGGGAATATGCGTCTAATTCAAAAAAGGCTTAAATATATTTTTTTATCAACATTTTTGCTTTAGAATTATGTCTATGTAAATATTTTTTAATATTATTTCTTGTTCGATAAGAAAATAATTATTAAAAAGTGCATAAAAATGTGGGAAATTGAAAATACTTGAAACGGTCAGATCGAATGTGACGTCAAAGTCTATGTGGAAAGTGACGTCAACGTCTATGAAATGTCAACAAGCGTGTAGATGCTTGTGATTTTTAACATTTGATTGTATTGTAGACTTTGACGTCACGACAAGCGCGCCAAAAGGGCGGGTGTTTAAAGTGCCCGTAGCTGTTAGTTTATTTTAACTTTTTTTTTGTTACCAAATTTCTGTTTTTGGCGCTGAATATTTTTTTACGGTTATATAACGATATAACCTATCGTATGAAAATATAAAAAAAATATGTGCATATTCCCTATTCTTGTAATTGTTTACTAAAATCCAAAAATGTTTTTCCATGGAAACATCCTACCTATAATGTATATTTGAAATGATAATGTCAATAGCTACCATCTATAAAGGTCCTGAGTCCCGATTCTCGGCGGGGTCAACTATAGAAATGAATTTTTCAAGTTGGTTCTGGTCTGTATTTGGAAAGTAGTCGCAGCCCGTCTGATAGCAGTCAGACGGTATCATAAAACTGTATAATATTTATCTATAAACTTCAATTAGATACAAACATTCCTCTTCAGAACGCGTCCACGAATACAAGACGTTGACGCATCCTTCACCAACGACAGCCTATTATGTCCTCACTGCAGGCACCTACTACCTGGTCTATATGGTCCACCATGCTGGCCCAGAGCAGGTTGGTGGACTTCATATGCGGCTTAGAATTTTTTCTTTGGCGTATGCTGGTTTCCTCGCGATGTTTTCTTTCACCGTTTGAGAGCAGAAAACGCATTTAAGTTTTTAATAAAAACCCATTGGTACGTTGCATGACCAGGGAACGAACTTGGATCTCTCGACATGATAGGCCGCGTCTTTCCCAATGATCCACCGGTTAGGATAAGGAGCCAGATCCTTATTATAAATGCGTAATAATTATATATATTATAATTGCGAAAGTTTGTATTTTTTTTTCAAAACGCAAAAACGGCTGAACGGATTTGAATAGCGCTGATAGCGCGTAGGACACATTTTATTTTATTTTATGTTAGGTTCCTGAGGGATATAAAAATTCGGCGACACTACGTCAACAGTGGCGGCGCCACCGTCGTCACAACGATAAAGATAATAGAGCGTTATGACTTATATAGGTATTTTCATTTTTCAACGAGTACGAAGCTGTGGGCAAAGCTAGTGTATATAAGGTATAAATAAACAAGTAGTTTTTTGAGATCTACATGGATTACAATGATTCAAAGAATTATAGCTTCTTCGTGTTCTTTTTGTTAAAAAAAAAGAAGATGAAAAGAAAATCAGGCTCACTTTGAAGAGTGTGGCGCTACATAAAATGTTTTAAAGTAAATAAAAGTGGCAACAATCTTGTTAAAAGGCTCGGTTAACTTAAAAAGCTTTCTCGTTAGCTTGTACCCATGAATCGTTGTTTTTGGGGGAGTTAAACGATGAGTTCGTTTATAATTAAAAACCAATTAAGGTGTTTCGAAGTCTCTCAACATGAATTTTTTAATTACAGAATTTTCTTAGGTTAATCGATTCATAAATAAACATTTTGTTATTTTTATTATAATCCGCTATAACATCTCGTATGTATAAAATATCTAATGTTCGTTCCTTCAAAACCGCAAACACTTGCAGACACTTTGTCAGAGGTACAAAAAATTACTCTTTCCTATTTTCTGAAAAAATTAAATAAAATATTTAACACCTGACAAAAATATGTGAATAAATTCAATGCTTAAGGAAAGGGGTGCGAACGAAGTCGGGGGTAAAAACTAGTGTTATATAAATATTCTACTGTGATAACATCCATAAATAATAATAATAATAATAATAATAACAATAATAAATTGGCGTAGGGATGTGACGACCCCATCGCCCAGCGGTGAGACAGCTAAAGTGACATAGCTGTTTCACCGTTGCAATCAGTCAACCCGATTCATCCCAGGGTCAGGGATTTAGTTACCCACAGGTGTAAGGACCGTGCTTGTGGGATTACCTATATCTAATTAATTTACAACGGTCCCCTCGGGGAATTGGGCGCACCCCGTTGTATCCAGCCTAAAATAAAAATGTAGATGGATGATAACGAAATGAGTATGGGGCCGCTACCTGGGGGTCGCCAGGGCACGTCCAGGTCCCGCGCTGGCACTGGACGTGGCAGAGGGCGAGCCAGCGTGTTATATCCATCTCCACCAGCTGGCTTGGTGCCGACAGGGTCTTCTACGACCCTACATTCGGCATCCGCTACTGGTGGAACAAGAAGGCGCATGGCGTGGAGTACGGAGATGAATTCAAACGCCATGCGCGCTTTTTACAGGGCGACTTCGGCAGTTACTGGCGGTACGGGGTATCGAGCCCAAATGCACCAACAGTTTCTGCAACTGGAGCCGGGAGTTAACGTCACGGAGCAAAACTTGTCGGATAGGGTTCGGTTTATACAGCGCTCTGGGCTTTTTAGTGCAACCGAACTCGAACGACTGCGACGCGAGGCTGTTCCTGAATTGGATTCCGTACAAACACGGGAGGTCTCCCCCCAACCTTCTCTCAATGAGGAGGCAAATGTTGTTCGGAATGACGAGGAAGGAATAGTCACCCACGATTTAGAGCGGATGAGTGGCATTTTAGAAGAGGCGATTTTGGAGTACCGCCAAACACCTCTTGAAATGAGGCCACGTCTACCCCGAGTACCTCTTAACGTAAAGGTTCGGGATGTCGTTGGGGCCATAAATAATATGCTGCCCTCTTATTTAGAGAGCAGTATAGACCTTTGGGATACGGATTCGATCCTGTTTGGCGCCGCTATAGCTGTTTGTCGGATAGTCGGCGCCAAAGTGCATATGCCGGGTCGCGTGGCTCGCTATAATGAGGCACCGGCCTGGCAACGTCGGATCGAAAGCCGTATCGCTTGGGCCAGAGTCCTCATCGGCAAACTGACCAGCTTCAGGTCGGGCAACACCAGAACGAGAGTGGTGCGCTTTGTTAGGAAGGCATTTTCGGGGGAGACTGTTAATCTTTCTCACCCGGATATGCCTCGGAAACTGACAGAGCGCATCGACGACCTGAAGCAAAAAATTGCAGCTTGGGGTAGGCGTATTCGGCGGTACTCGGAAAGGGTTAAGAGGTACCGACAGAATCGCCTCTTCATGAGTGACCAAAAGAAATTCTATAAAAGCTTGGAGTGTTCCGATGGCAGAGTAACTGGTCCAATACCAAATCAGGCCGAAACCGTCGCCTTTTGGCGAGACTTGTGGTCGCAACCAGTTACTCATGCAGAGGGCCCTTGGATAGAGACAGTGGAGGGTGCATGTGCCACAATTAGGCCGATGAACCCCATCACCATTATTGAAGACGACGTAGTTGCTGCGGTCCGTAAGGCCTCGAACTGGAAAAGTCCGGGACCGGACGGACTGCACAACTATTGGTTGAAGGGGTTCTGGCGAAGCCATGCCACACTCGCTCGTCAATTCCAAGGGGCTCTTGAAAACGGAACGCTCCCAGAATTCTTGACTACAGGGGTCACTCATTTAGCTCCAAAGGATGGTGCTACCGCGGATCCATCTAAATACCGCCCTATAACGTGTCTTTGTACGATCTATAAGACACTTACATCGATTCTGAGCTCTAAGATATATCGGCACATTGCTGAAAATAATATTATGTCAGGGGCTCAGAATGGATGTAGGGGCGGTAGTCGCGGTAGCAAGGAGCTGCTGCTCATCGACACGGCTGTTTCCAGACTGGTAAAACGCAATCGTCGTAATTTCTCCGCTGCCTGGATTGATTATAAAAAGGCATTTGACTCGGTTCCCCATACATGGCTTTTGAGGGTTCTCGAGTTGTACAAGGTTGATGGTACGACTCGAGAATTCCTCCGGGCATGTATGGGGCAATGGAGTACTATACTTAGTCTTTCAGGTCAGCGGATGACCGACGCAGCTGATAGGATAAGAATAAGCAGGGGCATTTTTCAGGGCGATTGTCTGAGCCCACTTTGGTTCTGCCTGGCTTTGAACCCTCTTAGTACTATCTTGGAGAATTCAAGGCTGGGCTTTCAGTTTCGGAGAGGAGGCCATCGGATGTCACATCTTCTCTACATGGATGATCTCAAATTGTTCGCCCCAAATGCTCGTCATCTGGAAGAACTGCTGCAATTAACAACCGATTTCAGCAGTTCCATAGGGATGGAATTTGGGTTTGATAAGTGCGGGGTCCTCCATGTGGAGAGGGGACGGGTTATTCGTTCGACTGATGTCGAAGTTGGCCCGGGGCAGATGAGGTCGCTCTCCGAGACTGAAACATACCGATATCTGGGCATGTCAGAATCTTTAGGTGTAATGGAGAAGGTAGTGAAACAGTCGGTTTGCGAGGAGTTTTGGGAGCGCCTTACAAAAGTTCTCAGGAGCTATTTGTCGGGGGCTAACAAGGTCCGAGCTTTTAACGGCTGGGTCATGCCTATTCTTCTTTATACTTTCGGCGTGCTCAGATGGTCTCAGACAGAACTGGACGCTCTGGATAGAAAGGTCCGCACAACTATGATCTCCCACAGAATGCGCCACCCGAAATCATCGGTCGAAAGGATGTATGTCTCGCGGAAGTGTGGTGGTCGAGGCTTATTATGCGCCAAGACCATGCACAACCGCGAGATATGCAACCTTAGAAATTTCTTCTTGGCTGATTCGGGTGGCGTATTGCGTAGGGCGGTTGTAGAATGTGATAACGGACTCACCCCATTATTCTTAGCCGATCAGCAATGGCGTGATCCGGTGATACCAAGCACCTCTGTCAGGGAGGCCGTATGGAAAGAGAAAGAGCTGCACGGACGGTTTTACAAGGCTCTTCACGAGCCTCATATCGACCGTAAAGCCTCCGTGCACTGGCTGCGCTTCGGTGATCTCTTTGGAGAAACCGAGGGTTTTGTCTGTGGGATACAAGATGGGGTTGTCAAGACGCGGAATTACCAGAGGTATATCATAAAGGATGGCACAGAGGACATATGTCGAGCCTGTCGCCATCCTGGAGAGACACTCCGGCATATTACTTCTGGTTGTTCCGCGCTTGCCAACACTGAGTATCTGCACAGGCACAACCAAGTAGCCAAGATCCTGCATCAGGAGCTCGCTCTGAAATACGGCTTCATTGAGGAGAGGATGCCTTATTACAGGTACTCGCCGGAACCAGTTTTTGAGAACGGCCGTGCCAAGCTCTACTGGGACCGGCCTATCATCACAGACAGGACTATTCTAGCGAATAGACCTGATATTGTGTTGATAGACCGGGAGCAGTCGAGGGTGTTTTTAGTGGACGTAACTATCCCGCATGATGACGGTCTCGTGAAAGCTGAAACCGAAAAGAAGAGGAAATACCTCGACTTGGCTCACGAGATTGTTGACATGTGGGCTGTTGCGTCCACTGAAATCATCCCAGTCGTTATATCCGTCAACGGTTTGATCCCAACCAGCCTCAATAGTAACCTGAAGCGGTTGGGATTCCGTGGCGGTTCCCTCCCGGCCCAAATGCAGAAGGCGGTGCTGCTTGATACGGCCAGGATCGTGCGTCGGTTTCTGTCTTTGTCGTCCTGAACCCCGACCGACTGTGCTTCTGTCGGGGGTAACACCGTCTCCCCCTCATTTTGGCTTTTGGAGGGGGAGACGAGAAGAATTAATTAAATAATAATAATAACAAAGCTTTATTCATCCCATACATACATAATCACAAAAATTACAAATGAAATAATTAAAGTTAACACTCATTGAAATATACAAAATACAAAATAATTTATTAAGCCTAGGTACAAAAAAGGTGTAGGGCCCTCCTATTAAGTATAAAAATACTTGTATCAGGAGACCCCAAATATGGTCACTGGTCACGCTAAACAATCATTCGAAAAGTGGACTGTATTTGTTGTTTGTGGTACTTGCAATCGAAGGAATAGGAATGATGGATAAAATTCTGTCACTTACCTCTTTCCTCAGCGGCGAAGAACTGCAACGGGCCCGTCACATTCAGAGTCCTGATGCTCCAGCACTTTCACCACCTTTTTCGACTGCAGTCGCGATGCGGAAGGCTTGACCAAAATCACTAATTACAGTACACACGTCTGATACACATTAAATTGATGCGGATGATACAAATCTGATCTCGCGATGAGATCGGCGGGTTTTCGCGTGTTTATTTATTTCAGCGGCGGCGGCGGCGGGCGGCGCGCTATAAAGATAGTCGATTGGTTTCGTTTGCGGTGTGTAAGTAAGTGACAGATAGGGAATGGGTGTGTAGTGGGAGCGAGACAGCACATACCACTAGCGAATCACTATCCGTCAATCAAATTGACAATTGGCGTCAACAGTCACATTAGTCATACATAGTCAAAAAGTCAGATAGTCAAATATAATAATAAAATTTAGTTTTTAATGTATTTTGAATATTAGCGATTTGGTTATTAAAAAGAATGGATATTGATATTAATAATTTTAGTCATAGTTAGTCTAAAATTTATTCAATTTACTATTGTTTCTGTATGGGCCCCTTTCAGGTAAAAGCCTCCTCCATAGATTGCCAAACACCTTTGTCTTGCGCTCTCTCAATCCAGCCCATGCCTGCAACTGCCTCTCTTTCGTCTTGCCACCTGGAAAATGGTCGACCTCTGCGTCTTTTTCCCTTTGGTCCTTTCCATGTTGTTAGTGAACGTGTCCATCTCTCATCTGTGTACCTGGTCACATAGCCAGCCCATTTCCACTTCAACTGATGCAACAACCTTCGCTCAGAGACTTAAAACATCCATACTTAAAAGTAACTCTGTCGGTCCTTATGTTTTCACGCCTAAACCGATATGTAGTAATTTTGATTAATTTTAATATGTATAAACAGATAGCACCTTAAAGAAAATACATAAAACTTTTGTTTGCAAAAATAAGACTTAAAAGGGTTGAAATAGGATATTTGACAGATTTTAGGAAAATATGTCAAATTGTTAATTATACACTTGCAATTTGATTCATTCTTTGTGAATTGCTTAATTTTCTATGAAAATTACAATCAAAGTTTAAATGATAAATAAGACTCAAATAGTGCGCCTATGTACTGTACAGTACAGCATCGACTGTAAACAAAGCAAATGACGCAACTCTATATGCCACCAATCGCGTGCGTTTTTAATCACGTGGTGAAACATGAAAATTTAATTATTTTAATAATGATTTCTTATGAAAATCGTACATATTTTTAAATACTGTGTTAGTTAATTTGGTTTAAAAAATTATTTACAGTTAGTCTAGTAACAATTTGTTTCATATTTTCATTATAGTCAAATACCGTATAGGGGATAAAAGTTTGAATGAGCAACAAATAATTTCTCAAATTATTAATTAATAAGAAATAAGAATGAGCAATTAAGGTAAAAAGTAACATACAGACAGAGTTACATTCGCAGTTTTGGTATAATTTCGAATAGATACCTATTTATTAAAAGAAACTGCTACTATTTTACTTTGATTGATCAAAAACATAACTTAAGAGTTCGAAATAATTGCTTCTCACTCATTGACGTATTTACTTATTTTTTGAAACATAGATATTACGTTTTTCACTGAATAGTTTTTTTTAATTAAATTACAATAGGGTATATGCGTCTAATTCAAAAAAGGCTTAAATATATTTTTTTATCAACATTTTTGCTTTAGAATTATGTTTATGTAAATATTTTTTAATATTATTTCTTTTTCGTTAAGAAAATAATTATTAAAAAGTGCATAAAAATGTGGGAAATTCAAAATACTTGAAACGGTCACATCGAATGTGACGTCAAAGTCTATGAAATGTCAACAAGCGTGTAGATGTTTGTGATTTTTAACATTTGATTGTATTGTAGACTTTCACGTCACGACAAGTGCCGCAGCTGTTAGTTAATTTTAACTTTTTTTTTGTTACCAAATTTCTGTTTTTTGAAAATATAAAAAAAATGTGCATATTCCCTATGATATTCATAAAAGTACCGAGAAAATAATATACTAGATACACGAGGTACAATTCTATATAGATGAAATCGGGGGCACCAGCTAATTTGAAAATACAATAGTACTTAATTCATCTTTTTTTCTATATATAAAAATGAATCTCTATTTTTCATGGTCACGGCATCACATGTGAACGGGTAAACCGATTTTAATTCGGTTTTCACTAATGGAAAGAGGGATAAACGGGAAATGTTTATATATATAAAAATTGCACCCCGGGCGAAGCCGGTGGCGGGTCACTAGTTTTTGATAAAAATTTATATTTTACAAGAAATGATCTGTTCTCGGAGGTTTCTATATTTTCAACATGTTTACTTATATTGCTACTTACAATGCTGACTGTGCCCACTCAAATCCACGATGACCATATTGGAATTACTGAAACGAAATCAATATATCCAATTGGTATGCAACTCGCGCAATACTTCCAACCTTGCCAATTTTCCGCAGATTTCCACTCGAGGGAAGTTTCGAAGTTTCCTAATACCCCCCGGGTAACAACACGACTTTATTTCACCCACCACGCTGATTTGATCCACTCTTCCTCCCGAAGTTGAAGTGAATGCTAAAATAAAATGAGAAACTGTTCTTGTCATCGCAGATCAATTTATAGTGGTTATTTTTCAGCACGTACAGTAGGGTCAGAATAAAAGCACAAACTGCATTTCGCTAGAACTAGTTTTATTGCACTGTACAATATAATTTTATTTTGTGTTTAAGGAGGTGCTTTATTTAGTGGCTTGTGCGTTTGTGGAGAATAATGGAGATATATATATATAATATATAGTATGAGTGCTGTTTCAGTATGTGAGTAAGGCCAGAGCGTGTACCGCTGTTCTTATTAGAGTTGGCAGTACACTTGCAAACCTCTTGTGTTGCTTGTAGGCGACGGTAGCCACTTACTATCAAGTGGATTGTTCCAATTGCGAACACCGAATGCAGAAAAACGTAGCGAGGACTTTGCAGAAAAACGTTATTTTCGTCGCCTAATTTGACTTCTAAGAGATAAATTAAAAATTACATGAAATAAAGTGCATTTAAAAAATTTGAATCCGGCAGATTTATACAAAAAATACTAAAAAAAATATAGTAAAATACTGCCAAAAAAGCTTTCTTGTTACAGTAATAAAAAATTTCAGCGACAACTACATTTGTTTTTAAGTTTACTAATTAACTTAAGTTCTGTGTACAAAACTTTTAACATTTTTTATTTTTTCATATTTTACACAATATTTAAGAAAAACTTCCTAAGTTGTAAAAACTGTTACATATCGTAAAAAACTTAGAATTGAAAATGAAAACAAAAAGCCTTCATTATATAAAGAAAAGAAACTGTTCATTCAATTGGTAGCATTTGTTTACACATTCAGTTGTGAACTTGATTTCGTCCTGAAGTTTTCCTAAAGAATATTATTCCAGAGGGGCAAAAATTATCATTTAAGAAGCTATCCAAATCAGCTTTCCTGACATAATATATTTTAAAAGAATTGTAGTCCTTCATTCGTTTCATGTTTATTTTTGATAATGTAACGAAATCTTATGAAAATTGAACCAATTTGTATAAATTTTTGGTTTCTCGGCATTTATTTATCCAACGCAGTATTTAATGACCTACAAAAGAAAATACACAGTCGTGTAGAAAAATGAGTAGACTTCAATCTTAATGAAGATAATGCGTACGGGCCATTAGGGATAAAACCTGTCATTTTTTCCCTCCAACTACCCTCATTAAGCGCTAGATCCGACGAATTATCTTTTATCGCCTTCGGAACCGCTTTTTTACTCATCTTATTTGCCCTGTCATACTCCAAGAGAAAGTAAGCCACCAGCTTTTTTTGGTCATTATTTTCATCGTTTTAAACATTTTTGTATTCAAATGTACTTAATTACCTACCAAAGAAATTATATATCTTTATATACCAAAGAAATAACATTCTCAGTTAACGAATTCGTTTACTGATACCATTGCCAAAAGAACAATATTATAACTATACATTAGTAGAGGCATGTTTACAAATTATAGGCTATTTTAACGAGCCCGTTGGATGGTGGTTAGGGTGCTTGTCTTAATGCTCTGTTTCGCAGTCATTTGGGCTGCTTGTCTGGCGGCAGTATAATCACGCCCTTACAGAAGACTACCGTGAAATAACAACATGTGTGCTGTTGTGTTTCAGTGAGAGAGTAAGGGATGCCAGAGCCTATTTCCCTATTCCGTCCTAATCCCTTATCCTACTGTAGTCGGTAGCGTACTTGAAGGATCTGTGGCTTGTGCTTGTGTTGCTTGTGTTATAGGCGACGGTAGACACCTACCATCAAGTGGACTGTCAGCCTGTCTGCCGATTTTAACATTAAAAAGAAAATCTACCAGGCAAGAACCAAATATATAAAGTTACATAATTTAAATGAAATTACTTGGACGGTTTCGGAGATTAGCGTAAACAAATATAGTGATAATTACGTGATTTTATATATTAAGATAATAAGATAATAATTTAATTTCGATTTAAAGAATATACATTTATATTATTTTATATTATATTATGAAGCGGCAGTGGCCCGGTCACATTTTTCGCACAGCAGATAACATGGGGTAGCCGAGTTCTCGAATGGAGGCTACGAATTGGAAAACGCAGTATGAGACAGACCACCAAGGCATCCAAAAGCGGCCCGTGTGTGGTTCAACCCTTGGGAGAGGCCTTCACCAAGCAGTGGAGAGACATAGGCTGATGATGATGATGAGTTTATTATATGTACATTATGTATACTATAACTTTTCTAAATGTCTAACTAAAAATCGATATGTAATACTAATTTATATATTGTCAATTTTACCTAAATATCAATTTGTCTTAAAGATACACACTTTGCCTAGTTTGCGGACAACTGTGTATTGATTGTCCGCAAATACGAAACTAGTATGAAATAAATTATTTTATTTTTACTGAAAGGGAACACGTACCCTAAAAAGGTCACCATAAGCGTCAGACTGTGTGTGCGTGGAATATAATTTAGAGGGGATAACTTAGGAATTTAAAAAAATTACGAGAATGTACAGTATAATTATTGTGGCTGTGTGGAATCAGCAGACCCCTTACAGAAGACCTACAATGAGAGGTATTCATC
This sequence comes from Bembecia ichneumoniformis, assembly GCA_910589475.2. Taxonomy (NCBI): domain Eukaryota; kingdom Metazoa; phylum Arthropoda; class Insecta; order Lepidoptera; family Sesiidae; genus Bembecia; species Bembecia ichneumoniformis. The sequence continues at coordinate 4,079,808 of OU342545.1, forward strand.
GTATTAGGGTCGGCAGTGCATTTACTACCAGTAGCGTGTTAATAGTTGGCACGTACCATTAAATTTACTTTAAGCCTAAGAATCTAATTCATATAAAAGCTAAAAATAATCTGTTAATTGAAAGCAAATAGCCATTTTGCGTCCATACAAAACCTTCAGCTTCATTTCGTACCAAAAATCCAATAAAAACATTGCAGCTTTAAACGATCAAGCTCATTAGTTGCTACGAGTGTAGCATAATAAAGCGTCCAGAATTAGATGACCTTTCGCATTTTCAGATACCGTTTCCAATTAAACGCAAGTCTTAAGGTAAAAGGCTCACTTTATGTTGGTACCTGTAAATGTTCAACACTTCTTGATATCCAGGAAATGTTAAAGGCGTTTTAATTTCGTCTGGAGGCAGAAATAAAGACAATGTACCGTTTTATTTTAACATCGTAACATTAATTAAAGGAGCAATACTGTTTCGATTCCGACAGTAATTGTTCAAATTTTACGTATCGAATAGGTATTATCTGATTATTATATATTATTATTTGTCGAGCCCGTTGGATGAGTGGTAAGGGTGCTTGCCTTATCGCTCTGTTCTAAACTTCCCCGGTTCGATTCCTGGCAGATCAACTTTAAAAATGAACTTCTCAAAGTTGGCTCTGGTCTGGATCTGGAAAGTAGTGGTAGGGCATGCCGCGTTTCGCAGTCATTTGGGCAGCCTATCTGGCGGCAATAACCATCCCTTTACAGACGACCACAACAACAGCACAAATGCTGTTGTGTTTCGGTGATTGAGTAAGGGATACCAGAGACCATTACCCTGTCTCTTCTTTATCTCTCATCATTAATCCTACTATATTTGGCAGCACATTTGCACTTGCATTGCTTGTGTTATAGGTGACTGTATCCACCTACCATTAAGTGGACCGTCAGCCTGTCTGCCAACCTTAACATAAAAAAAATTGTTATTGTTATATTAATCATAATTTTAATAAAACCTCGTGAAAAGTGAAAAAAAGACAAGCTTAGCAAGTAAATAGACTTTGCTCATGAGGTCTTGCGGAATGTCGTTTCGATAATTATCGTCCCGATAGTTCTCTAGGCGAACGGTCTCATAGCGTAGAGCCTCGACCAATATCTGAAGAGGCTCCCTCTAGATGGCTGGATCAAGGGACAGAAGCAGAAAGCAGTACCTACTTCTTGACTCCTCTCCAATGACTAAGTCGAAAGTCCCGGTTCCAAAGTCCCCTCAAGACTAGAACCAATTGGGTTAAAATCCCAAATAACCTTATGCATATGTGGATTCCCATGCTGCATATACGGTATTTGTTTGAAGATTTCTCTCTTCGTTAAAAATCTGGATTTCCATAGTATTACCCTAATCTGTCAAGTAGTTTCGTTAATAAAGCCTACTGTTTAAGGCGCTTGGATCTAGCCTGCTACAGCCGCGTCGCATACGTATATCTCGTATATATCGATGTTTTGAATGAAAATTTTGATTGATTTACATATGCTATGTTGTGTTTACAGTAGTTTCTTTATTTTTTTAGCTTGTAAATATTTCCAATCGCCGCATCTGCTTTGGAGCAGCAGGAAATTCAAGCCAAAAAACACTGGTTAACATTCTTTTTTATAAATATAGAAGTTTTGATAACAAGAAAAAAATGGACCAATGGTCTATTCATATTTTTTTTTCAAGCTTTTTGGTCTTGCCATTAACGACGAAGTACCCATTTGATAGCAATGAACGCCTTAATTTGGGTCTTAATTAGCCTTAATTTGGTCTTAATAAGATTCCGAGACTTGTTCGAACATGACCATATTGTTTCGATGATTAATTTTAATGAAAATAAACATGTATGTGGTTTATTTCTTTATTTATTGTAGAATTAAATTTATACCCTTATCGATGAGCGATAGAGTTTGAATATGTTAAGGTTTCGTCGCTTTCTTTTTCGTTCAAATTTCATATCCGGTTGCAAAAAGTCTTCATAAGTAGGTGGTACTTTGTACCAGAAACTGCGACGGAAAACAATGCAGGGTCCAATGCTGTAATTAAAATCATATATATGATATTATATATCATGTCAGTATACACACGCGTGTGTGTGTGTAATGCTGTGACTTATTGAATGCCTTTTTTCATTACAAGTTCAATATCGTCCATATTGAAGTTCAAGAAGCCTATTTCGAACAATAAGTTTGATGCCGTTGATATTTTAGTCTATGATGTTACAATGCTTGTTTGAATAAAAAATATAAAAAAATATAAATTATAATAGAAATTATAATTGTTTCTTAATAAAAAAATTTATAAAAATTATAATTATTTGTATAATATCTACCGCTTACTACACCCACGAGCAATAATTCCGGGTCATCTATAAAACTAACAAGTGAAATAAGATTTATTTTATTGATTTATGTACTTTTAAATATAATTATATAATCACGTAAAAAGTAAATGTTCTGAAATTTGAGGCAGCGTGCCCAAAATGCTGGCGGCATTGCCTCGTTGAATGGCGATGCTAAGTTTTTGCCCGAAATAGAAACCAGCATTTTGGTCACGTAAAAAGCGTCCCATGATCGTTACACTGAAGCGTCATACAATATTCGACCTTGAAATTTTACTCACATCGCGCGCAAAGAAGTTTCACTTTAGAAGTATGATTATTTGTTGTAAATATGTATATACACATTTACATATGGGAGAAACTAATGCAACGTATATAAAAACAAGTTCTTTTGAACTTTTTTTTAATGCTTCTTTTGATTTTATAGAGGTTCTATATCATATTGGTGTGATGAATATTCGAATATGTTTTGAATAATAAAATAGAAAGAATCAATTGACACGAGAAAAGAAAAGAAACACAAGAGACGACGACGGGCATGCAGACTGGAAAGATCAGAGAAGAATACAGGAATCGAGATCTTCGTTTCACATTGAGGAGCAAGCAAATTTTACCAGAAGAGACCAAGTTAAACATTTGTACGGAGTGACAGTGTTTTCATGTATATGAAGTGTATAGCGTTGTGTGTAAATATTTTGGTTTTTTATGTGTTTTTTTTTTTTAATATGTAGTTGAGAGTGTCATTTGTTTATATTTTATTTATAAATTTTTCATGTGGACAGACAATAAACCAGTGATTGACCTTTTGTGTGTATTTGGAGTCGAAAGTAGAAAATAAGTTAGAAGTAAAACCGCTCCTACAATTTCTTTTTTCTTTTAATATGTGGCAGTTGAATTAAAAAAAATCCGCTGCTTAAAGTATTGATTGTATTCAATTGTGCGGAAAATTTTAGCAGAAAAATGGAAAATTTGACGAGCCCGTTGGATGAGCGGTTAGGGTGTTCGCTTTAACGCTCTGTTCTAGGGTTCCCGGGTTCGATTCCCGGCACGGTCAACATTGAAAAACGAACTTTTCAAACTTGACTCTGGTCTGGATCTGCAAAGTAGTGGCAGGGGCACACTGGGTTTCGCAGTCATTTCGGCAGCCCGTCTGGCGGCAGTAACTACCCCCTTACAGAAAACCACGTGAAATAACAGTATGTGTGCTGTTGTGTTTCGATGAGTGAGTAAAGGATGCCAGGGTCCATTTTCTTTTCCAGTTACTTATTATTAATCCTACTGTAGTCGGCAGCTCGCTTGCAGCACCTGTGGCGTAGCTTGTGTTATTCTTAGGCGATGGTAGCCACCTACCATCAAGTGGACCGTCATTCAGCCTGTCTGCCGATCATAACATTAAAAAATATATATTCATATGCAGTCATAATCGCTTTATGGATATATAATCCTTGAACACTTAGTATAATAACTGGCAAACTTCTTGGCACAAAACTTCTCTTTGGTTGTGGGGTGCGGGGACAGGACTCGGAGTTGCTCGCAATTGGTTTATCAGTTGAATTGCGTTGGGTCTGACTGGTTCATCAGTCGAATTGCGGCAACAGCGATTGACTCGGCAGTCTACCTGCGCAAACCTTTCCCACACTAAGCCCAAATTGTGGCAAGAAATTTGCCGGGAACTATAACACACTTTCCATATGCAATAGTGCATTATTTATTTATATAGGTACACAAACAACAGTATGCAATAATTTGTATAAAAATTCGACTTTGTTGCTTGCAATAATTTCTGACAACAACTTTTTACCTTGCAACTTTCGCCCAATCGTCTTTATTCCGAAACGCATTGACGCAGTTTCTCATTTTGCATTCATTTATATACGTTTTGCTGTCGGTACCGCAAACGGGCACATATATTCTTGGACACTTGCTACACTCATGTATCTCACTTAGGTGCACCAGGTCATCTATAGTCGATTGTGAGCTCATACCAATCAAAAATGTGTAAGCTGAAATAGTAAGAAAATTTTGAGTCTATCACAAATGAATATAGTTTTTTAGATAAAAACTGGTAGACAAGCTTTTTTTATGGCAAGTGGCTACCGACGCCAAGGAGCACAACAGGAACGCAAGTGTATTTAAGACCTTATGGGTAAGTATAAAGAAATGGGTAAGTAAATGCAAGATGTAAATATTTATTTATTTCTCAGAATAAAATTTACTAGCGTTTATTGACGAACCCCTTGGACGAGTAGTCAAGGTTCTTGTTTCGCGTCTGTGTCACAGCAGTTCCGGATTCGATTCCCGGCAGGGCCAACTTTGGAAATTAACTTTTCATAATTGACTCTGGTCTGGATCAGCCAAGTAGTGGCTGGGCACACTGCGTTTCGCAACCACCCCCCTTACAGAAGACCATTGTGAAATAAGACCTTTGTGCGCTGTTGTGTTTCGGTGAGTGGCATTGCTTGTGTTATAGGCGACAATAGCTACCTACCATAAAGTGGTCCGTTTGAGGCCTGTTTGATGCCCTAAACCAGAGGTTCCCAGACTTTTTTCTTATAGACCACTTTAAAAATTTAGCTGCTTCCGGTGGACCCCCTGCAGCTACATTTGTACCATATTCTCAAAACTTGACAAATTTTTTGTCAGAGAATTATTAGAAGATTAGATCATAGAAATTTGCGTTGCGGCTGAGTTCCAACCACGAATGGGGAGTTTTCTAAATGAAATAAGTGAGAATTGATTGGTTTTTTTTTTGTCATCCCCCTTTTTTTGTCACGCCAACGTAGAGCCCCGTCGAGTCTCTCGTGGACCCCTGGGGGTCCACCTGGATCAGTTTGGGAACTAAGGCCCTAAACTAAAAAAAATCCGGTAAGAGGTGGTTGAGCATTGTTCTCAGACAGTATGTCATAACTGCAGAGTTTTACGCGCATATATTCAGTAGAAATATATTTACAATGAAAAGGGATTTCTTTGCAGATAAATTATAATATACTCTCTCTCTCTCTTTCACACACACACACACACACACACACACAGAGAGAGAGAGAGAGAGAGAGAGAGAGAGAGAGAGAATAGGTATGTTAAATAGCACCGAAAAAGGTGTTTTAAAACCTTAAAAAAAACATCAAGTGCGAGTTGAACTCGCGTGAAGAGGGTTCCGTACGATGTTACCTATCCGCACAATATTGAGTGATTTACCACGTTATTTTAATATCATGGACTTTTAATAAGTTTTCCTATAATCTATAAGTAGAAAACTAATTTCTGTATTTTTTTCAAAATTTTAGTTTCAGTAGTTTCGGGGATAAGGGGGGGAATGGTCAACGCGGAACCCTAAAAATACGAATAAGTTAAAGTAAAGACTTAACGTACCAGTTAAAGATATGGTCAATAATTTAAAAACGTCTTGCATGTTTGCCTGAAGTAACAAGAATAAATAGATTCTAATGCGAGACGAATCGATCGATTAAGTCGCGTTGATAGTGACTTATCACATTTGGTGATTAATGAACGAAGCAAATTTAAATTTAATTTATCAAAGCCAATGATGGATAGATTTTTAGTCGACCAAAATCTGAACTCATCGCATATTTTTATTTTGTCAAAGATTATATTATTAACTAATAACCATATTTGTTTTTTACGTTTTCACGCTTAAATTACTCAACCGATAATCATTAAATTTTGCATACACTTTGTCAGGGATACACAAAAGGCTTTACCTTTCATCCCTAAAAAATATTGTTCCCGAGGGATAATCTCTATATATAAAAATGAATCCCCATTTCCCTTGGTCACGGCATCACGCGTGAACGGGTAGACCGATTTTAATTCGGTTTTTACTATTGGAAAGAGGGATAAACGCGGAATGTTCATATATATAAAAATTGCACCCCGGGCGAAGCCGGAGCGGGTCGCTAGTAAAGAATAAAAAAAATCAAAGCCTTACAAAAACATATGAGCAATGAGGATTGAATAAAGAAAAAGGAGCACAAAGACACAGCTCATACTGGCCCTATATTAATTAACTATGTTTTGTTACAGATCACATGTGATATCCAGAAATAGGCGCAACTTCGTACGCGTGGTATTCGGTATAGCGCGTAACTTTATTGTTTGCAAACCAATTGGAACGAAACAAACAATAAAGGTTACGGGAAGCTTGCTACAATACAAAATTAAAAACCGCATACAAAACGGTTAAGCCGTTTCTGATATTAGAGTACTCAAATGCACAGATAAACAGACAAAAATTCTAAAATCTATTTTTTGGACCTCGGTGACATAAGTGACATTTACGATTTTATTATACCTATGTAAAGTGTAAAACTAGTAATTTTTACCAAAGTAGCTCATTCTCGCAAACACCGGATAAATAAATTGAGCTATGCAACTTTACTACATTAATTTTTTTTTACACCGAGGTGAACTTAAGATCGTCACGATAATTGCATTGTTACTATTGGATGTAAGCCGAAAATATTCGTATTCATATAGCGCCATCTTAGTAATGACAGGGTTCTTTACGTTTCGCATTCATTTGGGCAGCCCGTCTCGGCAGAGAACATAATATGTGCTGTTGTGTTTCCGGTGAGCGAGTAAAGGATGCTAGAGCCCATTTTCCTAACCTTTTCCAATCTCTTATCCTTAATCCTACTGTAGTCGGCAGCGCACTTGCAGCACCTGTGGCGTTGCTTGTGTTTTAGGCGACGGTAACCATCTACTATCATCAATCGGAGCGCAGCGTCGCATCATCTTGGTGCCTTCTGATTGGTCGAATATTACGTCATCGAAATTTGAAAAAAATATGTAATATCAGGATTCTCAATTGGGATTCTTCTTCTGCAAACAATGAATAAATGAATATCATTTTTCAAATTATTGAAATGAAAAGATATTGCGAATATCACTTCATCGTGTCCATATCCAATATAACAGGGAAATTTTGAATTAAAAAGAAATTTTAAATTCAGACTATTCAAAAAGGTCTTTATTGCTAATATTGTCCCAAAAAACTCAAACGGCCGCCATTCGATGATACCGTCAAGCCGATCAACACAAATCGAAACTAATATCCCTGTTCGCTTTATCTCGCGACACGGATCCAAACTATATCCAACTATCCAAACTTTTAATAGACCGTTAAAAAAGCCGCACAACAATTAAAATTCTTCCCGACAAAGAATCACGGGTTTCGCATTCAAATAAATTTCACCATCATGTTTTTTTTTCAACTGGCCACAGACTACTGTAAGTCAACAATCGCGTTGACATCTATGTTTATCATTCAGTGATATAGAATTTATCCACGGCTAGGAGTGATAACCGAACATAAACCGAACACACTCACTTTAAGTTTAAAAAATTCATCATAATACGAATTTGCTATGTAAATTATTTACTTAATGTCTTGTACATTGCAAGACATTTTTGCAAGTTATATCTTAAACAAAAGTGGATTTCTTTTCCTCTATAATAACACGAGACGCGAGCGTCAGTCAAATGTGTGTGATATATGAAACGTCACAGAATGCAATCCAGTGGTAACGGAAATATTGCACCGAGCCACAGCATTCGGGCATGCACTTCTATTGCGGCAATCGCATTTGATACATTTATTACGTGCGGATTGAATCAAACTGCCGTGTAAGGGCGAAAATGAACTATTTATTTCCACAAACTAAGATGACTTCCAAAAGGATTAAACTTGTCCTATAAAACCCGATAAACTTGCGAAAAGTCGTCAACGATTCCTTAATGAGTCGCTAGTTTACTGTCGCTTTCGAATCGCAGAGCTCCGCTGTGTGTCTGTCGTCCGGCACTCTCCTACTTGTATTTGCCGCCAAACATCTCGATTTATTTCGAATTCACTAGAAATAAACAAGTATTGTAAAGAAGGAATTGTTTTTCTACTCCGTAATTGTAAACAAGTCCGTTGAAAATTCAGGAATGCTCTTTCTGTTGAATGTGAACTCTATGTTGTGAACATAAAGACCAATTTCCTTTGACACTAACTGGGAAGTGGCGTGACTACTATCGATAGTGGGGAGCCTTCGAGATTTTCGACCGGCGTGAGTGCTTTTACCAGAATGTTCCATGGTTAGTCGTCACAATATAATATAATTGTTAGTTAGTAAAGCACAACGGCCGCGAATTCCAATAACTTTTCCGAGATAATATTTTTCAACAATGACTTTGAACTTTATGTTAAAATAAATAAATAAATAATAAATAAAATATTTTTGTTCACTGAATGAAACTCGTTTACAAATTAAACTGAGATTGAAGACTCTTTTTAAGCGGAAGCCTGCGCCAGGAGCCTTCGCTCTTCCATAAAAGCTAGTCATTAAAATTTATTAACAAACCGAACTTCAATAACTAAAACTTTATCAAACAAGAACACAGAAAGAAAATTTGTTGTTAATAAAATTATTATTATAGTCGTGTGTGAATTTACGATGTGTTAGTGTGGAATGCATGTGTGTGTGTGTATTTCTGTGTGTTTGTGTTGGCAATGGTATTTTATCTTCAATTGTAATCGAGTTTTAATTCTATAATTTTATATAAATAAAATTTATTTCAAGATACACTTTACATTTTAGTTACTATAAATGTATTTTCTATAAATGGATATAAAAATATATCCATTTATATGACCAGAGATCAGCCACTTCACCAGCACTAGGAGAATGATTATTTTACAGAGAAAATATGTAATTAAAATGGAATTGGGACTTAATTTTCTAACAAATAATGCCTTGTACCTGTTTGTAAGTAGATTTCTTATAGTGTAAATCGTTACGAGAACGTTCGTCATGTAAATCGTTTACGAGAGTGTACCGCTAAGAGAGAGATAGAGAAGGCTAGATGTAGAGATTTATAACGTGTTCTGGGTTATTGCCGCATGAACAATGGGACGGATGACGTCATAATATAGCACTAGATAAACGGCGTATTACCTGTTCGCAACACACGCAGACATGTTTAATTACGTTGAGTTTCAAGCTACATTTACTCCGTCCTGATATTGTTTTATAAAAATTAAAAAGTGGGGTAATATACATATATGAAATATTAATATAATTACCTATAGGTATTTTCGCATTAATCTTGTATAAGACTAGCAATTTGAAGGTTTGCCAACTTATTCATTTATATATATACTACCTACTATAACATAAAGCCGCTGACCATCTCTGTTTGTTCTCCGTTTTTAACAATGATTTTGAAAGTAAGGATACGCCCAGCGGATTATTTTATACAAACTAATTTCTTTTAGACATTTATATTGTTTCTTAATTTATTTTTCATGTTTTCGTCACTGTTACATTAACTATAAGACATTTTACGCAAATTAAAAAATATACTTCCAACAACACCAAATTTCTAAGAAAAAAAAAAAAAAAAAAAAAACAAATACCTACGTAACGAGGATGACGTTTATTTTAATTCGCGTGCGGCACATGGCCGCCATTATGAACATTAACTTTAGAATGAAATGTATTAAAATGAATTTTATTTAACATAATATAACACATTACTTACCGATGATACGATATTCCTGGTTGCTTTTTAACCTTCGTATCATAGTTTTTCAGCCTTTTACTACGCAACTAGGCATTTTTATAAAAAATTTAGTACAAAACTTCTCTCAACCACTATGTTGCGCGGACGAGTGACGACGACTGCCGTTAGTTGGCCCTAAACTAAGTTTTTAGGGCCAATGTGCTGGTGCCATATCGCCGCGCCGTCGACCCGGTCCTTAAGCTAGTAATATATACGTCAATGGTTTTTACTTACAGAAAAAGATATCAATAAGGAATATACAAATATATAATTTTCAGAAAAATATAGCAATTTGGCACTTCGGCATGAGTGACGTGATCAAACGAATTAAAGTAAATTACTAGCTGTCCGGTGAACGGTACCGAGTGGTATCCCAGGGAAGAAATGGGTCGAAAGGGAAAATCGGTGAGATGCTGGAAAGACGATCTGCCCAAAAATTGGAGAAGAGCAGCTCTGGATATGTGAAAGGATAGCCGACTCGCAGAACGCCGATGTCGGAAGTTAAAATAATCTAAAGTGTATATTTATATTGATGTCAGTGAATAAAGGCTATTTTTTATTTTATTTTTTTATTACTATAGCTATTCGCCACAACAAACAAAACAGCTAAGGTCGCGCAATGTTGCTTAGATAACTTAACATAGAAACTTGAGATTTAAGTAATGTCAGGGTATACCGCGTTGAGAAGTCATAAACTGAAATAAAAGCTGTTTTTAAGTGGATACGCTGTTTCGATGCAATAATAAGGGTTGCCAGAGCCCATTACTCTATCCTAACCCTGTTCTTTATCCTTTACTTATCAGGGTTGCCATTGCATTTGTTTTTAATTTTGCTTGTGTTTCATAGGCGACTGACTGTTGCTATTACCAGCAAGTGAGCTGCTATCCATTATAAGAAAAACCAATTGTTAAAAATGAAATAGACAAATTGTAGTTCGTTGTGCCAAAGATGACATCAATCCAGTGATTTTTAAAATAGTAATAAAACTGGCAGTAAAACAAGGAGGAGGAAAAAGCAGATATAATAAAAAAAATATTTACTGTTATTGAATTAATTATATTATGTTATTCATTGCTGGTTCAATTAAAATTAGTTCAAAAAGAGTATAGATATATTTGAATTAGGATTCCATAATTTATGAAGATATCATTTATTTAAACCAATAACGGTAATAGCAAAATATTGCCATAAATTATTGAATTCCACACAGACGATACCGCAGTCACAGGTAGTGAAAAATATCATTTCTGTACAAAGCTAAAGAGTGTCGTGCAGTGTATGCATACGATTCCCGAGACATAGATATTCAGATATTATACGGAAAGTTTACATAAAAAGCCAATTTGAAAAACAAATAATGCACGGGACGTAGCTCGTTCCATTGCATATGCATAGAATACTGCGCAGACAAGCTTCTATTCTAATATCGAATATGGTATAGCATGTGACAAGCGTGACGCGTATAAAAAATTGCTCTGGGGGTTCCTTTTAAAATTTAATCTGCTCTGTGTACTGTACCACAGAATGTTAAAATATCTCGTATAATAGTGCACTGCACTTGGCTAAGATGTCAGGGAGTCTAGTTTGTTTTCATTTAAATAAGTTATAGACCTAAATAGATTTGTTAACTAGCTTTCGCTAGCGACTTTGACCGCGCTTCTTTTTCTTCGTGAAAAAAAAAAAAAAAAAAAAAAAAACATGAAAGCCTGATAAAAATACTTATAGAGCAATATTTTATTAAATCTTTGTTGCTCATATATTTCTTGCCGGGCGTTAAAATTTTAATATTAATGATGATCCCTCGGGAGCACTACTTTTTTTCTGGACGAAAAAGTACTCAGTGTTCTTTTATGTGTTCTGTTCTGATGATCTGTTGAATATTAAGGCGTGAAAGTTTAGCAAACATACTCACTTACGCAACTGTAATATTAGTTTATATTTGTAACTAGCTGAACTCGGCCACGCTTCGCTGCGGCCCAACGGCGGCGGCCGGCGCGCGCATGGGGCGCGCGGTACTGGACACACTTGTATATAACTTATCGTAGCGTGATGTTATATAGCCTATATATAGCCTTCCTCGATAAATGGACTATTCAAAACAAAAAGAATTTTTCAATTCGAACCAGTAGTTCCTGAGATTAGTGCGTTCAAACAAACAAACTCTTCAGCTTTATAATATTAGTATAGATTTCAACAATTACTTGTTAAATATTTGACGAACCCGTTGGATGAGTAGTTAGGATGCTTGGCTTAACGCTCTGTCTCAGGGGTCCCTGGGTCGATTCCTGGCGGGGTCAACTATGAAAATGAACTTTTCAAATTTGGCTCTGGTCTGGATTTTGAAAGTAGTGGCAGGACATTTTGCGATTCGCAGTCATTTGGGCAGCCCGTCTGGCGGCATTAACCACCCCCTTACATAAGATCACCGTGAAATGACAGCACGTGTGCTGTTGTGTTTCGGTGAGTGAGTAAGGGATGCCAGAGCTCATTAACCTATCCCTTCCTTAAAAAAATATTTACCAGCAAAAACTACATATCGTCGTTGTCAAACCAAAATCTGCTATGTTCACTTTTTTGAGATTCAACATTTTGATCTTAGTGAATAGTTCACTGCCTTATCTTTTGTATGGATAAATAAACTCTAAAGTGCTTATGGGTATTATTTGTCGCATTACGAACTCTTAACAAAATATGCTATATGCAGCAGTTAGAATCTGTTATATACAAAATTTACTCTAGTATAAAAATAATCAATTTTCACGTTTAAAAAACCAATAAATAACGCTAAGTTTCAAATAACATACTTATTATTAAAATAAATCTTTTTGAAAAATATTAGGAATTTTTTTTGTCGATATCTCTAAAGTATGCTTTTTGCATATAGCAGATTTTGGTGTAACAACGGCACAGAGGAATTATAATACAGAGGAACAGCTTCAAGGAGCGCGCGGCGGCGGGTACTTCACTACATGCGCAGCTATGTGTGCGTGACCTCTCACCGACGGGTTCACGAACGTTAGCCGAGAGGATCTTCGGGCGGCTTCGGCAAACCCGAGCGGACAAGTGGCAGGGATGCGCGCGAGCGACGCAGAAGCAATAGTTTTGTGTTTTATTTATTACGTAAAAGAAAAGAAAATGGTTAATTGCTGTACTGGGTTGTATGAACAATACTAAGAGAAATATATACGTAAATGTGTCGTTCTTCACATACCCGAAAGATCGTGAGAGGTAAGTACCCGAGTACAGTTTTATGGAAATGACACGTCGTTATCATTATTACGTTGACCTGTAATTATGTAGTAAGTAGGTATTTATAACAAAACTAACTAGATAGGTACCTAATAAAAGAAATAGGGAACGGAATTTCACCTAATTCAAAGAGTTTTTTTTAATTTTAGTACAAAAGCAAATAATAAAATAGTACCTAGAAGCAAATTTACAAGAAGTAGGTACCAATTGGGCGGTCTTGTTGCTAATAAGTGATCTCTTCTACTTAGACAACCTTAGTTAGTACCTATATGGCGCAATAATTTATTTGAATTACTAACTCGGAATTCCACATTCTTTTTTAGGTCATTAATATACACAATATATTTATATTATTATTTTTTTGTATGAAAGGATATACTTGTTTTGTTGCAATCTGATGATGGAGTACGAGGTGAAAATCGGAATCTCTTCAACGGATGAAAGCACATGCATCGTGATTGCATTATTGGATTAATGATAATAATAATGATGAAAAATTACAGGGAGAACTGTGTAGGTATGCTAAAAACTAGAAATTGTGAAAAAAAATAAGTTTTAATAAAAACTAAAAATCGTCTTCAAAAATCAACCTAGGTAGGTAGGTATTTACACTAAAAAGTTAAAAATGACATTATTAATTTCTTATTCACGAGTCACCATCATCAATTCTATTTGGAGTCGGTGTCAGCCAATGAGGGTTTTCGATACTTTTTCTGCCACCAGGCAGCGCTTCGTAGGCGTCAGGTCTAAACAGCTGTCAGATAGTCGTAGGTACTTAACATAAATTATTGAAATTCTATTGTGTTGGTTTCATAATTTATGTTAATAAATACATAGAAAATCGCAATTTGCGTATGTATTTTGACAGTTCATTGGACCTGACGCTACAGTGCTGCCATCTCAATTAGACCCTTTCAGAAAACCCTCATTAATTAAGTATTTAAAAAAATGTACACAAGGCTAAAAATTTATTACACCGTAAAACGAAATAACAAGAATCACAAAAATAAAATTTTTAGATAATGTAAGCCATTTGTAAAAAACTTAAATTTACCAACAATAAAAAATCATTTTTTTATTTTCTCTGTGTGACAACCCTACAAGAATAGGCTAATAAAATTTACGTTCCTAGGGAGCTGTCGCTCTGTATAGATACTCGGTGACAACGGTATGTAAATAGTTTTGTACTGCATACTGTAGTCATAAACTGGCAACATTTCCTTAAGACAACTCTTTACAGAAGACCACCGTAAATTCACACCATATCCTGTTGGGTTTCGATGGGTAAGGAATGCCAAAGCTCATTTCACATATTCTTACCTTTTATTTTTTAATCCAATGTTTCCCAATCTAGGAAAGTAAAAGAACTTAGCAAGAAACTTATTTTTCATTACTAAATGTATTATTTCTAAGGTTTTCGTGATAAATAAAACCATTCAGTTTGCCAGAGCTCACCGAGTAGGTACTTAGCGAATTTAAATAACTTCGACCACGAAAACTTTGGAACAATTACTCATGTTAACGAATGCGTGGAGAGAGAACTAATTAGATATTCGAAACTTTGCAACCCCCACCTGAATATACAAATACTTTTTGAATTTTAAATCACCATAGGCTTAGTGGGTGTCACGATTCGGTGACATTATACCTAATGCATTATACTTGCTATAATGCATTTTTTTAATAATTTTATTAAAGATCGCTCTTGGCCAAGATCTATTCCTGTGGCTCTAGCATGAGTTTACGATACTACACTCGCTAGCGAGAGCGTAAAAAATTTATATGGAAAATTGACATTGACAGTTCACGATTTTCCATACAAAAGTTTTACGTTCTCGCTAGCGAGTGTAGTATCGTAAACTCATACTAGAGCCTCATTAGGAAAGATGAGGCCGACGATGGAGCGAGCTCACCCAGAAGATGCCTATTCACTAGAACTTTAAAAAGATTTGGGTTGTATGAGCTCGGAAATACAGACGCCGACAAGGAGTTTCAATCCTTCGCAGTGCGCATTATAATAGTTATTTGTTCAACTAGAGAGCAAAATTGTTTTTTCCTGCGAGTGCCGACTTTATATCACGAACTAGCGAAGTAGTCTATAGAATTGAATATAGATTTGAATATAGATTCTAATATAGACTACTGAGCGAAGTGAGTGATTTAAAGGCACGAGACATAAAAAAATTTGCTCTCGTGTTAAACATAAAACTTTTCACCTCAACAGGGAGTTAGGCCATCACCACTGGTATCTTCACAGCTGTAAAACTATCTTCACAGCTGGGCCAACTCTAGTTGGCTATGGTCGGCCGAATCTAGTCGGCTATGGTCGGCCGAATCTAGTCGGCTATGGCCGGCCGACTCTAGTCGGCTATGGCTGGACACACTAATAAAATCCTAATAATGTTATTCCAGGGAGTTAAATCGCGTGTTCGAAATTTGAATCACTTTTCCTCACGCTCGCAGCAAAAATCGATTTTCCTGCGAGTTTTTAGGCACCAAAAGCACCCTTATCGTGCTGGAGAGGTGAAAAATATGTTTTAAAGCGCTTGGGCCAAATTAGAGGGATTTCGACAAGATGAGGATGGTAACCAGCCGTACGTGTGCATGTCCGATAGAAGAAAGGGGAAGGCGGTATGATCTCATGCAGCCCCCGAGCACACTCTTGAAGTACTTCTTATAGAATGCACACAGACGCAGGCAATTTTGCGTCTAATGTGCCAGGCTCTGCAGCTTAGTTTTTATTAATATACCGCCGCCAATGAACTTCCTAGCTTTGCGATCTATCGAGTCGAGTGCGGCAAGTTGGTATTTTGCTGAGCCATCCCAAAGGTGGCAGCAATACTCCATGCAGGATCGGACTTGTGCTTGTGCCTTGTACAAAGAGAGGAGCTGTCCAGGTGTGAAACATCGCTTCACCCTATTTGGGATGCAGTGTAAAGAAAAGTGTGAAAATCTTCATCTCGCAGTCGTAGCTTACGCACTGCCTCTGTAGTTTCACAACGGGGTCGCGCTGTACCTATATTGAACCATACTTCGAAAATTTATGCAGTTAAAAAAAATACTTATATTGAATACTTCTAACGATAAACTTGCTGATTTTGATAAGGATTCATAATTTTGTTGATAATATCACCAATAAACATCACCTAACGATTTTTAATACAAAAAGTAGTTAGTGGCTGAAATATAAAAGTTAGACATATGCTGTCCCTGACTTTTATATGGTCATCATCAAGTTCTACAACTTTTCTACTGAAATCATTCTGAATATCTCCCACCGTTAAAACAGCCTTCGAAAGAAACCTTTTCGTTAGACCGTTTTTTCGTT
Source organism: Bembecia ichneumoniformis (assembly GCA_910589475.2). NCBI lineage: Eukaryota > Metazoa > Arthropoda > Insecta > Lepidoptera > Sesiidae > Bembecia > Bembecia ichneumoniformis. Next base: position 4,096,293 of record OU342545.1, read on the forward strand.
GACTGAAAATTCGATTACCACGAAAAAGCCTTCTCATTTTACGGGGTAATATATCTCCCTCCTGAAATTCTATTCTAACTAATGGTGAAAGATTTTTCTTTAAATCAGATGAGTAGTTTCGAATGTTACCCCCTACATACAGACAAACAAACATAAATTGAAGTCGCTTCCCGCGTCTGTTTGTCTGTCTGTGTGTTCTCTAACTCCTCCTAAACCACACAACAGATTTTGATACGATTTTCACTAATGAAAAGAGCGTAAAACGAGGTAGGTTTCTATATATAGTTTGTAGAAAAAATTGCAACTGTGCGAAGTCTGGCGCGGGTCGCTAATACGTTGTAATATAAACCTTTTTTTCCAAATTTCAGCTTTCTAGACTCAGTTGTTTAGGCTATGCGTTAATAGACAGTCAGGACAAACGATTTTATAAGCAAGTATAGATTATAGTTTTACGTTGAAAAACAATAGCTATTTGTTCTAGACATCTTCATACGTCAAGTTTCTTTAAATGCCTAGTTTGACAGTTTTTTTTAAATGTTAAGATCGGCAGACAGGCTAATGGTCCATTTGATGGTAGGTGTCTACCGTCACCTATAACATAAGCAACGTCAAAGCTGATGCAAGTGCGCAGCCGATTACAGTGGGATTAGGGATAAGGGATCAGGAGGGGATAGGGAAATGGGCTCTGGCATCCCTTACTCACTCATCGAAACACAACAGCACACGTGCTGTTATTTAACGGTGGTCTACTGTAAAGGGATGGTTACTGCCGCCAGATGGGCTGCCCAAATGACTGTGAAACGCAGTGAGCCCTGCCACTACTTTCTGGATCCAGACCTGAGACCTGAGACTTCGATGACTAATTGGCACGATAGATATTGTTTTCCCTTTTCGTAGGCGAGTAACGTGATAAATTTGATTTAGTTAAAGTGTCCGTATTCAGATCCTAAAAATCTATTAATCATCACCTCCACAATATATTAGCAAGTACAGTTTAATTTTTACTTTTGTATATTATTTAGGTTAGAATACTTGTCAAAATATTTAAAAAAAAGACTATAAATAATAAAAATAACATTAACAGAATATCAGCGTATGATTGTTAATTTTATTGCATCTTAGAGAAGACCATCATGAAATAAAACACGTCTGCTGTAGTGTTTCAGTGAGTAAGTAAAGAATCAGAATTGAGAAATGAGAATAAAGGATAAACGATCAGGAGGGGCCTGATCGTTTATCCTTTATCTTACTAATTCTCCTGCCGGGAATCGGAACCGGGAACCCTAGAACAGAGCGTTAAGGCAAGCATCCTAACAACTCGTCCAACGGGCTCGATATTATGTCCCTAACGATTTTTTTAAGGTGGAGACAAACGCTAAATACTAAAAATATCTATTGTTTAATGAAGATGTTACAAGAAATAGACAAGACAATTGCTTTGAAAAAAAAAAATATTATACTTAAACATGTGAAGAACCAATTGTATTAATTAGAATTTTCGTTAAAGTAATAGAAACTCCACAAAAAAAGTTAAAACAAAAGAAGAATTTGACTTTTATTGAAAATTCTCTCGAAAACGGCTTATTGCGCGCATATGAATCCTGTACCTATTAATAAGTTAATGTCAGTTTAAAAAATTGTATTAATAATTTTTTTTTTGCATATTGTTCTAATGGTAAAAACAAAACATGGTAGAAACATCATTTTTAGGCCCGTTGAATTGTCTCCGCCGCCAGCGAGTTCTATTGTAAATGTCATTTGCCTAAGTTTATCGTAGCTCTCACTCTTAACAACATTGTATTACTGTTTCGCAACGAATCAAGTCGTGTAAAAAGCTAAGTAATAAATAATAGGGTTCAGGGTATGAAAGAAGCCCGGTTTATTCCATTTCGTCTCGTAATATTTCCAAGGACGACGGTCCGACATTTGAAAAAGTGGCGGTGGGCCGGATTGCGGCAATGTCCATTTGTCAGGGGCCGACATGGTGAAGTTTTTTAAATAAATATATATTAGGGTCTGATACCCTGTTGAAGTATGAACAGAGAAATCTGGTTATAAAACGATACTTTTAAGAGAAGAAAATACGCGCTACTGCCGACATAGTATCTATACTTAATATTATAAAGCTGAAGAGTTTGTTTGTTTGTTTGAACGCGCTAATCTCAGCAACTACTGGTTCGAATTGAAAAACTTCTTTTTTTATATTAAGGTCGGCAGACAGGCTGACGGTCCATTTGATAATAGGTGGCTACCGTCGCCTATAACACAAGCAACGCCAAACCTGCTGCAAGTGCGCAGCCGACTGCAGTAGGATTAAGGAGGGATTAGGAGGGGGATAGGAAAATGGGCTCTGGCATCCCTTAATCACTCACCGAAACACAACAGACACGTGCTGTTATTTCACGGTGGTCTTCTGTAAGGGGGTGGTTACTGCCGCCAGACGGGCTGCCCAAATGACTGCAAAACGCAGTGTGCCCTGCCACTACTTTCCAAATCCAGACCAGAGCCAAATTTGAAAAGTTGATTTTTCATAGTTGAACCTGCCGGGAATCGAACCCGGGAACCCTAAAACAGAGCGTTAAGCCAAGCAACCTAACCATTAATCCAACGGGCTCGTTAAAATTAATTTTAATTTTCAATCATTCAATTTTTCAACCATGATACCATATTAGTTCTTTTTTTAAAGTTTATTTATGGCCTCTTAAAACTGCTTCATTTACGGTTGTTAAATTTACATTAACAAGCGTACGATTATAAATACATTTTCTTCAAAATAAGTGCAATTTCAACATCTTTGATGTAGTAATTACGTTTTGAGGCTACCTAAAAGAAGCGTTGATAACATGTCAGTGGCCATTCCGTGAATATATTTACAGTTTTGTAACTCATTTTATGAATATTTCTTCAACATAGAAACACATTACGTTTATATCAACAGATAGCTGATTTATCATAGGGTAAGGTGAAGTAAAAAAAAAGAGGAATTTGTTGAGTGAAAAATTTATTATATGAACATTTCTCCGTCCTCGTCGATTTTCGCGCCACCCTTGCTGTCAAATGCATCTGGAATGAAAAATAAACACTGTAAATATACATAAAAACGCTTATAATACTTATAAACTATTTAGGCACCAGAAACAATAGCAATATTATAGTGTGTAAAGTAATTTACACAGAATAATTCAATTATAAACAAGCCAGTACGCTCCGCGCGTGAGCTGTCAAAAACCTGGACACACTAGGGTACATTTCGTGCGGGGTCTCAATATAGACGAGACCAGGCGAGAGGTTAGGTTAAAAATAAGGACGTCATGCAATGACTCATATCATGCAGCTTATTAATATGCTAATATTAACTATTAATTAACACATGTTGACGTTAACATATTAACGTCGACAATATTGTTGCGCGTGGGTGGACTGTCTGTAGGCACCAATATAGCACTCAAATAACTAACTGTGTCTGAAAAGGATAGACACATTGCGTTCAGGAGTCATAAAACGAGCGAGCTATCTAGAGACAATGAACATCCCTATACCACTCCATTGAAGTATAATGTACTATGTAAATTATAGTATAATACTTCAATGTACCACTCTGACCATTTTTTTAAATTGTCGAGCCCGTTGTGCTTGCGTTAACGCTATTTTCTAGGGTTCCCGGGTTCGATTCCCGACAGGGTCAATTTGAGAAATGAACTTTTCAAAGTTGGGTCTGGTCGGGATCTAGGAATTAGTGGCAGAACACACTGAGTTTCGCAGTCCTTTGGGCAGCCCGTCTAGCGGCAGTTACAGAAGACCAGCCTGAAATAACAGCACGTGTGCTGTTGTGTTTCGGTGAGTGAGTAAGAGATGGAAGAGCCCATTTCCCTAACCCTTCCCAATTCCTTATCCTTAATCGTACTATTGTCGGCTGTTATATGCTTCTGTTATAGGCCACCTACCATCAAGTAGTCCGTCAGCCTGTCTGGTGACCTTAACAAAAAAAAAAACAAAAAAACAAAAAGAAATACAGCGGTTGTGCTCTTTTTTCTTTGCTTGAAAATCGATTTTTTTTCAAAATAACAATTTGCAGATGTACTTATTTTATTAAGGTCAAAAAATAGTTTTTTAAATTCAAATTCAAATTTGTTTGTCTATGCGTTTGTGTACGCTAATCACGGAAATGACTTATCCCATTTGCATGCGGTTTTCGCTGACGTATTGTAGCAAGCTTCCCGTAACATTTAATGTTTGTTTCGTTCCAATCGGTTTACAAACAAAAAAAGTTATGCGTTATACCGAATACCACGTTGGGGGCTCAGCTAGTAGCTAATAAATTCATTTGTTCATACAGTCCATTGTCTCAATGTTCTTCACAATGTACTTATGTATCATGTAATTTTTTTGAAATAAATGTAAATAACGTGCAATTTTTATATACCCTAAAACATTCCCCGTTTATCCCTCTTTCCATTAGCGAAAACTGAATTAAAATCGGTCTAGCCGTTCACGCGATGCCGTGACCAGGAGAAATAGGGATTCATTTTTATATATAAGACATATATGTGACAAAGTTAAAACCGTTGTCTTTTTTAAGCAAAAAGTTGATAAACCGTTAACAGTTTTATTGCCTGAGCACTAATTTTGTAGTTGAACACTTAATTAGGAAGTCAAGAAAAAAAATTTCATTAGGAAATTCAGCAAATCTTAAAACTGAACCGGGAATAAAGTGAAAAAAGCTTAATTCATTTCTAAACGTTATAAGCTCCTTTAAAACGTAAAAGGTTTTGCTTTGAAATCTTTATTATTTTACTAATACTTAAGTACGCTGTTTTTTCAAATAATATACCATAAAATGTTTTTAACCCAGTTTTTCTTTGAGGAAAAAATATTAGTTTTGCGAATTGGTCTTAACGAAAAATATGACTTGTTATACAGTTGATTCATATCATAATATGTTCTTTCTCAGGCGCAAAGACTTCTACTATAATTGAGGTAAACGTAGTGTACTCTACGAGCGGTTTCAGACTAGCGTTTTTTTCTGCGCAGATACTGTCGTTTCGGCATATACGCTTACACGCTCGCTACATTTCGCGTTTCAAAAAAATCGGACTTGCGTAACGGCGTGTTCGCTCTGTTATAAGGATATTATGAAATGCCTTTTTTAAAAAAGAATTCATTTGATTACACTGGAAACATTTTAACTTATAATAAAATACAATGTCCTTTATTAAGATTTTCGGGATTATAAGGATATTTGGAAAGCGTGCGGCGCGTGATGAAGTTGAAATTGAACTGACGCTAAGGTGTACATGGGTCGAGTGGGAGAATTAGTTTGTCAAGGCATAAGAATGCTGCGTCAGCAACTCTGCACACATAGAGAGGATATAACAGCTCGAACCTGTAGTGGTGAGTCAGTATTAACATGGATTCTGATGAAGAAAAATGGCTATTTGCGTTACTTATTCGCCGTCGACTGAGAAGACGAAAAAGATGCTGGGTGTCACAAATAATTGCATCAAGACTGACAACCGGTCAGTTTAATACACTTTACCAAGAATTACGAATTGATTCTAAACGATTCAAAAATTACTTCAGAATTTCTTTGAACACTTCTGATGAATTGTTAAATATATTAAAATTAGGATGAGAGTATATAAATAAAAAAGCTCACGCTTATACGAACTTATAAGCGCGTCAACGCTCGTACGAGTAGGAGCTTCTACGCGCGTATAAATCGCTGGTCTGAAACCGCCTTACCAAATTACATTTGAAAAGCACTCTGAAAACTATACATTGATAATATCGAGAGAAAATATCTCTACGTAAATGAGCGCGAGATAGAAATATAAATTGTCAACACGAACGAAAAAGATGACCTTCGGGGCGTCGCATCGGACTACTCGTACTCTCGCTAGTACAGACTGATATAATATTACATAAAATTATTAAAACCCATGAAAATACACATTATTCTCTATATATAAAAGTGAATCCCCATTTCCCTTGGTCAAGGCATCACGCGTGAATGGGTAGACCGATTTTAATTCGGTTTTCACTAATGGAAAGAGGGATAAACGGGGGAATGTTCATATATATAAAAATTGCACGCCGGGCGAAGCCGGGGGCGAGTCGCTAGTTCTGTACATTTACGGTACAACTAATATTGTCGTTACAAGATGAAAATTTTAAAGACTTTAGGTTATAATAATGCAGCCGTAATTAGTTTTATTACCCGTAAAATGACACTTCTTCACAGTTACACACGCTCCAGAGAACACTGAGAGCAATGGTGTAATTAGCAGAGTTTGAACGATTGAAGATTTGGTGCTTATGTTTCGTCTACGTAATAGAAGTCTTCGCTCGGGTGTAGTTTGAGCGTTATAATCATTTAGTTTGTGTAAAGTCAGGGTAACAAAAGGTTCGTCACCTGAAAGTCGACATTTGCTTGCACCAGGACAGTTATCAGTCATGCCAAAATTTCATTTCAAACGTCTGTCAGTTGTCTGCTTAGTGCTTTAGTTTCAAAAGGCACTAAGAGTCTACGACTTGATAAAGGAATTATTTTGAAAACTGACGGTGGTTTTCGTACCCTGACTGTACAATGCGCCATGTGTTTTTAGATTTTTATAGTGAAAAAAAAATATAGAACAAAGAATCTGTCATAAATATTGCATTGAAAATGGAAATACGCGTGCCGTAGCGCTGAAAATGGTACATTACACAATGCTTACTGTAAAAATAAGGTAAAAATAAGATGAGGGTCGATGAAAACATGCTAAATCAAGTCGATTCTGACCCCAAGTTCATAAAACGTATTCTAATTGTTGATTGTGGGTTTAAGACTGATATGCAAACCAGTCAACAATCTTGGACCTTCAAACTGAACCGAAACCGAAAAGATATCAAAGTTGATCAAAAGTGATATGGGATTTGGTGACTTTTTAGAGTTACGTACGTCCGAATAAAAAAAATGGAACCCTTATAGGATCACTCGTGTGTCCGTCTGTCCAACCTTCCAATTTTAAATTTGTTTTGAAAGATTGGGTTATTAGGTTGCGCTCATTTTGGTAAAAATTGAGTTCGGTAAAAACTGATGTTAGTCCTTTTCTTAAATATTATAGTTTTTTCCTTTTCACTAATAAAGCAACTCATTTCATCTTTTGAGTCCTGAATAAATGAATACCTATACAATTTATGTTTTCGATTATGGCTTTTAATGAAACATGGCTTCCGATCATAAATCGATTATACGACCTGTCGATATTTCAAATGAGAATACATCAATCAGTATAGTGCATCATGCGTGTCGCTTACTTAATGCGAATTATGGGTTTAAATGTACACACTGCTTGTTCCTTTTGTGAACAAAATAGTTAATTTTTGACCGATTGCCACATATTTTCAAAAGAAAAAAAATTGACTATTCATTTGAAAAAGTCTTCTTTTTAGGTAAACACCTTTTGCCAGCCCCTTCATCCGCGCTCTTTTATCTTAAGTGTTATTTAATCTCTTATATTTTTGTCAGGTCCCCCGAGGGATCCTTTAGAGGATCCCTCGGGTATACTATGTTCTACATTTTTAAAATCTAAAATACGCCATTATCCGTATATTTTGTCGATTCGAAACCTTTATTTAAATACGTTCTGTAATTTGAGTGGCGAGTTTACCGTTCGGGATGAACATTAAATGTTTGACAGTTACGAAACCCATGAATACTTTGGATGGGAAAATGTTTTATTTTTTATTTTTATTTATTTATTTTTTTAATTTTTTTTCGTCAATTTTCCTATGTTTTAATAGTTATTCTGCTATTCGGGACGGAGACAAATACAACAAATCAAAAACCATGAAAATCGGTCCAGCCGTTCTCGAGTTATAAATGTTCGAACAAACTCGACTTTGTTTTATATAGAAGATTCATAAAATGTTTAAAAATTAAAAATGTTATAGGCAATTTTTGTATATCTACCTCTATTTCTTCATATCTCTGGGATCTGTTTATTCTACATCAATAAAACACTGTAATGTTTCCATCATATACATATGTGCACATATGTATATATTCTCTTCATTAACAAACCATAATAACTAATATTTATAACAATAACATTTTCTATATTAAAATAAAACTATCAAACGAAATTTTCTTTTACGGTCTCACAATACATTCCCCTTTTTATTTTTACACGTCAAATCAAAAACAACTCTATTTTTTCTAATTCGATATTTTTGAAAATCAAACCTATTTAGTTGCAGCCAGTTTTTAAGTTCAAAAATTCAGTAACAATATCTCTCAGCAACAGTTTTTAAGATGCTAAATTGGTGCTAGCTCGTGTCCCCTCTAGTAAAGACGCCGTTTTCCTTCTGACAATAGGGGATCGGACAAATTTTCAGAAAGTGTTTTAAATTAATCTTTATGGATATTTATTCCCATAAAAAATACTATTTTATTTATTTATAGCCTTTTAGGTACTCAAAATCATGTTTTAATATTGTTTGTTTGAAAATGCCGCCAAAACGCCACGATAGTTCATCTGAGAGCGCGTAACGTCATTTGTGGTCATATCATAACGAAACAGCTGCATTGGCATAAGACAATGATTGCCCACAAATGACGTTACGCACTGTGATCGGTGTTTCAGTATAGATTAAAAATATTGTAAATAATAAAATTTTATTTCTTCATTTAAAAATATTTAAATGAATTATATTAAATTATTATTCCATAAATAATCGTAAAAAATTATATATTTTCTTTGTAAGTACATTTTAGATTTTAATCTGATTACTGTCCGATCCCCTATTGTATCAAACCCTTGCTTGTTCTTGCTTTGGCAAACATTTGAGAGGCAAATTGCTTTGGCAAAACCGTTGTTGTATTGGATTAGCTAAACGTTGATGGATTTCTTGGTGTAGTTGGTCCACAGATTACTCGTGTATATATTTTAAATACGGAAATTTTAACTTGATCTGTACAACAAGAAAATCTGGGAGACAACATATTACATCTAACTACCAGCGCTCTGCGTTCTCTTTCAACGTCAACGCCTCTTTAAGATCACTGGTAATAAAGTTTCCAAGATATTCAAATTGGTATACCCTCTTTATCTTGTTATTATTTAATAATATTTCAGGATCATCACTTTGAGAGTTATGTGCAGGGGCACGCTTCAATTAAACATGTTAAAAATATACTTTTCATACTTTCGACGCATTTGCGTTGGTCATATTCTTAATTTCTGCATTTCCTCTGACATTTATGATGAAGTTAATCTGGCGTCTATTGTGTGTATACCTCGTTCATTTATTAGATTAATTTAAATGAAATATATTTATCAAGATTTAAATGAATTTCGAATTCAGTGTGTCTCTAACCGAAATAGTCTCGAGCCATCGAGTTCCGCATAGATACCAATATTACAGCCATTTCATGAATCAACTGGCTCAATAGAACGGGTTTCACACCGTGAACAATTACAGAGTGAACAGAACAATAAATTAAATAATATAGTGAATGGAGCGTGATTTATAAGACTCCTCAAATTACGTATTAAATCTGATGAGTAGTTTCGAAGATTACCTCCTACATAAAAACTTTACATTTTTTGTAGCAGTATCATTTAAAAAAGATAGTAAGATTGTGAAAAAATAGCTTAAAATGTTCTTTGTTTTTTTTTTAAAGTAAGTAAATTTAGTTTTTATACAAGTAACAACAAAATAGTGTAAATTTAAAAAAATAAAATACATGAAACTTTTCAAAATAAATTTTTATGTAACAATATTTATAAAAAAAATTTAGAATAATTCAGCAATAGAAAAAAAATCACTCATTTAAAAAAAAGGGACAAGTGCGAGTTGAACTCGCGTGAAGAGGGTTCCGTACGATGTTACCTATCCGCACAATATTGAGTGATTTACCATGTTATTTTAATATCATGGACTTCTTATAGGTTTTCCTATAATCTATAAGTAGAAAACTAATTTCTGTATTTTTAAATTTTAGGTTCAATAGTGTTGTAAATTTGTATGTGACATTTTCGATATCTATGGTGACAGTTTGTGTTCTGTGACTACTACAAGAAAAAATGTACTAACGATAAGAAGGTTTTAAACTTTGTGTTAGATTAGAAATAAAAGGAACAAGTTATTCAGTAGTTTCGGAGATAAGGGGTATGGTCAATTTTCGTCTATTTTTTTGAATAACTTGGAAACTATTTATTTTAAAATTACAAAAAATACATTTTAGATCTTCACGCCAAGACCTTCCATTTGATATGTTACACGATGCAGTTTTCAATTTTTTATTTTTTTTCGTTATCCACATTCCCCCCAAAAATCACCTCCCATATACAGATGTCATCTATTCACGTCACACCTCTGCGTTTGAGTCACAGAAATTGATATGTGTACCTCAACGTAATCGGTCTAGTGGATTCGGAGATAATTGACTGTGACCGACGGACAGACGGACACACGAGCGATCCTATAAGGGTTCAGTTTTTCTATTCGGACGTACGGAACCCTAAAAACAGCTAAAGCAATCTATAGTACTACGAAACTCGATTCAACTCTAATCCACCGAGTTGACATTTATTTCAAAGTTGGATTCGTCTGTTAAAACAAAAATACAAGTAGCTTGTTCATCGAAAAATGTTGCGACGTTTAAAAAGAACGAGACGTTGCAATTTGTGTAGCGAACAAGACACAAAAAGTCCGTAAAACTTAGTGATTACTTTGATTATAACTCGCGAGAAACTAATCCGAACGTAAGTCTATACTAAGAGAGAAGAAAGTTCGCTTAAATTTGTTGAGGCGTGAACAGAGGTCATCCAATTCTCTGAAATGAGTTATTCGACTATGTAGTTAGTTCTGAATGCACATGAATTAGGGAGAAGTTAATTCAGTCGTTTTATTTAAAATACTTTATAAAATCATCTTTTTCACTGTTAGAGCAATTACTGATTGTTGTTTCATCACCAACATCATCTCAGCCGTGGGACGTCCACTGCTGAACCTGGAACCACCGCCGACCCGACGTCCACCCACAAGGTGGAAAACGACCCGATAAGACTGCTTTTGATCGGGCTTTTGATAAGACTGCTTTTGATGCTTTTGATGAACAAAGGACCAAAAGGACCTTTGCCCAATTAGTTGAGGCCTTTGTCCAGCAGTGAAGGTAATATGGCTGAAATCACGATGACCATGAATAGTTAGTGTAGAAATGCGGATGTTGGGGAGATGGTGTGTGTCGGTTTCGACAAATGAGTTGCTTCTTCTTTCCGATTACGATTTATTTAATATTTAAGAATAAGAATAAGAACAAATTTCATTTGTGGCAAAGGATACATAGATATATATATATATATATATATATATATATTTTATGAAATCGAGGTAGCGCTTGACCACTATCTCACCTGATGTGAGGTGCAGATGTGGCCGAAGGTGGACCACGCTTACCTAGTAAATGCCCATTTACCCTAGTTTTGAAGACCCCGAGGTTGTAGTTCTGTGGGAATACAGACGCAGGCAATGAGTTCCACACACACCAACGTCCCCTGCCACAAATCGGCTCCAACCCAGCATAATGCAGGTTGTAAAAACCTGCGCTGGTCTCGTTAGAGCAGACAGTGAGGTCACGCACTTGTCATTACACATACAAAAAATTAACAAAGCTCAAACAAATATAACAAAAGGAAGAATCCAAAAATAAATTAATTACAATATAAAAATAAAATATAAAAAATACAATATCAAAGGTAATATACAATACAAACTAAAAGAAATAAAACCAAAAAATATAAACAGTTATATAAAATTCGAAAAAAACTAGTAAATTATAATTCAGAAGGCACCGGTGTCGTTCCGCAGTTGTTCCTCGCTTTTTTGGTGCTCATATATAAATATTTTTAATCTATTTCTAAAGTTATAATAATTTGTAGGTCCCTAATAGGCGGCGGGATATTGTTCCAGCACTTAGTCGCAGCATAGCGGAAGCTACCTCTAAAGGCAGCAGTACTATGACGCTCTATTACAAGCTGCGTCGAGGATCTTCGAGGAACAACATCCCTCCACGACAACTTCTCATAGAGATAAGATGGGCTCCTTATATTTTATGACGCCAAACATAAGGCACGCTAAATGAAGTTTGCGGCGATGGCTCATTTTTAAAATACCACGTTTATTTAAATATGGGATTACATGTGGCCTCCAAGAAATCTCAAAGCAGAAACGAGCGCAGGCATTTTGGACACGCTTAATTAATTTTTGCGTTTTCATCAATATACGAATTTAGATCAACCATTATTTACGAAATTATATCAATTTACAGGGTGATGATGCTTGCTTTCTTTTCTTTCTTACGGTAATTTAAAAAAATTCGCGCCGGGCCAATAGCCAATAGCATCGCGTCCAGAGCGCACCGCGATTTAGGTGTCTGAACAGTTAGAATATAATTTTTGCATGGAAATAATAGGCATGATGACGGTATTAAAGAATCAAACAATAAATGGTTTAGGAGAAAAATCTATGTTGAAAGGAGTCTAAAAAATTACTCATTTTTTCTATTAAAATTTAGATTAATAAGATTTTCAATAAAATAGAAGTATAAATAACTGCAATCGGCCATGTTAACTGAAACACCAATCAGAGCGAATGACGTCACGCCCAGGTAATAAGTGCCATCGTGTTGCTTGACTTTGCTTTTACAGAATGAAAAATCTGATGAGTAGTCGGTGACGTCACGGTTCATCAGACGCGACGCCAAGAGCGTTTTCGCGCGTAATTCAAAATATATTTTAAAAACATTCAATAATTCGCGTTGAAATTTAGTTTTTTGATGAAATATTGGTTTTTTCGGTTATGGTAGACGTGTATCTACATTATGGACGGGAATTTCAAAATCTGTCATCATGCCTATTATGCTAAATTTCCACGCGGGCGAAGTCGCGTATACCAATTAGTGATTTTTAAAGATACGCAAACGAATTCCGAAGCAAAAGCTAGTATAATATAATATACAATACAAAGTGAAGATAATTTTGTACCAACAAACAAAGTACATATTCACTAACAACACTATTACTCAGTAGGAAATACAGTCACTTACGTGACAAACTGAGCGAACACCAACGACAGAAAGGGTACCAAGAAAATATTTAATCTAAATAAATGGGAGCGTGACACAGATTAAGATTAAAATTGCGCAGACAGCTAACTGAATGCAAGTAAAAAAATACTTTTAAATGTTTTTTTAACTACTAATTTTACTGATTAATTTACTCATTAATATATCAAAGCTTTCATGTCAACAATGTTGATAAACACAAGCATCAAAAAGAAAAATGGTCATTTTAGATTTAAAAAAAATCTAACGTCATTAGCGTATGTAAACGCCTTAAATGGTATGAATTTTTGTGATACTCTTTCAAATACTACTGAATGTATTCCGATAAAAAATTTAGCAAAATAGTTTATATATAAACGCAACAAGTCTATATCTATATACCATATATATCTTCTTATATATAAAAATGAATCCCTATTTCTCCTGGTCACGGCATCACGCGTGAACGGGTAGACCGATTTTAATTCGGTTTTCGCTAATGGAAAGAGGGATAAACGGGAATTGTTTATATATAAAAATTGCACGCCGGGCGAAGCCGGGGGCGGAACGTATTTTATAAACTTTCTCCGCTAACTTCATCTAAATCGCCTTACCGAATTTGATACGGTTTTCACTAATAGATAGTGTGATAAACGAGGAATGTTTTTGTGTATAATTTTCAAAATAATATTGCACTACTGGTGATATACCAGTAATTTTATACTCGGATGAAGTAGCAAAAGCAAATTTTTAACCTTCGACGCCCGACGCAAAAACGGGTGTTATAAGTTTGACGTAGGTGTCTCTGTGTATGTGTATCTGTGTGTCTATCTGTGGAATCGTAGCCTACTTCCTAGACGATGAAGCGATTTCACTAACTTCCACAGGTTCGATTGATGTGTTTATGATACTGTTACTCTGGTGGTATTTCCATGACATGGTAACCTTGACCTGATGTTGCGGCATCAAGTATTCTGCGGGACAACTAACTCCTCAGCAACTTAGCAGATATAGCGTGTTTGGGCTCAATAGAAACTTGGGGTTTAGTTTAGACTTGGGTTTTTTCTTGAGAAACAAATTTCAGGGTCGAATTCGTCAAATTCAAATATCGTGTCCTTTTTTTTATTTTTTTTTTATTTTTATTTATTTACACAAAGAAAAAATACAATGGGTGGTACACAGTTTAGGTGTACTATAAACTCAGTTAAGTTTCTAGCGTACACCTGAGTTGTCTTCAATGGCAGAAATATAAACAGAATTTTTGTTACAAACAAATACAGACAAAAGTAAAAAGTAAATATTTGTAGGTGATACAACTTTAATACACTAAAATACAACAAACCTGCTCGCCCACTCTAACATGGAGCTAACATATAAGTGCATCCTTGTTGACAACAAGAATGCATAATGCACACTTTCTACAGGTTGTTTTAATTTTATTAATCTTTATTTTAATAAAGATTAAAATTAGACGTATCGTATCTGCGTTATATGTTCTTTGGCAATAGAATTCAGTGAGCGACCTTCAGACGGGAAGCGGGAGTAGCGCCCGGTTTCCTGAGGCAGGAAATGACTTAGTGCTTTGACGTCCAACGGCTGGTCGCAGAGTGGAAATGGAATGGATCTTTAGGCACACAACGCACTCACATCTAACTAATTGCTTATTTCGGCTATTGTTTCCAAGGAATTTTTATTCGGTTTTTTTAATGTTAATATCGACAGACAGGCTGACGGTCCACTTGATGGTAGGTGGCTACCGTCGCCTATAACACAAGTAACGTCAAATCTGCTGCAAGTGCGCTGCTGACTACAGTAGGATTAAGGATAAGGGTTTGGGAGGGGATACGGAAATGGGCTTTGGCATCCCTTTCTCGCTCACCGAAACACAACAGCACTAGTGCTGTTAATTCACGGTGATTTCCTGTAAGGAGGTGGTTACTGCCACCAGACGGGCTGCCCAAATGACTGCGAAACGCAGTGTGCCCTGTCACTACTTTCCAAATCCAGACCAGAGCCAAACTTGAAAACTTTGAAAAAATTCATTTTCCAAAGTTGACCCTGCCGGGAATCGAACCCGGGAACCCTAGAACAGAGCGTTAAGGCAAGCACCCTAACCACTCATCCAACGGAGAGAAAAAAACCATAGAAAAAATCCATTTCTATAAATCCATAGAAAGCTGTTTGTAATTTAAGCATTTTATAACGTAAGCATCCGCTAACGAAAAATTTCATCTGCGTGCGAGTCGCTGTTGCAAGGTACGATTCGTAGAGCATATGCGCGTAATACATATGCATATACATACAGGATATTTTACAGGATACATATGCGCGCATTAAGCCGTTTTCGAGAGAATTTTCAATAATAGTCAAATTCTTCTTGTGTTTTAACTTTTTTTTGTGGAGTTTCAATTACTTTAACGAAAATTCTAATTAATACAATTGGTTCTTCACATGTTTAAGTATAATATATATTTTTTGCAAACAATTGTGTTGTCTATTTCTTGTAACAACTTCATTAAGCAATGGATATTTTTAGTATTTATAGTTTGTCTCCACCTTAATAGGCGATGGTAGTCACATGTGTATCGTTAGTTTGTCTTGACGACATTTACATATAAAAAAGTAGGTACACACAATATGGACAATTATCTTTATCGCGCTTTAGGACGATTTTAATATATTATAGTAGGAAATTTTAAAGCTTCGTTAAGAATGTTTATCGACAATTTATTTTTAGATAATTTTGTACTTTTCCAGTTTTACACGTTTACAAAATATATCCAAAGGTTTCGATTAATAGTCAGTTGACGTAATAACAATTTAATCCTATAAAATAAGGAAAACTTTTATATATTCCGAAATAATGGAATATTTATTTGTGCACAATTTTATTGTGCACTAGCGGCCCGCCCCCGGCTTCTCCAGGCGTGCAATTTTTATATACCCTAAAACATTCCCCGCTCATCCCTCCTTTCATTAGCGAAAACCGAATTAAAATCGGTCTACCCGTTCACGCGTGATGCCGTGACCAGGAGAAATGGGGATTCATTTTTATATATAAAGATTACTGCAGAAGTGCGAATCTCAAGTTCATTTTCTATACTAATATTATAAAGAGAAAAGATTTGTATGTGTGGTTTGTAATGAATAAACTCAAAGGACTACTTGACCGATTTTAAAAGTTCTTTATCATTATCAGCGAAGTAAAACAGGCTACTCACCCTCCGCCCATCCCTCCCTCTTACCCCTTCCCCATCCATACAAATGTATGTTTGTATTGAATTCTACTAGACCGATTTTAAAAGTTCTTTCATCTATAGAAAGCTAGGTACATTATCAATGAGTAACACAGTATTTTATAAGGAGTCGCGGCCAAAGTCGCGTGCAAGAGATAGTATTCAATAAACTCGTTGTCACTAATATGGGTCTAAGCTGCCAAATAATAAAGAACAACTTACATTTACTTTGTTTGAGACTCTTATCTACTGTGCTTTTAAGTTTAGCATTTTTTTAAAATATTGGTTCTACATTTGAAAAACAGTAACTTCCACAAAACTTAATAAATAAATATAAACTTAATATTCTCAGTTCCAGGCTTCATAAAAGCCTCCGGTTTTGTACGGATAAAATTTTGTTTCTGCAAATCAAATACACAAATCTTCCTCTTTCATTGTTCATTTCATTAGTGAAAATCGTATCAAAATCGGTTAGGTTGTTTAGAAATTAGCGGAAAAAGTTAAGAAAAAAATATTACAAAAAAAAGGGGACAATGACGATCCACGTGATGGTAGATCGCTACCGTTACCTATAACAAGCAACGCCACAGGTGCTGCTAATGCTGCCGGCCATAGATTAAGTAAGTAGTAAGGGATAAAGGATTAAGCCCATTTCCCTAACCCTTCCCAATCCCTTATCCTTTCCTTAGTCGGCAGCGCACTTGCAGCTTCTGTCGCGTCGCTTGTGTTATAGGCCACAGTAGCCACCTACTATCAAGTGAACTGTCAGCCTGCCTGCACATACAGGAAAAACATTATTTATTTATTAATTACATGGCCTCCAACGAGGCAGGTACCAAACAAAAACACACAACAAAGGACAAAAAGTAATACATGAAAGATGCTGCCGAAATTACAGGAAGCACAGCTTACGCCAATAAAAAGTCCAAAGTAACATCCCAACAATAATAATAAAAATAATAACAAAAAAAAAATGGTTGCCTGCAAAGTCGGTTTACGGAAGATAGTTTAACGTGACAACGTCATAACAAAACATTGATGAAATGATTGCATACTTTTATGACGAGTGGAAGAGAGATAGATGCGGTGCAAGCCGAACGCTCACGCCGATCGTGCCTTTCGCTCGCTCGTGCCGCGCTCTCGCTCCGTTCGTGCATCGGCTCGAACGTAACGGGACACGAGGCATCATTTTTCGTGCGTGCAGCCGGCGGCGGCGTTCATCGATTTATTAGACGTTGTCACGTCAAAAAAAAAAACGGAATACAATGATAAAAATAATCAAATGTTAACTATGTGAACCACGGTCAAGATTTGTCGCGTCGTTATAAAGGTCAACATTGTGAGTTAGTGAATTAGCAGCGCTCATAATGCGATTTAATGGAGAATATGAGAATTTAAGAGAGTTATGAAGTAATTCTGGCCCCGTCTGGGCTCTCGACTAAAATCTGAATAAAAATGTGCAGTGTGCGTTGAGGCTACATAATCTCATCTCCTCATCAGCAAAGATTAGTTTCCAGTGAGTTACGCCTTTAACAACTTTATCTGTCAGTTCGCTTATCTATCAAAGTTTCCTGATTACGTTGACATTTTAGTGACTTTATAAATAAAGCTTCGTCGACTTTAAAAGCGAATATTTCTTAAAGGGAGTAAATGTACTAATCATGGTTCTACTGTTTTGAAGAGCTATCTCACTTTAACATTAAGTAAACATTAATATTTTTAGTTAATATGTATGTCGACACAAGTCGACATACATATTAACTAGTTATGATTTTTGGGAATGTACTGACTGTATTTTGCGTTAGAATAAAAACCTAAAATTGATGAAATTATTATGAGTTGTTTAACAGTTGAAACATTCGCCGCCATTTTTGTAGACCGGATGTTTCAACTGAGATTAAGATTTAAAAATTAATTCAATTGTTCATAATTACTTTCGAAATGTTTAATTAATTTACGAATTATTTTTGTAATTAAAATTAAACATTTAAAGAAGTTGCAATTTAAATGGTGTGTTGACATTTTTCCGCCCGACGTTCTAGTTTCAATTTCGCTGGCGGGCGAAACTACGATAGACCGAATGTAAAAGCAGTTTTTGTACGAGTGCCGGGCGGTTAAGACGTGGTGATTTGGTGATTCACATCTTGTGAGTACCTATCTATTGTTTTGTTATAATTGTGATTATAAAACTATTACTTTGATAACACTCTGGTTTCTTGTAGAATAAATCGTTTAGTGTGTTTCTGGTTGTGTTTTATTGTTTGTAATGAGCGTGTCGAATAATGAAAGCGGTGACGTTAGTAACGCTGACGTCACTGCTTTTAAAGATTCCTCTGGGCCAAACCCCGCGTCATATATATTTTTTATGTTAAGATCGGCAGACAGGCTGACGGTCCACTTGATGGCTACCGTCGCCTATAACACAAGCAACGCCAAAGCTTCTGCAAGTGCGCTGCCGACTACAGTAGGATTAAGGATGAGGGACTAGGAGATAGGAAAATGGGCTCTGGCATCCCTTACTGACTCATCGAAACACAACAGCACACGTGCTATTATTTCACGGTGGTCTTCTGTAAAGGGGTGGTCACTGCCGCCAGACGAGTTGCCCAAATGACTGCGAAAACGCAGTGTGCCCTGTCACTACTTTTCAAATCCAGACCAGAGCCAAATTTGTAAAGGTCATTTTTCAAAGTTCATCCTGCCGGGAATCGAACCCGGGAACCCTAGAACAGAGCGTTAAGGCAAGCACCCTAACCACTCATCCAACGGGCTCGTCAAATAAATGTAAAGCCAATTCAGTTATCATACGTATAATAAGAATTACAATAAGAACTGGGAATTGACCACAAAACAGTTTTGACTCATTTGAAAAAAGCTGGGTATACAAAAATGCTCGATATTTGGATGCCACATGAGCTCACTGAAAGAAACCTTATGAACCGTGTACTCATTTGCGATTCTTTATTGAGACGTAATGAAACCGAAGTGGAAAAGTGGATCACGTACGATAAGATCGTGCGAAAAAGTTCGTGGTCAAAGGTCGGTCATGCTTCACAGACTGTGCTAAAGCCCGGGATAACTCGCAATAAGGTGATGCTGTGTGTATGGTGGGACTGGAAAGGCATTGTTCATTGTGAGCTTTTACCGCCGGGCAGAACCATCGTCGATTCAGATCTCTACTGCCAACAACTGATGAGATTAAAGCAAGAAGTTGAGAGAAAGCGGCCGGAATTTATCAATAGAAAAGTACTGGTCTTTCATTACGACAACGCTAGACGACACACATCTTCAGCCACCTAGCAAAATTTGAGAGAGGTGTTAATTCAACCCCCACACAGCCCTGAACTTGCACCTTCAGATTTCCACATGTATCGGTCTCTTCAGAATTCTTTAGGCAATGTCAGATTAACATCAAGAGAGGAACTACTTGTCGCATATTTTTGATCAGAAGTCCCAAACTTTCTACAGCAACGGTATCATGTCACTACCTACAAGATGACAAAAAGTCATCGAACAATTTTTTTTTATATTATTAAAGTGGACAGGCTGACAGTCCACTTGATGGTAGGTGGCTGCCGTCGCCCAGGACGCCTAAGCACATAAATACTGTAATTAAATGTAATGAAACTTAAAAACATGTCTTGAATTTTCATATAAAATGTGAAGAAACTTTTTCCCCAACCTATTATATATGTAGCTATATATGTACATTAACATTAGCAGAATTATTTACTTTTTAAGTCTATTTCAACTTAGCTCTATAATAAAGTTTTTTGCAATATATTCTATTACAGCGTGAATAGGGGATCGGACAGTAATCAGATTGAAATCTAAAATGTACTTAGAAAGAAAATATATAATTTTTTACGATTATTTATCGAATAATAATTTAATATAATTCATTTAAATATTTTTAAATGAAGAAATAAAATTTTATTATTTACGATATTTTTAATCTATACTGAAACACCAATCACAGTGCGTGACGTCATTTGTGGGCAATCATTGTCTTATGCCAATGCAGCTGTTTTGTTATGATATGACTACAAATGACGTTACGCGCTCTCAGATGAACTATCGTGGCGTTTTGGCGGCATTTTCAAACAAACAATATTAAAAAATGATTTTGAATACCTAAAAGGCTATAAATAAATAAAATAGTATTTTTTATGAGAATAAATATCCATGAAGATTAATTTAAAACACTTTCTGAAAATTTGTCCGATCCCCTATTAATTTAATTTTTTTTTTGTAGGTATAAAATTTAGATTTTTTTTTCATTTATTATTTACTAAAAAAATACATAAAGAGGAAACCAGGTATACGGTACATTATAAACTACACTAAGTTTGTCTATGTACCTACCGAACAATTAAAATATACGTGTTACTCCAATAATTGTTCTAAAAAATATTTTCGAAGTTTATATTTAATATTATTTTCATTTAATTCATTTTTAAGTTCTGTCCGCAAACTGTTAATTAATTTAGGTACTATATATTCTAAACGATTTCTGCCATACAAATTTACATACTTACGAGTAAGGTATCTTACAGTATCAAGTTTTAATTTTTCATTATGGTACTGATCACATAGAATCATATAATTAATTTTGTCGTATATGGGCAGCACTTTACAATAATTAAATAGTTTGAAGGGACAATAACCTTGTTTTTCATTAAAAGTGTAATTGAAAACAAACCTTGTTCGAAAAGTTTTTACAGAAAAGTTACGAAAAGTTATCGCTTAAATAAAATCAGCGGACAATGAAAATTTAAAAGAAGCTGAGCTCTTACTATATTTAGTATTATGTATAGTGTTTATAAAAGATGTAACAAGAATAATTTTATTTAAACATTTTTTTAGGGGTTTCTTCTCAGAATCCTCATTATCTTGGTTATTTTTTTAGAAACTCTGTTAAAAATAGAGTGACGATTAAAAATGTCTCTTTGGAACCTATTTAATAAGTGAACAATTATTGTTTCACTGTTTCGATAGTAATTACATTTTTCACAAAAAGAAATGTTTTTTTGAAAATTATAGCATTTCTACAAAAAAGAACCAGCAGTTGAAAGCATAGAAAATACAAGCAACGTAACCAGTGCTGCCAGTCAGCGGACGACCTAAGTGGAATAAGGGGTTAGGGAAATAGGCTCTAGCCCAATAATTAATTATAAATTAATTTCTAAGTTATTCAACAAACACAAAATAGTAAATTATCGCCTTAAAGTGGATGTTAACAGTACACGAAGTTGTTTAGTGCGAGTTCGGTCACACTTGGCTTGCTTCTCGGGGAGTGTGTGAGCTGTGAACTTCGATAACAGTTGTACTTTATTAAACTTAAGCAGAGTACACACTGCCTCTAACAATTAATGCCGTAAATTTTGTGTACAAGTAGATATGTGTCTATTATATTTTTATCAGCAACACACCATTAAGGTGGCGCTGTACGAGCGTGGGAACTCAATAATTGGTATTTGGGAGAATTTGTTGTCTCAACTTACTAAAATGCGAATAATCGAAGGCAGAATGCGACGCAACACATTCCCGCCACTTATTCAACTTACGAAAATAATAAAACATACACCAGCAATGCAAATATTTTAAAAAACCTTTATAGATGGTAGCTATTGATATCCCAATTTCAAATGTACATTATAGGTAGGATGTTTTCATGTAAAAACATTTTTGGATTCTAGTCAGTAATTACAAGAATTCAACCCGCGAAAATGTCACAAATTCTGCACTTTTTAGAAATTAATAACTAGATAAAAAATTAATTTCAGTTTTTGTATGTATTGCTACGACCTATTTATTTTATTTATTTATTTATTTACACACCAACAGCTTAACACAATTATAATTTCATAATTAACTTTAAAGTACTATTAGATTTATAATGTAAGCCAATTACAGGCGTGAACAATATTTACAGTTTAAAGTTACATAAACACAAGTTACATACATTACATACATCTTTATATATAAAAATGAATCCCCATTTCTCCTGGTCACGGCATCGCGCGTGAACGGGTAGACCGATTTTAATGTTTTAGGGTATATAAAAATTGCACGCCGGGCGAAGCCGGGGGCGGGCCGCTAGTAATATATAGAAAGTAATTATATTTTATTAGTAGTCGACTGACGAGTTTCAGCAATTTACTCTTAAAATCTTTAAATGCGTCACCAAAAATATCCAAATCGGGCAATTTGTAGTTTAATTTGTTGTAACCCAGGAATAAGTCTGGTGAGTGGATGATGCCGACCCAGGTTAGTTCGGCATGGATACAGATTAAAAATAATCAAATAAAATACCTATAATTAATGAATAATCATAGAATTACGTAGTATGGAATAAGTAAGCTGTTCGAGTTGGAAAGGAGATTTGCGCGTACAACATCTAATAAAATATTACGCACGCGATGGGACGATTCATCGCCGATCTATTGTTTATCATGCCCAGTATTGTAGAGCGCATAAGAATTACTATCGTGTTATCGTCAGAAATGGCGCAAATTTTCATAAAATTCAATGTATATTTTAGTTTTATTTTAGCCAATTACAATATAGTTGATTATAAATTTGATTTCGGATGAAACGGAATACTTGTATTCGCAAAAAGATTGTCTCTTACAAAACTTATTTGTACTGGTTCTGGAATGTTTATGAAATTAAATGTGATCGGAGCGAGTACACCCGGAATACTGGTTTTGGCAAATAGACTGTCTATTACAAAATGTGTTTCAAGACTTATTATACTGGAAACGTGTGTGACATTGATTTTTTAAGTGATGCTGATGCTGAACTAAACGGCGATGAAATGGCCGGCGTCGAATAGGCCGGCGATGAAACGGCCAGCGATGAAATGGCGGCAGTGATAAGGCGGCGATGAATCGGCGACTTTGAATTGTCCTAGACCGCATCGAAATATAATATAACGTTCAATAAAAGAGAGGAAGTTGTAATTTCTGACATATATCTAGTGGTGACGACAATGATGCAACAAAAAATAACAAAATACAAAAATACAGGGCAAACATAGCAAAGACGGGAGAAAGAGATTCTAGAAGAGAGGGGTTTAGTATGAGAACTTCCACTCTTACGTGCAGCAGCTTCCACGAAGTTAAAATAGCTATGATGATTCGAAAGAGAAGTGAGAAGTGAAGAGAAGTGGCTCTGAAAGAAGAAGAAACATTGGTTAGCTGCAATTTTGAGTAGCGATGCATTAAACTCAGCATAAAGGCAATCTGCAGTCGTTTCTAAATATAGTTTTAATTTCATTTTGTATTAAAGAGACTTCGTTAAGCGTCTAGACAGCTGGACGTATCAAAGCGCTTTTCAGATTAAAAGTAGCGAATGCACTTCGTACCAAATATGGGAAAAAATATTTAATTTTAAAGCTTTGACTGACATGCATTGAATTGCACTTTAAAAAAAAGGAAGTTTT
The DNA here is from genome assembly GCA_910589475.2 of Bembecia ichneumoniformis. Lineage (NCBI taxonomy): Eukaryota > Metazoa > Arthropoda > Insecta > Lepidoptera > Sesiidae > Bembecia > Bembecia ichneumoniformis. Next base: position 4,120,066 of record OU342545.1, read on the forward strand.
CCAAAGGTTTTCATTTATTATATCTAAACTAATATTACAAAGCTGAAGAGTTTGCTTGTTTGTTTGGTTGGTTGGTTGAAGGTACTAATCTCAGGAACTACTGGTTGGAATTGAAAAATTCTTTTTGTGTTGGATAGTCTATAGGCTATATTATCGAGGATGGCTATAGGTTATATAACATCACGCTAAGACTAATAGGAGCGGAGCTTCAATGAAAAATGTTGCAAAAACGAGGAAAATTATCCCTTTCGAGAGCTTCCGTTGCGTGCGCTGCGTAAACGGTTAAAGTTACGAAAAATTACGAGCTCATTGGATGAGTGGTTAGGGTGCTTTAACTTTCTGTCCTAGGGTTTCCGGGTTCGATTCCCGGCAGGGTCAACTTTCAAAAATCAACTTTTCAAATTTGGCTCTGGTTTGGATCTGGAAAGTAGTGGCAGGGCACACTGCGTTTTCGCAATCATTTGGGCAGCCCGTATGGCGGCAGTAACCACCCACTTACAGAAGACCACCGTGAAATTACAGCACTTGTGCTGTTGTGTTTCGGTGAGTAAGTAAGGGATGCCAGAGCCCATTTCCCTATCCACTCCTAATCCCTCACCTTTAATCCCACTGTAGTCGGCAGCGCACTTGCAGCAGCTTTGGCGTTGCTTGTGTTATAGGCGACGGTAGCCACCTACCATCAAGTGGACCGTCAGCCTGTCTGCCGATCTTAACATTTAAAAGAATTTTTGATAAATAAAGTAACAAAAATTTAAAATTTCCGAAAAAGCTATTTTAATATAATATCAGTTGTGGGCAGTATATAGGTGCGTTAATATTCTGTTCCCAGTCCATTCTCAAAAGACACAAGTTCATTCCGGAAATGTACGAGTAGAATTTCAATACACAATACGATGCGAGTTAATTGTCGCGGTTTACTTAAGGCTCCTCGCACACGAGACTTTCTCTCAGCATTACGAACAACACGAGAGCAATTTACAGCCCATTTCACATGTAATACGAAGTTTTATTGCTTGCATACCATCGGCGTGGAAGTAGGTTTATCTCTAGAATTGAAATAACTGGCACTGCTTTTGGTCGTTAATTTAACGAGCCAACTAATATACTAGAACGACTAGTTATCATTTTAATGTTTTGATTTGTTGTTTAGGGTTTAATGGACTGTTCCTAATTAATGTTGTTAAATTTCCAACTAAGAGTTAATATAGACTTACTTATTCTTGACTAGCTGTGCTCGCGACTTCGTACGCTTGGACTTCGTACGCTAAACAGAATGAGATTTACACTAAATATTACCGGAAGCTTGCTACAATACATCAGTGGAAACAAGATGAAAATCGGTGAAGCCGTTTCTGAGGTTAGCGTGCACAAAGGCATAATAGGCAAACAACGACTTTATTATAGACTAGCGACCCGCCCGCGGCTTCGCCCGGGGTGTAATTTTTATATATAAACATTCCACGTTTATCCCGCTTTCCATTAGTGAAAACCGAATTGAAATCGGTCTACCCGTTCACGCGTGATGCCGTGACCAAGGGAAATAGGGATTCATTTTTATATATAGAGATTAAAATTATGCAGCATAAGCTGAACCCTATTTAATATGACTGATAATATAGATCCGAGGTTTGGATTTTCAAAATCATATAAACTGTCCATTTTTAACTTTATATAAACATTCAATCTTTATCGTTTTACAGACTATAACATATAGTTAACTGAAGTTTCAGCCAATAATAATAATAATAATAATAATTTATTTATTTGCTGAATATAGGTGATTACAACAATGATTTTATAATGTATAAGGCTCGCTACATTCTACCCTTTGGGGTGTGCAAATATTTTGATATTTTGATGCTACATAATAATGTAAGTATAATAATCAATCACTAGTATCCACCAAGTTATCAGACATATAATCTTTTAAATCATAGTAACATTTATCAACCAGTAGTTTTTTAACTCTCCTCTTAAATATACTAATACTGAACTGCTTAATATTGTTCGGAATTTTATTATATATGACTGGTGCTAGACAAAAAACACTCTTATGCATAAGGGCTGTGTGTGCTTTGCGAATACACAGCCTTTTTGAGCTCTGTTAGTGTTCTCCGAAACTCGTCTAAATAAAGTAGGATTCGATTTTACATATACTACAACTTCATATATAAAAAGTGAAGGAAGTGTTAGTATGTTATGTTTTTTAAAATATATAGGCCATACAACTATCTGTTACTTTCAATTTAAACATTGCTCTGATACACCTCTTTTGTGCTTTGAAAACAAAATTTTTGTCAGTCGAGTTTCCCCAGAACAGCAGTCCATACATTAGTATTCAACCGAAGAGTTATTTTATTGCATTTTTATCGAAAAAATTTTGGACGTGATTATTTAAATCTACTTACATAACTTTTTTGTTTTTAAGCTGATTGGAATGAAAATAAAAAAATACTAAATATTATGGGAAGCTTGATATAATACATCAGTGAAAACCGCATTCAAATCGGTTAAGTCGTTTCTGAGATTAGCGTACACAAACGCACAGACAAACAGACAAAAATTGTAAAAACTATTTTTTTGGCCTCGTTAGGTGGTATTATTATTAGTAACTATTAGTATAACGTGTATATATATTTTTTTAAATTTAATGTACAGATGGCTCGCTTACGATTTTATTATACGTATACAAGAACTGCAAACGTGCAAAGTCTAGGTGTGTACTTATTAAAAATTAAATATGAGCACAGTGTTGTTATATTTAAAAAATGAGCCAGAAAATTACTACGCCACAGATACATTTAATTTGCCAACCCTCTACATCTAAAATTATGCTATTGCAATTCGAATTAACTATATTTGTCGTAGTTTGTGATTCAAATGTAGGCGACATATGGCGCCCCCGTATTACTGTGAATCTGCAAGATTTTATTGCTGTAGGGGAGGTCAGCGTGTAGCGGTACAATTCGTCATAATGACATTTGGCATTATGTCTACTAATTTAGCAGTAGCCTTTACGTGATATTTTAAGCTTAATTTAAATTTAATGCCGAAAAAAACTGATAAAGAAATATAAAAGTGTAAGTTGAAAAACAATTTACATTAATATTATAGAGGTAGAGAAACACACCGGTTGAAGGATAATTAGTTCGGATTTGGCGAATGTCAAAAAAAAAATAACGTTTTTAGGTTTAATCCGGTCTTAAGGTCAAAAAAAAATTACACACAACGATATTAAAACACAGAATTATTATACAATTTGGCGAATGTCGTTGATATTACATAATAAGGAGTAAATAGATAACAAATATTTAAAAAAATTAAATTAAAAATAAAAAAATTAACGTTTTTAGGTTTAATCCGGCCTTAATGTAAAAAAAAAATAAACACAACGATACTAAAACACAGAATTGTATTACACAATTTGGCGAATGCCGTTGATATTATATAATAAGGAGTAAATAGATAATAAATATTAAAAAAAAAATTAAAATAAAAAAAAAAACGTTTTTAGGTTTAATCCGGTCTTAATGTCAAAATTTTTTTTATTAAACACAACGATATTAAAACACAGAATTGTATTACACAATTTGGCGAATGTCGTTAATATTATATAATAAGGAGTAAATAGATAATAAATATAAAAAAAATTAAATTTAAAATTAAAAAAAATTAACGTTTTTAGGTTTAATCCGGCCTTAATGTAAAAAAATAAATAAACATAACGATACTAAAACACAGAATTGTATTACACAATTTGGCAAATGTCGTTGATATTATTAATAAGGAGTAAATAGATAATAAATATAAAAAAAATTAGAATAAAAAATGAAAAAATTAACGTTTTTAGGTTTAATCCGGTCTTAATGTCAAAAAAAAAATTAAACACAACGATATTAAAACACAGAAATTGTATTACACAATTAATATTATTGTAAATGTACACAAACCCTTGCAAGCAAGGTTAGTTTTAATTTTAAATACACATAAAATACAAATAAATAATAAAATAAACGTACATAAATCGAAAAAACAATAAATTCTTGAAAGGAGAAGATGAGTTAGGACGCTTGACAACTTCTCTATACATTTATCTTCCTGCCTGATACCATCACCTTACCTGTTTCAACGTCGGATAATAATTACAAATCCTCCCCACTCGAAGATGGAATAAATAGGAGCAAAACTAAGAATAAACACCGTTAACATTATACCATTATACCTTCATTGTCATTGCCTTATTCATTGTATAAGGCCTTATATTGCATATAAATATTTTCAATATCAATAGATACTGAAAATTTTAAGAATACTTTATTGTTCTTTAATTAGGAATTTAAGAGGATGGTTTGATCACTCGTTCCCTCTTTCGAACAGCGTGGAATAACAGCACGTTAAGAGCGCGTATAAATATAAATAGCTAATCCTAGATTTGCTACGAATTAGCGAAATAGCTACGAATTCCAGGTCAGCTAGTGTAATGTAAATACAGACACTTTAAAACTATACAAATTATTTGTAATTATCCATAACATATGCACTGCGAAGATATGTTTTCTCCCTCTCCTAGTGTGGTAAGTTATTACCAGACTGCCTCTCCCTTACTGTGGGCTGTTGGCGGAGGGTTTGATTTTGCTATTGTTACCAAAGTTTACACACTCTTGCGGGATTTATTTTCAAAATTCTCGTCTAGGAAATTATTATTACTTACATTAGAAAATCCTATGAGATACGTGCAGGTACATTTCCGTGGGTCACTACAGCTACAATACAGATGGCTATGTCGCAGCACATAAGCTTTTCCGTGCTATTATTATTAATGTGAAAGTTAATATTATTATCAATGTGAAGAGAGCCTAACTTTATCCTACTATTATTATTAATGTGAAAGTTTGTTAGGATGTATGTTTGTTCTTAGTAATTCATGACTAGGTTTTGAATTTAACAGATGCAATTTTTCTCTCGGATTGCTACGGCGTCTATGGAGGAAAGTTGCGTCTCGCCGAGACCTACATTTTGGTTGGTTGAACGGTGTGGTTTTCACCAGTAGTTCTGGAGTTACAGATTTTAAGGTGTTTTTCCAAAAATTTTGTCGAAAAATTTTCTTGGTTTTTCCTTGTTTTTCTACTGCAGTTCGAAAGGGCCCTTTTCAGGGCTACTGCAGGGGTGCTGTTTGTTGTTATTTGTTGGAATTTGTTGAAGTTATTAAAGTTTTTAATTTTATTCACTGTTTTTTAAATTGCTGTTGTCTCGTTAATTCCAATCGGATTTCGTTGCGGATCACTTTGTATGGTGCCTTTCTGAAGGCTCTACAGAGTGGTTCGCAACAGTTTCTGTTAATTATTGTTATTTTGTTTTTAATATTGTTTTTGCTATTTTGGCAAAACTTTCTTGTTTTTGCTGATTTCACGATCAGTTTTGCTTTGCTGTCCCCCCTCTTATAGGGGTGGACTCCCCTACTAGTTCGGAGTTCGGCAGGGCCATCAATTGGTCAATGTCGGACTCCACTGAAACCAGTGGGCCCGGCCCTCAAAAGAAGGACGGAGCTAAGAAGCCCATGTACTCCCGAGTATTGACTCGGTCGGTCGCCCGCAAGCGGTCGTTGACCAAGGAGGCAACTGGGAGGGTGCAGGAGGATGAATTCCCTCCACTTAGCAGCATGTTCTTTGCTGCCCTGTCAGGGTCGGAGGAGGCGGAGGATACTGCGGAACCTGCGGTTCCAAAGAAACTCCAAAAAGGGAGCAAAGGCCGCGGCGGGAAGACGTTCGGCCATGATGTTGGCATCTTGCAGGCTCGGCGCGAGCTAAGAGACATAGACTCGGACTCCGACTCCACCAAGTCTGCCACGTCTTACCATTCGGCCAAATCGTTAGGAGGCTCAATTGAAGAGCTGAAACAACAGGCGGAGGCCAACGCCGAGACAATACTGGAGGTTGCCGGCAAGTCTGGCAACCTCAAAGGAACGTGTCACAAACACATTAAGGAGGCCACCAATTCCCTCCTTGGTGTAGTCGAGGCTGTTGCAGCGCGAAAGTCGTCGAAGGAAGTTCGACGACTTCGAGCAGACAACTTACGCCTCCGTCAAGAAGTGGACCTCCTCACCAAGGAGGTAGCGGCGTTACGCAGGGCCTTCTCTGAAAGGCCCTTATCGGAAAAGACCCCGGCTGAACAGCAAGCCAGGGAACTGTCCATGACACTGTCTGACTCCCAGCCATTGTCCAGGGCAGAATTTTTGGAAACCATTTCGGCCCTCCAGACGGAGCTTACGGCCCACGTAGGTGGGGTGGTCAATGCTCACCTGGATGGGCTGGAAGTTGATGGGAGACTGCTCCCGGCGCGGCAGATCCGACCACCGCTAAGGGCGGACCGCAGAAGGGAGGAACTTGCATCTGCCTCACAGCAAGTGACGACAACCCTTGCCCCTCCGGCTAATCTACCCAAAAAGGCGAGGGCCATCAAGGTGGCCAAACCTACTGCTCCCAGGGTTCCCGAGACGCAGGCTGGGCCTTCCTCAAAAACCAGACGGACCAGCTGAGTCTTGGACCGAAGTGGTCCGTCGCAAAAAGCGCGCCCCCGTCACTCCAGCACCGACAGCGGTAAAAGTGAGTGCCCCCAAGCTCCCAAAGGAGCCAAAATCCTTGGCTGTCGTGGTGGCCCTCAAACCGGAGGCGGTTGAAAAGGGCGCCACCTATAAGGAGGCCATCGAGAAGGCCAAGGCCTCGGTTTCCCTCGAGGCCCTGGGGATTGGAGCGCCTAAGTTCCGCACGGGGGTAACGGGGGCTCGAATTCTCGAGCTCCCCAGAGAGACCACCGCTGAGCAAGCTGATAGCTTGGCGGAGAAAATCGGCGCAGTACTGGGTGACACGGCGAAAGTCACACGCCCAACAAAATCGGTCGACATACGAGTTAATGGGCTCGAAGATTCGGTGTCGGCCGAAGAGCTAAAGGCAGCTCTGGCCCTGGCCACGGGCTGCAAACCTGAACTCCTCAGAGTAGGCAAAGTCCACCCTGGGCTTAGAGGTGTGGGCTCGGCCTTCGCTTCCTGCCCCATACAGGCAGCCAAAAAACTAGCGGCGGTTGGTCGGCTGACGGTGGGATGGAGCTCCGCCTCCGTTCATCTTATCGAGCAGCGACCGATGCGCTGCTACAGATGTATGGGGCTCGGTCACCCAGTGGCTCGGTGCCCATCGACCAAGGACCGTAGTAGTCTATGCTACCGCTGCGGTTCGGATGGACACTCCGCCAACTCATGTGAGGCGGCATTTAAATGTGCCGTCTGCGCCGACGCCGGGCTCCCGGCTAATCACCGCATGGGGGGACAAAAATGCTCCCCTCCAGCCGCGAAGGGTCGAATTTCGTCGTCCCGACCGGTAGCAGCAAATATCAGGTCAGCAAGCAGGGAGGAGCAAATGGACATAGCCAATGCCCAGTAGGCCTCTCACTAAAATAATACAGGCGAACATCAACCACTCCGCCGGGGCACAGGATCTGCTGTGTCAGTCCATGGCGGAGTGGGAGATTCACTTGGCAGTGGTGGCGGAGCCGTATTATGTTCCCCAGAACCACCCCAATTGGTTAGGGGCGCTGGATGACTCCGCCGCGGTTGCGACGAGGCCTGGCGGTGTGGCTCCTCTCCTCTCCCTAAGGGAGAGAGGTCAAGGATATGTGGCAGCCAACTGGGGGAGAATGGTGGTCGTGTCGACCTACTTCTCCCCTAATCGCAGTCGGGCGGATTTCGAGTCCTTCCTGGCTGCGGTGGAGGGTGTGGTGAGGCGCGCGGCCCCACTCCCAGTACTGGTGGCTGGGGATCTCAACGCCAAATCTACGGCGTGGGGGTCCCCTAGTACGGACGTAAGGGGGGGTATACTGGAGTCCTGGGCGCTGGGCCTGGGACTTCAGATACTCAACCGGGGCACCTCCCCTACGTGCGTACGGTGGCAGGGTACGTCCATTGTCGATGTATCCTTCGCCACCGCCACCCTGGCTGCCCATATCAAGGATTGGAGGGTCGAAGAAGAAGTGGAAACCCTATCGGATCATTTGTATATCCGATATGAGGTTTCCACTTCGGCCCCTAGGGCGTCACAACATCGGGATCCAACGGCGGGTGCCACCTTTCCCAGGTGGGCACTTGCCAAGCTCCGCCCGGATGTGGCGGAGGAGGCTGCGATGGTGAGGGAGTGGTCGTCAGTCCCTCCCCACCTCGCAGGGGACCCCGACGGCATGGCAGAGCATTTTGCAAAAGACCTCGAGGTCGTATGCAATGCCTCCATGCCGCTGTGGCGCCCTCCCCCGAAGTGGAGGAGGGTGTACTGGTGGGCGCAGGAGATCGCCACCCTGCGCTCAGCCTGTCTGGCGGCCAGGCGCGCCCTCCTCCATTGCAGGAGAAGACGTTCCAGGAGGACGCCTGACGAAGAGGTCCTCCTTCGTCAGGCGTACAGGAAGGCTCACAACGCCCTGCAGGAAGGCATCTGCAGGGCCAAAGAAGAGGCCCACGAGCGCTTCCTGGCCCTCTTGGACGCCGACCCCTGGGGTCGTCCGTATAGGGTTGTGAGGGGGAAATTCTCATCAAACTCCCCCTCTACGGCCAACCTTGACCCGGAGCTGCTCGAAAAGATCATGGGGTCGCTCTTCCCGACCCCTGGCCAATTCGAGCCTCCCCCAATGGTGGCTCCGGAACCAATTCCGGAGCTCGAAATTGGTTCCGAAATTCCGACCTAGAGTTTGTGGCGGTGAGGGAGCGGATCCGGAGAAAGAGGACGGCTTCAGGACCGGATGGAGTTCCGGCGAAGGCCCTAGCCATAGCGCTAGGGCCTATGGAGGAGAGGTTCCGGGCGATACTGGACGCTTGTATCGCCCGGGGTAAGTTTCCGGCGAGGTGGAAGGTGGGGCGACTCTGCCTCCTGCGCAAAGAGGGTCGCCCTGCCGACTCGCCGGCGGGGTACCGACCGGTGGTCCTGCTCGACGATTCCGGCAAGGCTATGGAAAGGATCATAGCACGCCGGATAGTCGAGCATCTAGAGACAACGGGGCCGAATCTGGATGAACGCCAATTCGGCTTCCGAGCCGGTCGGTCCACGATGGACGCGGTGGGCCTCCTCAAAAGATGGACCGAGGAGGCCACTGGTAGAGGGGAGGCTGTTGTTGCGGTGTCACTCGACATTCGCAACGCGTTCAACAGCCTCCCTCATGAGTGCATAAGGGCGGCACTAGAATTCCACAGGGTGCCGCCCTACCTCCGCGCCCTTGTCAGCGACTACCTTGGTGGGCGGGTAGTGCTATATGAGGGCGCGGACGGACAGGTCCATCGCCGGCCGGTGGCGGTAGGCGTACCCCAGGGGGCTGTTTTAGGCCCATTATTGTGGAACCTGGGGTACAACTGGGTCCTGCGAGGCAACATATTTCCAAAGATGGAGGTTGTCTGCTTTGCCGACGACACCTTGGTCGCGGCAAGAGCACAGACGTGGGAGGACGCAGCGCGGTTAGCGTCGGTCGGCACCTCCTTGGTGGTCCGGCGCATCCGCCTGCTAGGTTTGGAGGTGGCCCTAGACAAAACTAGGGCCATGGGTTTCCATCCCCCACGCCGCAGGATCCCTCCGGGGCTCCGAGTCCGAGTGGAGGGGGTCTGGATCTCGGTCGGGAGGCACATTAAGTATCTCGGCCTAACACTGGACCCCCGCTGGAGTTTCGAGGAGCATTTCAAGCTCCTGGCTCCACGGCTGACGAAAGCCGCAGCCGCACTCGGACGACTCCTCCCAAACCTGGGAGGACCGAATTCGGCGTGTCGTCGACTTTACCACGGAGTGGTAAGGTCGATGGCACTCTATGGAGCCCCGGTGTGGGCGGAGTCCCTCACTCCTAGCACCCGGGCCCTTTTCCGGAGGCCGCAAAGGGTCATGGCGATCCGGGCAGTGCGGGCGTATCGCACTGTCAGCCACGGGGCCGCCTGCGTGCTAGCAGGCACGCTCCCGTGGGATGTCGATGCCCTGGTTCTGTCCCAGGTGCATCGGCATCGGGTCGCCGCAAGGTCCCAAGGAGAGAGACCCGTCGCCGAGGAAGTGCGACGGGTCCGCGCAGAGGCGAAAGAGTGGGCCATGCAAAAATGGAGTGAGGCTCTGCGTGTGCCTACCGCCGGCCACCGGACGATCCTCGCGGTTCGTCCGGTTTTGGAGGAATGGGTGAGGCGCCCACGAGGTGACCTCACCTTCCATATGGTGCAGGTAATGACCGGACACGGGTGCTTCGGTCATTATCTGCACAATATAAAAAGGGAGGAGTCGCCGCAGTGTCACCACTGCGGCGATCCGGATGACACGGCCGAGCACACACTCCAGGAGTGCTCGGCTTGGAGATCCCAGCGTCGGGAGTTGAGGGCGGCGCTGGGAGGTGGAGAGGTCACGTTGCCAATCATGGTAAGAGCCATGATTGGGAGTGTGACCACCTGGAAAGCGGTCGCCTCCTTCTGTGGTGATGTCATATCACAGAAGGAGGCAGCTGAGAGGAGGCGAGAGGAAGAGGCCGGTCTCGCTTCCCTCAGACGCAGGCGGCTGGGCAGGAGAAGGCGGGCATACCAAGCTCGTCTTCAAATGCCCTAGGGGACCTGCACACATGGCTGGCGAGCTATGTGTGCCTGCACAAGGTCACCCCCCCCCCGTCTGGGGATTGCCTGGGTGTCTCCGGGCAATCCCCCATTGGAGTAAGCCTAGTCAGCAATGACTAGGCTGCCCTGGGGTGGATCGGAGTTGTTGCCTCGGCAGAACCCGGTCCACCCCGCTCAAAGGGCAAGGAGACACCGGGGAGTTTTAGTGGGTAGGACCAGTCCCTGACTGGGTGAGTCCCACATATCCCTACTGTCTAGCCAGAGGTAGGGAATCCGTAAATGGATTTCTCCTCGTAAAAAAAAAAAAAAAAGGATGTATGTTTGTAAGTTTGGCAAGGAGATTGCTTATAACCTGGACGAAAACATAGGGTACTTTTTATGGTGAAAAAAAAAAAATAGGATCCCAAGGTGTCGTCTAAAAATATAAAAAAAACTATCGCTATGATGATAAAGTTGTCAGACGTTATATCACTCATATTTTCTTTTTCAACGCAAACGCAGTCGCGGGCATCAGCGAGTCCTTTATATATTAGAAAGAAAGAAAGAAAGAAAGCATCTTTTATTCCTCTAATACACAAAATATACATATATGAACAAATAATAATTACAAACAAACAAATATATAAACAAGTAAGAAGAGGAAAAGGAACCCTGGCTCAGTATACAGTTGTGGTGCGAACCACAACACTGATATTCTGCCAGGGACCAGATATTCAGAAAAAAAAAAAAACATTCACGCGGGACAATCAGAACACGATCATACTACAATACAATGGCTGAAATTATTGCAAATTTTCTTAAAAACTATTGAAGGGTTTCACTAGCTAGTTATCTATATGGCAACGTCATTGTAAATATGCAATAGCACACCACCCGTCCCCGTGAATCAAAGACTTAAGCGTTTCTCTGCAGATCCATTAGTGATGAGCGAAGTATTAGAGATTCGCACTGCACTTATATCAAGGAGGATGCAGCCACATACCGTAGAGATAAATCATCAGTCTATCTGCCTTCCATTATTATAAAAACGAAGATTTCAAACTTCATAACCAGCCTTACAAGCGACATGTCTTTTTTGCAGTTCCTTGAAAATCTTACGTATATATTTATCTGCTTAGATAACTATACGGTGGAGCCACTGCGGCTGAATAAAATAAAGACATCAGCTGCATGTTGTTTGTTATCGAGGAACAATAACAATTGTTTGTTATTGTTCCTCAATAACAAATAAACAAGTACTTGTTATTTGTTTCTCGTTTGTTAAGTTGCTGTCCGCCTCTGTTTGTTTTCCGCTAATTTCTTTTAAATTCCCCAAAGGATTTAAATATGGTATTCTTCGGAGGGAAAAACGATGAACGGAGAAGGTTTGAGCATATACTTGTAGAAAAAAAAAATGGGCCGTCACGGGACGCCTGTGGTAGATGTGAAACATCGAGTGAAATAAAATGATGACTGTTTATTTATTTATTTAACGTTTATTTTTATTGAAAACAAAAATTTAACTATTTCTTTGAAGTTGCAACAACCACCAACAATCACAACAACAACAATCACCACGGCACGCGTCGCCACACCGTACACACTACTATGCATATACTGTATATGTATATGTATACCATCGTACAGCGTGGTGACGCGTCGCCACGGACTGCTTCGCCACGCTGTCGATCAGTTTCACCGGCGCCTTTTGATGTTTCACATCAAAAAATGCAACCGTGCGAAGCCGGGACGGATCGTGAGTGGTCGGTAGTTATTGATAAGTTTTTCTTGATTTCATAACTTGAACCTTCCTCCGTACACCCAAAAGTAACTGGCAAATACAGACACGTGCTTACTAATTCAGGAAATTCATAAATCTCTCAAGTTATATTTGAATAATGAAGCCTTTTGATATTCGATAACTTTTAGAGGATAGCTTTTTTCGGGTTTACTTTCAGAAAATAAGGGCCTATTAATGTGAATAGATATTTTATATATTTTGTAACAAGGTCTTTAAGGGGGGATTTTATTTCGAGTTATATCCATTTGATGTTAGCATTATACTCTTAGGAATTTAATATATTATGTTTTTTATTTTAGATTTTCATATTAGTTTAAACTGAGTTACTGGTACATAAAAATGACGAAGCCGCAACATGGAACTTAACTATTTCGCAGTCATAAAATGGGCAGACAGAAACCACCCCCTTACGGAACCGTGAAATAACAGCACGTGTGCTGTTGTGTTTCGGTGAGTGAGTGAAGGATGCCAGACACCATTTCCCTATCCAGTCCTAATCCCTTATCCTTAATCCTACTAAGGTTGGTAGCGCACTTGTAACACCTATGGCGTTGTTTGTGTTTATAAATAACGCCACGGGATCTTACATGTAGTATTGCTGATGGTTTGAGATTTGATATTTGAGATAGCTCAGCAAAATACCAACTTGCCGCACTCTACTCGGTGGATCGCAAAGCTAGGAGGCTTGTTAACGGTAGTACATTAATAAAAACTAAGCTATAGAGCTTGGCATATAGACGCAAAATTGCCTGTCTGTGTAAGATAAGACAGTGTGCTCGGGAGATGCAATGAGATCATACCGTCTTCCCCTTCGTTGGCGTTGACTTGGGCGCTGTCCTCCCGAGCTCGCTCCGCCGTCTCCTTCAGCGACATCACTTCCTCGCTGAAGGAGACCACCGCTTTCCAAGATTTTTCGCTGCCAACCATGGCCGAAGCCACGGCCGACAGCGAAAGGTCGCCTCCGATAACGGCGACTAAGTGGCGCCGTTGAGAGTCCCATGCCGGGCATGCCTCGAGAGTGTGCTGCGCGGTGTCCTCGCAGCAACCGCAATGATGACAGGAAGGTGACGCTTCCTGCCTGGCGACATTACAGAGATGTCTGCCGAAGCAACCATGCCCCGACAGAATCTGTGCAAGCCGGTTACCATCCTCACCCTGTCGAAATCCCCTGTCGAAGCGATTTAAAATATATTTTATAATGCGCACTGCTAAGGAATTTTTTTTTTGAAAGATTTTTTTTATTATAAAATACACTCTTACACAAACCTCATTATTAACACTACCTCCATTTATGTATCACATTTTAAATTGTAACTAAAATTAGTACATCAGAACATTACAACTTATAACAAAGCTAGATAGTAAATTTAGGCTTTAAAATACATGGTTGATTTTCCCCTGACCTCCAAGCTAGGAGATTGCCTGTGTTTTGGAGATCAGTGGCCCCGCGCTGTGGCAGCCGATATTCCTTTAAGGGGAAGACAAACCCTAAATACTAAAAATATACATTGTTTAATGAAAATGTTACAAGAAATGGACAAGACAATTGCTTTGAAAAAAATATATATTATACTTAAACATGTGAAGAACCAATTGTATTAATAAGAATTTTCGTTAAAGTAATAGAAACTCCACAAAAAAAGTTAGAACACAAGAAGAATTTGACTTTTATTGAAAATTCTCTCGAAAACGGCTTATTGCACGTATATGAATCCTGTACCTATTAATAAGTTAATATCAGATAAAAAAATTGTATCAATAAAAAAAATTATTTTGTGTATTGTTCTAATGGTAAAAACAGTAAAACACCATTTCTAGGCCTGTTGAATTGGATCCGCCGCCAACGAATTCTATAGCAAATGTCATTTGCCTCAGTGAAGCCCTTAAAGCCGTGCCAGTCTCATTTCACATACATACTGATTCACTTATTGGAACATCCCTGCCGGCTGGCGTCTGTGTTTCCGAGCTCATACAAGCCAAATATTTTCAAAATTCAAGTGAGCTCGCTCCATCGTCAGCCTCATCTTTCCTACACGGCTAGATGCTGGTCAAGAGAAAGATCTTTAATAAAAAAAAGCAACGGTAACCACTTACCGTTAAGGGGTCCGTCAGAATTTCTGTCGGCCTTCACTATGGCACTAACTATTTGCATACATACACTATATCCCATCGCAAACATCAGTTTTAATATCCAATAGATTTTTTTGGACAACCAGTGACATCGTGCTTCCAAACACGACCTCCCTCGTGACACATAAACAATGTAACCTGATTCCGTATTCACTAACACGTACGTATAATTTATATATGGCTTTCCTGGATATACCGAATTCACAGACCGTGTGATTTGATGTGAGTGAATACTATTATATTATAACTATGATTCCAACAGTAAATTTCAACAAAAGCAATCCATTCGTTCAAGTCATTCTCTTAAATTATGTCTTTAATTTAGCATGAAGTCATTACACTAGAGGAAAAAGTTTCTAGGTCTAGTTTTTCTTTTTAAAATAATTAACCAGAGCGTTGATTGTCCGTCCCTCACATCAATGAGTTGAACACTCCCAGAATGGTTTAACTTTAGACCGTTTCGTATAAGATTTAGTAAGAGTAAATATGGTAGCCGGTTTCTTTTGCCTTGCGATTTTGTAATGAAATATTTCACAAGTGTGATATAGATATTTATTCTTATAAAATTGGACCATTTAAAAGGGCTATATACAGTGCATTGTAATAATTATCTTTTTTTAATATTTAATGTACAGTTAGGGCTTGTTTATTATATGTATAGATGTATGTATCTATAGATAGACACTTTTTACATATCATTCAAAAATATCGTTCATTTCTAAAATCAGGCTACCGCTATATCACCAGACTTAACAACTTTAACAAAGGAGAGACCAAGACCTAATAAAATAAGGATAAGGATAAAGTTAAGGAGGGACAACAGTAAATATATGTATATCATATTTTTTTGAGTCTGCTGTGTTTCCCATAATTTTCCTATAATCATGCTGTGCCTTCCTGTAATTTAAATTCATAGTTGTAATGTTTCTTTCTGTGTATTATATTATTTCTAAGTATGTATTTAGTTGGTTA
Source organism: Bembecia ichneumoniformis (assembly GCA_910589475.2). NCBI lineage: Eukaryota > Metazoa > Arthropoda > Insecta > Lepidoptera > Sesiidae > Bembecia > Bembecia ichneumoniformis. Next base: position 4,135,548 of record OU342545.1, read on the forward strand.
GCCGTGTCAAATAAATAAATAAATAGATTCTATAAAATTCTAAAAATGAATACTAATAAAATAAACATTATTAGAATTAATAGTTGTTTTTTTTTCATAACGCACCTGGTGGCGCTCAATTAATTGATAGTAATTCGCTGTCTTACCTCTGTGGTCTTACTTTCAACCATATACCTACACATCTGTTGCCATCGCGCCGATAGCCGCAACACTAGCGGCTAACCAGTCTGAAAAAAACTTCGTACCGCACAGACTCATCCGCCGATCTCATCACGCGAGATTTGATTTATTCACCCGCATTAATCAAGCAATGTGCTTATGTAATCCTCCCAAAATGATCGCGCCAATCCGCGTGTGCAATTGAAGTGTGCAGTGTGCTGAATGACATTTGGATTCGTGCGTGACGGGCCCGTCGCAGTCTTCATCGCTTGGAAGACCAAGTACCTGGTGATTCACGAGGATGCACCTGGTCCTGTGTTTCGTTTTCTCTGTGTTCTTATACATTATACAGGATTGAGGCATGGACACTCACCAATACAATGAGGCGAGAACGAGACGGTTCTGCAGAGAATGAACAAGAAGGCTGAAATATTGAAGGTCAGAAAACTAATGTTATGACTCACCAGGGAACGTTCTAGTTGTGACTCACTATGGAACGTTCTAGAAAAGCGACTTCGCCTGTCTACAATTTCTGGAAAAAATATTGTCAAGGGAAATTGATCATTATGCACACAACATAGAGTTCACATACAACAGAAATAGCGTTCCCGAATTTTCAATGACCTGTTTACAATACGTGTTTACAAAAGTTGTTTACTTCTAATTGTTTGTTGTTTGTTTGTACTAAATTCGAGAAAGATCTAGACGATTAGCAGCGGATATAAATAGGCGAAGTGGCGAGCTAGCGAGACAGTTCGACTCTGCGATTCGAAAGCGATACTACGGAACTATACCTGCGACTCATTACGGAATTACGGACGACTTTTGGCAAGTTTAACGGATTTAAAGAAGAAGTTTAGCCCTATTGGAAGTCATCTTGGTTTGTGGCAATAAATAGTTGATTTTCGCCCTTACACGGCAATTTGACTCACCCCACACTTAACACTATTATACTTTGGGAATATCGCTATTTAAAGCCATCGTTTTGAAGGTTCAGATAGACATGAAGATAGCCAAGCTATTGTATTGATATTACGTATTTGACCAAACCAGTAGAGCATACCTACAACGAACTTTTTTGTTATTTATCCAATATCCGAAAATCAGGGCTCTGTTTTTTTTTTTTAAATTTCTTTGCCTTTTTCCGGACATAGTGACTGGACTAAAAGACGAGGTCAGGAGCAAAAGCTTGTAAATAAATAAATGACACATCTGATTCCCATATGTAGTTAAGATAACAAAACGTAGGTATGTATTTTAGGCTAGTCTCTAGTGATTACTGAAATAAGCCGTAGGTAACGAAGGAAAGTGGAGCTATGGGACCAGAGGATCAAAAGCGGCATAAACTCTAATAACGAAATTAAGCGAAACAAACTTTCGTTAATTCAATGATGTAGGTTTGACAATTTATTAATCTATATATATCACTCTGTCCTACTTTTGACCTCTTGAGATATCTTTTGACAAAATTATATTACGAGGTACATCACAATATAATTTAGACATATTTTGTGATCCCTGCTATCGTCGGCACATAAGTTTTTTTTTAATAAAAAGAAAGATTTTTTGATATTGTTAAATCAGATCTAATGATCTTTCTATGATTTCTTTTGAGCGTGGGTTAAGCGCATAAAATTTAAATAAAAAAATTACACACCAACGATTAGAACCACTTAGTTTACGAAGAGATGTAGCCTCCTGCATTTGGGTTACATCTCTGCGCCACACTGCCTTTCGCAGTCATTTGGGCAGCCCGGCAGTAACCACCCCCTTACAGAAGACCACCGTGAAATAACAGCACGTGTGCTGTTGTGTTTCAGTGAGTGAAGTAAGGGATGCCAGAGCCCATTTCCCTTCCCAATCCGTTATCCTTAATTCGGCAGCGCACTTGCAGCAGCTTTGGCGTTGCTTGTGTTATAGGCGACGGTAGCCACCCACCATCAAGTGGACCGTCAGCCCGTCTGACGATCTAAACATAAAAAAAGGAATGATAAGTGTGTATAAACTAGTAATCGTTTAAATTTTCTAATTGGATTTTCATTGAACGTCGCGTCTGTGGAATTTGATTAATCTGTCAACGTTTGAACTTTAATTATACGGCTGGTATGTTCTAACTGAGAAATAATTTGGTTAGTTTCGCAAGATTAAAAGCAAATAAATGGAATGTTTGATTTAAAATGTATGTACCAATTAGCCAACTACTCAGACGTGTTACGGGGACAAATCCATCCAAGCGGGTCCCGATAGCACTAGTTGTGTGATCGATCGAGTTGGTTCACGGATACTTAGCTGATTTTCATTACACGCTCCTTTCGATGTGAAAAAATATTCTGTATTTACTCGAAAATTCTGATGGAATTTTAAATTTTTTTTTTATTTGAACATTATTACAAAATCAAATTGTAGCTATGATATGATATAATTATGTTTTGTTATGATTTCACGCCTTAACTGCTAAACTGATACAGAAAAGGACATAGGACAGAAAAGGACAAGCACTTCCGGAACAGTGCTTCAATAACTACTTGCGAAATCGAAGGAAAAATTAGTATAAGAATAAATTGTGCAGCTAGTATTTACCAATCGGAACATTATTCAATTTTTCAATATGTTTGACGAGTCCATTGTTCGAGTTGTTAAGTGATGGCTCTGAAGCAGGAGTCCTAGGTTCGATTTCGGGCTCCCTCCCCCGAAGTGGAGGAGGGTGTACTGGTGGGCGCAGGAGATCGCCTCCCTGCGCTCAGCCTGTCTGGCGGCCAGGCGCGCCCTCCTCCGTTGCCGGAGAAGACGCTCCAGGAGGACGCCTGACGAAGAGGTCCTCCTTCGTCAGGCGTACAGGAAGGCTCACAACGCCCTGCAGGTTGGCATCTGCAGGGCCAAAGAAGAGGCCCACGAGCGCTTCCTGGCCCTCCTGGACGCCGACCCCTGGGGTCGTCCGTACAGGGTTGTGAGGGGGAAATTCTCGTCCAACTCCCCCTCTACGGCCAACCTTGACCCGGAGCTGCTCGAAAAGGTCATGGGGTCGCTCTTCCCGACCCCTGGCCAATTCGAGCCCCCCCCAATGGTGGCTCCGGAACCACTTCCGGAGCTCGAAATGGTGGGCCCTCCCGTCTCCGATCTAGAGTTTGTGGCGGTGAGGGAGCGGATCCGGGGGAAGAGGACGGCTCCAGGACCGGATGGAGTTCCGGCGAAGGCCCTAGCCATAGCGCTAGGGCCTATGGAGGAGAGATTCCGGGCGATACTGGACGCCTGTATCGCCCGGGGTAAGTTTCCGGCGAAATGGAAGGTGGGGCGACTCTGCCTCCTGCGCAAAGAGGGTCGCCCTGCCGACTCGCCGGCGGGGTACCGACCGGTGGTCCTGCTCGACGATTCCGGCAAGGCTATGGAAAGGATCATAGCAAGCCGGATAGTCGAGCATCTAGAGACAACGGGGCCGAATCTGGATGATCGCCAGTTCGGCTTCCGAGCCGGTCGGTCGACGATGGACGCGGTGGGCCTTCTCAAAAGATGGACCGAGGAGGCCACTGGTAGAAGGGAGGCTGTTGTTGCGGTGTCACTCGACATCCGCAACGCGTTCAACAGCCTCCCTCATGAGTGCATAAGGGCGGCACTAGAATTTCACAGGGTGCCGCCCTACCTCCGCGCCCTTGTCAGCGACTACCTTGGTGGGCGGGTAGTGCTATATGAGGGCGCGGACGGACAGGTCCATCGCCGGCCAGTGGCGGTAGGCGTACCCCAGGGGGCTGTTTTAGGCCCATTATTGTGGAACCTGGGGTACAACTGGGTCCTGCGAGGCAACCTACTTCCAAAGATGGAGGTTGTCTGCTTTGCCGACGACACCTTGGTCGCGGCAAGAGCACAGACGTGGGAAGACGCAGCGCGGTTAGCGTCGGTCGGCACCTCCTTGGTGGTCCGGCGCATCCGCCTGCTAGGATTGGAGGTGGCCCTAGACAAAACTAGGGCCATGGGTTTTCATCCCCCACGCCGCAGGATCCCTCCGGGGCTCCGAGTCCGAGTGGAGGGGGTCTGGATCTCGGTCGGGATGCACATTAAGTATCTCGGCCTAACACTGGACCCCCGCTGGAGTTTCAAGGAGCATTTCAAGCTCCTGGCTCCACGGCTGACGAAAGCCGCAGCCGCACTCGGACGTCTCCTCCCAAACCTGGGAGGACCGAATTCGGCGTGTCGTCGACTTTACCACGGGGTGGTAAGGTCGATGGCACTCTATGGAGCCCCGGTGTGGGCGGAGTCCCTCACTCCAAGCACCCGGGCCCTTTTGCGGAGGCCGCAAAGGGTCATGGCGATCCGGGCAGTGCGGGCGTATCGCACTGTCAGCCACGGGGCCGCCTGCGTGCTAGCAGGCACGCTCCCGTGGGATGTCGATGCCCTGGTTCTGTCCCAGGTGCATCGGCATCGGGTCGCCGCAAGGTCCCAAGGAGAGAGACCCGTCGCCGAGGAAGTGCGACGGGTCCGCGCTGAGGCGCAGGAGTGGGCCTTGCAAAAATGGAGTGAGGCTCTGCGTGTGCCTACCGCCGGCCACCGGACGATCCTCGCGGTTCGTCCGGTGTTGGAGGAATGGGTGAGGCGCCCACGAGGTGACCTCACCTTCCATATGGTGCAGGTAATGACCGGACACGGGTGCTCGGTCATTATCTGCACAATATAAAAAGGGAGGAGTCGCCGCAGTGTCATCACTGCGGCGATCCAGACGACACGGCCGAGCACACACTTCAGGAGTGCTCGGCTTGGAGATCCCAGCGTCGGGAATTGAGGGTGGCGCTGGGAGGTGGAGAGGTCACATTGCCAATCATGGTAAGAGCCATGATTGGGAATGTGACCACCTGGAAAGCGATCGCCTCCTTCTGTGGTGATGTCATGTCACAGAAGGAGGCAGCCGAGAGGGAGCGAGAGGAAGCGGCCGGTCTCGCTTCCCTCAGACGCAGGCGGCTGGGCAGGAGAAGGCGGGCATATCTAGCTCGTCTTCAAATGCCCTAGGGGACCTGCACACATGGCTGGCGAGCTATGTGTGCTTGCACAAGGTCCCCCCCGTCTGGGGATTGCCTGGGTGTCTCCGGGCGATCCCCCATTAGAGTAAGCCTAGTCAGCAATGACTAGGCTGCGCTGGGGTGGATCGGAGTTGTTGCCTAGGCAGAACCCGGTCCACCCCGCTCAAAGGGCAAGGAGACACCGGGGAGTTTTAGTGGTGTAGGACCCAGTCCCTCGACTGGGTGAGTCCCACATATCCCTACCGTCTAGCCAGCGATAGGGAATCCGTAAATGGATTTCTCCTCGTAAAAAAAAAAAAAAAAAAAAGGTTCGATTTCGGGCTAGGCATACTTTTTATGAACTGGTTGCTAAACACACAACAACAAGCCTATAAGTGCTCTCACTATTGGGGGTGTATAATTCGTGTATTTAGACTTGGTGAGATCACTCGTCCAAAGATATTTTTGGTTGCGTTTGAGGTTCCTTAAGAAGGCTTTCTACATTGTTACGGGCGCCACTATAAACACAAGCTTAGTGTTTTAAAGGATCATAAGCTTGAATAGTAACTAAACCTAAATACTGCAGGCATATTTCGGCCTTAGGTTTAACTAAATAACAGTGTTTTTACTGTGCGCTTGTTAGATGTGGAAACTTGTTAGTAAGACGGTTCATTAAAGACCGTTTCATTGAGTTAGTTTATACAACATACTATACTTTGACGAGCCCGTTGGATGAGTGGTTAGGGTGGTTGCATTAACGCTCTGTTTTAGGGTTCCCGAGTTCGATTCCCGGCAGTGTCAACTTCGAAAATGAACTTTTCAAATTTAGTTCTGGTCATACCAGAGCTAAATTTGAAAAGTTGAAAAAATCTGAAAAGTAATGGCAGGGCACACTGCGTTTCGCAGTCATTTGGGCAGCCCGTTTGGCGGCAGCAACCACCCTCTTAGAGAAACCCACAGTGAAATAACAGCACGTGTGCCGTTGTGTTTCGTTGAGTGAGTAAGGGATACCAGTGTCCATTTCCCTAACCCTTCAACAATCCCTTATCCTTAATCCCACTGTAATCGGCAGCGCACTTGTGCACTTGTGGCGTTGCTTGTGTTATAGGCGACGGTAGCCATCTAACATCAAGTGGACCGTCGGCCTGTCTGCCAATTTTAACCATAAAAAAGCAATTTCACTAAATCCCAAGTATCCAAGTAAGTAAATGAGTTATGTTTTTAGCTGTGGCAGGCAAGTTTGTTTTTCGCAATCATAAACCCATAGACCATAATAAGATCACTGTGAAACAATATACTGTTGTGTTTTGCTAAGTGAATATGGCATCCCAGAGCCTATTCTCTTGCCCCCTCTTTATCCCATATCCTTTATCCTATAAAGTCGATAACGTATTTGAAAACCCTATGGTGTTGCTTGCGTCAAAGGCCACCCACCTACCGTCAATTAGTACCATCAGCATTCCTGCTGTTACTAAGAGTTAGTACAAATGTTTATTGACAACTAGTCTTTGCTCTCGACTTTGTTCGCCCACTTCTTCTTAGACGCTGAAACATTTATTCAATCTTTATCGCTTTTTTTATCTGTTTGTCGGGCTTTGAGATTTTCATTTTCAAATCCCTCCAGAACAATACTTTTTTTCTGGACGAAAGGTACCTACGTCAATTTCTGTACCTTTAACAATGTGTATGAAAAATGTTATTGTGATCGACAAAGTACGAACATTGATTTTTAATAATATAGATAAAATTTACTCCAACAATACAAACAAAACTGAACAATAAATCAATAAATACCATAGTGTTTGCTTTTCGGTACAAGTTTAACTTTCCGAACTGTCCGATCTTAACTGTTGGTACAACATTTAGTTCGAAATTCAAACTCGAACTAAAATTGCTGATTATAATGCCAATAGATTTAACCCGATTGGTTCAATTATGTCGACAGTTCCGGTTAGTTGCGAACTCAACTTATTTTGATGACAAATTTATTTGAAGCATTGTAATTGAATTGAATAGTGGCTGGCTTATTAACGAAGCCTTTGCTTTTCAAAAATCCCCATAAAAAACAGTCCAGCGGTGTCAAATCGTATGATCTGGGAGGCCTCTTCACATGAATCATTGAGCTGTGTATCTTTTTGCGTAGTAAATAAGTTCTATATTCTTTATTACTCTCTTAAAAAAGCGCGCCGCGCTCCTTTCCAGTGTGAGCTGACCCTAAGAGTCAGTCAACACCGAAACGCGGTAAGATTCTTGTCGACGCATACGGTGACGCTGCGTGCGAGTCATATAGCGAAGCGGAGAGGAAGCTGCAACGCTGCGCTGCGTGCCTCATGCTGGCCTACGGCGCAGCGTGTAGCCGCCGAAACCACTGAACTGTGTACCTTTTTGTATAGTAATTTCTATATTTTATTGCTAACTTAATGGTGGATTTATGTATATTACACCGGGCCGTACCCCGGCCGGTGCCCGGTCATGATATTAATAGTATGCTTTTGTATGAACCTTCATACTTCACCGGGCCGTGTTCGTGCCACAGCCGTACCCCGATCATTGAGAAAAACACGGCGAGCGCACGGCCCGGTGGCGGCACGGTGTAATAAAATAGTGCCCATTTTCCTTTCCCCCTGTTAATCCCTTATCCTTAATCCTACTTCAGTCGGCACTGCACTTGCAGCAGCTTTGGCATTGCTTGTAGGCGACGGTAGCCACCTACCATCAAATGGACCGTCAGCCTGTCTGCCGACCTTAACATAAAAAAAATTCCTTGATCCAGTTTTGGTGTGTACTGACGCTTAGGTTAGACATTCGTCAATCAGTAATACATGAGACGTTTGATAATGTATAGTTATGTATTTACATTATAATATTCAACAAATTAAAGTTTAAAAAAGAATTTGTGGGTTGAATTGACGAACCATTTAGTGTTGCCCTATTTATCGTAATATCAACCCGTGCGTACACAAGCGCATAATTATGTTGATTTGATCCGTCATATTCATTACCAAACATTAAGTAAACAATTCAGTTGATGTTAGGAATATTATTAACTATGGAATACTCAAACAACATATAAATTACTGACGAATTTCATTAATTATAGTTATAAATACACGCATATATATTAGTCGTGTTATACTGTTACTATTTTGGGACTGTTGTCAAAGATGTGTATTGACACTTTAATATTCAAAACGGCTATAATTGACAACTTTAAGATTTAAAAATATTTTTAACGGCCGGTCCCAATAACCGATCTCAATCCATTTATTTCAGATTACGGATTAACAATATAACCAATCTACTGTTTAAGCGTCCCAATAATCGATCTGTAATCGAAATTTTAAACCAAAAACGAAATCCATCTATGGGAGGTCGATCTATCCATTTTTGTTGTACCTCTGTATGAAAATGACAACAGATGCGTTCCAATATTCGATCTTTGGTTTTGATCTGCAGATTTGACAGCTGACAGTTGTCTTTTTTTGCAATCCGAACAATTTCTTGGATTACGGTTAGTAGGCCAGTCGACAGGTAGTTTTAGATAGAAAAAGGTCGGAACTTAATGAAACTTGGAGATGTTGTTCAGGGATAGTAAATTAACATTTTGTCAAGTTTTGGACCTTGAGGACCCTGTGGAAAAAGAGAAGGGGGGGGAGAACTGCAAAAATCTCGATCTTTCGTCAGTTTTTCGTCAATAACTTTTTTTCCTTACATCCTACGGCAAAAGCGTTTGTGAACATTTTGTAGTACGTTAAATTACCTACAATTTTGACTATTCAAATATGTCTGTATGTTAATTATTTATTGAGATATGACGCTTCGAAGAAAATATCATTTTTCAAAATTCGCTAAAAATACCCCTCCCTCCGCACTTCGCTAAAAATACCACTCCCTCCGCACTTACCAGCAAGTACAAGTGTGGTTAGGTAATGAACTTCTCCCATCAGTTTGGGGCTGGAGCCTAACCACACGAGGGGTACTACCAATCCCCACAACTAAAAATGCTGCGCCAGATAACATCCTCCAAATTGTTTCCTGCAAGTGCAACAAAGGCTGTAGCACCGGAGCTTGCAGCTGCAAGAAAGCAGGTCTTAGATGCTCAGCAATGTGCAAGTACTGCACAGGCCACTCCTGCGAAAACGCTCCCGAACTGATTTGAACGAAGACTCATCAGACGTAATCGACGAATACGATGACGGCGAGGACGTCCTTAACAGCCTGATCGCTCAGGAGGACGACGAGCTGTTAGAAGCAGAACCAACGGCTAAGAAATTCCGACAGGAACTGTAATGAGTACAAATGAGCACCTATGTACAAATGAGTACCTTTCAACAAAAATATCTCTGTTGCCTATAATGTATGCTTTGTGAATACATTAATTTTGTTAATTTCATTAATTTTGTTCTCGAAAGGACTACGTCTTTTTTTTACCTGCCCTGGAATAATTATGTAGTGGGGGAAGGGGGAGCGGGAGGGGACGGGAATATCGATCTAAAAAGTAACTAATATCAATACCAACATGATATATGGTTAACTTTCATCAGAGAAGAAAATTAGGTTTTGAAAATTGGGGTTGGTTGGGGAAGGGTGGGGGTCCATAATTAGTTATTGTAACAAGGGACCATAATTAAAACAATTATCTATTATTAAAATAAGAAATAAGGTAAGTTTCTGCTTTTTTGGGTAATTTTAGCGAATTTTGAAGGAGTAGCCTGTGCAGTGTGCAGTACTTGCACATTGCTGAGCATCTAAGACCTGCTTTCTTGCAGCTGCAAGCTCCGGTACTACAGCCTTTGCTGCACTTGCAGGAAACAATTTGGAGGGTGTTATCTGGCGCAGCATTTTTGGTTGTGGGGATTGGTAGTACCCCTCGTGTGGTTAGGCTCCAGCCCCAAACTGATGGGAGAAGTTCATTACCTAACCACACTTGTACTTGCTGGTAAGTGCGGAGGGAGTGGTATTTTTAGCGAAGTGCGGAGGGAGGGGTATTTTTAGCGAATTTTGAAGAATGATATTTTCTTCGAAGCGTCATATCTCAATAAATAATTAACATACAGACATATTTGAATAGTCAAAATTGTAGGTAATTTAACGTACTACAAAATGTTCACAAACGCTTTTGCCGTAGGATGTAAGGAAAAAAAGTTATTGACGAAAAACTGACGAAAGATCGAGATTTTTGCAGTTCTCCCCCCCCCTCCTCTTTTTCCACAGGGTCCTCAAGGTCCAAAACTTGACAAAATGTTAATTAACTATCCCTGAACAACATCTCCAAGTTTCATTAAGTTCCGACCTTTTTCTACCCAAACCCACTTTTTGCGACTTGTCGACCGGCCTATAGATATTCGTTCGTATTTTGTAGATTTGACGTTAATTTATTTTATAAAAATAATAATTAGAATAATGACCATTATCCAGTTATTGCTCTGACACTGCGTTTGTCGCTTAGTAACATACAAGCCCTTATTATAGCAACAGCAGTTCTGCATAATATTTGTAGAAAGTATAATTTGGAAGAAGTTCCCCCTGAAATTGAGTTGCCAGCAACAAATAATATAAATGTAGATCCTTTATTAAACATGGGCGAGGAAGATATCAGGCAGGGAGCAGTTTTCTTAATATAAACTTTAAATTTATTTATAGATAACTGTTGTATATTAGCAGGAAGCCTGTTGTAAAAGCGTACACATTGTCCCATAAAAGAGTTGCCAATTTTGTGGAGACGAGTTTTATGCGATTGTAGCTTATGCTTATTTCTGTGGTATTTAAACTATTCTACTGAAAGTGCTAATATTTTTGTGAGCAACCATAAGATTCTCAAAAATGTATTGTGAGGCTACAGTGAGTTACATTTATTTCCCTAAACTTATTTATTAGCGAGACTCTGGGACCAAGCTTGTAGATGGCACGAATGGCCCTCATTTTCACTTTCGTCACTCATATTTACAATATATTAACTACAGCAGCATAACACCGACGGTCTTAGATCGGGCGTGAACGTAGCGAACGAAAAATCGTACGTTTTCCGTACGATTTCGATGTTACGATCGTACTCGCATAAAATCAGTAAAAAATCGTACAAATACGATTTAAATCATACAAATGGCAGCCCTGTTGTCAATCAATAGTCAGTGTCATTCGTTCCTTTACTATTCTGAAAAACGGGACAATGTATATTATTATTAAAAAAAGAATATGTAGTACGCTCACAAATAAATTAAGCTACAATTAATTTATCTTGTAATTGTAGTTACTTCATTATTTTCACATTTTAAATATGCATAAAATTAGAAATTTAAATTGTCTCGCAAGTAAAATTTTACTAGTTAGCATGAAAAGGAACGGCGTGGGAGGAATGGATTGCCTACCGATCTATCCTCAGTATCCAATCGGATACTCGCAAATTAATATTGGGACGTAGATTTTGGTCGATGGATAGTTTACGAAGAATCTCGGATTGGTTGAAATCTCAGATTGTAGATCGATTATTGGGACCGGCCGAGAGTGACATGATGTATCTATAAATTGAGCTAGGCGTTGATTTTGCTCGCAGTAATTAATATTGGAGAGGCGAATTCTTGAATGAATAAATTTATAGCTTTTAAGGAACGACGTGTTATATTGTCTCAGATACAAGTTATCATAATGTGGGTACATGACATGAGTGGTGACTATGGTGATTCGATCCATCCTGCACACATGGCTGGCGAGCTATGTGTGCCTGCACAAGGTCCCCCCCGTCTGGGGATTGCCTGGGTGTCTCCGGGCAATCCCCCATTGGAGTAAGCCTAGTCAGCCATGACTAGGCTGCCCTGGGGTGGATCGGAGTTGTTGCCTCGGCAGAACCCGGTCCACCCCGCTCAAAGGGCAGGGAGACACCGGGGAGTTTTAGTGGGTAGGACCAGTCCCTTGACTGGGTGAGTCCCACATATCCCTACCGCCTAGCCAGCGGTAGGGAATCCGTAAATGGATTTCTCCTCGTTAAAAAAAAAATGGTGATTCGGTCCATACGCCGCGACGACCGTCGAGTAATAACTTCAGGGCGTCAGAATGGGACATCTGGCGTCCTGAAAATACAAATCTACAAATTTTATAATATTTGTAGGACTAGCTGTGCCCGGGACTTTTTTAACCTATTTTTTAGGATAAAAGTATCCCATATGTTAATTCAGGTGTACCATTATTTATTCTGTGCCTATGTTAAAAAAAATCTAAGCGCTGAAAACTTTTGCAGCCGGTTCTACAGAAGTCTTGATTAATTAATTTTAAATCAAGACTTTGGCCTTTCTTGAGAAAGTACCAACTAATCAAAAACTTTTTTTATACAAGTTTTAAGTTCACATATACCTATAACCGTTATAGAAGTAAAAAAACTGACGGCCATACAAAGATATATATTTGAACCTTCTTTGCGGACGTATATTTAAACTGCAACTACAACTAAACTTTAAAAAATATTTAATGGAAGAACAAAATATACTCCATGATCCATCCATGAGGTTCCATGATCTTAAAAGTGTCTTAAACAGTATTAAGACTTAAAATTAAGATTAAATATTAAGATCTTAAAAGTGTCTAACAGCCAACAATAGAATGGCCAAAACACAAAACTTTCGCGTAAAGTCGACTAGGAAAATGCTTTATCAGTTTCGATAACAGTTCCCATTCATTTCAAATTTCGCTAAGGCTTAGATTTGAAGTATTGATTACTTTTAACGTAATTGATCATCGCTAAGCCAATCATATATAGGTTAAATGTGAATGACATTTTAACCTTTGTCATCTATCACATAGGTATTATTATATGTTCTACCAAGTAAATCTGTCTCTTGAAGTCTTAGACATTCTAACTCTGTAACGAGAGTGGTATATAATCTCTTTAGTTGTATTTTACCATATTGTATTCTTTCAAGACAGATTATTTTCTTTTTTGAAAGACAGACGATAAGCAAAAGTCATATTAATTTGTCAAGTAAACATGTCACGCAATTTAACTATTGCTAAAGGGCAGAAATTATCAGTTTGGGACGAAACGTTAGCCAAATTTCGAAAAATATGTCGCGGTATACCGTGCGTTTCTGGATTACACGAGAAGGCGAGAAAGGCAATCTTCAAGATCGCAGGCGGAGTGGTCGTCCTTCTGCGATATGGACCACGCAAAGAGAAACTATGAGACGGGCTTACGAAGACAATGGTTTCACACGTACAGCTCATTGTGCTGAACAGTTCGATGTCTGTACTGAGACGGTGCGGAAGCACTTGCACAACATGGGTTTGCGCTACAGGCGTCACGCTAAAAGAGTTTACTTGACCGAAGCCCATAAAGCAGCACACTTGAATTTCGCAACAGAGTTTTTAAATTTTTATTGAGCCAGTACGATATTTCCAGATGAAAAGACTTTCAAGTCCAGCCAACATCGTCGATTAACTCTCTGGCCTTATGATAATACTAGATATATCGAAAACCATATAGTACCAAATATGGAATCTGGTCGAATTAGTGCAAAACTTTGGGGCTGGATGTCGACTGATGGAGTAGGTGATTCAGTTTACCTCCAAGAGCAAAAGCTCTAAATTATGTAGAAATTTTAGAAAATTGTATGCTACTGACCGTCCGAAATGTGTACCCGGAAAATGAGTGAATTTGAATTTTTACAAGGCGACTGCCGATTACATATTGCTAGAGTGACCCGCGACTGGTTTTAACGACATCAATTCATTCATTTGATACCGTGGCCTTCAAGATTATCAGATCTAAATCCAATAGAGAACCTTTGGGGATTTATGGAAATTCTTCTTTTCTTTATGCAGTTTAGTTGAATACCTTTTTATTACCCACGAACTTAAAGCAATGTAAAAATATAGACCACACAAAACTCTCTCCCGCTACAGAACACGCGATAATCCATTTGCATGGCGTCAGCCCGAAATAGGACTGACGTCGCATAGCACTGTCGTATTCGCGTTGGGAGCGCGAGCAACATCCTATTAAGAGAACGTCGGACTGCTTACTGCCTTAAAAACACCTTGCCTTAAGTTACCTTATCTTCAAATTAAGGTGGAGACAAACGGTAAATACTAAAAATATCCATTGTTTAATGAAGATGTTACAAGAACTAGACAACACAATTGCTTTGAAAAAAAAAATGTTACACTTAAATATGTGAAGAACCAATTGTATTAATTAGAATTTTTGTTAAAGTAATAGAAACTCCACAAAAAAAGTTAGAACACAAGAAGAATTTTTTATTTTTATGTTAAGGTCGGCAGAGAGGCTGACGGTCCACTTGATGGTAGGTGGCTACCGTCGCCTATAACACAAGCAACGCCTAAGCTGCTGCAAGTGCGCTGCCGACGGCAGTAGGATTAAGGATGAGGGATTAGGAGTGGATAGGGAAATGGGCTCTGGCATCCCTTACTCACTCACCGAAACACAACAGCACACGTGCTGTTATTTCACGTTACTGCCGCCAGACGGGCTGCCCAAATGACTGCGAAACGCACTACTTTCCAAATCCAGACCAGAGCCAAATTTGAAAAGTTGATTTTTCAAAGTTGGCCCTGCCGGGAATCGAACCCGGGAACCCTAGAACAAAGCGTTAAGGCAAGCACCCTAACCACTCATCCAACAAGCTCGTCAAATTTGACTTTTATTGAAAATTCTCTCGAAAACGGCTTATTGCGCGCATATGAACCCTGTACCTATTTTTTTTTTTTTTTTTTTTTTTTTTTTATTTTAGTAAAGTACACAAACAGAATGCAATTAATATTACTAAAAAAAAAAGTGCATGTGTAAAAATCAATTGCTAAATTGCACTCCTAACTAGTGTACATAGAATAGTTAAATGTAATTTATGCTAACTTAAGGTAATAGTGCGATAATAAAACTGAATACCAAATACAGAATATAGTTTTTAAATATTACTGCAATACAATTTTCATAAACATTACCTAAACACATCCAATCAATGAACCTAATCTCTGTTTCAAAATAGAAAACCTACTATCAAATATATCTATTTCGGCCTCATGTCCGACAACCAGGTCATTATAGGCTCGACACATCCTGATCAGAGGATTGTAGTAAGAGGTGTTATTCTTATATGCTTGGATGGAAAAGGGACCCGAGTGGGGAGAACGTGATCTATATTTTATTTTAATCTCAATCGCGGAGAGAAGATTCGGAGTATCCCAAGATGAATGTAATATTTTATGAAGACAAAGAATATCATACCTTTTTCGTCTATCCTCCAAAGATAATAGTCCAAAATTCCGGAGGCGATCAGTATAATTATTAAGTGTACGACCGAGTCCATTTCTATATGAAATTATTTTTAGAAGTCTTTTCAGCAGAGACTCAATCCTATCAATGTGAACAGCATAAAAGGGAGACCAAACAGGGCAGCAATACTCGAGAACACTTCTCACCAAAGCACAAAACAAGGAAAGAGTGGAAGCAGGCTTTTTAAATTGCTTGGTGGATCTTATGACAAAGCCTAGTAATTTGTTGCATCTACTGATAATATAATCATAATGATCCCTAAATGTTAGTTTCTCATCAAAGAGAACGCCTAAATCTCTAATTACGGATACACGTCTCAGTGCAACTTCCCGAATATAATACTTATTTTTAAATCTGTGAAATTTACATGTAAATGTGATAGTTTGACATTTATCAATATTCAGGGCCATTCCGTTTGCACTACACCAATTGGCCAGAACATCAAGATCCCTTTGGAGAGTAATATAGTCATTTTGACTACTAATAGTAGCAAACAGTTTTAAATCATCGGCGTAAAGGAGACAGGAGGATTGAAAACGCCCAACAAGATCATTTATGAAAATTACGAACAAAAGTGGTCCCAACAACGATCCTTGGGGCACACCAGAGAGGACCGGTTTGGGTAACGATACATAACCCTTCAATGCAACCAGCTGACTCCTGTTACTTAAATAAGACGCAATCCAGCGCAAGAGATTACCGTGAAAGCCGTATTGTAACAATTTGTGTTTAAGTAGAGAATGGTTAACTCGATCGAAAGCCTTACTGAAATCAGTGTAAATAGCATCAACCTGGCCCCCAACAGCGAATACACCACACAGGTAATTTTTATATTCGAGCAAGTTAGTCAAAGTGGACCTATTTTTGACAAAGCCGTGCTGCCTTTCGGACAAGAACTGCTTAAAGTGGCTGTATATAGGTGCATAAGCAATAGATTCAAGCACCTTAGCAGGGCAGGACAACTTATTAATGTACCTATTAATAAGTTAAATGTCAGTTTAAAAAATTGTATAAATATTTTTTTTGTGTATTGTTCTAATGGTAAAAACAAAACAAAAAAACACAATTTCTAGGCTTGTTCTAATGTAAATGTCATTTGCCCAAGTGAAGCCCTTAAAAAGTCTCTAAACTCTAAACGCTAATGATACGTCTACGTCTTCTTCATTGTCGTAGCACATGTTCCAGCTACGCCGTAGATGAAACATTTACTACGACAAAACCATAGACGGTAACCTATTGTTTTTCTGTATGTCACAGAAATTATATTATCTCCAATGGTTATATTGGTTATTGGTTATATTGGTTGTACCATTGGTTATATTGTAACAACCAATATAACCAATTATATTGGTTGTTATATAATAATAGGACTTCGTCCGCTTTGATAAATGAAAAATGTGATATTATGTGATATTATGCCATAGCGTGATATAATCTTTAATTTTTTATGTTTTTAAACGATTAGTCAGGAACCTGAGATTTTTTCCAGAATAAAAAGTATCCTATATGTTATTTCTTGTAATAGACTATATGTGTGCCAAATTTCATCAAATTCCGTTTAGCCGTGTTTAAGTAACAAACACACAAACATACAAACTTTCGAATTTATAATTTTAGTAGCATAATCACTGGCATACCAAAGGCATATATAACCTATATGCCTTTGGTAATTGTTAAGTAAATATTTACTCGTAACAGCGTAATATAATCTTCACTGTATACAGACGAGCGTAAACACAATTTCCAGGCATAACAACGGAACTATTAATATTAAACCTATTTATCAATATTTCAAAGCGACCTCCATTTTATTACTAGGTGGAAAATCTTGCAGCCACAATAAAATATGTATGGTGTCCCATTATCCCCATAAATACATAAGTTCACGTGGTTATGTGGGGTTGTTACCCATCAGAAAACTGACTCGTACATGGGATTGGTCCATGTCCTAAGGGAAATTTGGAAGTGTAATCGGTTGTTAATACCTCATTAAAAGATAAAAATTTAAGTTTATTTAATTATGACACATCTTTCATTTTTTCCATATATATAAAAATCAATCCCTATTTCCCTTGGTCACGGCATCACGCGTGAACGGGTAGACCGATTTTAATTCGGTTTTCACTAATGGAAAGAGGGATAAACGAGGAATGTTTATATATACTATAAAAATCGCTGGTAGGTTTTAAAATAAAATCGCTGTCAACCTCTATCTGTTTCTCTGATAACTCCTTCTAAACCACCCAACGTCTTTTGAAAGGTTTGTGTATATTTGCAAAAAGAAAAAATGAATCAATGTCCAGGGCCGGTCGCTAAATTAACATAGTGATAAAAAGCGAATAAACAGTTAATTTTCATCTAATACATTTTATTTGTAAAACAGTATTTCCTTTTAAACACCTGACAGATATTGTAAACAACATTACTGTCATAAAACATTAAAATGAAAAAAAAAAAAAAAACTGTTATCATATTCCGATTTTTTTTACGACGTCGTCAAATCTTTTACGACCGGTGGCAATGCATTTAAGGTCTTTCGAGTTAATAAAATCTGTCAGTCTTTCCTCTGTCGAAGTGAGTACATTATGTTTTTGTATTACTAGCGAATTTATATTTATATTTCCATTTTTTTAATTACAAAGGTTTTTGGAAATTCGAGAACTAAATAATGTAGGAAGTTGTTTTTATTCTTATTGTTGTTTGAAGTAGTCTCCATTCCTTTTTTGCATCTCTTTCTCTCTTTCACAGCATCTGCAGGGCTCATAAAGCGAATTCTTCTAAGGTTTCGTTACAGTAAAACACTATGAAAGTGTTTTACTGTTTGTAGATATGACCTAATAAGACAGATCTGGGTCACCAACACAGTAATCTTGGTTTCGGATCCCAGTTGAGTCTGCTCATCTGACTCTTGATGTCTCGATAAAAAATCTTACCGGTGAAGTTAATGTTGAAATGTTGACGGTGACATGAAAGTTTTTGTGTGAGCAGTCTAGCATTATTCAAAGAAATGTGTCCTTAAAATTTACAGTGCAGTATTGTGAACTTAAGCACTATAAGAAAACTATAGCTATCTAAATGGGCTAAAACATACCTACATATATATATATATATGTGGTAATAAGATTTCTGTTCAAAACTGCAATAAATTCTGTTGTTGCCGCTAAGAAAATGTCCTTCCTTATTCCACCAAGATAGATAAAGATAGGTTCACTGGCGCGGAGTTAGTTTTAAAAGCATTCAAGCATAGTTTGGTTTAGTTTGAATTAAATTACTAGAACGGTTAACCATAACTTTTTTACTGTAATTGAAAAAGTGGGAAATTCTGATTTTATATAATGTCGTATAACAGTAGATATTATAGAAACAAATTCCAAAAAAAAGTACCATATATAATACATAAGTTTTGTTTCAAATACATCCTTCCTTACATGGTATAAATTAAAGTCTGCCCGCGTCTGTCTGTCTGTCTTTGTGTGTGCGGATTTGATGTTTTTTTTTTCACTAATGAAAAGAGAGTTAAACGAGAAATTTTTTTATTTATAATTTGCAGAAAATTGCCCTAATCGCTAATATATACTCCTCTATCTATCTTTATACTTTATTACTATTAAAAGCTGAAGAGTTTGTTTGTTTGTTTGATTAAACGCGCTAATCTCAGGAACTACTGGTTCGATTTGAAAAAATATTTTTGTATTGAATATTCCATTTATCGAGGAAGGCTATAGGCTATATAACATTACGCTCATATCAATAGTATTTTATAAGCAGTGTCCAGTACCTCACGCCCCACGCCCACGCCGTCGCCGTATGGGCCGAAGCGAAGCGTGGCCGAGTTCAGCTAGTTATAAAATCCTGGTCTGTCTGTTTCTTTGCTAACTTCTTTTAAAACACACGACGGATTTTGATACGGAAAATTGACGGATTTTCAAACGAGGAAAATTTGAGTATATAAGTTGCTGAAAAAAAAAAAAAATTATCCTTGCGAAGCCGAGAATAAGCAACATACCGCGGTTTTCTAACGTTGTAATCTTATATATAAAAATGAAACCCTATTTCTCCTGGTCACGGCATCACGCGTGAACGGGTAGACCGATTTTAATTCGGTTTTCGCTAATGGAAAGAGGGATAAACGGGGAATGTTCATATATATAAAAATTGCACGCCGGGCGAAGCCGGGGCCGGGTCGCTAGTTCAAAATAAAAATGGTGGGGATTAAAAGATCTGTTGATGTATTTTAAAAGCTGTTGTGACAAATTTTGTCTATGTTGTTTCAAATTAGCGATTTGGCTTTTCTAGAACAATAACACAGAAGGGTTAATACCACAATGGCACGGTTACGATGTTCTATCGTAGGTACAATGGATTTAGGTTCGCTCGCTGCGTTTGCTCTGTGATTTAACACCAAGTCTTGGCTCCGTACATACTAACTTGAAAGTTTATAGAAATATGTTGGCTGTTACAGACGTTAATTTCACTGGCGTACATTTTGGGCAGAGTTTTCAGTTTCTTGTTCAGATCACGTTCTTCTGAGCCTCCTGTAGAGTTACATTTTACAAAACTCACTAAGTCATGTTACAACTCATTAAATATTTTATATCTATATCTATACATGAAATAAAATCGTAAACGAGTCGTGTTTGTACATGAATTACTAGCTGAACTTGGCCACGCTTCGCTGCAGCCCATACGGCGGCGTTGACGGCGTGCGCATGGGCCTCGCGGTACTGGACACTGCTTATACATATATAATACTATTTCTCTTAGCGTGATGTTATATAGCCAATAGCCTTCCTCGATAAATTGACTATTCAAAACAAAAAGAATTTTTCAATTCGAACCAGTAGTTCCTGAGATTAGCGCGTTCAAACAAACAAACAAACTCTTCACCTTTATATTAGTATAGATTTAAAAAAAAAAAACAATTTGTACACGTTGTACTTAAGTTACCGAAGTCAAAAAATAGTTTTTAAAATTTTTGTCTGTTTGTCAGTGTCTGTGCGTTTGTGCACGCTAATTTCAGAAACTGCTTAATCAATTTGAATGCGGTTTCCAGTGATGTATTGAAGCAAGCTTTCCATGACATGTAGTGTTTGTTTCATTCCAATCGGTTTACAAACAAAAAAGTTACGTGCTATAACAAATACCACGCGTACTCAGCTAGTTATTAATAAATATTATATTTCATTAATAATACCATTATTATAATTATTTATTAAGTCATTATTTATGATTTTAATTATTAATTTTTCCACTTTTTCCTGGACGTTGATAGTAGATGGCAACTGTCACCTATATAATAGTAACCCCTCACGTGCTTCAAGTTCGCCACAAATTAACAAAAATGGGCTCTGGCATCAATCACTGAAATATAACAGCACGCATGCTATTAAAGCTAGTCTTCTGTAAGAGGGTGGTTACTGCCACAAGACAGGCTGCCTAGTGACTGCGAAACTATAGACTGAAACTATAGACTGCAATTTTTTTTTGGAAAGTGATGACGCTATTGCACAGTTAAACATTAGTTTGTCGAACGACATTTGATATAAAGCTTCCATTTCCGGTCAGATCTGCACTGCTGAGTGTATTTTCGATTTCATGTGTGAATCCATACTTATATGTATTATAAATGTGAAAGTAACTCTGTCTGTTACATTTTCACGCCTAAACAGCTGCATAGATGATCATAAAATTTTGTATACAGGTTGGTAGGGATGCAGGAAAGGAACCCTATCTCCTTTCCTGCATCCCTACCAACCTGTATCCAGAAAAAAATACTGTTCCCGAGGGATATTTAACGCCTGGCAAAGCTTTAACTGCAATAAAGATGTTAGGCGTTACATTGCTCATATATTTAGTCAGGTGTTATTTTTTTTTCAACGCTGTGGTTACTACCGCCAAACCAGCTACCCAAATGACAGCTTTACGCACTGTGCCCTGCTATTATTTTTTTATTATTATTTATGTTAAGATCGGCAGATAGGCTGAGGGTCCACTTGATGGTAGGTGGCTACCGTCGCCTATAACACAAGCAACGCCAAAGCTACTGCAAGTGAGCTGCCTACTACAGATATATTTTTTTTACTTATACTTTTTAGAATGTGGTGACAAAAGTCTTTTCCTGTGAATACGTAAGATTTCGTAAATGGGGATAACATTCGAAAATTAGCACATTGAGCGTGAAGCACGTACTCGATACGTTTTTCGAATCGGTGCACAGTTCGAACAGATTTTTTAATACTTTCATACTTAAATATATATTATGAAACCATTACCAAATTACACGATATTTTCCCAGTAAAATTTATAATTTCTTCTTACCTAGTGACATAAGTTTCAGCTGTTAAAACGCAAATAAAAATAAACTGATGGCCTGATCTCCATTCAAAGCTGATCGATCTCCTTTGAATAGTTTATTTCCAAAGTTTTCGCAGCAGGGAATCCAATCTGGGAGTCCTGAGACAGAGCGCTGAGGCAAGCACCTTCACCACTTTTATATTTTTTTGAATATACATACAGTTTTTGAATTAATTAAATCATATTATACTAGCGACCCCGGCTTCGCCCCGGGGTGCAATTTTTATATATATGAACATTCCCCGTTTATCCCTCTTTCCACTAGTGAAAACCGAATTGAAATCGATCTCCCCGTTCACGCGTGATGCCGTGACCAAGGGAAATGGGGATTCATTTTTATATATAGAGAAGATAAGAGCGTCGGTGGCGAAGTGGGGACGACGCGGCCTATCATGATGAGAGGTCTTAGTTCGATTCCCGTCATTTACTCAAGTGCATTTACAGACTGTTTTCAAGCTTTCAACGACAAAGAATAAATTTTGGTACATGTGAATTCCACCAACCCGCACTGGACCAGCGTGGTGGAACATATAGCCAGTACGCCCTTGTTGAGAAGTTGGCCTGAGCCCCTGCAGTGGGGACATATAATAGGCTGTTGATGATGATGGAGTGTGATGATCAATTGTGATAAGTAAGAAATGTTTTTTTTAATAAGAAGGATATCTATGAACAACTATAGCACTCAAAGTATACCAGCTCTTATGCTTCACTTCCACGAGCGAGTTTATCTCGACGATATTATAGTTCTGTTATGATGAGTTCTAGGGATCCCATGTTCGATTCCCGGCGAAGTCAACTTTGAAAAATGATTTTTTTAAATTTGGCTCTGGTCTGGATCTGGAAAGTAGTGGCAGGGCTCACTGCTTTTCACGGTCATTTGGGCAGCCCGTCTGACGGCAGTAACCACCCCCTTACAGAAGACCACTATGAAAGAACATCACGTGTGCTGTTGTGTTTCGGTGAGTGAGTAAGGGATGCCAGAGCCCATTTCTCTATCCCTTTTTAATCCATTATCCTTAATCCTATGTAGTCGGCAGCGCACTTGCAACAGCTTTGCGTTGCAACCTACCATCAAGTGGACCGTCAGCCTGTCTGCCGAGCTTAACATAAAAAAAAATTAAATAACTGTATGAGCTGACTATGTTTCACGACGCTCTTGTCGCGCACCCGCCGGCCGCTGCGATGCGATCTTTACAATACTACAAAAAATAAACAACAACCTATGATACCTATTTCTCGCCCAAAACCGAAGAGTTGAGCTGTCTTATTTACTCTGAGTAGCAAATAGTTGCGAGAGGCAACGAGAAGTTGGAGACATTCGAAAGTCATTATTATTGAATTGTCGACTATTTTTCACTGCAGTGTGTATCGCACATGATATTAGAACCCATTCAATCTTCACTGAGCATGTTACCTAAGAAAGTTACTTGGTCTCTTTTCCGGGAACTCGTCTACTGTAAAGTAAAATCTATTTTAGTATAAGTAATTGAATCTTTTTCTAAATTCAACTTTATATATGTAGACACTGGTTGACTTTCTGAGTAACACCCGAAACACGACAAAATATGTTAATGATGCTTATGCTATCCAGCGCCGGACATAGTAGGATTAAGGATAAGGGATTAGGAAGGCATAGGGAAATGGGCTCTGGCATCCTTACTCACTCACCGAAACACAAAAGCACACATGCTGTAAGGGATCTGCTGTAAGGGGATGGTAATTATTTGTAGCTAGATGAAATCACTTCAGAAAGATTGTCTGTATTTCCAAAAGTTCTAAGTTAAATATTCTATTTAAATTTATCTGTATTTGGTTCCTTTCGCAAGAAAGCGAGACAAAACAAGCGATCAGCAGGTGAATACTCAAACCTTTAAACGGCGAATAATAACTGTAAAAAAATTCTGTATTGAAACTGAATTCAATTAAAGTAATTTATGGGGGTGTGAAAAAGCGAGCGATATTGTAAGTTGAATTGGGCACATACGACCGCATACATTCACCATAATACTAATAAGAATCTTTATTTACCATGACCATAGGTATGGTAAATACCAGATGATCATCAGGATCAACCGAATAGAGACATCAACTTTGGAGGAGGCCTTCACCCAACCGAAGGTCCTTGCAAAGGTGAATAACTAACAATTAATTAGCAAATCAATTAATAAGAAAAAAAAAATTAAATTAACCTACTATTAATGAGTCAGTACTGTACAGATGAACGCAAGGAATTAAAGGAATTATTTTAATTTTATTTATTTAATTTAATCTTTTATATATTTATGTAGATAAATATATACATTTAATGAGAATCTGCCACGCTATAAAACGATTTAGTAAAGAATTTTTTTATTTAATTGTGCTTGATAAATTACAATCTTAAGTTAATTAAGTATTTCGTTTCAAGTTCAAGTAGACTTGCCATTTTAATTTCGCCTGTTTACTTAATCTAAACGAGAATGTTTTTCTAACAATGTACCTCAGAGTTCCATTTTAATTAGGCAACCAATTAACATTTAGATGCTAAGTTTTAGTATATTACAAAGTCTAAATCCTTGTTACGAATTTACCACAGAGTCGATTTATAACAATAATCTTTGACAACTTTAATCATGACAGATGACGATCGCCTTCATTGTTTAGAATTAGATAACGATGATTCCATTAGGCGATAGCAAGCGATCAGCGGCTCTAAAGAGATGTAATTAAAACTCAATTTCTATTTGACTAACTGTAAAATTGTAGGGGCGTTTATTAATTTATTAACTGTTTGTTTATTATTTCGATTGTAATATTCGTTTGAATTATCAACCTTTATCTGTTTATTTGTGGGTGTACAGGCGCATGCTACGAGTGTCCTGGATAGACCGTGTGAAGAACGAGACGGTTCTGTAGAGAATGAAAAAGAAGACCGAAATATTGATAACCACAAATGTCAGAAAACTGGAATACTTTGGGCATATCATGCGCGGCGAGAAGTATGATCTGCTGCAACTGATCATGCAGGGGAAAATACAGATAGACGCAAGCCGGGCAGACGACGTACTTCCTGGCTCAAGAATCTCCGCGAGTGGCATGGCCGAAGTACCAGATCGCTGTTTCGAGCTGTCGCCTCGAGGTTTAGGATAGCCATGATGATAGCTGACCTCCGATAGGAGATGGCACTGTGAGAAGAAGAAGAAGAAGTTTATTTGAAAGCTAGTTTATATGGCAATAAGTAAATAATAATAAAAATTCCATTTTTTTTTTCGTCAAAATATTAAAAAAAAGGAACAAGTGTGAGTTGAACTCGCGTGAAGAAGGTTCCGTACGATTTTGAGTGATTTACCATGTTATTTTAATATCATGGACTTCTTATAGGTTTTCCTATAATCTATAAGTAGAAAACTAATTTCTGTATTTTTTTTCAAAACTTTAGGTTCAGTAGTTTCGGAGATAGGGGGGGGGGGGGGGGGCTAAATTTTCGTCTATTTTCTTGAATAACTTGGAAACTATTTATTTTAAAATTACAAAAAAATACAATAAAGATCTTCATAACAAGACCTTCCATTTGATATGTCACACGAAGCAGTTCTCAAATTTTTTTTTAATTTTCAACTTCCCTCCCAAAAATGACCCCCCATATACAGATTTCATCTATTCATGTCACACCTCTGCGTTTGGGTCACAGAAATTGATATGTGTACCAAATTTCAACATAATCGGTCCAGAAGATTCGGAGATAATTGACTGTGGCGGACGGATAGACGGAAACACAATCCTATAAGGGTTCCGTTTATTTATTCGGACGTACGGAACCCTAAAATTGTGTGTGTCAGCTCCGATGCATGACTGCAGTGGTAAAATTCATGAAACTACAACTTTTTAAACCTCTTTAAATAAGAAAACTAAAGCGTTTATCAAAAAAGTAACCAGTTTAGATTATTGCTAACGATATGAGAATAAATGTAAACTGAATATATTTCGTGTTTTTGTTATAATTTTTACGTAGCATGTGCTTGAATGAGACCTTCAACGCGTTCAACCTAAATAGAGGCATTTTTAGCGCCCAATAGAGCTATTAAAATGTGCATCAAAATAAAATTAAAAAAGTGTTTTTGAAATTTCAAATCCATCACTTTCAATAAATGTAAAATATATTTTATTTATTCTTTTGTTAATAACTGTAAAATAACATTTATTTTCTGTAAATTATGCAAGAACACTAATTTTTAGGAGACTCGAGCCTTAAGACCAAATAAAGACCGCGGGTTGACGCCGGAGGCTGCTTCTGATTTTCCTATTGAAAATATTTAAGGAAGGCCTATGTTCAGCAGTGGACGTATTACGGCTGAGATGTAGATTGTATATAAAATATTGTTTGTGCTTTATACAAAATACAGTAAATTATTAATTAACACAAATTTCGTACAAATTATATTCCGCCCTAAATTATTTGAACTCTCAATTTGTAGTGCTTTAACATTCACTTCACCAACACTCTCTCTCCATCACTTATTACTCGCCTGAGGGCGCACTGCATAGTTGCAAATTTAAACTGTGATGGATTGGATAATAAAAAATTGACTCTCTCGCTCAATCGATCAATTTACTCCTGCCTAAAAATTTAATATAATATAAATATTATCACTTTTTCAGATGGTTAGAACATTAGTTAAGAGGCAAAAAATTCACAATATTGAAGAAGTGAAAATGATTAATTTTTTTCATTGAAAATTCAAAGAACTTTAAGGTGACAAAAAGTGTTTGCAAATGATGGAATATTATGCTCCATCTCATCATGGGGAGCAAGATTGAGGGTCGAAGAGGAGCGAGTAGAAGACAAATGTCAAGGCTGAGAAACATTCGTTAAATTACTGGAATTGCGGAAGTGGCGCGTGATAGACAGTCCTTTACAAGAGAGATCGCCAGCGTCGAAGAGACAGGGGCCTTAGACAAAGTAGCATTCGCTCCGTAGCGATGCGATATCGAAGTTCGTTATCGTCTCACAGACAAAGAAATCATGACAAGGTATCACGTGTTTATCACGTGTTACAGTGTCGATTCCTTTGTCTCTGAGACGATAACGAACTTCGATATCGCATCGCTACGGAGCGAATGCTACTTTGTCTAAGGCCCGCGGCAAATTATAGAAATTATTTCTTTGATTATTACATAAGATTATTTTAATAAATATTTTTCGCCAGCACACAAAGTTAATTCATATTCGGTCTCTGAATTAATTCTGAATAAAGTTTACAATTCGAAAACAATGTATCTGAAAACGAAATATCCGTAACTCATACAGTTTTATAGCGGCTCTATATTTCGTGTAAAGGTGCATAAATACGATCAGTGTACCAATTCGTTAGTACCGAACGGAACTGCGGATAGCTCACTGACAACGTTAAATATACTGAAGCGTAATATTCATTGTTTGCAATTGTAATCAAATGCTTTATTATTATTATTAAACTCTTTATTTGTACGATAAACACATTATTATATAAAAGATAAAAAAAAAGAAAGAAACAAGCAATAGTACAAAAGGCGGCCTTATCGTTTTATAGCGATTTCTTTCACGCAACCTTAGGGTAAGGAAAATTATATGAAAAATAAAACAATGTGGGTGTTAAAAGTGGTCATCTAATAACTAAATAGCAGTACATACATTGAAATATTAATAAGATATATTAATAAATATCTTATTAATATTTGTGTTTTAATATTTTTATTTTGACCTCCACCATGGTAGCTTTCTACACATCTGTTGACCATAGGTTTAGTTTACATTGACCTTTGGAGACTACATATCTCTAAGTGTGAGTATTTGACCTGGAGGCTCTACACATCTCCTAGTCAATTAAATCGCGACAATGAAGTGCTAATAATCACTTTGAAATGTATAAATTGTAACTTGTTTTTGATGACTTTTTGCCAAGTTACTTGGGGCGCATTCTTCTTGGCTATGATGGTCTTTCCGAAGCATTGGTAGACTTTGACAGGAGATCCACACCCGTTCCCGCACACGCCCTAGGATGGTAGTTATTTACACACCGCTATACCAGCTGTTGTGACATACGATGGCTTAATTTTATTTTTGGAAATATACCTGTAGGTATCTCATAGTTTCCTATAATCATTTTTTATAATTTATCCTGTAAGAGTGTTTTAACTTTGATAATATGTATAGATAGAGAAGATTTATTTATTTATTTATTTATTATACATGAAATAATTAGAAAAATATTTACAATGTCCCATAAAACTGGAAAGCAGTTTGTCTATGGGATCAAACTAATGTTATCAAAAATAAAACTGAATTTAAAATAAATGTAACCTAAATTAAAAACCTAAACCTAAATCTAAATTTCATTAATAAAATTAACTTAAAGAAAACAGATAATATTTCATTAATTTATTTTTAAATACAGTTTTATTTTTCTCGTGGACAATGTCTTCAGGCAAACTATTTAGAATGTAGGGCAACCGCTTCTTTATAGTTCACCATAGTAATTATTAACCCTAGGAACTACAAATTTTCCCAAAGACAGTGCCCTCGTATTGTGCGTATTTTTCACTTTATCCAATACTGAGTAACGATCTCGATTGCCATGACTATTAACTAAAAATAAGTATTTATGTTTTATACTAATAGGTAATACTTTACAAATTTTAAATAACTTCGTGTAGTCATTGTTTAACTAATAATTTCAAAAATCTAATTTGGATATTTTCTAATTTTTCAATATGGGATTTAAAAGTTAGTCCATAGCAACCGAGCGCGTAGCCCAGTATAGAATCAACTAAAGCATTATACAATAATCTTAAAATAGAAATTGGGACTTTATAGCTAAGGTGACAAAATTTTCCTAATATTATTCTAAGTTTATTAGCAATAAAGTCTATATGATTAGTCCATGATAAATGTTTACTCTTTCTATTTTGTTACATTTACAATTAATAAAATTACTATGGAAACAGTCATAGGAATGAGCATATAATATTGAACAAGGCAAATCCTTTAAAATATAGACAGATATAAATATCACTTTATTTATCAAGTGTAAGTAAGTGTAATACCAACTTAATATACTTACATAATGTCTAATAACAATTATGAAGAGTTGATAATGAAGCTTTCCTGTTTTAACAGTTCATTAGCTGAAGATGGGCTCATTATGTAGGCATGAAAAGCTTTTAAGTAATTATATGCATCGTCGTTGCAGTATTATTACGTGATATACAGTTTAAAGTATTGGAAAGCACCCATAAACTAACTTTAAAGTTAAAGTTTAAAATATTGATCACTCTACAATAACGTGATATATTTGATTTTTTTAGAGTACAAATAAAAAAAAATACCCGAAACAAGCATAAAAAGTCACAATGACTATAGTTAGTTTGGCATGACCTTATCTATGCATACGTACATGACCCATCGATATACGTACACGGTACGTATATATTATATAGTTCTTAATACATACTATGGTTTAGGAAATCTTCCTTCTAAGGAGACCCCCAAGTCTAGAAACGATAGAATCCAAAAATAGAATAGATTTTTCTTTGGAGAAATATGCAACAATTTACAGCATGAACGAATTGTAAATCTATAATATATGTTATATCTCATATGGATGATGTACAATGTATAAAATGTGCTTTAGTAGTTATGGTCGTACCTACAAAACGTATCTAAAAATTATACGGTAATTATTCTAAAAACATTATCCTATCAAAAACATAAAATGTAAAAAATTCCATGTCTCGCAACGCAGTTCTTCAACTACAAAAAGTTGTGAGATCTCTTGTAAAACCAAGTCTCAGTTATTTTAGTTAGTGTCTATGGAAGCACCTATTCAACAACTTTGCTATAAATTATCTAATCAATTACGCTACAAGACTGAAGTCTTGTAAGGCAATCACATTCCAGTGTTTAGAGCTCGTGGGCTTAATAAGCGACACATATTCTCATGCCATTAGCATGAGAATATTGTATGAATTACACCCTTCATTGACATATGATGAATTATTTGTGATACAAAATACAGGCTGCAGCTTTTGAATGAAACTTCAACTTTGACAATTAGGTTTATTTAACTGACTATTTATTAATTAGTCACATCGGTGATTTTAACACTACGTTGTAGTTTGGCTCACCACGAGACCCGAGAGAGAATGCTGCCCAGGCCGAGGAATCCTCGGTCCAAACCCATATTATGATGGGAAAATGCCGTTTTCAAAATGGCGTGGCCAATCGTTGAGAGTCTTTCGCCATAAGCGGGACTTCCAGTCCCATAAATCCGGTGTTATCATGGTTATCATGTAGATAATAAAGATGTAGATACAATCTATAGAATGCGACTTTAGTAGTTATAGTTCTTCTGTGATAATAATTCTTTTTCCGTGATAATAATTCTTCTGTGATAACAATAATTCTTCTGTAATAATAATTCTTCTGTGATAATAATAATTCTTCTGGGATAAAAATTATTCTTCTATGATAATGTATCGTCGTGGATGGAAGGCCATTAGTTGACACAATCTTCCTTTACTGTGGTGACACTCGGGAAGTGCACAAACAATACCCAAAACACCCAAGTTTGGTCTTTGAGGTTCTCCACGCGGGTCATGGATGATACCGGGATAAATAGTTCGATTTAAAAACAAGGTAGGTAATAATACGAAAAAGAGATAAAGAATATGTGAAAAATCATGAATTTTCTCTCAAGACTAATTTGAATGTCCTGTGTTTGAATGTACTTTTATAAAATTGAATTTTATAAGTTCTGCATTATATGGTTGCTATGACATAATTGTATGTATAATTTAATTGCGTATAATATATATGCTAATATGGGGTCGCTGCAGGTGAAGTAACTTTGGAACCTTTGTTAAAACTTATCAAATTACCGTAGAAGTTACCGGAACTACCCAAGTTGCCTCTCTTTGTCTGCTTGTTGAGACAATATCTTCATGACAACGAGGTATTTTATAACTTCCTTTGAAAATGTACTTTTCAGGTATCATACAATGTAATTTCAGAGGTACCTTGTTATAAATAAAGTTAGTGCTTTGAATCAGTCGACTACGATTCTATTTTCTAGCAGTGACGGTCGTTCAAACGCTTGGTTTACGAAAAAACAGATGGATGATCGAGTCCCGATCAGACCTGTGTACCTTAGAGTGTTTTGTACCATTTTTTGTACATTCTCGTGTGCTATTGTATATTTTTTGCCATATAGATAACTAGCTAGTGAAAGCCTTCAATAGTTTTTAAGAAAATTTGCAATAATTTCAGCCATGGATTGTAATCGTTATGAATTGTCCCGCGTAAATGTTTTTTTTATTTTCTTTTTCTTTGAATTTCTGGTCCCTGGCAGAATATCAGTGTTGTGGTCCGCACCACAACTGTATACTGAGTCAGGGTTCCTTTTCCTCTTCTTACTTGTTTATATATTTGTTTGTTTGTAATTATTATTTGTTCATATATGTATATTGTGTTTATTAGAGGAATAAAAGATGCTTTCTTTCTTTCTTTTTCGATTGTGTGTGTGAATTATATAAGAATGATTAATCACTTGCATAGCGTTGTTGATGAGCAAATAGGTCCTTTTTTTACGTTGGGAAATCCATCATGGACACCCGGCAGCGAAGGGGACGCTGCGGGTTATGCCAGACTCCTACCGGCTAAACCCAACGACTTTCTAGCGCGGCCGTAGATAGGCGAGGTCGCGGAAACGTTGATACACAACTTTGGCGACCCGCTACGCCTGTCCGGCGCGGGGAGGACTACGCTTCCTATCTGGGCCTCGGCGTACCCGAAGGCCGTTTCGGCCATTTCGGGGACCTCACAACGGGCGGTAGTCTCCCTTAGATCCAATAGGTCCTATCACACATTTATTGAAAAATCGACTTTTTATCTAAACGACTGCGGATCTAATATTTATAACTGAAACATCATTGTTAGTATAACTTTCTATATCTAATATTTATAATTTTCTGTTTAAATGGATTTATTGATTTAAAAGTTGTAATGAAAAAAATAAACGTTTTTTTTAATAATTTTGTGTAAAATTTTGTTTAGGTACTACATTGGTTAGATGGAACTGGCAATCTTCGAAAACATGTCAAAGAATAGCGGACAATTGCCCAACTGTGGGGCGTTATATACCTATTTAAGCTGACACAGAAGATGACAGAAATATTTCAGCATGCTTCAACATGCTTAGTTCGAACTAAATTTAAAAAAAAAGTAAGTAAAGGATGCCAGAGCCCATTTCCCTGTCTCCTCCTAGTCCCTTATCCTTAATCCTATTGTAGTCGGCAGCGCACTTGCAGCAGCGTTGGCGTTGTTTGTTTTATAGGCGACGGTAGCCACCTACCATCAAGTGGACCGTCAGCCTGTCTGCCGATTTTAACATAAAAAAAATGTTTTTAACATTACAATACAATATGATAAACGGATTATTCAACCGATTGGAATTAATATAATGGTGGATGATATATTGAATTAAATTATAACTTATCATATAATCCGTTTCTGTGGGTAAATTATCATCGTCATCATCATCATCATCATCATCATCATCATCATCATCATCATCATCATCATCATCTTGGCCGCAAGACGTCCACTGCTGGACAAAGGACCAGTCAGAAGCAGCCTGGATTCACCGTCGACCCACGGCTCTTATAAGGTCGTCTGTCTACTTTGTGGATGGAAGTCCTACGCTGTGCTTGCCGGTCCGTGGCCTCCACTCGAAAACGGAAGATGGCGGCTCGGCGGCCATCTTCCGTACTACTCACTGCCACTTCAACTTACTAATCCGTAGAGTTGTGTCCGTGACTTTCGTTCTTCATTCCTGATTAGGTTTCGCAGTGTAACCTCGAGCGTAGCAATCTCCATAATTCGCTGAGCAACGTTGAATTTCCGTACGACGCCCATAGTTAGAGACTTCGTTTCAGCACCATATCATCACTGTCAACACATATTTGTTTTAAGGCACTGAGGAATATTAGGAGTGCGATAGAAATCGGCTAAGGGAAAATTCACCAAAGGGTGGACAGCAGCGTCCTTTGCGAACATTTACATTAAACTGCGCTCGCCAACTCGCCTGCCAAGCGTGGCGAGTACTGGCAAAAACTCTCCACGTCGCCGGAGGCCTCGCTATTCCTGTCCACGGTAAAAGCCAAGGTAATGGCGGCACAAGGGGTGCTAAGAATCACCAGAAGAGATCCGGCTACCACTCCCGAAGATAAATAACAATGGACAAGAAAAACTATTGCCAAAAAAAAAAAAAAAACAAGCAGATTGACGAATGACATTTTAAGCCTTATTGCTTGTTTGAACAGGATCTATTTATTTATTCAATATGTATAACTAATGTGGACTGTGAGCGTAATTACTGTGGAAGAATTTTACAGTTAAGGTGGAGACAAACGCTAAATAATAGAAATATCCATTGTTAAACAATGTGTTACAAGATGTTACAAAAAATAGACAACACAATTGCTTTGAAAAAAATATAAATTATACCTACATATTTAAAAATGTGAAGAACCAATAGGCATGATGACAGATTTTGAAATTCCCTTCCATAATGTAGATACACGTCTACCATATCCGAAAAAAATAATATTTCAGAAAAAACTAAATTTCAACGCGAATTATTGAATGTTTTTAAATTTATTTTGAATTACGCGCGAAAACGCTCTTAGGTGTCATGGCGTCGCGTCTGATGTACCGTGACGTCACCGACATCTCATCAGATTTTTCATTCTGTCAAAGCAAAGTCAAGCAACACGATGGCACTTACCTGGGCGTGACGTCATTCGCTCTGATTGGTGTTTCAGTTGACATGGCCGATTGCAGTTATTTATACTTCTATTTTATTGAAAATCTTATTAATCTCAATTTTAATACAAAAAGTGAGTAATTTTTAGACTCTTTTCAACATAATATATTTTTCTCCAAAACCAATTCTTTAATACTGTCATCATGCCTATTACATTAATTAGAATTTTCGTTAAAGTAATAGAAACTCCACAAAAAAGGTTAGAACACAAGAAGAATTTGACTCTCGAAATCGGCTTATTGCGCGCATTTGAATCCTGTACCTATTAATACATAAGTTAATGTCAGTTTAAAAAATTTAATAAATCATTTTTTTTGTGTATTGTTCAAATGGTAAAAACAAAAAAACATAATCACAAGGAAACAAAAATATGTTTTATAATTGTTTATTTCAATAAAAACATCTAAAATTTCTATTTCTACAGTAGGTTAAATATTTCCTGGTATTCTTTATACACTTCCTTATGGGTAATAGATGCGTTACACGCTCCTTAACTGGGTTAATTTTGTGCTGATATCTTCTTTTGTTGTCTGAGTTGGGTAATGATAATTAAATTGGACAATATTGTGCTCGCGTACTGAAATTATGAGAACACTTAAATTATGAGATATTGTTCAAAATACCTTTGAATTTCCTCCCTGATGTAAGTGCGCTATCGACATAAGTAGAGGAAGGATAATAGATAGGAAGATAGAGAATAAGGATAGCGAATAGTGGAATAGTTCCTGCCATTTGCTATTGACGAGCCCGTTGGATGACTGGTTAGGGTGCTTGCCTAAAGCTCCGTTCTAAGGTTGTCGGGTTCGATTCCCGCCAGGGTGAACTTTGAAAAATAAACTTTTCAAATTTGGCTCTGGTCTGGATTTCGAAAGTAGTGGCAGTGCACACTGCGTTTCGCAGACCTTCGGGCAGCTCGTCTAGCGGCAGTAACCACCCCCTTACAGAAAACCACCGTGAAATAATAGCCGTTGTGTTTCGGTGGGTGAGTAAGGGATGCCAGATTCCATTTCCCTAACCCTTCAACAATCCCTTATCATTAATCCTACTGTAGTCGGCAGCGCACTTGCAGCAGCTTTGGCGACGGTAGCCACCTACTATCAAGTGGACCGTTTATGTAAAAAATATCCTTATAGCTCATTGAAAACACATTAGCGCAGACGCTGTTATTTCACAGTGGCCTTCTGTAAATCTGCGTGTCAATGTAAATATAATATTACAAAGCAAGTTAATGGTACACAAACTGTTGGCGCTTATTAACATAAGCAACGCTATAGGATAATCTAGGTTCCAGGAATTGCCATAGGAGTGGATCGTCATCCCGTCTGACGACCCTAACATAAAAAAATGGGATAAAGGAAATAGGATAAGTCTTATTAGTCATTGAAACTCAACAGGACACACGCTGTTATTTCGTAGTCTTTTAACAGGTCCACCCATCGATGGGTATAAGTCGCGTCACGAAAAAGAACGCTGGCGGTCAAGATGTAGGTGACTTATCGGTCTATTTGGTGGTATGAGGTAGGGCAAGCGGCAAGCACGCGCCGCATGCTTGCCGGTGCGCTATTGGTTCATCAGTTGAACTTTGCTTTCTGCGCTGTGTCCACGTTGCGATCGTTCTCAAAATACCATCGCGTACAAAAGTTTTTAATTACGAAATGGTTTTACATAGAAAAGTGAGAAAAATTATTTATGACGTATGAAGAAAGAGGCTGATAATAATGCAGTTGATAATTTAAAACAAATGCATGAAACAGACCGCGGAGGCAACAAAATCTTCCAGGGTTCAAAAGATTCCGAACTTCTTACTGTCTTCCGAATTCCCGGCAAAAATAAAAGAATTAAACAAAATCCAATAACAGACATTAACAGCTTTGACCAGTGTGTTATAAAAAGAATAATCCATAATTTCCACGTCCCCGAAAAAGAATTGCCTACCTTTACTTTAATTTTTTTTTTGATTAAACATTCTACACTGAATCAAACATCAACATACCTTTTTGAATTTCTCAATTCAAGGCTAGTTCAAAAATAAAACAATAGGCCTAGTACTTTCGTGCGCGAGTGTACCCATGCGCAAATACACCCCCTCCACTTTCTTCCAGTTTTCTTTTTACGCGACGCGCCCTATACATCATATTATTTTGCGAAGACGTGAGTGAAAAGCACACCTATAACCTTTCACAAGAATTGGGCTATTAAATGCAAAAAAACAAGTTTTAATCCGACTAGTAGTTCTAAGAATTAGCGCGTTCAAACAAACAAATAAAAACTCTTCAGCTTTAATAGTAGAATAGAATGTAGGTTTTCTCGGCCGGTATCCATATGAGTTGTGGGTTTCCGGGATGATGGCCCAGGCCCAGAAACGTTTGGAAGAATTTCCAACAGACCTGGGCCATCATCCCGGAAACCCACAACTCATATCTTCAGCTTTATTATATTACTATAGATAAAGTCGCTGTTCGCCTCAGTCTGTTTAACCGCTAACTTGTTCTAAACCACCTAACAGATTTTGGTATGGTTTTCACAAATGAAAAGACTGATAAACGAGAAAAGTTTGTATATATAATTTGCAGAAAAATTGCATCCGTGTGACGCTGGGGGCGGGTCTAGTTTTATTTATTTATTTATTTATTATATATGAAATAATTAGAAAAATATTTACAATGTCCCATAAAACTGGAAAGCAGTTTGTCTATGGGATCAGTTTATCTATCTATACAATCTAGTTATTGGGGCGTTTATTGTATGTGTATAGATTATAATGGACCGATCTTCTTATCCAACCCATTAACTGTTGGAAATTAAACTCTCGAAGTTTTTGACGAGTACATTTACAGTCTAATTTTTTTTATGTTAAGATCGGCAGACAGGCTGACGGTCCACTTGATGGTAGGTGGCTACCGTCGCCTATAACACAAGCAACGCCATTGAATTAAATGTCTGTCATTCACATTTGTGTTAAGAAATTTATACATTAGTATAGATAAATTCGTAAAGAAAAAGACTAAAATCTAAATCTCGAAAATTAACATCTTCAATGACATAATTCCTGCGAATTCGGAGTGAACTTGAGTCGGGAACTTAGAGATAAGCTTGGTCCAGTGTATGAAGGAAATATTATATGTAATTTTTAGGCGGTCTTTTACGTTGAGATCGTCAGCCTAGCTGCTGCAAGGGCGCTGCCGATAGGATTAAGGATAAGGGAATAGCAAGGGATAGGGTAAATTGTATAAATGTTTAATGTTTATCGCATTACAAGAGCAGGTAATGAAGGTTAATCTTTTATAATTAAAAAAAGATCATATGCGCTTTGTATGTGCGTAATAAAAGAAACTTATTGGTGCTTCATACTCACTTTAAAAAACAACTCGTTGTTCGCTGTATAAACGCCACAGATTTCAATATTTATTTTGACCAGTTGGTGCTGATTGCGCAAGTGTCGAATCTGAAATTGGGGCATACGAGTAAAATCATTTCAATTATTTTTGTCATCCATTACAGATACTATGGCTGAAAATAAAATACGAAATTGGTCATAGTAATGCCAGTACCCGATATCTTCCATATTTATTTATAATTATCACGATGTGTTTTTTCTTGCACAAAAAAAAAACAGCAAAAAAAAAAAAACAGATAAGTACTTTTTTGTTACACAAAGCATTTTTATTTATTTATAATGAACTGCAACAATAACAAATATAATAATTGACGTTCACAGTATTAAAAAAGAAACATTTGAGGACATTTTATATTTATTCATTATCACTTCTTAATTAAAATATATCAGGCAGGCTGTCGGTCTACATGATGTTAGAATCGTACGAAGGGCTCCAAATTTACTACCGACTTATAGGGTATAGGATAAATGACAAGATGTGGTTGGGCTGAGTGGGTGCTGGCATCCACCTTAACACAAGAGAACACAAGAGCCTTAACACAAGAGCATGTTCCATTTTATTTCGTTGATCTTCTTCTGTAAGAGGTTGTTTACTGTCACCAAATAAGCTGGCCATCAGTTTATAACACCGGAATGCAGTGATATTAAAAAAACTAAAAAGAAATAGCAATTTTTTTCATTCACACTAACAAAAATAATGTCCAGTGGTTTAAGCCTTCCGACTAAATGCTTAAAGGAGTTTCATCCTGACGTTCAAAGATAACTAAACAAATACTTCTCAAAGTAGGCCTTGATTTTGTACTTAATTTCACCTCCAATCAATTGAAGGCTTCATTGCAGGTAAAAAAAAATATTATAAAAATATTTTTAAGTAACAGGGCAACCTCTAGGCGGACCTTTTCCTTTCACCTTCGTAAATTTGAGAACCAGTTAACACAACCTTACTTATGTAACCTCGGTTAATCAACAGCATACCTATGTGTCTTGTGATCCGGCGCGTGAATAAGGAAAAACAGAGACTCTGACAAATCTCTGACCTTTCTGAGAACCTATCTCCACCTTTTCACTTACCATTTATCTTATACAACGCATTTCCGTCATTTGACGAGCCCACTGGATGAGTTGCTAATATGCTTACTATAACGCTTCGTCTCCAAGGTCCCGGGTTCGATTCCGGGCAGGTTAAACTTTGGAAATGAACTTTTCAAAGTTCGTCTAGATCTTGAAAGTAGTGACAGAGCTCATTGTATTTCGCAGTCATTTGGGTAGCCCGTTTTGCACCAGTAACCACCCCTTAAAAAAGACTTCTGTTGTGTATCGGTGAGTGAATAAGGAAAGCCAAAGCCCATATCCCTATCCCAATCCTTTATCCTCAATCCCACTATGGACGGCAGAGCACTTGCAGCACCTGTGGCGTTGATTATGTTATAGACGACAGCAGCGACCTACCCTCAAGTGGACCATCAAGTATCCTTCGACTTATACCTACAATAAGGCCCAAAAGTAAGAAAATTGCGAAACTAGATTCTTATTTTTGAGATCATACAGTGGACAAATCCCATTATCTCTGTGGGCAAATCCCAGTATCTCCAGCCCAGAACTTGTGACCCTTAATTTAGGTAGATATGTCGTTTTAATCAGTCCATTATGCATTTGTTATATAAGTTACTGTTTGTTGTTTCATCTTTGTGAGAGGTCATATGACCTAAGCCATCTTATCTCAAAGTCTGATTATGCTGTTACACTTGACATTTTAATTAATTAAGCAGTATATACGTGTAAATATTTTAACT
Source organism: Bembecia ichneumoniformis (assembly GCA_910589475.2). Lineage (NCBI taxonomy): Eukaryota > Metazoa > Arthropoda > Insecta > Lepidoptera > Sesiidae > Bembecia > Bembecia ichneumoniformis. The sequence goes on from OU342545.1 coordinate 4,174,358, forward strand.
AGCAGTAAATCACGACTAAGTTACAGTATAGGAATAATTTTTCAAGCAAACGTGAGCCAACCACAAACCTCCATTATAATTCGTTCGTCGTCATAAAGAAAACTGAGTCTACGTAGTATAATTGTTCCCCTTTTGTACTGAAAACAAAAGATAATAAACATTAACGAAGCTATTCACACCAGAAGGGAAGAACCACAAAAAAAATTGAGATTTGAATTTGGTGGAAGTTTTTGAAATTACTTCTTTTCATTCTGACCACTGACTTTAATATTCGCGTACATTCAACTTTTTTACTGACAAACCTTTTGTAAAGCTGAAAGCTTACTAACATTTAGATGGGCACATGGATTCAGAAAATGACATTAGTGGATCGTGGTAGGTATGATCTGGTATTATCATACCTACCACGATCCACTAATACAGTTAATAATTAATTTAGAGTGTCACGGTTTCAGTGTTAATATTATTATTATATTTAGAACTTTTTATAATTTGTGTATCTATAATTTGAGAATTACTTTTGTACTATGGGAACTACACAACAGACTGTGAATGAAAGTGCACACAGATCAAGTTCAAATATGAAAAGTTTCGCTTCCATAGACACATATTTTATCCGGAATCCAAACCGGTAACCAAAGGAAACCAAAAAGATTTCAATGTATATTTAGATTTCTGCTTGAAATTTCTACAACCCTAACAGTGCAATAATAAAAGAAGTATTTTGGCGTCAGTTAATAGAGAAGAGACTCTATTGCCATAGGATTAAAACAAACCCTCCCTCTAGGTGTGCTAGGACTTTATCGTGGTGGGGGGGCTTAACCCTCGACAATCCGGGCGGTTTCAGGGGTCGGTGGGGTCACCGACCTTCGCTTGGCTGATCGGATTGTCGCTGGGGAACTGAGAAAGCACACCCGTGTGTGCTCCGAGCGGGCTCCGATCATCGGAGTCCGTGGCGGAGCAAACGTTGTTGACAGTTGGAGCTACGCTGGTCCCCACTCGCTGCGCCGAGGATCCGTACTCGGTTCATGCGGGTGTTGGCCGGTGAGAGGTGGCATCCCCAGTCCTTGTGCGTTGGATCGAGGTGTGGGTCTCGGTTTTGCGCATGAGGACCGGCGCGGGTCGCAGCGGGCGGTTTCTCTCGGATGGCTCTGTCGCTTAGTGGTAGTTGGGCAACGCACGCGAAGACCTAGCTCTACGGCAGGGAAGGACCATCTGGCAAAGTACAGCAATCGTGGCTTTGTGGAGGTGGTGAAGACCCGGTTGCAGGGGGCCGGTCTAGTAACCACCCCCCGCAGTCGTCCGGACGAGTGAACACCCGGCCTCGCCACCCGGCTTAGTAACTCTTCTGCGACGACAACACGAGGTGGAGCCCGTCTCTCCGGCTGCCGCGATTGCTGTGGAAATGTCAGGTGGAAGCCCCCTTTGGGCCGCCCACCCTTAATGCCGTAGAGATGAGCGGCCACATGAGCGGGGGTTATCCGAGAGTTTCAGGTGGAAGCCGCCTCCGACTTTGCGGTAGGTTGTGCCGCAGAGAAGAGGTGAGTAGAAATTTATGAGAAAGTTCAACGTTCAAAAGTGGATGTCCTCTGCTTGACATGATGCTACGTCTCACTTTCCGGAATTCTGAATTGGCCTCTTAAATTAATTAAATCGTTAAATTAGTTTTGTCTGTCTAAATAAATTTGTGTGAACTGCCAGTGATAATTTATGTTACAATAACATGGACTCTTTTCCTGGTGAGAAGACTCAAAATTACTTATTGTTTTTAAAATAAGAAGGAACTATGAATATGGTATTTAGATTTTATATCTATTTTGGTTGAAACATCTTCTTAAACTACTTAAAAACACATTTATGTATTTACACACAACACATTCTAAGAATAAGACAACGATAATACCTCATTAGCTAATGTGGTGCACCTATGCGTAAAGTAGGCGGTTCCCAATAAATTCAATGTTATGTAGAGAACTGCTGAAATTTCTACCATCAGCACTTGCGTCCTAGATGTTAAAAACAAAATTACCCCGTAACCCATACAAGCCAATGTTATTATCCCATTTAGATTGATGACTAAAACAGATGCCCCAATCAACTTAGATATCTCTCTACACGTTTCTGTAAAAACTAGAATCATTTGTTTCAATTTTAAAATTTCATCTACAATCTCTCTTACTTCACTGGTAGGTGTTTCTATAATTTTCTCGAGTTTCATGTTGAATTCTGCTACGCCCATTTCACAAGTTTTGACAATTACACCGAATTTTATAAATGTTAACACATTTACTCTATTTGCAAATTTATCTGTTATAAAATCGTGTACCGATTGTAGCAGGTCATTTGTAGCTTGACTTTTAAACCACACTATAGAATCGACGATCCACACCATTGCGATAACTAGAAGCAATATTTTGTCTGTTTTAAAATTTATATTCTTTGCCTTAACATCGCATTTTTCTAAGACATTGTTAACAACATCCTTATACGCGTCATAGAAAATAATATGTCTAGATATTACAAAGAATATGCATATTTTCAAGGTCCACTCCACCGTGTCTTGTAAATAATACTCCATGCTTGTAGTTTCATGAAAAACCGAAGTAACACAAACGAAATTGTAAAAGAGAGCGATTGATGCGTACGCGATCCAAAAGCATTTCGTTATAAACGCTAACCAAGTTCTTCGGTTGTCATCCATAGTGCTGCCAAAAACACCGAACAATTGACACAAAACTGGTATTGGAAAAGATTTTCTGACAACATCGTTAAACATCTTAGCTGTTATATGTATAATATGTTCAAACTAAAGCCAAAAGTGATCAACTAAGTCAAAATCTAGTATGTATTGCAATTGAACATGCTTTCACACACTCCAATTAGAATGTGAATTCAAAATAAGAATAAACTTTTATAGCGAATTTTATCCGATAAAGAATAATGCTTTTATATCCTTTATGGATTCCATAATGTATTCTATTGTGATTTTTATTAAATGTATTGGAAGTAAAATCTCTTTCATTGGAAAACTTTTATCGTGACAATGGAATGATTGACGATTTCATAAAAGTCACTGGTCATTAGGGTATGATAATTACTTGTTGTGGGTATAAAGCCATTATATTATTTACGTTGTCACTTAATGAAAAGGAAAATGACAAATCATTTAATTACAGATACCCCATTTAATAACTAAGCTTCTTTTTACTGGACTGACAAAAGAACAATAATAAAATATTTGTTGAAAGTATACAATATGTTCTGATTTGTTAACGCCGATATATAGGTTTCCAATTTTATTTGAATTAGAACATTCGCCATGTTGTCATACGAGCCACTTCCGCTACCTATCCTTTTCCCGCACAGCCTCAGCGCGTACGCGCGAAAGAGAAAGCTGAAGGAAGCAGAGCGGACGTCTGGTATGTTGGCAACAGTTGTGCAAGTTTTAAAAAGACCGCACGCGTGAGCAAATATGTTTTTATGTATTGTTCCTGGAACGATAACCCAGTGACAAGGACAAGGATAGTGGTGCGATGAGGATTGCGCTGCAATAAAATTAAACCGCCATACAGTCCACAAGATATTTAATTTCACAATTCCTTTTCCCTAATTGCCTTTGCCATTGGCCTTTGTAAACTATATTCCATTCTCACGACTTCTTATTAATTAATAATTTTTTCCCCATTGACGTAAATATTACTGACATAAGGATCGGGCCAACGCAAGTGGCCGGTATCGAATCATCGGTAAGTAATCTTGTTACATGTTAAATAATTAATTTTAAGACATTTCATTCTAAAGTCAATGTTCATAAAGGCGGCGATGTGCCGCACGCGAATTAAAATAAACGTAACCTTGTATTGACGTCATTATTTTAGCTGTTTTTTTTTTGATAGTGGTAAGTGGTATTTGGTGTAGGTGTAAGTATATGTATATTATAAGCAGTAAGTTTGTGTAAAATGTTGCGTTGGACGTATCATTACTTTTAAAATCATTGTTTTTCCCCATTCGCTCGATTTATAACTCTCGATTATTCCCCATCCTGTAATAATTAAAGATTTTAATGAAGATTTTTAGGTGGTTAGCTGACGGAAAATGGATACGTAGGGGATGCCAGAGCCCATTTCCCTATCCCCTCCTAATCCATTATCCTTAATCCTACTGTAGTCGGCAGCGCACTTCAGCGGCTGTGGCGTCGCTGTGTTATAGGCGACGGTAGCCACCTACCATCAAGTGGACCGTCAGCCTGTCTACCGATCTTAACATAAAAAAAAGAAAAAACTGAGGAATTGTGGTCTGATCATCACAAATTCCATGGCCGTTATATAAATAGAAATTCAACGTTTACCCATTTTACAGAAGAATTATTGTTTTAACAATACTTTTCATGTTTTTCACGGAACCTTGAAAATGTGTGTTTTATTGAAGTTGCAAGCGGAATAATGCAACGACTCGCGTTCCCGACGTAGAAAAACCAATTGGAATTCTGTAAATAAATTACGTCGGAACTTCACGAGCTAGGCGTGTAGTTTTTTCGATTTTTTATATTATACACTAGGTAAATAGATTCGAATCGCGACCGGGTCGACTGTTTCCTAGCGCTACCGCTGCCTGGTAGGAGCGTGATATATGTGTCGTATAAATAGCTAAATAGATTTCAAGTTTCTTTTGAAATCTGCACGCGAACTTCTTTACAAACTTGCATTTAATATTGAAATTTGATGATGTAAATATCGATATAAAGAAGGATCGAAATTTAAGTTTGTTCAGTTTTATTGCTACGATACTTTTTTCACGTGATAAGCAGGTTGAGGTCTACTGGATGACATGTGGCTACTGGCTACCATTGCCTTATAAACACAAGCAACAGCAAAGTTGCTCACCAAAGAGGTACTTAGTGTTGTAAAAAAATGTGTTTTTCATTTGTTTCTGAAAAAAAAAAAAAAAAAAAAAAAATAGAATACCTCTTACGTTATTTTTTCTAAAACATGATTTTTTTCATAAGTCTAAATTTTTAAAGCTAGGTACTTATTTTCATTGGTTGAATAGAACAAAAATTCAAAAAATATTGGCGAATTAATTTTGGTAGTGCTGATATTAGTGAAATGGTTCTGACACAGAGGATGAACAAAATTTTGTAATTTTGGTACATTTATCGATTATTATTATGCCATTACGTGGTGAGTAAGATTTAAAACGTAATTATGTAAATTGTAACTCCCAATAAATAAGGAGCTTTTTTTTAAAACCTAAAAAAAAGAAAAGTAAGTATATACGTCTCGGTATTTTTATACTATGTGTGTGATTTGACTTGAAAAGAAAAAAAATAACGATAAGTATATAATAAGAACACGTTTAAGTAATCAAATATAAGCAATAAAGAGTAAATATATAGTATCTATACCTATACTTAAGTCTTCGGCCGCGTACGGAACCGGAGGTTCGTAACTAGTTGCGATAAAAACTACTTGTACTACTTACCTTTTACAAAATAGTAGGTAAACGTTTATAGGTATAACTATAGTCGTGTATGCTAAGTATAAGCTACTATATGGCATTATAACCACAACTCTATCCTACTATGTATATAAAATTACGAAATATGTTTGAACACACAAACTAAATAGTGCTAAACAAAGACCCTGTCGTTGTATTATTAATTTTATTCATTAGCTCTTTCATACCCACTGCTCGATGTATGTATGTATACCTCTGCCGATAAATACCTTGGTACTGAATAGAAAGTAGAACTTTATTCTGTGCCTTCGAAATCTAACTTAATCCAGAAATACTTGTCTGGCTCGCATCATTTTGTCTGGGGTTGTCCACTTTGTCAGGCAAACATTCACATTCCTTTCTATTACCTAACTAAGATTTTACACAATAAAGATATACTATGCTTCTGATTTCTGATTCTGATTTTTAAGTTTGCACTATTGCAATAGGCATGATGAAGATTCAAAGAAAAAATGGTTTTGGAGAAAAATATATGTTGAAAGGAATCTGAAAAATTACACATTTTTTGTATTAAAATTGATATTAATAAGATTTTCAATGAAATAGAAGTATAAATAATTGCAATCGGCCATGTTAACTGAAACACCAATCAGAGCGAATGACGTCACGCCCAGGTAAGTGCCATCATGTTGCTTGACTTTGCTTTGACAGAATGAAAAATCTGATGAGATGTCGGTAACGTCACGTTTCATCAGACGCGATGACACCTAAGAGCGTTTTTGCGCGTAATTCAAATTAGATTTAAAAACATTCAATAATTCGCGATGAAATTTAGTTTTTTGCTGAAATATTGTTTTTTTCGGATATGGTAGACGTGTATCTACATTATGGAAAGGAATTTCAAAATCTGTCATCATGCCTATTACATATTAAAGAGATATTGCTGGAGCGATTGGTTCAAAAAAGACAATAGTTTTTCGACTTCAAAAAAGTGATCTTGTTATCGTACTTTTAAGAAATAAGCGATTTCATTTTATTTGATTACTAGCTGGTGGCCGCGACTTCGTCCGCGTTGAAAAATGAGAAATACATATATATATAACATAACGCTTGCGTCTACATCAAGCGAGTCCCGTCGTTAGCGTCGCGTTGGTGCGAGACCGCTTCAATGTATTTTCTCCCGCGTGCTTTTTAATTTAAGATATCTCCTAAGATATTCATTGAAATCAAATGATGTCAAGGGCAATATCGTTCGAAATTAAATACTTTTGATGAATAACGTATTTATTTGGATAAGGATTAATATCATGTTTATAAAAACACCTTCGCTAATAATGCATTATTTTAGAACAAATTTGATTATCATAAAAAAGGCTACAGTGAGTCAACCTTAAAAGATAGACATATGCTGTCGCAGACTTTTTCTTAGAACTTTTAAAGGGGAACAATTCCGTCATACATCATTTTTACGTAACTTTAACCGTTTACGCAGCGCACGCAACGGAAGTTCTCAAAATGGATAAATTTTTCCGATTTTGCAACATTTTTCATTGAAGCTCCGCTTCTATTGATCTTAGCGTGATGTTATATAGCCTATAGCCATCCTCGATAAATGGACTGTCCAACCCAAAAAGAATTTTTCAATTCGAACCAACAGTTCCACGCGTTCAACCAACCAAACAAACAAACTCTTCAGCTTTATAATATTAGTATAGATATGTATTGGTTATAAATAGTAATAGAATTTGCTCCGAAAGCTTTACAAGTAGGTAGCAGAACCCATTGTAAATAAATTTATAAATACATAGTAGAGAATAATAAATACATTTGAAGTGATATTTGTCAAGCTTTGAAGGTTAAACTTTCATCTCAAGCATTCGATGGACATTAAAATTGTACGATGACATCCGCGCGAAGTCGCAGCTGACTTATTTATTAATAACAAACTCGGAACTGTTGTAAGCATTTCCATTATTTTTTTTATAATAATTACTAAAAATATATAATATTACTTAATATGAAGAAACGAGAAAATTTTAAAAGAGTATGAGATATACATATCAGGGATTTCGGCCCGTTGGATGAGTGGCAAGGGTGCTTGCCTAACGCCTCGGGGGCCCCGGGTTCGATTCCCGGCGGGGTCCAGTTTGGAAATTTTAATGTAATTTTCAAAATTGACTCTGGTCTGGATTTGAAAAGTAGTGGTAGGGCACACTGCGTTTCGCAGTCATTTGGGCAGCCCGCCTGGCGGCAGTGACCACCCCCTTACAGAAGACCACCGTGAAATAACAGCATATACGTGCTGTTGTGTTTCGGTGAGTTTGTTAGGGATGCCAGAGCCCATTTCCTTATCCCCTCCTAATCCCTTATCCTTAATCCTACTGTAGTCAGCAGCGCACTTGCAGCACCTGTAGCGTTGCTTGTGTTATAGGCGACGGTAGCCACCTACCATCAAGTGGACCGTCAGCCTGTCTGTCGACATAACATTAAAAAAAAAGTGATGATCCTGGCTATAGTTCACTAAACGTTCGTTCAATCAGAATAGGGGATCGGACAGTAATCAGATTAAAATGTAAAATGTCTTAGAAAGAAAATATATAATTTTTTACGATTATTTATCGAATAATAATTTAATATAATAATTCATTTAAATATTTTTAAATGAAGAAATAAAATTTTATTAGTTACAATATTTTTAATCTATACTGAAACACCAATCACAGTGCGTGACGTCATTTGTGGGCAATCATTGTCTTGTCTGTAGTGCACGGCTATCACTTGTTACATCTGTTATTTCACTTTCTTTTTTCACAATATTTTTTTCGTTCCATAATAACAAATAAAGAATCTACTCAACGAAACAAAACTTCTTGCGAACTTATGCCAATGCAGCTGTTTTGTTATGATATGACCACAAATGACGTTACGCGCTCTCAGATGAACTATCGTGGCGTTTTGGCGGCATTTTCATACAAACAATATTAAAACATGATTTTGAGTACCTAAAAGGCTATAAATAAATAAAATAGTATTTTTTATGGGAATAAATATCCATGAAGATTAATTTAAAACACTTTCTGAAAATTTGTCCGATCCCCTATTAGCAAGACTTCATAATATGTAAGTGTTTGAAGAATGCTACTCTTCTAGAAGATGCAGATTTTTTCGCAGTGAACACGAAAATCCAAACTAATGTTTTTTTTTAATTAAAGATGGATTTGCTTTTGACCAGCATCTATCCATGTAGGAAGGATGAGGCCGACGATGGAGCGAGCTCACCCAGAAGATGGCTATTCACTCGAACCTTGAAAAGATTTGGGTTATATGAGCTCGGAAATACAGACGCCGGCAGGGAGTTCCAATCCTTAGCAGTGCGCATCACAAAAGATGTTTTAAAGCGCTAGGTCCGAATTAGAGGGATTTCGACAAGGTGAGGATGGTAACCTGCCGAACGTGTGCATGTCCGGTAGAAGAAAGGGGAAGGGGGTATGATCTCATGCAGCTCTCGACCACACTCTCCGAAGTACATCTTATAGAATACACAGACAGGCGCAACTTTGCGTCTAAGTGCCAGGCTCTGCAGCTTAGTTCTTATTAGTGTATCATCGCTAATGTTAGCATTTCACGCCTTAATTACTCAACCAATCATCATAAAATTTTGCACACACGTTGTCAGATATACAGAAAAGGATAGGATTGTTTTTTTATGTTAAGATCGGCAGACAGGCTAGCGATCCACTTGATGGTAGGTGGCTACCGTAGGATTAAGAATAAAGAAGTCATTTAGGAAGGTGAACCGGTCATTGTGAAATTTAGCATACACGTTATTAGTGATAAGTAAAAGGACATAGTGTACCTTTCAGTAAAAAAGTATTGTTCCCGAGGGATCATCTAAAAAAAATCCAACGCCTGGCATAGCTATAACAGCAATAAAGATGTTAGGGGTTAATGTTTTTTTAAAGCGGACGAAGTGTAAGGCACCAGTTAATATTTAATCTATACTAATATTATAAAGCTGAAGAGTTTGTTTGTTTGTTTGAACGCGCTAATCTCAGGAACTACTGGTTCGAATTGAAAGATTCTTCTTGTGTTGAATAGTCCATTTTTCGAGGAATGCTATAGACTATATAATATCACGCTATGACCAATATAACCGGTCATCCCTTTTGAGAGATTCCGTTGCGTGCGCTGCGTAAACGGTTGAAGTTACGCAAAAATCATGTATGACGGAATTGTTCCCCTTTAAAAGTATCCCCTTTTAAAGTATTATATATAAGCAGTGTCCAGTACCACGCGCCTCACGCGCACGCCGCCACCATATAGGCCGCAGCGAAGAGTGGCCAACTTCAGCTAGTAAATAATAAAAGGAGGAATTAATTTAAACATCTATCAGATAGTAGAACAATCCATTACAGATTGTACGGAACTCGAAGTCGTCTGTAAGAATAAATGAAATAGCAAACGACAAGAGTGGAAGATAGTAATTCTTCGGTCCAACGAAGCGAGAAACTTTAGCAGGGTTCGGTTATGGATACCGATATTAGTTTGTACCGCTTATATGTACTTAAATGTGATAGATATTATTATGACGTTGTACGAGGTCCTCAACTCCTCAAGCGCACCATCCCCATTTAAACACTTAATGTAATCTTTTGACTCTATGTGAATATGTAAGACTTACTCCAATTGTTCAAAGAGGTTAATTCTATATGCTCTTCTAAGATAAATGATTTATCTTTGCTTAAAATGATGTGGTTTCTTTTACTAGTTTCTGTATCTGTTTTTTAATCTTCTTAGAAGATTCAGAAGATAGAAGAGTCAATACTTGTGCTTGTTTTAACTATTTATTTACAAAATTCAGTAGAAAGGAGCCTCACTCAGTTTTGTATGGATCGGGCCATAAGTGTATGGTATTTTAGTTTTAAAAATTTAAACATGTACCAGTAGGTAAGAAGAAATTAGACATGTTACTGGAAAAATATCTTGTTATTTAGTAATGGGGTTTCATAGACATTTAAGTTTGAAAGTATTGAAAAAACCAAATGGTTCCAATTAAGTAAAAAGTTTAATGTTATCCCCGACCTAATATTCACAGGAAATTACTGAAATTAAGATAAACTTTTATTACCAAAATTTCCAAAGTGTAACTTAAGAAAATGGCCTGGTTTTGATCGTGTCGTTATTAACGGTGCAATGTTATTGGAAGTTTAATCAAATCAGTAACAGTAAATTCCAATGAGTAAAAATTTGGCAGCTGGCAAATATCTGAACCACCATTGAAGTTTTAAATATACGAGGATGCTGTTCAGTACCTACCATTGATTTCTACACTACCGCTTGATAAACAATACGATATATGATTTTATAGATTTCATTTTAGACTGTTTATCACTTTTTTGGATTAATTTATAGCAACAATAAAAAGGCAATTTCTGGATTAAATGATCTATAATCCAATGGTGATCAAAATCCCTAGGTAAATTCTGGTTTGAGCGTACCGCTCTTAGCCCTGTTCGTTGTATATCAACGAAATTATGATCATTGATAATAAAAAAAAGGGACAAGTGCGAGTTGAACTCGCGTGAAGAGGGTTCCGTACGATGTTACCTATCCGCACAATATTGAGTGATTTACCATGTTATTTTAATATCATGGACTCCTTATAAGTTTTCCTATAATCTATAAGTAGAAAAATAATTTCTGTAGTTTTTTCAAAATTTTAGGTTCAGTAGTTTCGGAGATAAGGGGGGGGGGGGGGAATGGTCGGACAGACGGACATACGGGTGATACTATAAGGGTTCCATTTTTTTATTCGGACTTACGGAACCCTAAAAATTACTGTATGGTAATTTATAGGTAGAAATATTTAGTTCACTTTGAAAACTGGAACTTGGAACTCGCAATTCGGAAATTCTGCTCTAAATCTGTAACTAAATAAACTTCGGTTCAATTGATTCCACCAAGCAATTCACAAAATCGTTGGCTCTGAATTCATTTCTGCTGACAGCATTCAAAACAATTCAGCAATCGAACACGGAGTTAAAAATTGTATGAGCAAATAAAAATGTAAGGTGAGCACGACTAAGCAAAGAGTTCCTCGATGGCAAACGTTGTTCAGTTTACCTAATGGTGTGGCCGCAGTTGTAGCGTGAAAGAATTAGATTTATTGCAAAGATTCTTCGATTGGAGAAAAGAAATCCCTTATTCCGAAATTTTGCATATCTTGGACACCTGCTAAGGTACTAGTTATACTAATTCTTATAGCTTATCACGTTGGATAAAGTTACTGGTTGAAAAGGACAATCTCTACTAATTGAAATATGATCGGAGAGTCAATAGCTGCACATCTTGTTTTCCGAAAGTAATCAGAATTATAGACTTTATAACGTGTTCTATTGTGTCTCGGCCATTGAGCAAGAAATGCGGATCCCATTTTTTTTGCGTTAAGATCGGCAGACAAGCTGACGGTCCACTTGATGGTAGGTGGCTACCATCGCCTATAACACAAGCAGCGCCACAGGTGCTGCAAGTGCTCTGCCGACTACAGTAGGATTAAGGATAAGGAATTGGAAAGGGATAGGTAAATGGGCTCTGGCATCTCTTACTCACTCACCGAAACACAACAGCACATCATGCTGTTATTTCACGGTGGTCTTCTGTAAGGGGGTGGTGGTTATTGCCGCCAGATAGGCTGCCAGGTCGTAGTTCGACAAATAATGGTCATAAGCACTTTGCAGTTTATTTATTTACCTATACAATAGATAAGGCAGTGAACTATTCACTAAGATCAAAATGTTGGAATCTCAAAAAAATGCACATAGCAGATTTTGGTTTGACAACGACGATATGTAGTTTTTGCTGGTAAATATTTTTTTTAAGGAAGGGATAGGTTAATGAGCTCTGGCATCCCTTACTCACTCACCGAAACACAACAGCACACGTGCTGTCATTTCACGGGATCTTGTGTAAGGGGGTGGTTACTACCGCCAGTCGAGCTGACCAAATGACTGCGAAACGCAGTGTGCCCTGCCACTACTTTTCAGATCCAGACCAGAACCAAATTGGAAAAGTTCGTTTTTCAAAGTTACCCTGCCGGGAATCGAACCCGGGAACCCTTGAACAGTGCATTAAGGAACCCTTGACCCAAACACTAATCCAACGGGCTCATCCAGGTGTTGCTTGCATTTACGGTCCACCGTATCATCTAATAAACCGCTTTTTATGAAAATTAATAAAGAAAAAAAAATCATTCGAAAACAACAAGACATCTTACAGCGAAAATTTTAAAACTAAACGTGCGATAAATATACCTAATATGTACATCCGAACTAATATTATTGAATGTGAAAGTGAATAGGTATGTTTTTTCTTTGTTACTTATCCCTTAGGATCACACTTTATCCTTTAGGATAAAGGATTATCCAGAAATGCCTTTTATCTAGAAAAAAAGTACCATTATAGAGGGATCATCCAAAATAGATTGAATATTATATATAACATTTTATGGTGGCGCTGAAAAAAAGCGTTCAACCGATAAACGTTAGCAAGAGAAATTGTATGAGCAATGAATCTTTTGAACAAATTATTGCTCATATATTTTGTTGATTTTTTTATTTTTAATAAAAATGACAGTATAAAAATATATGTCAACATACAAAATAGCACATGCCTTTGGTCAATATGGATCGCAACTCTAAGATAAACGTTACAGCGCTGGTATTCGTCTGAGCTCCCAGGAGTTCACTATACTTTATGTAATAAAAAAAAATGGGACAAGTGCGTGTTCATCAATTCGCATGAAGAGGGTTCCGTACGATGTCACCTATCCGCACAATATTGAGTGATTTACCATGTTATTTTAATATCATTGACTTCTTATGGTTTTCCTATAACTATAAGTAGAAAACTAATTTCCGTATTTTATTTTAAATTTTAGGTTCAGTAGTTACAGAGATAAGGGGGGGGGAGTGGTCGGACAGACGGAACCCTTATAGAATGATTCTATAAGGGTTCCGTTTTTTTATTTGGACGTAGGGAACCCTAAAAAGTGATAAATAGTCTAAAACGTACGGAACTATAAAAAAACAAATAGTATTTTTGCATCAGTGGAAAGGTACACTGTATTCTGCATATAAACTAGGAAGGCCATCCGGTGAAAGCAACTATTCACGCATGAGAAACTATGGTAAAATTACACTATGCTTTGCGTAAAAGATGCTGGGACCCCATCTTCGCCTAATCTTTGTTTCTATATAATCTATTCTCTGCTATGTTTAATTCTCTTCTCCCTATACATTTACACCTGAAAGCTACATCTCATGAAATGCGCCATCAGAAATTGTCTTTAAAACTACGCCGGATATAAAACGGCGACGTTTTGCGAAGTGAAAAAGTTATCTAAAAGTACTTACTGAAGTTCCATAGCTACACCAAAATAGTAGTTGTCAGTAGATTTAAAAAAATGCGCGACATGATATACCTGTAGAAAGTAAATCCATAAGCCACACTTACCTACGTATTTTATTACTAGCTGAGCCCGCAACTTCGTGCGCTTGGTATTCCGTATAGCCCGTAACTTTTTTTGTTTGCGAAATACTAAATGTTCCTAAAAGCTTGTTACAATACATCAGTGAAAACTGCATTCAAATAGGTTAAGCAATTTCTGAGATTAGCGTGCACAAACCTACAAACGGACAAAAATTCTAAAAACTATTTTTTAGACTTCGCTAACATAAGTACAACGTGTATAATTATTTTTTTAAATATTTAATATATTATTATAGACACGGCTCATTTAGATTTTTTTGTATGTATTGATATAGATAGGAGACATACGCGTTAAAACGGGCTTGTGTTATTTTGTTGTAAATTTTAAACTCAAAACACATTAAAATATTAATATTTGTCTTTAAAATATATAATATTTTAATATTTTTATATAATATTTTAAGACAAATATATATAATATTTGTCTTTAAATTATATAATATTTTGGATATGAGGAGAGTTAAATGCACTCCAAGAATGAAAATTTAAGGCCCATTAAACGCGAAATTCAGCTAGTTGCACATAAGTTGAGATCGGTTAAAGTGACACATCTAAATCTAAACCAGCGAAGTCACAATCAGCAAGTGAAAGAACCTTTATTAATATTTTCTTTAACTTTTATTTCAAAAAGAAATATTTAATATGACGGCGACAAATTTGCAACGATAGCCTGAAGTCTCAAAGGAGAAACATGGAAAGTAAATCAGTAACTGCCACGTCCTTTTCATAACCAAACCTCACTTTGTCTGAAAGAAGAAAAATATCACGTCCGACCTCCCGCGGGAGACGCCAGAAAATATGTAGTATTGAACGCCACTGTAAACCTTAGGGACATTTAGAAAATATGGGAATTGGTGATGAAGTTGAAAACTTAGCCATAACCTTTACAATAATAGCATTTAGAAGGGTCAATTATTTTAAAAGTAAGGATACGCCCAACCGAACATTTTACACAAACTTACTTCTTATAGACAAACAGTGGCGTTCTTTTTTTATGTTAAGATCGGCAGACAGGCTGACGGTCCACTTGATGGTAGGTTGCAACCCAAAGCTTTTTTTTTTTTTTTTTTTTTTTTTTTTTATGTTATGTCGACAGACAGGCTGACGGTCCACTTGATGGTAGGTGGCTACCGTCGCCTATAACACAAGCAACGCTACAGGTGCTGCAAGTGCGCTGCCGACTACAGTAGGATTAAGGATAAGGGATTAGGAGGGGATAAGGAAATGGGCTCTGGCATCCCTTACTCACTCACCGAAACACAACAGCACGTATATGCCGTTATTTCACGGTGGTCTTCTGTAAGACCACCGTGAAAATGCGCTGCCGACTACATAGGATTAAGGATAAGGGATTGGGAAGGGATAGGGAAATGGGCTCTGGCATCCCTTACTTCACTCACCGAAACACAACAGCACACGTGCTGTTATTTCACGTTGCTTCGCATGTGTAACTGTAAGTGAATCATAAGTATAATTTTGACCGTGATTAATTTCTCACGACTTCTTATACTTATATAATTTATTATTAAGGTCAGTTCTGATGGATTTGATTACGTAATATGGTGTCCGAAACGTAACCGTTATGGAGATATCGAACTTTGAAGATTAATATTTTTTTTATTTTATATAGTTTTTTTGTGATTGGAGCTCCTAGGGTCTGATTTTTTGATATTTTTAATTAGAAAGCATGTCATTTAATAAAAATGATTAACAACAATAGAGGATCGGACAAATTTTCAGAAAGTGTTTTAAATTAATCTTCATGGATATTTATTCCCATAAAAAATACTATTTTATTTATTTATAGCCTTTTAGGTACTCAAAATCATGTTTTAATATTGTTTGTTTGAAAATGCCCCCAAAACGCCACGATAGTTCATCTGAGAGCGCGTAACGTCATTTGTGGTCATATCATAATAAAACAGCTGCATTGGCATAAGACAATGATTGCCCACAAATGACGTCACGCACTGTGATTGGTGTTTCAGTATAGATTAAAAATATTGTAAATAATAAAATTTTATTTCTTCATTTAAAAATATTTAAATGAATTATATTAAATTATTATTCGATAAATAATCGTAAAATATTATATATTTTCTTTCTAAGTACATTTTAGATTTTAATCTGATTACTGTCCGATCCCCTATTGAACCTATCACTAACAGTTTAAAAAGACTGTTCGAGAATTATAGAAGTGTTTTTAAAATTGAAGCGCTTTTTAAAAACATATACATGGAAATTATTCTGCAAATGACTAAAACTTCTACCTCTTTAGCTATTCAAAAAGGTATAACACTTGCTATTAAATTAGCAAAACATAATGGCTAAGTTTCGAACACCATATTACATTTATAAGCAAATCCATCAGAAATGACCTGAATAATAACGCCCTTTAATATTCCGTACGCGTTTCCCTGTAACCTTGTATAACTATGGGTCAATTTGCCAAAATTCATTAAGCCGCCTCTGACAACCATTTCAAACTTTTCGGTCACTGTAGAGGACTCTCAATGGAGAATATAGACAGCAATTGGTAGACTTTTATTCAACCTAAAAGGAGTTTCGCTTATAACAATACATAATAATAAAATCGTAAACGAGACGTATTTGTGTGTTTAAATATTTTTTCAAAAAGACAATTTGTACACGTAGTAGGTACTCGTGTTATCGAGGTCAAAAAGTTTTTACAATTTTAGTCAGTTTCTCTATGAGTTTGTGCACGCTAACCTCAGAAACGGCTGAACTGATTTGAATGCGGTTTTCATTCATGTTTTCATTCTATAAGATGTACTTCGGAGAGTGTGCTCGAGAGCTGCATGAGATCATACCGCCTTCCCATTTCTTCTATCGGACGCGCAGACGTACGGCTGGTTACCATCCTCGCCTTGTCGAAATCTCTCTAATTCGGACCAAGCGCTTTAAAACAACTTTTGTGATGCGCACTGCTAAGGATTGGAACTCCCTGCCGGCGTCTGTATTTCCGAGCTCATACAATCTAATTTTCTGCCGACACCCAGTGGGTTTACAATTCTATACGAATTTTCGTATGTACGAACTTTCTGTCATCAGTATTTTTATTAACTTACTACACAGCTTATAACTGTATGCCATTACAGGTGATTATGTATGCTACATATTAGTACCTATATAGCAAGTATAATATTGTTACGACTAACTATGGAACGTTCTGGAAAAAGCATTCGCGCCCGCAGAAAGTCTCGAATGTCCCACCCTATCGGTGGTAGCCACGCCCCTTCACGACTAGTGTCAAAGAAAATAAATTGATCCTTATGTTTAGAACATAGAGTTTACATTTCAACAGAAATAGCATTCCCGAAATCCGAGAGAGCAGGAGGGCGAGATGAGTTAGTGGTGCGAAAATCAGCGATACGAAGCGACTCTTCGGAGCTTTTGCGAAGTTTTCTGCGACAGTGAAGGGGTGACACATTAAGGGATTCATTGACGACTTTTGGGAAGTTTAATGGTTTCGTCCAACAAATTTGGGGATTTTGGCTGTCATCTTGGTTTGTAAAAATAAATAGTTTCTTTTGCCCTTACACTGCATTTTAACTCACGCCGCACATAACACTATTTAAGAGTAAAAATTCTCGTAATTTCGTGGTATAATCCGCGCCAAACTTCTAGTCCGCTCTGAACACAGCGCGAACCGCGTCGCAGTAGCAAAAAATAGGTATCAGTGGGGAGCGGCAGGAGGCGGCGGCGGCAGGGCCCACTCCACTTCCCCGCCCCCACACCCATCTCACCTGTGCGTGCGTGTTTGTGTGCGTTCAGAATTCTTCCGAATAGCACACACGCTTGTTTTTCGTAGCGAAGTACAGTCACTCACAATTCTGCTTTGTTTTTGTTAAGTTTTCGTTGTCTATTGTTTTCGTTATTCCGTTATTTGTTTAGTTTTTTTATTGTTCTTTTAATAACATAAGTTTAAACATGCCTAACCGGAATACGGTTTTACGTCGTCAAGCAAGAAAAATTGTGTACAATGTTTTGAAATTTATGCAAAAAGAAGCGGACGAAGGCATAAAAATAAACATTAAGCACGTGCAGAAAAGAGTGTGTGTTTGTGTTTCGTGTTTCAAAGAGACACGAAGAGTTTTGTGTTCAGAAGAGTTTTGTGTTTCAAAACAATATAATTTATTTGTGCGTGACTGTACCTCTGCGCGAAGCAACTTCAAAGGGGACTAGAAGTTTGGCGCGGATTATAACTACTAAAACTACGGTTATTACGAATACATAATGTTTAACGTGAATTCCATCAAAATACCACGCAATTATCTTGATAATTTATTTAATTAATAATCCATTCCGACTGCACTGTAATAATTGTACTTGACGAAAAGGTTTGCAACACCCTCTCATGTTAAATTTAATTACGTTCGCCGCAAATAAATTCATGCTCCACTAATTCCCTTTCAACTTATGTATAATAATTTATTCATTTTAATATAAAAATTCATGTGTTTATTTATCTGTCTAAAAATTTGATATATATTAATATACATTTATGTATATATTAATATACATAAATAAATTCTATATACATAAAATAAAATCTCAAACGAGCCGTGTCCGTACATTAAATATTTGTTCAAAAAATAATTTGAGCACGTTATACTCATGTTACCGATGTCAAAAAAAAGTTTTTAGAATTTTTGTCTGTTTATTTGTTTGTCTGTGCGTGTGCACGTTAATCTCAAAAACGTTTTCATCGATTTGATTGCGGTTTTTACTGATATATTGCAACAACCTTCCTGTAACATTTAGTGTTTGTTTCATTCCTGTCTCAACAGGAAGGAAACCAAGCCTAAATGTCTTAGTCGCAGGTTTGATCTGTGGGAAAGCCCCAGAGTTTAAGTGTATGTAGTCTGTTACACAGACGTTGTCACCACAACTTTACAGATGGAAATAATATGTATATAGAAATCTTGTCTCAACAGGAAGGAAACCAAGCCTAAATGTCTTAGTCGCAGGTTTGATCTGTGGGAAAGCCGCGCAGAGTTTAAGTGTATGTAGTCTGTTACACAGACGTTGTCATCACAGCTTTACAGGTGGAAATAATATGTATATAGAAATCCTGTCTCAACAGGAATGAAACCAAGCCCTAAATGTCTTAGTCGAAGGTTCGATCTGTGGGCAAGCCGCAGAGTTTTAGTGTATGTAGTCTGTTACACAGACGTTGTCTTCACAATATGTATATAGAAATGTTGAAAGTCAATAAAACAGTGGATTAAAACAATCAGGGTATATCTGTCAAAATCCCCTGCTCCCCAAAAATTCCAATCGGTCTACAAACAAAAAAGTTACGCGCTATACCGAATACCAAGCGTACGATTTAATAATTTTGTATTATTATACAATATTCTGTATTAATAGTTCATCGCTTTTACGTTGATGCGTAAGCGGTTTAAATCGCGATTTAACGAAGATTAATTGCTGTGTTAATTTAACCCCCGAGTTTTTGATGATTGTTAACATTTTAACTTTCGCCCTGTAACGGTTGCGCTTCTCGATTCAAGTTTTATTTTTAAATTAATTCATACTAGTCTATATACTACTTCTACATACTACTACTTGTACTTCATACTACTTCTATACTAATAATATTATTATAAAGAGAAAATAGAGTTTATGTAAGTTTTTTTGTATGTTTGTAATGAATAAACTCAAAAATTACTGGACCTTTTTTAAAAAAAATTTCACCTAAAGAAAACTACATTATCAACGAGTAACATAGGCTACTCACCCTCCCCCCCCCCCCATCTCTATTTAAATTTATATTTGTAACAATAAACTTAAAGACTATTGAACCGGTTTAAAAAAAAATCACCAATACAAAGCTACATTATCAACGAGTAACATCTCGCCCCATCTCCCCCCCCCCCCCCCCCCCTCTATACAAATGTATGTTTGTAATGAATAAACTCAAAGACTACTGGACTGGTTTTTAAAAAATTCTTTCACTTATAGAAAGCTACATTATCAGCGAGTAATACAAGCTACTCACGCTCTCCCTCAACTCCGCGTTTTACCCCCATCATACAAAATAGGGAATATGCGTCTAATTCAAAAAAGGCTTAAATATATTTTTTTATCAACATTTTTTCTTGAGAATTATGTCTATGTAAATATTTTTTAATATTATTTCTTTTTCGTAAAGTGCATAAAAATGTGGGAAATTCAAAATACTTGAAACGGTCAGATCGAATGTGACGTCAACGTCTATGAAATGTCTTGAGAATTATGTCTATGTAAATATTTTTTAATATTATTTCTTTTTCGTTAAGTGCATAAAAATGTGGGAAATTCAAAATACTTGAAACGGTCAGATCGAATGTGACGTCAAAGTCTATGGAATGTGACGTCAACGTCTATGAAATGTCAACAAGCGTGTAGATGTTTGTGATTTTTAACATTTGATTGTATTGTAGACTTTGACGTCACGACAAGCGCGCCAAAGGGCGGGTGTTTAAAGTGCCCGTAGCTGTTAGTTAATTTTAACTTTTTTTTAATTACCAAATTTCTGTTTTTTGGCGCTGAATATTTTTTTACGGTCATATTCCCTATTGCCTTTTTCCACGAATAAAAAAAGGTTAAAAAATAAAAATCCACCCGTGCGAAGCCGGGACGGGCTACTAGTATTACAAATTAATGTTGAAAGTAACTTTGTCTTAACTACTCAACCGATCATCATGAAATATTGCATACACATTGTCAGGGATATACAAAAAAGACATCCATAAAAAAGTACTTTTCCCGAAGGATTATTTCTTCTAAAAATAAGGATCCAACGATATATCAGGCGGTAATTTTTTTATTTTTCAACACGGACGAAGTCGGGGCTACAAGTTAGTCCTTTATAAAATCACTGAATTTATGTTTGTAATTTTTCTATTAAATAGTCGCCAGAAAAACCTACGCTAGTCGTCAATGTACCCCTTGATGGTCTACATATAAACTCGAGGCAGAAATTGTCAAGAGAAAATATATTATTAACTGAAATCTGGATTGAACGGAAAGTTCATGAGAAAAAATCATGGATCTGTAAGAGCAGAGTATGACCACCACCCTCAATATCGACAGACGACCTAATTCAGGCTACTTCTGACGTTGTAACTTGTGTCAAGCAGTTGGGCTTCCTAAGGCTGACATAATGATGTAAATTTTGGATTCCTAAACATTACATTCCCTTAAACTACGATGATTCTTGCAAACGTCATACATTGATGACCTTGAAGGACAGACGCACTGTCTCCGATATGTCATTCCTCCACCTCTGTACTGGGCAAAGATGTTGCATTAGTCTGTACCTATAGATGGATCACAAAATGCAGCAATATTTTATTCTTTTTAACACCTTCAAATTGTCATAAGATTGAAAGAGACATACATATATAATCTGTCGGGTCGAAGTTGAGTGAATGTCTCCATTTTGACTATACAATGCAAGCTAAAGTTATAGCGTATAATAGTGCTGTGCATTTTTATTGATAACTAGATATCGTTGATATAGATTTTAAATATATGACGGA
Organism: Bembecia ichneumoniformis; assembly: GCA_910589475.2. Classification (NCBI taxonomy): domain Eukaryota; kingdom Metazoa; phylum Arthropoda; class Insecta; order Lepidoptera; family Sesiidae; genus Bembecia; species Bembecia ichneumoniformis. The sequence goes on from OU342545.1 coordinate 4,195,912, forward strand.
TAAAAAGTATGGCTAAATGCGTTTCAGTGTACTGTTTGGTTATTCAATATAAATAAAATGTGGGTGCGTACTGGTACTCGCCGCATTGCTAATAGGTTGTATGAGATTGTATGCAACCTCTCGCATTTATTTCACCAAAATATTTCAAAAGAATAGTTATTTTTTGAGTAGAAATATTTAGAATCTATCCTTAAGGGGTAGAACGGGAGTAGGTTTTTATTACGAGAGAAAAAAAACTCGATAATCTTAAAGTTTTATTTTTAGAAACGATATCACAGATTGGATAATCTGTGATATCGTTCATCTGTGATTCGTCAACATTTTAATTTAAAGACTTGCAGTTAATGTTGACGCTTGGGTATCCACGTATTTATTAGTAAGTTTTCTTTTTCTGGGTAATTTCTGAAAAGAAATAGTTTTTGGTTATTAATGATTCAAAAGATTTTCATAATTTTCATAGATTGAAGCATAACTTCTTTATAACTTATAGATATTACTTACTGGTTTACACGATGGCGGTAATTTTAGGAATATTGTCGGCACTGCATACGAGTGTAGAATTTTACGCTGATATCCTTGGCGAAAGAAAGAATCTTCGAAGTTCATCGAGCATATTCTTGTATATTGCGAAGCTCTCCAATCGTCGGCTTTTCTTACATATTTTGTCCACTTTTTTTTTTTAAATTGATGTCGGTGGGAAATCTGTTATAAATTGATAAAAATTACTTTCAACCTGCAGTGAATGCTAGAAATTGTCAACACTCTACTAAAAATAAATTAGTTATCGATATCGATAAACTTATCAAGATCAGACTACAGCACTATAAAGCAAGACAAATGTCAAATATTCCGATTAACTTTGGTTTTTGTAAATTTTAGTTATAAACACCAGCTTTTCTTTAAATAAATCAACTTTAGAGCTGTGTATGCATGTACAATGATTCATTTTTAGTAAATAATTATAAAAATTTGTTTACAAAACACCAAAATTAATGAGTGCGAGCTGTGCGACTTACCGGTGAAATGATATGATTCCATTATTCTCCTTCAAAACACCCACTCTACTTGGACAAACGGGAACAGTACAAGCCATTCTTGGCAAGCAACAGATTTATGAAATCACACTTTCAGATTTTTAAGTATTTTAAATCACATAAAGCTAAACGCGCTTGTTAACCAGCATGATATAAACAAATATGACGTTGCCTCTTTTATGGCGCGCAGCGTTTTTAGACGTCATATTCGGCTATTGTTATCTCTTTTTAACATACGACATGCAGCCATTAGAAAGACGGGTATCGAGTATCGAAGGAATCTTCAATTTTTATTGTTCCATCTATACACTAATACAATTATCTTTGGTACTGGGAGTCTTAACTGTCCAAAACTGCTGTCTGAAATGTTGCGGCTTCAGGCCGGGCGCAGGCGTGGAAGAAGGATAAAATTGTTCTATGTCCCGCTATCTCGAACTAATTATGACCTTAACTCAGTATACTTACCACAGATTACCCACAACTTACAATGACAAGTTTATTATATACTTTTGCTGTATTGCTGTAGGGTTTTTGTTCAAAATAAAATAAATAAATAAAATGCAATTAACAAATATTTTTGGGCTATCTTCTCACGGATGTTTTTTTTCTGCAAATTATATAACTTTCCCGTTTATGGCTATCCATTAGTGAAAATTGTATTAAAATTCGTTGGTGATGTTTATATCAACAGAAGATACATAAAGAGTCTTTGAATTTATTTTCAAAAATATTTATTTCCTCTTAAGCAAATATTTAAAGAGAGTAGAGAATTGTTTCAAGGATCAATTTCGCCATTTTCCTCAAGTACGAAGTTAATTTGAACCTAGCAGAACATAGCCTTTTGTTAAAGCTAGTGAAGCTAGTAAACAAGCTAATAAAAAATAGATTCACAAAAATCGCATGAATCAAATGAATTGTAATATTAAAAATTAATAACAGAGTTTCTACAATATTACTCCTATTGATTTAGGTGAGCGAACAAATTTCGTTCTATTAGGCGTATTTGTTAAAAGATTCAATCAAGGGTATTGTGATTTGTATCCAATTTGTAGATAAACAATAGAATCAAAATGTATATTGTTATATTTAATTACAATGGGAATTTCGAGTATTCGTTTGTTAGTTCTTGGTCACGCCAATTATAATAGAGGACTTTATTTATTCGTTGTGGTACATGCAATCGAAGGACTGGGAAACGAAGGAGATTTGTCACATGCCTCGAGTCGCCAAGTCCTTGGTCCTCCAGCGGCAAACACTGCAAACGGGCCCGTTACACTCAGAGTCCTGAAGCTCTTAATCACTTCACCACTTTAACAATTGCACTTGCAGAGCGGGAAGCGTGACCAAGCACATATATTTACAGGCACAATTGCCTGATAACGTATGCGGATTAAAACTAGTATTCTAATCTCGCTGTCGGCGCGTGTTTGCGAAGTTTTTTTTTCAGACTGGCGCGGTGTAATAAAGATGGCCGGTCGGTCGGCCAGCGATCCGGTAGTAGTGACAGATATATGGTGGGAGCGAGTCAGCACAATACCACAGCGAACTATTATTTATTAATTCAAATTACAATTGGCGCCAACAGTTATCGTTAAAGCTTTACAATTTGTTTAAAAAAAAAAAAAAGAATATGCATAATGTACTATAGAATCGTAATTGAAAAACACAAAGACGATATCACTTCGAGCGAACTATAAGCGCACTTGCTTTCCCCCTGGTGTTGCTTGTGTGGCGTTAGCGACGTTAGCTACTTACCATCAATTGGACCGTCATCAGCCTGCTTGCCGACAATTACATTTAAAAAAACTCATATCAAATATTTTAGTATTTTTTTCTGGATTAATAGGGTTACAGATGATAACCTACATTTTTTATTATCTTCGTACAGTATCATTGTATGCTATCAATACTTACATAAACTCACACATATAACATTCACTTGAATGTGTGTTATACAACTATATGCTAAAATTTTATCAACAATTTTTGACCGGACAGTGAATGCGGCCATCATGCAATCAGATGGTGACAAGCAAACTGCAGACCGTCATTATTGCCGTATAAAAATAATTAAAAAATATAAAAAGTTTAATACAAGAGCTAAAAAATATAAAATATTCCACTTCAGCCTAAAGCTCCTCGTTTTTTTTAATACCTAATAGTTAAAAGTTGGATTGCCTGTCTTAACGCTTTGTTCTAGGGTTTCCAGGTTCGATTCCCGGCAGGATTAATTTTAGAAATGAACTTTACAATGTGAGCTCTGATCTGAATCTGGAAAGTAGTGGCAGACACTGCGTTTCGCTGTCATTTAGGCAGCCCGTTTGGCAGCAGTAACTACCCCCTTACAGCAAATCATCGTGAAATAACAGCACGTGTGCCGTTGTGTTTCGTTGAGTAAGTAAGGGATGCCAGAGCCAATTTCCCTAAACCATCCCAATCTCTTTTCCTTAATCTTACTGCAGAATCCGTGGCGTTGCTTCTGTTATAGGCGACGGTAGCCACCTACTATCAAGTGGACCGTCAGCCTGTCTGCCGATCTTAACATAAAAAAAAAACGGGACACATGCGAGTTGAACTCGCGTGAAGAGGGTTCCGTACGATGTTACCTATCCGCACAATATTGAGTGATTAACCATGTTATTTTAATATCATGGATTTCTTATCGGTTTTCCTATAATCTATAAGTAGAAAACTAATTTCTATATTTTTTCAAAATTTTAGTTTCAGTAGTTTCGGAGATAAGGGGGGGGGGGGAATGGTCGGACAGACGGACACACGAGTGATCCTATAAGGCTTCCGTTTTTTTATTCGGACGTACGGAACCCTAACAATCCGATATTATTGTAACATGTTTATGTTAAACATGCTAATTATAGATAAAATAAAAAAAAGCTGATAAAAAGCGTATAAATTATGATTCAACGCATACAGCGATCATACAAACACAAGTGGTACATGAAACAAAATGGTCGTTAAACTGTGTATAATATTTGTTTCTTTGATGCTGATTTGTCATTTAAGCGAACAATCTTTACTTGAAAATTTATCTGTTGGTGGAACATGTAAACTTCAAGGAAAACCAGTGACTAAGAGAGAGATTTTACATCTCAGTGAATCTGGTGGGTTGGAAGAATTCTTGAAGAAATATTTCCCTGATCTAACAATAAATTACAATTGTGTACTTTAAAGCTATTTTGTGTCTACAAATAAACGTATATGTGAATGATTAAAAGAATGTAATGATTAAGAAATGAGTTAGTTTTTAATTAATTACAAAAACATTTGGCCCCGGGTTCGATTCCAGGCAGGGTAAACTTTGAAAAATGAACTTTTCAAATTTGGCTCCGGTCTGGATCTGGAAAGTAGTGGCAGGGGCACACTGCATTTCGCAGTCATTTGGGCAGCCCGTCTGGCGGCATTAACCACCCCCTTACAGAAGACCACCGTGAAATAACAGCACGTGTGGTGTTGTGTTTCGGTGAGTGAGTAAGGGATGCCAGAGCCCATTTACCCATCCCCTCCTAATCCCTTATCTTAATCCTACTGTAGTCTGCAGCGCACAAAAAAAAACGTATGTATACGTTAATTTCGTTTAAGCTCGTCTTGCACCAAGGTCATTGTTACTTTGTTTAGCTAAACATGTTTATGGAGATGGCAAATTTACAGGTACGTTTCGTTCCACGTGCACATTACTGCAAGACAAAGGCTGACAACTTTTTGTAGTGATTTTGTAACGAAACGTAAAAAAACTTGCGTGAAATAGAATTTTTTCGAACTAGACAGACTTTTTTATACTCTACATCTCTCTACCTAACTTCACCAAAGACCAATAGGGGATCGGACAGTAATCAGATTAAAATCTAAAATGTACTTAGAAAGAAAATATATAATTTTTTACGATTATTTATCGAATAATAATTTAACATAATTCATTTAAATATTTTTAAATGAAGAAATAAAATTTTATTATTTTCAATATTTTCAATCTATACTGAAACACCAATCACAGTGCGTGACGTCATTTGTGGGCAATCGTGATTGTGTATTTGAGAGCGCGTAATGACGTTACGCGCTCTCAGATGAACTATCGTGGCGTTTTGGCGGCATTTTCAAACAAACAATATTAAAACATGATTTTGAGTACCTAAAAGGCTATAAATAAATAAAATAGTATTTTTTATGCGAATAATCCATGAAGATTAATTTAAAACACTTTCTGAAAATTTGTCCGATCCCCTATTGTTGCTCGTTGAGGTGTTAGAGCCGTATTCTTGTATCATTGAAAATTAAAAAAAAAAACGGATTCAACAAAACATAGCCAAAAACAAGAAGCTTTGATAACCGCATGGCTTGTTCCAAACAACATTAATGTTGTTTCTTTTTTAAGATGAAATCTTCTTATGAATTTCTTTTCGTTGAGAGTGTAAATATAAATTTTATTCTTTTCGTAAATTCAATTATTTATAAATTCAATAATTTCTTCATCATCGTCCGAATATAATTCCCAGATGTCCGTTTCGGCAAGTAAAGTACAAACAGTAACAAACACACCAAAATTCAATGATTCGAATTTGATCCTTCAATGTTAAATTGACGTTTCCGATTCAATTTCATACTTAAATCATATTTAACTTTGTTAAATAGCAAATTTTCGTTAGGTATTTAAATTTGACAGATCGCTAAATGTGTTTAAGTGTTGGCGCGAGACGTTTGTTGGACTTAGATAAAAAATTGCGTTTAAATAATACTTAAACAATATTTAAACCGCTCTAATTGTGTAATTTATTTCGTTGTTTTGAGATTCTAAAAATAAATAATGTCTATCAAATGAAGAGAAAAGATTTTTTTTATATTAGTAATGAATAAACTCAAAAATTACTGGACTGATTTTAAAAATTCTTTCACTTTTATCAGTGAGTAACATAGGCTATTCACCCTCCCCCACCTTCCTTTACCCCCTCTCCACACAAATGTATGTTTGTAATGAATAAACTCAAAGACTACTGGACCGATTTTAAAAATTCTTTCACCTATAGAAAGCTACATTATCAGCGAGTAACATAAGCTACTCACCCTCCCCCATTTCCACCTTTACCCCCTCTAGACAAAATTGCCGTTTTCCACGAATAATATTTTATAAAGAGACGCGGACGAAGTCGCGTGCAACAGCTAGTAACAAATAATATTAGGTTCTCTTTTTGCCGAGATGGCAACTTTCGTCTCAAATATCTCGCATTTGGTTAGGAATTCCAATTTTAAATTTATTTCAAGTATTGCTCGTGTATTTGTGCTTTCCATCGAAATATAATATAACGTTTCAGTTCGCTGGTGCTTTCGTATTTAGTGATTCATGTCATTTTATTTTTCTTTGACATCTTTCTATTCACAAAACATGGAAAATTAAAAATAACGGGTTATTTACGAATAGGAGTTTCACAGTAGCACCAGTTATCCAGAAACAGGATTAACCGATTATAGCAAGCTTCCCGTAACATTTAGTGTTTGTTTCATTCCAATCGGTTTATAAACAAAAAAGTTAAGCGGTATACCGAATACCACGCGTAAGAAGTTGCGGTTATTAAAAATTATTCAATTAGTAATTGAATATTTTTAGAAAAACCTTTTATGTATAAATAATATAGTTTTTTTTTAATATTAATTCGTAGTTCAGTTTTTTTCTCAATATAATAAATCTAACTATAGCCTGGAGTCAAACCAGGACTACACACCAGGAATCTCCACCTATTGGTATCGCCACGCATCTAATGGCATAGTGATATATTAATGAAATTATTAATTAAAACTTTTACTGTCACAGTACTAACTTACTATCTCAAGCAGGATTTTATATGCCACACACACGCATACACACACACACACATCTCTTTTTCTTTTTAATGACTTTATTGTTTAATTTTTAAATTGTATCTCGTGTTAAATTCTGGCCTTTACGATTCAAGCTATGCTTAGTGTAAAGATCACCGAATAACTATATCTGTAAACTATCTGTAAACTTTAAAAATAAATAAATAAATAATTTTCACAATTAAATTTAACAACTTTCGCAATAACAATACTACCATAGTCTAACCATACTTACGTCATACAGTCAGGCAACGAATGTACTTGCGTAGAGCAACGTTGGGCGAACTTGCTTCAGTTTGCAGGCTCGAACATTGAGCGTTGCTCGACTGTATGACGTAAGTATGGTTAGACTGTGATACTACTATGATTCCGAACTTTGTTAAGCCACTTATAAGATAAATGCAACTCCAAATGCTATTTGACAAAACCTTTTACATAGTTGACATGTACTTTCCTAAACTCACAAAAAAACTTTCCCGACAATAAGTTTTCCTTCAGCATTAGATATTCAGAGGGTTTGTCCTTTTCCAATCAGACGTTATTCTCAACTCCTTGCGTCGCTAGGAAGTTTGAAAGCCGTACGAAATTCAAACATTGATACGGACTGGGTTTATTTGAATATGGAATAGGAGTTCACGAATATAGAAAATAAATATAATATTATGATACTACTAGATGTAAACCCGGCTTCGCTCGGGTGTAATGTACAATAAGTAGGTAGATATTTCTGTAGTTATCGGTTCTCAAGGAATATTAAAGGCAAAGCGGCATAGATTTCGCTCAATGTTTTCGGCAAGACGTTTCGTTTTACACAGTCACATGAGTCACAGTTCTTTGTAATGGACACTTTGTTTTTAATAAATGGTGTGACAACGTATTGAGTGGCGAGGCGTATGTGCGCTAGTATGAATGAAACGGAACGTTTATTAACCACTCAAGATATCACAGGTGTCAGTGACGTTTCGCTAGAGTGGCCAATATGGCGAATGCGATTTGTCTGTCAGCACCATTAGAATTTAACAAAATACTTGACAGTCCGAATTTTGCGGATATATGTTGTCGAGTCGAAATCTTTATTTCTTTATGTTTTATTATTCAGGTAAGGTTTTAATCGAGTCTACCGTACCCCTTGACGAAATTACTAATATAAATAAATCTATGCATATAATAAAATCGTAAACGAGCCATGTCTGTACATTAAATATTAAAATAAAAATAAAAAAACAATTCGTACACGTTTCAATTATGTTATTTTTTTTTGAATTGTTAACATTAAAAAAAAGTAAATAAAGAAATAAATAAATAACAATTTGTACACATTATACTTATGTTACCGAGTTCAAAAAAATATTTTTTTGAATTTTTGTCTGTTTGTCTGTGCGTTTGTGTACACTAATCTCTGAAACGAATTAACCGATTTGAATGAGGTTTTCACCGATGTATTATAGCAAGCCTCCCGTAACATTTAGTGTTTGTTTCATTCGAATCGGTTTACAAACAAAAAAGTTACGCGTTATACCGAATACCACGCATACGAAGTTGCGGGCTCAGCTAGTAATTAATATAATAATATTATATTAATTATATTCAAATAGTATAATCATATTAATTATTGTTCTTTAGACGGCGGTGGCATAATTTTAAAAATTAATTAATGACGTGCTTCCGTAACGATCGCTCGATTCGGATTGCGTCCGCGCGATTATGTGGCCTCCTACTCGCGCTAATGTTGCTGGTCCTTTGACTCGCGCCCAAAAAACCGACAAAACAGGGAGCTATGGGCATGACGAGGAGCATGACGAGTAATGTTGCCACACTACGTACAACTAATACTACCTCCTTTCCTTGCTACTTCCCATGCAACTCGACGCGTGTGTGGCAGGGCCATTATAGTAATGGTATTTTAATAGTGCAACAGAATCAATTTCGGACTTAGGTACTGGAACGGTTAATACGAATTTATCTTTTAGTAGTAGGTAGATTTATTCTATTTATTCTAATTTATTATCTCACCTCTTACTCACACACCTGGGGCTTTAGTCAAAGTAACATTTTAAAAACGATAACGAAGTTCGCAAGAATAAAATATATGGGATTGTCAGCTGCTGTCGCTAAATCACGTGATACATCCCATACATTTTATTCTTGCGAACTTCGTTATCGTTTTTAAAATGTTACTTTGACTAAGGCCCCTGTGTTGTAATTATACATAAGAAAATTTCTCCAACCCTTTCCTATCCCATATTCTTAAACCTACCGAAGTCAACAGCGCACTTGCAGCAGTAGTGGCGTTGCTTGTGTTTTGGCGACGGTAGCCACCTACCATCAAGTGGACCGTCAGCTTGTCTGTCGATCTTAACATAGAAAAGAGCGATTTTATTACTACGAAATGCATTTCTAGTCTTGCTTCATCGAAATTCGAATACGAAAATCATTGTAGACCCTATCTCTATGTGTAGTGGTGTGAGGATATGATTTGTTGACATTGTTTGAAGGTCGGTCACAGGTACAACTTTTATAACATTCTTCTATATATTACAGTTTTTGTTTACATAGAATTTATTTAGAAGTTAGAATTTTCACTTCATATAAGGAAAACCCTTTTATTCTTTGATGGTTGTGATGGTTTAGTTATTTTGTGTCACCATAATTGTTTATTTCTAATTTAATTTACAATAATACATATTAGTGGCAGATAGATTCCTTCTATATATCTGTTTCTTTATTATATTATGTTGAAGCCAATTGTTGCTGTTGCTGTCTTACTCCCACCATATACCTATCCATATGTCTGTCAATACCGCAAGCCCCGAAAGCGGCCATTTTTATGAAAGCGCAGTCAATCTAAGAAAAACATCGCAACAATAACACGCCTAGACTCATACGCTGATCTCGACCCGCGAGATTTGAATTTATTTTATCCGCTAATGTTACCAGGCAATTTTCTTGTAGTTTATCTGTTTGGTCATGCTTCCCGTTCCACGAGTATAATCATTGAAGTGCTGGAGCTTTTAGACTCTGTGTGTGATGGGCCTGTTGCAATCTTCGCCACTGGAGGACCAAGGACTTGGTGATTCACGAGGTAGGTGACCGATTTTCCTTCGTTTCCACGCCCTTTGATTACATGTACCAACAACGAAAAATACAGTCCATTTTTATTATTGCTTTAGGCAACTGACCAAATAATTTTTTTATGCTATAAAATGATCAAATAAAAATGTAATATTTTTGTTGGTTTTGGGTTTAAGTAAATATGTGTGTACTTAGTGAGATTTTTTCCCGATTCATTGTAACTGAGGCCTTATATCCACGTCAGCATTAGGGCTTTACATTTGCAATCCCATTCTTTTATACAGACTTATCAATTCCAAACAGTTTAGTGTGAGAAAATCTGAAACCATAAGAGATACAAAAATATGTATGTCAAATAATTGATTCATTATAATAAACTGATTTGATATTAATATTTTTCCAGTTATTAAAATTGTAGACATTTCTTTTTATTATTTATACATGGTTCGATAGCAAAAAGTTATCCTTGTGACCCACACTATGAACTAAGATAGGTAAGTCTCAGGACTAGCTGAACGCTTCGCTGCGGCCCATACGGAGGCGGCGCGGCGTGCGCGTGGGGCGCGCTGTATTGGATTCTGATACTATTGGTCGTAACGTGATGTTGTATAGCCAATAGCCTTCCTCGATAAATGGACTATTCAACACAAAAATATTTTTTCAATTCGAACCAGTAGTTCCTGAGACACATACATAAATGTGCATTGTTTCACATGATCAGTCACAATCGCTCCACTGAGACGGGAAGACTGTGCGCAAGAATATTTAGACGTAAATTTTTTAATAAGACTTCTTTGTGATTAGATTATTATAAGTGTGTTGTGTATAGACCGTTTATAAATTGTTTCATATTATTTTAACAAGATTGTGTAAATATATGTCTAATAAAATTAACTCTGTTGTGTTGGTGTCGTGTCCATTCAATTATGGAACCACGCGGGTGAAATTAGAAATTTATTTTGCTTTATACGCCCCCTTAAGCTACAAATTAAAGCTTACAACTTCAAAAGCTTACACATTTCGCTAATTTTACAGGATGAAAATCTGATATTATTTAATGTTTACGGTAAGAAAAAGTAATCATTACTTGTTCTAACGTGTTTACATAAAAATTCAATTACTTTCACGAAAATAAAAGAAAAAAGCAGTAATTGCTTTGGCGAAATAATTTAAAACAAACACTCTCTGCGTCCCTTAATTCGTATTCAGCAGTAGTTTCCTTTTTCATATTTTAATATTATAAAAATTTCGCTCAGAGTTTTATTCGAGTACTCATTTTACAAGGTAAAGCTTAAACAAGCTTATAATTAAAGCTCATATGAGGTTATCGTCTACTTTTTAATTTTATTTTTAGATGATCGGAACAGTACTTTTTTTCTGGATAAAAGGCACCCTATGTCCTTTTCCGTATTACTATTAACGTGTATGCAAAATTTCACAATGACCGGTTATCCCCTCCTAATCCCTTATGATCAATCCTACTGCAATCGGCAGCACACTTGCAGCAGCTTTGGCGTTGTTTGTGTTATAGGCGACGGTAGCCACCTACCATCAAGTGGATAGTCAGCTTGTCTGCCGATCTTAACATAAAAAAAACCAAACTCACTATCAGATTTATAATATTAGTTGGGATAGGATATAATCCGTACACCGTTATGTTGATTATCCTCAATATAAAAAAAAAATAAAAAATAAGGGACCAGGCCGCTACATATAGCCATGATGACAGCCAACCTCCGGTAGGAGATGACACCAGGATAAGTAGAAATATGAAAGTAGGACCTGGCCCTCAGACAGCTGCAGAGCTTGGCACATAAATTCGCCTGTCTGTGTGTATTCTATAAGATGTACTTCGGCGAGTGTGGTCAGGAGCTGCTTGAGATCATACCGCCTTCCCCTTTATTCTATCGGAAAATAAGACGTATGGCTGGTTATCGTCCTCACCTCGTAGAAATCCTTCTAATTCGAACCAAGCGATTTAAAACATCTTTTATAATGTGCACTGCTCATACAACTCAAATCTTCAAACTTCGAGTGAATAGGCATCCTTCTGGGTGAGCTCGCTCCATCGTTGGCCTCATCTTTCCTACATTGATAAGATGCTGGCCAAGAGTAAACCCATCTTTAATAAAAAGCCTTTAAAACTATCAGTAAGTAACTATATTAAAACTTTATTTCGATTTTTTCAGTAACATATGAGTAGGTGTCGTTTAAATCTTCTATTTTTACACAATCTAGAATTCATATATTATTAATTTTTTTTAAAGTTTCTGAACAGTGCTGAAAGAAGACATTTGTGAATTTCATACAAAGACCTCATGAGGGCGGGCATTTGCGTTTAAGAGTGACACAAGGGTTTTGTTAATTCTTTAGTTATACATTGCTTCGTGTTTTCCTTTCACAGCTTAATATAATAAAAAATATTAAACCAACCCCCTACACTCTATTGAGACCATTCTAATTAGCCAAAACACGCTATAACTGCCGCAAGTTGCTGAGGAATTGGGTATCCTGCCGACCACTTTTAGCTGTAGGTCAGAAGTGGACATCCTACTGCTGAGATCATTATGATGATGATGCAGAGGAACAGACAGAGACGGACAACGATTTGATTTTATAATAATGTATAGAATAAACATAGACAATTGTCAAATTTCCAAGCTTTGTAATAGTAATTTATAAACAAATTTTTGAAGGTAACTTCATTTGAAAATCGGAGCAAGCAAAGATGTGCGACAGAGAAGCATTAAACGTACTGTGTAGTGCAATAGAGAAGGTCGCAGCAAAGCAGCTAGTTCCATGAGTTCCAATATCCATGAGCATATTTTAAAAGGCAACACTATTTATTTTCTCATAGATAACAATTCACAAAATATACTTTTCGTCTGGTAAACGGATGGGTTAAGGACGACTTCTCCTCGGATCCTGTACTAACTGTTATTTCATTGACGGAATAAGTGAAGAAATTTTGGTTTTTAATACTGTTACGACTAACTGTGGAACGTTCTGGGAAAGCATTCGCGCCGGTCTAAAGTCTCGAACGTCCCACCCTATCGATGGTAGCCTTTGACTAGTGTCAAAGGAAATTGGTCCTTACGTTAACAACATATAGTTTACATTTCAATAGAAATAGCATTGAGAAACTTTCAATGGCTTGTTTACGATCTTGTTTAGATTTTCTGGAAAACTCGAAATACGTCGAGGCGTTTGGCGCCAAGTATAAATAAGAGAGTAGGCGACCAAGATGAGTTAGTGGTGCGACAACCAGCGACACCAAAGCGACTGTTCGGAGCTTTTGCGAAGTTATCTGCGACAGTGAACCGGCGACACATTAAGGGAATCATTGACGAGTTTTGGCAAGGTTAACGGTTTTATCGGACAATTTAGTGATTTTGGAAGTCGTCTTGGTTTGTGAAAATATATCTTTCGTTTCACCCTTACACGGCATTTTAACTCACTCCGCACGTAACAATACTAATAAGTGGAGAAATTTTGGCTAATATGTGAGTCTGTTTCCCCATTCCTTCTTTTTCTCTCTAATTCTACTAAACTCGGCAACACACTTGCAGCACCTGCAGTAATGCTTGTGTTTGTAAGCGAAGACGAATTTTTCATTAAAAAAAAATAATGTTTCTATTTAATATTGTAGCGTAATAACATTCGAAGTGCTCCACTAATAACGTCACAACGAAAATAAGAGCGTAATTGATTCCCATCTAATTGCCTCAGGAGCTGCGTTGTAAATTTTTAATGCGAGGTCCCGAGCTTTGTAATGAGACCGGACAAAGTGGCGGTACAATATTTACTCTAATTGCCACTAGCTGTATGTAGGTTAAAGTGCCGTTTCAGGGCTTAAAAATATTAAACGAGAAGGCATATAAACAGAACGAAAGTTTTCACTAGTATTATAAAGAGAAAAGGTTTTATTTTTTGTATGTTGTATGTATGGATAAACTCAAAAACAGCTTAACAGATTTTAAAAATTCTTTCACCTATAATATAATATAATAATAATAATTTATTCAGTCATCATCAATTTACTTCTAACTCTCAGACACAAAATTAGATTTTCTTTATAAAATTGTATATTCATATCATATATTTTAAAAAGATACGCGGACTAAGTCGAGTGCGACAACTATTTGAAAATCTATCTCTATATATAAAAATGAATCCCCATTTCCCTTGGTCACGGCATCACGCGTGAACGGGTAGACCGATTTTAATTCGGTTTTCACTAATGGAAAGAGGGATAAACGGGGAATGTTCTTATATATAAAAATTGCACCCCGGGCGAAGCCGGGGTCGGATCGCTAGTAAATATATAAATATACTCAAATCTATTTACTGGTACCAGTATACTAGTACATTTCTCTTTTCTAGCATTGACATAAGCAAATCAAAGTTCATAGACTATATTACATAAATATATAATAATAATAATAATAATATAAGAGAACCCATTTCCCTATCCCCCTCCTAATCCCTTATCCTTAATCCTACTGTAATCGGCAGCGTACTTGCCGAAGCTTTGGCGTTGATTGTGTTATTATAGGCGACGGTAGCCAGCTACCATCAGTGGACCGTCATCTGTCATCTGTCTGCCGATCTTAACATAAAAAAAACAAACTCACTATCAAATTTATACAAATAATATTAGTTGGGATAGGATATAATCCGTACACTATATGTTGATTATAATAGTGACAAGAAAAAAATAACGACACGATGTTAAGTTAGTTTATTGCTTTAGTTAGATGTATCTATTCTGAAAAAAAAAAATACCTTATAAAGATTACTTCAGCATAAGTGAAACCAAATGACACACTATAAGACGCTATTTTCAAATTAATTTTTAAAATACCAAAATTAATTCGAAATAAAATTTGTTTAAATAAAATTTAATTATTAATCAAAGTTAAAATTTAATTATGAAAATGATTACGGATTGACTGATCAAAAATAAAATATAAACGGTCAGACAGGTGAACCTAATTACCAAAGCAAATCGTTGGTAATTTTTTTTTTTAAATAGCGTTTGTGCAATAGAATCGCGAAAGCACCTGTAATTAAGAAAATTTTCAATAAAATTTCTTTCGCTCCATAGGAACTTCATTGAACATCAATTAATTCAACGTGGAATGGAATTGAGCATCGCTCTTTAATTAATGAAGAAAACGTTCTAAAAATTCCCTACTGCAGGAAGTTTTTTTGCTGTAAGAAACTTATTCAACTTTCCAGTCACGAAATGAACCCAACTAAGAACAATGACCGGTTCGTCAATGCTGAAGTCATTAGCAGAAGCTATTGTGGCGTTCTGCTTAATGCAAAAGACAGCATAAAATCAAGCTTTTTGATTTCTAGTTTCATAGACTTCATCATCGCCATCTCAGCTGTAGAACGTCCACTGGAGGACATAGACATTTTTCATAAAGACTGGTCAAATTTATAATGTACCTAGTCCAGCCATAAGCTCTGTTACAAAGGAAAAAACATTTATTTTTTTATGAAGTAAGGTAATCTTAATAAAACTTACATAAACATATTTATTGAAGCCTCAGCAAAAAAAAATGAAAAATATTTCTATTCAAAATGGCCACCTTTAGCTTTGATAGACGTG
Source organism: Bembecia ichneumoniformis (assembly GCA_910589475.2). Taxonomy (NCBI): domain Eukaryota; kingdom Metazoa; phylum Arthropoda; class Insecta; order Lepidoptera; family Sesiidae; genus Bembecia; species Bembecia ichneumoniformis. The sequence goes on from OU342545.1 coordinate 4,211,503, forward strand.
TTTAATCTGTTTGACCACTAATCTATGAATTTACGCACTGTTTCCATGGGAAATTTAGCCACTGCTTGCTTCAGAGATTTCTTAAGAGACTCAATGTCGGCGTGTCGTTTAGAACAGGCCATGTCCTCTAAAACTGACCATAATTTGCAGTCTAAAGAGGGCCATTCTTTAGATCTTATAAAGTCCGGAACGTTGGTTTCAAGCCAGGCTTGGGTAGTTCGTGCCTTGTGAGAGTTCTGCTGGAAAGTCCACGATACCCTTTTAAAAAGCGTATTGCTGAGAGATTTCACAACACGATCCAAGACGGTCTCTTGATGCACTTTGGCTGAAGACTTTATTAAAATCTATTCACCTGTGGAAGTCTCCATATTATTTTATTTATCATTTAAAATAACATATTTCTTGTCCGTTTCAATCTTTATTTTTTCAATCTATATAAAAACAAAACTAAACTCACTAACTTCTTTCGCGTGACAATCAACAAAATACGTCAACGCTCACATTACCAAGGTTACTAACCAATGACAATAATTGAAAAGGGTATAAACCTCTCCAATCCTCACACTTTTTTCACAAAAATGAAGATTTGTGACTCTTTGATAAGACCCTCCCCCCACACACCAAAAAATAACTGCCGCAGGATGATGACCACGTTGTACTTTTTCTACCACTAGGGCAGCTTCTTTAGACTTGTGAGCGTACACTCTGTAATTTTGCTTGTTGTAGTGCTCTCTTAGAATTTGGGTTTATACGACATTGTAGTTATACTTATAATTTAAATCTTTTCTCATACCTTTGAGATTCAATTAAACTATAACAATAAAACTTCCTTCATTTTATGTGCACATATATTCTTTAAAACATTCTCCAATCCATTATAAAATAGTGTATTATATAAAAACATTCACTAGGTACATGAAAATACAAATCAAGAACTATCCAACATGATATTCTTTTCGGTCTCTAAATACATTCTTTTTTTACACGTAAAATCAAAACCAACTCTATTTTTTTTTTCGATATTTGAAAAATTAAACCTATTTAATTGCAGCCAGTATTTAAGTTCAAATCCATTAACATCCCCTCTGAATCTTAAATACCTGGCTGACTATACTACTCAATCTTTAAATATTAAATCTAAATCTATTTAATAACGCGACACTATAGAATCATCATTTTTAAATTTCAAGCTCATTTCAAAACTCAATGAATCTTTTATTTATTGATTAAATTTTATTTAACAGTAAAATTTGATTAAAATCCGTTCAGTAGTTTTTTCGTGAAAGGATAGCAACCATCTATACACCTTACAAACTTTCGCATTTATAATTTTACTAGCGGTCCGCCCCCGGTTTCGCACGTTTTTTTTTCTGCAAATTATATACAAAAACCTCCGCCGTTAACGCTCTTTCCACTAGTGAAAACCGCATTCAAATCCGTTGCGTGGTTTAGGAGGAATTGGAGAACCTAGAGACAGACAGGAAAACTTAGGCAGAGAGTTTAATTTATACTAAGAACCAGCTAAGCTCCGCAACTTCGCACGCGTGGTATTCGATATAGCGCGTAACTTTTTTGTTTGTAAACCGATTCGAATGAAACAAACACTAAATGTCACGGGTAGTTTGCTGCAATTAGGGTTGCCAGATGTCCGGTATTTAAGCGTACAGTCCGGTATTTTCGAGGCCTGTTCGGTAAAAAATAAATGGTCATACCGGACAGAACAATGTCCTGTATTTTGAGGGAAGTCGGTAACTGGTCACAAGCGCCTACAAAAGTAGTCATATGAAATCCCTCAAACGCAAAACTCGCGCGCGCTCCACGCTCTCTGTCTGTATCTGCGTCTGCGGCTTGTTACTAATTTAGTTGAGTTATGTGATGTACATTAATAAATAAAATCTATTAGTATAAAAAACCCGTATTTTTTACGACCTAGATCACACACGAGTTTGGGGTTCTCCGGTATTTTTTCGCGACTCACCTGACAACCCCAGCTGCAATACAAGAGTTAAAATTTCTGAGATTAGCGTGCACAAACGCACAGACAAAAAATTCTAAAAACTATTTTTTGACCTCAGTAACATAAGTACAACGTGTACCTACATTTTTTATACTTTAATGTACAGACACGTCTTATTACAGATTTTATTACGAGCATATATATGTATAGATTTAGATAGATTAGGATTATCCAACAACTCTGGTAGTATTTTCTGTCATAAAAATGTAAAACTGCCTAGTAAAGATAAAGATTTAAACATTTTGAGTACGTTTCACGAATGCCAGTCAATTTTATTTGTAACAATGTTAACTTGACCCTTTTAAGTGTTTAATTAACCGAAGAAAGAAAAGAATGGAACTCTGCTAAACAATAGTATCTAAGTACGTGAATTTTAGGTACTTTACGTTTACAAAGAGAACATGCAATATTAAAAAAAAATACCTTTAATACTTTAACATTTTTTGAGTACATTTGTGTTTGCTGGAACAAAGCCTCTTATTTTTAATCTCTCTAATGTGTTTGCAATTTTTGTGTGCGCGTCGTAGGTGGTTAGATTTGTAACGGGACGAGAGTTGAGTGCGTTGATTTGGTTTTGTTGTTATCAAAAGCTAAATTTTGCTAAGTGTTGGTAGAAAACTAGAACCCTTAAGAAACATTAGCTATGAGTCCATGGGATGGCGGTGTGTAAATAAAAGCCATTGTAATGCGTGTGCGGGAGCGGTTTTATGGGTATCCTGTGGTATTGGCTGGCGCTTCGCACAAAATTAAGAGCGATCTAGTGACAGTATCGTCCAGGTGTCCTCCAGATGAGCAAGCTCAGCTCGGTGTCAGTCACCAACACAAATTATTGTCCACAATAAAAACACTCCTTTAAAATTATAATGCGTAGCTTATGAACCACTAAGCGTATTTAAATAAATTGTTGTTTATAAGCGAAGCGAGCGGGGTCGCGACCGCAATAGACGGCGACAAGCGAACAACTGCTGCCCTCTCTCGCCCGAAACTGCGAGAAGGCCAGCACAACACTCACGCCCAAACAGTCTACGATAATTAAATTTGAGAACTTGAGAAACTACTTGAGGAAAAACCATTATTTAATTTCTACTCAGTAAGTCTATAAATATTATACCTACTGGTGTCAAGCAAGATACTCAAATATATTTTTTGTGAAGGTCGGCAGGCAAGCAGACGGTATATTTTATGGCAGGTGAGGTTAGTGACGAGCCCGGATGAGTAGTTAGGGTGCTTGCCTTAACGCTCTGTTCTAGTGTTCCCGGGTTCGTTTCCCTGCAGGGTCAACTTTGGAAATGAACTTTTCAAAATTGGCCATGGGCCTTGATTCTGTATGGCAATTATTATTTCACGCTTTCGTCTTACTTGATCAAAACAATGGTTTGACATTGCATTTATATATTTGTAAGAGAATGACTTTTAGCAGATATCGTAACAATTTGAGGATATGACGTGGTTTCGAAGTAAGGAATCGCGTGGAATCGGTAAGTGGCGTTAGTGAATTAAGGCCCAGGTCTAGATCTGAAAAGTAGTCGTAGGACGCACTGCGTTTCGCAGTCATTTGGGCAGCCCTTTTGGAGGCAGTAACCACCCCCTTACAGAAGTTTGGTTATTGAGTAAGGGATACCAGTGTCCATTTCCTTCACCCTTCCTAATCCTTTATCCTTAATCCTGCTATGGTCGATCTATTCTAGTAAGGTCAACTTGATCGGCAGTGCCTTGCAGCACCTGTGGCTTTGCTTGTATACGGTAACCACCTGCCATCAAGTGAGCCTGTCTGTCGAGCCCAACTTTAAAAAAATTCCAAATACGAAATTGAAAAGACTCTGAAGTCGAAAGTTTTAGAACTAATGTAGATTTGGTTGGTCAATTTACGTGGGTTTTTAGGTTTTTTTTGTCAATTATCTTCATTTAGGCGAGCAATAACGACTGAAGGAACTACGGGGGCGGCTGTTTACAGCTTGCATATAGTAGTTAATTGAACACACCTCAATTAACTACAATATGTTGTTCTAAAGTTCACGCGTTCGCGAGATAAAATTTCTACTCATCCGGACTGTGCGTAGTGGCACTTTGTCCAAGTAATGCGGATGCGCAGTATGGTGGTAAAAACTCGAGGTAGGCTTTAGAATTAATGCCTTTCTCAAGTTTTTACCACTATACTGGGCGCCAATGAACGGTGATTCACTGTTCCAATGAACAAAATGCCAATAAATGTTTATTTCTTTCTTTCATTGTACAGCCGGTAGGATACACAAAGAAAGACTACATCGCTTCTTATCTAAGGGGTTCAAACCTTTCTTGAATAAGAATTGATACTTAATGTCATAAAATTAAATTTCATTAAATGATTCCTCTAAATTCGTATTTAAACACGGCTGTGAACTAATAGTAAAGTCAGTAATTTCACCTACATTCAAACAATTCACTGCTTCGAAATAATAAGCCATTCTTTACAGCAATACCAAGAGTGTTGCCTTCACTCAAATTGTACATTGTTTGAGCAATGTGTTCTATGGTCGTACTGAAGAGACGTCATTTGAAATAATTAGTACGGGTTGGAAATTGTAATCCCCCTAATGAATGCATTCAGTAACAGATGTGCACCAGTTTATCTAATAAGCTTTGCAATGTTGTCTGTTTACTTAGCGCATACATACTGTTTAATCTTTGTTTTGGTGTAGTATCAGCATTCATTGTCTTTACATTGTATTTTGTGGTGTTCATGAAAAAAAAAAAAAAAAACGTGTTATGTATCTCTAGCTATGTGTATAGTTAGATTTTGACGAACCCACACTATATGCATTTAGACAACCTGTCTGGCAGCTGTAAAATACCACTGTGAAATAACAGCTTGTGTTATGCTTTTGTGTTTCGATGAGTGAGTAAGGGATCCCAGAGCCCATTGCCCTATACCTTCCAAATCCCTTATCCTTAATCCTATTATGATCTTCAGCACACTCGCAGCACCTGTGGCGTTGTCTGTGTTACAGGTACCATGAAGTGGATCGTCAGCCCGACCTAAATATAAAAATTATGGTGAAAATACCTAAATAATATTCTATTGCAAATAGTATCATATTAAATACCTACTAGCCGAGCCCGCAACTTCGTACGCGTGGTATTCAGTATAGTGCGTAACTTTTTTGTTTGTGAACCGATTGGAAAGAAACAAACGCTAAATGTTACGGGAAGCTTGCTAAAACACATTAATGAAAACCGCATTAAAATCAATTAAGCCATTTCTGAGATTAGCGTGCACAAACGCACAGACAAACAGATAGAAAAAAAATTATAAAAATTATTTGATTGACCTCAGTAACCTCAGATCAGACAAACAAGGGAGATTTGCCGATTACGCCAAATTGTTCGAGTCCCGATGTCTACACATTTCTCCCACCAATTACACTAACACAAAATCAAATACTATGAGTACTGCACACATGCATAGATTTGTCACGTACACTAAGAGACTTGCAGCCACACCAATAAACTAATTAATAGCACACATGCAAAAAAAGGGCGGTGCATCAACCTATAGCGACGGACTCTGCAGAAACACACATATGCAACTAGAGATGGGAAAGTGGTCATCGATATAAATAAGATCGATAAAATTCATTTATAATCTGCTCTCTTTTCTAAAGATAGTATTATTTACGGTGAAATAAAACACCAAATATTTTATTAAAGTATTTAATAAACTATTATAAACTACTAGCTGTGCCATGCGGTGTTACCCGCGGTGATAAAGTTTCTACACTTACGAAATATTTGTACTGCAAGTTGAAAAATAGATACAAATTTTTCAAGAAATGCTGTTAAAAATATTATTATTGTAATAAAAATAAAAATATTGTACATGTACGTACATGCACCCTAATTTTTACCCAAAAAATAGAGACGAATACTCCACGAAAACTTGGAGGAGAGCAAACATTTTTACAATTATTATTAATTAAGTAACTAAAGTAAAATTCCAGAAATCACTTACTAAAAATATTCTAATACTTTAAAAATCAGAGAGAATAATAAGTAAGATGTGAGTCACTTAGGATGATCAATAAAGATTTATTTACTGACCAGAAAAATGTAAATATTTGTTTAACACTTGCCGTTTGGACAGTTTAGGTGTTGCGTTTTTAGTCAAATAATGTAGCCTGACATTTAAATATTTTTCCATCACCGCTTTTATAAGCATAATCAAATGATTATTTATTGGCGCTTGGTTAAATTGGTGAAAATTGATTAAACTCTCTTGTACGCAAATTAATCGACGTAATTTACGCTTCCGAGGTGTTTCTGGTTGTGGTTCCATAGAGCAGTTTTGTCGAACGTCTAAGTTGGTGTCGACACGATTTATGGGAAATAATGGAGCAGTTTCCGAAACAACAGCCTGCAAAAAAAAAACTTATTTTAAATCAAACATACATATTGGCGACGATACTTGGGCAGGTCTATGGTTTTGCTCCGGTGCCCCCGGTATCGGATCGTTCTCATGGTTCTGTTCACGTGGAGTGCAGTTGGCAAATATTTACAAGGAACCGTAATAAACTTTTACAATATCCTTAAAAATAGTTCACAACAAAATAGACGAGCAAACCAATATAAATTCCTATTCCATTGTCCTACATCCGCCGGACGCCCTGTTTTGGATACGGATTTTATTACTGCACAAACAAAGCGCATTTGCAAAATATCCTATTTTGTCAAACAATGGAACACGTTGTTTGTAGCGCTATACTGTGGGAACATTGCTTCTTATATCTATTAAACTTAGTACCAAAAATGAAATCATCCGGAATATGAGTAGGTAAAGTCATTTCTAAATATCGACAACTCGACAACTCATCGACAACCATGCGCATCACATCTCATCTCTATTTCACGGAAGCCAACAGCGGCCGCACCACGAAACTTTTTGTTAGTGACAGTAACGGTAAAATAATTATCCATTGCGCGGTCAAACCAACAGATTTTTAATCTATTAGAACTAAGCAAGCAATGGTGTTTGGATTTAATAGAAACAACGATCTTGGTACTTCAACTCGTGTTTGACGCAACGAGGTTATGTTTTACTTAATTTTATTGGAAATATAATATTATTTTAATACTTACGTGTGAAATGAAATGCCATCCTTCACGTAATTCACTTTGCTGCTGGAATTCTTACATACAATCACTGAACAACTCGGCATTATGTTAAAATCGTAATAAGTGAAGCCGCGCAAAGACAATCTCCGACTGCAGAGGCGCGACTGGCATCAAGCCTGTTTTGTGCCTGATGCGTTCGCAAGGGCCACGCCCCCTTACCAAATCTCCCTTGTTTGTCTGATCTGAGTCAGTAACTGTTCGATAGATCACGTTGTATCGATCTCGGTCGATCTAAGAGGATACTATCACGTGCATTTGAACTAAAAGCCGTGATGGAACAAGACTTGAACTAGACAATGAACTCGACACAACATAACTCTAGACAAAGACACACCTTTTGATCTCAACAAAGACATAAATCAATTATCTAATATCTTTCATTGCTGTCTATACAAAGAAACGCAGACCAAGTTTATACCAAGCACATTCTTTGTAATAGCGACATCTAGGTATGGATATGTTGTGAACAGTAACACAAGTAAGTATAAAGTGTACAAATTGCTTTTTTTGAAAAAAATGTTTAAGAGGGCACTTTCCAACTCGAAGAGCTTACACATTTCATACTACGTAACTCCATGATTACTCATTATAGGTCGTAGTAATACATAAAAAAGGCCTTTCTGGGACATAATACGAAGGTTTGCATCGCAACAAAAAACTAAAATTAATTTTATATCTGGTATAATTGATTTCTGAAATTTGCAGAATTTGTGACATTTTCGCGGGTTGAATTCTTGTAATTACTGACTAAAAACCAAAAATGTTTTTCCATGGAAACATCCTACCTATAATGTACATTTCAAATTGGGATGTCAATAGCTACCATCTATAAAAGTTTTTCTAAAAGGGTTATACGTCAACTCGCGGGCAATTAATTCGCGGATCTACGCGACTAGACGTATTGGAATTGCTGGCGTATGTTTTATTATTTACGCGAGTTGAATAAGTTGCGTTGCGTCCCATTCTGTCTTCGGTTATTCGCATTATTGTAAGTTGAGACAACAAATTCTCCCAAATACCTATTACTGAGTTTCCACGCTCATACAGCGCCACCTTAATGTAAAGACACGGCTCGTTTAAAATTATATTATATGTAGTAGATATCTTTGTAAAAGACATTCTAACAGAAACAATACAGTGTTTAGTTTATTTGAGTTCCAGTTAAGTTTCAACTGGTTGCCCACTAGCCGGTTAATTCAACGGATGGAGATAAAAAGTTTTGAAATTAAAACTTAGAGAGCGAACGCAGTTCTTTACATTCTTTGTTTGGTTTAAACAATAGTTTGAATTGCCTGGAACATTTGACTAGCATATTCGCAGTGGCTTGCTATCCAAACTGAAGAGTGTACTTGACGCTTTCTAGGTGGGATTGTTCATTCACAAAGGTATGAAAGATGAAATGTTTTAAATGGAAGTTCTACCTTGGCTTCGTCACGCTTTATCTTCCATAGCATAAGTGTTTTATTTTAAGGTATGCTGTAAATGTTAATGAGACACTTTTATCGCTATTTCCTTTAGTGAAAACCTTATTAAAACCCGTTGGATGATACTTAGCGGTGAAACAGACAAAGACCAATAGCGACTTTATTTTATAACTAGCTGAACTCGGCCACGCTTCGCTGCGGCCCACACGGCGGCGGCGTGCGCATGGGGCGCGCGGTACTGGACACTGCTTATATATAATACTATTTATTGTAGCGTGATGTTATAGCCTTCCTCGATAAATGGACTATTCAAAACAAAAATAATTTTTCAATTCGAACCAGTAGTTCCTGAGATTAGCGCATTCAAACAAACAAACAATCTCTTCAGCTTTATAATATTAGTATAGATATGTAATTATAAATTAAAATTTATAATATGTCCCTCACAGGTGTCCTTGTGGAAAGGATGTCAATCAGTTGGGGCTCCACGGCCTCTCTTGCGTCTCCAGTGCCGGACGTTTCTCTCGATGTCAGTTTAAGTGACATCCTTCGTCGATCTCTTGCCACCTACCTGCAGTCTTAGAACTTTAGCGATTATGTTGATGGAATACTCCGTAGGTTGCATGTAGAGTAACGAATTTAATTCTAACCCTATATATATATATATTATGAATTATGAAATAAATAACAAGCAGAAAGTAGTAGAAATTGCTCAAATCACTGCACTCTAATTACCAATGCATCTAAAATAGTTTTCAAAACTAATTATGTATTTATTTTTACACACTAATTACATTTTAAATAATAGAATTTCTTTAATAATATATATTACTTTCTCTAGAAGAATTCAATCAAAAATGTCTTGATAAAGATCTATTGGCTATGATTATTTCAATATGTCACCGCGGACACAAATATTAGTAGGTCGCTGGTTTTGTAGTTTTTTGTGACGTCTCAGAAAAGAAGAACCAGGTTGTTTTCGCTTCAGCCAAATTGAATACGTTGAACATTTGTGAATATAAATGGTACGCAGGTAATTTTGAATAATTTCTTATATTGTAACGGTTTTTTTTGACGTATGGGACACGACAGGTTGACATTGACAGTTGTCAATCGACGTCCACAGTTAAATTTGGTCGCTCGTCGTTTCGTTCCGTGACACAATATGAATATTCAAAGGTATAGATTTACAAGACTTCACATATCTACGAAGTCAGCTAGTCTCTTGAAAAGCAGGTGAACTCATGGTGATTTTTTTACTGTTACCGTCTAGTTATCTATGTGTTTTATTTATGAATTTTAAAAATTCATAGGAGCACTTAAAAACTCTTTCAATTTCTGTTCGTATTGTATAATGCCAATAATGTATTTGCTAAAGAATTAATTAGAACACCAACTGATGGTGTCCGCGACTTTGAGATTAAGATGCAACCCCTTTTTTTTTTTTTTTTTTGCGTGGGAAAATCTGCGAGCCAGATCCCCACCGACCATGGGGACATCGGTGGGGTATGTGGGACTTCTACCCACTAAAAACCCACGGTGCTTCCTCGCGCCGTCTATAGGCGGGGGGGTAAGGGATCGTGGAAAACATGCATCTGCCTCCCCCGCCAGACGAGGCCCGCGCAGTTGCGGGCTCCACCTCGATTAGGCGCGGAGTTTGATTTCCGCGCCGTGGAGAGACGTGCCGGAAACACACAGCACGTCTTCCATCGTTGCCCGGTGTTGTGATGACGGCGGACAACCCCATGTCCACCGCCCCCGGGCGAAGCGGCACGAGCCGCCCATTCTCACCTCTCGCAGCGGGCAGTCAGCGAGGGGCTTCACCTCTGAAGCACCCCATTACCTCTTCTCTGCGGCACAACCTACCACAGAGTCGGAGGCCGCTTCCACCTGAAACTCTCGGATAACCCCTGCTCATGTGGCCGCTCATCTCTACGGCATTAAGGGGGTTTCCATCTGACATTTCCACAGCAATCGCGGCAGCCCGAGAGACGGACTCCACTCACGGGTGTTCACTCTTCCGGACGACTGCGAAGGGCGGTTACTAGGCCGGTGGCCCTAACCGGGTCTTCACCACCCCCCACAAGGCCACGATTGCGGTACTCTGCCAGATGGTCCTTCCCTGCCGTAAAGCTCCGTCTTCGCGTGCGTTGCCCGACTACCACTGAGCGACAGAGCCATCCGAGAGAATCCGCCCGCTGCGACCCGCGCCGGTCCTCATGCGCAAAACCGAGACCCATACCTCGGTCCGACGAACAAGGACCGGGGGTGCCGTCTCTCACCGGCCCACACCCGCATGAGCCGAGTACGGATCCTCGGCCCAGCGAGCGGTGACCGGCGAAGCTCCAACTGACCGTTGGAGCCTCCCAACAAACGCTCCGCCACGAGCTCCGATGTTCGGAGTTCGCTCGGAGCCCTCACGGGTGTGCTTTCTTAGTTCCCCAGCGACAATCCGGTCAGCCAAGCGAAGGCCGGTGACCCCACCGACCCCTGCAACCGTCCGGATTGGGGAGGGTTAAGCCCCCCCACCGCGACAAGGTCCCAGCACACCTAGGGGGGGGGGGGGGAAGATGCAACCCCTGTATCTCTCAAATTTTTACGTTTGTTACTCTTTCAGGAAAAACGGTTGAACGGATTTCGATGTGATTTGGAACAAAGATAGTTTATTACCTAGCTTAACATATAGGATGTTTTATCCTGAAAAATTCTATGAGGGGTTATTTACTGTGCGTGCCATTAAACTTTGGAATGCACTGCCGTTGATAATTAGACAATCTAAATCGCTGGACATATTCAAAAAAGCACTCAAGACACATTTTCTTTCAAACTGAAGACGACTTTATTTGTTTAATTTTTATATGTAGGTTTATCTTCTATATACTAGGTCATTTGAAAAGTTCTTAGCCGAACATACTTAATGAAACCACACGATTTTGAGTTTATTTTTATTTTTCAACATACTCTCCTCCGAGCTCAAAACACTTTTTCCATCGACCCGGTAAGGCTTCGATACCCGTTTTAAAAAAATCTTCGTCTAACTCCTCAAAATAAGCGTCCACGGCGGCTATGACCTCTTCATTTGTAAAAAAATGTTTACCACCTAAAAATGTTTTCAGCTTTGGGAACAGATAAAAGTCGGACGGTGCTAAATCCGGTGAATATAGGGGATGAGGTAGCAATTCGAAGCCACATTGATGGATTTCTGCCATGGATTGCACAGAGGTGTGAACGCGCGCATTGTCCTGATGAAACATGACTTTTCTTCTCAATAAACCTGGACGTTTTTCTTTGATTTCTTCTCTCAAACGACGCAACAGGTTGCAATAGTAATCGGAGTTTATTGTTTCACCCTTTTTTAAATAATCCACGAGAATTATACCCTTTGCATCCCAAAAAACGGATGCCATGACTTTGCCCGCCGATAAAACCACCTTTGCCTTCTTTGGGGTGGGCGATCCTGCTCTTTTCCATTGTTTCGACTGTTCTTTTGTCTCGGGTGTATTGTGGTGAACCCAGGTTTCATCCATGGTTATAAATCTTTCAACAAATTCTATTGGGTCAGCTTCATATAACTCTAAACAGTCGCGAGAAGTTGTGATTCGGTTGCGTTTTTGTTCCACTGAAAGCAGTCGCGGTACCCACCGCGTAGACACCTTAGAGAATCCAAGTTCAGTAGTAATTATATGATGTGTTCGCTCAGATGAGATGCCTACAGTCTTAGCTATCTCCTCGACAGCCAATTTTCGGTCAGATAAAATTAAATCACAGATTTTTTCTTTGTTTTGATCAGTGGAAGCAGTCGAAGGCCGGCCACTACGGGGCTCATCTTGAATGGTCTTACGACCACGTTTAAACTCTGCCACCCAGTTTTTAACAGTCGCATACGAAGGAGCGGACTCACCCAAAGTAGCAGACATGTCTTCATGTATAGCTTTTGGAGTTAAAACTTTCAAATTCAGGTATTTTATCACTGCACGATGTTCAATTTTATCCATTTTGAAAAATAGCTCTGACTTGACTTACGGTATCACGTGTAAACGAACAATGAGTTACTGTGAATAAACTAAACGCTGCATACTTGTTGCTAAATAATGTAACTACAAAATGAGGGTAGTTATAAAAAAAACCAATGACTTTAACCATGTTAGGCTAAGAACTTTTCAAATGACCTAGTATTATATTTATTAATCTATGTTATTAATATTTGTTTATATTCAATTTATGTACTAGTATTTACTTATTAGAATGTAAGTTTATGATGACCTTACTATGATTTTTACCACCCACATTGTTTTATTTTTCATATTTGATTTTCCTTACCCCTGGTAGAAATCGCTTGTTGTTATTTCTTTCTTTTTTATGTTTATAGTACAAATAAAGAGTTTTAATAATAATAATAATCCAAAAATATAAAAAAATTAGTCACAATTTTTTTATATTTATCAACGATTCCTCAAGAACCTAACATCTTTCCAGGATAATAAGGATTATATATAATTAATCCAGGTAATAGGTAATCTATGTGCCAAATTTCATCTAAATCAGTTAAACCGTTTTTGAGTAATCGAGGAAAATCCTCCATACATCCTCACAAACTTCTAGAATTAATAATATTAGTAGGCAATTAAAAAGTAAGGACTAATATTTGAAGCGATCCAAGATTGGACAACTTCTTTAACTGCACCTAGACTTACTAATGAAGCTGTTAAAGTTATGCCATAGGAAGGTTCGCAAACATTCACTCCTAAATTAAAGGCGAAGACGAAGTTGTCAGACCGTAATTTGGTACTTTTGTCAAAGCAGTCAATTTTGTCGTGTTTCTGACTAACGTACGACGACTGACTTTGCGGTGAGTTGTTCACTTGACCTAATTGGTCTTGGAATGAGCATTCGAAAGCACTTTATGCGTGGCACAGACTATAAACGAAAGCGAACAAGCTAGAATCACTTAGAATAGCTAGAAGCTAGAGTTAAAATGCCGTGTACCAGAATCACCAAACTTGTCCGATGAAACCGTTAAATTTGCCAAAAGTCGTCAATGATTCCCTTAATGTGTCGCCGGATAACTGTCGCAGATAACTTCGCAAAATCTCCGAAGAGTCGCTTTTGTATCTCTGGTTGTCGCACCACACCCCCATCTCGCCCGCCTGCTTTCTTATTTATGCTTAGCGCCAAACGCCTCGATATATGTCGTATTTTCCAGAAAATATAAACAAGATCGTAAACAAGCCATTGAAAGTTCGGGAATGCTATTTCTGTTAAAATGTACATATAACTGTTTTTTGACTACACGTTAATATTGAATGTCTTATGGTACAATTATTTTCCGCTTCCTGTTATGAAATTAAACCAAAAAACTAACAATCTCTTGACTGTTATTGTACTCTGTGCAGAGGTTAATCTAATTGCGTTGACTCGAGGGGTGTGAGACGTAGACGCTAGAGGGCCACTTTTTAATGAAGAGCTCTTAGACCTTTTACTCTTATTAGGTCACTAGGGAAATAATTGCGACTTCCTAACAATATTATTTATAATTAAATGAGATTACGAAAATTAACAGTGTAAAAGGACCGGCTTTGGCTTTCTTTGAAGTATGGAATTAGGTCGTTTGGAATAGGCATAACATTCTGATTCAGACAAAGTTGAAGTTTTATTGGTATGAATGTAATATCAATTATACAAATATAAGAAATGTGGGTATGTATTCTTATACTTGTGTGCATTAAATTGTATTTTTATACTTAGTTTAAAAAAATGAGATAAGTAATCAAGTTTAGTAACTTGAAAAATATAGTAGAGTAATAATTTAGAGCTTTCGTTCGTTTAGTGTGCTGATGGGGCTTCCACGATTTTGTAGCGCGGCTGGGCCCCGGCCGGGGCACGGACACGACCCAGTGAAGTAGGAATTGGTTCATACAAAAGCATACTATGAATATCTTGAACGGGCCCCGGCTGGGACACGGCCCGGTGTAATATAAATCTTGCCTTAACCCGTTGCAAATGAATTTAACTGAAAATGGGGTGCGTTCGTCGCAGAACTATATAACCCGACATCTCTTCGAAAGCTCTCTCTAGAATATCTATGGAAAGGCGCCATCTGTCATTCGCAATCCTCATACACATCACAGCTGCTAGTCCCGTCTCGATCTCATCCAAGCTTACTGCTTGACGTTTCTTTAGGGGCCCCAAATTCGATAGAGCTGATTTTGTAAAATTGGAATGCTGTTAACATAGAAGATCACCGTGAAATAAAAACATAATACTTGTGTTTCCGTGTGTGAGTAATCCCATATCCTTTATCCTATTATTCATAATCTTAGCTGTGGCTTGCTTGTGTTGCAGACGACCAGGAAGTGGACCATCTACCTGTCTGAAGACCTCTAGGTATAAAATATTATAACCACTTGTAGGGTTCATCATCATTCGCTTCTCATTCATTAAAAACCTTTTTGTTTCCTGTTTCTAATGTGACCTTTTTTTATTTACTTATAATTACATGTACACTGGCCGGCGGATTTTGAACAGAATGGAACGAAAAAGGGAGCAGGGAAAAAAGATTGAAAATAAAGATTGACAGGTTTTTTTCGGAAGGGAGAAAAAGGGCATTCTGGAGGAATTTTGCAAAAGAGAAGGTTTACTGGATACAACTGAGACTCAGATATCCTTCAAAGAAATCGGAATAAACCAATCCGAATCTTGTTTCGTTAAGTCGACGAGTTCTGCATAAACCTCTTATTTTTACCGAAGATCCTGTTCCAACGCTGTGCACAGCATCATCGTCATAAACTGTTAACTCAGAAGACGTGCTCATCGAAGGACAATTATATATATATATTTACGAAAATTAATAAGGACTGCGGTGACTTCCAGTGTACATATAGGGACCTTAGTGGAATTAAAGTGTGGTGTTTCCTCAAGTCTCTATCTTTCCTTCCATCCCGTCACCCCTACAGTGATCTAGAGTTGTTACACTACATACTTGACGGCCGAACATTTACATGAGTGGTTAGGGTGCTTGCCTTAACGCTCTGTTCTAGGGTTCCCGGGTTCGATTCCTGGCAGGGTTAACTTTTAAAAAGGAACTTTTCAAATTTGGCTCCGGTCTGGATCTGGAAAGTAATGGCAGGGCACACTGCATTTCGCAGTCATTTGGGCAGCCCGTCTGGCGGCAGTAACCACCCCCTTACAGAAGACCACCGTGAAATAACAGCACGTGTGCTGTTGTGTTTCGGTGAGTGAGTAAGGGATGCCAGAGCCCATTTCCCTATCCCCTCTTAATCCCTTATTCATAATCCTACTTTAGTCGGCAGCGCACTTGTAGCAGCTTTGGCGTTGCTTGTGCTATAGACGACGGTAGCCACCTACCATCAAGTGGACCGTCAGCCTGTCTGCCGATCTTAAAATTAAAAAAAAATTGACAAAAGAGATTTACTTCGCGATGGCAATGAAAGGATTAATGTACTCTGGTTGTGTTTAGCCGTGCGAGTATGTTTTCCGGCTAAATCCTAATTCGACACAGTCCACCGTTATGTCTAAATTAGTCATGGACAAAGGCTAT
This sequence comes from Bembecia ichneumoniformis, assembly GCA_910589475.2. NCBI lineage: Eukaryota > Metazoa > Arthropoda > Insecta > Lepidoptera > Sesiidae > Bembecia > Bembecia ichneumoniformis. The sequence goes on from OU342545.1 coordinate 4,227,650, forward strand.
ATTTTGTAATCAGCGAATCAATTTGTAATGCTGTGTTCATTAGTAGTAATGGACTCTGCATATTTGTTCGTAAATTAATGCGAAAATGTACGAGTAAACTAACCTACAGAAAGCAACGCGAATTCGCTTCGGCTGCATTTTTAAATGGCACTTAGGAAAACAATTCTAATTTGAAAACTGTTTACTGCATTTGATTTTAATTTAGGCAAAAAACCTTAACGATGCTTTACATTCTATCCTACTAAGATTATAAATGGATAAGTTTGTGAGGTTGGATGGATGTTTGTTACTCTTTCGCGTGAAAATTACTGAATGGATATAGATGAAATTTAGCATGCAGATAGTTTACAATCTGGATTAATATATAGGGTATTTTTTTTATTCTGAAAAAAATGTTACGTTGCCGAGGTATCGTCTAAGAATATAAAAAATTCTTTGGCTGTACTATTTATATCTGGCTGATTTTGGTGACATTTAAAAGGTTACATTTCAAAAAAGAAACAAATTATGTAGGCCGCTAGAAAAGCTTAATCTGATGTTTTTTCGAAATAATTTCCAGCATTAGCAATACATTTCTCTATACGCCGAAACCAGTCATTAAAATGTGTTTCGTTAAAGATTTCTGCACGAGCGTTGTTCCAAGCCGCAATTAAGTCCGTGTCGCTGGAGAAACGACGTCCTTTCATAGCTTCCTTCACAATGGGCAGCAAACCAATGTCACAGGGCGCAAGATCAGGATTGTGCGGAGTATGTTCCAGCAGCGTCAGCCCCGACTCCTTTATAAATTTTATCTCAGCTCGATGTGCCAGTGCGTTATCATGGTGCAGGCGCCATGTATCCAACCGCGAATTCGGGCGTAGTTTTCTAAGCTCTTCAATTAGTTGAGTCGACAAACTGTTATGTACCATTGAGCAGTGACTGCCTTCTGTTCATCCAGAGTAATATTTTTAATAACATTTTCTTCTTCACCGATCGTGACTGTTTTACAGTAGTTGGCATTTCTTCATTTGTGTTTTTAGATTTATAAAGATGGGTTTGCTCTTGACCAGCATCTACCCATGTAGGAAGGATGAGCGAGCTCACCCAGAAGATGCCTATTTTCGAATCTCGAATCTTGAAAAGATTTGGGTTATATGAGCTCGGAAATACAGACGCTGGCAGGGAGTTCCAATCCTTAGCAGTGCGCATCACAAAAGATGTTTTAAAGAGCTTGCTCCGAATTAGGGGATTTCGACAAGGTGAGGATGGTAACCAGCCGTACGTCTGCATATCCGATAGAAGGAAGGGGAAGGCGGTATGATTTCATGCAGCTCTCAAGCACACTCTCCGAAGTACATCTTATAAAATACACACAGACAGGCAACTTTGCGTCTATGTGCCAGTCTCTGCAGCTTAGTTCTTATTAGCGTACATGCGCCAATGAGCCTCCTAGCTCTGCGATCCACCGAGTCGAGTGCAGCAAGTTGTTATTTTGCTGAGCCATCCCAAAGGTGACAGCAATACTCCATGCAAGATCGGACTTGTGTCTTGTATGTCTATCTTCAATGATTAGTTTCTTTACAGCTTTTATGTTTTCTGGAGTAACCACCTCGCGCGGCCGACCTGACCGTGGATCATCGTCTAGGTTAAAGTCCTTACGTTCGAATTGTTTGTACCATCGATACTACACACTGCTACGGTTTATACGGTGTTCGGAATAACGCGTAACTTTTTTGTTTGTAAACAGATTGGAATGAAATATACACTACATATTACCGGAAGCTTGCTGCAATACATCAATGGAAACCACATGAAAATCGGTTAAGCCGTTTCTAAGATTAGCGTGGACAAAGACATAGTAGGCAAAGAACGATTTTATTATAGATGAAGAATCACCAGTCTAAGCTGTACCCTACTTAATATGACTGATCATATTGATCTGAGGTCAACCTAAATTTGAACTATAAAATCACTTGAACTGACTATTTTTAACTTTATATATTCATTCAATCATCATCGTTTTACAGATGATAATATATAGTTCACTAAAGTTTCAGCTAATTGAACCGAAGAGTTATTTTATTGCATTTTTATCGAAAAAATGTTGGAAGTAATATTTAAATTTACATATTTTGTTTTGTTTGTAAACCTATTGGAATAAAACAAACATTAAATGTTAGGGGAAGCTTGCTATAATATATCAGTGAAAACCGCATTCAAATAGATTAAGCCTTTTCTGAGATAAGCGCGAATAAACCTACAAACAAACAGACAAATATTCTAAAAAATATTTTTTTGACTTCGGTAACATAAGTACAACGTGTATAAACTGTGTGTAACTAACTATATAATGTATACGAGAGATTTCAACAGTAATTGGTTTTGGTTGTTATTTTGAAGGAGGATTCTTCATGTGAGTTGTGTAGAAAATTATGGCGCTTTCCTATAAAATGTAACCTCAAAAACATTTTCAAGACGAAAATACAATGTCGAATGAAAAATCCACATTCACGATCTACTATCTAGAGAGCAGTTTGTACGAAGTCTTGAAAAATGAACTACTTACAACCCCCTACAGTTTCATCCCCGAAGAAAATGTTCAATGAATGTGAAAATTTTTCTTCGCCGTCTTCCTTCGAACTAAAGGAGACCGCGAATTGATAACAGAACTGACAAATTTGTTATTTTCAAGACGAATCTTATCCAGTAACGATCTAAGCCTTTTCTTATCTATTTAGAAGTCTTCAAATCGATGGCCCCATCAAAAAAACATGCAAGAGTAAAATAACAACTTCTCAACTAACGCTTATTTTAATAGTAGTAGATAGGTACATATTATACAATATATGATGAAATCAAAGTTAAAAAATAGATCTTTAGACTGGATAAGACTGGATAAGACTGAATTTGTTATTTGTCATTTGTTCAAGACGAATCTTATCCAGTAACGATCTAAGCCTTTTCTTATCGATTTAGAAGTCTTCCAATCGATGGCCCCATCAAAAAAACATGCAAGAGTAAAATAACAACGGTTTTTAAAATCGGTCCAGTAGTTTTTGAGTTTATTCATTACAAACATACATTTGTATGGAGAGGGGGGAGGGTGAGTAGCCTATGTTACTCGCTGATAATTTAGCTTTCTATAGGTGGAAGAATTTTTAAAATCGATCCACTATTCTTTGAGTTTATTCATTACAAACATACGTTTGTATGGAGGGGGAGGGGTAAGTGAGGGGGAGAGATGGCGGGAAGGTGAGTAGCCTATGTTACTCGCTGATAATTTAGCTTTCTATAGGTGGAAGAATTTTTAAAATCGATCCACTAGTCTTTGAGTTTATTCATTACAAACAAACATACATACATACATACAAATCTTTTCTCTTTATAATATTAGTATTGATATAGAAGCATAAATAAGAGACTGATAACAAATTGAAATGTATCACAACGAAAATAGCTACTTTAAAAGGAAATGTAACGAAACAAAATAATATTTGTGCAAATCTTAAAGCCAAGGTACGTTTTAACAACATGATCCTCTGTCAATGTCAGCCGAACGCACCTGTTACCAAGAGGATCGCGAAATTCACCTAAATAATCGTGATTATACTGAACACGATATTTTCTCCATTTTCGTCATAATGTAGCTCCTACTCGTAGTGGCGTTGAATTAAAGCTATCTGGAAACAAGGTCAAACGTGTTATACACACCTTAAAATATTACCTACATTATGTATTCTTTTGACACATCATGTTATCTTTTGAATACATTTTGATTCTTTTGACGAGCTAGCTTATACGTACAGATATTGCTCGATCGCTTTGATGGTAGAAGCGTACACAACATTAGTTTGGTCTGAGTTTCCCGAAAAAACATACAGATTTATTATATATATATATGATAGGTTTTTATATTATGTTCTGATCCTGGTTTGTAAGTTTTAACTGTTAGTTATATATATTAATATTATTAAGAGGTAAAGTTTGTGTGTTTGTCTGTATATGGGAGGTAATCTTCGAAACTACTAATCCGATTTTGAAAAAATCTTTCACCAATGGTTAGAAGCGGGCGCCAGCTATTATAACTCACGCGGGGCAATTTGTAAAATTGGACTGTATTTTACGTTGGTGGTACATATAATCAAAGGACGAGGAAATGAAGGAAGTCCGTCACTTACCTTTATCCTTCGTCCTCCAGCGGCGAAGACTGCAACGGGCCCGTCAGACAGAATCTCCTAGCACTTCACCACTTTATTAATGACCAAATAGATAAACTACAAGCACAAGAAACAAGTTCAAATCTCGCGGGATCGAGATCGGCGGATGAGTCTACGCGTGTTATTTTTCCGATATTTTTTCTAGACTGACTGCGGTTTATGGTGGGAATAGGTATATGGTGGGAGCGAGACGGCACATACTACAGCGAACTATTATTAATTAATTTAAATTGACAATTGGCGTCAACACTATCTAAAAATAAATTGCTTTACGTATTTCGTCAGGCGTCATATTTTTATTTTTCAACGCGGACGAAGTAGCAGACAAGCTAGTCTTTAATAATTAAATAAATTATTAAAAGGTAAAGTTTGTATGTTTGTTTGTATGTCTCCTGGAAGGGGATAATCTTCGAAACTACTCATCTGATTTAAAAAAATGTTTCAGCAATAATTCGACGAAAAAACGGTCGAAAGGGAACGTTTCTTTCGAACGTTGCTTTGACAGTGAGAAATATATGATTGATTTCTATAAAAAAGTCGTAGAGCTTGATGATGCCTTCAAAAAAATCAGCGGCGGCATGTGTCTAACTTTTATATAACTACTTTTATGTATTTAAAAAAAAATAATCGTAAGGTGATGTTTATTGGCCATATTATCAACAATTATGAATCCTCATGATAATCAGCAGTTTATGGTCACAAGTAATTAATACATGTGATTTTTGTTTGATCTTTTGGATGTGATATCTTTTGGACGTATGGTTAAAGAGATAATAAGATATATTATGTATGTATAGAGCGATCGCGCCGTGAAGCCACAAGACAGTGCAAGTAGGTCAAGACGCGTACACTACGACTGCGGGCACAGCTAGCTTAGCTTTTAGATTAAATTAGTTTTTAACATCAAATTTCATTTTTTATTTATCAAAATAAATAAATAATGCAAAAAAAATTCTACATCCCAAAATGGATTTACAAAAATAGTGGCTATTGCATAGCGTATCCAATACCTCGCTGCAATAACCATAGTCCACATCAGTTACGATAAAATAGAGAACAGACAACAAAAAAATTGCAAACTATTCTATGTTGTGCATAATCCCAATTGCGCTTAGTTATTAAATCATTATGTTATATGTTAAATTAAATAAATCATTTAAATTATTTTTTTTTTCAACCAAAAATTACATAGTTATATTTCAACAAAACTTCATCATTCCTAGAACGACGGCCCGTTGGATGAGTGGCAAGAATGCTTGCCTAACGTCTCAGGGGCCCCGGGTTCGATTCCCGGCGGGGTCAAGTTTGGAAATTTTAATGTAATTTTCAAAATTGACTCTGGTCTGGATTTGAAAAGTAGTGGTAGGGCACACTGCGTTTCGCAGTCATTTGGGCAGCCCGCCTGGCGGCAGTCACCACCCCGTGGTGACTGCCGCCAGGCGTTATACGTGCTGTTGTGTTTCGGTGAGTGAGTAAGGGATGCCAGAGCCCATTTCCTTATCCCCTCCTAATCCCTTATCCTTAATCCTACTGTAGTCGGCAGCGCACTTGCAGCACCTGTAGCGTTGCTTGTGTTATAGGCGACGGTAGCCACCTACCATCAAGTGGACCGTCAGCCTATCTGTCGACATAACATAAAAAAAAAAAAAACTATCAATCATTTTTTTTATAAATATTTTTTGACATTCGTAGAAATCTACTTCATGCCAGTACATATTCACAAAATGTTGGGCTTGTAATCTTTCAACGTTATATTATTATGTGAGGACGGAGACAGTTGTGTGCTTTGGTCTTTATAGAGGAAGCAACAGTGGGCTTTTTAAGGTAACGCAGAGCTAAACAATTAATGCGGCTGTGATTGCATACGAAAACGAGAGCGCTCTTGCTTATTTCGTAAGGTCGTATGAGACAAAACGATTTTTTATTAAAAAACTATAATGTATTTTTAAAAATCCAACTTTAAAATTAAAGTATATGTTTATACTAATGTACATAGAAAATTTGGAGTCGCAAATTGGTCCCGTTTGCCTGTAAAATGTAAATCTGTGTTTATTTGACAATTTTTTTTTCGGTTATAAAAGTTTACCAATCGTGTAATACAACTGACAAAATGAAGTCAGTAACATGAAAAACAGATTACCAAATATCACTTTCATATGTTTTGCCATTACTGGGAAATTTCTAAACCCCTGCCACCAAAATTTCTTTTAAATAAAAGTCCTTCCTTCGTTTAAGACTTAAAAATCTCAATATGATCACTTTTATAATAGATGTGCAATCTAATAATTAGTAAATTCTACTAACCGTTACACTAGTACTAAATCTGCTCTAGTATGGTATGCTCAACAATAACAAGAATGTTTATTCGAGTAATGGCCCATTTTTACAGCAATGTCATATCGCTTCTTGAAAGTCGCCATTTTTTAATTTAACGTCGTTGAAATTCCGAGAAGACAATTAAAAAAAATATTGAGTATAAGAAAAAATCTAGACTTGTGTTTCTACTTGTGTGTACCTTTAGGTATATGTTCCACCGGTAAGTGCTGTGATGATTTGTTCCAATCAATGCCTACCCCGAGTTTCTACCATAGGATGCGGAGTTTGTCCGCATTAATTGGATACGGTGCACAGTCCAGATGAGTAGATACCTTATTTAAAAAAAAAAAAAAAAAAAACATTTTTTGGTGATTTTGGTTGATAATCGCAAGCCAAAATATGTTCGAATGTTTTACATAAGTTATAATATATCTCGTTGAAGCCAAATGTCAATTTAAGTTTGTTAATAATAGTTCGCTGTGGTGTGCTCTGTCTCGCTCCCACCATATATCTATTCATAGTCTGTCACTATCGCACCGCAGGCCGTGCAACCGGCTATATTATGAAATCGCGTTAGCGTTAGTCTAGAAAAAACATCGCAACAATAACATGCGTAAAAAAGACTAGCCGCGTCGATCTCGACTTGCAAGATTTAATTTAAATGTCAAAGTGACAGATAACGTAACGCTTTTTAGTTAACGCTTGTATTAATTTTACTCCTCATAAAATCCTCGGGGCCTTATATGAAAATCGAATCTTAAGTAGTAAAGTAAACTCCAAAAATAGATATATATTTACACACATATGAATACATATACATAATGTATATAAAAGTAAATTAAAAAAGAAATAAAAATATAATATAAAAAGCTGACGCGTTGTCTGTCTGTACACGAAGTGACTTACGGATATTACCACTCATAAGTTCCATGGAGTTGCATCTTCGAGATTGAAATGTTATTTGTTGACCTGAAAATTAATATGATTCCCGTATTTTTCTCGTTTTTAATATCAATTCCTCTGGAACTTTCTAACAGTTTATTGATATTTATTTTTAAGCTTTCATTTTATATTACTTACTTCGATTCCTATATTAGAATCGTTCTTTGGTACATAAACAATAGATGACTAGGTTGTCGCTCTCACGAAAAAGTAAAAAGATAATATGTTTCCATTTATCTTATTTCTTATATCTTAGATACATGTAAAGATGAGAATGGATCGGAGTACATCGGTGAAATCAATCAGGTCGGTTACATCCACGGAGCATATACAAAGAGGAGATGTTGTTATTGAATTTTTCTATAGAGCGGCGCCGTGACTACTGCGCGGGGCAAGGAGGAAGTTAGACCCCGCCCAATTATACTTTTTCCATCTAGCGGTAAAAAGAAAACCTTCGTCTATCGACCTTTCACTACATTGTTTAGCTATGTATTGCTAGATGGCACTAGTATCGAATACAGGGACGTACTGAATTTCAAAGAATTATTTATTTTTCAACTAATTATTTATTTACTCAAATTGCACAGCTCCTAAAACTTAATATACAGAAAAAAAACGTAACTAATAGCCAATTAAAGATTTTATTTTGTATAAAATTAAAAGTATATACAATTATTGACTACTTCACGATAGAGGGCAGGCGAGCTAAGCACGGTTTAAATCAATGATTAAAATATAATAAGACGACATTTTTCTCAACAAAGAAGTCTTTAGTAAAATTAAAGCCAACTTAAATACGTATAATTTTGAAGATATAAATGTTATTTACGTAGCTAAAAGCCGTTTATGTTATACAATATTGCGCCATCTTTAGTCAAGTAGGATAACTATGGCAAAGCAAAGAGATTTTTCTAGAATTCGTCTCGATATGATGAAGTATGAATAAAATTACTCACAAGTGAAATGTGATGCCATCCATGGCATCGGAACGTCTATCCGAATAGTTTTTACACGATAGCACACAACACTTCATATTTTTTTACTTATTTTTAATTATAAAGTTAATAGAAAATTGCAAATGAATTTTGACTACAACAAACAAGCGCCACCACTCCGTGCCGATGTCGACAGCAGACTGACCAAGACCACGCCCACAAAAAATGACGTCAGGACCTAGTTTGAAATCAGTGCACAGTTGTTTAGGCCATCTCCTCTTTGTATATGCTCCGTGGTTACATCACTCAGATTTTTAAGTAGGTAGTTTAGTGGCAGGGTATGATGCGTTTTGCGTCTGGCGGCACACCCTTTACAGAAGACCAACGTGAAATAACAGCAAGTATGCTGTTGTGTTTCGATGTCAAGAATGCCAGAGTCCACTTCCCAATCCCTTCCTAATCCTCATCAAAAAGTGGAGCGGCAGCCTATCTGACGACTATAACATAAGAAAAGATAAACCAGATCACAGTACGTTGTACGTTTCGTTTGCCTATAACAATATCTCCGTATATCAGCCGAATCCTAGCCCAGTACAAAGTAAGTTAACGAAAACTCGATCTGTTTTTATTTTCAGACTTGGGCAAGTCATTAAATAAAAATTTTAAGACAAAATTACAAAATATACAAATAAGACAAAAAGACAAAATTTTTACAGATAATACTCGACAATTATTTCGTCATTTTCTCTGGTCGTATTTTATGGTATGCGATGAAGAAGCGTATTTTATAGTACACAGTTCCATCTACCCCCAATCCTCAAGCAAGTGCAGTACGGGTCGCTTTGTGCCCCAACCTAAGCACAAGTTTATGGGCGCAAGACAACTGATAAATATATTTTTATATTCTTTTTTCTGAATATATACATAGTCCAGTCATTATGACCGAAAAAAAGGCAAAGAAATGAAAACAAATTCAGGGCGCTGCATTCTGTATCGTGTGGGGCCCTCAAAATCGCAATTATTGTCTGAAAAAATAAAAAAAGTTCGTTGTAGGTCTCAGTGTGCTCTACAAGTTAGATCATAGATATTCTTTCGATATATTCTACAAGAAAGGAGAAAACAGTTAAAATATTTAATTTTTTCGTCCGATATCACAACAACGATCAATGATTAGTGAAAAAATACATGTGACCTAAATTGTAGAGCATAAAAAAAGCAAAAATAGTCGCAATTGACGTATCATGACGGAGAGAAGGGGGTTATTGCAAAAAAAAACCTTTTTCAAGATATTTTTCAAGGCGAAAGCTCATATAAGAGATCTTGGTCGACAATTTGAAGTGAAGCTTTTCTACACCCCCCCCCCCCCCTCCATACATACACACACAATATCCGGAAATCAGCGCCTGAGTATCAAATAATTACTGAATTAGAATACCCTGAAGAAACCCAGACTTTAGAACTCGTGACCACTGAAACAGCAGGCAGAGCTACTACTCGGTCGTTAATCGTTATTGTAACACAAGCAAAAATTAGGTATCAGTTAGTAAGTTAAAATAGAGTAAAGATAATTTAACTTGAATTAAATAAAGACAGAAACAATATTTTTGCGCTTGTATATTGCAACATTTTACACTACGTCCAAATGTTGAAATACGGTGAACGCGAGTGCATGTAATAAAATTATCTAATCCCAAAGGAAATAAGGGGATTCCCAACAAAGGTAGGAGATTTAGTGGAAGGAAATACATGAAAGCAATTAAGCCGATATACTCCCGTGGAATCAGAACGGGTGATGTTTGATTGAGATGTTATTATATCTGTTATTAACGTATGTACTTATATATAACTGTTGTAACTTTATTATGTTTTTGTGTACTTACATTGGGATTTATATGTATAAGGAAATCTGGAATCTCTATTCTCTTCAATAGAACTTAGTATCGCTTGTACATATCTGATTATTAACTGAGGCCTCTTGTAAAGATAAATGTCAGAACTGAAATGTTAATACCAGATCTAAGGACCAGTAAATCATGCACTGTTTTGATTAGTTCATTATTTTAAGAGTTTATTGTTTAGGGTTAATTTTGTAAAGGAACTTTTCAAAGTTTGCTCTGATCTCGTTATTGCAAGTAGTGGCAGGACTTATTGCGTTTCGCTTGGTGGCAGTATCCACCTCTTACAGAAGACCACCGTGAAATAACAGCATATGTGCTGTTGTGTTTCGGTGAGTTAGTAAGGGATGCCAGAGCCCATGTCCCATCCCTTCCCTATTTGCCTATATTTGCCTATCTAATCTGTTTATACCTTAAAGCCGCATTTATACCTAACCTGTGCTGCGTGTCGCCACGTTGCCTGACGCAACGGCGGGTGATTAATTACACCGTGCCGCCACAGGGCCGTGCGCCCGCCGTGTTTTCCTCAATGGTCGGGGTACGGCTGTGGCACGGACACGGCCCGGTGAAGTATGAATTGGTTCATACAAAAGCATAAGATGAATAACTTCTTCTATCGGACATGCAGACGTACGGCTGGTTACTATCCTCACCTTGTCTAAATCCCTCTAATTCGGACCAAGCGCTTTAAAACATCTTTTATAACACTGCTAAGGATTGGAACTCCCTGCAGGCGTCAGTATTTCCGAGCTCATATAACCCAAATCTTTTCAAGGTTTGAGTAAATAGGCATCTTCTGGGTGAGCTCGCTCCATAGTCGGCCTCATCCTTCCTACATGGATAGATGCTGGTCAAGAGAAAACCCCTCTTTAATTAAAAATATATATATATAAAAAAAAACATTCAATAAATACCTTAGGAGGAATCCAAAGTAAATATCCATTTGTTGGTGCAAAACTTAGATCAATAATGTGCAAAAACTAAAAAGCGATAAAACTAAACTTTAGAATGACAAAAAAACAATTCGACTACATACATTCTACAATTGAAAATTAAAAAGAATCGTTCGTTTGATCTTTGTAATCCTTAAATTTTGGATTGTACAATAATTCGTCAATTAATTCGTCAGTCATTTTGACCGAACGTTCACTTTTTTGCGTAGCCACGCGGCATACCGCGCGTGCCCAACGCATAAACACTAGAGCCGAGTGAGTTATATATATTACTTCTTTTATATATATTAATTTACTCTATGCAGTGAGCTGACGAATAACAACCCCCACCACCGACTCCACGCCGATCGAAATCGCGCGGTCTCCACGTCACGCGGGGCGGACTAATATAATAATCAATCCTATAATAAATGTATGGAACCGAGCCTTCCCACGCGTGGCGACACGCGGCGCGGGCTATGTGGAAACGCAGCTCAAGATAAACAGTGCACTTGCAGCATCTGTGGCGTTGCTTGTGTTAGAGGTGGCTACCGTCTCCTCTAACACAAGCAACGCCACAGCTGTTGCAAGTGAGCTACCGACTACAGTAGGATTAAGGATATATATTTGTTGTTATTGTTTATCACGCTTTCACACCTTAACTACTCGACCGATCAACATAAAATTCTGCATAAACATTGTCAGGGATACAAAAGGGCATAACCTTTCATCCCGAAAAAAGGTACTGTGATCTAAAAATAAAAATAAAGAAATCAACGCCTGATAAAAATATATCAGCAATAAAGATTGAATTAATATTTTAAAATTTAAAAAATGGTCAGGATACGAAGTCGCGAGCAAAAGCTAGTTATAAATAACTCTCCCAATGAGACCATGAAGGTTCTCTTCACGCCTCTCACGCCAAATTTCCAACAATAGATACATTGCGGTTAACCGTCTATCTCACACCACCCTGTTGTGTAAGAGATAGACGGTGTGTATGTGTGACATATATGAGTGATATGCGTGAGTGTTGTCTAAATTCTTGACTCTTGGGTCTGTCTTTGCCCAAAAAAACCTTTCATTTCATGAAATACTGGCTTAATAAGGCCTTATGATGACCTTAGCCTTAAGTTAACTGAATCTTAAAGTTGCTTAAACTTAAAGTGTCCACCACTATGACAAGTTAAATAATGAAGAATTAACAAGTAATTATTATTGGTATGAACAATAGGTATTAGTTATACAAACGGCTTGCTTGTTTATTTTACCTATACCAGCGACCAAAAATAGGTAAAATACAATTACGTCAAGTCGCGTAGATACGCGAATTAATTGCCCGCGAATTGACGTATAAGCCGACCCGTTTGCACGGGTGCCTATTTTTTGCAACTCTATATCTATACTAATATTATAAATAGAAAAAAGATTTGTATGTATGTATGTTTGTAATGAATAAACTCAAAAACTACTAGACCGATTTTAAAAATTCTTTCACCTATAGAAAGCTACATTATCAGCGAATAACATAACCTACTCACTCTCCCCCATCTCCATCCTTTACCCCCTCCATACAAATGTATGTTTGGAATAAATAAAATCAAAGAATACTAGACCGATTTTAAATATTCTTTCACCTATAGAAAGCTACATTATCAGCGAGTAACATAGGCCACTCACCCTCCCCCCATCTCCATCCTTTACCCCCTCCATACAAATGTATGTTTGGAATAAATAAAATCAAAGAATACTAGACCGATTTTAAATATTCTTTCACCTATAGAAAACTACATTATCAGCGAGTAACATAGGCTACTCACCCTCCCCTCATCTCCATTCTTTACCCCTCCATACAAATGTATGTTTGTAATAAACAAAATCAAAGACTACTGGATCGATTTTAAAAATTCTTTCACCTATAGAAAGCTATGTTATTAGCGAGTAACATAGTATTTTATAAAGAGACGCGGACGAAGTCCCGTGCAACAGCAAGTAATATATATATAAATCTTCCAACTTTAACGTTCTTTTAATGAAAAAAAGCATAAAATTTCGTTGCACAGTTTAGGAGGATTTAGAGAACATACAGACAGAGAGATGCGAGTAGAGACTTCAATTTATTACTATGTAAGGGTAAATTTTACCTATTAACCAAATTTATAATAACTTATTTAATTTAATTTTAATTTATTTTTAATCAACTAAATAATGCACTCAACAGTTTAATCTACAAGCCAGGTGTGCTAAAATATCGTTTCCTGTTTGCAAGGTAATATTTGGCTTGGAAACAGCAATCTGCCGGCCATTGGCCCACAATTGAATTCCAGTAGATCGCATGTTCCAAAGCTATTTTATGTTTCAAATTATATGTGTTCTACTATGAAACTATTCAAGTTATTGATAGAAATGATGCTAAAATATTATATACTAGCAATACTAGCAGTTATATACAAACCTTCCTTTATTGCTCTTAAATTAGTGAATCAGATCATATAAAATCTGTCGGGTGTTTTAGAAGAAGTAAACGAAGAAACAGAAAGAAACGTTTATTTAGTTTATTTAAAACTAGCGGCCCGCCCCCGGCTTCGCCCGTGGTGCAATTTTTATATACAAAAACATTCCCCGTTTATCCCTCTTTCCATTAGTCAAAACCGAATTAAAATCTGTCTACCCTTTCGAAAGTTATGGGCGTACATACATAGCGAAGATCCATTTTTATTTATATAGACTAGCCGAGTACGCAACTTCGTAAGCGTGGTATTGGGTATAGTGCGTAACTTTTTTGTTTGTAAACTAATTGGTATGAAACAAACACTAAATGTTACGGGAAGCTTACTACAATAAATCTGTGAAAAACGAATTCAAATCGGTTAAGCCGTTTCTGAGACAAAAATTCTAAAAACTATTTTTTTCTAATGGGAAATTTTGCATATCTAACTCTATTTCTTCTTATCTCTGGGAACCGTTTATTCCATATCAATAAAAAAACACTGTAATGTTTCCGTTGGATGAGTGGTTAGGGTGCGTGCCTTAACGCTCTGTTCTAGGGTTCCCGGGTTCGATTCCCGGCAGGGTCAACTTTGAAAAATCAACTTTTAAAATTTGGCTCTGATCTGGATTTGGAAAGTAGTGGCAGGGCACACTGCGTTTCGCAATCATTTGGGCAGCCCGTCTGGCGGCAGTAACCACCCCCTTACAGACCAATAACAGCACGTGTGCTGTTGTGTTTCGGTGAGTGAGTGAGGGATGCCAGGGCCCATTTCCCTATCCACTCCTAATCCCCTATCCTTAATCCTACTGCAGTTGGCAGCGCACTTACAGCAGCTTTGGCTTGTGTTATAGGCGACGGTAGCCACCTACCATCAAGTGGACCGTCAGCCTGTCTGCCGACCTGACATAAAAAGAATTACTTAACCACAATAACTAATATACTTATATAACAACATTTTCTATATTAAAATAAAACTATCAAAACATAACTTCTTTTACGGTCTCAAAACTATATTTTCTTCTTCTTCTGACAATTAAAAGATAACTCTCTTTTTATTTTCATCAACATTTCTTACCTCGGTAACATAATTACAACCCGTATATTTTTTTATATTTATTTTTAAGTTTTTTTTTCATTTCAAATGAAATAAAATATATTTATATGTTTAGATTGTTGTTCCTTACTTAGATTCACTTAATTAGAGAATTTTAGAAGTGCTCCCATTTTTTTTTATCAAAGCGACTTGTAGTACTCAATCTTAAACACTAACCACTTAAGAGGCTGGTAGTCCACCTCTACTTATCTCTCTCTTGTCTTTGATTTTTGGTGTTAACTTTTTCTTTGACCTTATTTCTTTCGTAATTCTTCGAAAGGTGAACTTTCTGTGCTTTTCTAGGAAAGGTTTATTCCTGTAAGAAGGGAATTTATAATAGGAAGATAATAATAGGGAGATAGGATATTTAATGTTTACAGCTTTTCTTTCGGTTTGCTTTTGTATGGCTTACCTTAGAGTTCGTTTTCTGCTGTTGCCATACGAATTAGATAAAGGAGCACGGGGTGATTATAAGTCTTTTCTCATGTCCTATTTGTTAATGAATTTTGAACTTAAATACTGGCTGACTTAAAAAGGTTTGATATTCAAACAGGGAAAAAGAAAAAAGTATAATTTTATATTTTGACGTGTGAAAAAAGAGATTGTGTTTTTATACATCTAGATAGATGGTTGTGAAATATTTTATTTATATAAGTTATTTTAGATGTTTTGAAGTAATAACAAATAAACAAGACGTGTGCACCCATCCAAATAAGTAATTTTAATTACATCTAATAAAATTTGAGAAAATGAAGTAATCCGAAGAAGCAAATTTTACAAGACTATTGATTTCTGTAATATATTTTCGTGCATTTATTAAATATTTACAAAGGGTGTTTATTTGACATTTCTTCTATGTTTATTTTCAGTTGTTACTAGGTTACCAATGTGCTTAATTTAGACTGTGATGTCAAATTTTCTTCCACAAGTGCTTAAAAGAAGTTTGTATACTTCAGCTATACTAGTGCCAGAACTCAAATAGTAAAGTATAAAGATATAGTTAGTATAAAGATATATAAACTCAAACATGAAGAAAGGAAATTAATTTTAAATATTTTATAAAAAGAGCTCGTTTATTCGCCCGAGGCTTCTTAATAAATCTCGGCGATTTCAACGGCAGACAACATTCAACTTCCAATTAGAAAGCTTTTAATATATATCAGCCTTAGTTCCGGGGCCATACAAGCACTGAAACCCTATGTAAAATAAAACGTCTCAAATTAAAAATGTTAGTATATAGGTGTATATAATTTGCAACCGGTTCCGTCTGTGCTGTGTGCTCCTTTCTTCAAGTACGTTTTAAGACATACTTTGTGTGAGCCCTAAACATACAGAAAAGTATATGCATTATATTTCCTAATATACAGAAAAGTATATAATTGCTTATATTTATTCAAACAAACAATTAATGTGAAATAAATGATGAAATAGTTTTGATAATTCCTTTTTTAAAATACTAATAATATTTTTAAATTCGTTTACATCAGATATATATATTCATCATCAGCCTGTGTCTCTGTGCAGGCCTCTCCCAAGGATCGCATCACCCACGGTCTTCTGTACTTCGCATCCAACCGTGAAGCCTTTCAAGTCGTTTGTTCACCTGGCCGCAGGGCGTCCCACGCTGCGATTTCCAATACTTGGCCTCAATTCTAGAACTCTTTTACCCCATCGGTTATCCGTTTTGCGACAGATGTGACCGGCCCATTGCCACTTCTAATTCTCTTGGCTATGTCTACAACCTTGGTTCTTCGGCGAATTTCAGAATTTATGATTCTGCTCTTATCCACCAAAGAATTTATGAATTTATGAATTTATTAGAATTTACGATTATCCACCAAAGAAACTCCGAACTTATGTCGCTCCATAGTTCGCTGAGCGATTTTGAACGCGTGGATCAGTCCTGCCGTGAGAGGCTACGCATTTCAGCACCATACGTCATCACTGGCAGGATGCATTGATTACCTATAACTTGGTCTTCAAAGATTGCGGCAGTAGTGACGAGAACAGATGACGTAGCTTCCCGAAGATAAAGGTAAGGTAAGATTAAATATTTCCGAGGATAAGCTTCCGACGATATATGGATGAAAGAAAGTAAAACTCCAAAAAAAGAACCACCTAAACTTTATTAAAATGAAATTAGATTTTCTTTCTGTGTTTTCCTGGAAAACAACGGTATTGTTAGAGGATACAATTTAAAATAAGACAATATCAAAGATGGGCGCGATTAGCATATTGAGCTGAGCTGAGACACAGATTTCTGTTCTATAACTGACACTGTGGTTTTCGCCGAATCAATATGGAAGTCGCATATGGTCACATTAATAAACGCAAATGCGAACAGCGAACTCCGTAGAGATAACTTGGAGAATGATAAGATTTTTAATATTTATATATTATATTAATGAGAGTTTCGGTGGTGCAGTGAAAAGATGCGGCCTATCATGTCGAGAGGTCTGAGTTCGATCTCTGGTCATACCATGTACCAATGGGTTTTTTCTAAAAATTTAAGTGAATTTTACTGATTGCTCTCAAACGGTAAAGGAAAATAATGTCGTAAGGAAACCTGTATACGCCAAAGAAGAAATTATAAGGTGCATGTGAAGTCTACCAACCCGCACGGGCCCCATGCTGGGCCATATAGCCCACATATAGCCCATTTTTAGGGGGTATGCTTGTGTCCTTGCAGTGGGGACATAATAGGCTGTTAATATGATATTATTTCTAATCTACGGGGGAACTACATACAAGAATATAAACTATGACATATAAACCCAAAAACATACATTTTTAATCATTTGAAACATTAAAAAATATAGAATATATTGTTTTTTATATTTCTTGCCCAAGTGAGTACCTTCTTAACTGACAGTGATAACGCGTCAGTCAGTTTACAGCAAATATTTCACTGTGTAATGTCACCGTTTAGTTTACAGTACTGCAATAGAGTACTAGACAGTACTAGTTTAATGAAAGTATATTAATTAATCTAAACTAATAAACAAGAAAGACGTTTTATAAGTCCTTTTATATGGGAAGTGCAATTTCTGAAACTAATGCACCTACATGAAAATTTATTTTACTATTTAAGAGGGCGTATAAAGCGGAATAGCCAATCTAGATTTGAATTTTATCTAAGTAAACGAAGTCCAATTAAAATAATTGTTTTGAAATATTGTAACTGAAAGTGGTGACATTTTCTAAAAGCATAATACAATGATATAGAAAAAATCACAAAGGTAATAGCTATTTGTTATTGACTATTATTGTTAACACACTATTTGTTATTGATTTATTATAAACCTATAATTTAATCAATAATGTCACTTCACACATTATGTAGGACTGACATTGATGGTTCGTTATGGACATTATCGAGCCCGATGGATGAGTGTTTAGGGTGCTTACCTTAACGCTCTGTTCTATGGTTCCCGGGTTCGATTCCCGGTAGGGTCAACTTTGAAAAATCAACTTTCCAAATTGGCTCTGGTCTGGATTTGCAAAGTAGTGGCAGGGCACACTGCGTTTTCGCAGTCACTTGGGCAGTCCGTCTGGCGACAGTAACCACCCCCTTACAGAAGACCACCGTAAAATAACAGCACGTGTGCTGTTGTGTTCCGGTGAGTGAGTAAGGGATGCCAGAGCCCTTATCCACTCCTAATCCCTTATCCTTAATCCTACTGCAGTCGGCAGCGCATTTGCAGCAGCTTTGGCGTTGCTTGTGTTATAGGCGACGGTAGCCACCTACCACCAAGTGGACCATCAGCCTGTCTGCCGACCTTAACATTAAAAAATATATGATGATTTATAAAAAAATTGGCATTTATAAAAAAAATCGCGAAATACGTTATCTTCGGTCTCATGGGAGGTATTTCACCAAATCATGATATTAATAATAATATTTGTTTTCTTTGACCATGCACCAAATCAGTCATACATTATGTAAACTAACTCGCCCATTTGCAACCGAACGTGGCTTTTAATTAAGTAATTACTATTGTTATTATAATTCAATTTGTAAAGTATATAAAAGATATATTTATTTTCATAAATACATATCTTTTATAATATAATATATCTTTTATAACATATACAAAAGATATATTATGAAAAAATATTTATGAAAGAATTTCAATTTGCGCTTTACACTGAGTTTGTTTTTTGAGAATTAACAATAATGTTATGTCTACTCAAAGGGTTTCTTTAATCGTACAGCTGCCACAGCATTTAAGTTTTTATTCCGTTTCATTATAAAGCATATACTCGTATAACACAAAGGCTTTTTGATGTTAAACCGTAGCAATGGGTGAGTTAGAAATCAAATTTACTGTGACTTAACCGGAATGTTTTGCCTTAACACACTTCATAACATTATTTCATTAAACGTTCATGCTTCTCTGCGACCGAAATATTTATTGAAATTTATTATGGTTTCTGAGCGGGAAAAATTATGAATAAATTATTTTTTATATGTGCCCCGTTTTGAATTCCACATTACTTTCTTTGTGTGTGCTATACATACTCTTTCTGCTTCATTAATTCCTTTTCCTTTTTCCTTTTTTCAAAAGATGGGTTTGCTCTTGACCAGCATCTATCCATGTAGGAAGGATGAGGCCGACGATGGAGCGAGCTCACCCAGAAGATGCCTATTCATCAAGGAAAATTCTTAACCGCTAAGTTATATCGTTCATTCCTTGCCCTGCTTTCAAAATACGCAATACAAGTCGCTTGTAGGAGGACCAGCGATCCAACGGGGATGGACGCTACTTAACATCTACGCCAATGGACATGCGTATTTTTTTTTAAATGTTGAGTTTGTCAGACAAGCTGACTGAAGGTCCACTAGAAGATAGGTGTCTACCGTCGCCTATAACACAAGCAACGTCATAGGTGCTGCAAGATCGCTGCAGACCTTAGAATTGAGGATAAGGGATAGAGAAAAGGGGCTTTGACATCCCTTACTCACTAAACACAACACACAAACTGTTATTGCACGGTCGTATCCTAGACGAACGAAGTTGCTGGAATTGACTAACTTTTGCAATAATAATATAATAATACTAGCTGAACTCGACCACGCTTCGCTGCGGCCCATACGGCGGCGGCCGGCGTGCGCATGGGGCGCGCGGTACTGGACACTGCTTATATATAATACTATTTATCGTAGCGTGATGTTATATAGCCTGTAGCCTTCCTCGATAAATGGACCATTCAAAACAAAAATAATTTTTCAATTCGAACCAGTAGTTCCTGAGATTAGTGCGTTCAAACAAACGAACTCTTCAGCTTTATAATATTAGTATTATAGCTAATTTAATAAATTGTCTATTTTGTTTTATACGAGTTTGTATAAGTATATGTAAATCTATATCTGTAATATCATATATTATCGTTTTTTTTACTAATACTTTAAACTTTTTTTATACTTTAAACGATAATGTATATATGTTTTTTATATACATATCTCTCTACAAATTACACACATGTGTTATTTATTTAATACTCTTATACAATGTTATTACCAAAAGGACATATAAGTAAGCACCTGAATATATATTTATGTACCTCTACGTGTTTGAATAATTTTGAGACAGTGTTAAAAGGATTTTAATGGTAATTGGGTGGTTTAATTATAGACTGCCAACATTGCTTCCGGCTCTCATGTTGTTTCGTGTATTTACAAACTCAATAACGACTTGTTAATGCTACAATTGATAACATTTCATTTTTAATTATACTGCAAAATAACACGAAAACAAATACATATTTTGTTTTTCGTGTTTAAATTTCGAAAAAAAAAGATATAAGTATACAGCTGCCCTTACTGATCCGTCTCAAATTACCACCCTGTTATGTGGGGTCTTCTTTTAGGTATAGTACCTCTCTTCTTTTTATTAATCCCAGATATTATACCCGCAATAAGGCTCAACGGATTTGGATGAAATATGACACACAGATAGTTTATTACCTGGATAAACATATAGGATATTTTTATCCTGGAAAAATCCAGAAGGATAGTCTAAAAATATAAAAAATTGGATACCACTGTCGCCGGCGTAAGGGATGCCGGAGCCCATTTCCCTATCTCCTCCTAATCCCTTATCCTTAATCCTATTGCCTTTGGCGTTGCTTGTGTTATGGGCAATGGTAGACACCTACCATCAAGTGGACCGTCAGCCTGTCTGCCGATCTTAACATAAAATATTATGTTAATATTTTTACATAAAATAACATTACAAATTAATTTATATAAATAAAAATGAATCGCTTAATGTTATGCTAAGCTTAAAACTCGAAAACGGATGGAACATTTCGGTTATTTTCTTTTTTTCAAATGTTCGTTGAAGTCCAAAGAAGGTTATTATGAAGAGAAAAATTTGAAAAATGGATATTCGTGGGAAGCCGGTGGCGGTTCGCTGGTATATAATATATATTTACTAGCTGAGCCCGGAACTTTGTACGCGTAGTATTCAGTAAAGCGCTTAACTTTTTTGTTTGTAAATCGATTGGAATTAAACAAACACTAAATGTTACGGCCCGTTACATTTAGTGTTTGTTTCATAGCTTCCCATAACTTACGGGAAGCTTGCTATAATACATCAGTGGAAACCGCATTCAAATCGGTTATACCGTTCCTGAAATTGGCGTGGACAGCGCACAAACAAACAGACAAAAATTTAAAAAAAAATTTTTTTTTACCTCAGTGACATAAGTACAATGTGTACAAATTGTTTTTTTTTTTTTTTTAATATATATTTTTAATGTACCTACAGACAAAAATATTTAATGTGCAAACACGGCTCGTTTACGATTTTATTATACATATGTATAGATATAGAATAGATATAGATAAAATATATAGCTTTTTCTGTTTTGATACCTTTTTGATTTTTTTTTAATTCTATAATTTAACATTTTTTATTCATATTATTGCTCTATTTTACTGTAAAAAAAATGTAAGTCTGAGAAGATTTCGCTACAATTTCAAAATATTGAGAAGAGTATTTTTGCTGTCATTTCACGGTGGATCTTAAAGGGCTGGATACTGTCGTCACAGGCCCAAATGACTGCGCAACGCAGTATGCACTACCACTACTATCCAGATCTAGACCAGAGCCAAATTTGAAAAGTTAATTTTTAAAGTTGACCCAGCCGAGAATTGAATCCAGTGTCTAAGGAGACAGAGCGTTAAGGCAAACACCTAACTAACCTAACCTAACCATTACTCAAACTAGCTTTAGCTAGTTTAGATTTAGCTTCTATCAAGTCCAAAGCCCAAACAGCGGCCAAAAAGCTGGGCATCCTATATAAGGTGAAGCGAGCTCCTCTTTTTGTACAAGGCACAAGTCCGATCTTGCATGGAGTATTGCTGTCATCTTTGGGATGGCTCAGCAAAATACCAACTTGCCTTACTCGAATCGGTGTATCGCAGAGCTACGAGGCTCATTGGCGACGGTACACTAATAAGAACTAAGCTGCACAGTCTAGCACATAGACGTAAAATTGCTTGTCTGTGTGTATTCTATAAGATGTACTTCGGAGAGTGTGCTCGAGAGCTGCATGAGATCATTTCGCCTTCGCCTTTCTTCTATTGGACATGCAGACGTACGGCTGGTTACCATCCTCACCTTGTCGAAATCCCTCTAATCCCTCTAATTCGACCAAAACATCTTTTATAATGCGCACTGCTAAGGATTGGAACTCCCTGTCGGCGTCTGTATTTCTGAGCTCATACAACCTAAATCTTTTCTTTTTAAGGTTTGAGTGAATAGGCGTCTTCTGGGTGAGCTCGATCGTCTTTCCTACATGGATAGATGCTGGCCAAGAGCAAACTCATCTTAAATAAATAAAATAAGCCTGCGGTTTTGACCGCGAAGAAAAGACCGCGATTTACTACATTCCACATTATCAAAGAATTATTTAAGATGGATAGTTCAGACTACATTGTATAGTTACATATATTCAAACTTATAAAATTGTAATGTTAGTGATATCATGAATGCCATTTATGAAAACAATGTGTGTAATTTGTACTACTACAAATTGGTCCCAAATGTGAGTTTTACTCCGAAGGTAATAAGAGTCATCCCTTTCGTAACGATGTAAACATTTATGTTGAATGTTTACAGGAGACATCTTGGTATTCTCCCCTATTAGAGACAAATTTATGTTTCAAGAAATCGTTTTATACGTGGTTATTTTAGGTATTATTTAGTGCTGTTAGTGGCGAGCGTTTAATTTTGTTTCGCTTGTTTTACAGACGTTAAAAACATTTGATGTCGTCCGTTGCTTTGATCTTTAAATGGGGAAATGTTTTATGTGCGCCATTTTAATATCTTATTTCAAATAGAGTTTTTTAGTAAAGCACGAAAAATCAAACTACCGTTATATAAGCCAGAAATTGCCCTAGACAAATTGAATAGATGTTTTTAGACATGCTGTATATGAGTTAAATAACATAATTTTGTAAATTTTTTTTATGTTAAGGTCGGCAGACAGGCTGACGGTCCACTTCATGATAGGTGGCACAAGCAACGCCACAGGTGTTGGAAGTGCGCTGCCGACTACAGTAGGATTAAATATAAGATTGGGAAATAGGGTCTGGCATTCCTTACTCACTAGATCTGGCATCCCTACCAAAGAAAAGAGACCGATCTGCGGTCTTTTTTCTATAGCTTTGTCCATGTGATTCTATTTGCACAGCAAGTGGATCCTGGCTTCATTCTGATGCAAGACAATGCCCGTGCACACACAGCTCGAGAAACTCAGTCTGTAATGGAAGTCTCTCAAATTTCAAGTGTTACCATGGCCAGCGATCAGTCTGGACTTAAATCCGATAGCTTATCTGGAATCTATTGAAACAAAAGGTTAGAGAGAGTGAGAAAGAGATCCACAACCAGCAGCAGCTGATTAATGCAAAAAAACTGCCCGGGATGGGATTCCAGCTGAAAACGTGAGGTATTTGATCCAGAGCATGCAATCCTCGGGAGTTAAGCTAGACGAAGAGCTAGAAGCTAGAAGGCATGCCTATTACTAAAAGTTGTGATAAGTGTAGATTTTTTAAATTTTACAGTCACCTTTTCTTGTTGGTTTTTCATAAACAATTAGATTTTTTTATCTTACTTTCAATATATTTTTTTAAGTGAGCATTATTTTAACTAACCATTAGCCTTAATTGTAAGCAACAACATTGTTTTACTATTGCCTAAAAAAATTATTATTAATTGTATTGTTTTTATGCTACATCAAAAATACTTAGTTGCCCATATTTTGTTTTGACTAGTATATCAATATGATGGATTTAGGATTGTTATTTGGTTACCGAATGAAAAAAAAATATAGTTAAGGATAGGTTGTTAAAATAATGGAATAACTATTGTTAGTAAGGGAATAAATATAGGAAGTACCTCCACAATAATATATATTATGCTTTAGAGACGGAAACGATAAATAATTCAATTACAATTACATTCGCATAGATTAATATTCAATTAATTGTTGTACCAAATCAAACAATTCCAAAATTTAATTTACATAAAATGACATCGCGAGAGCTTCGTGAGAAATTTGCCACATTGTAGAAGCAGTAATAGGACAGAAGGACGGATGCTCGGCTGCCAACACGACAGATGCCAAGATCGACTTCCGGTGGGGCCTACACGTGGGATTTCATGAAAATTTATCAAACGGTGATTGAATGCATCGCGAGAAAACTTGTCTTTGAGAGAACAGGGATGAGTGGATGTGGATTTTTTTTTACTTACTCCTTTAAGAATCAATTTTCATATAAGGCCCCCCTGTATTGAAATATTATGAGGAATAATATAAGCGTTAACTAAAAAGCGTTATTTTACCTGTTACTTTGACATTTGTGCGACAGCTGACGCATGTATTTATGTTCCCTAATTCTATTCTCTGGGCTTATAAAAGCAAACGTCCAAATATTCTATGAAAAATGTAGTCCATGTTGTGGAACGAAATGACCGTTTTGACCTGTCGGTGCAACGACATCTGTCGTGGAAAAAATGAACTATTTGAACTTATAAAACGTAGTGACATCTGTGTATAGCGAACGTAACTAACATAACTTTTGTTGGAACACGTGACATCTGAGTATGCAGAATGTAACTAAATAATATAAAGTAATTAGGAGGAAAATTTTGTACGTTTAAAGGAATAAATTCCAGTTGAGCATCGAATCTGACACCCACACTTTTTTCGTACATTATAGATTTTCAATACATACAATATACAATAGCAAGGCTTTTAATAATTTAGACAAGTATAAAAATACATTTGTTGCATAATATATACTGGTATACCGACTCAGTTGATGGGATTTTTTTTTATGTTAAGTTCGGCAGACAGGCTGACGGTACATTACCGTCGCCTATAACACAAGCAACGCCAAAGCTGCTGCAAGTGCGCTGCCGACTGCAGTAGAATGGGCTCTGGCATCCCTCACTCACTCACCGAAACACAACAGCACACGTGCTGTTATTTCACGGTGGTCTTCTGTAAGGGGGCGGTTACTGCCGCCAGACGCGCTGCCTAAATGACGGCGAAAACGCAGTGTGTCCTGCCACTACTTTCAAAATCGAGACTAGAGTCAAATTTGAAAAGTTCGTTTTTCAAAGTTGACCCTGCCGGGAATCGAACCCGGGAACCCTAGAACAAAGCGTTAAGGCAAGCACCCTATAACCACTCATCCAAAGGGCTCGTCAAACTGTATTATTTCTATTTACTCGTATAAGCTTTGTATTTGAATAGAATACTCACACATATAAGCCCCCGGGTTAGCGCGGGTGCAATTTTTGTCTATAAATTATAACAAATTTGTTGAGTGGTATAGAAGTTAGCGGAAAAACAGATAGAGACGGACTTCATTATATAGTATGCATAGATAAGGCATAATTTATAACTTATTATAGTACAATGGCACATAAAATTGTGATTTATGTGCCGCATTGCCATTCCCCATTCGCACATGTTCGGGTAGTTTAATAAAAGTACCGTTTTTAAGGTTTTTTAACGGTAACATGTTTCACGGTCGTTATTTTTACGTCCCCTCACTAAATTTGATTTTGAATGGAGATAATAAAATTCAGATGGTTCAGTACTCGAACCGGACAGTTATGTGATATTAAGTATCCTAACTAATATTATAAATATCAAAATAAGTTGTTGCCTTAACTACTCAACAGATCAAAGCGAAGTGTATCTTTTATCCAGAAAAAAATTACAGTACCTGGGAATCTAAAAATGAAAAATTCAACGCCTTACATAAAAACATGACAAATAAAGTTTAAATAAATATGTTAACATCTAAGTAAAAGGGATGCAGGTCAGGCAGTTCATCAATAGTATCTTGATAAGATTAAGGTTAACTTGCCGATGGAATGGGTTATGTCATTTACTCACCATCAAAATACAGCATCACACGTTCTATTATCTAAGTGTGTCCTTCTGTAAGAGCCATCTGAAGGCAGATGGTTCTACTATTACTAATTACCATTAGACCACCATGAAATAACTGTTAGAGAAAAACCACTTGAATTTCATATAAGTGTGTTTATTCCGTAGTCACATAGTGAAAAATCAATTTAATTGTCAAAGCTATTCTAACAGAAAATAAACGTTCCTGTAGAAAACAACCAGCCAATACATATTAGAACATGTAGTTTACATATGTTCCAACAATAACAGCACGAGTGCTGTTGAGTTTCGGTGAACGAGTAAAGGATTCCAGAGCCCATTTTGTGTTTTGTGGAATACAACTATGCAATGAGCTTCAAAAGTGATTTTACCAACAATTAAATTGAGTATCAACTATGCTATATATTTTATAATTAAATATTATAAAATATATAGCATTGGGAAAAATTTCCTAGAAAAATATTGATCCTGATCGCCGAAATCAGGATGGTCATGGCATAGCTAAATAGCCTTCTAAATTTGGCGATGGACTGAGCGATTTTGTACCACGTGGTTCTAAATGTCACATTGTACCAGTTGAAAATCTTTGATCAACTATCATGTTAGGCTTTATGTAAAAAAGTGTAGGATGGTAATTGGTTTATAAAAAAAAAAATATTTATAAATATTTTTCAGAAAATTATAGGGTTTTCATATCTCGTTACATAACAAGTATTGACAAATATCACGATCGTGCACTTGTGGATTTCAAGCTTTTTTTAGGAGGGGAAATGCATTTCCGCACTATCCCTCATCGAGGGGACGAGGGGGAGTGTGGGACTCACCCGGTGAGATACACCGGAAATACCCACTAAAACCCCTCCGGGTTCCACCATCAGCATTCCATCATCGGTTCGACCGTAGTAATAAGGGATTGGGATTGGGATAGGCAAATGGGCTCTGGCATCCCTTACTCACACACCGAAACATCAGCAAACATGGTGTTATTTCATGGTGGTCATCTGTTAGGGGGTGATTACTACCGTCTGACGGGCTGCCCAAATGACTGCTAAATATAGTGTGCCCTGCCCCTACAGCTTAGTATAGCTTAGTAATTAACAGTAGAATGCTAGTTCGATGAACGGTTGGTGCAATTGTGGGACGCATTTTGCTTTGTAATTTACCTCCTGCAATCACACCCTGTGCGATAATACACACTGACATTACTTATGGGGGATATAACGTGTAATCAAGCAATATGACATTAAATTATCGTTGTAAACGTTTTATGACATTTTGTGTTGCCAAAATTATATATTGATTTTATTATCTATACTAATACATATTATATAAAGCTGAAGAGTTTGTTTGTTTGTTTGAACACGGTAATCTCAGGAACTACAGGTTCGAATTGAAAAATTCTTTTTGTTTTTAGTCCATTTGATTTAGTAATTTTATTAAAACCTACAAAAATTTACCCATTCACCCGACTCTTATTTCATATTCCCCACTGGCCCGAGGTACCATTAGCAAACTATTTATTTTTATATGTTGTGTTTATGAAATACAAATTACAAAAATTAAATAGGTAGGTATACAGTTCACTTTTGATATAGATGCTTATTGCTTGGAAAAAAATTGTAATTTGACAAGATTTTACCTATAATAATAATTATTAATATAATATACATATGTATTGTTCGAGGAAGGCTATAGGCTTATATAACATCACGCTACGATAAATAGTATTATATATAAGCAGTATGGGCCGCAGCGAAGCGTAGCCGAGTTCAGCTAGTATAATAATTATTTCAGAACACCGCCGTGAAATAAAATCGTATGTGCTGTTGTGTTTCGATAAGTCATTTCCCTATCGCCTTAACTCTTTACCTACTCACCATGGCTTACCTATGCAGCACTTACAGCATTGCTTGTGCCACCTATATATTATCCTCCGTCGATGGCAAACAGATAAAACACAATAGGGATAAAATGAACTTATGGTCCTTCACCACAATATCAATTCTATTCACTTGAATAGTCCTGTCTGTGATGATGGGTTGCTCCCAGTAGAACTTGGTAATTACACTAAATACGATTTTCTATATTGGGAGACAATACCTAATACTTTTTTATGTTAAATTCGACAGACAGGCTGACGGTCCACTTGAAGGTAGGTGGCTAGCGTCGCTTATAACCCAGGTGCTGCAAGTACACTGCCGACTACAGTAGGATTAAGGGTCAAGGAAATGGGCTCTGGCATCATTTACTCGCTCACTGAATTACGACAGCACACATGCTATTATTTCACGGTGATCTTCTGTAAGGGGGGTGGATACTGCCTCTAGATGGCTGCCCAAATGACTGCGAAAAGTACCTAGTGCCCTGCCACTAGGTACTTTTCAAATCCAGACCAGAGCAAACTTTGAAAAGTAAATTTCCAAAGTTGACCCAGCCGGGAATCAAACCCGAGACCCCTGAGACAGAGCGTTAAGGCAAGCACCCTAATAACCACTCATCCACTCACTCAACGGAATCATCATGTATATTAAATAAATACAAATAACCCATCGGGTGGTTTAGAAGTTAGCGGAGAAACAAACACTTTTTATATAATTTACTTTTAACAACTTTTTATAATTATTTAAATATACATTTTTTTATAATTTCATAATATTATTTTTATCATAATGATATAGTTTATAATAGTTATTATGACATAGAACAAATATGAGGTAGTATTTTGTGCAAATTTTACTGTTTTTGTATGTAACTAAATCGATATTTTGATAGCTTGATGTTCAGTGACAAGAGTATAAGTATACACATAACTCTTAGCGATAAGGCCGCCTGTACTCACTTATTTGTAGTATTTATTTGTTATTTTTATTTATGTTGTGTGAGTAATAAAGAGTTTGTCTGTCTGTCTTTAGACATACTAACACGTTAGTCTTAAGATTAAAGCATTACATGTTATATACTTTTGTAGACAAACTTTTAGAAATATTTCGAACGAAATTTAATTTTATGTTTAAAAAGAGAGTGAGCAATAAAAACCGAGGAGTGGTCGTCCATCGTTAATCATAATAAAGGAGTCGTTGACACGGAAATTTCGATAAAATATGATTTATGGACACTCAACAGACGTCGTGTCAACTGCGTTTCCGTTTCTCTTTAAATTTTTTTTTTTAATTTTTTAATTAGCTTCTGGCAAGTATACGAACTACTGTATAACCTAATAAACTTTTCACAATTATTTGTCGTAGACGAATACATTTTTGAACTCCGACGTCCGACGCAAAAGATGGGTGTTATAAATTTGATCCTGTGAGCTGCTGTGTAATTGTGTGTGTCTGTCTGTGCCATCGTAGCTCTCACACGGATGGACCGAATTTGATGCGGTTTTTTTTTCTTAGCTATAATCTCAGACCGACAAACTCTATAGATGGAACAATACACACACACCCTTAAGTGAGGCAGGTTATAGGAAGACGATTATGCAATAGGATGACGGCTGCTCGACAGTCTGACGGTAGTTGATATACCTAACTATATTTTTTGTTTAATAAGTGTTAAGTATAATTAATTAATTTGGGTAAAAGTCGTTAGTGGGCAATATTTTTAATTGCATACACAAACGACAAGTAGCAAACCCGCTTCATTTTCTAAATTTTTTGTTCGTAAGGGTTTTCTCTATAGTTTTTATCGGTCTGAGGCTATAATTATGAAGAACCGTTTATGCGTTTGAAGATCATCAGCTCATTTTCTAGTTGCTGAAAGGACGTCACTTCGTATCGCGTACGTTAGCACATTCCTCCTCAAGCGCCTATGCCCATTTTTATATTCGCGCAAAGACAGTATGGATAGTCGTAGAAAGTACATGAACTTTTAAAAAAGTAAACATTGAATGTCGATTATTCTATCGGTTAGAGAATGGTGTTTCGGTTCCTGTAATATGAACCCTATTTCGTAACCATAAACACCAATTTCCTTTTGCACTTTTGCACTGTGGTCACCATGGTATTCCTGAATGTTCTATGCTCCTAACCCCAATTCGCGTTCATTCGAGAAGGATCTATGGCCAACCGTAACTAAACTAAATAACCGATTCAATTATTCTGTTTTCATTTCGGATTATCAATATAGCATAAAAGTCGACTTTTAACAATCTTTCAAATTACAATTGAAAGCTATTTGTTACCACACAAAACTCTTTGAAGAGCCCATTTATCGAGTCAATTCCGGCAGTGTCAATTTTGGAAATTAACTTTTTAAAGGTTGCTGTAGTCTGGATCTGGCAAGCAGTGAGATCGCAGACATTTGTT
The DNA here is from genome assembly GCA_910589475.2 of Bembecia ichneumoniformis. Lineage (NCBI taxonomy): Eukaryota > Metazoa > Arthropoda > Insecta > Lepidoptera > Sesiidae > Bembecia > Bembecia ichneumoniformis. The sequence continues at coordinate 4,258,190 of OU342545.1, forward strand.
TGCCATCTGTTGGCAGTAAGCAATCCCTTACAGAAGATCACATTGAAATAACCGCAAATGTGCTGTTGTGTTTCGATGAATGAGTAAGGGATGCCAGAACTCATTTGTCTGTTCCGGAAGGGATTAGGATGAAGAAAAATCCCTTACCCTTAATACTTTTACTTGCAGCACCTTTGGCGTTGCTCTTGTGTTTAGGCTTTACACAAAAAATACGTTCATTGCTCGAAATGGCTTTTTATTTTCAAAGTATGTAGTTAGAGACTTTTAAAATAAATTAAATAAATACGCCTCTGCGTCTCTAGAAATTCGCAGCGGCCTTTTCTAAAAATAAAGACTACCGCAGCGCATATGTACTTGAATTCTCTTTAGAGAACGAGGAAAATTGTAGGAATGTAAACTCAAAGAACAAAGTAAACGCTGCGTCTAAATTTTTTCGAATTAAAAACAAACACAATCCGAAATTATTTTCTTGGTTTGTTCATTGTCGTTTATGACTTTGTAAGGCATTGTGAGAACGAGTCACGCTGTACCCTCAAGAGATCAAAACTTTGGGTTTATTAGGGAAGGCAGAAGTGGTTAGGGTGCTTACCTTAACGCTCTGTTCTAGGGTTCCCGGGTTCGATTCCCGGCAGGATCAACTTTGAAAAATAAACTTTTCAAATTTGGCTCTGCTCTGGATTTGGAAAGTAGTGGCAGGGCACACTGCGTTTTGGGCAGCCCGTCTGGCGACAGTAACCACCCCCTTACAGAAGACCACCGTGAAATAACACCACGCGTGAGTGAGTAAGGGATGCCAGAGCCCATTTTCCTATGCCCCTCCTAATCCCTTATCTTTAATCCTTCCGCAGTCGGCGGTGCACTTGCAGCAGCTTTGGCGTTGCTTGTGTTATAGGCGACGGTAGCCACCTACCATCAAGTGGACCGTCAGCCTGTCTGCCGGCCTTAACATAAAAAAAACATGTACTATTGTATATTGCGTGTTTATTAAAAGGTCTGAGTTATCGACATTATTTATTGCGCGTCGAGCGGTCGAGTCCACACTCCCGCGCACTGCTTTACGTCAAATGCAACTAACTAACACACGTAAATATTGCATACAAACTAATACATACTTATAAACCCTACAGAATTTTGATTCCTAAAGTAGGGCCACGATCAATTTTTCTATGAAATTTGGAAGTTTATGAAAAAACAATGCACCCTGACTTAACTATAAGTTAATACGTTGTTTAGGAAAAAGCTTGGTGTGGTCTATGTATTATTTTGCATTGTATGTATTTCCCTTCGCATGTAAACTTTCGAGTGGCTAAATAAATATTATCTCAATGACTATTTTACAGGGACGTATCTACACAAATATTCATTCTAGAACAAGTGGAAGAGATTCCTGATGCCATTCAATGGCTGAAAAATTCCAGCGAGCCATTTCAACCGTTTTATAAAAGTGGACAGAGACGACTCGGACACGCTTAAACCTTTCAAAAGAATTTCTCATACACGAATATTTCAAGGAGTACCTGGCTTTGAGGAAACCAACTGCATACATGGTAAATACCTACAAGAAATGTACCCAATTAAATTGAAGTGAAAAATGAAAAACTAAAATTATGATTTTGGTCTGCATGTTGGCCAATATACAGAAATTGTTGAAAGTTTTCCAAGACAATATTTTTAAGCTGGTCAAGAAGCAAAAAAGTATTCACAACAAGGACACAACTACAAATGAATTTCTCAGTTTGGAACATTGTAAGTACACATAATATATTACAATTCAGCTTTTAAGCTAATATAATATAATAAGTAATTATAACCTATCATAAACTGCTAAAATATTTTATAGCTATAGAGAAGCCACTTAGTTCAAGTGACATTATGCGACGGGAGTTTTTTTTTATATATACCATAAAGAAAGAAGCTGAGATACATGACAGAAAAATTATTGACTATTTGTTGAAACCAATTAGGAAGAATAAGTGCAATCGAGATATACCCCCCCTAAGGTGGGCCATGACCTTGTCGTGGTGGGGGGGCTTACCCTTGGCAATCCGGGCGGTTGCAGGGGTCGGTGCTTTTTTCCTCACCGACCTTTGCTCGACCGATCGGATTGGTTTTGGGGACAAAGAAGGCCCACACGACGTGGGCTCCGAGCGGGCTCCGTTAAACGGAGCTCGTGGCGGAGCCCAATAGTATTTTTTTTCACACTTGACATTGGCAGATAATGGCCATTTTCAAGATGAGCCGAATTGCCATTTTTTTAAAGAGAAGAAGAAGAAGAATCGAGATATACTTTTTCTTATTAAAACAATAAGAACCTATGAAGGTTTTAAAAAAAGAATGAAATCACTCATCAGCAATTCACTATTGTGAGTCTATTTAAAAAACAAAAACGAAATAAAAAAGGATATAAGGATTCACCTCGATTAGGCCTAAGAAATAATTTTAGTTTTAAGCATCAATAAAAAAATAGTTTTAGTTCTTAGAATTAATGTTTTTTTTAGAATTAATAATATACTAAATTTAAATTTCAAATATTTTTTTTTTGTTTTATTTACAATCTTATAATGTTTGGGTTGCTATATTATCAATGCTGTGCGGACCAAAGATGTTGTATTAGTCTACACTAATACAATTATCTTTGGTCTGTGCGGACCTTTCGGAACGTGACATTTTTTGAACGTGACATTTCGCGAAAGTGACATTGTGGGTCGGGAGGATTATAACTACTACATTATACTAGTCCACAGAACAACTGGCAGGCAAGTATTTTATGCCCATGTTATTCCCGTGGGAATTTTTTGGCCTATATGACCTTCTCCACAGTCCAATCTATCTATAATATGTTTTACTATTCGTACACTGCAATAGCTTTTTGTTGTTCCAGTATCGTGGGAAGAGACCTCCAAAATTGCCTGTATGTTATTGATACTGATACCTACACTGGCTGTAAACAGTAAAAGAAGTCTGGTGGCCATTGAAATCCGAAGTCAGAGAATTCAGCATATGTAAAAATGATTCCGATGTTAGGTCAGTTGTATATGCTAGATGAGAAATACTTAGGCAATTTGGTCTTACAATCTTACAAAGGATAAATACTTGGGCAGTCTTTAGTAGTAACAGGGTACACTGCGTTTCGCAGTCATTTGGACAGCCAGTCTGGCGGCAGTAACCACCCTTTACAGAAGACCACCGAGAAATAACTGAACGTGTGCTGTTGTGTTTCAGTGAGTGAGTAAAGGAGGCCAGAGCCTATTTCCCTATCCGCTCCTAATCCCTTATCCTTAATCCTACTGTAGTCGGCAGCGCACTTGCAGCAGCTTTGGCGTTGCTTGTGTCATAGGCGACGGTAGCCACCTACCATCAAGTGGACCGTCAGCCTGTCTGCCGATCTTAACATAAAAAGTATAACATTTCTTTGTAATTGTGGGCCCATCACTTGACGCAATTACATCAGTTATTTTGTGGTAATCGATGAAGTGTGGTACGATCTTCCTAATATTTTGTCTGAGTTCAAATTAATCTGGGTAGTCAATTCAGTAGAGTGTCTGTCTTAGTACGTGGATGTTTATTCAGCACGCGTATTTTAAGCTTAAAACTGAGTTTGATAGTGAATCAACTTCAGCTCATACCCTATTGGGAGAGTTGGGCATTGATATATTATGTGATGAAGATTTCAATATTCTTGAAAGGAGAAAAAAATAATTTTTACAGATTTACTTTATAGAAACTGTATTACAGGTCAGCTAAGATATCTCCAAGATATCTTGGAGATATCTTGGCTGATCTGTTTGTTTAAATCTGTTGTAGCCAAGAATTGTTGTAGTACTTTTAGTATTTTTTGTCATAAAGCTTTTTTATTTTATTGAATCTCTATTCCGTAGAACTTCAAGCACTTAGAAATCATTTAAAATTTAAACGCAGCGACCGCACCATAGCATCATACAGGTGCTGTAAAGATGTAACTCTTACAGATGTAACTGTAAGAGTTCATTTCAAATACATAGTTCTTTTAAAAGGCATTTACTCAGGTAAATATCATGTATGTAAATGCCAATGCTTGCAGACATCCAATACGGTAGAAATAACGATTTTATTACTTTTAATTATTTTTTTATTAAACATTGATTTGCTCTTGGCCAGCATATATCCATGTAGGAAGTATGAGGCCGACGATGGAGCGAGCTCACCCAGAAAATGCCTATTCACTCGAACCTTGAAAAGATTTGGGTTGTATGAGCTCGTAAAACCATCTAATACAACCCTCTTAGAATTTAAATTCCGTGATTGTAAAGATTCATGAAATACAGTGCAATAGATAACTCTGTCAGGAGTTTTGACATGGTATGCATAGGTAATAATGTTCATCAAACTCGTCGCCACAAACTGTTACCACCCGTCCCCGTGAATCAAAGACCTAAGTACTCCTCTGCAGATCAATTAGTGATGAGCGAAGTAGCTTCTTAAATTAAGGTTTTTTTCAGTGTTCATTCTTATTTAGATTGCTATGAAACACGTATAGCATTTACCAGGGCCCTTTACCAGGTATTTTTGAAATTATTAATAGAAAATTATTAACCATCCATACTAATGTTATAAATTTGAAAGTAACTCTGTCTGTCTGTCTGTTGCCTTTTAACGCTTAAACCGCTAAACCGATCATGATAATATAGTGTAACGCTTCTATATATTTGTACTCTTTAATTTAGGTCGACACGAACATGTACACAGTATAATTACAACTAATTAATATCACGATACGAATGATTATTCTATAAGTTATATGTGAGGTATTCACGACCGAATCGAGAGCGCAACCGACATGCATTCGCCGTTAGTGCCTTGGATCGAATAATAGACGAGCGCGCGCGATTTTTCAGACTGCCTCACGGCAACAATGCATCGTAATGCGCTTGCGACGAATAGGTACTTGGCGTTCGCGAAACAAGCGGTGCACGTCGGTTTTGCTTGGGTAATTAATATTTTTTTAATGTAAGGTTTTAAATTGTAAACTAAAACTATTAATGTACCCTACACTACTCCCCCGCTGAGACCGAAGGTTACTGAGGTCGATAGTAGTCTGGGAAACGTACAGTCCGGCCAGATCTGGTCTTCCTTTCTGGAACTGGAGCAGTTGGGATGGTGCTGGTAGCTGCAGAACCCGTCAAGGTATCTTCTCGAGTTATATGAGCGGACTTCAGGCGATCTATGGATACGGTTGTTTCTCTGTTCTTGATTGCAATTTTGAACGTTTTCTTCCCCCTTTCTAGGACCTTGTAGGGACCGGTGTATGGTGATTCCAGTGATCGTCTGGCAGCGTCCTGCCGTAGGAAGACGTAGTCTGCAGTAGCCAGGTCTTTGGGTATGTAGAAGGTTTTCGTCCCGTGTCTACTTGCAGGTTTTGGAGCTAGTTTTGCCATGTGAAGACGGAGTCGGGATGCGAAATCAGTGACGTCGTGAGCTGCGTCGGAAGGTAAGAAAAACTCACCCGGCAGTCTTAGAGGCTCACCATAGACAAGCTCTGCTGCCGAAGCTTTAACATCTTCTTTCCAGGCGCTGCGAACCCCCAGGAGTACGAGTGGAAGAACTTCCGTCCAGCTGGCATTCTGGTGGCACATGATGGCTGCTTTCAACTGGCGGTGGAGCCGTTCGACTATACCGTTGCAAGCAGGGTGGTATGCCGTGGTTGGTTTGTGCTGCGTACCCAGGATGGCGGTGATGGTGCGGAAGAGCTCGCATTGAAATTGGCGACCTCTGTCCGTAGTGATGCGGTGTGGACAGCCGAAGCGAGACACCCAGCCAGCGATGAAAGCGCGGGCGCAGGTCTCCGCCGTGATGTCGAGAAGAGGATATGCCTCAGGCCAACGAGTGAAGCGATCGATGGCTGTGAGACAATATCTGAAACCATAAGAAATTGGCAATGGTCCTATAATGTCCAGGTGGACATGCGAGAAGCGCTGGGAAGGAACGGGAAAGGTAGAAGTGGGTGATTGGGTGTGCCGGTAGATTTTGTTTCTTTGGCAATCTGTGCATTCACTGGCCCACTGCCGGCAATCTTTCTGAGCTCCTGGCCAAATAAATCTTTCAGTGATAAGTCTTGCAGTTGCTTTTGCACCCGGGTGGCTCAATCGGTGTAATGCATTGAACACTGGTTTTCGGAAGGCTGCTGTCACGTATGGGCGTGGCTTTGGAGTAGAGACGTCGCAGTAAACATCTGTATCAGAGTCTGGTGCTTTGATCTTCCTCAAGTCTAGTGCTGAACCATTTTGTAGCAGCTGTTGAAGTTCTAGATCTGAGTCTTGTGATTCTGCTAGTGCTTTAAAATCTACAGTTGTACTGATTTCTTCTATGCGAGAGAGTGCATCCGCTACAACATTCTGGTTTCCTTGGATGTACTGTATATCCGTCGTAAACTGGGAAATGTAATCCAGGTACCGGAACTGTCTCGGAGAACATTTTTCGCGGTTGTGTGAGAAGACGTAAGATAACGGTTTGTGATCTGAGAAAACCGTGAATGGTCTTGCTTCTACCATGTGGCGGAAATGGCGAATTGCATCATAGACAGCTAACAGTTCGCGATCGTATGGGCTATATTTTCTTTGAGCTGAAGATAGGCGTCGTGAGAAAAATGCTAGTGGTTTCCAGGTGTTTCCGCATTTTTGCTGAAGTGCTGCCCCGATTGATGTGTCTGACGCGTCTGTGAACACAGCTAAGTGTGCGTCAGGTTCCGGGTGAGAAAGCATAACCGCGTCGGAGAGGCTCGACTTGCAGGTCTCGAAGGCTTCCAGCATTGGAGGAGTCATCACGATGCTCTGCGATCCTTTTGTTTTAGGGCCCGATAGGACGACGTTCAGTGGTGCTTGAAATCTGGCTGCTCCCGGTATAAAACGTCGATAAAAGTTGTACATTCCTAAAAATCTACGCAGTTCCTTGACCGTCGTTGGCGCTGGGTAGCTTAGAATCGCCTGTACTTTATCTGGTAGTGGTCTGATGCCCTCTGCACTCACTTCGTGTCCGAGAAATGTAATGTGTGATTTACCAAACTCACACTTACTGGTATTTATGAGCATACCATAATCTGCCAAGCGCTGGAACAGCTGTCGAAGGTGCTGGAGATGGGAAACCTCGTCCTGAGAAGCTAACAAAATGTCGTCCAAGAACCCGTAACAAAATGGTAGTCCTCTGAGCATCTCATCCATAAAACGCTGAAAAGTTTGCGCCGCATTTCGAAGCCCGAAAGTCATGTATGGGAATTCGAATAATCCAAATGGGGTAGTTATTGCGGCCTTCGGGATATCTGCTGCGTGGATGGGAATCTGGTTATACGCCTTGACTAAATCAATTTTTGAATAGACCTTTGTACCTGCCAGCTGCTGTGAAAAGTCCTGAATGTGGCGGATTGGATATTTGTCTGGTATGGTACGCGAATTAAGAGCACGGTAGTCTCCGCAGGGTCGCCAACCACTGTCTTTTTTGGGCGCTAGATGAAGCGGTGATGCCCACGAACTTTCAGATCTGCGCGCGGTACCGTTCGCCAACATCTCATCAAATTCCTGTTTGGCGATTTTCAGTTTATCCGGCGGAAGTCTTCTGGGTCGACTAGAGACGGGTGGACCTGGTGTTGTTCGGATGTGATGCTCCGTTCCGTGCTTAATCTCACGTTGCTTTCCAGCTGGGCAAGTGATAGTGGGGTACTCACGGAGAAGTTGGTGGTACACTGTGTCTCCAGATACAGCCTTGATGGATGCGATATCTTTTGCGTCTTTATCAGGTTTCGCTGTCACGGAGAGTGATGTCAGCCCGTCGACTAAACGGTGGTTCCTCACGTCTACAAGCAAGTTATAAAATCTGAGAAAATCTGCACCTATTATTGGTTTAGAGACGTCGGCGACAACGAAACGCCAGGTGTATGCGCGGCGTAGACCTATGTTTAGTTGCAGATGAATCCAGCCGTATGTGGCAATTGCAGATCCGTTTGCCGCATAAAGCTGATAGTTGGTCCTCGCACGGATTTGATTTTGTGCAGTCCGAGGGTATACGCAAAGGTCTGATCCTGTATCGACGAGAAAAGCCATCTTAGTTATCCTATCCGTTACGAACAAGCGGCCTGGGCTGGATTGGCAGTCGTTAGCCGCTACTTCCGGCTGCCGGTCGCGTTTCCCTCTACGACAAATTTGCACGGTGTTGTACATCGCGTTGCTTTAGCGCCAAACCGGTTGTGGTACCAGCAGTGGTCCGGGTTGTACTGTCGTGGACGTGAGCGTGAACGACTTCTGCCTCGGAATGGTTGGCGTCGACTACTGCCATCTGACCTTGCCACATGCCCTTTCAGTGATGCCACCTCACGCGATAACGCCTCTATCTGATTTGCCATGTTGCTCAATGAGATTTCTGTAGATGCTGCTGCAACTACAGGTGCTGTCGGAGCTGCAACAATTTCATGCACGCGATCAGCCAGGTCTGCTACTGTTTCTAAAGATACATCCGACGTGCACCGCTTGTTTCGCGAACGCCAAGTACCTATTCGTCGCAAGCGCATTACGATGCATTGTTGCCGTGAGGCAGTCTGAAAAATCGCGCGCGCTCGTCTATTATTCGATCCAAGGCACTAACGGCGAATGCATGTCGGTTGCGCTCTCGATTCGGTCGTGAATACCTCACATATAACTTATAGAATAATCATTCGTATCGTGATATTAATTAGTTGTAATTATACTGTGTACATGTTCGTGTCGACCTAAATTAAAGAGTACAAATATATAGAAGCGTTACACTATATTTGGTGACCACGACAAACACGAGGGAGACATGGATAAGGATCATAGACCAGCGCCAGAATGCAGTGGAGGTACCGCAGTAGGCCGCACAGAAGACAGCGCAAGTGATTCCGCCGGCATTTTCAAGGTTGGAGTGAAAATACCCCCATTTTGGCCAGAAGAACCGGGACTGTGGTTTGCGCAAGTGGAAGGTCAGTTCTTAATAGCCGGTATAACATCAGATGCAACAAAATTTTATCACGTGATTGCTCAATTAGACCAACAATACGCAGCAGAAATCAAAGATGTAATTTTATCGCCACCATCAGAAAATAAATATAAAAAATTAAAACATACATGTTTTGCATACATGTTTTGAGGGATGCAGGAAAGGACATAGGAAAGGACAGGAAAAGACAGGAAAGGACCTATCATTCAGACAAAAAGTACTGTTCTCGAGGGATCATCTAACGCCTGGCAAAGCTAACTAAAATGAAGATGTTAGGCGTTTTAATGCTCATATATTTAGTCAGGCATTATTTTTTTAATTTTAATTATTAATAAATAATAAACCAGTAAATATTCTACAGTGATATTTTTTCCTTTGGATGTTTTGAAAAAAAAAAAAATAGTATAATGTTTAAAACATTTCAAAATATGCCTCTAAAGTTGGCCATAACACAAAACTTAGGTAATTACTGATTAGCTTTCTCTACGGAATCACCAAGTTCCATGCAGAGCAAATGTCTTCGTATAACTCGGAGTACTTGAGCGCTGTAACAGTTCTTCACTTTAATTTTACGCTTGTCTTGGTATGCTAAAGTTGGAAAGATCTCCAAGTCTTTATTGTGTGTCGGAAATCCCAGTTTCGAAACAAGTTAGGACTGTTTCTAGTAAAAGGCAATGGTTACGATGATTCAGTTTAAATTATTTTTGTGTAAATTTCGTCAGACAGCCTGACGATCCACGAATTATTCAATTTGTAACCATTTTATCGATGTGATAATAAAATACGTAAATCCCCATTGTACATAAATGTAAATAAAATACCTAACTAAATAAAATATTATTATTATTAACACAAGCAACGCTAAGTGCTCAAGTGCACTGCCGAACTTTATGGTCCGTCAGTCTTGCTGCCGTAGTAGTGTAATTAGGTTGCTACTTATGTATGAACCTTGGCATGTTGGTTATGTAATGAACATTGGCAACACTGAGCGCTTTAGATGCTATCAGCTGGCATTACTATTGAAATATTTGATTTTTTTAACACAAAACGTCAGTTATAACATTTATTATTTAAACGCGATTTATGTTCGTTGTTTCTATATAAAAATATATAAGCAATGGAGATTGAATAAGTTTTTAACACCTAAGAAAGGAAGCGCGGACGAAGTCATGAACAAAAGTTAGGTATTATCATAAAAATCCTGCTACTTCAATCCAAAAAAATACAGCCATAACATACGAGCCCGTTGGATGAGTGGTTAGGGTGCTTGTCTTAACGCTCTGTTCTCGGGTTCGATTCCCGGCTGGGTCAACTCTGAAAAATGAACTTTTCAAATTTGGCTCTGGTCTGGATCTGAAAAATAGTGGCAGGCGCAGTCATTTGGGCAGCCCGACTAGTTACTGTACTGCAGTTACTGTAAGGGGTGGTTACAGAAGACCCCCTTATAGAAGACCACCGTGAAATAACAGCACGTGTGATGTTGTGTTTCGGTGAGTGAGTAAGGGATGTCAGACTCCATTTCCCTATCCCCTCCTAATCCCTTATCCTTAATCCTATTGTAGTCGGCAACGCACTTCCAGCAGCTTTGGCGTTGTTTGTGTTATAGGGGACGGTAGCCACCTACCATCAAGTGGACCGTCAGCCTGTATACCGATCTTAACATAAAAAAATAAAAATACATCATTTTCACATTTTATAGAATAAGTTCTAAATTGACTTACATGAATGCGAGGTGATGAATAAATAAATTTCAAATGTCACATAATACACAAAAATAAATTTAAATGGAGAAAGGCAATTATATCATCAACATAAAAAAATCGGTTATGATTTCGCCAAAAAATCGCTTGAAAAACATTTATGCACAGAGGGAGAACAGGCGATACGATCAAGGTATAATATTCCCATCGTTGGGAGATTGTATCGCGTCGCCAAATTCATAATTTATGAACCTATGTGCGTTTTGATATATGCCGATATGGATATAGAATTTCTGAATTAGGCAGCCACATTTCTTTAGTACCTACTAGGGTCTATACACATTGATACCAGATTGGATAATATCAAGAATTAGAAATAGAGATGCATTTATATTTTGGAAAACTGTCTAAAAAAAATTCGCGACCTCCACCTTCCACACAAAGACACTTACATTTTCAATTTTCAATATCCCATCCCAATATCCAATTCTACTATGGTCTGCAGCGCACTTGTAGCACCTGTAGCATTGCTTGTGTTATAGGCGACGGTAGCCACCTACCATGATGTGGACTGTCAGCCTGTTAATTGTATCTTGAGTCTTGAACGATCTGATCTCTGCGATGCAAGAAGAAGAGAGACAGCCTTTGAGATGTGACGCTAGAGATCGAAGTTGCGGATTCCATGGACGGCCAGGAGGACAAACACTTTTATTCTCAAACAGCTTGGGATTAAGGGCAAGACTATTCACCACCTGCTATCATAGATTTCTCCATTATTTCGGGCACATAGCCCGCAGGCAACATAACTGGCATACATGTATATGTATAACCTATAGATGCTGGTGGTGGTTAGGAGAGTGGATGTTAAGGTCTCGTCTCCTAGCCGATGGACAGATAACGTTTTTGCCCATACAGGCCTAGCAGTTATGATGGATTTGAGGATTGCTAAGGAAGGGATAGAATGGAAAATGTTTGTGATCGATGTCACCAAGGTATTTCAAAGAGGACATGACTTTCAGCAATGAATAAAACGAGTTTAACTGATATATTCTCTTTATACATGGTTAGTAAAAATAGTCATCATCGCAGCCGTAGGAGGCAGCTGAGAGGGAGCGAGAGGAAGAGGCCGGTCTCGCTTCCCTCAGACGCAGGCGGTTGGACAGGAGAAAGCGGGCATACCAAGCCCGTCTTCAAATATCCTAGGGGACCTGTGCACATGGACGGCTAGCTATGTGAGCTTTCTTATGAGGCCTATAGTTAGAGACCACGTTTAACGCCATATATCATCACTGGTAAATCGCATTGATCGATTTTTTTTTTATGGAATTGAGGAATTTTGGATTATAATAAAATTGTCTTAAATAATACCGCGACCTTCTTGGATTTGCTAACTCCGGTCCCAAGGTAAAGATACGTTGCATTACAGTATTATTGTGTATATTGGAATATTGGAAACATAGTTAGTTAGAGTCCGACTATTTACAAACTGCTTAACAGTCTAACTTGAGAGCTGAGTTAATTGTGTCTTTAAAGTGACACCCACAAATCCTAACCTGAAGAGTTTTAAGAAAGAATTCTGTGCTATAAAGAACCGATCACCTGTTATTAAAACTAAAATTTGTCCAAACGTTGGCCAATGTTTAACGAAATGCGCCAAACATCCGCATTACGGAATATCCGATGTGTATGTATTTAATTCTTGATGCAGACATTGTCACTACGACCCACAAACCCGTTTCCATTCAGAGCACTCCACATTAATTTGGAGAGGTGCGGCGTCATCAACTTAGTTGGCTGATTCACGCACTCAGACTAAGTTTTAATTAAGAGCTACGGTCTGTTTCTCTACCGATACACAAGTTTATATAAGGGATATTAAAAATATAATAGATTTCTTTATAGATTTAATAGTCTTACAGTAGTCTTGATGGTAAATAGCTACCATCGTCGCCTATATATGTACCTACCTACATGTCGGTTGGATGGAAGAGAAAAAGAACACTGGGCGCTTCATTAGTCTCTTCATTATTTTGACTCATTAATTTTATAATATTTTAATTAAAACTCAGAATAAAGTCTATTGACAACATTTATATTTTCTAATTTATTACAATATTTTACTAATGAAAGTCTGTCCTATTTATCCTCAAAGACACTGTAAACTAGATTATTTATCGAATGGACACTACATTATTAAGACAGTTCTTCGGTAACGCGCCTAACAATATCGAGGCGTTCCATCTTGAACTAGGTCCTAAATGCACACTGTCACGTCTTCCCCAGAGACTCTGTCGAAGCAACATCTAACACTCGCAGGCGGCATAATCGGCGATTCTAATGCTAATCTTATTATATTTTTGAAAATTTTAACTCCTTGCGAAGTTGGGGGAGGGACGGGAGGTAGGGAATTCGTTATTTTTAGGGTTCCGTACGTCTAAATAAAAAAACGGAACCCTTATAGGATCACTCGTGTGTCACTCTGTCCGACCATTCCTCCCCCCCCCCCCCCTATCTCCGAAACTACTGAAACTAAAATTTTGAAAAAAAATACAGAAATTAGTTTTCTGCTTATAGATTATAGGTAAACCTATAAGAAGTCCATGGCATTAAAATAAAAAGGTAAATCGCTCAATATTGTGCGTAGATTTAAAAAACAATAATAGGTAACATCGTACGGAACCCTCTACACGCGAGTTCAACTCGAACTTGTCCCTTTTTTTTCTACAGGCAGGCTGACGGTTCGCTTGATGGTTAAATGCTACCATTGCCTATAACGCGAGTAATTCATTGGTGTTTCAGTTAAATAAAGGATAAGGGATTATAAGCGGATAATAGAGAAACGGGCTCTGGCGACCCTTACTCACTCACCAGACAAAACAGCACAAAGACGGTGGTTACTGCCGCCAGACGAGCTTTCTTCGAAAAGTAATGTGTCCTGTTACTACTATATTCCTTCCAGTGGGATATACTGCTACGAGCGCCGGAGTAGCATTTTATGTATTCGTTGAATATATGACCGTAACTTACATTTCGTTTCACGTGTGACTAACATGCAGAGATTGACGTGTGATTACAATATTGAGAATACGCTGTAGGAATATTTTTGCAAGCAAAACATATTTTAATTCATAATTTGGTTATTACGAAAACCTCATAATTTTACCCTTAAATTTACAAAATATTATAAATGGCAATTTCTTTTTTATCTAAAGGAATCAAAATCTAGCATTCTCAAATTGAAGGTAATTCTGTGTTTATTCAACATGTTTATAGGAAAATGAAATTGCAAAAATTTTAAACAATTCCCTAATATTTGGATTCTGATTTTTTTCACTCAGATTGAATGAATTTTTGGCACATCAAAAATTTGGGCACTCTTCTATGTTTCCACCGATTTGTAAGTGCTAAGATTACAAGGATTAGCCTCAGCAACAATTTGAATAGTTGAAAATTTACACAAGCTTACATGCAAAGCTATTGCGCGAAAACTATAAGTCCGATCTTGATGTAAAATGGAGGATACATTTCACATATCCAAGTATTCATATACCAAGTTCACACTTGGCACAAAACTTGGTTCATACTCGGTGCAAAACGTTGACCATACTTGGTACGAATATTTTTTAATTTTTCCTATTTGCAATAGTAAAAATTAATTTTTTTTGTCTTGAAATTTATTGTATCTTGTGTTAAATTTTATAAAACTTTTATGTTATATGATATTTTTCCCTACAATTCTTCTTTACTGAGATATAATATGAGAAAATGGAAAGAGAAATTTGGTATTTTACTTTCCATTTTTCACATTTTGTTTAATAAAATAATTCGTGCCCAACTTACATAGATGATTTTTGGCAGATACCGCTTTTGGGATGAGTTTTAGTTTTATTTCAATAATTTTTTAACATAATATATTTACGATAAATATTTGTAAGGCACTTTTTAGTTGCTATGTTTTTATTGTTTTTATATTCACTTTTACTTGTGTACTTGCATTAAGTTATTAGTTAGGTATTAGTGGTTGCGTTTCCCATTCAATTTTTCCCAGCAGCTTCCGCAATGAAGGTGTGAGAGCAACTTAAAAAGTTCATGGGTCACAATTTAGACGAACCAAAAAAATAATGCTGATTACACCGTCTTAAAATACAAAAACTCATTCTAAGAAGCAATAAAACGTAATATTATGTGTTTTGCGTAATAAAAGAATGATATTTTCGTATCGAGCAACATCTGCGGCGAGACAGTTTATTTTGTGGATAAACATCGAGGGTGGATTTCTGTTAATGTATGCCGATGGCATACATTAACTTAGGCGAATGTTCCCTTTATGAGTTATCTTAAATATATTCTAAGATATTTTTCGCCTTCAATGAATCGGTGGAGTACTACAAAGATAATCGAATAGTTCAAAAAAATTACACTTAGTGAGATTTTAACAGTTCAGATGAATATCTGTATCTATCTATACAGGATATAAAATAAGTCCGCTTTTCGCTTTTTTTTTATTAAATCAAGGTAGCGCTTGACCACTATCTCACCTGATGTGAGGTGCAGATGCGGCCGAAGGTGGACCACGCTTACCCAGTAAATGCCCATTTACCTTGGTTTTGAAGACCCCGAGGTAGTAGTTCTGTGGGAACACAGACGCAGGCAATGAGTTCCACTCCTTAGCAGTCCGAACAAGGAAGGTGGAACTGAAACGCTTCGTACGTGATCGAGGTACATCGACCACGAAGGGATGAAACCCTTGCCCACGCCTAGTGGTCCGCAAGTGGAACGGTTCCGGTTGGATTAATTCGTACAGAATAGAGCACACTCTCCATAGTGTAGACGATAAAAAATCGATAGGCAAGCTACTTTTCGGCGATGCTGCAGGCTTTGAAGTTGGGAATCTACAAGGGCGTCGTTGCCAATAAGCTTCTTTGCTCGCTTTTCAATCGAGTCCAGTGCGGCCAGTTGGTAACGGGCAGACCCATCCCAGAGGTGGCAGCAGTACTCCATGCAAGACCGGACCTGTGCTGTGTATAATTCCAGGAGATGCCCGGCAATGAAATGCTGTTTCACCTTGGAAAGGATGCCCAGCTTTTTGGCAGCTGTTTTGGCAATGGACTCGATGTGCCTACCGAAGTTCAGATCGGCTGTAAGGTCCACACCAAGGAGTTGGAGATGGTCTGAGATTGGAACAGTCACTCCCCAGAATGATGGGTTCAGGTCAATTGGACTTCGTTTCGCTGAAAAAAGACACGCTTGGGTCTTCGTTTCATTGAAACTGACCAAATTAGCGTCACCCCAGTCGGATATATTTTTCAGTGTCTGGTCCAACCAACAGACCATGCCTTCTCTCTGCGAGCGGATCTCCAGGCTACCAGCCCGTGGACCGGACATATACCTCTCGACCACTGTGCTATCATCGGCATATCCAAATGTTCCGGGCATTGCCAACAAGTCATTTATATGCAATAAAAAAAGACTGGCTGAGAGTACGGATCCCTGAGGGACACCGGCATCGACATCCAGAAGATCAGATGAGCATCCATCAATAATTACTCGTATTGATCTTTCCCTCAGGAAATCCGATATCCAATTACACAGGCCAGGAGGGATACCGTAGGAAGGAAGCTTGCCAACAAGTCCGTCGTGGCAAACCCTGTCAAAGGCCTTCCAGATGTCGAGAGACACGGCAAGAGCCTTACCGTGCTTCTCAATGGCCTCGCTCCATAGGTGCGTGGCGTATACGAGGAGATCGCCGGTTGACCTTCTCTGGCGGAAACCAAACTGGCGATCTCTCAGGAGATCGTTATCCTCAAGATACGCAAGCAAACGTTTGTTCAATACACGCTCCATAGTCTTACAGATTATGGAGGTAATTGCAATAGGGCGGTAATTATTAGGCTCAGCACGACTTCCTTTTTTAGGCACAGTTTGCACATTGGCAAGTTTCCAAGATTTAGGCACAATACCCGCTCCCAGAGACAGGGGAAAGAGGCGCGTAAAGATAGAAGACAGCTCAGGCGCACATGTCCGCAGAACTATGGCCAGAATTCGATCAGGGCCACTAGCCTTATTCACGTCCAGAGATAGTCCAGAGCCAGCTGAGTACCTACGTGTGGCACTAGTGTGTCCGTGCGTTTGTGGACGCTAATCTCAGAAACGGCTTAACCGATTTGAATGCGGTTTTCACTGATGTAGTAGCAAGCTTCCCGTAATATTTAGTGTTTGTTTCATTCCAATCGGTTTACTAACAAAAAAGTTACGTGCTATACCGTAACTTAATATTAATTTTTAGTATGAACGACAATATACCTAACGATTGAAACTTTAATCGAATGATAAAATTTAACTAAACAGCAACAAACATGAGAGCGATTTTTCGATATAAATCTAGTTGAGGATTAATCGATAGTGTACCAGTCTCACCGCATATGCGGCTCGCAGTTTGACGGCACGTGTATAAACAATTTAGATTAGACACGCAAATTCCTATGTGACAGCTTTGTGTGGTCCATATTAAGAAAGACAGCGATTTTCAATCTAACACATCATTAGTTTCGGTACAGAAATTTTAATTTACAGAAGTGTGTCAAACATAATCATGTCATTATGCGATATTTCAGTGGCTCTGGCATGTTTGCAGTGCTTGCAATGCCTTCTGTAAGGGGATGGATACTGTTGCCAGACGGTCTGCCCAAATGACTGCGAAACTTAGTGTGAAAGGGTTATGTTTTATTTTCATTTAATAAACCATCAACCTGTAGGTATTTCTTTATTCTGAATATATGAGTACGAATGACAAAGAGCAACAAATTTAATTTAATATTTTAAATTTAATTGCAATTACCACTTAATTTTCTTAAAACTATTTATAAATTCACTATTTGGATATGGAAGCATTAAAAATTACGTAATAGGCAGTATGAAGGTAAAAAGCAACAAAAAGTGACAATTTTCAGGGTTTAAGCTAATGGAGAAACCCCGTTTCCCATACGATCCTGGGCTATGACTGTACAGGACTGGAAATTGACCTGTAATTAGGAGATTGAAAAAGATTGCACGAGCCCAATATTCATAATTATCAACAATTACCAAGTTTGTAAATAAATCTTACAATATTTGAGGTTATGTCGTGGATGCGTGTTACGTTTTCTGATACGATGGGAATCATAATTACAATAATGTAATGTCATAAATGTCATGTTGTGACATTTTATGTCATATAATTACATTATATGGATATTTTCTGGACAACAACACATTCCGAGTGTCCATATCACTTCGTATAGGAGCGCCCTGTATAGTTCCTCACCGATGTGTTTGTGGTGAAAGTGTTAATTCGCTCGGCCACCATGGTTTATCCTGCAACAGAAGTGCTGGCCGCATTGCTCGACATAGCGCTTTGAATGATATCATCCGTCGGGCCTTTGCAAGTGCCAACGTCGCAGCAATTTTGGAACCAAACGGCCTATCACGCGACGATGGCAAGAGGCCTGATGGTATGACTCTCATTCCTTGGAAGATGGGACGTCCTCTTGTGTGGGATGCCACATGTGCTGACACCTTGGCGCCGTCTCAACTTTCAAAAAATTCAGTGAGTGCCGGTAGTGCGGCTACATATGCAGAACATCTCAAGAGGCGTAAATATTCCAATTTAGATAAAGGATATATTTTTATGCCTTTTGGGGTGGAGACTCTTGGACCATGGGGACCGGACGCGTTAAAGATTTTCAATGCCGCCAGCATTTTGGACACGCTGCCTCAAATTTCAGAACATTTACTTCTTACGTGATTATTACTAGAACAGTTAAATTTTTTGTATCAATATATTGTTATATTGGAACTTTTCTTATTTTTCTAATAACATATGTTTTAATGTAATAAATAAATGTTTAAAAATAAAAAAGTATAGCCTTAGTATATAGTACTACTACATATAATATTACATTACATGCCAATTATTATACAAAAATAATGGTAGTCTTAGCGTAGCATATAATATAGAATACAAACCCTAGGACTAAAACTCAATGCAGACACAGAATAAAAAAAGTACTTCTAGCTAACACAAAAATTAAATATCTTCATAACTATTATGATTATTGCATTTTATTTACGTCCCACTTATTGATGTAACTTTTATGCCAACTGACAAGTATTTTTTCTAGAAACGACATTTAGTAAATTATTTTAATCCGATGTTCAAACACACTAAAGAGTAGAGAATGCACCAAGTCACAGAGCAGTAATGTACGTTTATGAAAAACAAAATTCACCTACTCTTTGCGTTTGGCCATTGTTAATGAGGCTATATAGGTTTTAGCTGTGCTAATCTAAAAAAAGGAGATTTTTTGTATATATATTTGTTTTGTACATTCATATAAGACAATCAAGTTCAATCCATACTAAATTTAATATGGTTTCAAAGATTTAACTCTGAAGATATATACAAAGTTGCATTTCTATGTTTAAAATGATTATTCGGAACATTACATAACTGAGTCACTCGTCGTAATTAAATAGAATCCACATGAATTATTGAAACATTGCCCAAGAATTCATACGATTTGTTTTAATGTAGAAAAACCGCTACTTCTAATGAACTTGCACGTTTAATTAACTACATCCCGCTGTCGCTTGTCACATGTCACTGCTTGATACGAAAAAAAAATGTGGGGTGATACGGTTGATGTGATTTATAGCTACGATTCGTTAGATACGGCTTGGTAACAGCACGTGACATTTTGTAGTAAGCCAAAACTATTTCCGACTGCTTTTTATGGTGTTTGTAATAACGTCGCTCAAGATGGGTGTGAATTATTTAAGATATGTTCTGGGATAAACTTGAGCGAGTATAATGTATAAACGCAGTCACTATTTTTATGCGTTGCGGCATAGTTTTTTATGCGTTAGGGCGAGATTAGACATCAAAAAAGAGGGTTAAAAATAATAAAAAAAAACTGTTTGTTTAACTCCCGTCTTAATGTCACTTGTAAGGGGTTATTTTTTGTACAGTAAGAAAATGTTCGTCACCTTGAAGTCGACATTTGCTTGCAACAATCAGTCGTGCTAAAATTTCGTTACAAACATCTCTTAGTTGTCTGCTTAGTGCTTTATTTTCAAAAGGAATAAGGTGAAACGGCATTTCACTGCGAGGCAGCTCCTGGACTTATACAAAGCACTGGTCCGCTTGCATGGAGTACTGCTGCCACCTCTGGGATGGGTCTGCCCGTTACCAACTGGCCGCACTGGACTCGATTGAAAAACGAGCAAAGAAGCTTATTGGCAACGACACCCTTGTGGATTCTCAACTTCAAAGCCTGCAGCATCGCCGAAAAGTAGCGTGCCTATCGATTTTCTATCGTTTACACTATGGAGAGTGTGCATCTATTCTTTACGAATTAATCCAACCAGAACCGTTCCACTTGGGGACCACTAGGCGTGGGCGAGGGTTTAATCCCTTCGTGGTCTATGTACCTCGATCATGCACGAAGCGTTTCAGTTCCACCTTCCTTGTTCGGACTGCTAAGGAGTGGAACTCATTGGCTGCGTCTGTGCTCCCACAGGACTACAACCTCGGGGTCTTCAAAATCATGCTAATTGGGCATTTATATATAATAAAATCGTAAACGGGCCGTGTCTGTACATTAAATATTTTTCCATAAAAACTTATCTTACAAAAAACAGGATTTTTAATTTTTGTCTGTTTATCTGTTTGTTTGTGCACGCAAATCAACCTTCCCGTAACATTTAGTGTTTGTTTCATTCCAATCGGTTTACAAACAAAAAAGTTACGTGCTATACCGAACACCACGCGTACGAAGTTGCGGGCTCAGCTAGTACAAAATATATATACGTATACAGTAAATATATTTATTATATTCTATCACTCTATCACGAGACATGATTATAAGTTGCCAGTACCTAACAAGGCTCACTTAAACCAGTAAGGGCTTGTTTCACAATCGGTAAGTAAGTTTTAATTAAGCTTCCAAGAACTTACATAACTGTTAAGTAAAGAAGTAACTTGCGTTTCACAATCCCTTAGTAGGGTTATTGATACCTCAGCTTTAGGTATTTGAGCTTGAATATTTTGTTTATTAAATCCTACATAAATCCTTAAATTATGACCCTAATATAATTAAAAAGCGAAGATGTGATATAGTTGTTAAAACAAAAATTGTAAAAACTGCCTCTGCTCGAAGACAATATATTACCCAAACTTCTTATTTATACAACATATTAAATAAAAAACTTAATATTTATCCTATGACACACTATAATTGCAAAAAGACCCTGACTGATTGGCTCAAGACCCTAAATTATAATGAAACCGAATCTTTATTAAAGACTATTGCTTAACTAAATTAAATATTTATTATCAAAACATTTATTTGATTATGAAAAGGGACTTATGTAAAAGCTACAATTAACTTATATAGATAATGCTACTTCGCATACACATTCATACACGGATTTTAGTACGGTGTTTTAGAAGCGGGGTTCTCCTGATACAAGTATTTTTATACTAAATGGGAGGCCCCCTACACCCCTTTTTGTACCTAGGCTTAAGTATATAAATAAATTATTTTGTATTTTTTGTAATTGTATTTAGTATACAAGTCATAGTAAATATATAATCTAAAAAAGATAAGATGATGAGCTCAGAATCGTTCAAATCCAGGCTTCCATTATCGCTTCAATATTGGTTTATTGGTTTTAATTACACTTAACAAAAATATTATAGGTAAGCCTCGTAAGAAAGCTAAACGTCGCTCAACAATCTGTGGAGAGGGTTTTTCTCGTAGTTACACTGCGTGATCGAATTAAGAATGAGGAGATTCGTAGTTGAACGACAGTTACCTACATAACCCGGCGGATTGGTAAGTTGAAGTGGTAATGATGGGCTGATGGGGCCGCTGATGGGGCCTCCAGGACCGGAAAGCGCAGGCATCACTTTTTTAAATAACAAAAATCATATAATTTATCATAGGCGTAAAAATAGCTAAGCCCCAAGTGACTACAACTAAAAATTATAGATTCTCTACCAAGAATCTATTGACATAATTATCTCTTCTGCTTCATAAGACTTCCTCTCTGCGTAAGTAAGAGAAAGACAATTTTATATAAAGAGGTACTTAGAACAATACAATGCCAAGAGTATAAACGATTGGCGAAATATTTAAGCAAAGCATGCATTAACAATACACAACACTGCACTCCTAACAATGCCGATTTGCAGCGGCTTGCAGCAGCTTGCAGCGATTTAAGCCACGAACACAATGTAAAGCATCAACGAACAGTAGTCAAAGATCATTGAAATTATTAAGAACTTTAGTTAGAATTGTAGCAGCAATTCAATCACCAATCTAATTTCATCCAAAACGAATTAGTTTCACAATATACGTGTGGTTTTATCCTAATTACTTGGACAAGAGATTAGGATAAGATTAGACCTTAGCATCTGTTCCAGTGGGGAGGAAATTATATTAAAAGAATTCGCAAATTGTAGAATAACACTCTTCTAGATTGTTTCTCATCATTAGAAAATATCCTTTTTAAAAAAAAATAGTAAATTTGGTAGTGGCGACGAAGGTTTTTTTTTGTTTTGGTGTGAAACATCTATAGGCGCGGGTGAAACGATTGATAGCGTGGCGACGCAGTCCGTAGCGACGCGTCACCACGCTATACGATGGTATATACAGTCTATGCGTAGTAGTGTGTACGGTGTGGCGACGCGTGTCGTGGTGATTGTTGTTGTTGTTGTGATTGTTGGTGGTTAAAACTTAAAATAACTATTTAACTTAAAAATAAATATTTTAATTTTTGGATTCAATAAAAATAAACGTTAAATAAAGAAATAAACAGTCATTATTTTATTTCACTTGAAGTTTCATAAATACCAGGCGTCCCGTGACGGCTAATTTTTTTAAAAATTAAAGATGGGTTTGCTCTTGGCCAGCATCTATCCGTGCAGGAAAGATGAGGCCTACAATCGAGGGAGCTCACCCAGAATATGCCTATTCACGCGAACCTTGAAAAGATTTGAATTGTACGAGCTCGGAAATACGGACCCCGGCATTGAGTTATAATCCTCAGCAGTGCGCATTATAAAGATGTTTTAAAGCACTTGGTCCGAATTAGAGGGATTTCGACAAGGAGAGGATGGTAACCAGAATTAGCTGGTAATAGCTTAAATTGCAATAATAATATTCATTGTTATTTAATGTTGACTAATTACGATTTTTTTTTTATAACTAATAAAATATACATGAACAGATAAGTTTGTTTTTGTATTCCAAATTTTGCATAATATAAAATCATATTTTGCTTTTGTACCATAGGTAGCGAGATTGTAGATGGTAATATATAATTTGATTCTTTATTATCGCGAAAGAAAGTAAAGCGAGCGAGGGTGCTAATGGTTTCAATTAAGTGTAATTAATCACTTACTCTGTATAACCACAGTTTAACCATACTTACGTCATACAGTCAGGCAACGAATGTACTTGCGTAGAGCAACGTTCGGCGAACTCGCTTCAGTTTGCATGCTCGAACATTGAGCGTTGCCCGAATGTATGACGTAAGTATTGTTAGACTGTGGTATAACACTTGTATAGTTATATAAAATGTTTAAAAATTTTTTTATACTTATCATATAAAAACATGTTTTCCTCACTTATTGCTGTCAGATTCTCCACGACGTTTTCTGTCTTCATTTCATGTTTATTCTATTACTAGCAGCTGAGTCCGCAACTTCGTACGCGTGGTATACGGTAGAGCGCGTAACTTTTTTGTTTGTAAACCGATTGGAATGAAACAAACATTAAATGTTACGGAAATCTTGCTAAAATACACTAGTGAAAACCGCATTCAAATCTGTTAAGCCGTTTCTGAGATTAGCGTGCATAAACCCACAGACAAACAGACAAAAATTGTAAAAATAATTTTTTTGACCTCGTGATCGTAAAAAAAATTCAATTTTTTTTACGATTTTATTATTATTTATATATAGGTGTATAGATTATATGTATAGATTGTCATCGTATAATAGCCGGCGCTAATCACACTGGCCAGTACGCCGAGGGATCACCTGATAGTAGGCCTATTAAGACAAGCCACACTATAGGTGTTTGAAAGTATATTTGATTATTTCGTGGTAATGTTCTACAAGGAGGTATTTATTACCGCTAAACAGGCTGCCTAGTATAACTCTGTGCACTGGAGTGTGCCCCTGTTACATTTGCAAATAATAATAAAAACATATAATGAATAATCGTAAACGAGCCGGGTCTGTAGGTACATTAAATATTTTTTCAAAAAAACAATTTGTAAGTACACGTTGTACTTACGTCACCGAGGTAAAAAAAATTTTTTAGAATTTTTGTCTGTTTGTGCACGCTAATCTCAGGAACGGCTTAATCGATTTGAATTCGGTTTTCACTGACGTATAGTAGTAAGCCTCCCGTAACATTAGTGTTTTTTTTCATTCCTATCGGTTTACAAACAAAAAAGTTACGAGCTTTTGTGAATATCACGCGTACGAAGTTGCGGGCACAGCTAGTTTGAAAATAAACTTTTGGCAGGGCACGTTGCGTTTCGCATAAATAGAATAGTGGGTAAGAGATGCCATCAGAGTCCATTTCTATATCTCTTATTCCCAATCCTACTAAGCAGAGCACTTGTAAGCCCTGTGGCGATGCTGATGTTAATAGGCGACGGTAACCACTTACCATCAAGTCGACCGTCAGCCTGTCGGTTAACTTTTACATGAAAAAATATTTTAATCTCTATCAATATTATCTTCTGTGTTTTCCGTACTGTGAGAGTGGATTTACATAAGGCCGGCAGAGGACACGACGCGTTCACACAGAATTATATGAATGGAAACAGCTGAAATGTACGATCTGGCCATTCGAAATAATACAAGAATATTTTGTAGTGCAATTTTGGATATATTAAATGAAAAATAAAACATCACCATTTTGCTTTTACATTTTCGGCTTTTGATCGCAGAGCTTCAGCGCTACTAAATCTATCTTCTCTATATATAAAAATGAATCCCTATTTTCCTTGGTCACGGCATCACGCGTGAACGGGTAGACCGATTTTAATTCGGTTTTCACTAATGGAAAGTGGGATAAACGGGGAATGTTCATATATATAAAAATTGCACACGGGCGAAGTCGGGGGCGGGTCGCTAGTCTCTGTATATAAAAATGGGTCCCCATTTCCCTTGGTCACAGCATCACGCGTGAACGGGTAGACCGATTTTAATTCGGTTTTCACTAATGGAAAAAGGGATAAACGGGTAATGTTCTCATATATAAAAATTGCACCCCGGGCGAAGCCGGGGGCGGGTCGCTAGTTTTAAATAAATTATATTTCAATTCTGTACTGAACTGTATGTACATGTATTTCATCCCACACGTGGGAATAAATGTCTCCTCTGTATAACGAGGTGAGGACTATTTTCTGCTTGGCAGGGTTTCTAAATAAAATTAGAAACAGTTCTGACTGAGATATGAGCACACTAGCATATTATGGAAACTTCTTTATTTTTCATTTTTACGGTCAGTCACTGATAGATTATAAATAAAAAAACCGGACAAGTGCGAGCTGAAATCGCGTGAAGAGGGTTCCGTACGATGTCACCTATCCGCACAATATTGAGTGCTTTACCATGTTATTTTAATATCATGGACTTCTTATAGGTTTTCCTATAAACTATAAGTAGAAAACTAATTTCAAAATTTTAGGTTCAGTAGTTTCGAAGATAAGGGGGGGAATGGTCAATTTTCGTCTATTTTCTTGAATAACTTGGAAACTATTTATTTTAAAATTACAAATTTCAACTTAATCGGTCTAGTAGATTCCGAGATAATTGACTGTGAGCAACGGACAGACGGACACACGAGTGATCCTGTAAGGGTTCCGTTTTTTATTCTGACTTACGGAACCCTAAAAATGAATCGCTAAAAGTGTTACTAAGCTCAAAACTCAACAACAGATACTCAAGAATGACCAAATACGAAGATGATTCTTATGTAAGGAAAAAATTACATAAGTGCGAGGCCGGGGCGGATTACATTTTTCATCGTTATATTGCAATTTGATTCAGAAAGTAAAACTTATAGTGTTTGACGAGCCCATTGAATAAGTGGTTAGAGTGCTCACCTAAACACTCTGTTCTAGGGTTCCCACTTTGAAAAATTAACATTTCAGGCTCTGGTCTGGATCTGGAAAGTAGTGGCAGGGCACACTGCGTTTCGCAGTCATTTGGGCAGCTCGTCTGGCGGCAGTAACCACCCCCTTACAGAAGACCACCGTGATATAACAGCACGTGTGCTGTTGTGTTTCGGTGAGTGGGTAAAGGATGCCAGAGCCCATTTCCTTAATCCGTAGTCAGCAGCACACTGGCAGCAGCTTTGGCGTTGCTTGTGTTATAGGCGCGGTAGCCTATAACACAAGCAACAAGTAACATAAAAAAAACCCTACCGTAAAATTCTGCACATTTCTGGTATTTCATCGAAGGTTTCACGAGGGGTCGTACAACGCCGCATGGTTGCCTGTCTTGCCGCAAGACATTTACTTCGTACTCAGCTAGTTACTCATAAATTTTCTCATTTTTCAAGGCGTACCAAGTCGCGGGAGCCAGCTAGTATTATTAAAAGTGTGCTCTGTATCGACTGAAGATAATTTTTCCCATAATAATTTAACAAATTTTTGAATAATTATTACAAAAATTAAAAAACGAGACTTGAGGCGCTGGTGAAATTAGAAATTTTAATGTCTTCATGCCCGCTCTTAAAGCGACTCCAGCCGCAAAACTCGACCTGTACTGAATTGACGGGACTGCTGAGGGGGAGTCGCTAATACTTGCAAATCTCGAAAATATCTATTTAAAAATTAAATAAAGTATAATTCAAATTTTTTCTTTCGATGAGCCTCCAGATTAATGGATCTTAAAATTGATGTTGTAATCGCACGGTTACAACATCGATATTAGACCGCGAATTAATAATTTATAATTAGTTAATTTATAATAGTTTTAAATTAGTTATAATTTAAAAAATAATTATGATGATCCCCTTTCATGTATCCTGCAGATGATTTGAGTATTTTTTAAATTATTATTATTATGACAATTTAAAAGGAAAATGGTTACAAATAAGTGGATTTTTTTATCATTAGGGGCTGGCGTCGCCTTAAACAATAAGCGTAATGAATCTGCTAATCCGCGAGCGCAATTGTTCATGCACTCAACACAATTTGCTGAGCTACTTGCATTATTCGAACCGCAGATTGCCTTTGTATGCACCCCCAGTCCCCACCCCTACGAAGATCCGCTTTGTCAAGGGATTTTAGTTACCAAGCGCTTGTATTAGCTGCTCTAACAAGGGTTTAATTAAATAGATGTACCATTGTTATGTGAAACATATTTTCTTTAAATGTAGAAAAGGAAATTCTGTGAATTTCAATGTTTCTTTTTTTTGTATTCTTCTTAGCTTCAAGATACTTCTTTCCATTGCATGTTGGCAAGACACTATTTTATTCTTTATTTTATCAGTGTACACCCATGTCTTTTTCCTAAGATAAGATCGTAGAAATTCGAAATGATTCCGCGATCCTAATTAATTAAATTTCGGTTAAATTCTATTCCTCACAAACAAGAGCTTAGAGCCTCGCCTTGACAGAGATTATCTTTCTTTTCTTTCGCTCTTTTATTATTATTAGTTATCTTAATTATCTTTCTTTTCTACCATTTCTTTTATTATAATTAGTTTATTAAAGTTGTTATTTTTTTAATCTTGTATGTTTATTTTAAATGTTAAAACACTGGGGCCCAAATTACTTTTTTTATATTAATTAACTTCCTCTTGTAATATTATTAACAAGAAGAACCCTAGAACAGAGCGTTAAAGGCAAGCACTCTAACCACTAGTCTAACGGGCTCGTAATCCAAGTAAATTGCATGTCCTGCAAGACTTTCAATCTTCGAAGATTTGTAAGGCTAGTGTGGTGATTTGTAAGATAGCTAATTTATATCTAACTTGCATAGGTATAAAAAAATTTATAAGACGTAATATCCCAAAGCTTCAATGCTTGGCTGGTAAAAATCACAATATTGTAGGTCCAGATAAAAAAGCCTACACTTTAAAATTGTGACACTTATATTTAAAAAAATAAAAACTAACACTTATATTTAAAAACCACAGATTTAAAAAAAAACTAGAAATTTGCATTTTTTTCCTAAAAAATGTTAAGTACTTGCAAATTTTTACTTGCTAATTTTTGTTCAAATAAAATGATTTAGTTACTTTAGTAACATTAAAACAGTACTAGTGATACTATTTGGTGTCGCCAGTACCATTAAAAAGAAGCTAGTTAAAATATCCATACTTTATTTGCTGAACAATGCTCTAGTACCATTGGACTATACCATCAATAATACTGATACTACTTGGTATCATGATGCATACCTTTAAAAGGAAGCTAGTTAAAATATCCATATTTTACTTGCTGAACAACAAATGATAGGCGCGTTACATGCGTAGCCACAGAAAAATAAAAATAACAAGTACCAAGTATTCTTACAACAAAAAAAAAATATATTTTTATTATTATTGTTACTTCATATAAATTGCTACCAAATTTGTTTGAAAAGAATACTGACTTCAAAATGAACCTTAATGCAAATTAAACAAAGGTTTATTTTAAAACGCGAACTTTGTACGCCAAACTTTATTACAAAACATCCAAATGCTGGTGACATTTTATTGTTATTTAAATTGGTAAAGGAAGGAATACATTCATCCTCAAGTCTTTTATAAAGTTTGTACGAGAAAAGTTTCTTCTTAGCGGCACACAAAACATCTCGAGGCCTTTTACGAAATTCTAACAAGCAATTTTTATACAGAGTACAGTCGATATGAACGGTGAATCAATTCTTAATAAAAAAAAAGAGAAGTTGCTTAGTATACAGTAAATACGCACATGTAATATTCACAAAAAAAAAAATATATTTTATCTTGACATAAAATTTATATATGGTCACAGTTATTTCTATTTCGAAAACAAAAAGGAAACGAAGTAATTATAAATTTAAAAAAAAATCCCACCAAAAGTAATAAAAAAAAAATAACATTACCATGTAGCTATTCAACTAGAGTAAATAAAATACAGTATACTTGTGTGAGACTCGCGTCATCTCTGATTATGTCATTTCTGTTACTCATGAAATCTGTGCGTGAGTGTACATATTATATTTCATAATATATATGGAATTAAATTGTCAATATCCTATATATATATATATATATATATATATATATATATATATATATATATATATATATATATATATATATATCGTCGATCTCAAACCAAAAAGTATACTTTTGAGATACTGACAAAGAGGTTTTCCTGAAAAAATTTAAAAGAAGAGTTATTTTTTTAAAAGTATTTTATTTCAAACTTAGGGTTGTTATAGGTCAAAGATTTTCGACTGTATACGTTGTACAAAAACTGTACACGTGGTACGAAATCGCTAAGTTCATCACACTTTACAAGGCTATTTAGCTACGCCATGGCTATTCTGATTACGGCGATCAGGATCAATATTTTTGTAGGAAAAATTTCCCAATGCCCTCTCTATATATTTGAAGGGGCACGATTAGGGTCCTCGATATCATTGGTCTTGAAGTGACATGATTAGGGTTCTCCGTATCATTGGTCTCCATATTTGATCACAGATAGGCGCGAATAGTCGCGCGTGGAGAATAAAACTCAACGTTAGGTCATGCGTTCTAATTCTAAACCAAACGCTATAATCGGCACAAAATAAGTCCTCGATCGCATTGTCCACCAACCAATCACACCAAATCAGATAACACTCCACCAAACACGTAGCACAATTCACTTGATGTAAGCCGATTGCCTTCTCGTAAGGTACTGCCCGGCTGACATGCCTATGCGCTAGCGCTCGGTGTTGTGTCAGAATCCACGACATTCCGATCCCACTGTCCAGTTGACAACTGACAGTTGTCATTGCTGTTTACTGTCGTTAATCAAAAGCGCCGTCACATTTAATCTTTTTGTTATAGTTAAACCCCCCCTAGGTGGGCCATGACCTTGTCGTGGTGGGGGGGCTTACCCTTGGCAATCCAGCGGGTCGCAGGGGTCGGTGCTTATTACCCGCATCGGACTTTGCTCGTCCCGCCGGATTGGTTTAGGGGACAAAGAAGGCCCACACGACGTGGGCTCCGAGCGGGCTCCGTTCAACGGAACTCGTAAAATCAAACCACTTGACATTGGCGAAAAATGGCCATTTTTAAAAATGAGCCAAATCGCCATTTATATATAAAAAGAAGAAGAAAGAAGTTATAGTTAAACTTATAGGTCCTTTAAACATGAAAATTTAATTGTTTATTTATTATTTATGTAAATTGTACATAACATTTTATTAAAAGGTCGTAGTTCGACATACAGTGCTCATAAGTACTTAGGAGTTTTTTTATACGTTTGATGACCTATTCACTAAGGTCAAAATGTTGGAACCTTTTTGAAAAGTGCAAATAGTAGATTTTGGTTTGAAAACGACGATAATGATTTGAATTAACACAGGAAGATACACAGAAAGTGAGCGTGAGTGTAGAATCTAGGTTGTAAAGTGTCAGGCGAATTAAAGGGGGGTTCATTTAGATTAAGTATGCTTCTTTAAGAAATTTTACAGATATAGTTTCGTGTTATAAAATTATTATGATTATACATGTATAAGTATTTATTTATGTGTGTGTGTGTAATATTGTGTGTAATATAACCTTTATATTATATATAAATATAAATGCATTATTATAAAATGCCTTTATTTAATTATATGGAAAAGTCGAAAATTCGCTTTGCTTAAGAATATGAATTCTTTAGTAGTAACACTAAAAGCTGTGCTTTGTAAAGGTCCAACTACAAAAAAAGTTTAAATTTTGAGAAAATTGTTAAAAATATTACGTATTTATAAATGTACTAGTTAAAACAAAATAGAGGTCACTAGTTAACTTACGACTTATACGCATTTTATTTTTAAAAAATAATTGATAAGTAGCAAAATATTGATGTTAAGAACTCTTTATTTTCTAAACTCTTTGCTTGTGATGTTTGAGACCAAATGCTGGCCATAATTTTCAGAATTGTTTATGGCGTCTTGTATGGATTTTTGTTTTAGCTCGGGATTTTTTCTTTCAAGTGAACAATGCTTAGAGTACGAAGGCAGTTGGACACAATTACTGCAACCAGAGCTGATATATTGATTCAAGAAGGATATTCGCAACCTTCTGTGGTGCTACAGCTGGATTTTAATCGCAGAGCTTTCGAAAATGCTTGGAATCCAAGAGACAGTCACTGTTGCCAGAAGACCTGGTTTGGGTAGACTTCGGACTACAACTGCTTCCGAGAACCTATACATACGCTAGAGTGCCCGTCGAACGTAATTACGGCTAGAAAATGACAAACTCGTCTTCGGCTCACAACGGGTCAGTGATAAAACCGTGATAACTTGTTAAAACCAAATCAAATATCTCAAAATAAAATGAATGATCAATAAAAAAGTACTTATTAAGTTCCATTTTAAGTCTTTCCTACTAAATACTAATTTACATGGAGTAATTATAATTTAAATTTTAAATAAACTTTCCCTACATTTCTTGTAACAATGTTACTTAGGGTGGACTAGACATTATTACCCCAATTAATATAATATTTATTCGCTACCCCTAAAATAACTTGGAAGCCACCTATGTAGATCCCATGTTAGCATAGTTTAAGTGGTTATTAATATTTAATATGTGCGTGTTTTATATATGTCTCTGAAAATGTGATCCTTCTTTTTATACGGTTAGGATACTTAATTGTTTAACTATATTAATTTTGAGTGGTTAGGGTTTATTAAAGTGCTACACCTGTTGGTGACACAAGTAGCTTTGATTCAAGACGCTGTGGTTAATCACCTCATATAATATAAAGCTAGGCTCATTCACTAAAGTGAGATGGGGGATTTTTATTTTAATGGGACTTGTACTTTTTAGATAGGACAGTATGCATGCTACTGCCTTCCTTCTAATTGTAAGTGGCTGTCATTATCTGTTGAAGGCAAATTGTAAAATACCTGATAAAAATATTAAATAAGGCTTTTACACTGTTATTCACATTTATTGATATTAAAAGATTAATACACTCATGTTGTGTCCACCCTAGTAACAGTTTGAAATTCAACTCTCGAAGTTGTGGACGAGTACATTTACTTGGAACAATCAGTCTAATTAGGTAGAGCCAACATCGAGAAGGAGGTATTATCGAATCCAAAATTCCTCAGTGTCTTTAAAGTTTTCGACCAATGTGTGTTGTTAGTGATGAAATATAACGCTGGAACGTGGTCTCTAACTATGGGCCTCATAAAAAAGCTCAACGTCGCTCAACGAGCTATGGAGAAAGCTATACTCGGGGTTACACTGCAAGTGCACTTGAGTGCAATCTTTGATTTGTTGAATTTGTCCCGAATATCCGAGTAAATATTAAATCATCTAAAATATTTGAGAAAAAAATAATTCCCATACTTTTTGTATGGAACGGGACTGAGGCGGTACGAAGTTCGCCTGGTCAGCTAGTTGAAAATATTTTTCAATAGCAACTGCTGGCGCGCAACGATCATGTTAGAATTACAATGACTGTATTGTGTATACAAAATAGAGAAAGTTAGAAAAGTACGTAGCAATCAGTGTATATATGTAACGTTCATTTATTGTCAATCCTTATGCCACGTAATAAAATTTGTACAAAACTGCGGCAGCGTAACACAAAACTGGGTTTAGGAGTAAACTTGAGTTTTCCGGGACCTCCTAATCAGGTTAACCTAAAATGTAGTATTTTAGAAGCGCATTTTGGAGGTCTTGAAATCGAATTTAAGCTCCTAGCTTTAATTTAATTTAAGTACAGTGGAGAGAGGAGTACTTGTAGTAACAAAATTCTTAATAGTGTCAAGAAAAGATTGTCTGATAGGATTTAAAAAGATCACCAATAACCGCACAAGAAATACATTTAACTGTAATTTAACTGTCTCTTTGCCCCATAATCTATATATATACAAATGAATCCCCATTTCCCTTGATCACGGCATCACGCGTGAACGGGTAGACCGATTTTAATTCGGTTTTGACTAATGGAAAGAGGGATAAACGGGGAATGTTCTTAATAAAAATTACATCCGGGCGAAGCCGGGGGCGGGTCACTAGTAAAGAATACAAATAATAAAATTTATAACAATTTGTTGCAAAAAAAATATCGCTGACTAGTATTGATGCACGCGACTTCGTTGGCCTGTACTTCATTTTAAGATATGAATCGATATAAATAATTTTATAATCAAAAACTAAAAACTTTCAAAATAATAACACTAATAATAATAATAATAAGAGGCTCTCACTAGATGGCTGGGTCAAGGGACAGATACACAAGGCGGTACTTCTTGACACGGCACGAATTGTCAGAAGGTTCCTCACTTTGCAGTCCTAACCACCGGTAGCTTGGGCCTTGCCCCGCTACCTGCGGAAGACTAGTTTTAAGTTTTTTGTAATATATATTTTTTTTTGATAGATACATATTGTAAAAAACTTAGAACTAAGAATTAAAATGAATAAATGTATAATAATAGTAGTAACTAAAGACTTAGGACTGTTCGATCACACCGCGGTATTTTTTTAATAGCATTTTTATACCCCTCGCGATTTCTAAACGAAAAGTCCTATTCGAATAATTTAAAGAGCAATACCTTAATTATGAAACTATTTAATAACATTAGGATTAATAACATTTTTTAATCGGCAGACAGGCTGACGGTCCACTTGATGGTAGGTTGCTACCGTCGCCTATAACACAAGCAACGCCACAGGTGCTACCGACGACAGTAGGATTAAGGATAAAGGGATTAAGAGTGGATAGAAGAATGGGCTCTGGCATCCCTTACTCACTCACCGAAACACAACAGCACATGTGCTGTTATTTCACAATGGTTTTTTGTAAGGGGGTGGTTATTAGTGTAGATGAATCCAAAGGCTTGAGGCTTGAGTTTGAGTGGTAAAAAAATGTAATTCATTCATATGTATAGATTTTACTTAAAGTTTTCTTAAAGTACCAACAACTCTTCATTTAGAATTGACCTCTGTGAATTTATTAAAGGTAATAGAGTTAAAAATAGTTCTGTTTTTATCGACATATAGAGAGGTCTTGTTATAGTGGTTATAAGAAGGGTTTGTCACCCTTGTCATTACTAAATTAGTTCTATGACACGAAGCAGCGGTATTAAAATTTTAATACAGGAGTGATGGAAGTAGGGTATCCACAATTTTTATGAGACTACTTATACTTATATAAAACACGTCTGTCCGCACAGTAGTGGAGTCCGAGTTGCTAAAAAAAATTAAGTTATTACAACAAGCATTTTTCAGAAGAAAGCTGTTCATAAAAAGCGGATTGCACGTCAAAATCACTTATTTTAAAGTTTGTTTGGTAGTCAAACACAGATAAATGTTTCTTTATTAATCGCTCCTTCAATCAAAGTGACATATGTATTTAGCTATTTTTTATAAGTTTAGTTAAATGAGAGAATAGCGTTACTGATATTTTTCCAATAGCCATCCAGTTAGTCGTTGCTACTTATGTATTGAGTCTACCAATGAAAAAATAAATATTGATGATTGAAATTAGTCTTATTGTTTTTCGTGGAAACCAATTTTCTAAGCATTTTTTCCACTCCGATTGAGGTACAAATAAAACGTGGTTTTTGAACGTTTATTTTATTCTGCTGACGAAAATCGTTATCCACGCATTTTATTTTTGATGTTTGGAAATAAAAATAAATCATTAGGGGCCAAGTTAGGGACGTATGGAGGATGACCTATCAATTCGATGATTTGGCAGGTCAAAAATTCGTTTGTATGATCGGATGTTTAAGGGCTCGCATTGTCATTATGAAAATGATTCGCCTCCGTTCCGATTTTTTGCGGATTTCTCTGAAGACTTCTGGCAAGTGGTCCTGTATCACACGAAATTGACCGAGCTATGATTCTCTAACGGCACTGTCGCCATATGATCGGCCTTATGAATAAATTATTACGGCAGACTATTGTAATTAATTTCGTCTTTTCTAAAGGCAAGTAGGTATGCGAACTGATGATACGAACTGATAGATCCACGCTGGTTCCGACCGGTTCTATTGGAAAATTATGGGGGTGGCCTATGACTATGACTTCTAGTGAACGTCGTACGGCTGAGGTGTTGAAGATGATATAAACACACTGTAACATGTTATAACAGACCAGGGATTTTATCTACACTTATTTTTTAAAAAGGTACAGTTTGTATGTCTATTTGTTTGTATGTAGGAGTTTATCTTCGAAACTACTTATCGAAATTAAATAAAATCATAGTTTGAATAGAATTTCAGGATGGACATGTTATCCCGGGTTTTTTTCGTGGAAATCGAATTTGCAAAGTAAGTCAACGAAAAAACCCTCGAAAAAAATATTAACGCGTACGCTATTACTGCAAGATGGGTAGGCTAATTGATTATGTGAGGCGAAGCCATCGCCCTAAGCTGGGTTGGAAGAGAACATAGCGGTGCGTTGGGATCCAAGGATAAGGCCTCGCTGTGAACTCGGACCCGCACATCACTGCTGATGGTGGAATCCGGGGGGGTTTTAGTGGGTATTTCCGGTGATCACTTCACCGGGCGAGTCCCACACTCCCCCTCGTCATCGGGGACAGTTGACGATATTGCGTAAACGTCATTTCCCTTCCTAAAAAAAGGCTAATTGATTATGACTGATACCGAGAAACAATCTGAATTCCACGCGGGCGAAGCCGTAGGCACAGCTAGTAATTTTATAAAACTAAAACAAGACTACCACAGCCCAAATATCATACATCCCTATTAAACCCAATACCTTTTGTATTCTATTTGAAGATTGAAGATTTTAATTAGTTTCGGACTAAACAAATATGATGGTCGCTCTATCCGTGATAGTGTCTGCACGCGAGGGGTTACTGTATTAAATTATAAAGGATTTACAGATTCCGAATGTAATGTATTGGAACAAAGTGTGGTGTACTGTTGTTTTGCATTGTGTTCAGCGTTTAGAATTAATGGGTTTTAATTAAATGTGTCGTAGCGTAAAGATTTAGTGGGACATTCGGGGATTACATACATCAATGTTAGTATTTACTAATATTTAATTTCATAAAATATTTCAATACTAATATTATAAAGAGGTAAGGTTTGTTTGTTTGAATGTAGAAGGTAATCTTCGAAACTACTCATCCGATTTAAACAATTCTTTCACCAATAGTTAGAATGGAATTGCAGGATAGATATACTTAGGCTATATATTCCATGCGGGCAAAGCCGTGGACATCACCTATCTAAAAATGAAAATTTAACATGTATAACATCAATAAAGTGTCAGGGCGGTTATATTGCTTTACATATTTCGTCAAGCGTCAAGCTTATATACGTAATTATATTTATATCACCGTCGTGTAAGGACACAGGCACCATCAGGGGAAGCAGGTGAGCTGCCGCCCTATAGGAATTTGTTTCGAGAAATAAATATTTTGATCAGCAAAATATATACTTGATCAGCAACTTTTTTTACATTATATTTTATAACTAGTTGTGCCCCCGCCTTCGTACGAGTGGTATTCGGAATAACGCGTAACTTTTTTTTTGTAAACAGATTGGAATGAAATATACATTACTTATTACCGGAAGCTTGCTACAATACATCAGTGGAAACCACATGAAAATCGGTTAAGCCGTTTCTGAGATTAGCGTGCACAAAGGTTTAGTAGGCAAAGAACGATTTTTTTATGAAATTACCAGCCTGAGCTGAACCGTACTTAATATGAGTGTTCATATAGATCTGAGGTCAACTTAAATTGGCAAAGGCAAAATCACCTAAACTGACTATTTTTAACTTTATATAAACTTTCAATCATCATAGTTTTACATATGATAATATATAGTTAACTAAAGTTTCAGGCAATTCAACCGAAGAGTTATTTTATTGCATTTTTATCGAAAAAAATGTTGGACGTAATTCTTTAAATTTATATAACTTTTTTGTTTATAAACCGATTGGAATAAAATAAATACTGAATATTATGGGAAGCTTGCTGTAATACATCAGTGACGACCGCATTCAAATCATTTAAGCCGTTTCTGAGTTAGCGATAAAAAACGCACAGACAAACAGACAAAAATTCTAAAAACAATTTTTTTTTGACTTCGGTAGCATAAGTAGGTACAACGTGTAAAAATAGTGTTTTTTTTTCCTTTTTTTTTGAAAAAAATTTTAATGTACAGACACGTCTCGTTTACGATTTTATTATAATATTATGTATAGATGAAAGCATTCGTTAAGAAAGGATTTTTGAAAGTTTCATCTCCTTACGAATCCAGGGTCAGGTCTAGTATTCCACAAAACTAAATTCTAGATACCAGCTACCCAGGGAGAAAATCGTTTCATTTTGTAGCCAGACGGATAGTCTTTTGGAGACCATTCAATGGGTTTACGCCAATAAAATACCACTTAAAACTTAAGTGTGAAGAACTAAGATGCGAACATTCGATCGCTTTTCCTGAAGGCGGATGCTAGATAATAAAAATTCAGTTTAAAATTGCACTGTCTACGAATGCCGCCTGAGAAATGTGTTTCTGGTTACTGAGTTTAGATTTCATCCTTAAATGTAGATGTTGACTAGGCAGTAGCTTTGGCTCTGCAGAGATAACGATCAAAATTTGAAATTGTTTTTAATTATTTTCAATTAAAAGCAACCACTTCAAATAGAATTGTTACGTGCGAGGTAGAAGGTTACGTGTAAGGACTTCCAAAATCACCAAACTTGTCCGATGAAACCGTTAATCTTGCCAAAAGTCGCCGATGATTCCCTTAAAGTGTCGCCGGTTCACTGTCGCAGATAGCTTCGCAATAGCTCCGAAGAGACGCTTTCGTATCGCTGGTTGTCGCACTACTAACTCACACTTGACTTGACCGGCTGCCCCCTCTTATTTATGCATGTTATTTATTTAGGCGCCAAATGCCTCGATATATTTCGAAGTTACTAGAAAATGTAAACAAATCATTGAAGGTTCGGGAATGCTATTTCTATTGAAATGTAAACTCTATGTTGTAATCATAAGGACCAATTGCCTATGACACTAATCGGAAAGGGGCGTGGCTACCATCGATAGGTTGGGACGTTCAAGACTTTCGGCTGGCGTGAACGCTTTTTCCATAATTTTCCAGTTAGTCGTAACAGTATATTTAATATCATTTTCTCTTTCTTTATATGTTAAATTTGGGCAATTGTGGTTTTACGAGATCATTTTTAGTATATATGCATCTATATATCTTTTCTCATTATGACCGATTATTAAAAAGTAGCCTTAAAATTTATTTCGGCCATTACAATGATCTTAATTGGTATTATGAATGCGAATCTAAGTTTGTTTGTTTGTTTATTAAGCTTCTACGCCTTAACTACTAAACCGATCTTCATGAAATTTTGAATACACGTTGTCAGGATACAGAAAAGCACATAGAGTAAATCCAGAGTCCAGAAAAAAAACCTACTGTTCCCAAGGGATCATCTAAACATATAAAAAAATTAACGCCTGATATTAATAGTAGTATTGTGAGCAATAAATCTAATACATATAATAAAGTCGTAAACGAGCCGTGTCTATACACTATATCACTGAGGTAAATGACATTTACTATAGAACTCGCTGGCGGCGGAGACAATTCAACGGGCCTAGAAATGGTGTTTTTTTGTTTTTACCATTAGAACATTACACATTTTTTTTTTATTAATACAATTTTTTAATCTGATATTAACTTATTAATAGGTACAGGATTCGTATGCGTGCAATAAGCCGTTTTCGAGAGAATTTTCAATAAAGGTCAAATTCTTCTTGTGTTCTAACTTTTTTTGTGAAGTTTATATTACTTTAACGAAAATTCTAATTAATACAATTATTGATTCTTCACATGTTTAAGTATAATATATATTTTTTCAAAGCAATTGTCTCGTCTATTTCTTGTAACATCTTCATTAAACAATGGATATTTTTAGTATTTAGCGTTTGTCTCATCCTTAAAGATTTAAAAAAAAAAAAAAAAAAAAAAACAATTTGTACATGTTGTACTTACGTCAACGAGGTCAAAAAATAGTTTTTAGAATTTTTGTCTGTTTGTGCGTTTGTGCACGCTAATCTTTGTAAAGGCTTAACCGATTTGAACGCGGTTTTCACTTATGTATTATAGCCCGTAACTTCGTACACTGGTGGTATTCGGTGTAGCGCGTAACTTTTTTATTTGTAAACCGATTGGAATTAAACAAACGCTAAATGTTACGGGAAACTTGCTACAACACGTCAGTTAAAACCGCATTCAAATCGGTTAAGCTCTTTCTGAGATTAGCGTACACAAACTCACAGACAAACCAAATAAACAGACAAAAATTTTAAAAACGATTTTTTTTGACCTCGGTAACATTAGTATAACGTACAGATACGACTCGTTTACTATTCTATTATATGTTTAGATTTAATTCATTAATAACAACCAAAGAAAGACCAAAGAACGACAAAAAAGACCAAAGAAGACTATTGCCAATGTTTGTGCCAACTCGTTTGCATCTATGTAGGTATATTATATACCTACATATTGGACAAACAGTTGGACCAGTAGTCCAAT
The DNA here is from genome assembly GCA_910589475.2 of Bembecia ichneumoniformis. Classification (NCBI taxonomy): domain Eukaryota; kingdom Metazoa; phylum Arthropoda; class Insecta; order Lepidoptera; family Sesiidae; genus Bembecia; species Bembecia ichneumoniformis. Next base: position 4,297,665 of record OU342545.1, read on the forward strand.
GGCGGAGTGCTATGTCGGCTTTTTGAAGCGCAAAGTTACAGATGCAGCTGAGAAACTTCATTAACCCACAAATTAGACATTAAAACGTGTGGAGAGGGAGCGATGAATAATTACGGTGTCAGCAAATTTAACTTTGCTGTTACCCACACTTGCTCCCCGGGGATCCTGACAAAGTTATGATTAATGACACGAAAACAAGGTTGTTGCACCCAGAGCTGAATCGCGGGGAATATTTATAAAATTCCTACCGTCGGGAGTGCCGAGTGAATTGATGAATCGGTCGGCACGCTTCGTTAGACGCGTGAAAGTGTGTAATTAAATTCGAAAAATAAATTTTGACACATAACGGCTTTTCTCCTCGCGAGTATGTATTCCCGTCAGATCACCGTAAAAGTGAGTTTCAAAGAGATTAGATATAACTTTTGTTAGGTACCATTTAATTCATTCTTAACTTACTGCGACAAAAGGTTTCGTTAGCTTTTTTATTTTAAAAAAAAAATTGTACATGTTATACTTATCTTAAAAAATGTTTGTCTGTGTGAAAATACGATTCTCGCAAGCTTCCGGTGATATTTAGTGTTTGGTTCATTCCAATCGCCACAGCTGCTGCAAGTGCAAGTGCGCCGACAATAGTAGGATTAAGGATAAGGGATTGGGAGAGGATAAGGAAAGGGGCTCTGGCATCCCTTACTCACTCACCGAAAGCACACATGCTGTTATTTCACTGTGGTGTCAGTGTTACCTGCCACTACTTTCCAGATCCAGACCAGAGATAAGGGTATAGCAGGATAGCCTTGGGAAAAGTGCCCCCAAAGCTTAGGGTTCGATAACTCTATATCAAGACCAAATGATACTTTATATAGAGATAAATACAAAATTCCCCCCCCCCCCACCCCTCAAGAGGCTACGACACCCAGTTAAATCGAAAACTGTTTTATTTTTTTTCTCCAAATCTATGTAACTGACGGAAACTAAATTTTGCACAAATATTGTTATGACTTAAAATAATAATGTAAAAAAACAAGAGCTCTCCAAGAACTCCCCATATTGAAAAATAAATAAATTAAAAAAATTGTAACATCCTGTATAAAGATTTCCTTTGGTGATACAAACACCGTTTTTTTTTTTTTTTTTTTTTTTTTCAAATGTGTACTAACATCCAACCTACGTAATCCTTAAGTTTAGTCTGTTTAGCAAAGGTGGAACACTACTAAATAAATTATAACTTAGAACATATTTTATTTAGGATCTTGTTTAAATTTCATCTGGTGAGTTTTAAAGAGTAACATAAAAAAACTTACTGTTAATAGAAACTTGAAAATAATAAATCCTCTAATTATTTTCGTTAATAACCCTAGAAGTATCTATGTTATAATCAAATATATTTGTGAGAATTTCCGCAGGTTTTATAATTCCCTATATGTATCTGGCATTAGATAAATAATAAATCACTGTAGCAATGTGAGAGCTATTTCCATTGGGGCAAGTGCAGTAGTGGTCTTGATACCTCTGTATTTATTTTATGTCGAGACTGGATATGAAGCAAATACCAACAATTTTTTAAATGCATTCTTAGACTTTTATAAAGAAATGTATAAACCTCCTAGATAAGCTTTGAAGTAGAATAATTATGTATCTTCCCGCTGGATAAGGTACATTTAAACACGCGAAGGCCTGTCTCGAAGCCCGCTTTCGAACATACAAATATATTGTCTGCCGGAAATAGATATGTTAATATTCATTTAAAGTTTGTGCTAACCGCTAACAACATATATCACTTGTTTTGGCTTCATAAATAATAGCTTGTGAATATTTCGTTTTGTTTATAACTATGAATATAAATCAATTTGTTTTTATCTAATGTCTATTTATTATTTATATGGTTACTTTGTTAACATATTTGTAATTGACACGCACTGCTTTATCTTTTTTAGGGTTCCATATGTCCGAATAAATAAACGGAACCCTTATAGACGGACTCCTGTGTCCGTCTGTCCGACCTGGTCCGATCATTGCCCCCTCCCCCTAATCTACGAAACTACTGAACCTAAAATTTTGAAAAAAAAACGGAAAATAGTTTTCTACTTATAGATTATAGGAAAACCTATAAGAAGTCCATGATATTAAAATAAAATGGTAAATCACTCAATATTGTGCGGATAGGTAACATCGTACGGAACCCTCTTCACGCGAGTTCAACTCGCACTTGTCCCACTTTTTATTGTTTTGTTAAGGTCAACAGACAGGGTAAAGGTCTACTAGAAGGTAGGTAAGGTTAAATTCTCCTATAACACAAGCAACGCCACAGGTGTTGTACTTAAGTACGCTGCCGACTATAATTGAGGATAAGGATAAGGAGGATAGGAAAATGGGCTATGCCATCCCTTACTCGCTCACTGAAACACAACAGCACACAGTCTTCTGCTTCTCTCCGCAAGTCCGCATGCATCATCTAGCAATGGTTCGTTTAAAGAGAATCAAGTGCTATCAACTATAAAAGTCCATTGTAAATTAACCATAATATTCGGATTTCCTTTTCATAAAGATTTATTAAGATGACCTGAATTTTGTGTTCCCAATTTGAATTCGCAACTACATGTAACTTTGATTTATGGTGTTCGCATGGATCATTAACATAACACCCTCCTATACATTTCCAAGCGTAAAGATCGATTTCAATCTTACTATCAGCTAAATTTAATTGGGCCATTCAGAGCTTTTTAATCTTTTACTTTTGCCCGTGACTTCTTCCGTGCCCTTATTCTTAGCTGTTAAAGCATTTATAATTAAAAATTTATTGCTCATATTTGTCAGGCGTTGAATTTTTAAATTTTCCCCGGTATTATCCTTGGAAACAGTAATTTTTCGGGATAAATGTGCCCTGTGTCCTCTTCTGTCGCTGAGAACGTGTATGCAAAATTTCACGTTGATCGGTCTAGTAGTTAAGGAGTGAAAGCGAAAACAAACAAAATAAGTCAATGCATTTTATAATATTATTATTATTACTAGCTGAGCCCGAAATTTCGTAGGTTAGTATTCGGTATAGCGCGTAGCTTTTTTGTTTGTGAACCGATTAGAATGAAACAATCACTAAATGTCATTGGAAGCTTGCTAAAATACATCAATAAAAACCGCATTCATATCAGTTAAGCCGTTTTAGAGATTAGCGTGCACAAACACACCGACAAACAGACAAAAATTCTTAAAACCTCATCTACAAACTGTGTGTTTTCTTTTTTTTAAATATACGCATATTTCAGGTACAGACACGGCTCGTCTACGATTTAATTATTCGTGTAGTTGGTAGGTTAGATATAGATTTTTTTAATTAAAGGTGGGTTTGCTCTTGACCAGCATCTATCCATGTAGGAAGGATGAGGCCGACTATGGAGCGAGCTCACCCAGAAGATGCCTATTCACTCAAACCTTGAAAAGATTTGGGTTATATGAGCTCGGAAATAGAGACGCCTGCAGGGAGTTCCAATCCTTAGCAGTGCGCATCACAAAAGATGTTTTAAAGCGCTTGGTCCGAATTAGAGGAATTTCCACAAGGTGAGGATGGTAACCAGCCGTATGTCTGCATGTCCTATAGAAGAAATCAGTGTTTTTTAAGTTATTGTTGTATGTATGTATTGTCTGGGATAGCATTTTAATATAACAACAGGGTGTTATAGCCGTTCTAACTAATGTCAGAATTTCTGAATCTCTGATAATGTGTCATCAGAATTTGTATTATCAATTGCATATCACTTAACTCTTCTTTTAGTTGCATATCACTCACTCTTAGACTTGGCTTCTGCTTTGGACAGTTTTTTCTAAACCTTACTTTCAACTTAATTGTTAATCATATTAAGTGGATAATACATAACACGTTTAATTTGATTTTCGGAACTGAATTAAGACTACGCCTTAAATTATGGTTTTATTACCATACCTACTATACTTCACTTTTATATACTACAGATTCTTTAAATAGGTATATAAAAAGGTAAAGTTCACTTAAAATAACTTTACCGAGGCACCAAAACCACTGATCAAACAATTTCATTACGGTATAGGCACTATTTTAAAGAGCTTAATTGGACCCCTGACCTAAACAAACGTGCACGGAGCTACTAAAACTGTTTTCATTTTGTATCGCCTTATTTAGAACAAAATCATTCATTAAAATAACTCAAGGTTAACAATTTTGCAATATTGATATTTATAAACTCGACAGATTATATAATTTATGCATATAATAAAATCGTAAATACAATAAAATAAAATTGGAAACCGATTCCTAATACATAAGTGAAAACCGCATTCAAATTGGTTACGCCGTTTGGGTGATTAGCGTGCACAAACGCACAGACAAATAGACAAAAAATCAAAAATAAAAAATAAAACATTTTTTGACCTCGGTAACATAATGTGTACTAAATGTTTTTTTTTTTTTTTTTTTTTTTTTTTGAAAAAATCTTTAATGTACAAACACGGCTCGTTTGCCGATTTTATTATAATATGTTAGGTAAGTACATTACATGTGATTTAAGTTTCATTAAAGCATAAATATAAGTCATTAACTGCATCACAAAATGAGTTACTTATGGGATCAGTGAAAACCGTTAATTTAAGTTTAATTAAAATTTGTGATGTTATTTAAATAAATTGCCTTAGCATTATTTATCGTAGTGACTGATTCACCATGTAGTAAAATGTTTGATCAGATTAAATAAAACATATAAAAAATATAAAATGTGTATCCTAATAAGTATTAATATTAATATTTGATATAATATTAATAATAATATTATAATTATTAATAACATTAATAATACTATAAGTATTAATATTTGACATCATAAGCGTATATACTCAAATATTCTCTTCGTGTTTTCTTGTTCGCATACTAAGTTTCTTAGCAGCTTCGTGTATCTACCTCTCTCGATGTTAGAAGACGATTACTGTGCGGTTTACCCTTCTTGATTGGTACTTTCAACTAGATATAACGTAGTTATGTTTGACTAGGTTAATTATACAGAACAGTTATCGTCACAGTATTACCAATTCCATTATTAATTTGTGCTTATAATACCGGTTCATCTAATAAAAAATTATAGGGGCTCGTATCTCGAGCGGGCCTGTGTCTTTTTTTATGATAAGATCGGCAGACAGGCTGACGGTCCACTTGATGGTAGGTGGCTTCCGTCGCCTATAACACAAGCAATGCCAAAGCTGCTGCAAGTGCGCTGCCGACTACAGTAGGATTAAGGATAAGGGATTAGGAGGGAATAGGGAAATGGGCTCTGGCATCCCTTACTCACCCATCGAAACACAACAGCTGTGAAATAACATTAGTGTGTTATTTCACGGTGGTCTACTGTAAGGGGGTGGTTACTGCCGCCAGACGGGCTACCCAAATGATTGCGAAATGCAGTGTGCCCTGCCACTGCATTTCGCAGCCACTGTATTTCCAGATCCAGGCCGGAGCCAAATTTGAAAAGTTCATTTTTCAAAGTTGATCCTGCCAGGAATCGAACCCAGGAACACTAGAACAAAGCGTTAAGGCAACCACCCTGACCATTCATCCAACGGGTTCGTCAAATCTTCGTAAACTTGAAATCAATCTTTGTAATCTCACAAGCCGAGTACACACTTGTAAACCATGTTGCGAGATTTGTCTACAGACCATCCAGAGACGGTCTTATAGACTGTCTATTGACAATATTCTTTGTTTCGTCTATCGTCCACACTACGATTCATTCTCAGTCATTCATTCAAAGAAATTCATTCTCAGTCTTGTCTTCGCAGTCCACCATGGAGGACATTGTATTGTGTGGAATGATTTCCTGCTAATTACAAATTAAACAACGCGAATCCGCGAGTGCTCGCAGAAGCACCTAGGTTCGGAAATGCATTATTAAATAAATTAAGACTGGTTTTCGGCATTTCAATCAGGAGGCATTAGACCTGCGATTTTTGGTCTTACAGCAGGCCGACGAGGATTTGTCTATAGACATGTCTACGTAGGTACACAATCTAAGATACTCCTTACAGATTAAAGTGTCTTAGAGTTCTGCTAAATTATGCAACGATTGTGATAGAGTTTTAGAAATATTCTTCTAGAAGTTTAATGTAGTCAAAAAGCTAGTTAATATTTAATGTGGTAACAATGATGGTTACTGTTGAATGGTCGGTTTCATTAAACATGATTTTTTTTAAGACAGTAACCATAAAATAGTGATAGCGATAAATAAATTATTTCTACAGAGACCGCCTGATCATTATCCCGACCGAAACGAACCCCAACCCTTCTCATTAGAGTACAAATTAACATGAAATATTAAAGTGATGCGTCGGCCCCCCAACATATTGCTCGGTCGTAATAATGCAAACTATGACTTGTGAATCTGTCCGCACAACATGCCGCACAAATGCTGAGGAAAATTGTAATAATTCCAGAGTTGACGGTACAGAACATTGACAGAATAGGGAATATCGTTATATAACTTTAAAAAATATTCAGCGCCATGAACAGAAATTTAGTAACAAAAACAAATGTTAAAATTAACTAACAGCTACGGGCACTTTAAACTTTTGGCGCGCTTGTCGTGATGTCACAGTCTACAATAATAATCAAATGTTAAAAATCACAAACATCTACACGCTTGTTGACATTTCATAGACTCTGACGTCACATTTGAACTGACCGTTTCAAGTATTTTCTTAACGAAAATGAAATAATATTAAAAAATATTTACATTAGACATAATTCTAAAGCAAAAATGTTTAACCCTTTTTTTGAATTAGACGCAGCTTTGGCGTCGCCTGTAACACATGCAACCAAAGCTGCTGCAAGTGCGCTGCCGACTACAGTAGGATTAAGGATAAGGTATTAGGGAAATGGGCTCTGGCATCCCTTACTCACTTACCGAAACACAACAGCACACGTGCAGTTATTTCACGGTGGTCTTCTGTAAGGGGTGGTTACTGCCGCCAGACGGGCTGCCCAAATGACTGCGAAAACGCAGTGTGCCCTGCCACTACTTTCCAGTTCCAGACCAGAGCCTTGCCCTGCCGGGAATCAAACCCAGGAACCCCAGATCAGAGCGTTAAGGCAAGCACCCTAACCATTCATCCAAAGGGCTCGTTTTTAGATTAAGGAACAGAAAGAAGTCGAATGGTGCCAGATCAGGTCAATAAGGCGGATGTGGTAACAGTTCAAAGCCACAATTGTGAATTTCAGTCATTAATTGCACAGATCTATGAACACGGGCATTATCTTGATGAAACATAACTTCTTTTTAGCATTCCCAGACGTTTTTCTTCTATTTCCTCAAGTAAATGACGTAGTAAGGTGCAGTAGTAATCAGAGTTTATGGTCTGACCTTTTTCAAGATAATTAACAATTATCACACCCTACGAGACCAGAATACTGAAGCCATCACGTTATTTGTCGACAAAATCGACTTAGCCTTTTTAGGGAGTGGTGAAGCGGTTCCTCTCCACTGATTTTTGTTTCTGGTCTGGGTCCGTCTGGGACCTTACATCGAAAACGCTGCCTCATCTGTTTGAGATATAACAAGATATTTTGGGATTGTTTCTCTTTTATAGCCCTACAAAAAGGCCTATCTTTTAAGGATAGCTCCCTATACCCATTCTAACTTCTAAAAAAATTATGACAAAATTAATTAACTGGCATCTCTTACTCGCTCACAGAAACAACCGCAGATGCTTCTGTTAGGTGCTGGTTACAGGAAACCGGGCAGAACTGTTATACTACTTGGAGATAAATCTATGCTGACCTATTTTTTTTAATTCAAGTTGAAGTCATCCCTGTAATGAGGATAAACTACAGTAAACAACTTTTGTGGGGCACGTCAACTTTTGGGGAGCCCATTTCCCTATCCACTCCTAATCCTTTATCTTTAATCTTACTGCACTCGGCAGCGCACTTGCAACAGCTTCGGCGTTGCTTGTGTTATAGGCGACGGTAGTCATCTACCATCAAGTAGACCGTCTACCTGTCTGCCGACCTTAACATAAAAAAAATCAATGATCGTATGCATGCGTCCCAAACGCTGATCTGTTCCTTGTTTTGAAAAAAAAAAAATGTGGTATTTAAAAAGCTCTTTAGACGGATATAGTATTAATCATTATCAAATTAAATACTTTAGTTACCTTAAGCATTTTATACACCTTAGAATAGCCCTACACACCATACAATTTAAATGAATATCTTAGGAGTTTTCGTAAATTAAAAACTACGCGCGAGAAAATAAATTGAAGCGGTCTCGCAACAACGGGACGCGACGACGGGACTCGCTTGATGCAGACGCAGGAGTTATATTAGGCATATATATGTATATTTTTTTTCCAATGTAGACCAAGTCACGGGCATCAGCTAGTCAAATAAAAATCTTAAAGCAGCAACAAATGCTGGCTTCTTTTTCTGTGCAAACGTCAGGCTCCATTTTTACGAATGATTTAAATGAAGGTTGGCAACCAATTTAATTGACACAATACTAAGAAACAAAACTCATTGTCTTCGGGTTAATCACGATGCGAACAAAGCGATCTGTCTTAATCCTGAACATTTGTGAAGCATTAAACACAATTTATATCGTGTCGCCAGCCCTTAGAAACCTTTAAGGGTTGCGCAAGAAACAATAATTTATAACCTTCAAGCTTTAATTTATTTTGAGAAACTCCTCCAAGCTTTCGTCGTAGTTACCAGCCCTATTGTAACTCCCTACAGTGAGATATGGCCTTTGATGTTACGTCTACGTATTATCTTCTATCTATATAAATAAAAATTAACGCTAAATGTGTTGCAAAGCTTAAAATTTGAAAAGAGCTCGACCAATTGAAGCCTGAGGAAGGTTCTTATGAAGAGAAACAATGGATAAATTGCCAGGGAAAACGCAAAAAACCCCATCTTTGATTTACCCTTCCCGAGGTTTATGGTAGTGTGAACCATTTTAAACATTACAATTAATTAGTGATACATATTTATTTTTCTTTTTTTTCTTTTTTAGATTCCAGTTCAGATTCTTTTAGGGTTCCGTATGTCCGAATAAAAAAATCAGAACCCTTATAGGATAACTTGTGTGTCCGTCTCCCATTCCAACCCCCCCCCCCCCATATCTCCGAAACTACTGAACCTAAAATTTTGAAAAAATGCAGAAATTAGTTTTCTACTTATAGATTATAGGAAAACCTATAAGAAGTCCATGATATTAAAATATGTCATGGTAAATCACTTAATATTGTGCGGAAACCTCTTCACGCCAGTTCAACTCGCACTTGTCCCGTTTTTATTTTATTTCAGATTATATTCATACGCGCTCTTAACAAAAGGAAATGGGATTCAAGGGATGAAAATAATATTATCCTACGATTCTTTAGAAACGAAGAGAGGTAAAAATACTCTAGGATCCCACGGGAGTCAAAAGGCAAAGAATTATCCTGGGATCCCATGGGACCCTCGACATGGGAACCAAGCGGAGGGAGGCCTTTGTGTGCGAAAACGGTTAGGGTTGTAAACCATCAGGCTAGCCCTAGAAAATGACTTTCAGGATATTAAAAATCTTTGAAACAAACACAAGCATACACTTTACCAATGTTTTCCTTCATTGCAAATGCAAGTAAATATTATTTCTAATCCGTATTCGATAACGACATATGTCTGTCAAACTGTTTTCACTTCGTGACCAAACGTAATAAGGCCTCACAGAAATATACACATCAATTATTTTAAATGCGTTATTATTTAATGTCAAAAAAATACGTGATGACATCCCCAGACGCCAATTTAACTTACGCAACACACGTGACAGCCCTAAGGGAATGTGGACAGAGATAATCTTGGAACATTATTCAGCTGTAATCAGAGAGGAAATATGAGCCCCCATAAACATTACAGGTTTCGCGAAGATATCTGTTCAAAATAAACAATTGTATGTTAAGAATGGTTTTGAAATTTATTTTAATAACAATAATAATAATAATAAGCCGAAAAAGAAAAACTTACCAAATACATCGACTTGGCTCACGAGGTGACCGCCATGTGGGACGTCGATTCGACGATTATCGTCCCGATAGTCGTCTCGGCGAACGGTCTTATAGCGAAGAGCCTCGACCAACATCTTAAGAGGCTCTCGCTAGATGGCTGGATCAAGGGACAGATACAGAAGGCGGTACTTCTTGACACGGCACGAATTGTCAGGAGGTTCCTCACTCTGCAGCCCTAACCACCGGTAGCTTGGGCCTTGCCCCGCTATTAGAGGACACCTAATTTTAAGTTTTTTATAATATTTATTGTTTTTATATACATATATATTGTAAAAAATTTAAAATTAAGAAAATAAATAAATAAATGAATAATAATAATAATAAACGTTGATTTCAGACTGTTGTCCATATATTTCTTTTTTAAGTAATAGATTTTTAATCACCATATATGTCTATCTTCATCCAGTGATTTTGGGTAGGACAATCAAATCCTATAGATATCAATTTAAAGATGCTGTTACAGCCGTCCGGTTAACGTTTAGCAGTGAAGCTGTTCTTTTGCGAATACCTAATTTTAATTTATTTTAAACCTTCGTCCAGTGCCGGATTTATACTTTTCTTGAGTATAGGCCCCTCCACTTTGTGCCGCCTCTTCCTCGTGGCCTAGGTAGACCTAGGCCTTTATTATGTAATTATTATTATTATTGCATTTATTATCACACAAGAATTTGATGGCTTCCGAAAGCGTGCGAAAACCATCTAAAATCCGCCGCCCCTAGGCTACTGCCGCCCCTAGGCCACTGCCGCCCATAGGCCTCGGCCTATACGGCCTATTGACAAATCCAGGGCTGCCTTCGTCCCTGATTCATGTAATTAATAAATAACTTTACAACAAATAGTTTACTGAGCCATTTGTCGAAAATGAATATAAAACCATCATTCGTATTTCTAAAGATATCCTAGAACTTACAGTTTTTAATAGACGTCCTGAAATCACTTAATTTTACTATCGAGCAACATTTTAACACAATAACTTTCTTTTCTTTTTTTTTCCTATGTAAAGGTTTTCAGACAAGCTGATTGTCCACTTGATGGTAGATGGTTACCGTCGCCAATTAACACAAAAATAAACCATAGATGCTGCAAATGCGCTGTCGATCTCATGAACACAACGCGGCGCGCACTTTTTAAGATAACAATAAAATATGGCACTTATTTACTACAATAAAAGGTACACAATGATTCATATGAAGTTTTAGTTAGATAAAGGACAAACACTGTTTTGTAATAGCGAAGGTTTACTTCAGCAAGGGTATAAAGTGTTAACACTGTTAACAAATTTCATTAGACGCTGTTTAACAAAACACGTGTTTTGGCATAGTTTAGTATATTTTTTTGTAATAACACTAACAGTAAGAGATTCTCCAAAAAAAAACATTTAGTTTTACACTTCATATAAATTCTCGTATTTCCATTTATAAACGAAAATATATTGTCCATATTTCAATCATATTTCCATTCTACATTTAGAAATGTATTAAAGACGAACCGGTCATAATTTTGTCCATGAGCGGTTTATTTGTAAAATAAATACCAATTTACACCTTTCTTCCACGCGTTATACTGTCAAAATGATTACTTAGCGCACATTAAAATACACAGCATTCATAAACAGTAGACAAATTAATGAAAATTACTAGAATCACGAATAAGAGTTTCATCACTATTTATTAATTTATTTTATTTAAAATATACATTTATTATTATCTATAAATAAAAAAATGTATCCCTAAATTGTTGAAAAACTCAATACTCGTGAATGGCTAGACCAATTCGGCAAAATTCGGCACTAGCAGTTGGTTTTAGCAGTTGTTTTTGGCACAAGTGCTCTATTTTTGAGCCATTAATACTGTTCTGTTCTGTTCTGTTCTGTTCTATTCTCTCTATTCTATTCTATTCTATTCTATTCTATTCTATTCTATTCTATTCTATTCTATTCTATTCTATTCTATTCTATTCTATTCTATTCTATTCTATTCTATTCTATTCTATTCTATTCTATTCTATTCTATTCTATTCTATTCTATTCTATTCTATTCTATTCTATTCTATTCTATTCTATTCTATTCTATTCTATTCTATTCTATTCTATTCTATTCTATTCTATTCTATTCTATTCTATTCTATTCTATTCTATTCTATTCTATTCTATTCTATTCTATTCAAAAATATGTGGCAATGAACTTATTTTAATAAAACGTAAGATAATATAACACATTAAAAATCACATACTGACTTCTATACTTCTTCAAAAAGCTAACTTTATTACAGAGACAATTTTTCGTTTACTTACCATTCTTAATATTAGTCGAGTATCTCTACTGTGTCGTAATTATTGTGATCAAAATGTGACATTAGAATATTCCCGTTGCGGCATATTGCGTCGATCCATCACGTCACGAGGTCGGAGAAATGCGTTGCATGCGCTCTAATACGCAGATTTATTGTAAAACAACTGGCACTAATATAAAGACACGTACAGGGAATGGCACAAACAAATGCGGCAACTTGTTTCTTAGAAACAAAATGTCTGTTCCTTTCACTGTTCGCTGGCAGAAATGTCCTTTTCATTTTGACATAATTTGAATACAATAAATGTAAATTGGGTTTAAGATCTGTTCAGTTTGATGGGAATCCATAAATATTCTAAACATAACTAAGTACTTGAAAAGAAATATAAAGATCGTTTTTTACATAGAGCTTTTGAAAGCTTCTGCCATATTGATTCAAGTACTATATAATAAGCTGAATTACTTAAAACAGTTTAGAGAATTTAGATTGTTTGTCTTGTGTGTGTGTGTGTGTGTGTGTGTGTGTGACCAGTGTGTGACTAGATGTCACACCTACCGTTTAATTGAAAAAAGACATTCACAAGTCACAAGTTAAATTTTTTTGTACACAAACAAAAAAACTCATATTTTTAATCTACAACAAATATGTAAATTAAATGCAGAAGTTCAATTATAAAATTAGTTAACAATTGTATTTCCCTCCAATTAGCAATTCATTTTGCGAATTAAAGACGCGAAATCAGTTATGAGGATTTCTGGTTTGATTAAAAATACGACAATAATAATTAAAATACGATTTAAATGTTGATACGACCAAGAAATTATGACCAAGAAATTTCAGTCATGGCCCCATCCAAATCAATTTATCAATGATCTCCTTTAATAAAGGCATCTTATCTTATGAAAAAAAGAAGTTTTGGTTGGTTTTGGGTAAATTAGTTTCTTATTATGAGATTATAAACTTGGGTGTATTTTTAAAGTTTTCGTTTAACGGATAGAGCATAAAATATAAGGGCCCTAATTCTCTAACGCCACTTAGCGATTCCTTACTTCGAAACCACGTCATTTACTCAAACTGTCACGACATCTGCTAAAAACTTATTCTCTATGACATGTTGCATGAAATGAACGGGAAACGGCGCGGTTTGAACTGTCAAAAATACCACGCTTTAAAACGCCGCGGAATCGTGTGTGAATTTGTTAATGCATAGTGTTTGTCTGCAAATTTAATTAAAATCCACACCAACGGTAAGAAATAATTGTTTATAGATTATTATATTATATAAAACATCAAAGTTTCTATCTCATTAGTTTCTAGCTCAAGTATATTTACTTTTATCTACTTGCAATTCTAAATCTAATTTTATAATTATTTTACTTTATAGGATATCTTAGATTTAATTAGAAATATATTTTCGAAGCATTCTTTATTCATAAAGCCGATCTAATTTAATCTCATATTAATATACATTTCTTTAGTTATGTATGAAAACAATTAATTCTAATATATATGGACACTGACTAAAACGTGATTTACTCGTTTTACTTAACAACAAGATTTAAAAAAGTAATTAAACATTCAAACGGTAAACAGCTGTCAGCTGGGATAACGTCATTACGTCATAGAGCAAAGTAATATTAAAATATGAAATGGATCCTGTGCAGCAGTCCGATTGTCAAATAAATACAATTGTGTACTGTGGTTTCTGTGAAATCGTAAGGTGCCAAGATAACTTGTCTTGGGGCATACAGAATAGAGACATTTCAATTCATTGACAAGACAAGTTAATATATTGACGTGTTTTCGCAAGAGTAAGACTTAGCGTGTAATCATAGTTGCGATACAGAATCAGGGCCAAGGCCGCATACACTCGTTTTCCGTATTCGATTTCCTAACGCGGAATACCAATTCGGAAATCTGTGTTATACTGCCAATAAGGACAGCGAAAGCGTTGTAGATGCAGGACACGGTGACCATCGTCACCGTGTCGTGAGGACGACGATTTATTAGCCATCTGTTAACAATGAAGAAGAAAAAGAAACGTCTGTATTGGGTACAGCAAATATTAATATTTCTGCCTCACACATATTGTCGTGTTGTGTTTTCATAATCCTATATCCAGCATTTATCACCGCATTAATACACAAACCTCATCAATACCATTTACTGCAATTACTAAATTTTTTATTGGTTCTTATAGAATTTCCCTTTTTCCGCGCCCTTTCTCTGTTCAATAGTTAATTGAATTGTTCAATGGCTGTGCATGGATAAGTATTTCGTTACAACTTGTTATTTTATTTTTTACCTATGTATTTAATTATTATAGAGTGAGTTTGTATGGTGTTCGATGAGTCACATACTCGTATGGTGCTGGCTGAAAATCAGCGCTTTAGGTGTTTGTGTGGCACCTCAGCACAATGCTAAGCCAGTATCCGATTCGCTGCCGCGAGGACACACACACATACACACACACACACACACACATACATACACACACACACACACACACACACACATACACACACACACACACACACATACACACACACACACACACATACATACACACACACACACACACACATACACACACACACACACACACATACACACACACACACACACATACACACACACACACACACACATACACACACACACACACACACATACATACACACACACACACACACACATACATACACACACACACACACATACATACACACACACACACACACACATACATACACACACACACACACACGCACACACACGTTTTTGCAGCGAATAAAAGCATTTCTTTCTTTCCTTTCTTGTGATCAACGCTATATAAAACACATCTGATACGCGCGGCGCGGGCGCCGTTCTGTTCTGTATTTCCGAACGTATGCGGGGCGGCAAGCCTCAAAACGTATACAAAATGTATGCAAGCGCAGTGTTCCGCATGACGTCATTATGTTTTTCGAGTGGTTTCTCTGAACGTGCGGGCTTGCATTCTACATGATTCTACGTATGTACGGAATCAAACATATACGGTGTACCGTAGTGGTACTTCTTTTATTATTTTATTGTAATAAATGTTTTAAATTAAATATATTATCTCATTTTTTATTAACTCCTTAAATTGAATTGATAATAGAACCATAGAATTGTCAAAATTAAAAAAATATATATTGAAAATAAAATAACCTTAAGGAGTTAATAAAAAATGTTATAATATATCTAATTTAAAAAAATTATTACAATAAAATAATAAAAGAAGTACCACTACGGTATAGTGGTTATCAATGTATTTTAAATATTGATTTCATTTCATGCATTCGGGTGCCCGAATACGGAAAACGATGTATGAGGTGGGCCTTAATACTCGTTTGAAGTTTTGGTGATTATATGGGTGTAATAACACTCCGTGAATCCAACGATAGTGGTCAAATAAATATACAAAAGCTCACTGATAAACAGCTCTTTTCAGAGCTATTTCTATTTATTCGTTAATGGGTTTTCTATATGTTTATTTCCACACCTTCACTCGGTGCGGTAGCCACAATGTAATGGTGGGCTCATGTTGAAGGTTTAACTTTTAAGACTATCTAGGTATACATAATATGATGTCAAAAAGACGAGGTGGACCGCCAATAGTTCCGCTAATGACGTTACTGCTCAGAAGATCTGCAGAAGTTCTACTAGCCGGATCACAATGAACACAGAGTATATTATGGTGGAAAAACAGATAAAAAGCTTGATCATGACTTGAACGTGATAGATTACACACATTACATAGCATTATTTATAAGTTGATAATGAAATGAGAGTACATTTAAGCATTTCTGTAATTTTCCCGCATTATTTATTACACACGTGTGTGGAAGGGAAGAGCACTATATCTGTACACGCATGACAGTCGTCGTGTCATTCATCATTTCCATATTTGCTCGGAAATGAAGTATTTTTGGAGACAAAAGCGAGAAACCGGAGCAGTCTTACATGAAATAATTTTTCATTTTCATTTATATTTCAGTAGCTTTTGTCCGCGACTTCGTCCGTTCTTTTTCTTAGACATTAAAACATGTTTTTTTAAATTTTTTTATTTATTTACACAAAGAAAAACTACAATGGGTGGTATACACAGTTCAGGTGTACTATAAACTCAATTAAGTTTCTACCGTACACCTGAGTTGTCTTCAATGGCAGAAATATAAACAGAATTTTTGTTACAAACAAATACAGAGCAAATATTTGTAGGTAGCTACTGTTTTAATACACTAAAATACAACAAACTTGCTCGTCCCACTCTAACATGCAGCTAACATATAAGTGCATCCTTGTTGATAACAAGAATGCACACTTCCTTATCCCCTCCTAATCCCTTATCCTTAATCCTACTGTAGTCGGCAGCGCACTTGCAGCACCTGTAGCGTTGCTTGTGTTATAGGCGACGGTAGCCACTTACCATCAAGTGGACCGTCAGCCTGTCTGTCGACATAACATTAAAAAAAAAACCACTTTCTACAGGTTGTTTTAATTTTATTAATCTTTATTTTAATAAAATAAACAATTTATAACAATGAGGTATTACATTTTTGACTTCTTAGTTTTAGTTATAATTATTATTATTAGTCATATTCATATACACATCATACACATACATACACAACACACAAATGCATACAATGCTACTTATTAGGGATAAAATATATTTTAATTTATATTTAATATTTTTTGTATTTAAATTATTTTTTAAATCTGTTGGCAGATTATTAATATGGTATGGTACCAAATAAGTCAATCTATGTTTTTCATATATTTTGGCAGTTCTAGTTTTTGATATTTACTGTTGCATGTATTTATTTTGATTGGATTAGTTATTTTAACGTTTTTCAGTTCATCGTTGAAGTATTCTTCTAATAATATTGTTAGCTGTACCTTGGACCGGAATGATTTTACAAAATTCAAATATTCAATCTTCATTGCTAAAATATTTTTGTCAGTCGTTGATTTTTTTTAAATGTCCTAACTGTTTTTCCGGGTGAAAAATAAACTATATCTTTTTCTGTAATCCTGAGAACGTGTCTGCAAAATTTCATAATAATCTTTTGAGTAACGAACAAACAAACTCATTTATAACAGTTGGGATTTATTTTTAGTAAATTATAAACACTGCTTACAATTGAATTTTCAATTTTGATGAGCCCATTGGATAAATGGTTAGTGCTCTGTTCTAGGGTTCCCGGGTTCGATTCCCGGCAGGGTCAACTTTGACAAATGAACTTTTCAAATTTGTCTCTGGTCTGGATCTGGAAAGTAGTGGCAGGGCACACTGCGTTTCGCAGTCATTTGGGCAGCCCGTTTGGCGGCAGTAACCACCCCCTTACAGAAGACCACCGTGAAATAACAGCACGTGTGCTGTTGTGTTTCGGTGAGTGAAGTAAGGGATGCCAGAGCCCATTTCCCTATCCCTTCCCAATCCCTTATCCTTAATACTATTGTAGTCGGCAGCGCACTTGCAGCAGCTTTGGCGTTGCTTGTGTTATAGGCGACGGTAGCCACCTACCATCAAGTGGACCGTCAGTAAGATTTCAAACGATATATTATGTCGCTTATCCGACGTTACTCACCTATTAACACAGTGAAAATAATAAAAGGTAAGATATTAAAATTTAAAAATTAACTGTAGCATTCTATACTCAAGCACAAAACGCAAAAGTCCACATGCTATTTGTGTGAGGTATTCTCTAAGAGGTTTTTCTGTCGTCAGACGGGCTGCAACATTTGTTACTGTTTGTTTCTTGCTATAATAACTATTTTCAAATAATGATTGAAAATATGTATATTAAACAGAAATAAATTTGTATGTTCGATTACAATCACTGCTAGAAGTTTATATAAATTCTATGTCACAGGCTTGCGTTGATTTGCAATGGTCTGTGTTAAAAAAAATGGCGAAATGGCGAATATTTGAGAGCGAAGCGGCTGTTTTTTTATCGGGAAGAATTTTAATTGTTGAAAGTGAACAATATACGGATTTTGTGCGACTTTTGTAATGGTATATTGTATGGAGTTTTGTATCCGTGTCGCGAGACAAAAGAAATAGTGATTTCAGTTTCGATTTATGTGGTAACGTCAATGGAGGCCGTTTGGGTTTTTGGAACAATATTAGCACTAAAGAATATTTGAATCATCTGAGAGGCGAACGAACAGTGGTCGTTCTTCTCTTACAATTACCTCTTTCAGATACCAAGGAAGGCCCTCAAGTTTAGAAATCTAGCAGAAGATACGGTATGCGAAGAAATTTTGGTGAATCTTTTGTTTAAGTAGCAAAGTCTAATTTAATGGTTGATTTATGGTTGATTTGGCCTAACATATCTGGTAGCAGGGTTGTGTGATTGTTTATTTTGGGCTCTGCGAATCGTAGACATTTGCATTTATTCCCATAGAAGTAGACCCCAACAGTGTACAAAATTATAATACTTATATATACACCAGAGTTTTTTATTTCCAACCAATAACCAAGCGTGCAATTTTTATATACCCTAAAACATTCCCCGTTTATCCCTCTTTCCGTTAGCGAAAACCGAATTAAAATCGGTCTACCCGTTCACGCGTGATGCCGTGACCAGGAGAAATAGGGATTCATTTTTATATATAAAGAGATAATAGACCACTGTTCATGCTTGTTGAATCGAGTTTACTGTTTAAACAAAACATGCCAAACATGCCCATACGTTGTTCCAACAAGGTGCCAACGGCTGTACCAATAGTTCTTATTACACTGGTCGGCTATGTGGGATCGTAACCGCATAAGCATATCGGATCTATTGGGAATATTCGCCACCCTTGGTGTCAACTCGTGTTAGCTTACCCTAGTTTGATTTGCGTTCCCAAAGTCGAATATACTTGTAACCCTCCGAAGCATTCCGTCTTAAAAGGGGAGATTCGTGACGCAGATTGTTCAGGAAATTGAGCGAAATGCCTGTTTTTATATTTCATTTATTTAGTAGTGGCAGGGCACACTGCGTTTCGCAGTCATTTGAGCAACCCGTCTGGCGGTAGTAACCACCGTGAAATAACAGCACTTGTGCTGTTGTGTTTCGGTGAGTAAGGGATGCCAGAGCCCATTTCTCTATCACTTATCCTAAATCCTACTGTAGGCGGCAGCGCACTTGCAGCAACTTTGGCGTTGCTTGTGTTATAGGCGACGGTAGCCACCTACCATCAAGTGGACCGTCAGCCTGTCTGCCAATCTTAACATAAATTGAAAAAAAAAAAATATTAAGCATAGCACTAAGCATAGCTTGAATCTCAAAAGCCTAATTGTAACAATAGAGAGAGATGCAATTTAAATTTAAACAGTAAAATTGTTAAAAGGCAAAAGAGAGTTGTGTGTATCGTATGTATGTGTGCATGTGAGAGCGAGTGAGTGAGGGAGTGTGTGAATGAGTGCGGATGGTGAGTGAGTCTCTCTCTCTCTCTCTCTCTCTCTAGTAACAAATATTGTTACTCTTTCATATGTACATTAAGTAAGAGAGTCAGTACAGTTCAGTGCATAATTAAGATAGTCTCTGCAACTATCTTAATTATGTACGAGTTGTATTCGTCAATCAGAACGGAATAATACCACCACACACATTTTCTTATCTTCCAGGCAAATTATTGGTTTATTTATGTAACCATTGGTCTTCTAATGAGGCAGTTATTTAGTGAATTTCGCTACATATGCAACTTTTTTATAGATACTTAATCGTTCTCAAGTTAGCAAAACAAATTTCCAACGAGCGGTAAACGTGGAAGGTTTGCATTCCATAAGATTCCATAAAATTTTTGGTTTGTACTGTTCCTAATTTAAATAAAGCTTCAGTATGAACGACTCAAATTATTTATTGCATATTGAATTTACAATTTGTATTAATTAATTTGTTTATGCACTCGCTAGTTGAAATTACGTATTTATGTAGCCGGCAGATACGAGCGTCACGTTCGAAGTTTTATTTCAACTGAAGTACGGCCCGGTCAGCTGAAGCCTCGGTGAGGTGAGTAGGTACTAGGTACATAGATTGGAATGTGACTCCGACTGCAATAGATACGGCCCAAATGTAACAACCTGTAAACTCAATTTACGTGTAATTAATTAAAATTACACGTAAATTGAACTGTTAATTAAATTATTTTTAATACTGAATACTGCGCCACAAAATTACGAAAATTCTATTCAATAACATTTTTATAATTGCATAGGTATTTATGTCCGCCACACTAGGCTTATCCTATGGGAGCAGTAAACGATTTTAATAAAATTCATATATTATGTCTGTATGTTTCCCTTAAAAATAAATAAATAAATAAACCCTTTGGATTCTAGGGTTCCCGGGTTCGAGTCCCGGCAGGGTAAACTTTAGAAATGAACTTTTCAAAGTTGGCTCTTGTCTGGATCTGGAAAGTAGTGGCAAGGCAAAACTGTGTGATGTTGTGTCTTACAGAAGTCTGAACTTCTGGTTTTTCTGTACGACGCCAGAAACTGGCGTCTTACAGAAGACTGTGTGCTGTTGTGTTTTAGTGAGTGAATATAGGATGCCAGAGTCCATTTTCCTAACCCTCCCCTATCCCTTAAATCCTACTGTAGTCGGCAACGTACTTGCAACACCTATGGCGTTGCTTGTGTTATAGGCGACGGTAGCCACCTACCATCAAGTGGACCGTCAGCTTGTCTGCTGACTTTAACATAAGAAAAAAATGTAGAAAAATGTATAATAATAATATTATGTACAGCACAAACAAAAATCTATACAACTGAAAGTATGTTTGTGAATGCGGATCATTTAATATTTTTTATAAATCTCTCTACGTATAGGTATGTTCGAAGGTCCAACATTCGAAACTAGTTCAAAGGTCCAACACGTTAATCCTGTTGAATGACAATGGGATTGAAAGTAATACGATAATGAATCATAAATGTCGTACTTGTACGACTTGTGCTTGTATTTGTAACGGGTAACTTTTTTGTTTGTAAACCGATTGGAATAAAACAAACACTAAATGTTAAGGGAAGCTTGCTACAATATTTTTTGTAGCAAGCTTCCCTTAACATTTTTGTTTGTAAACAGATTGGAATATACATTACTTATTACCGGAAGCTTGCTACAATACATCAGTGAAAACCGCATATTCAAATCGGTTAAGCCGTTTCTGAGATTAGCGTGCCCAAACACGGACAAACAGACATATTTTTTTGACCTCAGTAACATAAGTACAACGGTGCAAATCGTTTTTTTTTTTTAAATATTTAACTAACTGGTGACCGCGACTTCGTCCGCGTTGAAAAATGAAAAACATAAATGTTAACGCTTGCGTCTGCATCAAGCGAGTCCCGTCGTTCGCGTCGCGTTGGTGCGAGACCACTTCAATTTATTATTGAAGGATTTTTAAAAGGTACAAACAGGGATCGTTTACGATTTTATTAGATATTTGTATAGATAAAAGAAAAAATATAATCATAGCTAATGGGCTCGCTGCTTTTTCCTTAACCTTTATCTTGTTAAGGTAATTATCCTTTTAAAAATACCTTTTAACAACGGACGACGGAGCCACACAATTGTACCATTAGCCTGGCTACCGCATTTTCTAAAAAAAAGGATTTGTATTTGTCTTCTATTAATTAAATTTGGCAAAATAAACTATTACGCCGCAGCGGGCGTATAATCTGGGTCCGGGGTCTAGTTGAGTTGGTCTTTCGAATTTTCGATCGCGAGTTTAAGCCTTCTGTATCTGCCAAGGGCCTTTTTTTTTTTTTTTTTACAAGAAGGGACAGACCGGTGGGTTATGTCGGACTCCTGCCCCGAGATGGTAGTGGGGTAGACCTACCGACTAAACCTCTTGGCGTCCTTCTCATCCGCTATTGGTGAAGTTGCGAGGTCGGACGAGCACTCTTCCGCAACTCCACCGCGGGCGTCCGCGTCCGGACACGGCTCATTTTGACGGCGCACCCGAACTGCCAAGGTGCGACGTGCCTCTCAGAATGAAGCGGGCGGTAGAGTCCCCATCTACCGCCCTAGTCCTGTCAGGGATCCAGGTGGCGGGCGTGCGCCAGCCGCCTGCGTCCTGTTCGTCGGCGACGGAGGGGATGGGACAGGACGTCGTCCTCCCGCTCTCTTTCCGCCGCCTCCTTCTGCGAGATGACATCTTCGCAGAAGGATTGAGTCGCTTGCCAAGCGGCTCTGCTGCCGACCATAGCTTTCACTACGGCCGATCTGCCAACGGCCTTGAGGTTCTGGACAGAGATAGATAGATAGATAGATAGAAGCGAGATGTTTCCCCGCGCCAACCGCGCTAATTTGTACAGAAAACAAATAATAGTTATTTTTAGCCTAATAAATCATTATTTTGACTCGCCAATCGTACATTTTGTGAAAAACATCTTGTCAAAAATTTATGCGAAAGAAAAATGCTGAAATTCAATGCCGTTTAGAAGTAGTTACAAAAATTCAAACAAAAAAAGGCTTTATTTTGGGATTTTTTTTCAACTATTAATAATATTATAAGAATTATTTCCAACGTTCAAATTAAAAAATGTCCAATAAATAACATATATTTTTTTTGTACATTTATATCCACTCAGTAAAGTATAGTTACACGGAGAAAACCTCTTGTTGGCATATACAAAAGCCTTAACATTTTTTAACCATTACAAAAACGCACAGCGCCGCTAAAAAAGTTTTCACATCAAAAATAATTTTCATTAAGAAATTCACGTAAGAATAAAAATAAATTAACTTGACGTATTTTACTGACACTGCAACATCAAAAAATATTTTACCTACGCGAACAAGGTAAAATATCAATCTAAAGAAATACATATTCTTTACATCTATATTATGTGTAGTATTTGACCGTGAACCAGGCGGCAAAATGGATTGCAGACAAAGTTGCCCCCGGAGTCCCAAAAGTGGGTCAAAAACGTTGGTAGGAGGAATAAATATACAAACTAACTGTAGGGACAGTTTTATTTGTATTTCGGAGAAACGGGACGTGACTCCGAATACGGCATTGGTGTTATACCAAAACCGACTCAACGATAGAAACAGTCCTCTTTCCAGAATGAAATTAACAAATAACTACTCTCTGAATTTCAAGGAAATACGTGGGTGCCTTGAGACTGTTTTAAATTTGGCTCACGTACCCTTGAATACGTTATTATATACAACGAGACTCTCTACTACTACAACATAAAAGGTAATTCTTAATTACTTTTCATATTAATTTCTATGAAATTTGTGAACGCGGTTGACAAAATTTATATTACACTTTTAGCATCGGGGTAATACTGGAGAGAGGCTTCTTTATTGCCTATAGTGTAAATAAAATAAAAAATAAAATAAATCTTTATTTGCGCGAACACCTGTTTACAGGATTTTAATTTGTATACAGCAGTAACAGTGCAAAGTATGTTCTACCCGCCAAGGGCATTCAAATATTTGTGTTTAATTGTTTGTAAACTAATATATTAATAAAGGAATTAATGTTTCTTATTATAAAATTCTTTAACATCATAATAACAACAATCTAATAACCATTTTGTTTATCTTGTAAATTTAGGATCCGGCAATTCTTTTATATTATTAGGTAGTTTATTGTATGTTTTAATTGCCATAACATAAACATTTCTATTAAATAGTTCTAATCTACATTTTGGTCTTTGCAATAAATTACCTTGTCTAGTTATTTTGGTTCCTATTTCGTTATTTTCGACAAAACAGTTCGGATATTTTCTAACAAATATACACAACGTCTTTATATACAAGCAAGGTAAGGGAAGTATATGTAACTTTTTTAAATAGTGGCACACAGAGAGAAAAAGAATAATAATGTCTAAGTCTATCTATTAAAGTAAATTACTGTCTAGCTCCGACTTGTAATAATTTAAATAAGTATAAGTTTCATTAATTGCGTAATCCGATTTAACTAATGAGCGGATATCTATATCTATACTAATATATAAAGCTGAAGAGTTTGTTTGTTTGAACGCGCTAATCTCAGGGACTACTGGTTCGAATTGAAAAATTCTTTTTGTATTGAATAGTTCTTTTATCGAGGAAGGTTATAGGCTGTATAACATTACGCTACGATCAATAGTATCATATATAAGCAGTGTCCAGTACCGCGCGCCCCACGCGCAGTCCACCGCCGTATGGGCCGCAGCGAAGCGTGGCCGAGTTCAGCTACAAATAGTGCCCAGAAATTGGATTTCAGCGCATAAAGTTTATTTTTAATTTTAGTTTTTAATGGTTGTATATAAGTTTCTGAACATAATAACTAACTGGTTTTAAACGATGCAGTGTGTGAAAAAGAGAGATGATTGAGTGAGTTAGTGAAAGGGGAGTAGGTAAGAAGACGCCATTATTAATTACCACGACGAAAAGGTGTAAAGGTGAGGTGTGAAAAAAATAAAAAATAAAGATAATCCACTGTTATTATAAAGGACGCAATCCTATTTTTTTTAATGTTAAGATCGGCAGACAGGCTGATGGTCCATTTGATGGTAGGTCATTTATAAAGCTTATTCGAGCAAAGAATGTTAAGATCGGCAGACAGGCTGACTGGCTACTTGATGGTGGGTGGCTACCGCCTATAACAGAAGCAACGCCACAGGTGCTGCAAGCGCGCTGCCGACTATAGTAGGATTAAGGATAAGGGATTGGATAGGAAAATGGACTCTGGCATCCCTTACTCATTCACCGAAACACAACAGCACACGGTGCTGTTATTTCACGGTGGTCTTCTGTAAGGGGGTGGTTACTGCCGCCAGACGGGCTACCCAAATGACTGCGAAACGCAGTGTTCTTATTTTAGTAGGTAAATAGTGTATTATTTTATTAGCGAATGGAAATACACACACAGTGTAGAGAGAGAGTAGTGTATTTAATTTGTTTTATAGCACTGGACCAAAACAATATTTATGAAAAATATTTTATAATGTGAGTAAGTACTCAGTTTTTGCTGCGATTTCGTAGGCGTCCCTTGGGAACAGTATTTTTTTTAAAAATTCATGATGATCCCTTGAGTATTTAAGGCATATAACATCCTGTTGTTATATTAAACTGCTATCCCAGATAATACATACATACATTAACTTAAACAACACTGATTTATTCTAGTCTATATTTGATCTTTAATAATACATATTATAAATGGAAAAGTGAGTTTGTTTGTATGTTTTTGCTCTCACCCCTTTTAACTACTCAACCGATCAAAGTGAAATTTTGCATAGACGTTAACAGGGTTACAGAAAAGGACATAGGATACATAGGACATAATAAAATGCTGATCCTAAGGACCATGTCAGTGGCGTAGCTACACTTTCAGCGCCCTGGAGCAAAATTTTTCAAGCGCCCTCTCTCATCTTTTGAGCGATCGATTGTAACATTGTAACTTTGCGAACTTATAGTTAATAAAATTATTATTATCAAGAAAAATATGCTGAAAAAAATTCATACACAAAACTCCAGATGATTCATTTCGAGGTTTGTTTATAATTAATTACTCACGTGCTCATATGAGAGAGAAGCGTTTGAAAAATTTTGCTCCAGGCGCTAAAAGTAAAGCTCATAATACGCTTCTTTGCTTTGAAATTGATTTTAGTTCCGTTTTCCGCTACCTTTTCTGGAGTACATTTAATTACCGGCTATTTGTTTCAGTTATAGTTCGAAAATAAAATGTTCCGAAAAAGTGAATAATGAATATTTATAATTAGGTGGGCATTTTCAATTTCCTAATTTAAGAACAAAAATTTTTGCGCATTAAATTGAGGTTACAAAAAATTGTCAAATTAAAATGCTATAATTCGTTATAACAAATGATTTGGTCTTTGACATTTTTACCAATCGCATAATAAAGAAGATATGAAAGACAATAGGCAACGTTTAAAGGGAGCTTTGTTAAATTGGCAACGAGTCGTTCATAAGTCATTCTATTGAGGATCGGAGCGATCCCTATTCAGTTACTAGTCAATATATCAGCGGGACGGACAATAGACTGGACAGTATAGTATAACTGATAAAGATAGAAAATTTCTACCGCACCTTTTGTGCTGCGATCATGACAATAGTGAATTTATGCTCTTTATTATAAAGTTAACTATTAAAATCAAATACATTTCTTATATGATTCAGTGATAGACTGGTTACATAACGTCTACTTGATGGTAAATGTTTAGAATGTTTAAAAAAAAAACAGATCATAAGTAAAGACAATACTAGGAAAAGCTAGACCGTTGCAAACCTTTTTTATTGCGTGGGAAAATCTGCGATCCCCACCGACCATGTGGAGATCGGTGGGGTATATGGGATTTCTACTCACTAAAAACCCACGATGTTTCCTCGCGCCGTCTATTTAAGGGATCGTGAAAACATACATCTGCCTCCCCCCGCCAGACGAGGTCCGCACACTTGTGGACTCCACCTCGATTAGGAGTTTGACCTCCGCGCCGTAGAGAGACGTGCCGGAAACACACAGCACGTCTTCCCTCATTGCCCAGTGTTGTGATGACGGCGGAAAACCCCATGTCCGCCTATACTCACCCCGGCAGTCAGCGCGGGGCTTCATCTCTGAAGCACCCCATAAACTCTTCTCTGCGGCACAACGTTCCGCAGAGTCGGAGCCTGTTTCCACCTGAAACTCTGGGATAACCCCCGCTCATGTGGCTGCTCACTTCGCTGCCTGCAGACCCTAAGAGACTTAGGGTAAGGCAGAAAGGGGGATGGGCTCTAAAATCATCTGTTGACTCTTATCTTTAAGTAACTAAGTGAAGAATAAGTATTATAATTTTTAGAACTACCTTTTTTAATGTTTAAGTATGTCGACCGACAAGCTGACGGTACACTTGATGTTAGGTGGTTAAAGTTGCCTAAAACACTCAACGTCACAGATGCTGCAAGTGCGCTGGCGACTATAGTAGTATTCAGGATAAGGGATTGAGAACGGATAGAGAAATGGGCTCTGGTATCCCTTACTCATTCAGCGAAACACAACAGCACACGTGCTGTTATTATACTGTGGTCTTCTGTAAGGGGGTGGTTATTGCCGCTAGACGGGCTGCCCAAATGTCTGCGAAACGCAGTATGTCCTGCCACTACTTTCCAGATCTAGACCAGAGCCAACTTTGAAAGTTTATTACCAAAGTTAACACTGCCGGGAATCGAAGACGGGAATCCTGGAACAGAGCGTTAAGATTTCCTTCTTTGTGTAATACAATTTAAAAAATACTTTATGTACCATACAACCTGAAAATTTGTCTTAAATATAGTAAACTTCACACCATTTTTAGTAGATCAAGATCTTATTAGTGGATATACGCCATCCCAGAAGGTACCTTCTATCCTTAATAACAACCTAATAGCCAATTCAATGCCTATGATATCTATTTAAATAATCTTAATTTAAATAAATTCTTTCTCCATGTATTTTTTATAATTCTAATTTTTCTTTTTTTATAACAATGTTTGTTACTGTAATCCCTTAGCTCAAATATACGCCACTCGCTCTTTTATTACATTACAAATGGTACAGATTAAATGTATTAAATTACATTTTTAAATAATGTTCTATTAAAATAAATAATTGAATTGAAAATACATGGTCATCAAGATAAATTATTTGTCATAATAAGACAAATAATTTATCTTGATGATAAATTATTTGTCTTATTATGACAAATAATAAGACAAATAATAGACAAAAATAAGACAAATCTTTTAAATATTTATTAACTTTTAAAACGAGCTATTCTATGTAATCATTACACAAAAACTGCTGTAATGATTTAGATGAAATTTTGTAAACAAATAAGGTTTTGTTTTGTATGTCTACCTATATAGTTGTATTTTTGTAAAAACGCAACCTTATACAAAAAAAAGTTTTTTTAATATAACTATTTTTTTAATTTTTTCCTTAAAGATGGGTTTGCTCTTTACCAGCATCTATCCATGTAGGAAAGATGAGGCCGACGATGGAGCGAGCTCACCCAGAACATGCCTATTCACTCGAACCTTGAAAAGATTTGGGTTATTTATGAGCTCGGAAATTCAGACGCCGCGCCGGCAGAGAGTTCCAATCCTTAGCAGTGCGCATATATTTAATATAAAGATAAATAAATAATAAAATACACTAATTAATTAATAATTAATAATAAATAAATAAATAGTAATTAATAAATAATATTTAATAAATATAAGATATTTTATATTCTATATGAGATATAAGATAATATATTTTATTTAATATAAAGATGTTTTAAAGCGCTTGGTCCGAATTAGAGGGATTTCAACAAGGTAAGGATGGTAACCAGCCGCACGTCTGCATGTCCAATAGAAGAAAGGGGAAGGCGAAATGATCTCATGCAGCTCTCGAGCTTATAATTAGCTTAATAGAATTGGCTCTATTATTCGTTTGGTTTTGTACATGTATTGGTGCGGGAGGATGATAACCAAACATTTCTTAATAGCGCTTTAAGAATGCGAATTTATATGCAATTGTGTTAACCGGCATTGGTTGCAGTGCAATTATTTTGACGATCTTAAGTCCTCCAAGCGCAGCTCGATCGCCCATGAACTACATATTATATTAAATTTATCACTGCCTACACCGAGCACCTTAAACCTAATAATATTATAAATGGCAAAGTTTGTATGTTAAAACGGCTGAACGAATTAGAATGAAATTTGGCACAACTTTATTATCTGGATTAATATAGGATACTTTTTTTACCCTGGAAAAATGATAGGCTCCCGAGGGATCTTCTAAAAATATCGTCTGTTGCCCGTGGTCCACCCGCCTTGTTCACCTACGGGGAATGTATAATTTGGCACCACCGTCATCACGGCGATAAAGATACGGGGAATATTTTTTTTCACACGTGTATGAAATCGCGGGCACAGGTAGTATTAAATATATTACTATAATAAATATTCTTCGAGCGTATTGTAACGTAGTATATTTATATTTATAGTTTCTTTTATATATTTAGCCATTTATTTATATTTACGTTGTATATTTTATTCATTTCATTACCTATTCAACCTTTTTTTTGTTTATTTGTTTTATTTCTTTATTTATTTTCTTAATCTAGTTTTTTTATATATATACACATTTAAATCTCGACATTGTCATTACGTTTTGTTTTTTCTTCGATTTTCTGTCGGGACGGACATTGGTCTCTCAGAGCTGATGAACCGGCCTCATATTTTTATTTTGAAAGTTATTCTTTATGTTATAATTAATCCTTATGTTATATTTTAAACAATAATAACTATAATATTTAGCCCCGTTTCTTTCCTTCGGGTATGTAATCTTATTAATACGTCATCTTATTTATGTTTTAATATTTTTTGTCTTTAATGTGCTAAATTATTGTATTTGTTCATTTAATGTTATAATCGAATCCCTTGATGTCTGGTTTTCTCATTTTAAGAATAAGAGTATCAATGTTTTTATTTATCTAGCTTTGCCTGACCAAGTAAATTAATATTATAATTATTGTCTCTGTAAATGGTCAGGCGATTGTTCCTTATGGTTTTGTTTGTTGGTTTTTCTTACTTTTCCTGATTGTTCCAGGGAGCAAATTTATGATTACCAAATTTACGTTTTGCGAATTACAATATTGCTCTATTAATTGGAAGCAGCTTGCGGTGAAGATCTTCGCAACCATTACATATTACTTCAGAACACTAACGGCACTTAATAATTGCATATTTGGACTTTTGCGACCTCCCTGATCATAAGTTAAGTGTAATGGTGTTTTCTTATTGACTTCTGTATTTTCTTCTGTATTCTTCTGTATTTTTCTATGTTAATTCTTAAAAGTATAATGTTTATAGACTAGGGGTTTTTGCCTTCGCCCTCTAGAGTCTCATTTAATTAATTCTTAATATATATTTCCTACCTATTTTTTTGTGTTATTAAATTTTAATTATTATCAAATTTGTGTTTAATTTAGTAGGTAAACACTGGCGCCCAATCTATATTTTCTTTCATTCAATTGCTAACACTTCCCATGTTTAGCTGGGCTGGGAAAGAGTTACAGTATAGTAAACCTGATGTTGCTTATGTCCTAAGGCGACGGTAACCATTTCTCATCAGGTATGTTAAACTTTTAATATATAAAAAAAATTCTCAAAAGTAAGCCCAAAGCCAAAGTATTTTCTATTGTACACAACCCTGTCTTTTATTCTTAATTAATATTTGTATTTTAGAACGGTAAGTTTCAGTGTACTTTGGTTACATACACAGTTAGCGTTAAAGTAAGGCTTTTACGGGTAAGTAGGTCTCGAGAACAAGGCCACAGTACAAGGAAAGCAGTAAACTAGTAATCAAAGATAAAATTTACAAAATATATGTATATCGATTTTACGAATTTGTTTTTTTTTTTAATATATTATATTAAAATCGGCAGACAGGCTGACGGTCCACTTGATGGTAGGTGGCTACCGTCTTATCGATTTTGAAAACAGAATCTATTTTTCCGCTTTCTTATTGCTTCATGAATTCTTTTAAGTTCCTATTTTGACATTGTAACCATGTTCTGAAATGTAAAAATCGTCAATAACACTATTGTTTTCAGATTTGTTTAAAAATGCCATAATAAATTTATTTTATTTTATCAATTCCAATTATTGGATAAACAATTATTGATAAAAAAATTATTCACTGTGGTTTTAAAGTAATAATAACTTTACAAATTAAATTGCTTGCTATCTAATTTGAACTCACTCAAACTTAGTAAATATGTACTTGATCATATTGTTACTATATGAAACTATGGAACGTTCTGGAAAAAGCGTTCGCGCCGGCCGAAAGCCTCGAACGTTCCACCCTATCGATGGTAGCCATGCCCCTTTCCGATTAGTGTCGAAGGAATTGGTGCTTATGTTTATGACATAGAGTTTACATTTCAACAGAAATAGCATTCACGAACTTTCAATCTTGTTTACATTTTCTGGAAAATTCGAAATACATCGAGGCGTTTGGCGTCAAGTATAAAATAAATAAGAGTGCAGCCGGCCGAGATGAGGGAGTTGCGCGATAACAAGCGATACGAAAACGACTCTTCGGAGCTTTTGCGTTATGTGCGTCAGTGAACCGGCGACACATTAAGGGAATCATTGACGACTTTTGGCAAGTTTGACGGTTTCAACGGACAAGTTTGGTGATTTTGGCTGTCATCTTGGTTTGTGAAAATAAATCGTTCCTTTCGCCCTTACACGGCAGTTTAACTCACCCCGCACGTAACAATATTTTTTTAATCTTTTTCCCATGTCCATTTTAATTTTAAAAACTTTTAATATTAGATGTACATTACACTGTTTTCATGCGGTTTTAAAATTCAATAAAAAAATAGTTTTGTGTCATGGTGAAAATAACGATATCGTATTAAACAATCTAAACAAATTTTGGCACAAGTTTATTAGAAAAATCATAAAAGAACACCATATTGTACAAAATTTTAAAAGAATGTCAAAATAAGGGGTATTGGTTATAGAATATTTCCACAAATTTTCTTGACCCAATAAACCAGTGGTGCTCAAACGGTTGTTCGCGTTCGCGAGAGCGTTTTGAATCGAACTCGTGTATGTGTCGATTTACAATTTTTGTTTGATAGAGATTCACATAAGCCAGAATATTACTATTTCATATTAGAATAAAGGCTCCTAGTGATGAAAGGCGGCTTTATCAAAGGAACGCGCGGTGTTTGTCATAGAATAGCCACGGTGCTTTGATTCTTTTGAAAATTTCCGGAAATAACCTACATTTATGACCTACTTACGCCATTATATCCTATCCACCTACATTGCTTAAGTACTTGCAGCATATCCCGTGTCGTACAATTTTGAGGTCTATCCCCAGAAGTTCAACTTTGAGCATCATTGCAATAAAATATATAAAAAAGTTGATAGAAAAAACGACATATTTTTGCTAATTAGGTAATCTGTAAAGGTCAGTAAAACAGCCCAATAGATCATCTATTGATGTGCACATTACTGTGATACAAAGTGTGCATAAAATTGCGCACAACTTTGTTCCTCCCATACGAGTTTGTTTGAGTTGAGATCTGTGCTGGTCTAAATTTAGGTGTTCACGTAAATACTCGTAAAGTGCTTCATTTATTATCTTTATGGTGACTACCAGCAGACTACTAAAGTTTCGCATAGTTTGGTAAAGATCCCTGTATGTTTTGGTAATGTTGATATATGCTGCAGAAACGTAAGCCTTGCAAAATAAGCTATACCTCGCTCAGCTATGCTATGCTCGATTGAGGAAATTCGTAGACAAACAAAAAACACCAGACACGGAGACTGCCATCCGTGCTTTTAAAATTAATAATAAATTGGAAGATGAAAGTTTCGATTTCATAACCAAGTTAATACGAAACGAGGAGGCGCGTCGAAGCCCTGTGAGTGTGGGCTGCGGTAAAGGAACTTCCCTTCTTTAGAATCGCCGTATGGTTTGTTTTGGCAACGTTCGCTGACAGGAGTGACTAGACGCCATTATCTGTTCTGCGCCAAAACCATTCCCTCCTGCAACGCGCCGGTCTGAGACGTCCAACGCCTACGCTATAATTGGTCCAGCTTGATATCGTCAAGACGACAAAAACCAACCACTTGCGCATAGACGTTTCGCGTTGAAGTCAAACTGTCATTTTAAATTTTATTTATATTTTCCTTTAGTTTTTATATTAATAATATGTGACCGTGAATGTTATTAGCATATTTTTACAGTTAATTATTTTATTATTATTTTTTAATTATTGTAATTCTAGATAAACATAAAATTTGTATACGTACTGTGCTTGTTGCCCCCAATGGAATGTTGTGTTTGCAAAAAGACCTTTGCATCTTCGAAAGGACTACACATTCACCAAGGACGTATCCATCAGGTCCGTATAACCTCTGTTCCATCTTCACAAAACAGCTCATCTCCCAGCTCCTCACCTTTGTCATCTTCCACGTCTGCCATTCCCCTCCAAACTCTCAACTCTCGGCCAACTCAAACAGTCAACCTCAGTAGTAAATGTTTGGCTAGCTGGACCGAGCCCAATCTTCCACCGAAACCCCAAAGACAAAGGGCCTGGGACTCAATAGCCTCCGTAGCCACCCTACAATCACTCATAGATTCATCGACAGGCAGAGACCGGGCCAGGCTGCTAGCTGTGTCCAAGCCTGAGTCAGGTCACTGGCTACATGCCTATCCATCACCCAATACAGGAACCTTCATCGACCCGGACACTTTACGTATATCTGTCGGTCTCCGCCTGGGAGCTGGGATTTGCACTGGCCACAACTGCGCTTCCTGTGGGGCCCCTGTGGATCGACTTGGCCACCATGGCCTCTCTTGCTCCTCGGGCGCCGGTCGCCTGTCCCGCCACGCCCGCCGCCCTCAACGATGCGTTTTTATGGTTAATGTTTGCTACTATTTTACAGACAGTAAAATAGTAGCAAACATTAACCAACACTTTTTGAATAATCAAAATATAATTAATACAACTTGACAATTCCGAAACAGTATCCCCAAAACAATGCTATCTATAATTTATAAGGGGAGTTTATAAAAAACAGCTCATAGACGGTTTAAAACTTTTATTACAAATGCTTAAAATCAAAAGAAATTTTAAACAATTTATATGCATATATTAGAAAAATCATATATAATATGATTTAAAATTCTAACACGTACCTATTAATTTTTTTAACAAATTTACAAAATATTCCAATGGGTTTATTGGCCATCAGAAAACATTTTTTCCTTTTACTATTTAAGAACACAATTTCGTATGTACATTTTTGTTCGAGTACCATTAATATGTAATCGTTCCGTTCTGAATTAATTCATATTGATTTACGACAACTGTGTGTTCAATATTTACGAACCTTTTCCAAATAATAAAATCATACGTCTGAAAGCGATACGCGTGAATGGATTTCACCACAAATTCGTATATGCATTTACTGTTGACATGGACAACGTTGTACGTGACATGAACTTTTAGATTAAGTTTTTTTTAAGACTTTTGAAATTATCATTCTGGAGCAAAATGTCAAAAGAGCCAAATATAATGAAAGCAAAATTTTATCTAAGCAAGATACTCAAATCAGGATCATCACCTTCCTTAACCTATTATACGTATCCACTGCAGGGGCACAGGCATAGCACAGGTCTGCTCACTCAACAAGGGCGTATGGGCTATATGGTCCACCACGCTGTCCCAATGCGGCTTGGTGGACTCACATGAGCCTTAGAATTTCTTCTTTTAGCGAATGCATGTTTCTTCGTGATGTTTTCCTTCGCCATTTGTGAGCAGTCTGTAAATGCACTTTGTTTTTAGGAAAAAAAACTTTAGAAAAAAACTTAAAAACTCACGACATGATAGGTCGCGTCTTTCCCACTGTACCACAGACTTTCTTGCATAAATAAGCAACCATGAATTGAGTTACTTAATCCATATAATTTGTATATTAATATAATTAATATACAAATTTATATAATATAATCTATTTCGATAGATTTGCTTGGTCAGGGCAACGTTGTTAAATACAACAGTCGATATGGAAATCGTTAAAGCAATGGTCACACCTTATTGTTTTATCGTTCATGCATAATAAACGCGCAATTCCGCGGTCATGGTGACAGATGGTGACGACCACCCTTTATTACGACCCATAAAAGATAAAGTAGACAAGTATAAAGTATTAATCTAATCCTATAATTTAGTATGCACTTAATTATAGTAATAGACCAGTATCTTGTGATGATGGCTATCAGATTTTATTGTTTCTTATTTTAATAGCAATATTATAAAGAGGTATATTTTTATTTTTGTGTGTTTGTTTGTATGTGGGAGGTAATTTTCGGAACTACTAATCCGATTTAAAAAAATCTTTCACCAATAGTTAGAATAGAATTTGAGGATGGACCTAGGCTAAATAATACACGCGGGCGAAACCGCGGGCACCAGCTATCTAAAAATAAAGTTTCAACGCTTGACAAAACTAAAATGTCAGGCGTATACTATATCATAAAGAGAAAAGATTTGTTTGTATGTATATTTGTATGTTTGTAATGAATAAACTCAAAGATTACTGGACCGATTTTAAAAGTTATTTAACCTATAGAAAGCTAAATTATTATCAAGTAGCATAGTATACTCGCCCTCCTCCACCTCCTCCCCTTTCCCTTTTTAATTTATAAAGAGACGCGGACAAAGACGCCTGCAACGATTAGGTTCTGTGAAATGTCATTATAACCCGATGTAGTTTTATGCCTGAAAATAGGAATAACAAACATCAATTTATCCTGACATTTTCGCATTTATAATGTTAGTAGAATAAGATTAGAATTAAGTTTTTTAAATATACAAGTTTCTGAAAGCCCTTGAAAGAATTGTACAATTCCATAGGTAGATGTACGATTCTAAAAGTTATTAGAATTCTTCTACAATCGATGAACAGATCGTCGAAATACAAGAATTCGAGAATAAACTTTTTATCCTAAAAGTGTGTCACAAAATATAACCCAGCAGAATTGTATAAAACTGTAAAGAAACAATAGCGAGAAACATAAACATTTAACCTCCACTCTTAGAAGTTATATAAAAAAACAACAAAACCAAAAATCTCTCGGTAAAAACAAAGGAGTGCGGACTGTGATAGCAAATGTCATTTTCTAGTTTAGGTTGAGGGCAGACGCGCAGAAAATTGGATACGTCAACATCGCGAGACGGCGGTGAGGAAAGTCAATTAGCCGACTCTCTACCTAACTACACTTTAGCAGTGCTATTACTGACGAATTCTTATGCAAATGGTCTTTACAAAGAGCCTCATTAAAGTATCCCACACATTCTTGGTATTTTACTGCTTAAAAAATGGAACAAAATTAAATGTGAGTAGGTCAATGTAAATTTAATTATAGGCTGAGCCCGCAACTTCGTGGTATTCGGTATAGTGCGAACTTTTTGGTTTTTAAACCGATTGGAATGAAACAAACGCTAAATGTTACGAGAAGCTTGCTACAATTAATCAGTGAAAATCGAAATCAAATCGGTTAAGCCGTTTCTGAGTTTAGCGTGCATAAATGCAGAGACAAACAGAAAAAAAACCTAAAAACTAAGAATTTTTTGACCTCAGTAGCGTTAGTAAAATATGTAAGTACAAATTGTTTTTCTAAAAAAATATTTTATGTAAAGCCACGGCTCGTCTATAACATAAAACTATGTAGGTTTAGACAAAAATGTGGTTATAATAATTAATTTATTAAGTTTTGCAGCGGTTATGGAAATTTACAATACACACATTTTTTTGCTGTTAGGAAGGAGACACAGACAACTTACAACTAAATGTTGCCACAGAGGTTTAGGTCCCATTCGCCCGCAAGATTCACCCGAATTATTTTTTTTCCCAACTGGCCCGAAAAAGTATGTCCCATTCACCCAAAAATTAAATTGATGACTAATTTTCCCGACTCACCCGAATTAATAGGCCCTACTCACCTGTGAATATATTTTAATAGCGATAGCAGAAACATCGTACGTACCTTAAGTTTAATTTGAATATTGGTTAAGGAATTCAGACCTTACACTAATTATACGAGTTGTGGGTTTCCGGGATGATGGCCCAGGTCTGTTGGAAATTCTTCCAAACGTTTACTTCCAAACGTTTAAACGTTTGGAAGTAAACGTTTGGAAGAATTTCCAACAGACCTGGGCCATCATCCCGGAAACCCACAACTCGTATGGATACCGGCCGAGAAAACCTACATTCTACCTTACACTAATTATGTCTAAGTAAAACAAAAACAAAAAAAAAAATGTTAGCAAAAGTATGTTTGTGTTTCTTTTTGTAAACACTCATTTTGCAAAATATTTATTTATCAGTAAATATAACATAGTAACAACCGACTTAAGAAAGTAATTTCGCCAGTTAAAATGCTGTGACATATATAATTAAATGTATTCTTAGAAAAAATAAAACGTAAAGACAAGACAATAAACTCTAATAGTATACTATTTTATTGTATATATGGATGTTTTTTTATTGTATATAGTTGATCCATCCAGTGAAAAAGGAATTTCAACATTCTTTTGACCGTTTTCGATCGAATTTAAGTACGAATTTGAACTTTGACTAAGAAACTCGACAAACCGTAGATCTCAGTGCTAGAGCAACCTTTACCCATTTTTGAGAATAAGGGATGATCAATCGTACAACCTGATAAAGGGCGCAGGTCAACGGTGGATCTAGGATGCTACTGATCGGTCCTTTTGGAGAATTAGGAGGGAAGGCCATGGACGTACAAAAAAAGTCGGACGAAGTCTCGCTAACAAAACGCTGTGTCACTCAGAGTCGGCCAGCTCGCTATAGATACAGGCCGACAAGCACACATTCACACATTAGTCGACCATAACGCGTGCAAACGTCAACACAACCGACCCGATAAATATAAATATACAGCATGTCTTGTGTGGTGAAAAGCCAATTTCTCTATCCCTTATCCTATTGTAGTCGGCAGCACACTTGCAGCAGCTTTGGCGTTGCTTGTGTTATAGGCGACGGTAGCCACCTACCATCAAGTGGACCGTCAGCCTGTCTGCCTATCTTAACATTTAAAAAAAATGGTGTAAAAAACGTAGTGACCGTAAGAAAAAAACCAGGAATCACTTTTCATAGGTAAATTAATAATTCAATCACTTATTTCCCGATTTTATACATTAAAATCAATTTTCTTTCACTAGAACAAAAGAATTTATCCCAAGTCCAGTGTGGCCAATAGTGTTGCACACATAAAAAGCCGCCACCATTACGGTGACTCAGTTTTGTCCTACTTTTTTTGCACGTCCATGGAGGAGGCCTTTGTCCGTTAGTGGACTTCCAGCAGTGAGTGGATACAAACGGAATTGGCATTCATATTTCTATAAAGGGTTCAATAATAATAAAAGTCCATTCTATAATATTATAAATATGAACGTAGGTTATAAATGTAAAGGTAACATTTCACGTCTTAACTACTCAACCAATCATCATAAAATTTTGCATACACGTCAGAGATACAAATAGGACATAGGATACCTTTCATCCAGAAAATTGAAGAAAAAAAAGACCTTCAAAAATGAAAAAATCCAACGGCTGGCAAATCTATACTAATATTATAAAGCTGAAGTGTTTGTTTGTTTGTTTGTTTGAACGCGCTAATCTCAGGAACTACTGGTTCGAATTGAAAAATTATTTTTGTGTTGAATAGTCCATTTATCGAGGAAGGCTATAGGCTATTTAACGTCACGCTACGAACAATAGTATTATTATATACTAATACTAGTGTCCAGTGCCGCGCGCCCCACGCGCACTCCGCCGCGCCGCCGCCGTATGGGCCGCAGTTAAATGTGGCCGAGTTCAGCTAGTGTATAATAGTTACAAAGGTGTCAGGCTTTTTTTTTATTATTCAACACGGACGAAGTCGCTGGCACCAGCCAGTTGCCACAGTGTAAAAGCAGTTCACCTCTCGATCACTCCTACAGAGTATTCTAATATGTCCGCAGAATACCTACAGTTTATTCTACGCATAGAGAAACGAAGTTAAATGAAGCCCATCTCCATTAAATACAAGAAAGCCTCGTAACTGTATTTAAAGGAGATCAATCAGATTTGTATGGAGCTCAGGCCATCAATTTATTTTTATTTCCGTTTTAACGATTGAAACATGTACCTACCATTAGGTAAGAAGAAATTACAAATTTTACTGGGGAAATATCGTGTAATTTGGTAATCGGGTTTCATAGATTTTAAGCTTGTACAAATAAGTGTGTTTGTCAGCTCCGACTAGGGTTGCCAGCCCTCAAAATCGAAAATCCGGACACAGACTCATATTTAGCCAGACATTTTGCCATAAAAGCCTGACACACTAGTTTTTAAAAGAAATAGTTATTTTTATTTGTGCATTTATTACACATTGTTTTCTTAAAGTAATTTGTAAGATCGCGAATCATGCGCGTCCGCGTGATTCTGGCCGCTGCGGGGTTGACCAAAAGCCTAACAAAAGCCGGACGAGCCGGACTTGTATATATTTGGCCGGACACGACTTTAAAAAGCCGGACACCTGGCAACCCTAGCTCCGACGCACTACTGGAGTTAAACATAAAAAATTAAATGTATAAAGTTTTCCTCGTGTCAATGGATAACTGGTTACCTAATTACTTCATATTATTTAGTTACATTCTGCATACTCAGATGTCACGTGTTCCAACAAAAGTTATGTTAGTTACGTTCGGTCTACACAGATGTCACTACGTTTTCAAAGTTCAAATAGTTCAATTTTTCGACGACAGATGTCGCCGCGCCTGCGCGCTATCGTTTTGTGCCTCAACGCGGACTACAATTTTCGTACAAGATTTCGACGTTTGTTTTTATAAGCCCAGAAAAACCCTCTGGTGTTGCTTGTTATACTGCAATAGAATTAGGGAACATAAACACATGTGTCAAAGTGACAAATAACGTAATTCTTTTTAGTTAACGATTTCCATATCCATTCCAACTCCTCATAAAATTTTCATATCGGGGGCCTTATATAAAATCGATTCCCAAAAATCTGTTTGGACTGCGCAATGACTACAACAACGTATCGCGTACGTGCTACGCGCTCAATGTGTTAATTTTCAAATGTTATTCCCATTAATAAAATGTGAAATATTCGCAGGAAATTGCTGAAATTAAGAAAGTTGTGTTTTATTACCAAATTCTCCAAAATGTAAGTTAAAAAATAAATGGCCTTTATGAATTCTTTGTTGAATTTAAGTTACATAAATATATTAATATTATAATAATTATAAGGAATGACTAAATGTAGGTAATTGGTAATGTAGGTAATAAAGTGTTAGGTTGTAAATATTTTCGGCATAAAACTTCCTGAATCATTATTATGAAAACACTAATACAATATATTTGACTGTTTCTATCAATGTTTCAAAACACGAACTAAACAAGTCAGTTTCATGCTGAGTTCAACTTGAACCTAAATTTTTTTTGTTATAGCAGTGGAACCACCGGCAGATGAGACAGTAGAAGACCTGCGTTATGTTATAAGGAAATACCTACATGTTTTTTTTTTTTTTTTTTTTTTTTTTTTCAATATTTCTTCAACATTCTACTAATAAATGCGAAAGTTTGTGAGGATGGATGTATGTTTACTCTTTCATGTAAAAACTACTGAAGGGATTTGGATTAAATTTAGCACACTGGCGATTTATTATCTGGATTAAGATATAGGATACCTTTTATCCTGGAAAAATGTTAGGATCCCGAGGGATCGTCTAAAAATAAAAAATAAAAATGGGCGCCACGGCGTTATTTTTCAAGGCAGACGAAGGCGCGGACACCAGCTGGTATATATTTTATTTACTCCGTGATTTTCGGATGAGACATTATATTTTAATTGGACCTTCAAACTGAGATAGCTCGGCGAACTCTCAGGGAAATATCAAAGTAATGAGAATTCTCATTAAACCGATGACTTTAACAATAATATAATTGTACTAAATTCTGAATAATATTTAACAAACATATATTTTGACAAAAATATTTATGAATTCAGTTCGTGGATATTTTTAGACATTTCTTTAGACACAAGTAAGTCTTGGTTATGAAGGTCTCTTCTGGTATATACGTTACATATATAAATATATACATAATATCAGTATGTTATCAACAGAAGTATGTACCTAATTGAATAGAAAAAAGTTGTAACCCCTGCAGCCGAAATCGTTCACACTCAATATGAGTGAAATCCAATTTACATCGCCCCCTTTTTGTCTGTACCAGCGATACTCAACCTGCGGCCCGCCAATCTTTTGTGAGTGTCCAATCATTGGTCAGTAAAGCGACTCAAAAACAATATGTGGTGTATGCAAAATACTTTTTTATATGTAACTGGCTTTGCCACGCGGTTTTAGTAGTATAAAGTGAAAATAGCATAACTGCGTTTCATAGTACACCACCTTACAGAAACAGCTTGTCCGCGATCGTGTTTTGAGGGTACAGGGGAAGCCAGAGTCTTTTCTACTCTCCCCGTCTCATCCTATCAAGGTCGGTAACGCACTTGCAGACTAAGTTTTTTTTAATGTCAAAATCAGCAGATGGTAGGTGGCTACCGTCGCCTATAACACAAGCAACGCCAAAGATGCTGCAAGTGCGCTGCCGACTGCAGTAGGATCTCATTAACCTCACCTGCCATAAAATATACCGTCTGCTTGTCTGCCGACCTTCATAAAAAATATATTTGAGTAGCTTGCTTGACACCAGTAGGTATAATATTTATAGACTTACTGAGTAGAAATTAAATAATGGTTTTTCCTCAAGTAGTTTCTCAAGTTCTCAAATTATCGCAAACTGTTTGGGCGTGAGTGTTGTGCTGGCCTTCTCGCAGTTTCAGGCGAGAGAGGGCAGCAGTTGTTCGCTTGTCGCCGTCTATTGCGGTCGCGACCCCGCTCGCTTCGCTTATAAACAACAATTTATTTAAATACGCTTAATGGTTCATAAGCTACGCATTATAATTTTAAAGGAGTGTTTTTATTGTGGACAATAATTTGTGTTGGTGACTGACACCGAGCTGAGCTTGCTCATCTGGAGGACACCTGGACGATACTGTCACTAGATCGCTCTTAATTTTGTGCGAAGCGCCAGCCAATACCACAGGATACCCATAAAACCTCTCCCGCACACGCATTACAATGGCTTTTATTTACACACCGCCTTCCCATGGACTCATAGCTAATGTTTCTTAAGGGTTCTAGTTTTCTACCAACACTTAGCAAAATTTAGCTTTTGTTAACAACAAAACCAAATCAACGCACTCAACTCTCGTCCCCTTACAAATCTAACCACCTACGACGCGCACACAAAAATTGCAAACACATTAGAGAGATTAAAAATAAGAGGCTTTGTTCCCGCAAACACAAATGTACTCAAAAAATGTTAAAGTATTAAAGGTATTTTTTTTAATATTGCATGTTTTTTTTAATGTTAAGGTCGACAGACAGGCTGACGGTCCACTTGATGGTAGGTGGCTACCGTCGCCACGCCACAGCTGCTGCAAGTGCGCTGCCGACTACAATAGGATTAAGGATAAGGGATTTGGAGTGGATAGGGAAATGGGCTCTGGCATCCCTTACTCACTCACCGAAACACAAAAGCACACGTGCTGTTATTTCACGGTGGTCTTCTGTAAGGGGGTGGTTACTGCTGCCAGACGGGCTGCCCAAATGACTGCGAAGACGCAGTGTGCCCTGCCACTACTTTCCAAATGCAGACCAGAGCCAAATTTGAAAAGTTCATTTTTCAAAGTTGACCCTGCCGGGAATCGATTAAGGCAAGCACCCTAACCATTTATCCAACGGGCTCGGCGTTGCTTTTATTAACAGGCGACGGTAGTCTTTACCATCAAGTGGTGCGTCAGTAGTTTTTATATACTCTATACTATACATATAATAAATAAGTAAACGAGCCGTGTCTGTACATTAAATATTTTCGTCTAAAAAGCAATTTGTACACATTTGCTTATGTTACTTATGTCAAAAAAGTGCTTTTTAGAATTTTTGTTTGTATGTTTATGCACGCTAATCTCAGAAACGGCTTAACTAATTTGAATGCGGTTTTTACTGATGTACTGTAGCAAGCTTCCCGTAACATTTCGTATTTGCTTCATTCTAATCAGTTTACAAACAAGAAAGTTACACGCTATTCCGAAAACCACGCATACGAAGTTGCGGGCTCAGCTAGTGTATACACAAAAAATGAAAAAATAGGTTGAAACAGATATCTAGGGAAATATTTGTTACGTAATTGCAGACTGACCGACAACATAGGTATATTTACCTCCACTAATTCACAACTAGCTTTCCCCGTGACTTCGGCTCACCCGTTTTTCTTAGGTGTTATTGCTCATATATTTTTGTCAGGCGTTGAATTTTTTTTATACGAACAGTACTTTTTATGGACGAAAGGTACCCCAGGTCCTTTTTTTGTATCCTTGACAACGTGTATGCAAAATTTTATGACGATCGGTTCAGTAGTTAAGACGACAAAATAATACAGTTAGGATAGTTAGTTAGAATTAGTTAGATAGAAAAATCTATAAATATAGACAGCCGAAACGCTATTTATAGCCATAA
Organism: Bembecia ichneumoniformis; assembly: GCA_910589475.2. NCBI lineage: Eukaryota > Metazoa > Arthropoda > Insecta > Lepidoptera > Sesiidae > Bembecia > Bembecia ichneumoniformis. Next base: position 4,341,205 of record OU342545.1, read on the forward strand.
TCGCCTAAACGGCGATCAAACTTAAGTTTAATTATATTATTATATACTACACTAGCGATCCGCTCCAGGCTTCGTACGGGTGTATTTTTTTCTGCAAATTATATATAAAAGCCTTTAGTGAAAACCGCACAAAAAGAGTACCGTGTTTAAGAAAGAAGACATAAAGTCAGGCAGAGGGGCGTAGGCAACGGTTTCAATTTACATTTGTAACGATTTATGAAGAAAACATATTTTTTTTAAATAGCCTTCAACTTGATGATTGATGATTCAAGATTAAAAAAGCATGTTACAATCGATAAAAATGGATAGACTGATCACGTCACTGTTGGACGCCTCTGGAACATTCCAGCCAATTTCATTAGTGTGAGACGTTCTGTGAATTTAAATGGAATTTCTAAATGATTTCGATCAAGTGTGAGAATGTTTAACTTTTAAATAAAGTCTTCCATAGACAAAATTTTATTTTTCTTTTTACATAAGAACTCCAGGTATTTTTGAACTGTAAACCTTCATCATTAAGAAAAGTTTCCACTATAATCAAATTCTGCCAAAATCGGTTTAAACCTTTTTTTAATTATCTCGGGTTGGCATATACCTACCTGATAGGTATCTTTTAAAAACATAGAATAGTATATTTCATTACAAGTGCGGAAAGGCTGTCATTGCAAAGAGTTCCGACAAATGTCTACCCGAGCCGAGGCGCAGCCGAAGGCGAGGGTTGACAGTCGGAACGAGTTGCAATGACGGTTCCGCACGTGTAATGAACGACTATTTTAATACAGTTGCGAAAAAATGAAGCAATTTGATAAAACAAACAACTAAACTCACAAAGAAAATTTCTGGAAAATGGCGCCAACCGTAGAATATAAGCAGAGATTTTTTCTTTCTTCACCCATTCTGGTAGGCAAGGGAAACTATGCCCATACAGCCAAGTCTTCAGTAGAATTTTTTTATTGATATGAAATGAAAATGAAATTTAATGAGATGAAATGAAATGAAATCTAACCTAACTCATTCAATCAAATCATTAAATCTGATATACGTATTTGCATGCATCATAAAAACTTCTATGATTTTTTTTAGTAAAAACTTCATGGTTGGTTTTTCTTTTTAATAGACATTATTTTGACAGTTGGGAAAGAGAACGCACGAGTTCGGGAAATGTAAAAAAAAAGCACGAGTATGTAATAGCCCACATCCCGAACGCTATACGTCCCTGCAATACGCCACTTTTTGAGCAACTGTATTAAAAAATACTTTTTTAATTGAGGGCTCTAAATATGACCTGTCCCTAATACTCGTTTAGTGTTAAATTTAATGTCTATTCATTTACTTTTTTATTACTAAGAGGCCGTCAAAAACTTTAAAAAATATTAGTTGGTCGAATGGGTAATTAATTCAAAATAATTAAAGAAAGAAAGAAAAGAATTTTATTTCGTACACACACACACACACACACACAATGGAATAGCATTTTCCATAGCGTTATCTCTTATGGTATTTTACTGTGGGGACACGCTGCCGATGTTCAAACAGTTTTCGTACTGCAAGAAGAGGCTGTTCAAGAAATTTACAATTTATCCAATAGACAGTCTATTTAAAGAGACAAACATATTAACAGTGCCATGTGAATACATATTTAATGTAATTTTTGTTTAAGAAAATATTGATCGTTTTTTTAAAAAAGAAACAGTGATATTCATAATTGTAATACTAGAAATAGATATACTAGCAAGATGCTTTGTTAGCACAAGGCTAACAAAAATAGATAAATAATTTAAAGCAAAATGTGTACGTTTCAACAATAAAATCCCTGAAATCATACGTGAATTACAAATAAAATACATTTTAAAACATTTGTGAAACGGAAACTTCTTCAAAGAGCGTATTATACAATTAATGATTATTTAACAGATAAAAATGCGTGGGATTAAAAAGAGCGATTGTTGGAGAGTTTCTTTCGCTGTTTCTTCTCTTCCAGAACGTCATTTTGTTTCCGAAACAGTACCTCGTAGTGTTTTGACTTCAAAAAAGTGATCTTGTTATTCTATTTTTGATAAATAAACGATTTTGATTTGATTTGAATCAAAATTGCTATTCAACTTTAATTATACATATGACATTTCTCTTTTGGGATGATGTCAGGCGCATAAAAGTGAGAAATACGCACTTCTCAGCAAATGTTAGATGACCTTTGTATTTGGACCAAACCGCCTAATCAAATTTAATGTTCGACGGAAAATTTAATTCACTGTATACATATATAAGACGCACTGTTTAAATATGCTAAAACTATAAAAAAAAACAATATTTAGCGGTTTTACGGGCTCATAAAAGGTTTTCTTGACTCCAAAAACCCCAAATTAAAATGTATAAACCAAATATTTTATAAGAATTGAGAAGCACGTCGTGTTCTTTTTTATTTATTCTTTATCTCTGCACTTTTGTCTACATAATTATAATATTTGTGGTGTAAAATAGCATATATTTTCTATTAAAGAGTACAAATCGTGGCAGGAAAAAAAACGCCAAATTTGTTCTGGTAATGGGATGAAATTGTATTCACTTAGGCATGAAAAAAAAACTAAAATACCACAACTAAATACCTTGTAGATATTGTCACAGGAGATGTATTTTTAGAAGGAATTTTCGCTCCCCTCTTTTCGTCCCCTAAATTGTAAGACGCAAACGATAAAATGACATTTGCATCTATTGCTGACGATTTTGTACTACGAGTACATCTCTAGAGGGTTCTCTATTTTAAGAGTTGGTGCTGCCGAAAAACAGAAATTTCCTTAGCGAAGCTAAATTCACGAAATAGAACAAGATTTCTTTTATACTCGTACGATGGACTGCAATAATGGAACCAGTATTTTAAAGGTATTTATCTACACAGCAACTTGGATTCTAATGCGAATAAAGGGTTTATACGTTTTATACACGAGTCCCATAGTTGTTATTAAGCTGTAATAACAACTTAATAACAAAAACAGCCGTTAAAAAGATAAATATACAAACACTTCACTATTCAAAATTCTCTTTACAATAAAATAAAATAAAATAAAAGTTTACAAATTAAATTTTAAAAAAAGTTTCAGATCCTGCGCACGATTGGAGTCTACTCCTTAAATACGATTGTCTTTGACTATTCAACGGGAAAAGAGGGTAAATAAACGCGCCATCTATTATACTACAATAGAATTAGGTTGTCGGCGGCGGATTTGGGTAGAACTGCTTAGAAGGTAACGCTTTTTAGCTAACGGTTGTATTAATTTTACTTTTCATAAAATTTATATAACAAGGGCCTTATATGAAAATCGATTCAAGGATTAAATTCTAAAAAAACGTGTTTTAATTAAAAAATCAAGTTGCATCCAGAGCGATCAAATTATTTTTTTTATATTAAAATCGACAGACAGACTGACGGTCCACTTGATGGTAAGTGGCTACCGTCGCCTATAACACAAGCAACGATACAGCTGCTGCAATTGCGCTGCCGATTACAGTAGGATTGGGTAAGGGATTAGAAGGGGATAAGGAAATGGGCTCTGGCATCCCTTACTTACTCACCGAAACACAACAGCACGTATATGCTGTTATTTCACGGTGGTATTCTGTAAGGTGGTGGTTACTGCCTCCAGGCGGGCTGCCCAAATGACTGCGAAACGCAGTGTTCCCTATCACTACTTTTCAAATCCAGACCATAGTCAATTTTGAAAATTACATTAAAATTTCCAAACTTGACCCCGCCGGGACTTGACTTGACCCGGGGCCCCTGAGACGTTTGGCAAGCACCCTTGCTACTCATCCAACGGGCCGTCAAATTTTAAGAAAGTAAAATATATGATGTACCGGTAGTGTTAATGGATTCAATATTGGTGGACTATATTTGGTATATAAAAAAAAGGGCAATGGGATCAATTAATTTCTGCCCTTTACATCTCATCATATCGCAAATAGCGAAATTAATTAAAAGTTCTTAAGTTAATGAAAGCATGGAATTATTAAATTTATTAAGTTATTTCCATACTTCTATATATTTTATATTTACTATGATCTTTGAACATATCAGTGTAAATAACTAGCTATGCTGTAAATCTGACAACATATAAAAGTCTCCATAAAAAAAAAAACATACAAACTTTCATAGTTGATGCTGACCAATTAATTAATTTGTTAATAAATAAAGTTATAAGAAAGACGCCAATTCAGTAATTAGTTAACATTTTCTTCTTATTTTCCCTTATTCTTGATCTAGTATGGTTAATTATATTACTTTTACACAAGAACCTTGTAAAAATACATATATTAAATTATTATAGGCATGATGACGGTATTAATTTATTAATTATTAATAAATAATCTGTGTTTTGTGTCTCTAAATAGTGAAATAAAAATAATTCCCCTAGTAAATTTATAAAATCTCGATTTTTACAATAAACCCGCAACATCTCTTACGCGCTAAGTAGTGGCTGTAGCTTTTTAGTTATAATATTAAATCCTTCCAAGTGAATTTGTAATATTTTCTCCAAATCTGTATTTACTTTTCAATTCTATTTATAAAATTCAAGTGGGTTTGTACGAATTTTGTATCAGTTCAAGCCTTATATCTCCTTTGAACTTGATTTGTAAACTTTGTAGGTAGATTAAACTAACATTAGCTTACTATTATCCCGAAATTCAATTTTTATTAAAACCTGGCTAAAATTGGGACTAAGTTAGTTACCTGGACTAATTTGTCCAGGTTTATCTATTTGACACGTTATGGTGTAAGTTAATTATTATTTTCAATAAACTTAAATATAAGAACATAACCGAGTTTGTATACCTACTGATATGACGCAGTTTGCTTTAGAATTTTCACCTCCAAATTCAGCTGGATTGTATTGGGTTGAAAAAACATACCTTATAAAGGGCTTCCGCGACATTGATAAGGGTTTTCTTATCTTGGCGCTTCCTTGCCGAAACTTCTTTTTACTACGCTATTCATTCTGCTTAAAGATTTTATTTGCGGTCTAATTAAATGAATTTTAATTTGGGTTGACTATAGACGAAGCTGTAAAGATTTTGAATAGTTTTTAAATAATATGTTACTAATAGCAATATTAAAATTAAGGATGTGTCAGTATCAACCTTCTTATAAACCCTATGGTATATGCTGTTTTTTTTAAAGCTCTGAGATAATCATAATATATGAAATAAGAATACAGCACAGTATTCCATGATTTGCACAGATATCATGAGATGATCAATGGGGGAAGGTGGGGCTTCTACCCACTAAAACTTAAGGGTGGGCGTTACCAAGAGGTATCCACCTGACATTTCCACAGCAATCGCGGCAGCCCGAGAGACTAGCTCGTGTTGTCGTCACGGAAGAGTTATTAGGCCGGGTCTGCAACTGCGGAGGGTGGTTACTAGGCCAGTCCCCGCAACTGGGTCTTCACCACCCCCCACAAAGTTACGATTGCGGTACTATGCCCAGACGGCCCTTCCCTGCCGTGAAGTTCCATCTTCGCGTATGTTATCCAACTACCACTGAGCGACAGAGTTATCCGAGAGAATCCGCCGCGCCGGTCCTCAGTCCGATGTACAAGGAGCGGGAGTGTCGTCTCTCACCGGCCAACACCCGCATCGGCTGAGAACGGATCCTCGGCCCAGCGAGCGGTGACCTGAGCTCCAACTGGCAGTTGGAGCCTCCCAACTGTTGTTCTGCCACTAGCTTCGATGATCGGAACCCGCATGCTCATGCTCGTGTGCCTTCTTTGTTTTCCAACGACAAGCGAAGGCCGGTGACCCCATCGCCCCTTGTAGCCGCCTGGATTACCGAGGGTAAAGTCCTCCCACCACGACAAAGTCTTGATACCAAGGGCCTTGACGCGACACTTCCCACCAACGGCCGCTCAGTCGTTAGGTATTTGCGAGTCCGGTATAACTCTGCAGCGTCGCTGCCGGCTATCTACAGTTTCTTTACTAGCGCAGTTCTTTATCTGAACACGCGTTGCACAATGTAGTTTTATAATGACCTGTTTTACCACAGTCATGACACACTGCACGATCTATAGATCTATAGAGTATCACTTACCACGCTTCAGTTCGTTAGGAACGGACAAAGCTAGACGGTTGTAACTTTTCTTAAGATAAGTAGCTAAGGTGTTAAAAAAGTTTTAACACCTTAGCTTTAAAAAAGCCGGTTTTAAAAAAGTAGTTTTTTAATATATCAGATAGTATCTGGATCTCAGAGGTATCAGAGATATCAACTCCAACTCTGGCGGCCTAGGTCCAGCTAGTCTCCAGTCAGTTAATCATCGCGAGCCCATTGGAACTAAATTTCATGCGGGTTAGTGTGCCACTCCATATCCCCGAATCTTTTCATTGCAGCAAACTTTCGCGAAATACGCTCCTTCGCTTCTTCCCGTATCTTGCACAAAGGATAACATTTAACGGTCTGGCCACGGGAACGGCGCGGCAAAATAAATAGACCACGGGCAAAGGCTTTTGCCGCATCGACCAGTATTCATAGAGAGGAAATATCTCGGTATTGCTTGAAAAGTAACAGTTTTATGATTCAAGATATAATATTTGCAAGAGATTGTTGTGTCAGCATAAGATTGGGTACAGACAGAGAATTCCACAAGAAGTACGGAGAAATACCGACTATATCCAGGATTTTTTCTCGAAAATAAAAATTCTATAAGTATATATGGAAATTGCATTATTATTTCTCCCAACAATATCTTCCCTACATGTTATTCGCTAAGAATACAACTAAAGATTTCAAAGGCCACAAAGATAAGTCCAGTTTTAATATCTACCTAAAAAGGACAAAACTAATCTAACTATGAAATTTGTGTTATTACTTCGTGCTTCCTAAATGCATACATATACATAGATTCCTCGTGTTATAGCTATTCTGTCATCGCTTTTTAAAAAACAATTTTAAATAGTTACTAGTGACCCACACCCGGCTTCGCACGAATACAATTTTTTTCTGCAAATTAAATACAAAAACCTTACTCGTTCCACTTATGAAAACTGTATCAAAATATGTTTGGAGGTTTAAAAGTTATGGCCGACGGAAAGTGTCTAGTACTGCTGAATATTAATTTGTAATAATGCATTCAAAGTTACATGGGAACACTACCAGGCTGCCGGTCCACTTGATGGTAGGTGGTTACCGTCGCCTATAACACAAGCAACGCCAAAATTTGCTGCAAGTGCGCTGTTGACTACAGTAGGATTAGAACAGGGATTGGGAGGGGATAAGGAAATGGGCTCTGGCATTCCTTACTCACTCACCGAAACACGTATATGCTGTTATTTCACGGTGGTATTCTGTAAGGTGGTGGTTATTGCCGCCAGGCGGGCTGCCCAAATGATTGCGATGGTCTTCCGTTAGAGCCGATAGTGAGGTCACGTACTTGTCATTACACACAAAAAAAATACACAAAGCTCAAACAAATATAACAAAAGAATGAATCCAAAAACAAAAACTAAAATAAATAAAATATACTTCAGTCTGCCTAGCGATATTTACATTAAAAAGAAAAACATAGGAACACAAAAATTTTCAATAATGACTGCCAGAATTGTTACTTTCTAAATATATCTGTGAATATTTTATTCAACAAAGACATATAACAATACCATTTGAAAATAGACTATCGATTTGTACTAAAAATATAAAAAAAATTAGATTACAGCGTTTCCTAATAGATTATGAGACTACTATTAAAGTTAAGATTAATTACACCAGCAACTAAAAGTAGATATATAATTATATACGTGCTGATAAAAAAAATGTCATGGTTCGTAGCACAGAAAGCCGTTTAAGTACTAAAGCCTCCGTCCAGCTGTCGGCTTTCTGCTACGCGATATTTGTGTGAAGATTACCCATTATTTATGGACAGTCAACATTGTTTTTCGGATTCACTTCGCACTACTGTAAAAGAAACTGGCTGGGGCTGACGTATGTTGGAAAACGAAACTTCGAATCGAATCGAAATTATTATACGCACATAACTTTGCTAAATGACATTATTTGTTAATAATAATAATAATTTTTATTACAGATAATTTATCTATAGACAGTTAATACCAAGATATAAAAATAATTTTAATAAAAAAAGATAAGGAAAGTTAATTTTATATTTTACCGGTCCATGAGGTTCGTTTATTATCATTTGTTTACAGATTCAAATGTGAACTTGATTTTCTCCAGCAGTTCACAAATCTTCTAAACTCTAAACTATATTCCAAATGCCCTCAAATGATCATCCAACTATCCAACGATTATATTATGAAGTCATATGTTATTTTTATTTATTCTGTTCATAACTTATTGAAAAGAGCGTTTATTCAATGTGTATAACTTATTATCTATACAATTTTATCAAAATCGTTTTACAGCTTTATATAGATGCATTATAAAGTAAATTATTTCGTACATTCCTACTACATTATTAGTACTTTGCAGAGTCAGTGATACGACATTTATAGCCTATTTATTGTGCCGAAATCTAACAAATCGGTCAGAAAAGGCCCTTAGGCTTTAAAGTTAGCGAAATGAAGAGTTTGGTTTTTTTTTTTTGCAAAAATGCTTATCATTTCAATATAGTCAAACGGTAGTTTATTATTTAGTGCCCGTGACAATATAAATTATAATCACTTTAAATCGATTGAAACTTTGATTCAGTCTTCGAATCGAAATTACGTTTCGAATCTGCTACAAATATTTTCTGAGTGAACCTCAGGCTTTCCGCAAAGACCAATCTATTTTTATTTTATTCTTTGAACGGTCGTTAGCAGGAGTAATGTCTCTCAAGAGAGATGGGTGGAAAATTATTTTTTACGTGTGCTGTGGATTTATTAATGAGACGGTCCCTCCTATATTTCTTTAGAGAAACTCCCTTATCTAATAATCGTGATTGTACGGAACACGGAAAGTCCTGACCTTGAGCCACATAGGAATGGCATGAATGGAATAGTTGATAGGTATATAAGCAATAAATATGAAGTTTTGGTAAATAAAAGACTAAATTTCTTACGTCCTCAAATTGTCCTTAAGAAAGGTAAAAAAATTGCCTCAATAATTTCTTGATTTAGTATAATTGCCGCAAATCTTCTTGAGCAGGCGTTTTTCGTTGCGCATGTATGCGAAATTCGAATAATACGGCGCAATATCAGAGTCTGACCATACTTACAGTCAGACAACGAATGTAATTGCGCAGAGCAACGTTCGGCGATCTCGCTTCAGTTTGCAGGCTCGAACATTGAGCGTTGCCCAACTGTATGACGTTATGGTTAGACTGTGGCAATATGGCGCAACTGCTTTCTCTTTTGTACAAATGTTGTTATTGCTTCTCGCTCATTCCGTGGCTCCCCCCTGCGTCGCAATACCTCACAAACAGTCCCAAAATCGGTTACTGCGCATATTTGACACGTGATATCGCCAGAACCCAGGAAGATTTGCGCCGACTATAAAGGTCCGCGTCCACTAGGCTCGCCGAGCCGAGTCGAATCGCAGAAAGTCGCCTCCTATAATTATATTTACTATGAAACTGCGTCCATTAGCAACGAGCCGCGGCGCGCCGAATCGAATCGATCGTGCAAATTGATCGACAGGCGAATTTCTTCGCCGATGCGATTCGATTCGACTCGGCGCGCCTCAGTCGACAGGGGGAAGCGGATGCGCGCCAACGTATTTTTATTGTTTACTTATGTAGGTATCGTTTAAAAACTCATAAAAATCTTTTTTTAAATAAAAATAAATGAAAAATCAAATAAAAATTTAACAGTATCCTTTATCAATGATGAAATTCGCCGTAGTTATTTCTTTTCATATTAATGTCGTGTACCCACTATTTTTGAACTTCTTCATCAAAAAGTATTTGAATTAAAAACAATTCTTCGTCCAAGCTTGTTGTTGAAGAGTGTTGTTGTTGAGAGTACTTTGTAGTTGCGATGAATGAATAATTCGATTCGATTGTTCTGAGATGAACGCACAAGGAATAATGCGACTCGACTCGATTCGACGCGTTTTTGCTGTAGTCGACGCCAGGCTTAACAGTCATGTTTTCTTTGTGAGAAGATCCAAGCTAATGGTCATGGTCATCCAAAAGTCAATAGGTAGTCAATAGACATACTATAAATATACTTTCCGTTATTGGGACATGGGCCGTCGGAGGTGTAATTATATAGGTACATAAAAATATTTTTCTACTTAGTCCAAACATTTATTTCACTTTTGACAGCGGAGGTAGTGCCGTCCTAAAGCGTCACCAAATCGATTTCTTATAAAAATAGACTTTATTAATGAAGAAGTTTTAATCGATTTAATACATTGACATTTTATTTTGATTAATGACCATAACCATACTGGGGCCTAATATTTTATATATTTTCGAAAACAATATTTTGTATACCCACAATTAGTCCAAGATCCCAGTCACCCCAGACTTACATGATTTTAGGAAAGATGAAGATGAGATGTTTACAATAAATGTTATATAATAACATAGGTATGTAAAAATCAGCCTTCCTAATTTGACGTAAGTTAGAATTTTTTTTTTCCACCTTTCATACCTGCTACCTGTAAAACGGCCCCGCTTTCAGCTTAGCAAGTATCCATTCCTTTCTAAGTTTATGCTATACTACCGATCCTAAAAATTTACTTTTTTTTTAAGTGATAGTTTGTGTCTTTGAAAAATAGTAACTAAATGTTGGTTGCGTGTTACTGCATTTTTTAAATAGCCTAAGTCCTTGAATTTTATTGTTATTTATGTACTTACTTGTTTTATTGAGAATTGTGAATGTAAAAAACGAAGGCGAAAATAAGGACTGGGATCTCACTCTATATAAAGTAATAATTCCAATTGGGCGATTCATTGTTTAATTATTAATTAATAATTATAAATAATTTTAGTTGTTTTCATTATTTAATTATTAATTAATATTTAGTCTGTGGATTAGATGATCCACAGAGCGTCACTAATACTTACGTCGCCCGCAGCAGTGAAGTATGATAATTCTGATATTTTTTTTCATGTCGATTCTCATAGACAATATACGAACGTAGACTAAAATGTAGACTTTACTGTCAAAAAATTACTGCAATGTCCAAAGTAAAACAAATGGTTACATATTATAAACATCAAAACTATAACAAAGGAAAATTGAATTCTTAGAGTATTTATCAAGGTGGTTTATAGTCACTTTCTCTAAATTAGCCTATATCCCATTGCGGGGCTGCGACGATATTTCCATAGCGTAGCATAGCATAGCATCCAATAGTAACACATGTAACTTTGTTAAAGGTGAAAGCCGAGAGCCTCACCCTCACCTATTAGTCCCGACTCCCGTTGACGAGCCCGTCGGATGAGTGGTTAGGGTGCTTGTCTTAACGCTCTGTTCTAGGGTTCCCTGGTTCGATTCCCGGTAAGGCCAACTTTGAAAATGAACTTTTCAAAGTCGGCTCTGGTCTGGATCTGGAAAGTAGTGGCAGAGCACACTGCTTTGCGCGGTCATTTGGGCTGCCCGTCTGGCGGCAGTAACCATTCCCTTACAGAAGACCACCGTGAAATAACTGCACGTGTGCTGTTGTGTTTCGGCGAATGAGTAAGGGATGCTAGAGCTCATTTCCCTATCGTCTCCTAATCCGTTATCCTTAATCCTATTGTAGTTGGTAACACCTGTGGCGTTGCCGTTGCTTGTGTTATAGCCTGTCTGTCGATCTTAACATAAAATAAAAACGCCATGTCTTGGAATTGCTAGTCATTTAATAAATGCAGATGAATGAATCGTTAGACTGTCTACCTACCTCAACATTTGAAAAAAAACACACACATTAAATTGAAAATACCCAGGCATACATGCGGGACCGGAATACAAACAACTCAAGGCAAACATTTTCTCTTGGTTTAGCTTCTTAATTATGTTACAAAATGACATAGACTACATAATATGTTTTAATTTTCTGTCATGTGTAAGAGTATCTAAATAATAGGGGATCGGACAGTAATCAGATTAAAATCTAAAATGTACTTAGAAAGAAAATATATAATTTTTTACAATTATTTATCGAATAATAATTTCATATAATTCATTTAAATACTTTTAAATGAAGAAATAAAATTTTATTATTTACAATTTTTTTAATCTATACTGAAACACCAATCACAGTGCGTGACGTCATTTGTGGGCAATCATTGTCTGTTTTGTTATGATATGACCACAAATGACGTTACGCGCTCTCAGATGAACTATCGTGGCGTTTTGGCGGCATTTTCAAACAAACAATATTAAAACATGATTTTGAGTACCTAAAAGGCTATAAATAAATAAAATAGTATTTTTTAAACACTTAATTTAATATCCATGAAGATTAATTTAAAACATTTTCTGAAAATTTGTCCGATCCCCTATTAGAAAGGCGCCTGATTTCAAAGTTACAATAAAATTATATAAATAGTCAATACAATTGACGATTATTGTCGAGAACGTTTACGATCCTCATATAGATTTCACCCCACTTTCCAGTTCAGGAGAAATGCTATCTCTTTCACTCCCCGAATGAACAAACACCCTAGTGCGTTTTGAAACCTCGCGCCAGTCAGACGCTGAGGCGCGTTCGATTTTTAAATTTTGAAGAATGGAAGATCGCGATTTACATTTTTGAACGAACGCCTGTTCCCACGTTCCAATCTTAAAAGATAAAACGCGTTGCGAAAAATGAAAATGTGATTTTTCGGTAAATTATTAGCTAACTTTTTTTTTAGAAACTTGGTGAAGTGTTTTTGTTCGTCACAACTTAAATAAGTACACTTTAAGTATTTTAAGTGCAGTTGATAAAATTATAAAAGTGTTTGTAAAAACTTTAAAAATACGTTTTCCTTTATTTTTTTTAAAGTGATAATTTGTGTCTTTGGAAAATAGTAACTAAAGGTAGGTTACGTGTTATTGCATTTTTAAAATAGCCTAAGGCCTTGAATTTTATTGTTATTTATGTGCTTGTTTTATTGAGAATTATGAATGTAGAAAACAAAGGCGAAGGTAAGGACTGTTCACTGAAAGACTTAAATAAAGTATGCAATAAAAAAAATTATGTAACTTTAAAATATTTTTAATCAAGTAAAGAATACTTAAGAAAAGACAAAAATATAAAATTAATATCTTGGAAATATTTTGGTTTTCCGTTAGTATAACGTTTCGAATATGATATCAATATCAAGGGCTCTTATTTTTTTTTTTTTTGTGAATAGCTATAATTAACTGTTGTGGTTTTTATTATTTTTTTTGTAATATTTTTTATGTTTTCAAATTTTGTATTGAAAATATATAACGTAACTCCAGCTTTGCTATAGGGGCGGAAAAAGCGGAAGCAAATATCGACGTAAAAATCTTGCTGAAATCCTCTTTAAAAAAAAAACATTTTTTGCCAAATGTATTATTCTAGGTGCGTTTTTATATACCTATGCATAAAATAGTGACTATGTGTTTGATCAATTTCAAAAGACTACCTAAGTCTTTTGAATTTTTTAAGTCTTTTGACTACCTATTTTTATTTATTTTCACTTTTATTCTGTGGTCAATATAATTTTAAATTATCTTGAGGTAGTTATACTTTATACTATAAAAGTTTAATTTTTATATTAAATTAGGGTTAGGTTTTAGGAATGTATCTAGGTATATGAAAACACGAGCGAAGCGAGCACACCCGCAAAACTATTTTAGGCAAAAAATACATTAACTAATATTCGGAGATGGTTTATGAATTTACGTATATAAATTTTCTATAAAATATAATTTAAAATTTAAAAAAATATTACAAAAAAAAAGAAAAAAAAAAACTAAAAGGCTCCGCACAATCCATTCACAAGAGTGTACTTTCATTTTTTCTTCTATAAAATCCATTGTGTGCCAATTGCCTACTACGATTTTTTTAAGGTGTCGTCCGCAATTAAATAATATGTGTGCGAAACGACAACTAAAAATGATTTATATTTAAAGTTGTCGTTTCGCACATTTCGTACGAAATAAAATTATAATTTGCATTCGTGCGTGAATAGCACATTCGTGCGAAATGACTACAAAATCAAAAAATCGAATTCGTTCCCCATTATTCATTATATTTATCTTCTCTATTAATCTATTATATAAAAATGAATCCCCATTTCCCTTGGTCACGGCATCATGCGTGAACGGGTTGACCGATTTTAACTCGGTTTTCGCTAATGGAAAGAGGTATAAACGGGGAATGTTCATATATAAAAAAATTGCACCCCGGGCAAAGCCGGGGGCGGGTCGCTAGTCTTTATATATAAAAATGAATCCCCATTTCCCTTGGTCACGGGATCACGTGTGAACGGGTAGGGCGATTTTAATTCGGTTTTCACTAATGGAAAGAGGGACAAACGGGGAATGTTCATATATATAAAAGTTGCACCCCGGGCAAAGCCGGGGGCGGGTCGCTGTTTACAGAGAAACGTAAACTGGGCAACTCATTGCCTCAGGCCGAATTATAGAAAAAAAAAAAGAATATTATTTTTAAAAAGAAATTACATAATCTACCTATACTCAGCGTACAACGTGATGATAACTGGAATAGTACAACCAAACAAACTTTCTTTCGTATTTATCATATTTGGAGGCGCGGAGAAAACCCTGAAGGGTTTTCTCTAAATTTGGTTGCGGCGGGATTTTGACAGTTCACGCCATGAATCCCTATAGCGAATTAGTGGACTGTATATGTGGTTGCGGCTGTAAGCGAACAGTTGACTGTCTGATGGACAGGATAGACAAAAGAAGGAAATGCACGTACCTTATATCCGGTGCTCTGGTGCGATCTCCTGCAGGATTCTCCAGAAAGTCCAACTGGCAGACACTGTTCACTTGTATTTTTGTTTGTTAAGCGTTAAGACGCGGATAATAACTACACTATCGTGTTCTGTTTACTTCTTTTTTACTTCGGGCGAATCACACTTGATATAGTAGCCGGCAAACTTCTTGGACAAACGACCTTGAATGCGCAGAAACGAAAAATAGGTCTCTTTGTCTCTCGTGATCTCTTTTCTCTCTATACCACCAACTAAAACGTTATTAGCTCAATCAATAAAAACCCAGTAATAAAAAAATAGCGTTTTTCAATGAAACAACTTCAGTGTACCATGCGCAAACTTTCCCTCACCACCTCCCGCGATGGCCAAGAAGTTTGCCGGGTACTATAACCCAAGCGTACGCGTGATGCGTGGGTAAAGAGAAAAAATTGAAGGCAATATTTAATAAATAGACGGGTAATAGGTAAAAAGGAAAATGCAGCCAACCCATTCGATCAACGGCGCAAACAGTATTAGTTAGTATGATGATCTAGCATACCTATTTTAATATCTATACTAATATATAAAGCTGAAGAGTGTGTTTGTTTGTTTGAACGCGCTAATCTCAGAAACTACTGGTTCGAATTGAAAAATTCTTTTTGTATTGAATAGTCCATTTATCGAGGAAGGCTATAGGCTATACAACATTACGCTACGATCAATAGTATTATATATAAGCAGTGTCCAGTACCGCGCGCCCCACGCGCACTCCACTGCCCGCCGTATGGGCCGCAGTGAAGCGTGTATTAAAATTAAAATTTATGTATTTAAAATTTAATACTTTGTACCTTAGGCATTTCCTTAGGTAGTTTGTTTAATTTAATCAAACATTAATGAAATACACATATTTGAAGATAAGATTTACGGGAAGGTCAAATTAATTAAGAAAATCAATAACTTTTAGGTAAAGGTCCCCAGGTATACATAATTAATAGCAAGGGATTGAAACCGCCAGGTTCTAGGCTAGAATTATTAGCATTTGAGGTCCTCCTTATTAATTAGAAATATTTAGACGACAATTCGCGTTTTAATTTTAAAATATTATCATCGGTACTCTCACACAAATTTATCTTCATAATAAGAAACAATTAGCGTCCCGCTTCAGGCTTCGCAGAATGCAATTTTTTCTGTAGATTATCTCCATAAACCTTCTCTCCTTTATCTTTCTTTCCAACGGATTTTGATGAAAATCCGTTGGGTGGTTTATTAGATGTTCTCGGAAAAACCGACAGAAGCTAAGAGCGACTTCATTTTATTTATAACTAGCGACCCGCCCCCGGCTTCGCTCGGCGTGCAATTTTTATATATATAAACATTCCCCGTTTATCCCTCTTTCCATTAGTGAAAACCGAATTAAAATCGGTCTACCCGTTTACGCGTGATGCCGTGTCCAAGGGAAATGGGGATTCATTTTTATATATAGAGATAGATTAGGTAGGTATATGTAGTAATAATCCTACTAATATTATAAATATGAAAGTTTGTGAAGATATGAAAGTTTGTGAACTACTGAACAGTTTTGGATGAAATTTGGCACACAGGTAGTTCATTACTTGGATAAACATATATAATACTTTTTTATGTTAAGATCGGCAGACAGGCTGACGGTCCACTCGATGGTAGGCAGGTACCGTTGCCTATAACACAATTTTCCTGGAAAATTATATTTGTCCTGGAAAATGTTAGGTTCCTGTGGCGTAGTCTAAAAATTTAAAAGACTGGGACAGTCGCCGTAGCAGCGTCACCGTCGTCACAGAGATAAAAATGTCAAATATTTTTTTACATTTTTAAATTTTCAACGCGGACGAATTCGCGGGCAACAGTTAGTAGGTAATAAGTAAAAAAAGAACTTAAGGGGGAGACAAACCCTAAATACTAAAAATATCCATTGTTTAATGAAAATGTTACAAGAAATAGACAAGACAATTGCTTTGAAAAAAATATATATTATACTTAAACATGTGAAGAACCAATTGTATTAATTAGAATTTTCGTTAAAGTAATAGAAACTCCACAAAAAAAGTTAAAACACAAGAAGAATTTGATATTTATTGAAAATTCTTCGAAAACGGCTTATTGCACGCATATGAATCCTCAGACCTATTAATAAGTTGATATCAGATTAAAATATTGTATTGATAAAAAAAAAAATTGTGTAATGTTCTAATGGTAAAAACAAAAAAAAACACCATTTCTAGGCCCGTTGAATTGTCTTCGCCGCCAGCGAGTTCTATAGTAAATGTCATTTGCCTCAGTGAATCCCTTAAAATTATTTCAATTTAATTTTACACAATAGGTAAGTAGGTTTTTATGCAAGTACTACGAACATTTTCCGCATGTCTTCCGCATGTCTTGCTTGAATTGCATCTGTCTAGCATATATCTCATGAGATATATGGAACAAATGCATTCCTTTTGTCTATTCGTCATATACTTTTGACATCTATGCAACACAATGCTTCCTTTATGGAAGTTTTGTTTCAGGGGAAATCGTGCTTTGAAATCTAAGCTAAAAGGCTTGTAATTTAATTGTCCACTTGAAGCGGGCCAAGTCTCGGTAAAACTTTGTTTCTCGGTAAAACTTGTCTTTCTATATCTATACATTACATATCTATTTGTCTGTATCCACCTAAATCTTAACTTAATCTTAATCTTAAGTAGCTGAACCGGCGAACTTCATACCGCCTCTGAATAAAAATCAGTTCCATACAAAATCTTCAGATGTTTTAATAGTTGTTCTGCTATTAGGGGCGGAAACAAATTACATATTATAAAATAAATTCGCTGTCTGTCTCTGTCCGTTTTGATACGGTTTTCACTAATGCAAAGAGCGACGATACACGAGGAAGGTTTGTGTATGGTTAATTTTTTTTTATTGTATCCGAGCGATCCGGGAGCTGGTCGCTACTTGTAAAATAAAATAAATGCTTTCATAAAACAATACATTTAAACGTTTTTATTTAAATACGTGTTAATCTTTGCGTGTTATGATAATATTAATTTATAATCGCGCTTACTCAAGATCACTTTTCCTTAAGCCAATAATATTTTTATTGCTTTTCTTTAATGTCTAATTATTTTAATATAATTGTCGTCAGACAGGCTGACAATCCACTTGGATATCATCCCTGACACCCCTTACTCACTCCTGAATCCTGAGATAAACACTTGATTCACCATTCAACCAATGGGCTCGTCAATTACTGCAATTTTTCTTCAATTTATAAAGATATCGAATACGATAAGATTTAAAAACTATTTTGAATATGAAAATTAATTTTTGACGAGCCCGTTGGATGAGTGGTTAGGGTGCTTGCCTTAACGCTCTGGTCTAGGGTTCCCGGGTTCAATTCCTGGCAGGGTTAACTTTGAAAAATGAAATTTTCAAATTTGGCTGTGGTCTGGATGTGGAAAGTAGTGGCAGGGCACACTGGGTTTCGCAGTCATTTCGGCAGCCCGTCTGGCGGCAGTAATCACCCCCTTACAGAAGACCACCGTGAACTAACAGCACGTGTGCTGTTGTGTTTCGGTGAGTGAGTAAGGGATGCCAGAGCCCAATTCCCTATCCCCTCCTAATCCCTTATCCTTAATCCTACTGCAGTCGGCAGCGCACTTGCATCAGCTTTGGCGTTGCTTGTGTTATGGGCGACGGTAGCCACCTACCATCAAGTAGACCGTCAGCCTGTCTGCCGATTTTAACATAAAAAAAAATAATAATATAATCTCATATCCCTCATATGAAACTCATTGTCCTTTATTCTGAACAAATATTCTTATTTCTGGGATAATTCGTCGCTGTGCTCTCTCTATTTAAAAACTTACACAAACAATCATAACAATACTTTGACAAGCTTATTAAACTCCTCGCAACTTCGCAGCTACAAAACAATCGAGTCTGATGAACTGGAAGCATTTTCCGCCGTTTTTTTATGATTTTTATTCCTTAGAATGTCGCGTCGCGACGCAGTCATTTCGAGAGCCATCAAAGTTTGCGAAACACGCTGCGTAGTACCTTACAAATCCTTCTTGAATGTAATGTACACCTGTTTCTGTTTTTGCTTGGGTTTGAAAATAATAAAAGCCGTAAGAGTGTACGTGTTTACAAGAGTGCAATTTTTGCTGCTCATACTTTTTACAAGGAACGCCTATGTAAACTATATCCATAGGGAATCTTACGTCAAATTTTATATTGTTAGGTGAGTGTAAATGCCGTTTATGAGCGAAAGAAACGATTTATTTTCACAAACCAAGATGACTGCCAAAAACACTAAACTTGTCCGATGAAACTGTCAAACCTTTCCAAAAGTCGTCAATGATTCCCTTAATGTGTCGCCGGTTCACTGTCGCAAAAGCTCCGAAGAGTCGTTTTCGTACCGTATCGTAAATTCATTTAATCCAAAGCGAAAAGTACATTCAAAAGTAGTACTCTAATGAAGGTTGTATATTGTTTGACGAGCCCGTTGGATGAGTGGTTGGGTGCTTGCCTTAACGCTCTGTTCTAGGGTTCCCGGGTTCGATTCCCGGCAGGGTCAACTTTGAAAAATCATCTTTTCAGGCTCTGGTCTGGATTTGGAAAGTAGTGGCAGGGCACACTGCGTTTTCGCAGCTATTTGGGCAGCCCGTCTGGCGGCAGTAACCACCCCCTTACAGAAAACCGCCGTGAAATAACAGCACGTGTGCTGTTGTGTTTCGGTGAGTGAGTAAGGGATGCCAGAGCCTATTTCCCTATCCACTCCTAATCCCTTATCCTTAATCCTACTGCAGTCGGCAGCGCACTTGCAGCAGTTTTGGTGTTACTTGTGTTATAGGCGACGGTAGCCACCTACCATCAAGTGGACCGTCTGCCTGTCTGCCGACCTTAACAAAAAAAATATATGTTTAAGTACGTCTTTAGTTGGTAAGCCTTTTCAAATAAATAAAGAACTTAAACCCTTTTGTCTGTACTTCTTATAAAATAAACATACACGATATCTAAGTGTCTTGGGATATGACAGTAGCATAGCCACGTAAAATTTTAATGGCAGTACGATTGGAAGAATATTTTTATTTTAACAAATTACGGCGAATCGGCGAAGCAGAGTGGCGCAGCTAGTGGAATATAAAATAAATAATTTAGTGAATTGGTTTTTAATGAGTCCTCATTAGATACTTAATTCAGTGGAAACATAGAAGCAATAAAATATTTTCTAAAATCTCACCATGGCGTGACTTCAATGGTTATCTATTCTTGGGTTGATAAGAAAGTACTTAGTTCAATAACGGTTTTTTTTTTCTATAAAAGAAATTAATTTTAAACAATAGAGAATATGCACATTTTTTTAATTATTTTCATACCATAGGTTATATCGTTAATGTAACCGTAAAAAAATATTCAACGCTAAAAAAAAGAAATTTAGTAACAAAAAAAATAAGTTAAAATTAATTAACAGCTACGGGCACTTTAAACAGCCGCCCTTTTGGCGCACTTGTCGTGACGTCACAGTCTACAATAACAATCAACCGTCTTACTACAAAAGATTAAATAAGCACTGTCTAAACACGTGCTTACGTAGACAATGTATAACTATTTAAACATTGTTAGGCGAGCGCTTAAAATATCCTTACCACAAAACCTTTTGTATATAGTGTATATTTTTTGTAGATAGTGTTAAAGTACGAGAATGATATTGCATTATGGCAACCCTGACAAACATTCATTCAGTCACTCGCCCTGAATTCATGTCGTTTTCATTTTACGCAGATTTTGGTTTTCACAAGCTATTATTACGGACTATAGTAACGATATAAGTAAATTATCAAATTGGAATAAGGCACAAATTACAACAAATTCGTTAGATTGTTTATAAAATTTTGTTATATCAAAAAACATTGTGCTTAATGGAACGTAACTGACACGGGCGTAATTGTCAAATGTCAAGTTGGATTTGTTAATTTAATATTCTTATTTTCATAAATTCCAATTATTATTATTAACATGGATAAAAAACGTGAGCGCGGCGTTGCGTCATCGTAATATTCGAATGGATTAATTCGCTCGCGATGTATCCTATCTCACAAAATTATATATCCTTATAAATAATTCATATCCTCCATACGTAATCAATTAAATTTAAAATATCCATAGTCATTTCAAAAATCAAAAGAAATCTTTAATATTACGCAAAACGATTACAAATTTGACAGCACGTCCAAGGAGAAGCCGCTAACTAGATAGACACTTGTTAATCAAGCATCTGGCGGTATTTAAATTTAAATAATGCTCAAGCATTGTCTAACCCTAAACAATGCCTAGACACTCTTTTGTAGTAAAGTTTTATTTAACCACGTGTACAAAGCCTGTTTAAAGTATGTTTAATGTTTTTGTAGTAAGACGGCAAATGTTTAAAAATCACAAACATCTGCACGCTTGTTGACATTTTCATAGACTTTGACGTCACTGACCGTTTCAAGTATTTTGAATTTCCCACAATTTTTTTGCACTTTTTAATAATTATTTTCTTAACGAAAAAGAAATTATATTAATAATATTTACATTGACATAATTCTAGAGCAAAAATATTGATGAAAAAAATATTTAAGCCTTTTTTGAATTAGGCGCATATTCCCTATAGTTGTGTGTTTTTACTGTTTTGCAATCTCTCGCACAGTTATATGACGATTCAATTCAACTATGGCTTTAATTTTGTCATCACCAACTTCAGAAGGTTGACACTTCGAAGGTTCGTCATTTTTCAGTGAAAAATATTCAGAGAGAATTTTTTTAAATCCAATTCTGACATAAGCATAATACTGCGATAGCATAAACTTCACTTATTTCTTGGTGAGATTCAGCCTTTTGTTTTTATGAAAATAAAAATGTAAATATTATGTCAAAAATGCTCTTTTTACTTCAAGTTAAACTGTTAGTAAACGAAATTTACACGGAATTCATTTTTATAGCAGCCTAAAGGTATCCGACTATCAAATCTCAAATGAAAGAATATTGGTGCAAACCGAAATTGTGGCTTCACCAATTTTCGAGAAATCTGCTATACGTGCAAACCTAGTGTCAATTATTTCTGTAATCTTAAGGAAAAACAATAAACAAGAGAACCAATAAAAACATAATAACCAAATCTAATTACAATTCCTTTTTGTACAAATAAATTCATGGCCCGTTCCGTATAAATCTGTTCGTTTGAAACGGGACGCCCCCGATTAAAATCCGATTCGCCAACTCAAATAAATAAGTTATCGCGATTGGTTATTTGAGCCAATATTTGTGACAGTGTTTGCGTTAAATATTGACCGATCTATTTTCTAGGTAAAGTTCACCTTAAATGCTTGTTTGCAAAAAAAAAAAGTAGGGGTTCGGTTGGCATTGAATCAACAATTTATGGCAACCTTCTCGTACCTATAAAAGGAGCTGATGAAAATATATTAGGGACTCATACTGGGACTATTGTCAGACAAACTTCATTTTTATTGTCAAGTAATAAGCGTTTTTTTAAACTGCTTTTTAATTAAATAGTCTAACACAAACCGACTTATAAATGTTTCCTTAATCCATCGATGATCCTTAAACTGAAATGCTGCGACCATTTAAGATTTGACGAGCCCATTGGATGAGTGGTTAGGGTGCTTGCCTTAACGCTCTATTCAACCCGGGAAGGGTTCGATTCCTGGCAGGGTCAACTTTGAAAAATGAACTTTTCAAATTTATCTCTGCTCTGGATCTGGAAAGTAGTGGCAGGGCACACTGCTTTTCGCAGTCATTTGGGCAGTCCGTCTGGCGGCAGTAAATACTCCCTTACAGAAGACTACCGTGAAATAACAGCACGTGTGCTGTTGTGTTTCGGTGAGTGAAGTAAGGGATGCCAGAGCCCATTTCCCTATCCCTTCCCCAATCCCTTATCCTTAATCTCATTGTAGTCGGCAACGCACTTGCAGAAGCTTTGGCGTTGCTTGTGTTATAGGCGACTGTAGCCACCTACCATCAAGTGGACCGTCAGCCTGTCTGCCGAACTTAACATAAAAAAGCACTTATTTATTGTTTTACGTATTTTGTGGTTTATTATGTATATACAGGCTGATCGATAAACAGTAGTTGATACAAACAGGAGTTATCGATAGGACAATTCATGGCCCGTCAGAAAAACAGAATTTCACCCTATCACAAGTCGCACTGTATTTGTGATAATTGAGTTTTTTGAATTGTTTAAACTTACGACTACCCTTTGTCCATACTTGATGGTATGTGGCTAGGGTAGACTATTAACGCGAGAGTGCAAATGTGCTGATAACATTTTTAGTTTAGATTTTGTAGTCAATCTTTCTATTTAAGATTTAATCAATGCCACACTGGTGATCTCATTGAGACTTGTCTACAATGCTAATAGTGATCGAAAATCACTTGTAATACACGAAAGCAGATTGCTAAATGTGTATTGAATCGTATTCGGAGCCAATCACGGCTCGCTGCCTTTCCAATTTATATCAGCGCACGTCTGTGGCCCTTGTTTAAAATTTTTGGTATTGTTTAGCTATCTAAATGTGACCCCAGCGACAAGGTTTGATTTTCTTTTCAAGTAATTCGCAACTCGATTAATTTTTGCGTTCCATTTACAGTTAAAAATGAAGTGCTCGTTGTCAAGGAAAACAATTTTATAAATAGCGTCGGTGAGGCTTACGATTTTAGGAAATATCATTTTGTAAAAGGTTCCTTGTTTTTGCATACTCACATTAATACTTAGGTACATATTTTAGCATATTAAATATGTTTATAGAAAATTATAGCGACATATATCCCGGCTTCGACCGGATGGAATTCTTTCTGCAAATTAAATGTAAACTTCCTTGTTAATCGATCTTTCTATTAGAGAAATCCACATTAAAATCCGTTGAATGGTTTAGAAAAAGTTGGCGAAGGAACAGACAGACGTAAACAGCGACTTTGTTTTATAATATGTATTGACTAGGGTGCTATTGGGGGAGTTAATAAAAATAATACCTAAGTACCTATAACATCCTATAATAGAAGTTCCAACAAAAGTTACGTTAGTTACGTTCGGTATGAACAGATGTCACTACGTTTTATAAATTCAAATAGTTCATTTTTTAGACGACAGATGTCGCTGCGCCGCCGCCCCGGCGCAGGTTATAACGCGCTATCGTTGCGTTCCTCAAAGCAGTCTACACTTTTCATACAATATTTCGACGTTTGCTTTTATAAGCCCAGAGGATAGAATTGGGGAACATAAATACATGCGTCAGCTGTCGCCCAAATGTCAAAGTGACAGATAACGTACCACTTACTATCTATATTCTATATTGACTATCTATATTGAAGTAGGTATTTGATAACAGCAAGCATTATTCTTGAGACTAAAAGCTTGATCGTCTCAACTCTAGTATCTGAAAGTTTGACGGTAAAATCAGATCTACTAAAGTATTTGTGGTTCATTGTTTTTGTGGTGTCTGACAGCCACAATATGTTTTTGTGGTTGTGACAACCTCTTGATCTTGTATTTTCTTACTTACTTTTGTTCGCTTTTAAGGCGAGGACTTAGTAGAAAAGCTTTATTTTCGTCGCCTAATTTGACTTGTTAGAGTAAAATTGAAATATAATAACAGTGGCAGGGCACACTGCT
Source organism: Bembecia ichneumoniformis (assembly GCA_910589475.2). Classification (NCBI taxonomy): domain Eukaryota; kingdom Metazoa; phylum Arthropoda; class Insecta; order Lepidoptera; family Sesiidae; genus Bembecia; species Bembecia ichneumoniformis. Next base: position 4,365,703 of record OU342545.1, read on the forward strand.
TTTCGCAATCATTTGGGCAGCCCATCTGGCAGCAGAAACCACCCCCTTACAGAAAAGAACCCCGTGAAATAATAGCATGTGTGCTGTTGTGTTTCGGTAAGCGATTAAGGGATGCCAGAGCCCATTTCTCTATCCCTTCCTAATCCCTTATCCTTAATCCTACTGTAGTTGGCAGCGCACTTGCAGCAGCTTTGGCGTTGCTTGTGTTATAGGCGACGGTAGCCACCTGCCATCAAAAGGACCGTTAGCCTGTCTGCCGATTTTAACATAAAAAAAATCAGAGCAAGCGGTTTGCCAACATTTTGAAATTTAAGTGCATTGTGATTCCAAAGGAAATAATTGTATTTTACAAACACGTAATTATTACATAATTTATCTTTACTAATATTATAAAGAGAAAAGATTTGTATGTATGGTTGTAATGAATAAACTCAAATCTACTGGACCGATTTTAAAAATTCTTTCACCTATAGAATAATATATTTCATTACAAGTGCGGAAAGGCTGTCATTGCAAAGAGTTCCGACAAATGTCTACCCGAGCCGAGGCGCAGCCGAAGGCGAGGGTTGACAGTCGGAACAAGTTGCAATGACGGTTCCGCACGTGTAATGAACTACTATTTTTAATACAGTTGCGAAAAAATGAAGCAATTTAATAAAGCAAACAACTAAACTCGCAAAGAAAATTTCTGGAAAATGGCGCCAACCGTAGAATATAAGCAGAGATATTTTTTTCTTCACCCATTCTGGTAGGCAAAGGAAACTATGCCCATACAGCCAAGTCTTCAGTAGAATTTTTTTATTGATATGAAATGAAATGAAACCTAACCTAACTCATTCGATCAAATCATTAAATCTGATATTGAAACAAATTAGTAGCTCCTTTTTAGAAATATACGTATTTGCATGAATCATAAAAACTTCTATGATTTTTTTTTAGTAAAAACTACATGGTTGGTTTTTCTTTTTAATAGACATTATTTTGACAGTTGGGAAAGAGAACGCACGAGTTCGGGAAAGGTAAAAAAAAAGCACGAGTATGTAATAGCCCACATCCCGAACGCTATACGTCCCTGCAATACGCCACTTTTTGAGCAACTGTATTAAAAAGCTACATACATTATCAGCGAGTAAATATTTTATAAAGAGACGCGGACAAAACCGCGTGCAACAGCTAGTTACTTATAAATATAATAAAAATAAGCATTATGTGACTATTGAAATCATTAAAAGGAATTCGATTTTGATGAAGGAGAAAACATCTCTCGTGCTTACCAGTTTTTATGCATATTTCTCTGCTACACAAACTTGTTCCTTTGCGCGAGTTACTTTTCCTAATCGAGTTATAGATTTCAAATTCATGGACCGACGCTTTTGTGGGAGGAATTTGAATGGATGCGAAAGGATATTAAGGTGCTCCTCGTTTCGATGAAAACAAGGGTCTTGTGGTCAACATTTTATCGACTTGGTAACATCTTGTATCGCCCTTAAGGCGACGCCAGCCCCTAATGATAAAAAAATCCACTTATTTGTAACCGTTTTCCTTTTAAATTATCATAATATATGAAAGGGGATCATCATAATTATTTTTTAAATTATATTTAATTATAAATTTAAAAAAATACTAATTTGCGATCTAATATCGACGTTGTAACCGTGCGATTTGCTAATAATCAATATTTTAAAAAGCTAATTCTTAAGATAAATTTTAAGATCCGTTATCTGAAGGCTCATCAAAAGAAAAATTTGAATTATAATTTATTTAATTTTTAAATAGATATTTCCGAGATTTGCAAGTAGCGACTCCCCCTCACCAGTCCCGTCAATTCAGTACAAGACGAGTTTTGCGGCTGGAGTCGCCTTAACAAGAACGTTGTTCACAACTTTATAACAATCATTTTTATATACAGACTAGCTGTTGCACGCGACTTATCCAGATCCACGTCTCTTTACAAAATATTGTTCTTGGAAAACGGTGGAACTATAGGTGAAATAAGTTTTAAAATCGGTCCAGTAGTTTTTGAGTACATATATTCATTACAAACATACAAAAATACATACATACATACAAATCTTTTCTCTTTATATTAATATTATATAAAATTCCCTATCTCCTTTCCCTTAATCCTACTGTAGTCGGCAGCGCACTTGTAGAAGCTTTGACGTTGCTTGTGTTATAGGCGACGGTAGCCACCTACCATCAAGTGGACCGTCAGCCTGTCTGCCGATCGTAACATTAAAAAAAATATAAATTTTAAAAAACTTACATCCTCACAAACATTCTCATTTAAAATACTAAGTAGAATTACCTATCGAAAACCTGTTAAGAAAGTCAACTCATTAAAAAGTACTAGCTATACCCGTGGCTGCGTACGCGTTGAAAAATGAATATATATGAGTATGATTTATAAAGCCTGACATCTATATTCCTGTGACGATGGTGGCGCCGAATTTGTAATACTTTTGGACGATCCTTCGGGAACTCAACAATTTTCATTATAAAAAAAACGGGACAAGTGCGAGTTGAACTCGCGTGAAGAGGGTTCCGTACGTTACCTATCCGCACAATGTTGAGTGATTTACCATGTTACTTTAATATCATGGACTTCTTATAGGTTTTTCTATAATCTATAAATAGAAAACTTCTTTCTGTATTTTTTCAAAATTTTAGGTTCAGTAGGTTCGGAAATAATGGGGTCGGACAGCCGGACACACGAGTGATCCTATAAGGGTTCCGTTTTTTTTATTAGGACGTACGGAACCCTAAAAGTGTTCTACATGTTAATCCAGGTAATAAGCTGTCCATGTACGTTCAGCCGTTTTTGCTTTATTGAAAAACAAACATCGAAATATACAAACTTTGGCATTTGTAATAATCATGCCATTTCCAGTGCCAACGTTCATGTTTCAACTTTCGTCATTCCTTAATCCCTGACATTTGAAACTTGTTTGAATCAAAGTTATATAAATCTAAATTAAAGAGGAACTAAGTCTAAAGTTTTAACTCTTCCAACTGAATCCTAGTGAATTTGTCTTAATGAGATTAAGAGATTAAGACGTCTCACTCACAAAAGAGCAAAACGAAAGAGGACTTCTGGCGTTATAGCGCTAAAGAAATGGAAAAAGTTTTATAAACGCAAATAAATGTATAACAATAAAATGTATATTGGTCCGTTTAACTGTTCTAAATATTGTGTCTCTTATTCTGAATAAATCTATACATACTATAATAAAATCCTAAACCAGCCTTGTCTGTACATTTAAGATTTTTTCAAAAAAAAAAAAAAGAAAAAACAATTTGTACACGTTGTACTTAAAATGTTACCGAGGTAAAAAAATAGCTTTGTCTGTGCATTTGTGCATGCTAATCTCTGAAATGGCTTAAACAATTTGAATGCGGTTTTCACTGATGTGTTGTAGCAGCTTCCCGGAACATTTAGTATTTATTTCATTCCAATCGGTTTACAAACAAAAAAGAATACCACGAGTACGAAGTTGCAGGCTCAGCTAGTTTTTAATAAAACCATTGAGTTTAAAAAACCACTGCAGTAGATACGATAGTAACTGTTATCAAATCACACAAACGTACCGTTGGATGAGTGGTTATGGTGCTTGCCTTCACGCTCTGTTCTAGGGTACCCGGGTTCGATTACCGGCAGGGTCAACTTTGAAAAAGGAACTTTTGAAATTTGGTTATTTTAATATCGTGGACTTCTTATCGGTTTTCCTATAATCTATAAGTAGAAAACCAATTTCTGTATTTTTTTTTTCAAAATTTTAGGTTCAGTAGTTTCGGATATAAGGGGGGGGGGGGATGGTCAATTTTCGTCTATTTCCTTGAATAACTTGAAAACTATTTATTTTAAAATTACAAAAAAAAAACATTTAAGATCTTCACAACGAGACCTTCCATTTGATATGTCACACGATGCAGTTTTCAATTATTTTTTTTATTTTCCACCTTACGTCATTTTTGGGGGGAAAAACGGCTATTAGATATTGTTCTTAATAGAGTAGAGCGGACTGACTGCTGTGTTTCGGTGATAAGTACGGGAGGTAGCGTTGCATTTTGACGTGACAACGTCTAATAAATCGATGAACGCCGGCTGCGCGCACGAAAAATGATGAGTCTTGTCCCGTTACGCTCGAGCCGATGCACGATCGGAGCGAGAGCGCGGCACGAGCGAGCGAAAGGCACGATCGACTTGAGCAATGAGTAAAAAATAAACTATGGAGGCGCCCTATTGAACTATTTGAACCGTAGCTTACATAAATATCTGTTAAATCGATACGTTAATGCCAAAAAGCATTTTGTCTCATTTTAACTAGGTGACAGTTGCAAAAGAAAAAAGTGATGAATGGTATCTGTTGAGCACAAATTTTGACAACACTTTTTGGTGACTTCAACTTTATCAAAGCGTGACCGGTGCCGCCATGTTATGTGCCGAGCACAGAAAACTGTATAGATACTCAAAATAAGTTTCTGCAAATTTTTCTTTTTCCATAGATTTATTTAATTTATTATATTAACGATGGTAAAATTAATAATTAGCCTCTGCCCGCTTATTTAACAACCATCGCTATCTACTTGTTGAACTATACAAAATATCTATATTCGATTGACATTGACACACGTCTCAGAGTATATCCATATTAAAGGCAGCCATCTTACGTGCCAAATTTTGGTCACGCCAGTTGTGTAGGTATTATGCCCGGTCCATATGTTGTTCTATGGTTGTTCTCATGGACGTAGATGTTCTTTAGTCATTGGCTTGAGCGTTCGGCTTGCGCCGAATCTATCTCTCTTCCACTCGTCATCAATGTTTTGTTATGACGTTGTCACGTTAAACTATCGTCCGTAAACCGACTTTTCTTCAAGATGAGCCGAATTGCCATCTTTATGAAAAAGAAGAAGAAGAATAAAAAGAAGTAAACCGACTTTACAGACAAACATTTTTTTACGAAGAATTTCAAACCCAATTAATACATTTTTTTATATATTTAGATGATCCCTTGGGAACGGTAGTTTTTTTCTGGATTAAAGGTAATCTATGTTCTTTTCTCTATCGCTGACAACGTGTATGCACAATTTTATGATAATCAGTTGAGTAGTTAAGGCGTAAAAGCGTAACAAACAAACAAAGTTACTTTTGCATTTATTATATTAGTTGCTTTATATTATACATTTTTGTGATAGAACTACACGTCACCAAAATATTTCCTCTAACCTAGCGTCGAGAGGCTTTGTTGTGTAATTATTATTATTAATAATTTCACTTAATCTTCCCAAACCAGATATTAATTTCACTACCGCCGAAACCAACACAATAGTCTAATAGAAGTTTTGAACTGGAATCCTTCGAATTCATGGATTTCTATAGGCATTGTTTGAGCTTTAAACTAAATATGATATTTAATCAAATACAGAGTCCATTTTCGCCTTAGGATACGCGTTCGTGTATGTTAAAGAGAAGTACTTCATTAAACAAGCCCTGTAGTCTGTTTTACCTTTATCTAATAGGTTGGGGGAAAAGTTTCTTCGCATTTTATATGAAAACTCAAGACATTTCTTTTATTTATTTACATTTAATTACAGTATAATTATGTGCCATTTTGTTCGATGACTTCTTGCCATCTTGTATGTAGTGAGATGACATGCCGTAGAAATATTGGGACTACTGATCAAAAAAATCCTTGTCGCCCTGAACCCCGACCGACTGTGCTTCTGCCGGGGGTTACACCGTCTACCCCTCATTTTAGCTTTTAGAGGGGGAGACGAGTCAAAATTTAATAATAATAATAATAATAATAAAGCCTTTTTATTTCCATATCCCAAGTTTTACAAAATAATAAGTAATGCCACAGTCTAACCATACTTGTCATACAGTCGGGCAACGCTCAATGTTCGAGCCTGCAAACAGAAGCGAGTTCGCCGAACGTTGCTCTACGCAAGTACATTCGTTGCCTGACTGTATGACGTAAGTACAGTTTAGACTGCGATAATGCATAATATTATCGCGGATTTTAGTTAAAGCACAGAAGGTTATCCAGAGAGTGCAAAATGCATGTGCACGTTATTGCTTTGACATACCGTTGAGAGCTCATGTCACACCATATCTAAACAAGCATGGTTTATTAAAAATGAAACATCGTCGCAAGTTGCATTTAGCATGTCTTCTTTTTGGTATTATAAAAAATAAAGTTCCACATTATCTTTTTAATAAATTATCATGGGTAGGGAGTCGGTCTCGTGGTTCTCGCCAATGTGCGGCTCAGTTAACAATGCAAGTCCACCAATCAGCCGCTTTTCGAGGCAGTTTCCGATATGCAGCAACCAAATGTTGGAACAATATTCCACCGCCAATACGGAATCAGTGCACTGTTCACGGATTTAGAGCAAATCTAAAAAAATTTTTAATTAACAGTCAGAAAAAAGAGGAGAATTTAAGAATAGAGAGTAGTTTTTTATAAATTCCAGGACCAACCTCCTCGCACTCAGCCAATAAAATTAAAATGATCTCATTATTGTTATTGTTAGGTATTATTATTGTTTTTATTATTTATTTATTTATTTTTGAGCTCATTAAATATCATCTAATAATAGCATTAATATTTACTTATGTGCGGCAGGGAACTGGAGAAATGTTTTCAATATTCGTGCAAGCAGTTGTGTTTCTTGACAACAAATAGATTTAAATAAATATTTTTTGTTTCATTTGTTAGCGGGTACATGCATGGTGTGTGACCGTGTTTGTGTTTGTGTATTAACTAAGGGTTCCTACGGAAGATCAGTGCTGGCCTATGCCAGCAAAATGCTGAGTAGGGACCTTTTTGTAACTTTCTTTCTTGCTGTTACTGTTATTTCTTTTTTCTCTGTGTCTGTTAAATGTATGTTTTATAAGTTACAAATAAATTGATTGATTGATTGATTGATTGATATTAAGTTTTAATAATTAAGAGATATGGATCCTTCTTTGAGTGCCTCCTCCAACTTTTTCCATGGCTTCTTTTCTTTTGCCCAGTTCATCCAGCTCCTCCCAGCAGTTAATATGATGTCATCAGCCCACCGTGTGTTCGGTCTACCAACATTCCATTTACCTAGCGGTCCTTTCCATTTAGTGGCTTCTATTGTCCATCTTTTGTCATCATAACGTGAGACTCTATTTCATGGTCTAGTGCTTATATTTCATGGTTACGGTTTGATAAGAGATGATCAAAAATAATCAAATGCTACCCACGCTCAAATAAAAACACCAATGGACCGAAGAGAAATTTTAATCTATGTTAAATGTACAATCTAATTTGAGTTTAATCAGCATTTAGCGAGGTAACGCCTGAAAATACTTTGCTATTTGTAGAATTAATTAGAATGTTATTAATGGATAACAAAATCCATTGAAGCCATAATCAAGTCTACAAGACAGAGGCGCCTAGCGATTTCTCTTATACTTAAGAGATTAGTAAAAACACATTAAAATTGTTTTTCAATTACATTTAGAACAAGTCACTATTATATAAAGCTGCTCAATCTTGACAATCATAACAGAATCTTAAATATTAATGTAACAAAAAAAAAATATCACACAATATCCTGAATCGCCCTATATACAACTTTAGTCATTATTTTAGTTAAACGGGTTGTAATTGGTATTTTTTGCGGTTGGCACTAAGGCGGCTAAAAATGTTTGGCATTGGTATTTTTGAGGTTATTTGAACGTCGTCATATTATTCACTTGTGTGGTTTTTACCCATTTCTGTGTTTTTTTTTTAAATTTTCATTACAAAGTTATGAATTTGGCGAAGCATGTTTTTTGTAATTTTGCAAAGCAGCATCTGTTCTTCTTTTGAAAAGTTGGGCCCGCGAACCGTACCACTCGTGATGACGAAATTTCGGCTTTAATAAATAATGAATAACCACGTAAACTCTTTTTTTATGTAGCTTCCCGAAATTGGAGACTGAGATGACAGTGACAGAATAGACGTATCAATCACAATCACAGATACTCGAAATGTGAACGCGTAACAGTGGCTCATACGTTTATCTCATTCACTCTACCGTTTGAATAGATTTAATCACACTGCGTTTTCGCAGTCATTTGGGCAGCCCGTCTGGCGGCAGTAACCACCCCCTTACAGAAGACCACCGTGAAATAACAGCACGTGTGTTTCGGTGAGTGAGTAAGGGATGCAAGAGCCCATTTCCCTATCCACTTCTACTCCTTTATCCTTAATCCTACTGCAGTCGGCAGCGCACTGGCGGCATCTTTGGCGTTGCTTGTGTTATAGGCGACGGTAGCCTTCTACCATCAAGTGGACCGTCAGCCTGTCTACCGAACATTTAAAAAAAAACGACATTGGACCTGCATGTACTGCATCCAGACTGCATCTAACACATTTGTCGATTACACAATATAGGAACGAACCGTATCTTCTTTCTTTTGTTCTAAAACATGTTATTTCTTTTAAGTTTTACAATAATTTTACACTGATGTATAAAACATTAAACAACATCGTCAAGGTGTAAAAAAATTAAAAGCAAGCATGTAAGTACACGGGGAATGGAACTATGCAAGCGTCAACAAGTTTATTAATTTGCCTCACAAAATGAGTTTATTATTACGAACACGCGTCACGGCTCTTTCATTACGCCACCACAACATTTCCATAATGTTTGCGTTATAAAGATGACATCTATTAAAATTAATGTCGCTCATTGTGAAAACAAGTACTCGTTTTAAAACACTTTTGTGAGTGACAGGCAATGATTTTGTTGAGCCATAATTGTGGCTATGTTTATTGAGAGAGAAAAAAAACACCATAAAAGTGCAAGCAAATAATCCTAATGTTTATTTGCAAGTCAAGACATTTTTGCACGACCAAACGACATGCTCGTATTAGAATTCAGAAGGGTAGTTGCTTTGAATAAAACTCAATATTAGAATAATTGACTTCAATTACATTATAATTCACTTGTATTCTAGGTTACACACATTTATTACTCTGAAATTACAAATATTCACGCTATTTTACTGACACTCTTAATCAACATTAATTCACACTCCGTTTATTAAAAACCATATTTCATTAGCGACTCTACTCGTCGAAGATTTAGTCAAGACTCCCAAATCGCCAACGAGCCAGCCCATCTACATCTTTCCTTCGTTCCACTCCGTTGACCCAAACAAATATCGACCGATATTAACATTTAGAACACACGTAGGCAGATACATAAACAAAAACTACCCACAATATTGAAAAATTGCTCACACTCGTAAAATGTTTTATATGTTACGCGCTTCTATATGTTAAGGCATAATTGTTACTATGTTAATTATGTTAAAAATACACTATACATGAATGTAATCTCATAATGTTCCTCGCAAATCTAAGATAAATACACGACCAAACGACATACTCGTAAGATGTGAAAATTTCAAATATCCGTTTTTTAGCGGATGCTTACGTTCAGCTTTGCTGTGCTATGGCTATGGCTGATGCTATGGCTGTGCTATGGCTATGGCTGATGCTATGGCTGTGCTTTGATAGTCAACCTAGAGAACGGTAAGTGTAACGATTCCCCTTGTTATTACAAAAAATAGTTAAGAAACTTGCATATCGTTTAAGACTAGCTTTCTTCGAAGTAACTTAGTGGTAACTGATGGGGAGCAGGAGATTTCGATAGATACACCTCTTTATTCGATTGACTGTTATTTATTGAATTACTTTTGGAAACCCTTCTGTATACAAAAATCTTATTTTCCTCTATAAAACTGAATGACAATTTTTGTCTGTGTCATAGACAACACACATACGAAAAACTACGGCTTGACCACAGAGCAAACCATAGAGACCATTTAATATGTTTAAGGCTTGGTTTCGTTGCCAATTCAACAGTAACTTATGCTGGGTTGTATCCAGCGGTGGACTTGAATATACTTATAATTTATATATCATACGTTTCCAGTTACTAAGTAAAATTTGTACTAGTAATATTATTAGGTATTCCCTTTACAATTCGACCTTTCATGAAGTAAGGTCTCTCGTAATTTGATAGCTGTAGATAGGAATTTTACCTTGAACTGTTAATAATATTCACCTTTGTTAATTTACACCTAATACGTAATGTTATGTTTGAATCTTTGCAAAACTAGTAAAATGATGTGGGAGTATTTCAAAGGCTGGTTACAATTTTTCCTATTTGAATGTCATGTGTGTTACTTTTGTCTACTGGAGGTACTAGTATATTAAAAAATATATATTAATTAGTAATTATATATAATAATTAGTAAATAATTACTAGCTGATGCACGCAAATTCGTCAGCGTCTCTTTATAAAATATTATTTGTGGAAAACGGCAATTTTGTATGTAGGTGAGTAGCCTATGTTACTCGCTGATAAATTTATCTTTCTATACTTTTTAAAATAGGTCCAGTAGTCTTTGAGTTTATTCATTACAAACATACATTTGTATGGAGGGGGGGGGGGGGGGGGGGGTTAGCGTTCGGTACTAGACTCCGCTTATTTTTTCTACTCCGTTTGTTTGTTTGAACGCGGTAATCTCAGGAACTACTGGTACGAATTGCAAAATTCATTTTGTATTGAATAGTCCATTTATCGAGGAAGGCTATAGGCTATATAACATTACGCTTCGATCAATAGTATTATACTAGGGGCAAGTAAAACATAAGGTTCCCAACGCTGTACACTCGCCGCGTGAGATGCTAGGCGAAATCCGGCAACACCCGCCTTGATTGTTGGTCCCCCCACTCCATTCCCACTACCGGTAGTGATCGCTGTGACGCTCAATGCCGGCCTAACAGCCATCCGCGATGGAGCCCGCTATCGCCGTCACCGCCAGGTGTGAAATCCGTTCAGTGATTCGATTTTTAAACGCGAAGAAGCTTAAACCTATTGAAATTCATAGACAGTTGGAAGAAGTTTATGGCAAAGCTTGCATCAGCGTCCAACACGTCCGCAAATGGTGCAGGGAGTTCTAAGGACGCACAGACGTCCACGACGAGCAAAGGAGCGGGCGGGCGAACGTGGCGAATATTGAGCGCATTCTCCTCGAAGATCGGATAGTAACGTTTCGGGAGCTGGCTGACCAGGTTTGGGTTGTCCACCAAAGCAACACTTGAGTGGACAACCCAAACCTCAGGAACCCAAACTTCATCTGTACTGAAGCAAGTCCACCCACGCTTCAGTACAGATGAAGAGGTGAAGGAAGCGTTCACCAAGTTCATCGGCGGCCTAGCGGCGGAGTTCTTCGAAGCGGGTTTTCAGAAGTGGATAAAAAAATTTGGCGACTATGTAGAAAAATAGTTTAAAGTACAAGCTTTCAGATGGTATACTTATTTATTGCAATAAAAATGCCTTACACCTGAAAAAAATGTGGGAACCTTATTTTTTACTTGCCCCTCGTAATAAGCAGTGTCCAGTACCGCGCACCCCACGCGCACTCCACCGCTGTATGGAGCGCAGCGAAGCGTGGCCGAGTTCAGCTAGTTTATTAATATATATTATACCTAGAATCTCTCTTACATTAATTATTGTTTTACATCAAATGCTGAGGAAGTTTCCGGTTCCTTTGTTAGTCGCCAGTCTTTAACGTAGTTATTTTAAGTTCAAGTTTCAGTGCAACATCTCTAAGTGAGACAAGTCTTCACTGTAGTTTATAATATTGTTGCGGAGAGTTCTCTAGATTTCTACTCGTTATGCAACTGACACTAAACTGATCTAAGCTATTTAGATTAGATATTGATAATTCTAAACAATTGTAGCGTTCTATATTTAGATATTTCTATATCTATTGTATTTTAAATTAGGAACGTCGAATGCTCAAACACTCCTTAACAAATGGGGTTTTTCTGTCTCACTGTTAAGGTTTTGTTTAAGACCCCATTTTGGGGAAATCGATAAATCTGCTCTTTTAAATATTAGAAAAAAAGTATAAAAAACTATTATTTTCTTCTTTTTTTAGTGTTATTATTTTATCGTTTTTATTTCCTGCATGGAGTATTGCTGTCACCTTTGGGATGGCTCAGCAAAATACCAACTTGCTGCACTCGACTCGGTGGATCGCAGAGCTAGGAGGCTCATTGGCGATGATACACTAATAAGAACTAAGCTGCAGAGCCTGGCACAAAGACGCAAAGTTACCTGTCTGTGTGTATTCTATAAGATGTACTTCGGAGAGTGTGCTCGAGAGCTGCATGAGATCATACCGCCTTCCCCTTTCTTCTATCGGACATGCAGACGTACGGCTGGTTACCATCCTCACCTTGTCGATATCCCTCTAATTCGGACCAAGCGCTTTAAAACATCTTTTGTGATGCGCACTGCTAAGGATTGGAACTCCCTGCCGGCGTCTGTATTTCCGAGCTCATATAACCCAAATCTTTTCAAGGTTCGAGTGAATAGGCATCTTCTGGGTGAGCTCGCTCCATCTTCGGCCTCATCCTTCCTACATGGATAGATGCTGGTCAAGAGCAAACCCATCTATAAAAAAAAAAAAAAAAAAAAAAAAAAAAAAAAAAATGGTAACATTGAATTATTTTCTCCGCTTCGTAATGATTGTTGTTGAACTTCGACCAATGGGCGAACACTAGTGTTCGATAGCTCACTTTGTATTGACCTCTGTTGATCTAAGAGGATACTATTATAGGCAAATGAATTACTTATAACGTATCCTGATTTCTGTATTTAAACTAAAAGCCTTGACAGTACAAGACCTGAACAATGACCTAGACAATGAACTTGAAACGACAAAACCCTCGACAAAGACACCTTTTGATTTCAACAAAGACAAAAATTATTTTTATATCTTCTTTCATTGCCACCTATACACAGAAACGCAAACCAAGTTCCATACCATGCACATTCTTTGTAATAGCAACATCTTGGCGTGGATATGTCATGACCAAATGATATAATATAATTATACAAAACAATAAGGGGCGATATTGATACGGCGAACGATATATTCTTACCTCCACAATAAGGAAATTGAACAAAGAATAACAAACGCATGGAAAAAGGTACTGGCAACTTAAGGAAATAATGAAAGATAAACATCTACACTTTAAAGTAAAGAGTAAGAAATTTTGATACTTGCATCTTACCAGTGTTAACCCATACGCACTAACGAAGAAACAGGCCAATAAACTTCAATCCTGCCAAAGAGCAATAGAAAGAAGCTTGACGGGAATAAATAAAGTAGAAAAGAGGAAATAAGAACTTTAAACAAGGTACAAGATGTAACGTCAAAAATAAAGAAACTAAAAAAAAATAGCAGAAAACATTTAGACGAGGAAAACTAGAAACAGGAAAAAATGGGGAGATTTGTAAGAAGCCTTTGTTTGGCCAAACAGATAAGGAGAATAAAAATTAAAAAAAATGTTTGTAATGTACAATTGTTTAAAAAAATATGTTTAAAACCTGTAACAGTAAAAAGAAAAGATAAGTAATGAAATCAATGTAATGTATTTACTCTTATCTGAAATAAAGGCTTAATTAATTATTAAATACTGGTATTATGTTTTACCTATGCTTCAAATTAAGTTTTCAAACATTTTTAATTTATCTAAAGAGTAAGATTTAAAAAAAAATCTTTCATAATCGGTAAAGTAGCGTTAAAGTTTAGAGATCAGATACACAACGATTTAAAGTAATAGTGTTTAATTAGTGGTCGAGAAAATTAAAATTTAAAATTTCGGCTTTCTGAAAAACACCTCTTGCAAAAATAAAATACAATCTTGCTAAAACACATTTATTCCCAAGAGGTCTGTTTGATCCAAGCAGGTTAAGTGAAAGGTTAGCCGTGGTCTAATTCATTAAATCCGAGCGATAACTCTTCTTCATACTGAATATGTATTAAAGCATACAATACACTTAGACAGAAATAACTTTAACAAAGAGGCTGACAGAACAATTCAGCTGGATCAGGCTGCATTCGGGAAGCTATGACATCTGTTCTTGTCACTACTGCCACAATGTCTGAAGACCAGGGTCTATAATCCTGCCAGTAACGACGTATAATGCCGAAACATAGCCTCTCACGTCGGGAATGGTTCACAAGTTCAAAGTCGCTTAGGGAGTTGTATAGCGGGCTATGCTCGGAGTTTCGTTGGTGGATAGGATCAGAAATTCTGAAAGAGGATGGTCACATCTGATGCAGTGCGGATAATCGAAGGGATAGACGAGTTCTCGAATGGAGGTCACAGATCAGAAAACTCAGCAAGACGCTGCGGCCAAGTGGACAGGAGAACTGAAAGGCATCGCAGGGAGCCTTAGATCAGTAATCAGAATGCGAAGCGCAGAAGACCCTGTGTGGTGGTGAGCCTTAGGAGAGCCCTATATCGTACAGTGCTGTTAAAGATGATGATGAGTTATTTGAATGTACTTTTTTACAGTTCCAAACGTCTTTTTTTACCAATTTTAATGATATTTAGTATCGAGAAATCTCGAACCATGTGCAAGACATATAACCCCTGTAGAAGACTAAAGCTGTATCAACATACAAATATTTGTAGCGCTCGAAATGTGCTACAACTACATCAGAATGCTGTGAATGAAAAAAAACTGTGTCTTAAGTTTAAATCATTAAGTCTTTTCAACGGTACAGTCGAGAAAGTACGGTTATTGTTCCAGTAAAATAAAACAAGTCGAGTGAGTTGCCGCACAATCACAATGCCCAGATAAACCATACACACCCTGATATTAACATACGAAATTAAATGAACTCGTTTAGATGCCAAACATATATTTGACGAAGCAAAGTGTAGAAAGGTCATATATGCTTGAATCTTATTCTACAGAGGGCACATCTAATTTTAGTTGCACGAGTTTTTCGAACGCTTCCGGAACTCTCATATTTTTTAATTAGATCATAATTTTAAACAAATATTATTTCGAGACTAAATTGAAACTAAATAATTATTTGGTAATGAAAACGTTTTACGGTGAAGACCACTTGACACACTTTGACTTAGAACATCAACGAAAAAAGAAAAACTAAAAATATTGCGTTTATTTACCTAATACCTATGTATATTTTTGGTTTAAATTTTTATACTATTTTTTTAATGTTAAGGTCGGCAGACAGGCTGACAGTCCACTTGATGGTAGTTGGCTACCGTCGCCTATAACACGAGCAACGCCACGGGTGCTGCAAGTGCGTTGTCGACCTTACATAGATAAGAGCAATGGGTTATGGCATCCTTTATACAACAGCACCTATGCTGTTATTTCGCGTGGTCTTTTGTAAGAGGGTGGTCACTGTCGCCAGATAGGCTGCACAAGAGACGGCGAAACGCAATGTGCCCTACCACTACTTTCCAGATCCAAATCAGAGCCAACTTTAACGCTTTAATTTATCGATTGTAAATAAATTATTCCATATTAATTTAATAAAAACGTGAAAAATAACCTCATAAAACTTGAAAAACGAGACGTGAGGCGTGCAATTGCGGGAAGTACGGGTGAAATTGGAAAGTTTGTTAGCTTTGCGCTCACTCTTAATAAGACAATTTTAGTATTACCATAGTCATACTGGCTGAAGTTTCGTCTCCACGCCACTCGTCGTTAACAGATCCCACCCCGTAAGTTTCACGCTCGCATAACTCTTCTTTTTATACCTAAGGGTTGGTACACACTTCCGGTGTTGGTTATGTTCATATACGATGATAATCGCCAACATAAAGTAACCCTCTGCCTTCTTTAATAAAAAAAAAAACAGTAAAAATAGCGTCTTAATTAAAAGACTTTGAAATTAATTTTGCATTGTTTACCGCAGATGCCGTTTAGACCACCAATGTTGTTGAGTAAATTTATCCTGTACAAACCCATTGATTGACCCATTGATTACAAGCACGGCTTACTTGTAGTTTCGAAACTACAAAGCCGAACTACAATACAACTACGAGTATTGCGATATGAATTTTGCCTTATTCACTACACAAGCATCCTGTGTAATTTTCGACCACAATCAATATTGAATTTAGAGAAGCGACATTCTAATACTGGTGCAGTGTGTCAATCCGTAATGATGCACGATTACATTTTCTACTTCTTACATAGTGTAAGGTTTTATTGTTTTTGGAATAAAAATTAATTTAGAAGTAACTACACTGACCATTCTGGAGACAAACCAAAAAATTTTCAGTAATCTTATAAAATGGTCAGACTTTATAGTTTACGAGTAATTAATATTTAAAACTTTTGGCACTTTTAACATTTATATTCCGCGAAATGTGCTATCTTCCGTCTCATGTCATGCATACTTCAATGTGCATTGTTTTGTTTCACATGATCAGTCACAATCGCTCCACTGAGACGGGAAGACTATGTTTCTGTGCGCAAGAATATTTACACATAATTTTTTCAATAAGACTTGTTTGTGAGTAGATTATTATAAGTGTGTTGTGTATAGACTGTTTATAAACTGTTTTAAAATTATTTTAACAAGATTGTGTAAATATATGACTAATAAAAGCGTGTCCATTCAATTATGGGGCCGCGCGGGTGAAATTAGAATTTTTTTGCTTTTTACGCCCCCTTAAGTCGGACGCCTACCCCGGGATGGAAAGAGTAGACGTAACGACTTAACCACTTGGCGTTCTCGTCCGCTATTGGCGGTGTTATGGGATCGGCCAGGCTTCCAGAACCTAACCTAACCTATTCGTTTTTGATACGGTTTTCACAAATGGAAGGAGCGATAAACGTGGGAGGTTTGATAATATGTATTTGATAAAATTTCGTGACTTGGACTAGCTCCTTAGATTTCTCTCTCGCCATATGGAGCGACTATGATGGACCGATATTTGCGAGTTACGAAAATCGAAGTTCATCTATCAAACACCATTGAGTTCTTTGCTCATGTCCGACCAATTCCCTTGTGAACTTAGAACTTCGGCCTATCTTTTTATTCATATTTTCCGCCCATTTCTATCTACGTGAGATGTTTCGGAAATCCTTTAAGATAACCAAATGAAATTCTCTCCAGGTCACAAATCATCCTAATCTTTTTTAAGTAAAAATGTAAATTAACTAACTACTGTAATCAAATTACAATATCATTGACTGTAACAAATGTTATTTAATTGAAATAAATTTTGTTTATTTTGCATCATACCGACATTCCTTAAAATCAATCAAAACAGTGTTTTAAAGAGTTTAGTAGTACCTATCTTATGAAAAAATCAAATGGATTTTGATATAATTTCGTTTATTTAATTTGTTAAAGTATACGAAATATTGTTTAACACATTTAACTGCCTTCTATATTGATTTATTAAGTTGTGATTGGATATTTAAACTTTCTATAAATATTTGTGAAGCAGTCAATACAGTGTAAAAATCAAAAATAAATAGTTACAAAAATAAACATGGTACAGAATTTTTCTATGGTATAAATGTTTTTTTTTAAGTACAAAACCATAATTTTAGCCACCGAAACCATACATTAGATATTTTCTTGTTTCTGTTTATGTTTTATTTTAGTAATTTTCTCAGAAATTAATAGACAAAAAATGTCTTGACACTCATTGGTGATTTTAGAACGTACTAGCGGCCCGCCCCCGGCTTCGCCCGGCGTGCAATTTTTATATACCCTAAAACATTCCCCGCTCATCCCTCTTTTCATTAGCGAAAACCGAATTAAAATCGGTCTACCCGTTCACGCGTGATGCCGTGACCAGGAGAAATAGGGATTCATTTTTATAAATAAGACTAGCGGCCCGCCCCCGGCTTCGCCCGGCGTGCAATTTTTATATATCCTAAAACATTCCCCGTTTATCCCTCTTTCCATTAGCGAAAACCGAATTAAAATCGGTCTACCCGTTCACGCGTGATGCCGTGACCAGGGGAAATGGGGATTCATTTTTATATATAAGATTATCACATTTCTTGCAACATATAGACATTTATGTCTATTTCTTCTAAGCCCAACCTACAACATTCGCCCACTTGTTTAGAAGTCTACTTTAAAACTTAAGCAAACATTACTTTTATTAACAACTAGCTGTGCTTCCGGCTTCGCCCGCGTGGAATTCAGATTGTTTCTCGGTATGGGGTACCTACCCCGCAGTGGTAGCGTACGCGTTTTGACTCTTGATCTACTTGCACTGCCTCTGTGGCTTCACGGCGCGGTTGCGCTTTATATATATCGTATATCTGTTTAACCATACGTCCAAAACATATGCGCACTGCTAAGGATTGGAACTCCCTGCCGGCTTCTGTATTTCCGAGCTCATACAACCGAAATCTTTTCATCTTCTGGGTAAGCTCGCTCCATCGTCGGTCTCATCCTTTCTACATGGATAGATGCTGGTCAAGAGCAAACACATGTTTAATATAAAAAATGCAGTAAAAAGCAAAAATCACGTGAGTTAATTAATTGTGACGATAATTTTCTTGATTTTGATAACCATTCATAATTGTTGATAATATGGCCAATAACCGTTACCTAAGGATTTTAAATATTTTTCAATACAAAAATTCAGTTTTTGTGATAATGACTTTTTTGTAGGCATCATCAAGCTCCTACAACTTTTCTGTAGAAATCAATCATATATCAGTCACCGTTAAAGCAGCGTTTGAAATAAACGTTTTCGTTCGACAGTTTTTTCGTCGACTTACCTTGCAAATTCGATTACCACGTAAAAGCCTCTTCGTTTTACTGGATAATATTTAGCCTATGTTCATCCTGAAATTCCGTTCCAACTATTGTTTAAAGAACTTTCTAAATCAAATGAGTAGTTTCGAAGATTAGTCGCCACATACAAACATGTAATTTTTACATAGTGTAAATTAGGAGATATTATTTGGTAATAAAAATATTACTTCTTTTAGAGTATAATAGAAAATTTAATTCTGCTATTATAAACATAATGAGTCAAGGACCACATAATATTTATTTAGCAAACGCCAGGGTGTACCTATTTGGAGTCTCTTATATCGCTGAGAAGCCTTCAGCTCTCCGTCTAGCTATTCCCAAAGGGCAACGTGTCTTGCTGACGGGCGTTATTGAATTAGTTTAACTGTATTCTTGTTACCACAACAGTAACTATTTTAGTGTGATGTGCTTTGTTATAAAATCTAGACATTATAGAATTATGTTGTATTGTATCTTGTCACAGAGCAGAGAATCGCCGCGCCACGTCATACTAGAGAAGGTATGGTCAAAGCTTTCCATAAAAATCCATCCTACTTGCACAGAGGATTCGATCCCGGGATCCCGGTCATATTTTAGTCCCGAAATTTTCGGGATTAAATTTAATGAATCCGGGGATTTTCGGGATTGATATATTTTTTTGAAACTGATCTCTTTAACATTTTTTTTAGTTTATTGTAAAATAAAATAAACAAACTAGGCAATTTTGTAAATAATTTATGAAACTATTTCATAAAATATTTACAGAAGTGCCTAGTTTGTTTATTTTATCAGAAGAAAGTACAATTTTGTTTTGTTTTTTGAAGATTTAACTAAAGATTTAAAATAAAAAGTTGATTTTGATATGTTTTACTGTTTTTTTGTTACCACTTTCTATTACCAATACAATCCCGGGACTATCCCGGGATCCCGGGATTTACTGTAGATAATACCGAAATCCCGGGATTAGAAAAATCGACCGGGATCGAATCCTCTACTTGCAGCACCTGTGGCGTTGTTTATGTTATAGGCGACGGTAGCCACCTACCATCAAATAATGAAAATAAATGAATATTAAGGTTCAAAATCATTCGAAGTTTCCAGTTTAAGGCGACGCAGCGATAAACAATTAATATGGCTCTGATTGCATACAAAAACGAGAGCGCGCTTGCTTATGTCGTAAGGTCGTATGCGACTAAACTATTTTTTATTAAAAAGAAACTATAATGTATTTTAAGAAATCCAACTGTAAAATTAAAGTGTATGTTTATAATAATGTACATAGAAAATTTCGAGGTATAAATTGGTCCCGTTTGCCTATAAAATGTAAACCTGTGTTTTAAAAGAGGTTTCTTTGAATTTTTTTGTCTGTTATAAAAGTTTTCCAATCGTGTAATCCAACTGAGAAAATGAAGTCAGTAACATGAAGAAACAGATTACCAAACATCACTTTCATATGTTTTGTCATTGCTGAGAAAAATATAAATCCCTGCCACCAAAATTTCCAATTCGTCGCCTTAATTCTGGTTACAACTCAATGCCAAAAGTGTCTTAGAACGTTGCTTTTATTCCTACGCGGAATTGCTATTTCAACTTAATGACCAAACTTATTTATACTTTTGAATGGAATGAATTTTTCCTTTGAATACATTTCCCAATCAATTTATCAATGCGTAAATCCTTGAACAAACAGTGACCTTCAACATGTCTAATACAAATCGAATGGATTTATGTCGTACAAAAAAAGATTCAATCAATAAGGTCGGAAATGGAGGTAATTCTCCACCAACTTTATAACCGCGCGTAAAAATTCAATACAGTCTTTCACATTTATTATAAATCTCGATTTTTTTTTAATGTTAAGATCGTCAGACAGGCTGACGGTCTACTTAATAGTAGGTGACTACCATCGCCTATAACACAAGCAATTGTTTTTCCTAGTTAAATATGTACTTGACGAAGCATCAAATGGTCTTGAAGCACTCTTAGAAGGCGGGTCACTCTCCTGAGATTGATCTCTATGGGTGGAAAGTTTAAGTTGTTGCGACGCGGAAAAAACAACAAATTAAGAAGTACTTTACAATCCGTAATTATGATTGACAATAATTTAATAACGCGTGCTGTTATTTATTTATATCTACATATAATAAAATCTTAAAAGAGGCGTATCTGCACATTAAATATTAAAAAAAAATGTACACGTTGTACTTATGTTACCGAGGTCAAAAAATAGTTTTTAGAGCTTTTGTGCGTTTGTGCACGCTAATCTCAGAAACGGCTCAACAGATTTGAATGCGGTTTTCACTGATATATTGCAGCAAGCCTCCCGTAAAATTTAGTGTTTGTTTCATTTCAATCGGTTTACAAACAAAAAATTATGCTATTCCTATATGAGCTCGTGGTTATTCCTGTTTATAATTAGGAAACACAGAATGTACTATTGTAGTAGGTATGTTATTATAAATATTTCAAATATATTCGTATTGTACGGTTACTTTATTTTTAGATAATGTAACATAGATTACATTACATATCTAAAAATAAACCGTTAACAGAAGTCCCTTATTAAAATGCCCCACACATTATACTAAATTTGTTTTTATTAATGATATAAATGATGTTACATTAATGATATTGATATTAATGATATGTATTAAAGTTGCTGCGTTTTATATTTATGAATTAATTTAGGGTTAATTTTTTTTTCTTCAATAACGGTAATAGTGATATATATTATTAAATTTTATACCAACCGTCTCCCGAGATTCCATTCGCCTCGGTTTTTAATTGTTATGATAAACAGCCTACTATAAAAAAGGTTTTTTAAAATCCTACTGGTTGATCTAGACTTTAACGCGTTCAACCAACGAAACAAACTGTAGGTATTTATTTATTGTATTTCTATTACTAGTTGAGCTCGCAACTTCGTACGCGTGGTATTTGGTATAGCGCGTAACTTTTTTGTTTGTAAACAGATTGGAATGAAAGAAACACTAAATGTTACGGGAAACCTGCTAAAATACACTAGGAAACCGCATTCAAATCGGTTAAGCCGTTTCAGAGATAACCTGCACAAAAGCAGAGATAAACAGACAAACCGACAATAATTCCAAAAAAATATTTACAAACAATATTTACAACGTGTACAAATTGCGTTTTTTTTTTTTTTTTTTTTTTTTTTAAATCTTTAAGTATGTTTTGTAATGTAAGTTTTGTAATGTATATGAAGGGGCACGATTAGGGTTCTCCGTATCATTGGTCTCCATATTTTATCACAGAGAGTCGGGCGTGGAGAATAAAACTCAACGTTAGGTCATGCGTTCTAATTCTAAACCAAACGCTATAATCGGCACAAAATAAGTCCTCGATCGCATTGTCCACCAGCCAATCACACCAAATCGGATAACACTCCACCAAACACGTACTCCTCGGCTGACATGCCTCTGCGCTAGCGCTCGGTGTTGTGTCAGTCCAACTGACAGTTGTCATAGCTGTTTACTCTTGTTAATCAAAAGCGCCGTCATATATAATGTAAATACCATACATTAAGTATTGTTTATGTTTGTGTGTTTGCAGTAAGCTCTCACGACACAAGCACAGCTTAGTGTGAAAGGTCAACCTTAACTTAATGGTTAATGTATTTTAATTTTAATAATAAGTTAAAGACGAATAATTAGTTAATCGAAAAAGTTCTTCAGCTTTGTTATATTGTTACATACGTATATTATGCTTGAAATAAATAAATAATTAAAAAAAATATTCAATGACGATTTCCAGTACTTACACTGAATAAAATCACACAATCGCCTCTAAAACTTAGGCGACTGTACTTTAAGGCGGTGCCGAGCGCAAAATGGTACACGAATATGTTTCGCCCGTTATTCCTCATCTTACTACCATATATGAATAAAACATTAGAACATTTCCCCTTGGTCGGGCGATTTCTGTAAAAAAAGATGTTGTTCCATACGACCTTCGTACTGATTCACGCATAATTTAGGTTTATTTCTTTCATGGGGTATGTAATACGTTGGTTATTTGAAATTCAATAATATAGATTGGCATAAAGACGACCCTCGTTTCGGTTAAAATTGTGACATGAAATTGTATAAGGTAAAAAGAAGAGCTTATTTTAAATATGATCAATAATCAGCACAAATGCTCTTTCACTGCGACTTTTCAGTAATTCGGTAAGGGCATAGTCACTGTCAGCATATAGTAGGCACACGAATAAATAGGAATCGGAGTAAACAAACAATACAATAAATGTCACTCTAGTGTCACCTGACATATATTGCCTGACAATGATTGACGTAAGATTTACGTTACACCTTTATAACCCCCATAATTAATCCTACTAGGGTTGAAAGCTCACCTGCACCACATATAGCGTTGCATAGGCGATGGTAATATAATGCATAGAGCGCTGATTCTTGATGCAAAATGTTCAAGATTTGCGAAAGCTGCACTTAATTTCCCTTAATTTATCATGTTGCGTATCAAAATCTGTTGGTTGGTTGGTTTTGAAGAGCTTAGCGGAGTAACAGACAGATAAGGACAGTGATTACAATATAATATTTTTTTTAAATGTTAAGGTCGGCAGACAGGCTGACGGTCCACTTGATGGTAGGTGGCTATCGTCGCCTATAACACAAGCAACGCCTAAGCTGCTGCAAGTGCGCTGCCGATTGCAGTAGAATTAAGAATAAGGGATTAGGAGTGGATAGGGAAATGGAAATGTAAAATAGATTGTCAATTGTAGTTGTGTTACATCGTCCACTGCCTGACAAAGACCTCCACCCTAATTTTCCAAAATGACCGGTCAGAAGTAGCCTGGATCCACCGTCGACCCGCGGCCCTTATCAGGTCGTCTGTCCACCTTGTGGGTGGACTTCTTACGCTATGCTTACCAGTCCGTGGCCACGACTCAAGAACCTTTCGGTCCCAGCAACCGTCGGCTCTCCGTACTGACCAATGCCACTTCAACTTTCTAATCCACCGAAATATGTCGATAACTACTGATTCGATCTCGCAGTGTAACCCCGAAGCCTTCTCCATAGGTCGTTGAGCGACGTTGAGCTTTAGTTAGAAACCATAGTTAGAGACCTCGTTTCAACGTCTTAAAACTTCACTGGCAACACACACTGGTCGAAAATGACACTGAGGAATTTTGAACGAGAATTGACCTCCTCCTCGAAGTTGGCCCTACCCAGTTGTGTTACAAATATTATTATTTTAAAGACCAAATAGTTTAAAATTCGACCTGAATACCTAAATTCTGAGTCATTAGAATCGAATCAGTCTGTGTATCGATTAGACCAAAATAGAAATAACCTTTTTACAACAGTCAGACTAACTATATACCTAATAATTTATTTGAAACTATATATTATACGAATGATTACATTATATCTCTAAGTTTTTTTTATATGTTAAGTGGCTACCGTCGTCCATAACACAAGCAACGTCATAGTTGCTACAAGGGCACTGCCGACCATAGTAGGATTATGGATAAGGGATTGAAAGGTAATATGGAAAGTGGGCTCTGGAAATTAAAATGGTATTAGTTATCACAAGCTGTTCGCGACATATCCACGCCTAGATGTCGCTATTGCAAGGAATGTTCGTGGTATGGAGGTTGGTCTGCGTTTCTGTGTATAGGCGGCAATGAAAGATATGAATGGGGGTCTTTATTGAAATTAAAAGGTGTCTTTGTCGAAGGTTTTGTGTCAAGTTCATTGTTCAGTTCAGGTCTTGTTCTGTCAAGGCTTTTAGTCCAAATACATAGATCAAGATACGTTATAAGTAATTCATTTGCCTGTAATAGTATCCCCTTAGATCAATCGAGATCAGTATAAAGTGAGCTATCGAACACAAGCTATCTTAGCTTATCAAACGCAGCCGAAGCAGCGGACAAAATAAGTTTTTGGAAAGAAAGGAGAAAGACTTTTATTCACTGCACGAAAGACACATTATATACAAGAACAGAAGCGAATCAGATTGTGCTCAGCATTGTGCTAAGGTGCCTACAGCGCTGATACACACATACATATTCACACATATACACACACATGCATATTTATACTTACTGTTATACTTACTTATTTTAATAATTCGACTGAGTTGAGCTGCATTCGGGAAGCTACGTCGTCTGATCTGTTCTCGTCACCACTGCCGCAATGAATGAAGACCAGGTAAACAGTGCATCTTGCCAGTGATGACTTATGGTGCCGAAACGTGGCTTCTCACAGCAGAACAGATCTACAAGTTTAAAGTCGCTTAGCAAGCAATGGAGCGAGCTATGCTCGGAGCTTCTTGGTAGATAGTCACATCTGTCGCAGAGCGGATAACTGATAGGGTAGAAAAGTTCTCGAATGGAGGCCACGAATTTGAAAGCGCAGCGTGGGACAGTCTGCGGCCAGATGGAGAGACTACTGAAAGGCTTTACGGGAAGCGGCTGGATGCGAAGGACAGACGACTGTGCATGATGGCGAGCCTTGGAAGATGCCTACATCCAGGAGTAGAGAGACACAGGCTGATGATGATGGGGATAAATTCAATTTGTTTTGTGTAACGACTGTTAAAAGAGTGTCGTCACCGTATTTTTGCGCTAAAACATTAAGGCATTGATGCACAAGATTTATTACCAGTCGGAACTAACTTGGCCACTGTCCAGAACGCAAAAACATTAGATCGCAATTGTAACTCTCCAGGGGGTAATCAGAGGCAATAAAATTTTCAACTGGCGACGATTAGTTTGCTGCTTTAGTACAGTTAAAATAGATTTTGTGCTTAAAATTAAATAACTATTGACCTAACTTCGATTCATTTATTACTAAAGATCGATAAGAATGATTCCGGTATAGCATAAGATATTTATGTTACGCTTCGCCCGGCGTGCAATTTTTATATACCCTAAAACATTCCCCGTTTATCCCTCTTTCCATTAGCGAAAACCGAATTAAAATCGGTCTACCCGTTCACGCGTGATGTGATGACCAGGAGAAATAGGGATTTATTTTTATATATAAGATTTGACATATTTGACGATTCCGTTGGATGAATGTTCGTTGGTTCGATTTTCGGCAGGGTCAACTTTGTTCCATATATTCCAAATAATATATGCATTTTCTTAAATTTCCAATTTCATAATTTATATTTATCACAATTTCTCCTCTTTTCAGTATGCAGAGAGAAGTGGCTTCAAAGTTCAACTCGACACACCGAAGATAACAAAGTGTAAATTAAAAATGACTATAAACCTGAGTGTACTTGAACTGGATACAAAACAAATGTGACGCTAATATCAAACAGTGCCAAAACAATGTTTTACTGCAAACTACTCTATGCCACTATTGTTCTGCTACTCGAAGTTGAAATGTTAAACACAAGTGCTACGGAGTCGAAGAGGTCTTCCATATTAGTTGCGCAGAGTGCTGACGACATGAAATCGTTGGAGCTGTGTACGACTAGAAACCAGCAGAGGTTGGGTAGTGTTTTTGGGAACTTTACAAGACATCATAAGAAAGGTAACTCTGTTTTGGGAACCCATTTCGGGCCTACACTTTGATTAAACAATTAAAAATACCCACACTACAATTAAAAATATCAATCGATTGCTCTAATGATAAAAAAACGGTGAAAAGAAAAGGCCAAAAGACACTGGGTCACATTTTAATAAGTCATATATAAATTTGGATACAGTATATTAAGAACTAATAATTATGTAATTTAGTTGTTAAACATCACATACCTTTTTGTACTCCACATTGTTCATTTATCTATTTTTTTAAATGTTAAGATCGGCAGACAGGCTGACGGTCCACTTGATGATAGGTGGCTACCGTCGCCTATAACACAAGCAACGCCAAAGCTGCTGCAAGTGCGCTGCCGACTACATTAGGATTAAGGATAAGGGATTGGGAAGGTATAGGGAAATGGGCTTTGGCATCCCTTACTTCACTCACCGAAACACAACAGCACAAGTGCTGTTATTTCGCGGTGGTCTTCTGTAAGGGGGTGGTTACTGCCGCCAGACGGGCTGCCCAAATGACTGCAAAACGCAGTGTGCCCTGCCACTACTCTAAAAATTACTATTCCAGAAATTAAGTTCTAATGTGTACATGAGAGCTGATGTTAGTTGAATAAGTTATGGTCTAAGCTTAGAATTAAAACAAGAAGTAAAAGAAAGCTAGTGAGTTCTGGTAGCTCTTTTTTATGGGCAAAGAAATAAATTGCTTATACGACTCTAGATACTCCGAAAAGTACTCCGTATCATCTCTCTTAACTTAAGTGGACAGTCCGCTATCCAAAGTCATAAGTAATGAAATATAACTCTGATTCGTTCATGACCCCATTGACTAGACTAGAACGTGATTTTCAAATACTAACATTAACGATCCACTCTTACGACCTTTCACGTTTCCATTCAAGAGCACTGAGAGTGTTTTTCCTAAGGCCTGCCTTTTATTGAGCTGGTTTTCCGTCTCACTTCTATTTAGAACGT
The DNA here is from genome assembly GCA_910589475.2 of Bembecia ichneumoniformis. Taxonomy (NCBI): domain Eukaryota; kingdom Metazoa; phylum Arthropoda; class Insecta; order Lepidoptera; family Sesiidae; genus Bembecia; species Bembecia ichneumoniformis. The sequence continues at coordinate 4,392,858 of OU342545.1, forward strand.
AGACTTTATACAGAAATAATTAATGGAACGCGAACGCCCTGAATTTGCCCGTCATATTATGCTGTTTCTTCAATTTTTTTTGTCAGCGTTCTAGTGTAATTTTAAGATAATACAAAATGTAGACATTGCGATTCTATAGGTAATTAAAATCAGTCAAAAAAATGTTATGAAAGCAAATTTTTATATTATGTCTAATGAACCACGAGCCATTCAAGGTCCATCGTTTCCTCTCGGGCGATAACTCGTAAAATGCTTGTGAGAGTTGTATCATGAAACCTTGTGAACATCAACTCGGTCCCGTGGGTGGGTTGAGCAGCACTACCTTCCCATACACGTAAAAAATATTTTTTGCCATTTGCTCCCGATTGAAATATTTATCAAATTATTATCTTAAAAAAAAAAAAGCCAGCGTCCAGGCCCAGCGTACTGAACTCTGTACATTTTAAGTATTTTAAATCATTTGCGACAATGAGTCGGACTATGAAGACTTTATTTTGGCTTATTACTACATTCGAAGTCGCCGAAGACGACGATTAATATTGGACGCATCCATATATACATAGAAAAGAATATCTACTATATATTGTTCGTAGCGGTGAAAGAATTTTATACGATGACAGTGTATTTCATACGCCACCTCACTCCAAGCTTTTTCAGTTACATCTTTTCTAGCATATTCAGAAAGATATTTTTCTACTATCTGAACAAATTTCGCAGCCGCTCTCGCCAATTTTACAAAAAAAAAAAAAAAAAAAACGTGTATTTAGTCACTCGATGTACGCCCCGGCGTATGACATGCCGCTCCGTCGACTATCAGCCCGAGCCGAAGGATAAAAATGGTTCGTTTTGTGCACTTGTTGTAAAATCTACTATTAATTAATACTAGAACCTCTTTTTCCCATGTGCAATTAGGGGAGTTATTATTCATAACATGTAACCTATTTTCATCTTGCTAGACTTTAACCATTATTCATAGATGGAAATGGTATTGAAGATTACCCCCTACGTATAAATAACAGCTTACAATATTTTCTCCCTTTTCTTAATAATATTAGTATAGATTTAATTGCGTCATTACGTTTTTCAGGTCATAGAAGGAGAACAACGACATCCACAACTCAAACTACATTGGTATACTCAACATTGGACACAGAAGGCTCCACTGAAACTTACACAACAACTACAGACCATACAACTACATATCCGAAACTACCTAAGCCTCTTCGTCTAATATTAGACAAAGATTACACAGATGTACATAATATAGATAATATGTTAGAAGATGAAATTAACGGGCTCATAGCTCGGGAAAGACACCACAAACATGAAAGAATAGATAAGGAAATTGTGAATGAATTAGACGATACGTCACTGACTAAATCTTTAATTAGAGTTAAGAAAATGTATAGAGATTCAACAGCGTCGGTTGTTAATAAATTAAGCGGTAAGGGGTCAAAGAATGGTATATTTTTGACTGAAAATTGTACGACAGTTATAGCTCAAATAGGAACAACGGCTATATTGCATTGTGAAGTTAGTGACATCACTGAAAACACGGTGAGTATAATGCAATTTATATTATAATAGGTTGAAGAAAAAGTTTCTTCGCATTTTATATGAAAACTCAAGACTTTTTTTCAAAGTTAATTTGCATTTAATTACAGTAAATATGTACCATTTTGTTCGTTGACATTTTGCCATCTTGAAGGTAGTGACATGATTCCGTTGCTGTAGAAATTTTGAGAGATCTGATCAAAAAAATGCGTCCTCTCTTGACACTGCCTAAATAATTCTGAAGAGACCGAAACATGTGAAAATCCGAAGATGCAAAGTCAGGGCTATATGGCGGATGCATTAACACCTCCCAGCTAAACTCTCTTAATTTTTGCTGAGTGGAAAAAGATATGTGTGGTCTAGCGTTGTAGTGATGAAAGACTACATCTTTTCAATTTATTAATTCCGGCTGCTTTCTCTCAATTTCTTGCTTTGATATCATCAGTTGTTGGCAGTAGATATATGAATCGATGTTTCATAATGAACAAAAGCGGTAAAAGCTCATAAATGCACTTCCAAACCCACCATATACACACCATCACCTTATTGCGGGTTAACCAGTGTTTTGGCACTGTCTGTGAAGCCTGACCCACTTTTGACCACGACCTTTTTCGCACGTTCTTGTCGTATGTGATCCACTTTTCATCACCAGTTATCAATCTCATCAAAAACGGTTCGGTTTCATTACGTGTCAATAAAGAATCGCAAATAAGTACACGATTCATAAGGTTTCTTTCAGTGAGCTCGTGTGGCACCCAAATATCGAGCTTTTTGTGTACCCAGCTTTTTTCAAATGGGTCAAAACTGTTTTGTGGCCAATTCCCAGTTCTTCAGTTTTGTCGTAACTACTGATATGCCGATCTTGCTCCACTTCTTCAAAAATAGCGTCCATTTTGTCCGTAACAGGGCGACCAGAACGAGGTGCATTAATTTCATCAAAACCAGCCAGATACAAATAGTACAACCAAAGAAATTTTATTACAGGTTTATATACGAAGGTACTATATACGAAAAGACTTTTTCCATAAGTATTTCAATAAGTGGACATTATATGTGGGTGTTAGGGTTAAAAATATTGAGTATTCTGCATCAAAAGATGTAACTTGTCAAATGATTTTAATTGTTCTATTGTCAAATGTTGATGTTGACATTATTGACATTATTGACATCAAGCATCCTTTTTGATGTTCTATACACTTAAAACAAACTTCTGTATAAACGGCTGCATAATCAATCAATAGTTTGACTGATTGTTGTTCATTTACCTATAAGTTTTTTCCTTAATAATTCTCATATTTACATTAATTAGGTCTGAAACAGAGCCATTGTATTTAAATTTTTTTCTCATTTAACTGGTCTACATAACTGTTCAATTTTTAATTCTTTCTAGATTTTTTTTTATGTTAAGATCGGCAGACAGGCTGACGGTCCACTCGATGGTAGGTGGCTACCCTCGCCTATAATACAAGCAACGCCAAAGCTGCTGCAAGTGCGCTGCCGACTACAGTAGGATAGGGAAATAGGCTCTGGCATTCCTTACTCACTCACCGGAATACAACAGCACGCGTGCTGTTATTTCACGGTGGTCTTCTGTAAGGGGGTTTAAGAAAGTAAAACTAAACAATGCACAATAAAGAAATTAAAAAAAATATACAACTGAATATCACAGTTTTGACACATTTTAGCACTGTGTACCCCCTCTTTTGTTATTTTAACGAGACCTTTCAAAAATACTTACACTCGTTAGTGGCCAGAAAAAATGAATACAGCCAACCACCTCTAGTTGAATCAAACCTCTTTGTTCGAACTCGAATATCGTGTTGTTTCATCAATCAATTGTTATTCGTTAATAAAACCTTTAGGTTGAATATTGAATTGGCATTCTAATTAACAGCTTCACTAAATCTAATATCCACAATGGTCATCAAAGCATTTAAAAATCGATTCAATTGCGTCAAAGGTCAAGACTTAATCGACCGTAGGCTTCATCAATTCAATTCCGTAACTGAATTAAGTTGATTAACTGACTGGGGCTGACGGCTCTATTTTAACGTCGAGTTTCAAATTTTGGAATTGTCTACATTGAAATATTGACTCAAAGTTCTCGATAGACGAAATGTGGGTTATCGAAGAGCGCGAAAGAAATATGACACTAATCAACACTGATATTTCAGGTGACGTGGATTCGAAAGAAAGATTACTCCCTTTTGTCTGTCGGGCTTGTGACGTACAGTGCGGATAGTAGATTTTTTTCTGCTCACGGAAGACATGTTAAGGTAATATTTCATTGGGATTATATTTATAACGATAATTGGAATACAAATAATATTTAATTTAATTTTTTTTCAATTTTTTCATTAGTGTTTGTATGGTAATTAAGTTAGTACAAATTGAAGTTTGTTGTTGCTTGCTTTGCTGTTACGAATTGAATGATATGCAATTTACCATAAATTAATCTTAACCTGCTGTCGCAATAATATGAATCAGTATTTTTTTTATTTTTTTTTATGTTAAGGTCGACAGACAGGCTGACGGTCCACTTGATGGTAGGTGACTACCGTCGCCTATAACACAAGCAACGCCACAGCTGCTGCAAGTGTGCTGCCGACTACAGTAGGATTGGATAAGGGATTAGGAAATGGGCTCTGGCATCCCTTACTCACTCACCGAAACACAACAGCACGTATATGCTATTATTTCACGGTGGTATTCTGTAAGGTGGTGGTCACTGGCGCCAGGCGGGTGCCCAAATGACTGCGAAACGCAGTGTCCCCTACCACTACTTTTCAAATCCAGACCAGAGTCAATTTTCATAATTACATTAAAATTTTCAAACTTGACTCGGCCGGGAATCGAACCCGGGGCCCCTGAAACGTTAGGCAAGCACTCTTGCCACTCATCCAACGGGCCGTCAATAATATATAAATATATAATTCAATTATATTTATAATTCAATATATATTTTAAATTGATGCAGTGGTTTCGAAGATAACTCTTTAAAGAAATTTACAGAATCCGCTCTCTCTATCATATAAGTAGTTTTGATCTAGGGCTTACAAATTTAAGTAATTTTTTTTAAGTTTCTCCGGAGATGCGGTAAGAAACTGTTTGTTAATAATGAATTTAAATTGAATGTTAAAGATATCCATGGGCAAATAGTTGTTTATTTTCGTTTCTCTCTAACCTTTATTCGATCTTCAGAAAACTAATCAAAAAGTTGTACCCGACTTATTCAGGACTGGGCCCTACACATAAGGTTCGCGACGTCAGCCGATGCGGGATATTACGAGTGTCAAGTACCGACGCATCCGCCTACTAGCATCTTCTTCAAACTTGTGCTCGTTGGTTTGTGTTCATTTTACTTATAAGAACTTAACTAATACTTATACTAAGTTACTTAACTAATTTAATAAGAATATATACGTATATTTATATTTTTAAATTTGGCAGGCAGGCTGCCGTTCCACTTTAATTGTAGGTGGCAACCATTGTCTGTTAAATAGGAATTGCAAGTGCGGTTCATAGTATAAAGCATAGGGGATAGAGGAATTTGCTCTGGCATCCCTTACTGATTTAAAATACTCGTAACTTAACTGCAGTTTATTTCAGAAAGAGTATGCTCGGCTATGAAAAATGAATTATGAATTTTAATTAAAAAACCATAGTCTACCGGTCTATTTAAATCAGTATATAAAATTCTCATCCAAATAGCTACTTTTCACTCCATAATACCGATAACAATAGTCGTCAATTGCAATTTATCACCTATAGGTAGGCTAGATTTCGTTATTCTGTAGTTCAATTCACATGTGGTTAAAGGCAAAATATGTTTTGCCCATTTGTTCTTTACCATGAATGGTGACACGTACATGTATTTCTGTTAAAAATTCACAAGATTCAATTCGCATTTTCGCGAAAACACTGAAATAATTATTCAGATATTTGGCGAAACCTCGTATTTTCCTGAAATCACCGACATAGTTCTTCGAGTCCATAACCTTCGTCATGGACGGCGCGAAGAAACACCGTGGGTTTTTTAGTGGGTAGAAGTCCCACATACCCCTCCGATATCCCCATTGTCGGTGGGGATCTAGTTCGCAGATTTTCCCACGCAAAAAAAAGGCCGGGATATTACACCGACATATATTTAGATCCGTTTAGAGACAATAAGAATCTTGTTAAATGAAATATTCTTAGTAATTAATCAATTTAGTAATTAGTAACTGAATTTTAATACTAAAAATGTGTAGTTTCCCCAGGTACTCCATTAAAAAACAATTCAACACAAAATATGCTGGTATTAACATTCTGTACTAAGTTCTAATTCTATGCAAATGAAATAGGTAGAATAAAGGCTAGTTCACAAGTTTATGTAAATTATGCCTTATATGCTATTTGACAGGCTAAAAATAAATGCTAAAAATAGGGAAGCGCTTGGTAGTCCTTTGTGTACTGGCTTTTATTATATTATTACCTTTCTTTCTATAGGTCCCTGACATCCTTGTTAGTTTCTATTTACGAGGAAAGCGATTTCTATGAATATGATTCGTGATAAAATCCCTAACAGTTTAAAAAGGGCAGTTCATAATAGTCTTTAGAACTTTTCTCTATATCATAACGCACGTGACTCCTCACAAAGTGGTAAAAGATTGAATGTGCTACTTACTTGGTGCTTAGGAGATCCAAATAATGGTCCACAGCCGGTATACGAGTATGTGGCCGGTTTACCCAGAGCTATAGTACCTTTCTTGTCAGAAATGATACTCTTAGTAATGACTGAGCGATAAAAATGAGGACCCAGTAATCATGACTTGCTCAGTTGTTATCAGATATTCTTTCTTGTTTCTTACTGATTTTACTGAAAACTTTCTGGTATTATACCCAGTGGTAGATAGTTTAAGAAGTGGCAGTAACTACACTTTTATAGAAGGCCACCCTGATATAACTGTGAAATGGCAGTGCGAGCATTATTCTGGTTCTGCGAATGAGCAAAGGGCACCATAGTACATTTCTCTATCCTTTCTTTATCCCCGCGCATTTTCAACCCATGTAGTGTTGGTAGGCTACGCTATATAGGCGACGACGACGTACCTGCCTTCAAGTAGACCGCCAGAATTCCGAAACTTAAATAAAAAAGAGTGACAATCAATTCAAAAGGTTGTCTGCTAGACTGTTACAATTGTTTTCTATATTAAGGTCGTCAGACAGTCTGACGGTCTTCTTGATGGTAGATGGCTATAATTCCCGGCACCTAAGTTGGCAAGAATGGCGAGATGCGCAGAAGTAGTTTTTAACGCTTTTACAAAGCGACAGTGATGAAGACGCCATAAATGACAGTATGTTTAATAAATTATTTAATTAAATTTAATGTTCAATAATAATTTAAGTACCTGAGTATTTCATTTTATAAAAAAATTTTAATTAAGTTTAACAAATTGTTTTATATACCTCACCCTAAACATTAATCTTATATATAAAAATGAATCCCCCATTTCTCCTGGTCACGGCATCACGCGTGAACGGATAGACCGATTTTAATTCGGTGTTCGCTAATGGAAAGAGGGATAAACGGGGAATGTTTTAGGGTATATAAAAATTGCACGCCGGGCGAAGCCGGGGGCGGGTCTTATATATAAAAATGAATCCCCATTTCCCTTGGTCACGGCATCACGCGTGAACGGGTAGACCGATTTTAATTCGGTTTTCGCCAATGGAAAGAGGGATAAACGGGGAATGTTTTAGGGTATATAAAAATCGCACGCCGGGCGAAGCCGGGGGCGGGCCGCTAGTTTAAAATATTGTGAAAACAACAGTGACCATTTTTATTGTACGCGAGTGTAGGATGCGCAAACTTTCCCCCACTACGTTAAAATCTTTACAAGTTATGTGGCGGTCATTGTACCGTTATTTATAACACAAGTAACGCCACAGGCGGACTACCAAATAGCCTAGCTCGCAGGACCATATGGAACCAGTGCTTTACAAAATCTTATAAACGCTGGACTAACTTGCCAGGGCTGAACCATTCCAAAGCGCTCATAAAAGCCTATAGTAGAAACGTGACAATCCAGGGGCCTTAGTCCTTTTTTTTTTTTTTTTTTTTTTTTTTTTTAGGAGGGGAAATGCATTTACGCACTATTCGTCGAGGGGACGTCTCGACGAGGAATAGTGTGGGACTCACCCGGTGAGAGTCAACGGAAATACCCACTAAAACCCCTCCGGGTTCCACCATCGGCGGTGGTGTGGAACCGAGGTTACAGCTAGGCCATGTCCTCAGATCCCACAAACCGCTATGTCCGTGAGCGGACTCATCACTTGGCGATTTTTTGGCGCCGTCACGCTAGTTGCGGCTGCCCACTGGAACCCCTGTGGGCAGCCGCGCATCAGTTTTGGTATTTTCAGGACGCCAGATGTCCCGTTCTGGCGCCCTAAAATTATTACCCGACGGTCACCACGGCATATGCGCGGCGACGTCGGCCGACTCTTCGTCGCCTGAGTGGGTCCGCCTGGGGGTCCTCCTCTCGGGACCGCTCCCTGGCCTCTTTGCCACTCATGGCCGCTTCACAAAATGTCTTGACAGCATTCCAGCCGTCAAGGCTGTCAATCATTGCTCTGACGACAGCTGGTAGGGACAAGTCCCGTCCCACGACTGCCGTCAGAGCTGTTCTCTCTTGGGCCCACCCTGGGCACTCCTCCAACACATGTTGGGCCGTATCGTTTGGTGCTCCGCACTCGTGACAGGCGGTGGTTAACTCCCTCTTCGCGACGTTACACAGGTACCGTCCGAAGCAACCATGCCCCGTAAGCACCTGCACAAGCCGGAAGGAGAGCGTTCCGGTCCGCCTGGTCACCCACTCCTTAAGGACCGGGGCGATCGCAGTGGCGGTGCGTTCGCCTGCAGTCGGCCGCGACAGCTGGTCGCGCCATACCTCCATTGCCTTTTCTTTGGCCTCCTTTCTCCAGCGTGACACCTCTTCTGGGAGAGGGCTCACGCCACGGGCCCTTGCTTCCGCGGTCCTATAGTAGGGGGCCTTAGTCCTAACATAACGATAACGATAACGAAGTTCGAAAGCAATAAAATGTATGGGATTGACATAAGCCGTCGCTAAATCACGTGATACATCCCATACATTTTATTCTTGCGAACTTCGTTATCGTTACGTTACTTTGACTAAGACCCCAGGCTATGTCGCTTAGCAGGAGCAATTTGTGTATGCTAACTAGGGCACTAACGGGGCACAGCCGCCTCAATAGGCACCTTAAAGTAATGGGGCTCACTAGTACGGGAGAGTGTCGCTTCTGCCGTGAGGCAGAAGAAACACCAATGCATATCCTGTGCGAGTGTGGCCCCCTGATGCACAAGCGCAGTCACATCTTAGGAAGCCACACAATGGCTTGTGAAGATGTGAAGAATGCTTCTATCAAAAAAGTACTACAGTAAGTTTAAGTATTAGGAAGGGATAGATAAATAAGCTCTGAAATGGCGGTAGGATTTAAAATTGAAAAAATGAAGGCATGGTTTAAAATGAAATGAATGAAGCTAGTACCTCTTTTGGCAGAGAAGATAGAGAAGATTTTTCTTAATAATGACGGAGCGATTATAGTGATCTGGATTATTATCAGACTCAGTATTGTAGGTTATTTTCAATATTAGTTTGTGCTAACAAAGCAATTCTACTGTTGTATATATTTATTTTGTGTTCGTGCTTTTAACAGCTGCTTACGCTGAAATAATGGGAGAATCGGAGAAGATAATACACGAAGGCTCAATGTTGAGACTCGTCTGCATTGTCCGAAGATCTACAGAACCTCCATCATATGTATTCTGGTACTTCGAGAACAGAATGATCAATTACGATCTCAGTGAGTATACAAGATTTTTTTTTCTAAACTATATATTCAGAGTGTACCCTGTGGCTAAAGTTTTTCAGCTTGATTGATTTGATTGACGAAACAGTTTTTTGTTCGGCCTGCGTCAGCGTCATGAAGCTAGATTGAAAAGGTTTAATTTACTAAGAGCTTTTTTGGCTGGACTTTTTACTTTTTTTGGTTGCCTTGTTTAGTTAGTTATAGCTTTTTTTTAATAGAAGTGATTCAATTAAAACTCACTTTGTTCTATTGTTATTTGTTTCATCGATTGAAAACTATTTGTTATTTAAATTAAAAATTAAAGCAATAAATGCGTTGTTGACGCAATGAATTTAATTCACATTATATTGGTGGCTACTTACAACAAAAGGGAATTTGCACATTTTTTTAAAATATTTTTAAACTATAATTTATATCGTTATATAACCGTAAAAAAATATTCAGCGCCAAAAAACAGAAATTTAGTAACAAAAAATAATGTTAAATTTAATTAACAGCTACGGGCACTTTAAACAGCTGCCCATTTGGCGCGCTTGTCGTGACGTCACAGTCTACAATACAAGTAACAATCAAATGTTAAAAATCACAAACATCTATAATTTATATCGTTATATAACCGTAAAAAAATATTCAACGCCAAAAAACAGAAATTTAGTAACAAAAAATAATGTTAAATTTAATTAACAGCTACGGGCACTTTAAACAGCCGCCCATTTGGCGCGCTTGTCGTGACGTCACAGTCTACAATACGAGTAACAATCAAATGTTAAAAATCACAAACATCTATAAGCTTGTTGACATTTCATAGACTTTGACCTCACATTCGAACTGACCGTTTCAAGTATTTTGAATTTCCCGCATATTTTTTTTGCACTTTTAAATAATAATATTAAAAAGTACTTACATAGACATAATTCTAAAGCAAAATTTTTGATAAAAAATAAGCCTTTTTTGAATTAGACGCATATTCCCTATTGTGCGTGTATTATAAATTAATTATTATGAATACTTATAACAAAAAAATATAATCGGCTATATAAGAAAATTGAGCTTACTATATCTACTATTAAGTATGTTTTTAATTATTTTTACTTGCCTTTTATTTTTACATACATTTTTACAATGTTATTGTTTACTTGGTAAATAACTGTTATTCATGTTTTTATTTCACGGTGGTCTTCTGCAAGGGGATGGTTACTGTCGCAAGATAGGCTAAATGAAAATTATAAAAATATGAATTTATTGTGTACAAATTGAATTTTTCCCGAATCGTTTAATTGAAAAGCTCGTTCACACATCAACACGAAAACTGTAAACGTGAACCGTGAAATGTAATCAATTTATTTAGTCGATATATCAGTGTTTCAGAACATTTATATTTATTGAACAAAACGGACCGTATTGAAGAAAAAAAAACGGGGCTTATCTATACTAATATTATAAAGCTGAAAATTTTGTTTGTTTGTTTGAACGCACTAATCTCAGAAACTACTGGTTCGACTTGAAAAATTCTTTTTGTTTTGAATAGTCCATTTATCGAGGAAGGCTATAGGCTATATAACATCACGCTACGATAAATAGTATTATATATATAAGCAGTGTCCAGTACCGCGCACCCCATGCGCACGCCGGCCGCCGATGCCGTCGTATGGGCCGCAGCGAAGCGTGGCCGAGTTCAGCTAGCAGCTTATAATTCTATTAAGCTGGTTTGATATGTACATTATAATTTTGTCAGGCGTTGGATATCTATTTTTAGATGATCCCTTGCGAACATTACTTTTTTTCTGGATGAAAGGTACTCTATCTCATTTCCTGTTACCCTGACAATTTTTATGCAAAATTTCATGATGGTTGATTGAGTACATAAAGCGTGAACAGATATCAAAGTCCACAATTTTTAAATTTAAACATTATTATACCATACACTCTCTTTGCAATATGAACGATTTATTTTGTAACAAAAACGGCCTAGTTACGTCCATTTCAATGTGTTTTATAATCTAATTGCTATCAAAAAAAAAAAAAAAAAAAAAAAAAAATCAGACATCGTGGATTTTGCCATATTTGATATAGACCCCTATAATAAAATCGTAAACGAGCCGTGTCTGTAAATTAAAGCTTTTTTTTAAAAAAAAAAAAACAATATGTACACAAGGTCAAAAAATAGTTTTAAAAATTTTTGTCTGTCTGTTTATCTGAGCGTTTATGCATGCTAATCTCTGAAACGGCTTAACCGATTTCAATGCGGTTTTCACTGATATATTGTAGTAAGCCTCTCGTAACATTTAGTGTTGTTCCATTCCAATCGGTTTACAAACATAAAAGTTACGCGCTATACCGAATACCTGGCGTACGTAGTTGCAGGCTCAGCTAGTTTATAATATTAGTATGGATTTAGTATATCTAAAATCGAATCCTAGACCTGTGTAACAGCAATTAACCAAAACTTATGTATTCATCAGACGGTGTGAGCGTTCACAATGGGAGACAGACAAGCGAACTGGTTATTGGAAAAGCTGAACCAAGACACGCCGGCAACTACACCTGTGTACCAGCTAATGCCAAGGCGACTTCCGTTACTGTACACGTGGTTCAGAGTGAGTATTATTTTATCCACACATCGAAACACAAGCTATTTATTATCTTTTTATTATTTATTATCTTAGTTTTATTTATTTTCTTAGCCTTTTGTAAGGCCTTTTCTTAGCCTTTTTAGTTCAGGAAAATTCAATACCCAATCAATATTTGAGTTCCTTGGAGGAATTTTTGATATAAGATTTTAAAAGATATATAATATCGATGAGTGAAAGAAATTTTTGATTCCACCCTGTAGAAGGGGTAGAAAAAAATAAAAGCATTTCTGCTGCTCTCTAATGGTACATGAAAACATCGCGAGGAAACCTGTATATTCCAAAGAAGAAATTCTAAGGCGAGTGTGAAGTCCACCAACCCCCACTGGGCCAGCATGGTGGACCATATAGCCCATACGCCCATGTCGAGAAGGTAGGCCTGTGTCTCTGCAGTAGGGACATATAATAGGCTGTTGATGATTGATGACCATATAAATAATTCTGATCAAACGATTATGTTTCTCTAGGCGAGACCCCGGCGGCAATGCAACATGGGAACAACTCATCAGCGGACAGACAAACTGCCCAACTTTTTATATATTTAATAACTTTAATGTATTTTAGTATACTGTCGTATAGTTATAATGAGTTTGGATAACGTCTCTTTAAAATTTTCTAGTCCTTTAAGGAACGTTAAGAAGGATGTTTTTCAATTGTATCAGACTTTTTAACTATATTTGTCATATTTTATTTAATAAATAAATGTTTAGCATTAATATATTTAATAGAAACATGTGAATCATTTGTTTTTAATTGCTATTTTTTTTCTTAATTCGGTATAGAATTTTGTAATAAAAATACTGTAAATTAAGTCTTTCCCAAAACTTCGTCTGCGATAAAAATCTAAACATTGGTCAAAAATATTTTAAATAAGTGGTTCCGAGATTCGTTACATCCAAATTTACAAAACACATCTTCATAATATTCCAATAAATTATGTGGTATCTGAATAAAGTATTATTTAAATTTTATTCATTAATTATACTAATCGCAATTTCTCGTTGCACGTGAGGCAATAAAAAGTGCGAGCACATCGAAGCATATTGCGCGCTCACTCTCTCTTATGGCCTTATAAGAGCCTCTTATAAAATTGACTAATGATTAAATAAGTAATATCTCGTGGCTGATTAAAATTAATATCTTGCATTACTTGGATCTTCTTTAATTTCATTTAAAAATTTCAAAACATTGTTGATAACAATGCACGCTTGGTGATGAATATTCACACCAAAAGATTTAATATTGTTATGCAAAAAAGCCTCCATTAAAACTTACATATTAAACTTCAAAGAACTAATGAAAGGAAATAATTAATCATTCGGTATTTAAAGACTGCTCACAGTATTGTAATGAAATAATTCGCTATTTACGATCCACATCCACACTGTTATTAACCTCGTAATTAACATCATTAATTAACATCATTAACAAAATAAATAATAAAAGTTTGAATAATTGTTTCTAAGAGTCTATGTTACTCATTGTTTCGTTTAATCGCTAGCGCATTCTCTAAGCAAGCACAACACTACGAGAAACAAGTTTTATTGCTCCGCGCAGCGAGAAATTGTGTTTAGTATAGTCAGAATTATAATAATAATAATAATTTTATTTATTTATTTAGACCAAAAGGATCACATTATTTTAGTAACAACTTAAATCTAAGTACACTTTTATTAGTCAGTACAAAACCCGTACAACAGTGGTTCAAGTACTGACAGTCAAGCCTATCAGCAAATGCGCTTAGGATGCAACTAGAGCTGGCTCGAACTCTATCCACCAGGAATTCACGCCGCTTTCTGATTGTCGTATAGAAACAGTCGAACCGCGACTCGGCGAACATTTCCGATGTACTAAAAAATTGTGGAAGCCCCATCAGCACCCTAAACGCATCATTATACTGAACTGAATACTGTTACATACTACTACAAAAGAAATACAAGATAATTTTATCAAAATCCACAAAATTATAAACACGCGGTCATAGTTATAGAATAGGGATGTTCTTATGGTGTGTGTAATCGAAGCTTATTGAATGTGCGTACTGACATTTACAATAGAACTCGCTGGCGGCAGAGATAATTCAACGGGCCTAGAAATGGTGTTTTTTTGTTTTTACCATTAGAACAATACCCAAAAAAAAATTATTAATACAATTTTTTAAACTAACATTGACTTATTAATAGGTACAGGATTCATATGCGCGCAATAAGCCGTTTTCGAGAGAATTTTCAATAAAAGTCAAATTCTTCTTGTGTTCTAACTTTTTTTGTGAAGTTTCTATTACTTTAACGAAAATTCTAATTAATACAATTGGTTCTTCACATGTTTAAGTATAATATATATTTTTTTCAAAGCAATTGTGTTGTCTATTTCTTGTAACATCTTCATTAAACAATGGATATTTTTAGTATTTAGCGTTTGTCTCCACCTTAAGCAATAAACCTATGTTGTACGCATGGAATTGTGAGAAATTTATCTTAAATTTTTGCTTAGAGAAGTTGTAAAGTAACGGATTTATTCTTAGTTTGTTAATTTTAGAGTTAATGTCTATTGTATTGTTTAATAGTTTTTAAAATCGATGGTTTTCTTTTAATGGAATGTGCTAGGTTATCGCTTCATTTGTTTAAGTAAGCTGTAAGTTTAAGTAAGTAAGTTTTTGTTTTGTTTAAGCTTACGAGTAGTTTAAAGTTAGACTTACTTGAAATTGATTTTTAAATTTTAGATATTTGTATTAATTTTACACTAAAAATTGAAATAGATGTGTAAAGAGACAACATTTATCTTTGATGCCATTCACTATTCACAATAGCATTTTATTGTTAATTATATATGGTCTAACTAAACCATGTTCAGTGACGGAGAATTCTCGCATGTTGTACGCTCTTTCAGCATGCAACATACGCGTCTATATATATGACAGCCCTTTTTGGACAAGGTCTTATATGAACAAAGATCGTCAAGAAATAGTATAAAATTATATAAACTTTAAATTCTTAATTTTTCGATTTAAATTATGACTATTTTTTTTTGATAATTCCAATTAAAAAGAGGGTTATAAATTTATAATAATAAATAATTATATGTTTTATGGTACATTTGCCTTTCGTAAATCTATATAATTGAAAAACGTCAACAACTTTCAGAATTATATTACAGTTGATTAAAAAGTATACCAATCGAGTACAATAATGTTAAATGTAAATAAATTCTGTGAAATATAATCTAAAAACTATTAATGAGCTAAATGCATAAGGTATGTAATTATCTGTCACTTGTAATAAAAATAAGAAATAAATAAGAATTTTGAATTTAACGTGCCAAGCTCGTTTGTTTTATTCCAAAATGACCTTCTATTATTGAAACAAATTGTACAGTAGGATTCACCGTCATCTTCATGGGACGTCCACTGTTCACGACACACATATCTACACAATAAAAACTTATTATTATTATTAAATTCTTTAATTTGTACTATAAAGATATAAAAAAGAATAAAAAAAGAAAGAAACAACAACCAATAGTACGAAAGGTGGCCTTATTGCTTTATAACAATTTCTTTCAAGCAACTTAAGTAAAAAAATTATATGAAAGGAAATAAAACAATGTGGGTGGTAAATGTGGTCATCATAAACTTACATTCTATTAACTAAATACTGGTACATACATTGAATATACACAAATATTAATAAGATATATTAATAAATATTGGATATTACATATAAAAAATTTAACAAATAAAGTCGTCTTCACGTCAACAATCGGCGTGCTGCGGCAATCCACCGTAGCATAATACAAAGAAATTTGAATTATAATTTAAAAGCCCTTTAAAATAAAATATATAAAAAAAATGCCGTGCTGATTTCCAATGTGCGTCAGTCCTTACAAAATCCAGATGACAGGCTCAGGTGTTACACGTAAACCTATTACCTAATACCCGTCTCTCCGAGGTGAAGTTAATATCTCGCGTCAGACTTGTGTCTTCTATTGAAACAATATTATTTCTCAAATTAGGCTTGATCGCATCTGTATAATACAGCTGTATAAAGACACGAGTCTACGCTTTCACGCAAAAAAGGCTCCATTTACAGCGACAGTTAAATTCCTAGACGACGGAGACCTGGGTGCGAACATCTCAAGCAAAGTTAGAATTTCACTTGACATTTCATAAGGTGTCCCTTGGAAGACATCATAACAACTGTTACATTCCCTTAATTTAACAAGAGACATAGCCTTTTTTTACGTTGGGATATCCATCATGGATACCCAGCAGCGAAAGGGGAACGCTGTGGGTTATGCCGGACTCCTACCGGCTAAAACCCAACGACTTTCTAGCGCGGCCGTAGATGGGCGCGGTCGCAGCAACGTTGTTGCACAACTTCGGCGACCCGCCACGGCTGTTCAGCGCGGGGAGGACTACGCTCCCTGTCGGAACCTCGGCGTACCCGAAGGCGGAGGTACGCCGGCCATCTCGGGGACCTCACAACGGGCGGTAGTCTCCCCTTAGACTACAGCCCAGGTCCTGCTCAAGGGAAGGTTGTGGATATAGTCGAGCCGCCTGCGCCCGAGCCTTTTCCGGCGGATCGGCTGAGAGAGGGCTTCGGCGGATAGGCTCTTCCCGTTGCCTCTCCGCCGCTTCCTTGCGCGACATAACGTGCTCATAAAACGTGAGCATCGCCTGCCACGCAAGGTCACTGCCGACCATCGCTTTCACGACGGCCGGCAGCGTTATACCTCCTGAATAATGGTGAGCGATCTGATGATTTTTTTCCATTAATTGCCATATATACGGAGTTCATTGGATAAGGCGCCACTACGCACAGTCCGGTTGAGTAAAAGCTTATTTAGCACACGTGTGAACTTTGTAATTATCTCCCTTCTGAAGAACGATTGTAAACACGCATACCAACAAGTGGGCCGTCAGCCTATCTGTCACCTTTTATAACATAAACAAGCTATAATTAAAAATTATAAACTAACCCACGACTTTCTAATGATAATAAACACGCTATCTGTATATCTGTTTAAGTTACAGAGGAGTTGAGTCTTCTAGAGACTACTTAATTTACAGCAACAGGTTAAGGTTACTATGTCACAAAAGTACCACCGAAGTAACAGTACACCAAATTTTGAACCCGTGGAAATTAGTGAGATCCCTTCGTCAGCTAGGAAATTAGGTTATGATCTTCGCTTAACAAAAAAGTTACGCGCTATACGCCGAATATACCTACCGATTAGGATGAAGCAAACACTAAATGTTACGGGAAGCTTGTTACAATACATCAGTGAAAGCAGCATGCACAAAGGCACAGACAAACAAACAAAAATTCTAAAAAAAAATTTTATTTGTAAAAAAAAAATTAATGTACAGGCACGGCTCGTTTACGATTTTATTATATACATAGATAACTGCTAATATTTTGACGCTAGTCTTTGAACCAAGTGTTTTAATCTAAATAGAAAATAATAGAAAATATCTAAATAAATGAATAATAGAAAATAATAGAAAAAATCTAAATAAAGTAAATAATCTAAATAGAAAATAATAAAAAAAACATTTTTTATTAAAAATGCAGATGGAAAATTCTATAGAAATAGTGAGAGATAGAAATGAATTTAACGCTAATTTGCTCATCGGCTCTGTTGCGAAGCGTTAAAATTCACTCCCAACTTTTCCCCTTTCATCATTTTCTAAAGAAGTATATTTTTGACTAAATATAACTCCTTATTGAAATGGACCGTCATTATATTTTCCACTGTGGATGAATCGAGCCATCTTTTAATAGGCTTAAAAAGTGTCAAAGTTCACGTTAAATATCTTTAAGCCTAAATAAAATTTCACAGCACCGAGGCTCGGCTTGAAGACCTAGCAACGTGAATGGAGATCTCCGACCTGATTTTCACCAAAGCGGTAATTAGCGGATGAAAGCAGAGAGCCGTGTGCGTTGATAAGCCTTCGTACTGTCAGCAAAAAGATAGCATTAAAGTTAGAGCATCATTTTCACATAAGTTTTCGTTTTTATAGTTGAGTGAGTTACTTGACTTTTTTGCAAACGTGAAATAATTATGTTATTACGGAAATAAGTAAATGAAATAAACGAATGATTATACATATTATCATATTACGTATTTTTATATTCTATATCTGTATATCACAAAGACATAATATGCTCTCCTTCTCTTTATAGTTAATCTATTCTTTGTCTGAATCCTTTAGAATGGGTTAATCTAGATCTAGACTTTCATTACCTACTCTTTAAACTATGATAATTAATTCTGTCTCTTCCTTAACTTAATTACTTAAATAATCATAAAGTAAAAAAATATATAACTGACGTTGATTACAAAAATTAGTTATTAACTAGTTAGATAAGTTAGATATAGTTGTCGAGCCCATTGTTAGAGTGATCAAGACTCTGTCTCAGGAGTCCCAGGTTCGATTCCTGGTCAACTTTAGAAATGAACTTTTCAAAGTTGGCTCTACTTGCCAAGTAGTTGTAGGGCACACTGCGTCTCGCAGTCATTTAGGTAGCCCCACTGGCGGGTGTAACCATCCGCTTACAAAATACCACCGTGAAATAACAGCATGTGTGCTGTTTATAGGTGAGTGAGTAAGGGTTACCAGAATCCATCTCTTCCTAATCCCACTAAGGTTGTTAGCGCACTTGCAGTACCAATGGCGTAGCTTGTGGAATAGACGATGATAGCCTACCATCAAGTGGAGTCTCCAAATCTATCAGGACACACGCTCCGAGCAGTGTTTAGCACAAGACCGTTCTGCACTGCTATGTACGTCCCAGATTACAGTTAAGTGCCTTCATCATGATCATCGCCACTTAGGTAAGTATTAACCAAAATTCAATATTTTTGACAACGTGGGTAGACGTTGGTGTGGGGATTCACTTGAACTGACAGATTAACCAGTTAGTGTGGGAATCCACCCACATGTGAAGCCACACTGGCTTTCCCTATCTTCCAAGAACCATAATTACATGATGCCGCGGCAGAGAGTGCAGAGATTAATGCGTGAAATATTAATTATTATAAAAATATAATCTTCAATCTTTCATTGCTCTTGGTTTTGAGACGCTGGGGTCGTGGGGTCCCACTGCAATTCGCCTCAATAAAGACATTTCTTATACATTCTCGTGTGCTATTGCATATTTACAGTAAATTTGCCATATAGATAATTAGCTGGTGAAATCGTTCAGTAGTTTTTAAGTAAATTGTGATAATTTCAGCCATTGTGTTTTGAATTGTCCAGCGTAAAGGTTTTTTTTTTCTTTGAATATCTGGTCCCTGATAGAATATCAGTGCTGTGGTTAGTACCACAACTGCATACGGTTCCTTTTCCTCTCTCTCTCTCTCTCTCTCATTATGTATCCAAGCGCTTGATAGACAAAACTGGCGACGACAGGGTTGGCCATCAGAGAATAGGTTTAGCAGTCCAGAGAAGTAATGCAGCCAGCATGCTGGGTTTGCCACCTGGACCAGATTTTAATTTCATTAATAATGTAAATAAACAGTAAAAATCATTTTATTGTCATTTTTTTATTTATTAGGTAGTTTTTCAGTTTTTATATATTATTACAATTTAACATTTCAATTATATAATATACGTATAATAAACTGACGAAACTATAGACACTTAATGGCTTATTCTAATTTTAATTCCTAAGACAAATCTGCGCTCCAAATTAATTACTTAAATCTGATTGATGTTGAGTATTCTCGACCAAGTCACAGCACCCAAAGTATGAAGAAGTCAGTAGAACAACTTGTTGGGCTTTTATTTTATTATAATGTGAAATAACACACAAATATTATGCTATTTTCAATAACAGCGCGTGTGCTGTTGTGTTTCGGCGAGTGAACAAAGGATACCAGAGCCAAGTTCCATGTCCCTTCCTAATCCCATATCCTAAAACTTATTATGATGGCCGCGCGCTTTAGCGTTACTTGTACCTAAGCTAGGCGACGGTAGCCACCTAGCAACTGGACCATCAGCCTGTCTGACGACCTTTTCATATAAAAAAGATAACGGTTTTAAAAAATGACAAAACACTTTCTAGTTACTATTTGTTATTATATTTTTATGAATAATATAAATATGAATAATGTTATATTAATGGTTATTCATTTAGTAATTAACTGTTGTTAATACCTATATTTAAGACTAGCTGACCTCGCAACTTCGTAAGCGTGGTATTCGATATAGCGTGTAACTTTTTTGTTTGTAAACCAATTGGAATAAAACAAACACTAAAAGTTACGGCAAGCTTACTATAATACGCTAGTGAAAACCGTATTCAAATAGATTTAGCCGTTTCTGAGATTAGCGTGCACAAATGCACGGACAAACAGACAAAAATTCTAAAAGCTATGTTTTTGACCTCAGTAACATAAGTACAATGTGTACAAATTGTACAAATACGTGTATCCGATATAGAGCGTAACTTTTTTGTTTTTAACCCGATTGAAATGAAACAAACGCTAATAGATGTTACGGGAAACTTGCTATAATACATCAGTTAAAGCCGCATTCAAATCGGTTAAGCCCTTTCTGATATTTGCGTGCATAGACAAATTCTAAAAACTATCAACAATAAGTAAACGTGTAAAAATTGTTTTTTGAAAAAAAAAATATTGTTTTTATTATATATATAGATTAATTGCCGTTACAATTAAGATACTGTTCTCCTATCCTTACATACGGTGGCGGTTTGCAGGATATTTTGTAGGTAAGAGGCGTGTTTCGGACAGCTGCCGAAATCCAAGGGTATATTGTCTATACATCCCCTTCCATTCATCCATCGGACAATCCTAACGGTCCCTTTGAAGATCCCGCAAACAATTCCGACTTCTATTATATGTTAACGGTTTTATATATAAGCTCGATGATTGATATAATTCTTTCATCTTATCCCTTTACCGCTTTCTATGGCTTTTGTTGTAGGAAGTCAAGCAAAACATTATTTACAGTTGAATTGATTCATAACACATGTTTTGATTGTAACAATGGTTGATATTGTGTCTAAAAGACAAGCGGCAGCGTTTGTCTGTGATAGCATTCCTTTAAAAATGTCATGTAGGTAAAACATTATTGCCCACTGTTACCAATTGTTGGAAAATTCGCCCGTTCTCTGTCAAATCGTTCACCATTTTTCCATCGTCAGATTTCCACATCTTCGCTATTGTCTCACAATAATGGACTTTACAGAGGAAATCGTACCACTAGCGTACATACGTTCGTACAAATTTTTACAGAGATATTTCATATTACACAGTAACGAACGTTTTTTTTATGTTAAGGTCGGCAGACATTCTGACGGTCCACTTGATGGTAGGTGGCTACCGTCGCCTATAACACAAGCAACGCCACAGATCTGTAAGTGCGCTGCCGACTACATCAGTAGGATTAAGGATGAGAGATTGGGAAGGGAAATAGGCTCTAGCATCTCTTACACACTCACCGAAACACAACAGCACACGTGCTTTTGTTCAGGGTGGACTTCTGTAAGGGAATAGTTTCTGCCGCCAAACGGGCTGCCTAAATTACTACGAAACACAGTGTGCCCTGCCACTACTTTTCAGATCCAGACCAGCGCCAACTTTAAACAGTTAATTCCCAAATTTGACCCTGCCGGGACTCGAACCCGGGAGCCCTAGAACAGAGCGTTAAGGCAAGCACAATAACCACTCAACCCTGGTTATTGTGTGACAATTATGTGGCCTAATCCAGATAAGGCAAGTTTAAAACTATCTATCCTCTATTCCCGAAATACTTTCTATCCCTATGCCGTTTACTTGTTTAATGGCCTCTATTTTAATGGGAATTGTAATTTCAATACTACAGTTTTTATGAAAAAAAAAAGTTAACTATAATATTAATTCAAATTAAAATTATTTATTGATAGTTTCTCTCTTTTTTTATTTTTTATTAAAGATGGGTTTGCTCTTGACCAGCATCTATCCATGTAGGAAGAAAATATGTTGTCAAACATCAAGGCAAACAAAGCCGTTACTAAGATCATATAATATGACAATTTGGTTTTAATCTCATAATTTACAACTGCGCTGTTCTTGTGTTAATGACACGTTGCGCTCACCATCAGGTATAACAAAGCGATCATTACAGTCGTCGGAATGAATTTGCCAGACAACGTTGCCACTAATTAGCCCGTGCCATATTCTGTAATCAAAGTGCCATTAATGTAAAACGTCCACTTTGCTAGCGAAGGCCGATTTGTCACTGTTACAGCGTCACGTGATTTCGTGTAAACCCCAGTTTACCCAATAAACTTTTAATCAAAACTAATAAGCCTTATATCAACTGTCTAAATTGCTCGCGGTCCCCATACGGTAGGTACTTTGTTGAACCAATTAATACTTTAATTATATTTAACAAATATTGCTTTACTAGTAATTGGATATGATGTGTAATGAACACATAACAGCATATATGTATTTATTTATTTATTGAATAGCAAACCTAAAAGCAAATCTGTGCATTATTTTGAGTTTCCAAAATTTTGACGTTAGTGAATAGTTCACTGCCTTATCTATAGTATAAAAAAACTGCTGAGTGTTTATGAGCACTGTTTGTTGAACAGCGACATC
This sequence comes from Bembecia ichneumoniformis, assembly GCA_910589475.2. Classification (NCBI taxonomy): domain Eukaryota; kingdom Metazoa; phylum Arthropoda; class Insecta; order Lepidoptera; family Sesiidae; genus Bembecia; species Bembecia ichneumoniformis. The sequence goes on from OU342545.1 coordinate 4,415,528, forward strand.
TTAATAAAATATGCTATGTGCACTGTGCAGCAGCCAGAATATGTTATATGCTATAGTATTTTCATTGTATGATGATATGCGTGACAGTTCGTAACTGACAATTTTAGTGATGCAACCTAACGACCTTTAAACGATTGTTTGAAAATATCGAGTCAGTTGTCAAAGCAAATGGAATCGAACTACCGATTTTAGATTTTCAGATTTAGAAATAAATTCTAGTAATTAGAAATAATGGTTACGTTAAATAAATTATAGAATACAATGCCGTCTGATTAAAATATTAATTTATATATTCATTACTGTCAGAACTCGAAACTTGACAACTCGTATCAGACTCAGAACGAAATTTACTTTTGTTTTATTGTTATTATTAGTCAGCTTTAGTTTTATTATTATCAAAATAAGATGTTTTGAAAAATATATGGAATAGAAAAATATTTGTTAAATCTCCGAATATCCAATGACAAACATAGAGTACTTTTGATATATCGAATATAAGTGAATATCCCTATATAGTGTCAATCCCTATTGACACAAGTTCCGTTCCACGCGTTTGACACTTTTAAAATATATGTTTTTTATTACATTTACCTATTATCATAATAAATTAATAATAAAAGTGCTAATTCCTTTTGTGTTTTTCGAATAAATAGTTTTTTTTCATACATGTGTCTGTTTAATTGTTATTTTTTTTGTTTTTAGTTTGAAAACAGTATGCGTGACATGAAAAAGTGAGAACTGTCACGCATATAATCATACAGTGAAAATACTATAAATTTACTCTATTATCAAAATTATAAATAAATTATAAATTATAAAAATTTTCCTGTTTAAAATACCGATAACTACGTATAACAACACTAAGTTTTAAATAAAATACTTTTTTTTAAAATAAATATTCATGTAAAATTTTTCAAGAAATCGGTTTGGACAGCTTGATGGGATTGGATGTGAGTGTGAGCATCGCGCGCAAAGACAACACTAGCGTACGTCATGATTGGTCTGACGCGGACTTTGTACAACGTCACCTTATCTCAGGATTGCATCCTAAAGGACGTACGAGTAGAACCACATTCAATTATAGAACCATATATATATATATATATAATTGGTATTCGGGAAGATCCAGGACTGCATTACCCAAACCGGAGGACATCAAAATTCTAAAATTGGACATACATCATTCTAGAAGGTATCTTCAACCCCTATACCAACCACATCACAATAATACTTATATATTATCTCTAATTTAAAACCATCTAAATTTAAGTAATTTCACTCTTTCTGTATTTTTATATTCTTGTTCTTTATCATACCTATTTTTTAATTTTGTTTCCTGGGGTGCGTTCCACCACTCCTTCGGCCAAGGCTAATTTTGCTCTAACCGCGGATACACGGCATTCCAGCACTCCATTTGAGCATAATTTGATCTGAACAAGACAAGACAACAAGAAAAGATCATACCCGTTCCGGACGACCTGTCAGAGCTAATTAAGCTCTGCCTGCAGGAAGGGGCACGAGAGCAAAATTAGCCTTAGCCGAAATAGATCTGGAACACACCCCTGAATAAACACCACAAAGCAGATCCAGTCTTTTAATTATGCCCAATTTACCCTGCCACAACTACAGTGTCCCTTATTGAGTCTATCACGAGCTCAGTGGCGGGTATTTTTAACAGCGTGTGACTTCACTATCTTACACTTACATAAATTGCTTGCAGATTTATCCTCTTGGGTGTTGATAGAGGAAAGCCTGTTTAAATGATTTTGATGAAAGGGATCATCTTTGTCCCACATTAAATTAATTTGGGACATCTATTATATTACGGACGTCAAAACGCTTAGCGGAAATACCCATATGTTTCGTAACGTTGGATTCAGATTTATACTAATATTTGAAATTAGAAAATGCCTACAACTTTAACCGCATGGTAGATTTAAGGGTAGCTTTTATTTTTACTCGTGTTGAGGAATGCAACACTCCAAATGGTCCTACTGAACTAATAAGCTATTGTGATACATAATACATAGCTACATAAGCTCGAGTGACTTATGATTAAAACATTGATATAATCTTTCGATTAAAAACTTTCGATTTTCAGCCAAAAAGTGCATGAACTCTGATTCAGACTCTATAAAAAATTTAATAATTCATGGTAAATCTAAACAAAAAACCTTTCGGTGCATCTTAACTGGGGAGATATGGTTCCTTGACTAACTTTTTAATACATATGTTTTGAAATGTCATACTGAATACATATAATTTATATATTTTTAATAACATTTCAATTTTGATCATAATATACCTCGTATTGTACATTAGGCGGCCAGGCCTATTGCACATAATTAAAGATTAGTGAAGTCTAAAATTAACGAGTTTCGACAGTTCAATGAATTAATGTAATTGAACTACTGGAACTGAAAAGTACCAGTAGTTCAATCAGTTGAGATCGTCTACACTATGGAGAGTGTGCATCTATTCTGTACGAATTAATCCAACCGGAACCGTTCCACTTGCGGACCACTAGGCGTGGGCAGGGGTTTCATCCCTTCGTGGTCGATGTACCTCGATCACGCACGAAGCGTTTCAATTCCACCTTCCTTGTTCGGACTGCAAAGGAGTGGAACTCATTGCCTGCGTTTGTGTTCCCACAGAACTACAACCTCGGGGTCTTCAAAACCAGGGTAAATGGGCATTTACTGGGTAAGCGTGGTCCACTTTAGGCCGCATCTGCACCTCACATCAAGTGAGATAGCGGTCAAGCGCTACCTGGACTTAATAAAAAAAAAAAATTGAACTCCAAATTGAAATAATGGGAATAGACCATTATTTCGATTTTTTGTATATTGTAAACTCAAAGCCAGAGCCCATTTCCCCAACTTTCCCCAATCCCTTATCTTTAATCCTTCTGCAGTCGGCAGCGCATTTGGAGCACCTGTGACGTTGCTTGTGTTATAGGTGACGGTAACTGGTTTCGCGCATTGTCTATGACTCGCGTCCTTCCCCGATTCCTACCCTCCTCCGGCTCTCGATACGAGCACTGTACGACGCGACGCGAGAAGATATCCCGCAAGCAAAAACAAATAAAAAGATTTAAAATTGAACTATCGAGATCGGTCGAGTGTGTGCGCTGTGTAACCCTTTTTATCGCCGTAATCTACATCCGCAGTACATAGTGTTAGAACGCTGGTTGTTGTGTTATGTGCTTATGAAGAAAGGTGAAGACAAGAAGAAGGAATCGCCTCAACGATCCGCGGATCCGTTAACATCTCGCTTCATCGTATCGAGGTAAGCTGTCCCTACCTGATTTCTCCATCTTCCCTTATCCCGCAACATCCAAAATATACAGTCCACTTTAAACATCAAAACCGCAGTGGTCCGATTATCCGCAGTCGCCTTCACCTTTGGCCTATACGAGCCAGACGATGCTGCGCAGTCGGAGGATAGCCGTGCGCTTTTTCCTCCAGTAACCACCTACCATTAAGTGGACCGTCAGCCTGTCTGCGGACCTTAACATAGAAAACGGCTTAATTGATTTTAAAAAATTGGTTATAATTAAATTAGGTTATTTTAAAAACGTAGGTTATGTTTATTTTATTTTCAAAAAAATTACAGGTCCCAATAATGTAACCCAAAGTATAAAAATTTTGCTTATACACATATTTGGCGTGCTCTACGAAAACTATTGATTTGATAATACATAAAATAATGTAACTATATCGTTTACAAGTCAGGTACACCTTTCGTCAATCATATTTTCCTTGGACGATAACTCGTAAAGTGCTTGTAAGGGTTGCCTTATGAACGTCAGCTGCTGCTCCGTGGGTGGGTAGAGCAGAAAAAGAATTATTGGTAAAAAATTTTTTTTATCAAATTATAGTGTTTCAGTAGCCTTAGGTCCACTGTATCAAAATTAAACTTATATCTGCAAGAAAAAAGACTATAAAATGGTGGAATCCGCTGATGACACGAACTTTTCTTTCCAGTGATTTCCTCTTAGTTGAAAATTTATCAGATGAGAGTTTATATGCTATTATGAACAAATAAAAATGTCAACTGGCTGTATCGCGGTGGAAACATTGTCAGCTGATGTCCTGAAGGATGTAACGCAGGAGCCGGACGGGAACATTTACCGTGAAATTTATCTGTTTAATGAATACTAAATGACTAAATTTTAAAATTTAGTATTCATTACATAGATAAATTCAAAGTTCCAGTCTCGATTGAAAGTTTTCGTTTGTGAACAGTAAACGTTGTTTCAGAACAACTCTCACCTCTTTTGTGAAATTAATCTAGACGTCACAAAACTTGCAATGAAGATTGAGTTCTATTGTGGCTGTATTTTGTTACTATTAAATTTCTTCTCTCTCCGTTATAGTGTGTATCTTTTATTCTTCGTTTGTCTTGTTCAAAGGGAAAATACGAAGTGAGCTCTAGCTGCGGTAAAGTTTGTTTCGCAGACTTGTTCTCTATTCGAATAGACGTGGGAAATTGTATGAAACTTACCTTCTCCGTTACATCTGTGTCTTACATAAATGATCACAGAACAATCTATACTATAGCCTTATTTTTTTAATGTGTAGTTCGGCAGACAGTTCGACGATTCCTAGCCTAGCCGAAATTTTACTAAATATTTTTACGTGCTAATATCACTTAACTATGCCAATCTGACGGTGCTCTTGTTGGTAAGTAGCGTGTGTGCTGGCCTTTTCACAGTTTCGGGCGAGAGAGGACAGCAGTTGTTCGCTCATCGCCGTTCATTGCGGACGTGAACCCACTCGCTTCGCTTATAAACAATAATTTACTTAAAAACGCTTTATGAACCCAGCAACCCATTATAATTTTTAAGTGATTGTTTTCATTGTGTTTTCATTGGTAACTGGCGCCGATCTGAACTTGCTAATCTGGAGGACACCTGGACCTGGATGCATCAGTCGATCGTTCTTAATTTTGTGTGAAGCGCCAGCCAATACCACAGGATACAAAAGCGATACCGCACATGCATCACAGTGGAGGTTATTTACACACCGCCATCCCAGTGGCTACCATCTCTAACGTCACAAGTAACACCGAGAGCAACTCTAGATCCTCCGTGTTGTAATTATTTTGTTTTTAATATACTGTGGCTTATAGATGAAATAATAAATCTGTTTCGATTAAGTGACAAGATACGCCAATCAAAACCAGGCCATTATTTGGAGAATTTGGTAATAAAAGTTTTTCTAAAGGCGCATACAAATCAAAAAACAAGTTGTGTTGTTACATTAAAATTCATTGTGTTGTTACATACAACTCGTTGCTATGATCTAATCGATAGGAGTTAGAAAATATTCTAATTTCACCCGCGTGGCCCCAAAATTGAATGGACACGATACCAACACAACAGATTTCTGTAGCCACCCTACCATTACAGTGGACCTACAGCCTGTCTGGCGAAAATATTAGCCCAAGCTACGCAAAAGTGGAATTTGCCCATGAAACTTTATTAAAGAAAAAGGAATTAAATTCAGGTCACACTTTTAAAAGTTTATAAAGATGGATGTTTCGAGAGAGTCCGTTGGATGCTGGTTTATTTTGTTGGCTTTCACGGTGAGGGGCTCGGGTACGATTACTGGTGGAGTTAACTTCCAAAATAGACCCTTCAAAGTTGTTCCTGGAGAAGTGGCATACAATTACTAGGTCTGGCTTTCGAAGTGTTGCTTAAGTTCTTAGTTGCTCGTTTCATATTTCAAACTTAACGTCCTCTACTACGCGAATGACCTTGGGCAACTGGGCTCTCTACAACCGGCCCTCGCTAGGGGCATCCGCTACTCAAAAATATCTAAAAAACTATTGAATTAAATGAAAAACTGTTCGTGTCATTTATAGTGTAAATGGAACTGTATCATTTGATTATACATATTCTTGAAACAACTAAGTTGAATCGTTTTTTGTAACAAAGCAATACATTAAAATTTTATTTAATTTCTTGTAAACCGTAATACTTAAAACAAACCGTAATACTAGTGTCAAAAATATAGACCAAGAAGTTATGTATCACATATATATTTTTTGTTACATTGGCTTTATGTTTGAACGAGCTGAATCGGAGAACAATAAAGCAGTGATTTTTTCTTATCGATGGCGTGGAGCCTCTTAACATGGACCTCAAAACTTAACTTTTTTTTTAAATATATAAACAATACCTATATATTTTTGTTTATTTTGGTTGTTTAATTATTGGTTCCTGAGAACTTTGCAACCGAATAAATTCCGTTTATGACCCAAAAACCAACTCACCGACCACTTTAAATTTAAATTTGGGAAATTTTAAAAAATACGTGAGAGGCATGCTCTACAGTACAAGTATTTAATTCGTTGCATGTGTGAATCTAACTGTATTAGCGCGCGATTCTTTAGCCGAAAGCGTTGCTCACAGCCAGAATGTAACTACATATACAAGCCCGTACATAATACATAATAAGAGATATTTTAATAGTAAAATATATTATGACCATTCGAAATCTCAGAACAAAAAAATTCTGCGTTTATCTGTTACAATAAATCAATAATTTCTTGGCACTTTATAAAAAAACACTGTCCTTTCTAGTTAACCGAATTCAAATGGCAGCCTAAGGTACATTAAAGGTTCGGGAGCAGATTTGTATTATAGGTAGGCTAAGGCTTAGCCTTAGCCTGGTTAGGGATTAAACTAAATTTCCAAGTAAAATAACACTTCAAATAGGAGAAGCTACAAACTAGTTTTGCTTGATAATAATCATGTAGTTAAACACAAAACGAATAACAATTTTAGTTGTGGTACAAAGTCAGCAAAAGTATCAAAAGTATTGACTCTGCAATACTGTTTGACTTATCGAACGATTAAAGGTAAAACAATTAATGCTAATTAAATAGAATCGAAACTTTCCAAGCAAATGAAACTAGATTTGGATTAATAAACAGTTTACCTTTTTTTTACGCACTATCCCTCGTCGACGAGGGGGTGTGTGGGACTCACCTGGCGGATCGAACCACCCCATCGGTCCTACCCACTAAAACCCATCCATGTTCCATCATCAGCAGTGATTATGGGAATCAAAGTCAGCCAGGCCTTATCCCCTGGCCCCACGCATCCCTATGTCCTTGCGGACCCTTCTCAACTACGGAACATCTATGGACCCCCACATCTCACTAATGTAATCCGAGCGTCACTTGTCCTCTACTGACATCCGGCGTTGTGCCGCGGCATATGCCCGGCAACGTCGGCAAGCTCTTCGGCGCCTGAGTTTGTCAGCCTGGGGGTCCTCTTCTCGGGACCGCTCCCTGGCCTCTTTGCCACTCAGAACACAAAATGCTGTTTCACAAAATGCCTTAACAGCATTCCAGCCGCCAAGACTGTCAATCATTACTCTGACGACAGCGGTCCCGTCCCCACGACTGCCGTCAGAGCTACCCTCTCTTGAACCTAAGCTGTGTAATAAACAGTTTACCTAATTTAACTTGAGATGAAATAAAATTGTCACCAATTTTGGCAGCCCGCCTGGCGACAGTAACCATCCCCTTACTGAAGACCAGCATGATATAACAGCATGTGTGCTGTATTGTGTTTCGGTTAGTGAGTAAGGGATGCTAGAGCCCATTTCCCTAACCTTTCCCAATCCCTTATCTTTAATCCTATTGTAGTCGGCAGCGCGTCACCTATGACAACGGTAGCTATATACCATCAAGTGGACCGTCAGTCTGTCTGCCGACTTTAAAATAAAAAAACGGTACAAGTGCGAGTTAAACTCGCGTGAAGAGGGTTCCGTACGTCATCATCATGTTTTTCTTTAAATCTACGCACAATATTGAGTGATTTACCATATTATTTTAATATCATGGACTTCTTATAGGTTTTCGTACAATCTATAAGTAGAAAACTAATATTCGTATTTTTTTTCAAAATTTTATGTTTCGGAGATAAGGGGTGGGGGACGGTCAATTTTCGACAATTTTCTTAAATAACTTGGAAACTATTTATTTTACAATTACAAAAAAAAAATACATTTAAGATCTTCCATTTGATATGTCACACGATGCAGTTTTCAAATTTTTTTTTACAATTTCCCACTTTCCCCCCAAAAATTACCTCTACAGATTTCATCTATTCTCGTCACACCTCTGTGTTTGGGTCACAGAAATTGTTATGTGTACCAAATTTCAACTTAATCGGTCTAGTAGATTCCGAGATAATTGACCGTGACGGACGGACAGACACACGAGTGATCCTATAAGGGTTCCGTTTTTTTATTCGGACTTAAAAACAAAAAGAACCCTAAAAACAAAAAAAAAAGAATTTTTTTAAGCCATTATTAAATTTATTCTTTCTTTCTTATAATATAAAATAAATATTTCTGCCAGAATAGTGTACAATAGTGTATATTTAAAGTAACTACAATAATAGCCTTTGTTAGTAATTACTATAGCAAAAGAGAATTATATGAATTCTACTAAAGATAATCATTAATTGACTTACAACGAAAATACTAAACACATTTCAACCCACTGTCTGTGAAATGTACCTATCTCGAACATTTGGAACTCTCATCGCGTCTGAAGCAATTTAACAAACACCGTAAGTAATAGGTGGTATATTGAATTGAAATCCTCAACACTGGAAACTAGATTCAGGGTCTGAAAAATTTATGTGTATTCGGAGGAATAATATTCGGAAAGGTAAGGCCAAAAGTATCCCACAAAAGCACCTAACATTTATCACGCCATACGGCCATGTTTCACGATCTTCTTTTCGAGGGTCATTCTCCCCAATTAGTCTTGAGAACTTTGTGCGTGGCATTCCAACATTCTAATTAATATTATAAAAATGCGAAAGTGAGTTTTTTTGTTAGTTACATTTTCACGCCTTAATTATTCAACTGATCATGATGAAATTGTGCATACACGTTGTAAGGATACAGAAAAGGACATAATAATGTATCTTTTTTGTTAAAATTGGCAGACAGGCTGACGGTCCACTTGATGGTAGGGGGCTACCGTCGCCTACAACACAAGCAACACCAAAGCTGTTGCAAGTGCGCTGCCGACTACAATAGGATTAAGAATAAGGGATTGGGAAGGGATAGAGACATGGGCTCTGGCATCCCTTACTTCACTCACCGAAACACAACAGCATACGTGCTGTCATTTCACGGTGGTCTTCTGTAAGGGGGTGGTTACTGCCGCCAGACGGGCTGCCCAAATAACTGCGAAACACAGTGTGCCCTGCCACTACTTTTCAGATCCAGACCAGAGACTTGAAAAGTTCATTTTTCAAAGTTGACCCTGCCAGAAATCGAACCCGGGAACCCTAGAATAGAGCGTTAAGGCAAGTACCCTAACCACTCATTCAATGGGCTCGTCAATTAATCCAATGGGCTTTAATTCGAATAAAAATACTTTTCCCTAAAGATCGCCTAAAAATATAAAAAAATTATGGCGTCATGTGATGAAAAAAGCGTTGCCTAGAAACGGATAAACAAAATGTCATGAAATTAAAAAAATATGTATTTTTTTTATGTAAAATTTTATTTTAGAGTAGCTGTTGCACGCGACTTCGTCCGCGTCTCTTTAACGATATTACTCGCTGATAATGTAGTTCTAATATAGATGAAAAAAATTTTAAAATTGGTCCAGTAGTTTTTGAGTTTATTCAATACAAACATACATTCGTACCTACCTACATACAAATCTTTTCTTTTTATAATATTAGTATAGATATAGACTAGCTGAAACCGCAACTAGAGCGTAACCTTTTTGTTTTTAACCGGATTGGAATGAAACAAACGCTAAATATTACGGGAAACAGGGAATAATATACATCAGTTAAGCCTAGTTCAAACCGGTTAAGCCCTTTCTGATATTTGCGTGCACAACGCATAGACAAATATACAGAAAAACAATTTGTTTTACAATTGTTTACAATTTGTGTACAAATTGTTTTTTTTTTAATATTTAATGTACAGACACAGCTCTTTTATGATTTTATTATATGTTGTTGCATGGCCGCCTTGTTGCCTATGGTGGCATAATAATATGCAAATCGGCAGTGAAAAGAAAAGGAAAATATAATAAAATAAAAATGGGCGCCAGCTAATTACCTAATAAATAAAATACGGTAATTAAGCAATTTGAAAATATATATTTAACATAAAAATAATTAAATTAAATCAGGGCCTGTGCTAAAAATGCCCTGTGCGTGAAATTAAATTTATTTATATATACACAACCCTCATTTGAAATCACAATTTTCACTTTATATATCTAATCTAAGTAACTTAACTGAAGCGGGAAAATTTGGACAAGCTCGGCAATAAAGTTAAAATCCTCTGGACTGGCTCGGCTTGTCTTCATCCGGTGTCGTAGGAAAAATCCAATCTCAAAAAAAACTTGGTAGCGTCTACGTCTCCCAGAAGTAACAGCTGCAAGCCGAGGCTTGAATAATTAACAGTTACGGAGAATCCTTATTACTCCTGAACTTGTTATTCCCGGACTTGATCCCTGAAAATGGTTTAGAAATATCTAAGCACATATTCATATGAAATACGTACCCAAGAATTAAATGGGGAAAACTTTTAAATATATTTATGCCTTATAATAAATATATATTTATATTATATTGAAAATACAAAAAGAAAATAAAAAAAAATACTAGAAACGAAAACCAAAACGGTCAAAAGCAGAATCGCTTGTCCGCGACGGAAACAAAATTTTGTGACAACGAAAATTTTGAATTGATTATCGAACCAAGGTTTGTCAAAATTAAAAAAAACTCCTTCATAACATGAAGGAGTAATTAAAAATGAGGTGATATATGTAATTAATATATTTATTTATAATAAATAATAAAAAAACAGTACCACTACGGTACAATGTATAGATAAAGTTTTAATGTTTTATAGATGAATAAATATTTTATCACCTAAGAAAAATGGGCGCGGTCTAAGCTAGGTCCTTAGTTCCCAAAGTGGTCCAGGTGGACCTCCAGGAGTCCACGGGAGACTCGACGGGGGTTCTACGTTGGCGTGACAAAAATATGGGGGTGACAAAAAACCAATCAATTCTCACTTATTTCATTCTCACTCCCCATTCTTGGTTGGAACTCGGCCGCAACGCCAATTTCCAAAGTTAGATCTAGGCTTCACATTTTTTGTCGTGTTTTGGGAATAACCGGACCCAGCTAAATTTTGAAAGTGGTCTATGAGAAAAAAAGTCTGGGAATTGGAGCGACGCTTATTATCTTTAGGCTTTCGCTTATTATCTTTAATTTTTTCTAAATATATTATCTTTCAAATAAAATCACATTAATGACAATTTTAAGTTATTTTCTGTTATTTATTTGAATTAAAAGTTATACCTCCAAATATAATAATATTCTTAGTAAACACAACTATAATAAATATTAAAACTCCACCTTTAAGAAATCGCGTAAAAATAATCGTAAATTATAGGCATTATTTTGCCCTAAATTTGAAACTCAATTTTTATTGTTCCATATCGTGCGACGCAAATCGCATTAAATGAAATACGGCCGGTAATATTTCGTTATAACACATGTACCGTACAAATTCCATGAGCAAAGGCTATTAGCTATATTTGGGAATGCATTGAATAAGGAAATCATAAAATTCTTTCTTGCCGAAATAACAGTTATTTTTCAAAAAATGTACACTTATATTAGAGGGAACAAAGCCATATTACCGTCACAATGTCACTTTTTGAGCGCTAGTGATTAACCTTTCAAGCAAAACAACTCTTGCCTCTTAAAAAGCTTATTAGAAAGAGAGGCTTAAATTTTAAGAAACATTTCTATTGTAGCAATTACCTAAAAGCTCGGTCCTACTTATTTATAGCTAAAAGCCCTCACTCACGATATCCTGTACCTTGGAGTATTATGTTCAAACATTTTATGGCTTAATCGCTTTTCTGACATATTTTTTATTACTAAACCGTAAAATATAAAAGTCAAATTTGCTTTAATTTAACTAACCTCAGATGTTGCACGAGGAGTAATGATACTTTTTTCAAATAAACCAGTGTGTCTGTTGCCAAAAATTTATAACGAATTTATAATTTTATCTCCGTGTAAAGAATTACTAATTACACTCAGAATTACCAGAAAAACAGCGTTTTTCTTACAAAATTATTTATTTTATCGTATTTAAATTAATTAAGAAATATAAGGATAAGAAAATTTAAGAAAGATTTTTTTGTTGATTTTTCTTTTAAAATGTATAAAGAGAATTTATTCGACGAGCCCATTAGTCGAGTGGTCAAGGCACACTATCTCAGGGGTTTCGGGTGCGATTCCCGGCAGGACCAACTTTGGAAATGAATATTTCAAATTGACTCTTGTCTGCATCTAGCAAATAGTGGCAAGGCACGCTGTGTTTCGTGGTTATTTGGGTAAACCGTCTGGCGTCAGCAACCACGGCGAAATAACAGCATTTGTGCTGTTGTGTTTCAGTGAATGAGTAAGGGATGCCAGAGCTTATTTTCTTATCCTTTCTCAGTTTCTTGTTCGTAATCTTGTTTAAAATAAGTTCTTTATGAATTTCTCTTATAAATTTTTCTGAAGACTTATTTTGTCGCCAATTACTTACTCCAATAATTTGTTTAAAATATTGGCTGCCGCGTGAACGAAAATCTTCGAGCTTACAGGTATTAGCAACCCGAGAGTCATTGTCACTTCAAATAATTTAGTATATCAAGGACCAAGAGCAATCATTTTCGTAACTGGTTACAAAAAGAATTTACAAACACGAAACTAAAGTAACAGAAACAGAACAGCCAGAAGGCAAAAGGAACAAGCTAATTTGTCTAATATATTATATGTAGTGTATTAAAAGAAACATTTAATAAAAAATCGACGTTTTACGAAGAAATATGAAAAATTACTTTCGTAACCTGATTACTTTGTGTCACAAAGACTGTTTTACACTAAACAAATTATGCTATAATTAGAACTCAAATGAAATTTATGAAAATGACCTCCATAGGTGAGGACAAAAAATAAACAGGGGGAGAAAGATACCTAGGATGTTTGTACCACGGGGTTTTTTTTTAAGTTAAGGTCGGCAGACAGGCTGACGGCCCACTTGATGGTAGGTGGCTACCGTCCCCTATAACACAAGCAACGCCTAAGCTGCTGCAAATGCGCTGCCGACTGCAGTAGGATTGAGGATAAGGGATTAGGAGTGGATAGGGAAATCGACTCTGGCATCCCTTACCCATTCACCAAAACACAACAGCACACGTACTGTTATTTCACGATGGTCTTCTGTAAGGGGGTGGTCACTGCCGCCAGACGGGCTGCCCAAATGACTGCGAAACGCAGTGTGCATAGATAGATATACATGTGCACCTTTTACTACACTATATATACATTTAGCTTACACTACGATTCATGGGACTACGAGATGGCTCTTTCGGTGTACCGCGAGCCACAATCCGTGTTACTCTTTGTTGCCTTCTCTCATCTAGTGTTCCCCTTAATCGTGGCTCTCTCTCCCACTTGAGGGACCAGCGCTGCAGTATTGCAGGGAGATATGATTGCCACAATATATTCCATTAGTGCTAGAAACAGGACTCCCCAAGTGTGAAATCAAACTATATGGCCATTAACTTCATATCATGTGCTCATAAATCATACAACAGTCTTTATTGCCATATTGATTTTTTTACTCTAAAGCGTGCACAGAGCGATTCTGGTAAACGACTGTAATGTTTAATTTCTAAGTTTTTTATTTTTTATTTCATTACTTTCATTTTTCTAATTTTTACAAAAATTATAGGTTGATTTCGAAGTGTTGAGTTGTATTCAATAATTGCAGAAATTTTATTGGTATTTGTGCCATTATTGTCCTATTAGTTACAAGCTGTGACTTAGTACGCGTGTGTTAGGATTGCAACATGCAAGGACCACCAAACGAGCGTCATCGAAATGGGTGGTATTACGATACATTTACATGCGATTCCCTGAAGTATTGCACTTGTTACGATTACAACATACAAGAACCACCGAACGAGCGTCATCGACATGGGTGGTATTGCGACACATCTACAGGCGATTCCCTGAAGCATTTCAATCTTATGAAATACGATTCACATAATTTTCGGGCGTGTGAATCAGTATGAATCACCGCACACCTGCACCAAGGGCCACCTTAAATACTCCGGTCGCAGTACAATCAGCACACTCTGGATCTAACATCGACCGGTGTCACTTCAACGTAGTTTTATGTTAAATCATGTAACAGTATTTCTTTTAATTAAAGTAGTTATAAGTATAATCGGTTTTTTTTGCATCCTCGGCTGCCACCGAACGTAACTCGTGGTATTCGGAATAACGCGTAACTTTTTTGTTTGTAAACATATCGGAATGAAATATACACTAAATATTACCAGAAGCTTGCTACAATACATCAGTGGAAATCACATGAAAATAGGTTGAGCCGTTTCAGAATTAGCTTGCACAAACGCACAGACAAACAGACATCAATTCTAAAAACTATTTTTTTTACCTCGGTAACATAAGCACAACGTGTACAAATTGTTTTTTTTTTTTTAATATTTCATGTACGGACACGGCTCGTTTATGATTTTATTATATGTATATTATAGATAAGTATTATAGTATGGGTTTACTTAAAAAATAAATAATAAACGGATTAAAAATTTAATTCAGGTCAACGCGTATATTTTTTCAACGTTTAATGCATAATGGAGCTAAGACACCTTAAAACCTTCGTAAGGTTGCCTTCTTCTTCTACTTTCAATTCCTCAGCCATTTCAACTATTTTTTTTTTTTTTTTATAAAGGTTGGGAAGGTTGGGGGATGACGTTCTCTCGAGGTGGCTGCCGTCGCCGGTAGTCAACTCAAATAACGCTAGACTGGTTACAAGTACGCTACCGATGTTGATAGGATTATAAGGAGATAGGGTTATTAAGAGAAATGTTAAAAAACGAATTGAAATTTGAGTAAAACCTTTCTGCTTTTATAGGATTGAGGGATACAATCGCTCACACCTTTTACCTTAAATTAAATAATCTAATTTTAAAATTCCTAGTATAATCACACATAAGGTATTTATTGTGTAAACACCCTAAGGGACAATAATGTTGATATTGCGTGATCGAACGAAGGTTACTTTTAAATAAAGCCACATGTCAATGTTTTAATCGGTAACTTTAGTTACAGTAAGGGAATTGAATACTAGAGGAAACAAAATTCGTCAAAATACAAAATTAATTAATTAGCATTAATTTGATTTGAATTTCATTAGATCTCGTTTGGGAGCTTTTTTTTTCAGGAACTAATTTAACTAATACTAACAGAACAAAAATGTTTTTAAACTTTTTGTTAAGCATTAGATTGACAGTAATTTTTATCTCAAATTACCTAATTACTATTCCTATAGAATTTTTTTTATTACCTAATAGCTTAAAATTACTAACAGCAAAAAGGTCATATCAATAATAATTAGCTTTAATAATTCACATTATCAATTGCGATTACTGTTCTTGTGACATAATGTATTTGCAGTTATTACTTTCCACGGGATTCAGAAAAGGAATGAAACGATTGCTTCATATAATGCGGTAGGTGGAAGCAAAAAGAAATTGTTCTGCATACGTATATATACAAAACAAAAAAGTATATATATATCATATAAGTGCAAGTACGAACCGTATTGCTACAATCTCTTGACTTGTATGCAGTTATTATGATCTAGCTTCTTACAGGTGGAGCTTTGCCACCATTTTCATATCGATGAAAAATGCGATGAAGATATTTTGCTCTTAGAAAAATATTTTTGCTCAAAATATCAAACTAGTCCCCAGTTCTGTAACATGTTGTACATAGAACTAAAGGTTTAAATAGTTTGTTATTTCTCACACTATGCTAACAGTTGCAGTTATTTACGATTTAAATTTAGAATTACACTAAACGATTGAATTTTTTTTAAAAAGAACATTTGATTTTCGCCAAGAGTTCTCGAATCCAGACATTCTAATTTTATTTTAAATTTCAACTGTGCATTTTTCATAGTGTGCTTCGTAATTGCAAAACTGTTCATTGGATGAGTGGATAGAGTGCTTAACGCTCTGTGTTAGGAGTTCCTGGTTCGAATCCCGGTAGGGCCAACTTTGGAAATAAATTCTTCAAAGTTGGCTCCGGTTTGGATCTAGTAAGTAGTGGCAGGGCACACTGCGTTTTTCATTTAACCAGCGCAGCGGGTCTGGCGGCAGTAATTACCCCTTAAAGAAGACCACCGTGAAATAACAGCATGTGTGCTGTTGTGTTTCGGTGAGTGAGTGAGGAACCTGTCCCTTTCTAATCCCTTATCCTTAATCCTTCTATGGTCGGCAGCATCTAGGACCTGTGGCATTGCTTTGTTATAAGAGACGGTTTAACACCTACCATTAAATGAACCATCAGCTTCTCTGTCGACCTTAAAATAAAGAAAATAATTAGGTACATTATTGACGACATAGGGTTGGTTTAATGATTGTCGCACCACATTGATGACACTAATGACCACCGTGTCTTAAAAAACTGAACGCCAATAACAGTTATTGACGTCGATCAGGAATGTAATGGAAGTCATTCTGGAAATTTGCGGATATAATACCTGTTAAAACCCTGAAATCGTGGTGTCATGGGCCATAAAAAACCATTTGGTTGAAACTAGTTGACGTTATGGAACGAAACCGCCTTATGGTAATAGAACCTTTGTCATCAGTAAATCATGTCAACTACCACTTGGAAATACTGAAAATTACTGAAAATCACTTGAAATTTACTGTCCCATACTTATTCAAAATAAAATGACAGCACAAAATATCACTTCGAAGAATAATGATGCTTAACATTGTATTTTTAAGAATCATTAATCTTTGAAGAGATGTCATCGAATGGAAAATGGACAGAATTTACTTAAGAATGTCGAATTTTAGGGAAACAAATCAATATCATACATTTTATAAACTAGCTGAGCCCGCAACTTCGTACGCGTATAGCGCGTAACTTTTCGTTTGTAAACCGATTGGAATTAAACAAACACTAAATGTTACGGGAAGCTTGCTACAATACCTCAGTGAAAACGGTTCAAATCGGTTAACCCATTTCTGAGATAAGCGTGCACAAACGCACAGACGTATTTTTTCGCTGTTGTACATGCAATCAAAAAACGAGGAAACGGAGGAAATCTACCACTAACCTCCTTCCCTGGTCCTCCAGCGGCGAAAACTGCAACGGGCCCGTCACTCTTAGAGTCCAGAAGCTCCAGCACTTCACCACTTTAACGATTGCTCTCGCGGAGCGGGAAGGGTGACCAAGTATATGATATTATTACAAGCACAATTGCCTGATAACGTAAACGGATGAAAATAAGTATTCAAAACTCTAAGGATTGGAAAGACAGATAGTGTATAGGTATATGGTGGAAGCGAAACAGCACATATCTCTAAATCTCTAAATTATTTAATCTATAAATTATCTCTAAATTATTTAATCTGAACTCAAATTCTAAAAACAGAATTGGGCATTTAAGATTAACCGCAATACCTGGTTTTCTGCCAAAAAAAATATATAAAACTTGGTTTTTAGAAAGCTTTACTTCGTTTTCAATTTCCTTTTAACTCGTTCCAAGAAAGCACCGTTTACGCTAGTCTCAATTGGCACAGAGACTTTGCTAAAATGCCGCAACTTTGTACATACGATTTACATGTTACAAAGTAAAACAAAGATTTGTTAGAAAGTTAGCGTAATTCGAAGACCGCGGCATCGATAAAAGCGATTCCGTAAGTGTTCTTTACAATTAGTAGCCTTTACATGAATCTCTAACTTGTGATTAAAGATCAATGATATAACCATGTTGTGGAAAAGACAAAAGAAGAAGAATAATGTCTTTCTTTTGTTATTTAAAATATTTACTTAAAAATTGTTAGTAATCATACTAACATTATAAATGCAAAAGTTTGTGAGGAATGATGTATGTATGTATATTTTATTTTTTATTGAAGATGGATTTGCTCTTAATCAGCATCTATACATGTAGGAAATACGAGGCCAACAATGGAGCAAGCTCACCCAGAAGATGCCTATTCACCCGAACCTTGAAAAGATTTGGGTTGTATGAGCTCGGAAACACAGACGCCGGCCAGGAGTTCCAATCCTTAGCAGTGCGTATTATAGAAGATGTTTTAAAGCGCTTGATCCGAATTAGAGGGATTTCAACAAGGTAAGGATGGTAACCAGCCGTACGTCTGCATGTCCGATAGAAGAAAGGGGAAGGCGGCATGAAAACATGTTCAGTAGTTTTCGAGAGTATCGTCAACATACATACAATACAGACGGACGCGGCCCACACTGGGACGAATCGCGAATTTAGTACGACGAAATTATTTACTTTATATGGATTTAATAAATTTTAATAAAACTAGGTACCTGAAGGTTTTTAGGGTCGCTGATTACAAATCTGATGTCAGTTTTTAAAAATTCAAAATGGCGCATCCAATATAGCGGACGATTTAGAAACAGAAATTACGGATTATAATGAAAATACGGGTTCTGGGGGTCACTGATTACAAATTTGACATTAGAGCACATTAGGCCTAATTAAAAACTTAAAACGAGAATATATTTTTTTAAACTTTGTATTTAAAGTTGATCAACTGATGATAATACTACTAAAATAATAAGAATTACAATCAATTGTTTCCGAATTTTTTAATTAACAAGATAACATACGGGGACATAATATTCAGATCTCAGTACTACCTAAGAAAAATATGCTCTATTTAATGAAAGGGGAGACCTCCACTTGACTTTTTTACACTTATTAGTAGTTTTTTTTTTTGAAAAAGTCGTGGAACTGTTTGGAACTTTTTTTATAACTCTAGCTAAAGTAAATTTTTCAATACATTTCATAATAAAAACAGTATACTATATCTACACTACATATAATTGTTATTTTAACAATAAAATTACATACCTGATGCTTTTAAATCTATGTAAAAAACTTGAAACTGCAAATTTACAGAAAATTATAGCAACAAATAACGCTATCAACGCAAGTGATAGCGTCCCAGGGGCCTTAGACAAAGTAGCATTCGCTCCGTAGCGATGCGATATCGAAGTTCGTTATCGTCTCAGAGACAAAGGAATCGACACTGTAACACGTGATAAACACGTGATACCTTGTCATGATTTCTTTGTCTCTGAGACGATAACGAACTTCGATATCGCATCGCTACGGAGCGAATGCTACTTTGTCTAAGGCCCCTGGTTTTGTCTTCAAAACCAGGGTAAATGGGCATTTACTGGGTAAGCGTGGTCCACCTTCGGCCACATCTACACCTCACATCAGGTGAGATAGTGGTCAAGCGCTACCCTGATCTAATAAAAAAAAAAAAAAAAAAAAAACAGTGACGGGTATACAGATAATACTACTTTGTCGTACACGTACAGACTAAAGTGATACGTTAAAAAAATAAATACCTACTTATAGATTGATTGCGTACTGGTATATAGAACAAATTAAGTGTAATAGTGGTTATATTTAATAAAATATTTTTTTCCACTTTTGTCGTCGTAATTCGGTTATTTGTCCCTATGTGCGGCGGGGGATTTGTTTTATAATATGTAAGGAAACATTAAATAAAGTCGCTGTCCGCCTCAGTCTGTTCCTCTAATAACTTCTAAAACACTTTTGATACCACTTTCACTAGTGGAAAGATTGATAAATGAGGGAGGTTTGTGTTTATAATTTTCAGAAAAAATAGCATCTCTGCGAAGTCAGGGCACGAGATCGCCAGTTGCATCAACGGGGTTGCTATGGGCCTTCAATTATTTATTAAACTTCTCATAATTTAATAACAATATCATATAAGGAAATTATATGCTTAAGGCTCCGGTCTCGCTTTGCGACTCTACCTTAGCAAACAGAACTAAGCGCACTTTCACGCGTCTTTTTTGTTATGAATTGCAATTATTAAAAAATACATAAAAAAATCGTTTTTGTATTTTTTTTTTCATTAATTTATTAAAAAATAGGTCATTACTAAGTGGTTTTAAGAGCGACTGCATTAAAAAAAAATTTCAACAGAAAAATATATGTATTTGCAGTGGTAAAATTCATGAAACTACAACTATTTGAACCTCTTTAAATAAGAAAACTAAAGCGTTTATCAAAAAAGTAACCAGTTTACATTATTGCTAACGATATGAGAATAAATGTAAACTGAATATATTTCGTATTTTTGTTATAATTTTTACGTAGCATGTGCTTGAATGAGACCTTCAACGCGTTCAACCTAAATAGAGGCATTTTTAACGCCCAATAGAGCTATTAAAATGTGCATCCAAATAAAATTAAAAAAGTGTTTTTGAAATTTCAAATCCATCACTTTCAATAAATGTAAAATATATTTCATTTATTCTTTTGTTAGTAACTGTAAAAAAACATTTATTTTCTGTAAATTATGCAAGAACACTAATTTTTAGGAGACTCGAGCCTTAAGAGGAAAGAATAGTACGTATTCGTCCATACAAAAAGAGAAAATGTTTTTCCACTTCTAAATATTTTCCAATCTCCATGATTTTTTAATATGTTATTGACACAATGAAAGGCTAGGTTTATAGGTTTTCCTTTTTTCAAAATTTGCAATAAATTCAAACTTATAGGCACCTCAAAAAACCTTATTTTTGTGATTAAAACTTTGTCGAATTAAGCCGTTTATTTTATAAAAACAGTGTAATTTTTTTAAAAAAACGAAACCTATAAACCTAGAATATATCGTGCTGAAACGATCGATATCAAAATCAAAGTGATTTGTTAAGATTTAGTCAGTGGAAACCGTTTTCTCCCGAAATGGAAATTTCATCAAAAAAAGTACCTATTATCAGTCGCGAGTTGCAACGCTCTCTATCGCACGATTGGGGGTCGGGGGGGAAGCAAAGCATCACGTATTATAGGGATGTCAATGGAAAAGTCGATAGTAGAGATGGGATCCCCACCCGCGTTATCGATATCTATCTGTTTCAAAAATGTTGGGAGTAAGTTCGGCGGATTGATAAGTCTGGTAAAATTAAACAAGGAGTAAAATTAACTAAATTAGTATTATTTACAGCGATCACAGCGAAAATCAGTAAACCACTTATGAATCATTTTAATCGACAGAGCAGAATCCCCATATTATTTATCAAATTTTTTTTTGTTTCCGTAATAATTTTTTTGCGCAATAAATAATGTTTAATCAAGACACGAAATTCACTTTTCTCCATCTTTGCAAAAATTTGTTCCATTATTTTTCTTTAATGGTTGTCACAAAAAAACTGACCGGTTCGATCGTATTAGGTGAAAATTTGAAATTGAAGTCGTTGGTGTAGTATTATTCGAAATATTGTATTGTTGATCTTCACTGTCTTGGAGTATCGAATTTGTTAAAGTTTGTCTTCTCGAAGACTGATGATTTACAAACTATAAATATAAACCGTGCGTGTCGTAATGCCAAAACATAACTAGTGGGTGCCGGACTACGTTCCATGTAGGTTCCACAGTTACCCTTCCCTTAGAAACTGATCCCGGTGCACAGGGACAAGAAATAAAATAAAATATTTTCTAAAATGATTTTCTTTTTATCTAATTTCCCACACGAAAAAAATACTTAATGAAAACATTATAAATGCCGGTATTGGCGATAAGCCGGCGTATAGTAGGTGTTCTAGTATTCGCGTATTCGTCTTGTTCGTGAAAATAGCCGAATATAGACGAATAATGCACGAATAGCGATGTGGGAGCTCTAAAAAAAAAAAAACAGTAACGTGTGTAACATGTCTAATTTACCTACCTACTCATTTTAACTGTCCATGAATAAGAATTGAAAAATATATATATTTAGGCTATACTCGTATAACTGTGAGTTAGATTGACTGTGAGAAGGTGTGTACAAACTACAAACCAATTCTTTGCCTTTCTGGCGAAGTGACATTTTTTTCCGGCGGACACATAAGCGTATTCGTTTCTTTTTGCCCCTTCTATAATATGCTTCCATTATCGTGTGACTATTATATCTACAGGAATTAAAAAATAATTTTATTTACATCTACCTACCAAGGTACCTAAAAATTGTTTAGTTACCTAGCTGAAACGTGGTTGAAACCTGAGCCGACCTAAAACCGACTTTTTGACTTTGATTTTGACAAAACCGAATATCTAGCATTTCACGAAAACATTATAGTTATAATTATTATAGTAGCACATGCAGCAGTTTCGTACACAATAACAAAGTCAAAAATCTTTTGTTTCGTAAATATCATATAGATACATACTTAAAATACAAAATGTCAGTCATTTAGGCAAAAAGCCGATTTATCAAAAATCAAATTAGCTTACACTCGTTTTTTTATGTTAAGATCGGCAGACAGGCTGACGGACCACTTGATGGTAGGTGGCTACCGTCGCCTATAACACAAGCAACACCAAAGCTGCTACAAGTGCGCTGCCGACTACAGTAGGATTAAGGATAAGGGTAAGGATTAAGGATATAGTAAGGATTAGGATTAAGGATAAGGAGGGGATAGGGGAATTGGCTAATTACATAAATAAATAATAAATAATAATAAATAATCGTTACTAATTACATAAATAAATAAAATACTTACTTACTTGGAATTATCACTATAATCTTCAATTTCTTTATATCGGAGTTTCGGGCACGCCACAACAAATAACTAAATAAATAAAAGAGTTCGCCTTCCGCCGTAATTGCTCGTCAACTAACAGCGTCCGTCGATGTGTGCGTGGGGCTATTTGTATGTGTTGTGCGCGATTCCCGGGGACATGAGCGCACGAGCGATAGCATGTGTTTTCCTAAATACCTATTTCGTTAGAATCGCAAAGCTATTCTTTTCTCTTAAGACTTGACGTAAAACATCAATATATAAAGTAGAACTAATCTTATCCAGTAACTACTCTCGTCAAAGATTTCTTACATCTTCAACCACTTAAACTACCTAAACTCAATTACCGACTCCAATTACTAGTTTAAGGTCTTCTTACAACTTTCATTTGTTACCGTCACAAGTCAAGATCGATGTTTCACTAGTGTCGTAATTGTTTCAATAATGAATTTTGTTAATTAAATCGAGTTTTAATTCAATTTATTGTCTTAAGTGAATCAGGTTGTCAGTATGATTTTTCTCTTATTACAAAATATAATATTTATTGATATAAAATTTTGATGTTTTTTTATTTTAATAATTAAGTAAACTGTTAATTGGTAAACACGTTTGAAGATTTAAGTTATCTAAAAAAGTTCAAATCCATGTAAATTATTATAATACAATTAGCGACCCGCGCAAATTATATTCAGAAACCTTCTTCGTTTATTCTCTTTCGAGATTGTGAAAACGGTATCAAAATTTGTTGGGTGGTTTAGAATAAGTTAGCGGAGAAACAGACAAGAGACTTCATTTTATAACTAGCTGAGTCCGCAACTTCGTACGCGTGGTATTAGTTATAGCGCGTAATTTTTTTGTATGTAAACCGATTGGAACGAAACAAACACTAAATGTTACGGGAAGCTTGCCACAATACATAAATGAAAACCACATTCAAATCGGTTAAGCCGTTTTTGAGATTAGTGTGCACAAACGTAAGTACATAAATAATACAAACAAACGACAAAAATTCTAAAAACTACTTGACTTCTGTAACATTAAGTGCAACATGTACGATTAGTTTTTTTTTTTCATTATTATTTATTGTAATATTCACAACATCAATAATAGGTTAAAAAATTATAAAGATATAGATATAACACACAGTACACGTATATTGTTTCAAGACAGAAATCACAGACTATATGTTTTTTTTTTTTAAATTAAATAAATAAATAAAGCACTCTGTGCGGCGTTTTTCTTTGTTCTATTTCTAACAAATTTCCATTCTTTAAAAGAGATTGCTTCAAATCTGCCAATTTAGCAAGGGTTATTTATACAGTATCGTCCTCTGTGCATGCCTTTAAATTCGCTTGACGGTTCAACGGTATAAAAAGTCGGGCAGGTAAAGCCTAAAAAACGACGCTTTCCGTATCAGTGGAAACGAATTGTCAATAAAGGTGGCTTTACGTGAAAGACCGTACTTTGCTTATACGTGAAGGCCAAGTCACTAAAATATCACAAAGCATTGTGGATATCGACCGCCAGCTCGATAATGGTTTTCAGTCTTTGTACGGCCGTGTTATTATATCCTTTCGAACTTCAAAGTAAATTTTTGTAGAAAATTAATGCTTTCATTCTGTTATCAAACGTTGTATCTAATGACAAATGTTACAAAATTGACAGGTGACAGTTAATTTAAGCGTAAAACAAAGACTGATTAAACATTCAACCCCCCCCCCTAGGTGGGCCATGACCTTGTCGTGGTGGGGGGGCTTACCCTTGGCAATCCGGCGGGTCGCAGGGGTCGGTGCTTGTTACCCGCATCGGCCTCTGCTCGTCCCGCCGGATTGGTTTAGGGGACAAAGAAGGCCCACACGACGTGGGCTCCGAGCGGGCTCCGTTCAACGGAGCTCGTGGCGGAGCTCCGTTGACTACTTGAATTCATGACTCACTTGACATTGGCGGACAATGGTCATTTTTAAAAATGAGCCAAATCGCCATTTTTTTATAAAAAATGAAGATGATGAACATTCAACCTTAAATGAAGATGCAACTAGACAGTATCTTTTTATAGAATTCAGTGGAAACAGCAGTTTTTAAATAATGTATATAATTATTATAAACTAGCTGGTGTCTGCGACTTAAAAATGTAACACCTGAGAAAACATATGAGTAAACATTTCTTTATATTTTTAGACGATCCCTAGGGAATCTAACATTTTTCTAGGATTAAAAGTATCCTATATCTTAATACTGGTGATAAACTATCTGTGTGCTAAATTTCATCCAAATCGGTTCTGCCGTTTTAGCGTGCTAGAGTAACAAACATCCAAACACACAAACATACAAACTTTGGAATTTATAATATTGGTAGGATTAGAAGTATTCACGTCAAATAAAACAGGGTTCGTCTTCGATCCTGTTTAAATCGATGTGAATATATAATAATAATTATATTCGATTATGAAATTGAATATAATTTCTGAAAGGTCCCTTCTTCTCTTGTTCTTTTTTCTTTTTTTGTTCAAATTTCTTTTGTTGGTAATTATGTGTACCTACTGTAAACATGTAGTACCTTTTTTTTACAAGAGGAATCCATCATGGATACCCACCTGGGGACAGACCGGTGGGTTATGTCGGACTCCTGCCCCGAGATGGTATTGGGGTAGACCTACCGACTAAACCTCTTGGCGTCCTCCGCATCTGCTATTGGTGAAGTTGCGAGGTTGGACGAACACTCTTCCGCAGTTCCACCGCGGGGGTTCGCAACCGGACACGGCTCATTTGGATGGCGCACCCGAACTGCCGAAGCGGGCGGTAAAATCCCCATCTACCGCCTTAAAACATGTATGTATAACCTACCTTATTTTATTTATCATGAATAGTTTTCACAGTGTAAGCCAAATAATGGCTTTTAAATTCAAATTTATTGATGCCTTGTTTTAAATTTAAAACATGTAGCCCATGTTACTCGCTGACCAAAGTAGCTTACCACAGGTGAAAGAATTTTAAAAGTCTATTAATTAGTTTTTGAGTTTAACCAATACAAAAGACATACATAAAACCTAATATTTAGTGTAGATATGTATAGATTAGCTTAAATTCAGTTAAGTTATTTTTGTTATTTTTCATAATGGGTTTTCCAAATAGCACAAATAAAATAAAAGTTAACCTGTCTTCATGTTTTACATTTAAACCAATGACCCCAATTCGATGAAGTTCTGAATCGTGATAGACTAAATGGTGAAGAAAGGATATGCCTACTTTACAGGGCTTTACATGGGCATTACATATGGCCATAATATTATAAATATTATGGCGTAGACTAAAATGGCAAAGTTCGCGGAAATAATGTTCCTTTATCGTCTACTCTCTAATCCTATTGATTTAGGTGAGCAAGTAATTTTCGTTGTATTAGCGTTTTACTGTTTGTTAATGATTTTAAAGGGTCTATTCAAGCTTACTATGAGTTGTAACTATTTTGTCACGAAACAATATAATCTGTTTAATAGAAAAGAAACAATAGATTTTATTGATTAATTATACATATCGAACACAGAGCGTTTCGCAATTATAAGTTGGGCAACCCTGAAGCAAAACCAACAGAAACAACAACACGTGTGTCCTCTTCTTATTTATGGTATTATAGGTTTTATATGTAAAGAGAAAGCGACCGTAATTATTCAATAGAAAGGGTATGGTCTTTCATTACGACAACGCTAGACCACACACATCTTTAGAAACTCAGCAAAAATTAAGAGAGTATGGCTGGGAGGTTTTTCTTCTTTTTTTACGTTAAGTTCGGAAGACAGGCTGACGGTCCACTTGATAGTTAGGTGGCTACCGTCGCCTATAACTTAATGGTACTTGATGAACTTACCGTCCACTTGATGGTAGCTGCTGCAAGTGCGCTGCCGACGGCAGTAGGATTAAGGATTTGAAAATGGGCTCTGGCATCCCTTACTCACTCACCGAAACACAACAGCAAGAGTGCTGTTATTTCACGGTGGTCTTTTTGTAAGGGGGTGGTTACTGCCGCCAGACGGGCTGCCCAAATGACTGCGAAAATGCAGTGTGCCCTGCCACTACTTTCCAAATCCAGACCAAGCCAAATTTGAAAATTTGATTTTTCAAAGTTGATCCTGCCGGGAATCGAACCCGGGAACCCTAGAACAGAGCGTTAAGGCAAGCACCCTAACCACTCATCCTACGGGCTCGCCATATAGCCCTGACCTTGCACCTTCAGATTTCCACCTGTTTGGATCTCTTCAGAGCTCTTTAGACAGTGTTAGGTTAACATGAAGAGAGGACTGCCAAAAATACCTACTTGTCGTGTTTTTTTTTTATCAAAACTCCAAAAATTTCTACAGCAACGGGATCATACCACTACCTACGAGATGGCAAAAAGTCAACGAACGAAATGGAAAATATACATACTGCAATTAATTGCAAATTTCTGGAATTTTCATATCAAATGTGAAAGTTAGGAAACTTTTCCCTAACCTATTATGCAGAAAAACATTGTATCACTTCAAAACTAGAATATCTTCTATCTATATAAAAATGAATCCCCATTTCCCTTGATCACGGTATCACGCGTGAAAGGGTAGACCGATTTTAATTCGGTTTTCACTAATGGAAAGAGGGATAAACGGGGAATGTTTATCCCACTTTCCATTTGTAGAAGTACGCTAGTACGCTAGTATATATATAAAACCAACCACTTTAATTGTATTTAAATTTCCCAGTTCCCATGGTAAGGGATTGTCACACGCTTCGTTGACTTTGAGGATCGACCGAATTGAAGCTCTCGTGTTTGTGTTGTTATTACAATGAGTGTGTAGGTTACTGTATAATGAAACAATGGTTCTATATGTGTGCGCAATACGTAACACCGCTTTTTATTATTAATGTTTTCGCAGACACGGTGTCTGCTTTTAACAGGTATCATCTACTTCGTTTTACAAGCGGGAATTTTATTTATGTCAAAGTGCTGAAAAATAAAACATTTCGTTGTTAGCGTTGTTGGCAAATTTCTCTTGGTACAGGTACTTTTCAGTTTTAAGTGACGGTTCATTCGCAATATCTAGTAGATACTAGCTTCGTGCGCGTACCTTTTTCTTGGGTGTTAAAATATTTAATCAATCTCTATTGGTCACCTTTTCTTTGTCAGGCGGGATCCCACGGGAGCAGCACTTTTCTGGATGAAATGATGATCGGTTATGTGGTTAACAAACAAGAAACAAACTCACTTTCGGATTTATAATATTAGTTAGGATTACAATCGCGATTTATAACTAAATATTCATAATATCGATTCTGTTTGTGTGATCTACACTCTATCTATAAATATTATGAAATAATGTCTGTGTCTGTCTGTTTCTCCGCTAACTTCTTCTAAACCAGTCAACATATTTTGATACCTTTTTTACTATAATAGAAAGAGCAAAAAACGAGAAAGGTTTGTGAATATAATTTTGCATAAAAAATTGCTAGCTATCCGGGAGCGCGCCAGTATTGATAAATATATGATTATCACTTAAGCATTTTAATAAAAAAAATTAAGTTTAAGGTCGCAGACAGGCTGACGGTCACTTGATGGTAAGTGGCCTCCGTCGCCTATAACACAAGCAACATCACAGGTGATGCAAGTGCGCTGCCGACTACTGTAGAATTAAGGATAAGAGATTGGGAAGGGTTAGGGAAATAGGCTCTGGCATCCCTTACTTACTCATTGAAACACAACAGCACACGTGCTGGTATTTCACGGTTGTCTTCTGCAAGGGGGTGGTTACTGCTGCCAGACGGGCTGCCCAAATGACTGCGAAACGCAGTGTGCCTGCCACTACTTTCCAGATTCGGAGGGTGGTTACTAGGCCGGTTCCCTGCAACCGAATCTTCACCACCCCCCACAAAGCCACGATTGAGGTACTCTGCCAGATGGCCACCCGAGAGAATCCGCCCGCTGCGACCCACGCCGGTCCTCGTGCGCAAATCGAGACCCATACCTCGGTCTGACGCACAAGGACCGGGGGTGCCGTCTCTCACCGGCCAACACCCGCATGATTGTCGAGGGCTAAGTCCCCCCACCAAGACAAGGTCCTAGCACACCTAGGAGGGTTCCAGATCCAAACCTGAGCCAACATTGAAAAGTTCATTTCCAATTGAATTCCAACCCAGCCGGAATTGAACCCGGGAACCCTAAAACAAAGCGTTAAAGTTGAGGCTTGCGTTGAGGAACCCTAGAACAAAGAGCTCTGGGTATTCTAAAAACTATTTTTTTTTTAATATTTAATTACATTTTATTATATGTAGGTACATATAATGAAATCTCCTTACTATCGGTTGATATGCTGTTTCCATATGTCATGTGGGCAGGTACTAGTATATTATTAGTAGAAAATTTAGATTTACTCGTTCAATCAGCTTCAAGGTGTTTCACTCTTTTGCGCATAAAGAATTCTTCTTGGTCCCTATAATTCCCATACTTTTTTCCATATTGCATACATTTTTATGAATAATAATTTTGTGTATAAAGCCGAGGTGGGTTGCTAGTAATGAGTAAAATGTTCTAATTGACTGTATTTTTCCACATTTTACCAAAATTTTACGGTTTTTAAGATTTATTAGTTTATTTTATATAAAAAAAAATTACATAGACCAAAATTACCCCGCCTCTAAATTTCTTTTTATAAAAACAGTGTTTGCACAACCCTTGAAAGCCTTTTTTCCAAGAATATATTTTCACAGCCTGTATAAACAAAATGAAAATGAGTGCGTCTTTCAATATCTAAAATTGTTGCTTTTTGCTTTAAAATGAGTTGAGCAAATAAATATTTATCTAATTCTATATCAAAAGGTCTAGGTTGAAATTTCAGTTCAAAAGAGAAAAAGCGTAGGACATACGAATATATTATATGTACTAAATCTTATTGGTGGAAACAATTTCTAGACTAAACTTTGTTCATTAATCTTTCGTTTCTAAAAACATATTAATTTTTAGCCCATTGGACAAGAGCTTAAGGTGCTTGCCTTAACGTTCTAGTTCAGGGATCCAGCGTTGACTCCCGATAGAGCCGATTTTGAAAATGAACATTACAAGTTTGTCATTTCTCTGAATCTGAGAAGTAATGGCAAGGCACTCTGTGTTTTGCTTTAACCACCCCCTTTTACAGAAGACCATCGTGAAATAACAACTTGTAGGAGTATGTTGGTTTCGGTGAATAAGTAAGGGTGCCTTACTATCCCCTAATCCTAATCCTAATCCCCTTATCCTTAATCCTATTATTATTGACAGCACAATTGCAACAACTGTGGCGTTGCTTGTGTAATAGGTGACGGTAGCCACTTACCTACTATCAATTGGACAGTCAGATTGTCTGAAGACCTTTTATAATATAAACGACTTCACAAGTGAAATTATAGGTGTGTTCCATCTCGGCATCCACGAATTTTAAATGTTATCTTCTTCTAAAGTTCGAGTTAAAACTTTTTTTATATAAAGGATCTTTTCTTATATTTATTTTATATAACAATTTTGAAAGTTCAATTGCAGAACACTAAGGCAAGCACCTCAACCATTCGACCAATGGGCTCGTCTTATGATCATCTTCATCATCATCATCTTAACCGTAGGAAGTCCACTAATGGACAAAAGCCTCCCACCTAATTCTCCAAAAGGACCAGTCAGAATCAGCCTGGATCCACCTTCGACCCACAGCCCTTATCAGATCGTCTGTCCACCTTGTGGGTGGACGTCCTACACTGCGCCTGCCGCTCCGTGGCCTCCACTAGATTATCTCCCGGCCCCAGCAGCCGTCGGCTCTCCGTACTATGTCTATGCAATTCAGGCATGCAATTCAATGTCCTCTGCAACTTCAACTTACTAAACCCCGGGTTAGTAAGTTCGCCTTATGATAAAATTATGAACTTACACTCTCCAAAGAGCCTGAATAATAAATTTCTGAATTTAATTTATTATATTAGACAATATATTTTATTGTAGCTCCATAAGGTCCCTGACTTGTATATCAGAGCAACCCCTCTGAATGAGGCCTGTGAAATAATCGTGCCATAAATAGTTGCAAATGTAAAAATAAATATGTAACCCTTCAAGGGTGGTGTAACCTTTGGGAAAAAAAAAGAACAAACTTCAAACAAGTGACCAGTTCATACAAAAATATTTATAATTTTATTGAAACTATAGCAGCTACGGAGTGCCTAACTGTCTGAAAGGTTGAATGTTTGCCCTCTAAGTTGTTTAGTTATTACATGAATATATTAATGAAATGTCAATATATTTATTTATTGAATCAATACACTTTCTCTTTGGAAGCAGACGGCGCCATCTTTTACTTAGCTTTGCTTGTAGTATTTAGAACTTACTTACTTAGGACATGCGAATTGGCTGCTGTATTTTTTACCCACTCACCAACTACTTACGTGTTTACCAACACTTACATAATACCACATGCTGTTTCTTCGTGGTGGTCTTTTGTAAGGGGGTGGTTACTGCCACCAAGCTATACCACAAATAAAATTATAACACGTTAGGGCTTTATTAATATAACATTTAATGTACTCTCTTTTTTTTTTTCAATTACCTTAAAAAGAAAATGTCTTCCAAAATTAATTCGACAAGATATACAACGCTTAAACGTCTTTGTTAACGCGACCTTCGGTAAAGCAAAGCTTTGTGTTAATATGCAAATATATACCCGCGGCCACCTTCTTCAATGGGGCACTTTTCACCCAAAAATGACTTCTTTTGTAGTACAACAACAATGCATGATTTATAGCCGGACATCTTTTTATAGTCGCGACCTCACAATAAGCATTAAGGAGACCGATACTATGTACTTATTATGCATAGCTGACGGAATTTTTGAATATGAAACTATTTCTTTAATTCCTTAGACCTAAAATGTGCTTTTGAAGTGGTGAACGGATGGGAAAGTTCAATTTAAAAGCTCATACCAATTAGATGTGAAAATCTAATCTATATAATAAAATCGTAAATGAGCAGTGTCTGTACATTAAATATTTTTTCAAAAGAACAGTAATTTATACACGTTATACTTATGTTATTGAAGTCAAAAAAATAATTTTTAGAATTTTTGCCTGTGTGTTTGTGAGTTTGTTCGCGTTAATCTCAGAAACGGCTTAACCGATTTAAATGCGGTTTTCACTGATGTGTTATAGCAAGCTTCCCGTAAGATTTAGTGTTGGTTTCATTCCAATCGGTTTACAAACAAAAAAGTTACGACGTTATAACGAATACCACTATAACCGCTATAACGAATGCGGCTGACGATGGTACACTTGCCCAGAGGTTACTTAAATGTGAAGTCTAACAAAACAGGAAATTCAATTCATTTCAGAGAAAAGTTCTTAAAGCAGGAAGAAAAGCAAAGTAACAGGGTGATCAAATTATTAGAAGAACAAGAACATGGAGTATGAATTTCACGAAATTTCATTCAAATTCGAGATATTTTAAACTAACAAACTAATATTGACTGAACAAGGTCACTATTAAGAATTTAACCGATCTGTATTATATATCTACAGCCTTAATTCGAAGTCCGATGCTGGTTCCATTTTTCAGTGACAA
The DNA here is from genome assembly GCA_910589475.2 of Bembecia ichneumoniformis. Taxonomy (NCBI): domain Eukaryota; kingdom Metazoa; phylum Arthropoda; class Insecta; order Lepidoptera; family Sesiidae; genus Bembecia; species Bembecia ichneumoniformis. Next base: position 4,447,822 of record OU342545.1, read on the forward strand.
TATCAAACAATCTTACGTGTTGCAGAAGACCAGCAAAATCCGAAGACACTTTACCACTTGATAATCCTCACTGGAATAGAGAAGTGAACTGCAAAGACCATATCTGCTAACATTTAGGAAAAGGCATTGACTAGCAGTGGTTGGTACTGAAAGGTGTGGCGGCGGTTTTAAACGACGATATTCATGCATTAAATAATACTACAGTGAAAATCTTATTACTCTCCAAAGAAGAAACTCTACGAATTCACGTACAGACAGAAAAAAAAGAAAATAGGTAACAAATTAGTTTCACTTGACATAATTTATTGCTGCGGAAATACGAAGAAATGCTACAATTTTTTTACTCGCAGTCTTAAAGTGGGTCGGAAAATTCATGGCGCGTAGAAACTAAGAGGACCGAAAGGTTTAAAGGATTAAACAAGGCTTATGTCTTAGAACGGTCCGAGGAACTTACGTATAGGGAGGGCTATTTGGGGACTTTCTTTGGCCTTCCACGTGGAAACGGGTCAAGGGTCGAGAGTATTACACGAAAGCCAGACGTTAGTGAGAATTTATTACTTTTTTCTGACTACGCGTATGGCCGACAAGCTTATCTTTTAGTAATATATCAAGAATATGTCCACTTAATTGTATTGCGATTGAATATGTTTTTAAATCAACAGTATAACAGTCGAATTTGTTACTGAATCACGGAAAAACGGCTAAACAGATTTGAATAAAATTTGGAGGACAGTTTACTTCTTCTTTTTTATATAAAATTAAAATCGCAGACAGGCTGACTGTCCACTTGATGGTAGGTGGCTACCGTCGCCCATAACACAAGCAACGAAAGATAAGGGATTGGGAAGGGATAGGGAAATGAGCTCTGGCATCCCTTACTTCACTCACGGAAACACAACAGCACACGTGCTATTATTTCACGGTGGTCTTCTGTAAGAGGGAGGTTACTGCCGCCAGACGGGCTTGCCAAATGACTGCGAAACGCAGTGTGCCCTGCCACTACTTTCCAGATCCAGATCAGAGACAAATTTGAAAAGTTCATTTTTCAAAGTTGATCCTGCCGGGAATTGAACCCGGGAACCCTAGAACAGAGCGTTAAGGCAAGCACCCTAACTACTCATCCAATGGGCTTGTCGCTTAACATTTATGATACTTTCCATCCTAAAAAAAATAAGAAATAGTAAATAGTCAAAAATATAGATTTTGTGTTTACTGTGTTTGCTTTTTTATTAGAATACAAAGAACAACTAAAAGAATGTCTGTGTACCTGACCTCGAATGGACTAAACATAATAATAAAAATGTTTAGTATAAATGTTATATAAATGTTATATATTATAAAAATGTTTATATCTCCTCACAAAATGAGTCCGCAACTTCGTACGCGTGGTATTCGATATAGTGCCATTTTTTTTTCTTTTTAGGGTTCCGTTTTTTTTACTCGGACGTACGGAACCGTTATAGTATCACTCGTGTGTCCCTCTGTCCGTCGCTCACAGTCGATTATCTCGGAATCTACTAGACTGATTAATTTGAAATTTGGTACACATATCAATTTCTGTGACCAAAACGCATAGGTGTGACGTGAATAGATGAAATCTGTATATGGGAGGTCATTTTTGAGAGGAAGGAGGAAAATTAAAAAAAAATTGAAAACTGCATCGTGTGACATATCAAATGGAAGGTCTTGTTGTGAAGATCTTAAATGTATTTTTTTTTTTTTGTAATTTTGAAATAAATAGCTTCCAAGTTATTCAAGAAAATAGACGATAATTGACCTTATCTCCGAAATTACTAACCTATAATTTTGAAAAAAAAAAATACAGAAATTTGTTTTCTGCTTATAGATTATAACCTATAAGAAGTTCATGATATTAAAATAACATGGTAAATCACTCAATATTGTGCGGATAGGTAACATCGTACGGAACCCTGTTCACACGAGTTCAGCTCGCACTTGTCCCTTTTTTTTATACTTCCAGCATACCAGTTCTCGCTTTTGCTTACTACTCGTACTCCCATTCCGCATACTTTTTCTTTCTTTTATTCATCTCTGTCATTCTATCTATTCTATCTATTCTATCCTAACTATCCTTATTTCTGTTTTTATTGTAACTAGGGTCAGGGTATTCTAACATTGCTGATTTAAATTTTAAATTCACTAATTTAATTTTACAATATATTTGAATTTTTTGGTTTACATTTTTAATAACATATTTATTTCTATCTTTAATTTAATAAAATTTCCAATCCAATATAAATTCTCTTATACATTTTTATTTCCTTCTGTAGCCCTTTTGGTGACCTTAGTACAATAATCTAGAAATTTATCTCAATATTTACTATTAATATTTCCTTAAAATAATCATCTACTTTAATTTTACTACCCATTTTTTACTTTAGTGCCAAGTTGCCAACTTGTCATTTCCATACGCTGAGCATTCTGCAATTATATGGGGCACAGTTTCAGCCAGTTCACTTTTTTGTTTGTGCAACAAACGCATAGACAGACAGACAAAAATTCTGAAACTATTTTTTTATCTCAGTAACGACCATGACGTGTAAAATATGTAATTTTTTGAAAAAATATTTAACGTAACTATTTAAGTTATTTAACTATATATATAAAACGCTTAAAATTGTGAGAAAGTGGGTACATACCAGCTCCGTATTTTTGACTATTTAAAAATATATCTTTAAAGTTTTTTGGTTGAGTAAACATATAAAACAGTGTCTGCCTACTTGATAGATCGGTGTAAGCGTTGGCGACTTGATGGGCTTAAGCCTTCTCTCGATAAGTGCGCATTTACGTGACTGAAGAATAACATTGATTAATTGTGTATAAAAGTGATTAAAATTTTCGGAAGACTTGACGTAAATAAACACAAATATATATTGTGAACGTGTTGAAAAAAATCATTAGTCTGAAAAATGTGAAGAAAGTGTATAAAGGTAAAGATATATAAACTATTGTGTAATAATAATGAAGATACCTAGAACATTAATATACTGTTATACCCACATTTAAACTTAATAAACTTGCGGTTCACTTTACCATACCTACAACAATTTCAACGGTTCAGTCACTGGGCTCTGTGGCGTAACGGCTGAGCCGGCTACTACGTCGCGTGTCGGTCCGTTCCAACGTGTTAAGGTTCAAAACTGCCGCCTGTGTATTGTTTGTTTTGGAACATTTTTCTGTTTTAATAGTAGTTAAATTCGTTTGATATCATATTATGTCATGACTGCTAACTGTATCGGTTGCTCCGTGCCAGTACAAGTCGATAATTATTTATTATGTTCTTCATGCGACAAACGTTGCTGTGATTGTTGTGGAAATATTCCATCAGAAATTATAAAGAACCCCCCACCCGACTGGCTTTGCCCTCTTTGTGTATGCAAACAACCTAAACACGACAACAGCAATACACCTGTTCGAGTAATCATGTCTCAAAATGTCACATTAAGAAATAAAAATAAAAATAAGGACAACACACAATTGCATCAATCCCCACAGTGTAAAAACTGTGTAGATCGTCTAGAATTACAGCAGCTTATACAAACCGAAGTGAAAGACTCAATTGAGAGGTCACTCAGAACTGCCTTCGATGGATGTTTTAAAGAAAATTTCAAAGACATTCAACTCCAGATGGATAATCTCAACCAATCTTTAAGCTTTATTAACAACCAATTTGAAGAATTTAAATCCATAATTTCTAATAACTCTGGCAAAATTAAGAAAATTTCAACCGAGAACGAAGTGCTTCGTGCCCAGGTCAAAGATCTGAGCGTTCGTCTTGTGAATTTGGAACAATTTGCTCGTGAAACGAATATCGAAATAAATGGTATTCCTGAAAATAGACATGAAAACCTCATTAACATTGCAATGCAACTTGGAAGATCGGTGGGTCGGACATTGGACGAGAGCGATATTTTATCTTGTCGTCGTGTTGCTCAGTTAAATAAGGACAAGCCACTTGATAGACCGAGAAGTGTAATCGTTAAACTCAGGAGCACTATATGTCGTGACGGTCTTCTCGCTGCCGTGGGCAGGTATAACCGGATCAAAGTAAACCCAAACGAAAAACTTAACACCGGCGACTTAGGTATTGGAGGCAAGAAGTGTCCAATTTTTGTTCAGGAACATCTTACACCTGCGAACAAGATGCTTCATGCGGAAGCCCGAAAAAAAGCGAAAGACACGAACTACAAATTCGTTTGGATAAGAAACGGTCGTATATTTGCTCGTAAAGACGAAAAACACCCATTCATCTTGATACGTGACCAAGAAGCATTAAAATTGATGGCTTAATTTAGTTGAAGCGATTGTGAATGTTGTTGGGAACTTGTGTCATCATTCAGCATCTACTATCAGAATGTAAGGGGAATGAGAACTAAGACAGACTCAATACGTCAAGAAATCCTAAAACATGAATATGATCTGATAGCTTTGACAGAAACCTGGCTCAAACCCGAAATATTTGATCGCGAGTTCGTTGATGATAGATACAGTGTTTACCGTAGGGATCGTTCACTCACTGACGGCGGTGGAGGTGTACTCATTGCCGTCAAGAAAAATATCTCGTCTGCGAGAGTCAATGTCTGGGAGTCCGATTACGAAGATATCTGGGTGGTAATAAATCTAAAAGACGACCAACTCAAAGGAAATGCGAGGTTTGGAATCTGCTGTTGCTACTTTCCGTATCCTACCGCAGATATTCTCACTCGCTTCTTCAGTACGGCAGTCACAGCGATTAAGTCATTGGATGAAGTTATTATTGCTGGTGACTTCAACCTACCGAGAATAACATGGACCCGAGATAGCACTACGGACGATCTTGTACCTGGAAATTACTTGAGCGAGATCGGTCATGCATTGGTTGACTTCATGCACCTCAATGATCTTAAACAGCTAAACTATATTGATAACATTAACAATAGAAAACTTGACCTAGTTCTTACTAACACGCCAAGGGTTACGCTCGGGAGACCGGTTGATATAATTAGTAAACTTGATCCACATCATCCTCAACTGTTGATAACTTTGGATCGTAAAATTTCAATGTTGAATAAAGTACATTACAGTTCCTTTAATTATTATAAAGCGGATTATGATAAAATTATAAACGCACTAAAACAAATCAACTGGCAACTCGAGTTTCTTGAGGTGAGTGGTGTAGACGAAATGACAGCGATATTTTATAAAATATTAAATAGTATAATAGGACAGTACACTCCTAAAACAAAGCCAATATCAAAGAAATATCCTCCCTGGTTCTCACGGGACCTTATAAATCTGTTCAAAGAAAAAAACAAATTACGCAGACGATTTTGTAGGCATCGGAACCCCCGGGACCAACTTGAGTATCAGATCCTCCGCAAATGTTGCGACAAACTTTTTTCCGAATGTTACTCGACCTACATCCAAAAAACCGAATCTTCTATCTCAAGCAATCCCAAATTTTTCTGGAAATTTATTAAGGCCAGGCGTAAAAACTCAAATGAGCTTCCCGCAGAAATGAAGCGTGACGGAGTGGCGGCCTCAACCGGAGTAGATATAGTAAATCTTTTTGCCGATCACTTTTCCTCCACCTTTTCTGACACGACTACTGCCTCTCCGGAAGAGGTTGATGCTCATTTGATAAAGTCTGATACACTACTTCACTCAATTAAGTTACAGGAAATTACTGTTTTAAGGGCGTTAAAAAAAATTGATCCAGCCAAGGGAGCGGGCCCTGATGGTTTACCCTCTCTTTTTGTCAAAAGATGTGCGACTGTTCTTGCCCTACCTTTAACGCTAATCATTAACTCATCTCTCAGTACTGGTGTGTTCCCTAGCTCATGGAAGGAAGCTCGAATTCTTCCCATACATAAGAAAGGTGATAAAGACAACATAAAAAACTATAGGTCCATTTCTATATTAAATGTCTTCTCTAAATTATTCGAGTCCTTGCTGTGTCCTATTATAACCAGCCACACTGAATCAATGATCAGCAGATTCCAGCACGGTTTCCAACGTCGTAGGTCGGTGTCAACGAATCTGGTTACTTTTGTACATTCGATTTCAGAAAGACTGGATGGAAGGGTTCAGGTGGATGCGATTTATACTGATTTCAGCAGCGCGTTTGACAGAGTAAACCACAAGTTGCTATTGAAAAAATTAGCAATTTTCGGTATCAGTGGCTCCTTGCTTAAATGGCTTGAATCCTACTTAAGAAATCGGCAATTGACCGTTGTGACTGGTGGTTACTCCTCAAAGCCATATGAGGCAGTTTCTGGTGTACCCCAGGGATCACACCTTGGTCCTGTTCTGTTTCTTATCTTCATAAATGATATTGCTGACCACATACACAATTGTGATTTTTCATTATTTGCTGACGACATGAAGGTGTTTAAATCAATACGTTCAGTGCTCGATGTCCAGGAGTTGCAAGCAGATCTGGATCGTATTAGGACCTGGTGTGATAATAATTGTATGGAACTCAACGTCAACAAATGTTATCATATGAAATTTAGTAGAAACAGGAATATTATCGCTTCTTCTTATTCCATTGGTGGTACATTGGTTGCGGAGGTTAATCGGATTCGCGACCTGGGCGTAATTTTGGACAACAAACTTAGTTTTGTAGCTCACTATGAACATATCACATCACAGGGCTTTAAAATGTTGGGTTTTCTTAAAAGAAATACTATAAATTTCAAATCAACACAATCACTGCTTTCCTTGTACGGCTCCATTGTGCGTAGTTGTCTGGAATTTGCAAGCGTCGTATGGAACCCCACCTATCAAGTGCACAGCAATAATATTGAACGCATCCAAAGAGCATTCACGAGACATTTGGCTTTCAGAGACCCAAGTATTAGTCACAGATATGGTTATCAGCGTCGCCTTGAGCATTTTAGGTTGGATACACTGTCAGATCGTAGGTGCATTCATGACCACGTTTTCCTTTTTAAGCTGTTGCGTGGAGGCGTTGACTGTCCAGATGTAATGTCGAGTGTATCTTACTCAGTGCCACGTCTTAATTCGAGACGGAAAATTTATACCCCCTTTCAAGTGCCCGTATACAAGACTAACCAAATGAGGCACTCCTCGATCCCCAGAATGCTTCAGAGCTACAATAAAATATTTTATAGCGCAAACCTAGATATTCACTTCGACCATATCAACAACCACAAAAAAAAAGTTCTCGCTGCCATTTCGTCGCACTCATAACTTTACATAATTGTTTGTGATTTGCTTTTTAATTTTTTTTAATTTTTGATTACTGACTTTTTAATTTAAGACATATCCTTGATTTCTATTTTCTATTTTTTATTTTTAACATTTTACTATGTAATTCTGACTTGTTGTTACTGATTGATTTGGTTGGATTTTGTTATTTTTGATTCATTTTGTTGTTTCAAAGTCTTAAAAGTCCACCTGACTGAGTTTGTGTACCATAGAGAATTATGTATTCAGCTCTAATTGGCTTGCACACTGGACCAAGATATTGAGCGATATGGTCAAACTGTAAAGTGTGCCAGGCTGTTGCTGTCTTAAATATATATATATATATATATATATATATATATATATATATATATATATATATATATATATATATATATATATATATATATATATATATAAAGTCAAAGAAAAGTTACTTTTGCGTATTTCCGATACAAACTGATATGTTGGTAAGGTTTTAACATTAAATCTTGGTTTTTGAGTTGCTGGAATAAGTCCAGTATGGTTAAAATAATATACGAATAACTTAAAAATTTTAAGCACATAAAACGATCTATAATATAAAAAAATAATTTTTTTAAGGAAATGTCTTCAATACTATAACTTCAATCCCATAAAACACTCTTTATCAGACTTCTAAATATGTAATTATATATTTTAAGAAGCTTTGAAAGATCTTAAAGACATTATATAACGTCTTCGAGCTCATGAGCTCTAATTTATATTTGATTAGTGATATTATTGTATAGGTAATTAACGAGCAAATTCCAGGGAAAATGGTTACGTTAATAACATCGTACTTAATTAGCACTGGCGTTAAACTGTCGATAAACTGCTGAGAGGTTCGAGGTAGCATTATTATTATGATGAATATATTTTTAGCGAAAAACAATCTAAGTATTATCAATCTGTTTATATTTGTTCAATAGCCCCTTTTGTCCCGGGATTGAACTTTATTGAACTAAAGCCAACTTCTCTGTACTATTATAGACAAATTAAAGTCTATATATTATGTTCTGGTATAGTTCTAAACAGATATTCAGTTTTAATTGCAACTTAATCCTAACCAACTAACCAATAATAATGCGAAATGTGAGTTGAAAGTGCTTTCACGTTTGACCTTGCAATTTTTTTTATAAAAAATATATAATGGACAGACACGGCTTGTTTACGATTTTATTATAATGATTTTATTATAATGATAACATCGAACTCTTGGAGTTTGTTACTAATCGCAAGGACTAACGTCAGGGCGAAAAAAATTGTTGTAGCTTCTCGGAGATAAGAACAGATTTTAAATTGGAAGGTTTTTCTTAAATATTGTATAAAATATGGAAAAAGAAATAAAAGTAGCCGATTAAATCTTTAGCATAGAATTTGAACTAATTAATAAGCTTAAAAAATAATGTAGTTTTCGCTGAAAATTTTTATTACTGTGACGAGAAAGCTTTATTTGGGCCGTAATTTACTTTTTTTTTCAGAAAATATATTTTTTTTGTATGACTCTGCCGATTAAACTTTTTTTAATATAGTCTATTATACTCTGAATTTTTATTTAAGTTTTAATTTTACTCTAACTAGTCAAATTAGGTAATGCTTTTCTGCTAATCCATTAATCTGTCATTTGTTTGGTCAGTTCGTCAGTTTTCTTTGTTTGGTTCCTCATAGTTCCTCTTAGTTCATGTATTATTGTTTCCTCGCGATGTTATTTCACTGTTAGCATGACATTTTTCGTGTTGGCAGCCAAGTGTTGACTGGATCGTAAATTTTATTTTAATCAAGTGCTCTGCAGATACTTCCAAAAGATCACTATGAAAGAAAATCATGTGAGCTATTGTGTTTCGATGCCAAGGCCAGGAATGCCAAGGGCCATTTCCTTATCACATCTTTGTACCTCATCCTTAACCGTATCCCTTGGCTGTGCTTGTCTTCATTGACGACGGAACTACATGCTATCAAGTGGACCGTCAACATGCGACCTTTACTATTCCATAAAAAAAAAACACGATATTGCCTTTTCTGACTGATACGTAAGTTTATTTGCTGTAGAGTATACACATGTAGGTATAATAACCCTTAGGCGTGAACTAAGTTGTATTCGCGCTTGCTTTGATCCTTTGTATGCCTCTCGTATTCCCTCGCGCTAGCAACTTCGTCTCTATCTGTAAATTTTTAACATAAGTTTTCTGCTCGCTAAATGTTGAGAAGAAAATGTTATAATGTTTCAATAAAGTCAGTTAATATTAGATTTTTAGTAATGTTTCGACATTGATTTACGATTCACTTTCGTGGGACAGCCTTGAAAGAGAATTTTTTTTAGTTGTGGCCAGCATTGCAGAAAAGAAATGATTTCTACGAAAAGTTCAAATGGTTTTGTCTCTTACGTTTTTACTTTAATTAATCTCTAATTAACCTTAATTATCTTTAACTAGCGACCCGCCCCTGGCTTCGCCCGGCGCGCAATTTTTATATATTTTTAAACATTCCCCGTTTATCCCTCTTTCCATTAGTGAAAACCGAATTAAAATCGGTCTGTTCACGCGTGATACCGTGACCAAGGATTTCCCTTGGTCACGGCATCACGCGTGAACGGGATTATCCTTTGGTCACGGCATCACGCGTGAACGGAATTCATTTTTATATATAGAGATTAACCTCGCCCATTTATTTATTTATTTATTTATTTATTTATTTGGCTCACTTACGTTGACTACATTATTATAATTACAGTAAGTACTTAATAATCTAAAATAGTTTATAATAAATGTGTACAACATTTATAAGTGAACACCACTTGCGAAATTAAACTAAAAATTTAAATACTTACATATACATAATATACATATATACATATACACAATATACATATAAATATATACTACATTGCAATGTACGAGGCACAGAAAAGAATTGGAAAAAAAAAAAAAAAAAAAAAGTTAGGCAGCAAAAAGATGGGAAAAAAGACGCCGGTAAAATCATTGGAACAAGTCATTTACAGACGAACGAAAACGACCAATTGAGAAGGAATTGATGTCCAGGTCATCATAGTGGAGGTTGAGAAGCTTGCTCATTCGTGACACAGGAGAATTGGAACCAAATAATGTCTTTGGTGAGGGGGGTGACAGCGGAGCACAAGGCTGCCGCGGAACCCTAAGAGGGACCTTAAACTTGAATTTAGCCAGCAATTGTGGACAATCTAGTTTTGAGCTTATAATTTTAAAGAGCGTAATTAAATCTAAACAGTCTCTACGGTTGCTAAGAGATAAAATTTTCAGATGTTTAAGGCGATTATTGTAAGTTAATTTTTTAATAGTCCCATTCAAAGAATACACCAAATATCTAGTAAACCTCTTTTGTATTCTCTCTAGTCTCAAAGAATGAGCAGCATAGTGCGGTCGCCACACTGGACTACAATACTCCAAAGTATTGCGTACAAAGCAATTATACAGAGCAATTTTTGTCTTTACGTTGCGAAATATTTTACTATTCCTGATGATGAATCCAAGACTTCTAGAAGCTTTTTTGATAACGTTTTCAATATGAGGGAGAAAGGTAACTTTTTTGTCAATGAGTATGCCCAGGTCCTTAGCTGATTCCAACTCCTTTAGTGGAGTGCAATTAATTTGCACGCTAAATTTGTCTTTAGGCTTAGTCCTGTAAAAATAGTTGTAAGCGTAGAAATAAATAAATAAATAAAATAAATAAAATAAAATTACATATTCAGAATTTACGTTGGAAAGTTTGCGCGTAAATTTTACAAAAAAACATTTTTCTATATTCAGCCACATGCCGTTCCAGTCGCACCATGCAATCAATCTGTCAATGTCACTCTGCAACAGTGAAACATCACTGGTCTCATTTATTATGCGTGAGAATTTTAAGTCATCAGCGAACAAATATGGAGTGGAAAATTCAAAACAGTCTGGAACATCGTTTATAAATATATTAAACAAGACTGGTCCCAAATGCGATCCCTGAGGAACGCCAGAAGCAACATTCGACAAATTTGACTGGTAACCATTTAGCACCACATAGAACGAGCGACCAATAAGGCATGACCTTTTTTTTTTTTTTTTAGGAGGGGAAATGCATTTCCGCACTATCCCTCGCCGGCGAGGGGGTGTGAGGGACTCACCCGACGGAATGAATCGCCTCGCCGGTCCTACCCCCTAAAACCCCTCCATGTTCCACCATCGGCAGTGATAATGGGACCCGGGATCACAGCGAGGCCTTATCCCCGGGCCCCACGCACCGCCACGTCCTTGCGGACCCTGCTCCATCGCGGCAAGCCGCATAAAAACTCCTGTGGTGACCTGCGGAACATCTGCAGGCCAACCACAACTCTCATCTGTTAAGTTCCAGGCGCCAGATGTCCTCCTCTGACGCCCGAAACAGACAGCGCCGCCGCCGATAAAGCGACGGACCCACCATCTCTTCGGACACCTCTGCGGAGCCAGCCACTGATTTTTACCTACGGTCTGACCACCCAGAGGAGCTCAGAAACTCCCGGGGACCGTAGGCTGGACCTCTTCCTTGACCAAGGGCCGGTGTACCCTCCGGCGCCCAAGTGGGGCAGCCGCAGACCCTCCTCCCAGGTATCTCGGCCTCCCTCCCTTGGGACCCCGACGCAAAATCCGGGACGCGACGATATTGGAGGGCCACGCCGAGAGTTACGCCGGGATCGCCCTCGTCTGTTGCGCTCCACCACGAGCTCCGTTGAACGGAGCCCGCTCGGAGCCCACCTCGGTGTGGGCCTTCTTTGTCCCCAAAACCAATCCGATCGGTCGAGCAAAGGCCGGTGAGGAAAAAAAGCACCGACCCCTGCAACCGCCCGGATTGCCAAGGGTAAGCCCCCCCACCACGACAAGGTCATGGCCCACCTAGGGGGGGAATAAGGCATGACCTAGCCCATTCAAGCAAATTTCCTGTGAATCCATATACCGAAAGTTTCCAGAGCAAAATGTTATGCTGAACCCTGTCAAACGCCTTACTAAAATCGGTGTACACAACATCGACTTCTTTATGAGAATCCATAGCCTCAATCAAATTTTCCGTGAAAGTCATGAGGTTAGTGCATGTTGATCTAGCAGGGACAAATCCATACTGATTATCAGTAATAAATTGTTTAAAATGACTCTGAAAGATCGGGCACAATAAAGATTCAAACACTTTGGCAACTGCTGATAAAATAGAAATTGGTCTATAGTTACTGATTAAAGTTTCATCACCGCTTTTATGAATAGGAATAACTTTTGCTGTTTTCCACAAATCTGGAAAGATGCCTGAACTTAGTGATTTGTTAAAAATTAAAGATAAAGGTAAGGCTAAGGTTGAGGCACACGACTTCAAGAAAATAGCTGGAACATTATCTGGTCCAGCACCCTTTGTTGCATCTAGGGTCCGCAACTTCCTCATAACACACTCTGGATTCAAAACTATCGATGACAAACACGGACTATTAATTTTTAGGTATTTTAACTTGTTTGACCTAGGTTCGAATATTCCTTGACTGACAGAATTATAGGTAGAAGAGAAATGTGCTAGAAACATGTTGCAAATGTCAATACCATTAGATGAAGTATGTATTTCATTTCTCATGGAAGACGGGTAAGAACCAGTTCCACCCCGCCTGGATTTAATATATGACCAAAAAACCTTTGCATTTGAAGCTACATTCTTCTCAAGCCAGCTCACATACGAATTATAGCACTTTGTGGCTAAAGACGTACACCTTTTTTCCAAAAGTTTCAGGGCTATTTCATCCCTTGGGTTTTTGTATTTTTTAAATCGCTGTCTCATATTATACTTCTCACGTAGCAGCCCAGTTAAACTAGAATTAAACCATGCAGGATAACGATTGTTATTTGTCCTAACTTTTGGAACAAAATTAAAAATGCAATTTCTGATTATTCCATAGAAAACATCAATCATCTCATTTACACCATTTAGGCCAAAGAACAGCTGCTCCCAATTAAATTTCATTAATTCTTTATTAATCAACTCGTAATCGCATCTGTGAAACTTATGTTTATATTGCGGAGTATTGCAGTTGAGATTTCTTTTTACTACCGATCCAATAATTATTTCAATTGGAGGGTGTAGCGGATCAATCCGATCAACCAAGGAGAAAATTGAGGCATCGACTTGACATTGTGGTAAATCAGTTAATACAAGATCAAGGATTCCTCCCGCACCATTAACAACATTGTTATACTGTATTAGTCCATTAAGATAAGTAAAATCCACCAAAGACTGATAACGAGTTAATACTGTTGATGTACCACTAGTACTGTTTATATTATTCCAGTCGATACTACTCATATTGAAATCGCCTATGATACACTTAGGAAGACTGCATCTGTCGGAAATCTTGTTACAATTAGTTATGAAATGGCTAATAGTCATTTGGGTAACTGGTGGCGGAAGGTACAGAGCGCATAATAGAAATTGGTATCCAGAAACATCAACCTTAACCCATAAATCCTCACACCCACTCTGCCAGTCATCCAATCTGTAAGATGAGATTTCCTTAGTAATCGCTATGAGAACTCCTCCCCCTTGTTTACGGGAGTGAAAACCTGTAGTTTCCCTATCTCTTCGGTAGACCACGTACCTGTCATCAAAAATTTCACTGCTCGCAACAGAACTATCTAACCAAGTCTCAGTCAGTATTATTACGTGATAATTACTACTACATACTTGACGGTAACAGTTATGAGTTTTCGTTCTGAGTCCTCGTACATTCTGGTAAAATATATTAAGTATATACATTTAAATAAAAAACAAAAAATATAATAATAACGTTAAACACAAAAAAAAACCCTAGAATTAAATCATTTATTCCGTTTGAAATTGAAGTAGCAATTTATTAATTACCTCTGAATTAGAAAAAATCTTTAAGTTAAATATACCTTTGCCTAAATAGATTTTGCTAAGGTCGCAATTTAGTGTTGCATTAAGAGAATTAAATTTTGTAATAACTTTAAGATATCTATTAATGAATATTTACCAATTTAATTGTATTTCCCGTTAATTTTTGTCTTTTACAAAATAATGAAAATATTCGATATTTAAATTTGATTTTATTCTACACTAGCGACCCGCCCCCGGCTTCGTCCGGCGTGCAATTTTTATATATGTGAACATTCCCCGTTTATCCCTCTTTCCATTAGTGAAAACCGAATTAAAATCGGTCTACCCGTTCACGCGTGATGCCGTGACCAAGGGAAATGGGGATTCATTTTTATATATAGAGATTTTAAATAAAATATATATAATATATTATCTATAAACAAATGACTTCCACAGTATATGTAAAATCACAATCGCTGAGTTAAAACCAGTCTCGTTCGAGGAACCCCTAGTACGAAACAAATCAACGCTCAAATAGGTCACGCCCTGTTGCAATTGTACTGAAAGTTTAAAGCTGCTCCGGTATAGATAAACGGGCGATATTTTTTAACATAATCAGTCCTCATATTACATGTACCCCACGGACCTCTGATTGACGAGATTGACGATACCTAAACAGGGATTTATTTTTTAATGCACTATTACGGCAGACAGGCTGACAAACTTCTTGATGTTAGGTGGGATATCTTCGCGTAATAACACAAGCAACATCGTAGGTATTGTAAGTGTGCTGCCAACGTTATTGTATTAGGAAAGCACTGGTCTCTGGCATCCACCGAAACACAAAAGCACACATGCTATTATTCAAGATGCTCTTCTATAGGATGTGGTTAGTGCCACCAGACGGGCTGCCCAATTTGTTATCGAGGAACGCAATTATTCAGTGTTTTTAGACATTTTTAGAAAATGGCTTCATGCCATTTTCTAAAAATATATCGTCGATGAGAGTTTCTATGAGTTGACTCTTTGTTATGACGCAGTTCGTTTGGTTTTGTTAACTTATTCCCACATATTATATATGGTGTCCATGTCCATAACACTTACCTTGATGAGTATCATTTTTCACCTATTTTTTTAGATTTCACCTATTTTTTTTTAATCTTAATGTCGGCAGACAGACTGACAGTCCACTTGATGGTAGGTGGCTACGGTAGTCTAAAACACAAGCAACGCCACAGGTGCTGCAAGCACGCTGCCGACTACAATGGGATCAAAGATAAGGTCTCTGGCATCCCTTACTTACTCTCCGAAACACAACAGCACACGTGCTGTTATTTAACAGTGGTCTTCTGTAAGGTGGCGGTTACTGCCGCCAGACGAGCTACTCAAATGACTGAGAAACGCAGTATGCTCTCACATTACTTTTCAAATTCAGACCAGAGCCAACTTTAAAAAGTTCATTTCCAAGATGACCCTACCGGGAATCGAGCCCGGAAACCCTAGAACAGAGCGTTAAAGAAAGTACTCTAACCACTCATCCAATAGGCTCGTCAAATTGGTCTTATTGGTAATTCCTGCGGAAATAAATGTGGGAGAACTTTTATCTCCCACAGTAAATAGGTACGCAATAACATTATCATGTATAGATGGTATTTATTAAAAATTGAATCTTTCTGTCGTGAATTATCAGAAATTGTTGAGGGTGTTTTTTTAAATTTTTTTTAAATTACATATTAATATTATATTCTGTGTAATTAATTATACAATTCTCAATGTTAATTTTCAATTGCACCTCCGTCATTCTCTCTGATTTACCCAATGGTTGACTGGTAGATAATGCCTTAAGGCATTAAGTTCGCCTTTTGTACGTTTGTGCAATAGAGTTTAAATAAATAAATAAATTAAAAAAAAGTGTTATATTTTTTGTGTATAATTATAGATATCAATACTTATTTTTTTGCATTCATGAGAGATTTTTATACAAAAGTTTTGATAACGATTAAAAATTTATCTACACTATGGTTAAATAAAATAGCCTGACACAAAATTTTAGAAAACTACCAATTTCCTCGCCGGTAATTATGTCTATTACTTTAAACTACCCGAAAACGCGGGTATCATTAGCCCAACATTTATCAGATTGCGTGTAATTTTAATTTATTTATTGTCGTACCGTGGCCGCGCTCCAGTCGATTCGCGACGATAATGTCACCTTTGTTATTTACAGCCCTTACAAAACTGTAACACGCTAGAAATTACTGTGATACTTATCTAGTAAGGTGAATGAAAGAAACATCATAATATCAGGTGTGTTTAACAAATGAATACAATTTATAGGTCTACAGTAAATACTGTTACGTGCGGAGTGAGTTAAAATGCCGTGTAAGGGCGAAAGGAACAACTTATTTTCGCAAACCAAGATGACTGCCAAATTTACCAAACTTGATTCCCTTGAACTTGAACTTGATTCACAGTCGCAGATAACTTCGCAAAAGCTCCGAAGAGTCGCTTTTGTATCGCTTGTTGGTGCACAACTAACTAACTTTTGGTCGGCCGCATTCTTATTTATACTTGGCACCAAACGCCTCTATGTATTTCAAATTTACCAGAAAATGTAAACAAGATTGTAAACAAACCATTGAAAGTTCGGGAATGCTATTTCTGTTGAAATGTAAACTCTATCTTGTAACATGAGGACCATTTTCCTTTAACACTAGTAGGGAATGGGCGTGGCTACCATCGATAGGGTGGAACGTTCGCCTGGGGTGGATCGGAGTTTTTGCCTCGGCAGAGCTCGATTCACCGCGCTCAAAGGGCAAGGAGACACAGGGGAGTTTGTATTCCCAGTGCCGCTATGATCAGGAGCTGGGCGACCCCCACTCATTGATCAGGAGTAATCTGTAAGCGGATTACTCCTCGACAAAAAAAGGGGTGGAAGGTTGGAGACTTTCGGTCGGCGCGAACGCTTTTTCCAGAACGTTCCATAGTTAGTCATAACAATACTATTAAAATCTATAGTTGGGAAATTTGTCGCATGGAGACAAATCCAGCGAGGGTCTGTAGAGGGTTTTTTAAGGTAAGAATGATACGACACCCCGCCAAAAGTTGTTCATGGATTGACCCATTTTAAAATAGATCTCCCTAAATTTTCTCTTTTTTGCATTGGTCTCATAACAGTATTGACTTATTGTGCAGTCAGCAACAATTATTGTCGACTGCAGTTGTGAAAAAAATTAAAAATAGTTATACTTACTTTTTATTTTCGCTTTGAAAAATTGTTCTAGGAAGGAATGGTATGTGAAATACTACAGAGTATATAATACTATTACGGACGGGAGTTCCGATCTTGGTCAGAGATTTTTCGTTATCGAGTTTGCATTAGAAATGATGACAACTTACTTGCATGTCAGAGATGTATGAATATCTTTGAAGGCTTTTCTTATGTTACATTCGTCAGACATGCTGACGGTCCACTTGATGGTAGGTGGTTAAGGTTGCCTGTTAATCCAAGCAAAAATATATAATGAAATTTAACTATAATAACTGTCTTAACCCCTAAGATAACGAGGCGCGGACGAAATCGCAGGCAACAGCTTCTTACGTTTATAATCATAAATTAGTTGAGCAGTTTCTATACTACCTCCTACATATGAGCGTTAAAAAAACTTTGCTTCGATAGAAAAATTAGTACCTATAAAAGAATGGGTACACTGCCTTCGTTACGTACTGTGAAGTCATGACATTGATATTATTAATTTATCAAAATAATAAATTGTTTCCGACGTAGCTGGAGCCATGCTATTTGGGGCATTACCAATTCGTCAGCGTCGACCGAGATACGCGAGGCTACAAATAATATTGATCTACATTGTCTCCCTACTACATGGCTCGTTTGAATAGTAAACATGGGATGAGTATTAAACCTTCTAACATATTTTTTATTGTCTAGGGTGCCATGCAAGCTATTTTGACAAGCTCATTCGATGAGTAGTTAGGGTGTTTACCTTAACGCTCTGTTTTAGGGTTCCCGGATTCTATTCCCGGCTGGGTCAACTTTGGAAATGAACTTTTCAAAGTTGGCTCTGATCTGGATCTAGAAAGTAGTGGCAGAGCACACTGCGTTTCGCAGTCATTTGGGCAGCCCGTCTGGCGGCAGTAACCACCCCCTTACAGAAGACCTTCGTAAAATAACAGCGGATACATCGATAACTTTGGAACAGGAAAGGTTTTACCCGGTAAAAGTCTAGCACTACTTACCTGTTTAGGCAAAAAAGTGGTGTGCTGTTTGTGTGAGTGCCTGAACCCATTTTCCCTAAACCTATCAAATCCCTTAATCCTTAATCCTACTGCAGTCAGCAGCGCACTTGCAGCACTTGTGGAGTTGCTTGTGTTATAGGTGACAGTAACCATAGCTACCCACCATCAAGTGGGTCGTCAGCCTGTCTGTCGACCTTAACATTAAAAAAAAACACACTCGAAGGAAAGTAAAGCTTGTAATAATTTATTTATTTAAAACCAACTACCTACTTATCCCACTTGTTAACTGAAAACTACTTTGGAATACTTAGCACTACGCAAAAAATAGTATGGACGCTGTCCCTCTCCACCAACAGACGTGGCACTAGTTTCAAAATTATTAACGTCCTATAAAAATTCAAATAACCATTTTCGATTATGTTCTCAAAAAATACAAAAAACTATTAACTAATCTGTTTTTTTTTTAATAAAAATATATTCGTGATGCTATAGACGATTTTCTGCGCAGTTTGAAGGATTGTATTCATTTTGATTAAGCTTAATTAGCATAAGAAACTATGTTTTAGTAAGTTCCTTTTAATATATACTACTCAAAACAAAATAAGGGCCACTAAGATTTTTTGCTGTACCATGAAAACAATAAAGATATTAAATTGTTTAACTTATGTAACTACAAAATAATGTTATTGGTTATAACATAGGCCAACAATTGTTTAAAATAATGATCATGAACTGTTTTTTTAAAGTTCATAATGAAATTGGCCATTTTGAATGAAAAACATGAACAAAAGAAATCACCGGAAAAAGACAAAATACTGTTCTTGTCACTTTTGTTTCTTCTTTTTAGTAAAGAGTATGTCCTCCTCTCTTAGCAATACACTCCTGAAGCCTCGTATGCATACTCAGGATCAAATTCCTCACGTTTTCATCTGGAATCTCCTCCCAGGCACGTTTTAAAGCGTCAATCAGCTGCTGTTGGTTGTAGACCCCTTGCTCATTCTCTCTAACCCTTCGTTTCAATTGGTCCCACAATTGCTTGATTGGATTTAAATCCGGACTCTTAGCTGGCCATGGTAATACCTCAATATGAGACCCTTCTAGGATAGTTTGGGTCGATCGAGCTGTGTGTGTACGGGCATTGTCTTACATCAGGATGAATCCAGGCCCCACTCGCTGTGCAAATGGGATCACTTGAGGCCTTATGACGTCTTCGATGTAACGTTCTGCAGTTACGGTACCCCCATTTAAAATGGTGAGCTCGGTTTTACCGTGTAAACTAATCCCACCCCAAACCATTACGTTGGGACCACCGAAACGGTCAACTTCGTGGATGCAGGACTCCGAAAAACGCTCGCAGCGTCGTCTCCACACCCTAACACGCCGATCATCATTAAAAAATTTTACTTTGCACTCGTCTGTAAAAAGCACCTTGCCCCACTGATTAATCCCCCAGTTCAAATACTGACGGCAGAATCTTAAACGGTTTGCACGTTGAACCCTAGTCAGAGGAATTCGAACAACTCGACGTCTTGACATTTGCTGGTCTTCATGCAATCGATTGGGTATAGTTTGATCACTGACACGGGTACCCGTTGTCAGCCGTAGGTGGTGTTGTAACTTACGGGCCGTTACTGTACGATCACGACGAGCACTTAGTTGGACGTACCGACCCTCGTGCGCCGTTGTTACACGAACTCTACCTGAACCGGGTCTCCTGGCAACACTGCCGGTCTCTTGGAAGCGATACCATACATTTTGGAAAGCTCTTCGAGAAAAACCCAACTGCAAACCCACGTAACGCTGAGAACGTCCTTCTTGAATCATAGTTATGGCTCTGGTTGCTGTAATTGTATCCATGTGCCTTCGTACTGGTGGCATGATTAACGCGAGAAAGTAAAACTTTTTTCCTAAAATAACCGAAACAAGTTAAGAAGACAATTGAAGAAAAAGATAAGAATAACTTCCGATTATTTTTTTTTTCTTAAAACCATGGCTAATATTTTTCAAATTAGGAAGCATAAAGAGATCAAACACCAAAGAGTTCGTAATATCAATATAATGCTACTTATCAGTTACTTTCAGTTTACTAAAGTGCACTTAAATGTAAATAAACTAGTGGCCCTTATTTTGTTTTGAGTAGTATATAAATATTTACTATAAAAATTAACATGTCTCAATTATATCAAAATAAACATGGGACAGAACTTAACTAGGTAGATATGGTTATATATTATAGAGGTGGCCCAGTACCAACTGTATCCACTGGTATGGGATTGCTAAAGTACATCCACTGATTTCTTACGATTTTAACTACTTTTATCCCAACTTTTGTCCCAACTTCAATTGACGAGTGATTAAGGGATTGCCTTGATGTTCTGACTCAGGGGTCATAATGGGTCCGATTCTTGGCAGGGCCAACTTAAAAATGAACATTTCAAAGTTCACTCTGGTCTGGGTGTGCAGGTTTTCGCCTCCTGTCCGCTGTATCGTTATCCTCTAAGACAAAGAAAGAAAGAAAAGATTTTTCTTGCATTTAAGAAAGAAAGAAAGAATTCAAATTCAAATTCAAATTCAAATTCAAATTCAAATTAATTTATTTGCTGAATATGGTATACAAGTTGTAAATTTTTATACATATATGTCCACATATTCTACCGACAAGCGGTATGCAAATTAAGACAAATTTATCTAATAAAATAAAAAAAACTAAAGGACATGATTTAAAGACATAGTTTGCATCGTTTGCACTATATAGTTTTATCACTCAAAAATTCTTTGAGGGAATAATATGCTTTTTCCAATGTCCGTTTTCCAATATTTCTTATATTTATTGGAATGTATAAGTGTGGTGCCATACAAAAGACACTTATTTTTTTCATTCTAGTTTTGGCAGGGACCATACAAAGCTTGTCATTATGTCGTGGACGCTCCATGAACTTAAATATGTTAGAATTTTCTTTTATGAATATTATACACTCAAATATAAACAATGAAGGCACAGTCAAAATTTTTAACTTTTTGAAATACATTTTGCATGATTCTCTTTGTTTTAAATCGCAGATGGCTCTAATACACTTTTTTTGAGCTTTAAATACTCTTTGATTATCAGTAGAGTTTCCCCAGAAAATAACACCATATCTTATGATTGCAGCCGCTAGGCCATGGTAGGCAGTAACTACTGCAGATTGTTCTACTATTTTTCTCAACTTATTTAAAGCAAATGAAATACTGATTTAATTTCTTACATACATTATCTATGTGAACTTTCCATGTTAATTTGTTATCGATGTGTAGTCCTAAGAATTTTGTCACATCAGTTTCCTGTATAGTTTCATTTAAGTAATTAACATAAATTTTTGTTTGCATCTTGTTTCTAAGCTTAAAATTCATTATTTTCGTTTTTTCAATATTTATTTTTAGATTATTATTTTGAAGCCATTTTATCAGCAAACAGTGTCATGTAATGCTTTGTAGCCGTCGGGAAGTCATTTATGTATATTAAAAACAGTAACGGGCCTAATACGCTTCCTTGCGGGACTTCTTTATTTATTATTCTAAATTTGGACTTATATATTATCTCTTGTTTTGTTTTTGGACATATTTTTTCAATTTGTGTAGCCTGTAATCTATTGTTGAGATATGATATGATTAAATAATGAGTATTGCCTCTTATACCGTATTGGTGTAACTTTTGTAAAAGAAAGAAGGTAAAAAAAATATATGACGGAATTAAAGAATAAATTATATTAGAAAAATATGCTGAAAACTTTCTAAAAAATGACCCGGTTTTAATATAAACGTTAAGTTTGATTACATTTTCAATAAAATAAATTTAAATACTCCAATCCACAATGTTTTACTGAAACACCCATCAGAGCGAATTATGTCACGCTTTCGTAAATATCACTGTGTTGCTTGAATTGTGTAAACCGTCAAATTGTTCCTGAGTTAAGAAAGCGTGACGTCACCACTGCTATTCTAGCGTTTTTTCGCAAAGTTTAAATTGTATTATTTAAAACATAAATTTTTCCTTCAAAACCTCTATTTTTGATTTTGTTTTCTCTAAAGAAAACCGTAGAGAAACCGTGGAGTAATTTTTCAAAATTTTTTGTTTGTATTTTAGTCTAGGTGATTTATTCATTCTAAGTGTTCATTATTTTACGAATTCTGGAAACCTGGAGCATAACTCTCAGCAACTTTAATTAATAATTCTCTAAAAGGAAAGTAATATCATTTTATGTATTGAATTGAATATTATTAAGACAATTTGCGTAAGTCCATTATTCAGGTGCATTGTGATCGAAACAGTAACGGCATTATAATCCATTAGAACGATTAATTGTTGCGAATGGCTGTTCGGTGACATGACGTCACTTGATTTACTACGTCGAGACCTGCGTATGTGTGTATAGGTACACAAATGTATTCACAATGCCATCGAAGAATGAATTTGCAAGTCAGTTTGTGTTATTATAATGTCAGTTTATATGTTGATATGACGTTTCGTAGAATAATACAGTGGATGTTATTTTTAGGTTATTTCGATTGACATAATGACAGCTAAATAATGGGAGAACTGGAAAAAATATCAATATTTATTTATTGCCTATTTATTAATTTGTCTTTTAACAAAAATATGCTTTTTTATTTTTTGTTTATCGAAAATATGCGGTAGGTACATAAAGTAATAGTATAGGAAAATTTACTAACATTTTAGTGTCTCCCAAGGGCATTTTAGATATAAGTTTCTAGTAGAAATGAAATATCGATGGGTGAAAGAAATTTTCGATTCCACAATGTAGAAGTAAATTATGAAAAAAAAAAAATTAAAATAGGTATTATTCCTAAATTATACAAAAATAGAAAAAAGTTTGAGACAAATATTGCAGATATTTGGTAAGTTTGTTGTACATAGAAAATATGTTCATATAACTTTTTTGGCTAAAACTAAAAATAACAAAGTTAGGGAGGTTAGAAAATATAAGTGTTGATAGGTACATTTGTAAAAATTACCAATATCAACCCTTATCTTCTAACTTTCCTAACTCTGTTAATTTTGGAACTCTGTAAACTCGTAGAAGCTTATATCAAATATGCCCCTGAGGGCACAAATTTTGATATGTATATAATTAAATTTTCCTGGACTATAAGTTGAGGCTCCCTCGAAAGAAAAATAAAATTCGCTCTTTCTTAACCGGTTATCAATTAAGAATCCACTTTTGTAGCTAGCTGAATATGAAATAAGCAAAACTTTAAAAATGTTATTTAAAAATTATTGTAGAGCACAATAAAAATATCTCTGGTCAACAATGGCATATTACGAGACTCGCTATTGATGGATTATTCTCCACTATACGAATTATCTTATCCCTGATAAGGTGAGAATAACATGTCTGAGTGTCTCTTTACCCTGCAAGACGGATTTCAGATTATAATTTCGGTTAGTTATATATTATAATGTCAACTCGTCTGTCGATCTTAAATTTTTCCTTATGAACTCAAAATAAAATAAAAATGTTTTGTCACAAATATTTTCTGTTTTCTGAGTTAAAGGATATTTTCTTTATTGCTTTGTAATAAGCGATGAATGACTAAAATTTGTTGAGAATAAGCCCAAAGATACTTGTATTAGTACAGTACTTTAATGTAAACCATAATTATTAACACAAAATTTGCCGCAGTTTTTCGTGCAGCGTAACCAAACATTAAAACATTTTGAAATGAAGCCATAACGTCTTTTCGTGAAGAAAACCAATTTCGAAAGAAAATGTTTGAGAAGAAAAAACAAATAAAGAAAATTGCAATACAAATCTAATAGGAAATAGGTGGAATAAAGCAAAAAAGGGACCTTGCTGTTAGCTATCACATAATATCATCATACGTGACTCACAGCAATAAAATTTCACTAACGCAAAACACATTTGATTCTGAACCTTATTCTATAGTGCATAAGAGTCAAATAGATACCGAAGTAACAGTCTGTACACAAATATATGATTTCAGTTGAAAATTAAATTTGATATTGAACGTGTGAAGTAAACGTTGTTTTGGAACCGCATTTGTAAATTTGTAATTCGAACGTTCTAAAATGAACAGATAGACGAAGGCATAGTTTGATGTTGCATAAACTGTGTTGTTATTTAGGTGAGAAAGAAGATAATTTATTTGTTTGTAATCAAACATGCGAATCATTAATTTCTAAAAATGTTTTATACGCTTCACGCAAACTTACTGTTGCGCTATCAAAGTTGCCCGCGGCTACAAAATAGTATGCGTGGATTTAGTTTATTGGTAAATAGTGTAAAAAGAACGAATATGGGGAAATTGGTACATTGGGTTCATCATCATCATCATTATAATTACAGCAGTAGGAAACTGCTGGGCGAAGGCCTCCCCCCTAATTTTCCAAAAGAATCTGTCAGAAGCAACTTCGATCCACTGTAGACCTACTGCCATTTCAAGTCATATAATAACCTAATGGGAATAGAGAAAGAAGAGGTTGGCTCTCCAAGGCGTATAGGGTTGATATGAGTCCGCTCACGAACATAGCGGTATGAGGGATTTGAGGATATGGCCTAGCTGTAACCGATGGTGGAACCCGGAGGGATTTTGGTGGGTATTTCCGGTCCCACACTCACCCCTCGTCGAGACGTCCCTTTCCCCTCCTAAAAAAAGGGCGTATAGGGTTCGAGCAGAAACGAAATGACGGGGATAAGTACAATTGGATGCCACTAAAAAACGCCACAAACTGATTAAAAACTTCAAATTCTATTCTTTGAGGTATATCGTGCTAGGTTAATATTAAAACATCTTACTTTAGCACTTACAGATAAGTAATTTTTTTTCATATTAAAATAGACCTTACAGTAGACAGTCCATTTCATAGATCTTGAAATGTCAATGGGGGTTGCAGTCGCGCCTTCGAATAATTAGTAATGTGTAGGTAGAGAATGAGGGCGCGTTTACATGACAGGAATTATTTCGTTAGCCGGCCGCGCGGTCGCCACGCGGCGATATGTTATGGAAAAATAAACTTTCTTGCAACTATATATTATATATATGTCGCATCTCTTGAGCGGATCGTGGGTGTGATAGGGGGTAGTATATCGTCAGGATTGGGTGTACCCATTTTTAAGTAAAGACAATGAAACGTTAGATCAAAATTTATGACAGGCTTAAAATAATCAAACAATGAGGAATACAAATTTAAAAGAAACTCGAGCAGAGTAACAGCCTAAACGGGCAGAATGTCGATAGGCACAGTAACCACCATGGGTTATATCAGTCAACAAAGGTTTTAAGTAAACCGACTGGTTTGTCGGGAGCTAGTGCTCACTGAGTCAAAGCCGAAACTAGACTGGCTATACGGAGGCAACGCTCCGCCTTTTATACCATCTCAGTGCTACACGAGCGCCAACAACCCAATCCGTTGGCGCGCAACGTGTTTACAAACCAAAGGTGGGTAGTTTGATATTTGCAGCTTACCCACAAGACATTATTTAGTATACGTAAACAACATAGTTTAATACTCGTAGTTATAGCCTTCAATTAAACAAAAGAAGGCTCTTAAGGAGGTAATTATTACAATTAGTGACCAAATAATGTAACATGAATGAATGTCCTAGTGTTACTAAGAAATAATTATTAGTAGTTAATATCTAGGTCACTTAAACAACGTATCAGATTAAGTTTTGAATTTAACAAAGGAATATGCAAATCGAACTTTGGTCAATCATTAAATTTAAATTATAGTAATAATAAAGAATCAATGTTGATATGATGTAATCCTCGTTAACAGATTCCGACATATATTATAATATATATAACTATATTTGATTTATAAAGAATCTTCATTGGAATATTTAACTTTAGAGCGTGCCGACAATCGCGTTGAAACCGCGCGGTGGTCGCGCAGTTGAGTGCGAAGAATTTGTTGCCTAGACAATAATATTCAAATTTACTGTGAACGAAGTAAGCGACTACTATGTGGTAAGAATTATTTCCCCTTCGTCCAATTGAAACCTAATTTCAAGATAATTGAATCTGGCTCTGCATTACATTCCTTAATACATACATGTAATTTTACATTTGTGATACTAACAGTGTCACAACTAGTGAAGTGCCACGGGATATTTAGTTTATGCTAATTAGTTTTTCAAATGCCTTAGGGGAACTGCGCACATGGTTGGCTAACTATGTGTGCTTGCACAAGGTCCCCCCGTCTGGGGATTGCCTCGGTGCCTCCGGGCAATCCCCCATTGGAGTTAGTGTAGCCAGCATTGGCTAGGCTGCCCTAGGGTGGATCGGAGTTGTTGCCTCGGCAGAGCCCGGTCCACCCCGCTCAAAGGGCAAGGAGACACCGGGGAGTTTTAGAGGGTATTCCCAGTGCCGCTATGATCAGGCGCTGGGCGACCCCCACATACTCCTGTCGTCTAGCCAGCGGCAGGAGATCTGTAAGCGGATTACTCCTCGTCAAAAAAAGGGTACACTGCGTTTCGCAGACATTTGGGAAATCTGTGTTGGCAGTAACCACCCCCTTACAGAAAACCACAGTGAAATAACAGCATTGTTCTGTTGTGTTTTAGTAGATGCCAGACCACATTTCTCTAATCTATACTTAATCCTATTCCTAATCCTACTATCCTTATCCTTAATACTACTAAAATTGGCATTGCTTGTGTTAATAGTTGATGATATCCACCTACATCAAGTGGATCGTTGCACTGACTGACGGCAGAAAGAAAATGTTAGAATTTCACCACTCCCAGACGGTTCGACTAGTTCGAGAGTCAACTGAAAACAATTTTTTATTTTTTATAATTTATCAAATATTCGAAATATAGTGATGAACGCAACCCTCGTCAAAGGATAAATAAATTAGGAAGCAAACATAAAATATCCATTAAAAAACTCAATCGCACGATTTTAGCCGACTGTTTCCATTCAGAAACAATGAATTTCTTCATGAAATAATAGCTTCGTGTTTACATTTATTCAAAAATAACTGAACGTCATTCACCGTACTCTCCGACTCGAAATAAAATGAAACGCTCGAATAAAACGATTGTTCTCAGTTATTTCCCTAACAATACATCTGTTTCAGTTTCGCTGACGATTGTATATAAGATAATTCAATTAATTCAAATCGGATAGGAACGCTTTTCGACTCTGTGTATTTCTCCATTAACGTCTACTAATCCAGCCAATGGTAAAAATAGGAGGAAGGTATGAACTTAACTTAAGTTTAACTTGTAGAAAAAAAATTGCACCTGTGTGAACGCGGAGGCGGGTCTGATAACTAGACTAGCTATCCGTACATTTGTAAACCGATTATCTTTCTTAATTTAGTAACCATTTAGTGCTTTAGTTGTTCCAAAAAGTTAGTTAATCCAAAAAATAATTTTGGCTTAATTTAGACCAGTGAGCAAAAACTAATCTATACATATAAATAAAATCGTTACATATAATTAAATATTATTTCAAAAAAATAATTTGTACACGTTGTACTGATGTTACCGAGGTCAAAAAAATTGTTTTTAGAATTTTTGTCTGTTTGTGCGTTTGTGCAAGCCAATCTCAGAAATGGCTTAACCGATTTGAATGCGGATTTCACTAATCTATTGTAGCAAGCTTCCCGTGAGAAATAGGGATTCATTTATATATATATATATATATATATATATATATATATATATATATATATATATATATAGAGAGAGAGAGAGAGAGAGAGATTTTATTCTAATCGGTTTACAAACAAAAAAGTTACGTGCTATTCTGAATACCACGCGTACAAAGTTGCGGGCTCAGGTAGTTAGAAATAAAAGCACTCGCCCTAGTGTGTTTCAGGTCATGATGGATCTCAGGAATTCCCTTAAATTCCTTTATTCTATCGTTTTAGCTTATAAATGTTAAATATGTGCACGAACATAGTTGTTGGTAATAGGTAAGAAGAAACGAAACCATCATTTCAGTTTGCTTAAAAAATCAGAATTCAACTTCATTTACGTGGCGTAAGAGTAGAGACATTCTCCATTAAGATGTTCTAGAAACAATTTGGCAAAGGCGTTGGCTTTTACTGATTTACAAACTTCACTTGGCGCGCTCAGCTTAATTCGACATCGTTATTTCAAAGGCATAAGGTCTACATTTTAAAGTGAATTGTTCAAGAAAATGATTGTGCGAATGTAAGACAAAATGGGGGCAATGAAGACGTCGTTCCACGTTTTATTTGAAGGAATTACATGTGTGACTTGATTTCATTCCTGATTGTTGCTTAATTGTTTTGTTTGTCGTAGAAGTACGTAGCGCTACGACAGTGCTACGCGTCTACGTCGCTGTAGCTGCTACGAGTTATCTTTTCAAAATATAAATTGTTATGCACTTGGGCAAACGACATTTACATTATAACTCCTGGCTGCGGAAAAATTTCAACATGCCTAGAAATTGAGTTTTTTTTTTTTGCCATTTGAACAATACACAAAAAAATGTATTAATACAATTTTTTTTAACGGTACAGAATTCACATGCGCGCAATAAGCCGTTTTCGAGAGAAGGGATAAACGCGGAATGTTCATATATATAAAAATTGCACCCCGGGCGTAGCCGGGGCGGGTCTCTAATAAAATATAAAATAAAGTGTTAATTCTAAAGAAGCTAGATGGGTATACCTACAAAAGCAATGTCACAAAATGTAAACGGGTGGCATTTTGTGGCACTACGTCGAACAAAATGAAAACGAAATGAGTGTAACAGGTAATCGACAACCAACACAGTACATTGTAACTTCGGAGACTGGCAGCCCACAAATATAATGGAATCAATAGAGTGTCATGTTCCGTTTCACAGTTAAAATTCTTTGTGAATAATTATTGTACTAACATTTAATGCGTTTTATGGTTTTTTATCCCTTTCTGCGAAATGAATGCCAAATTCTATGATAAAAATAAGTAATTTCAAAGGAAATGTATGACTATATTTTTAAATTAAAGCTTGTGCGTATGTTTTCCTATATTGTGATATAATATAATCTTAGGTTGCCTCTTAGGCAAGAAGTGTTCTTAATATAAAAAGAGTGTAATAATAAGAATGTTCTCACAAACAAGAGTTTTTACAAGTGTCAATACTTACCAGTGTTAATAAAAGAGTTAAAGTACTGTAAGTATTTAATTAATCACCAATGATGACCATGATCCAACCAAAGTTTGATTTGATCAAGTCATTTAAACTCTGATCCTACACAAAAAGAATAGGGAATATGAGTTTAATTAAAAAAAAAAGCCTTAAATTTTTGTTTCATCAACAGTTTTGCTTTAGAATTATGTCAATGTGAATTGCAAATATTTTTTAATATTATTTCTTTTTCGTTAAGAAAAGTGCAAAAGAATTGTGGGAAATTCAAAATACTTGAATCGGTCAGATCGAATGTGACGTCAAAGTCTATGAAATTTTAACAAGAGTGTAGATGATTGATTGTGATTTGACTGTTATTGTCAGATACAGACTAATACAACATCTTTGGTTATTGTAGACTGTGACGTCACGACAAGCGCGCCAAAAGCACCCAAAAGGGCGAGTGTTTAAAGTGCCCATAGCTGTTAGTAAATTTTAACAGCTGTAGTAATTTACGGTTATATAACCATATAACCTATCCTATGAAAATATTTAAAAAAAAATGTACATATTCCCTATTGTGCAGTTTGGATTTTGAATACTAATACGCCCATGTTAGTCAACTGCCTTACTTTTTAAAGTGTCACTAAATTCTTGCTTGGTGTTAGATAACTCAAATTAAATGAAACTAATTAAGTCTATTGTGCTTTAGACACGTTCGTGAATAGTCTGTTATTAGTTCGACCGTCAAATCTACTTTGGACTATTCTATTCAACTATAATAACGGTGAGTTTAGAAATGCTTCATTATTACTTGTGTTTTATGGACATATTGACAATGCGAATGACGAATAAATTAGCTGAATTAAATTTGAAAGATTGTTTAAATGTGTTTACATAATATATTTTATTTTTTGTGAGTATGTATGCCATTCAGTGAGAAAATTTAAATTTTCAGTAAGTTTTATTATTATTACTTTATCTCGCTTTGTTCGGTAATAACCTCAGATAAAACAAACATTGTTTGTCTGATCTGAAGTACTAACCGAAGTTCATTTCGTACATGCGCGCGCCCCGATCTCTAGGTACACATGGCTTCGGCGCCGCTCGTACGATAGGCCGCGGTTGAAGCTCGATTCCGGTATTGATAATCCAAAGGACAATTAGTGGGTTTTGTCAGGAAACTTTCTGAGTGTCACCACTAGCAGGAAGATTGTGTCGTCTAGCGGCCTTCCACTTGAAGATACTTGGCGTCAATACAGGAGTTTTGCCATCGGGACTTCGAAGATTTGTCAGAAGGCGCGGTAACCTACCCCCCTTCCCGCTCCCGACCTATATTGATTAGCAGGAATAAATCGACTCCTTTCACCCTTAGAAGGCATTTTTACTCACCCCACACGTAACAAAACGTAA
Source organism: Bembecia ichneumoniformis (assembly GCA_910589475.2). Classification (NCBI taxonomy): domain Eukaryota; kingdom Metazoa; phylum Arthropoda; class Insecta; order Lepidoptera; family Sesiidae; genus Bembecia; species Bembecia ichneumoniformis. The sequence goes on from OU342545.1 coordinate 4,478,689, forward strand.
TATAAAGTCGCTGTCCCGTTCTGTCTGTTTCTTCGCTAACCTCTTCTGAACCTCTCCACGTGCTTGTTACGACTTTCACTGATGGAAAAAGCTATAAACGAGGAGGAAAAAAATTGCATCCGTGCGAAGCCGGAGGCGAGTCGCTAGTAAAGTAAGACTCATAAAATGAAATTCTCAGACTGTTTCTATGTTAAGTGCCAGATAAAATACTTGTTTTTAATGTTAAGATCGGCAGACAGGTGATGGCAGGTGGCTATCATCGCCTATAACACAAGCAACGCCAAAGCTGCTGCAAGTGCGCTGCCGACTATATTAGGATTAAGGATAAGAAATTAGGAGGGGGGGATAGGGAAATGGGCCCTGGCATCCCTTACTCACTCACCGAAACACAACAGCACACGTGCTGTTATCGGTGGTCTTCTGTAAGGGGGTGGTTACTGCCGCCAGATGGGCTGCCCAGATGACTGCGAAACGCAGTGTGCCCTGCCACTACTTTCCAGATCCAGACTAGAGCCAAACTTGAAAAGTTAATTTTTCAAAGTTGACCCTGCCGGGAATCAAACCCGGTAACTCTAGAACAGAGCGTTAAGGCATGCACCCTAACCATTCATCCAACGTGATCGTCAAATACTGGCCAATACAGGTCAAATGAAAAGGCCGTAATTAAATTTAAAAGTCTTTTGTTCAATCGAAAGATCCGTGTGTAACATCTGTAATCGCACAACGGTTGTAACAGTTTGGCTTGGTGAATCGTTCTGACGTGGTTGGCTATTACGACGCCACCCGCATATTGTGCACTATTGCGTTCATTGCAACGATGGAAACAAATGGCTCTGAACTACTTTTGTTTGAAGAACCATGATAGGCATATTTCTCGTTTTGAAAATATATTCAGAGATGCAGTTACAATATTAACTAGACGGATAATAAAGTTTCAATTTGTGGTAATGCCTTATGTTGTTTGAGGTGTTCTTGTTTATATTTGATGTTCGGTTTTTATCACGCTAGCCGTAGATATATTCTATGTCACTGAACGGCGAACATAGACGTCAACGCGGTTGTTGACTTGCGGTGGTCTGTGGCCAGTTGTAAAAAACCATATTGGCGAAATTGATTTAAAAGCGAAACGCATATTTCTTTATCGGGAAGAATTTTAATTGTTGACTTTTGTAACGGTTTACTGGATCCGTGTCGTGAGATAAAGCAAACAGGAATTTTAGTTTCGATTTGTGTGGAACGACATCTAATGGGGGCCGTTTGAGATTTGGGATAATATTAGCACTAAAGACCTTTTCAATCGTCTAAGAGGCGAACGAACAATGCCAACGAGGGCTCTCAACGAGGTAGTGGCATGGCATACTGCGTTTCGCAGTCATAACCAAACCCATCAAGCGGCAGTATTTACCCCCTTACTGAAAGACCACCGTGAAATTCAAAATTTAAATATCTAAATTTCAATTAAATCATAAATTCAATAATGAATTATTCATTAGTTCCAAATGTAATAATCACAAAGCTCAAACATTTTCATTATTATGAGTAATGATTTAATGAATCCCATTACGATGTACCAATTAGGGAATTTTATTACAATGACTCTAATTAAAATAGCTATTAAATTATTATTGAATGGTTGGTTCTGTACTTGACTGCAATCTATTCAAGGATTTCTAAGTTGTAAATCCCTCTTTAGAGATGTTCTGTCTAACTTAAGTATTGGACAGCTTTTAAATCTATTATACTACTTTTGAATATATAAGTCTTTAAGTTTTTTTGTGAAGTTCCTGTAAATTCAAAATTATTTGAGCATCAACTTTAAAAGCAAATAAAAGCTTTTACGAAAATAAAAGAATCAACTTTGAACTAAAGTTGATGCTTTTATTTTCGTTTAAATAAGCTTAATTTTATTTTTTGCATTATTTTTTATTCGCAGAACTGATTTTTTCTCTTAAAATATCAACTTTCACAGTTCCGCCTATTCACTTTTCATGTAGTAAGTATTTTTTTAATACTTTTAACTATGTTATACTTTTTAAGTATCATTACACATGTAAATATCGCAATGCTATCAAACAATTACGGCACACTGCGTTTCGCACTCACTTGGGCAGCCCGTTTGGAGACAGTAACCACCCCCTAACATAAGATCACCGTGAAATAACAGCACGTGTGCTATTGTGTTTCGGCGAGTGAGTAAGGGATGCCAGAGCCCATTTCCCTATCCGTCTCCTAATCCCTTATCCATAATGCTACTGCAGTCGGCAGAACACTTGCGGAAGCTTTGGCGTTGCTTGTGTTATAGGTGACGGTAGCCACCTACCATCAAGTGGGCCGTCAGCCTGTCTGCCGACCTTTACATAAAAAAATGCAAAAAAGAGTTAAATTTTCCCAGAAGGTACACTATTTTATTCGATTCTTGGTGCCGGACGGCGAGAAACGGATAGACCGACCCCTTATTCGATTGTCTTAAGTGTTAGAGCTCAGACACGCGATTGTATCGATTAACAAGATTGTTGTTTAGGTCCATAAATTAGTTTGGTCTTCGTGAAATTCAAACCACGCTCTTTTTTAATACTCCCTTCGCCTGAAGATCTATAACTACTCGCATAAGAAATTTAAAATTCAAAGTTATCTGGAATCATTATTACCTTTTTACATTTATTACATAATTAATTATTTATAATAAATAATTACACATTAAATATATTCAATTATACATAATTAATATACAATTATACAGACGTTTTACGATTAAGATTAGGTACTCTGCTCACTGGAGAAGAGTCTAAGCGGTGTCGCGTCAGAGGCGACCAAGAGGCGCGCCTCTTCAATATTTTCTTTATAATCATTTGGGCGTCTGATACTGCAAGGGTTGAGGCGGAGGCGCGGCGACGTCAAAGTGGGGGCGCTTTCTACTCGTCGCCAGGGAAACTTTCCTATATCTTTTACTACCTGAACTCGGCCACGCTTCGCTGCGGCCCATGCGGCGGCGTAGTGCGCGTGGGGCGTGCGGTACTGGACACTGCTTATATATAATACTATTGATCGTAGCGTGGTGTTATATAGCCTATAGCCTTCCCCGGTAAATGGACTATTCAACACAAAAAGAATTTTTCAATTCGAACCAGTAGTTCTTGTTAACGCGATCAAACGAACAAACAAACTCTTCAGCTTTATATATTAGTAGTATAGATTAGTACTAGCTGAACTCGGCCACGCTTCGCTGCGGCCCATACGGCGGCGGCGTGCACATGGGGCGCGCGGTACTGGACACTGCTCCTATATAATACTATTTATCGTAGCGTGGTGTTATATAGCCTATAGCCTTCCTCGATAAATGGACTATTCAAATCAAAAAGAAATTTTTCAATTCTAACCAGTAGTTCCTGAGATTAGCGCGTTCAACCAAACAAACAAACAAACTCTTCAGCTTTATAATATTAGTATAGATATATATAGAAGTATATATATGATAACAAACATACATCTATATGTATGTAACCATATAGATGTAATTATCCGCTCACTGCAAAACTCGAAGCGGAGTCGACGAGCCCCTGGCAGTGAGCGTAGTCCATAAAAACTTATATATGCCTGACGCGTTGTGTTGTGTCATGTCAGAACGATATCGGTTCAGACATTTAGTATTGTGTTATTTACATTAATCTTTCGTGACGTGTTGTGTTGTGTTGTAAATTGTGTTGTGTCGCAAGTCACGTTACATATTTACTTTTTATCTTTTACTCCATATGATTCATCTTATGGTGTCTTCAGAGACATGTGTCTCTTTGATTTTGCAAGCCAATAACAGTTTTCCATTAACTAAATATTTTTTACGAATACCAATAATAAACGCAAAGGTATCTCTGTGTTACGTTTCCACAGCAAAACCACTGAACAAATTCTAAAAATAAAACTACAATAAATCTAAAAACAGAAATAGTTCTACCCCATCTTTCTCTATATCATTCACTAGCTGAACTCAGCCACGCTTCGCTGCGGCCCATACGGCGGTGACGTGCGCATGGGGTGCGCGGTACTGGACACTGCTTATATATATATAATACTATTTATCGTAGCGTGATGTTATATAGCCTATAGCCTTCCTCGATAAATGGAATATTCAAAACAAAAAGAATTTTTCAATTCGAACCAGTAGTTCCTGAGATTAGCGCGTTCAAACAAACAAACTCTTCAGATTTATAATATTATATAAGTATAGATTTCTAACTTTAAATTTGAGTAAGAATGTATATAAAGCAGCTGAGAGCATTTTTAAAACGTCTCCAAATAACGAGTCTGAATGTTTCCCTAATGCTGCACTTAAAGCGGTCCAAGAAGGTAGACGAGAACATCTATAACGTGATTTAAAATACCCATCCATTAACGGAATGTATTGCTCCATACCAAAAAGGTACAAATTGGCAACCAAAGTGATGCTTGTAATTGGATTCAGTACGAAATTAATTACCTCTGTTCTAAGTGGCTCAGAACCGAGGCGTGTTAGATCGATACAATTCCTAACTGACACGATTTTGCTCTATGTACTATTGAGGCCATCTTGTTATATAATGTACGTATAAGTACATAAGAATAAAATTGCGTGCAGTGCCAGAAAATCGAAATACAATTTTTAATATTGGTAGGACATCTATCCAGTTTAAAAAAAAAAACGGGACAAGTGCGAGTTGAACCCGCGTGAAGAGGGTTCCGTACGATGTTACCTATCCGCACAATTTTGAGTGATTTACCATGTTATTTTAATATCATGGACTTCTTATAGGTTTTCCAATAATCTATTAGTAGAAAACTAATTTCTGTATTTTTTAAGTAAATATAGGGGGGGGGGGGATGGTCGGACAGACGCACACACGAAGTGATCCTATAAGGGTTCCGTTTTTTTATTCGGACGTACGGAACCCTTAAAAGGTTTATGGAGTTTGTGATTTTAGCAGTAATAAAGAAGTAAAACTAATGGAGTTTTTTTACTTTTGTATCTATACTAATATTATAAAGGGTTAGGGTGTCTGCCTTAACGCTCTGTTCTAGGGTTCCCGGGCTCGATTCCCGGCTGGGTCAACTTTGAAAAATTGACTTTTCAAATTTGTCTTTAGTCTGGATCTGGAAAGTAGTGGCAGAGGGTACACTACGTTTCATTTCAGAGTCATTTTGGGCAGCCCATCTGGCGGCAGTAACAACCCCATTACTGAAGACCACCGTGAAATAATAGTACGTGTGCTGTTGTGTTTCGGTGAGTGAGTAAGGGATGCCAGAGCCCATTTCCCTATCCCCCTCCTAATCCCTTATCCATAATACTACTGTAGTCGGCAGCGCACTTGCAGCGGCTTTGGCGTTGCTTGTGTTATAGGCGACGGTAGCCACCTACCATCAAGTGGACCGTCAGCCTGTCTGCCGATCTTAACATAGAAAAAAAAAATAAAGAAAAAAGATTTGTTACATACAATAAACTCAAAAACTGTTTATAATGAATAAACTCAAAAACTACTCGACCGATTTTAAAAATTCTTTCACCCATAGAAAGCTACATTATCAGCGCTCACTTTTCCCCCATCACCCCCTTTACACCCTCTCCATACAAGTGTACGTTTGTAATGAATAAATTCAAAGACTACTGGATCGATTTTAAAAATTCTTTCACTAATAGAAAGCTACATTATCAGCGCTCACTTTTCCCCCATCCCCCCCATTACACCCTCTCCATACAAGTGTACGTTTGTAATGAATAAATTCAAAGATTACTGGATCGATTTTAAAAATTCTTTCACCAATAGAAAGCTACATTATCAGCGAGTAATGTAGCTACATTCAACCGACAGCAGAAAATAGGTAATTATTGTCCCACCAAATTTAGAAACAAAGATATTGTTTCAGAAATATTTGATTATCATTTAGTAAGTGATTGTATTCATAAATTTAAAGGTCTGCAGCCCAACTTGTAAATTCTGCGGTCGCATTTACTTGTATATGTGATTATAAGGCACTTTACAATGTACAGATTTCATTTTAATATAAATTTAAAAAGACGAACAAGCGAAACTACCACCGTATTCGCGTATAGAGTCGCATATTACTCGTAACACAAGCAACAGCACAGGTGAGGAGCACTGCTAACTACCTAATTATTTCATGGTGGTCTTCTGTATTCTATTGTTACTGCAGCCTGATGTTATGACTACGAAAAGCAGTGTATATCGTTTGGGTTAGAATTTTAGAAAAAAAGGCACAGCTTTTTACGATAGCAGCAAAAGTTCAATTACTGAACAGTGAATCGGCGACACATTACGGAAATCATTGATGACTTTTGGCATGTTTGACGTTTCATTGGACAAGTTTGGTGATTTTGGCAGTCATCTTGGTTTGTGAAAATAAATCGTTCCTTTCGCCCACACATTTTAACTCACCCCGCACGTAACATTATTATACTGACAAACTTTTACCAGTATTGATCAAACAGGTGGTCACTGCCTTTGGGCTGCCCAGCTTATGATTACCGAACACAATGTTCCCTGTCGCTGCTTCTTATCCCATTTCTACCTTCACTTGGTTTATCCTGTTTTCTATCAGAGTCTGCAATCCATTGAAATCGCTCATACTGTCGCTTGTGTTTATAAAAGACGCTAGCTGAACTCTGGCTATCATCAGCTTAAAACTCTTAAAACGTACACCACTGAAAATCGTATATTGTAAATAGCCCCAAAACACAGCAAAGACAAAGCGTTCACAAGGCCTCGTTTCGGCTCATTACACACCAAACGACTTGCCTCGCCTGTCGACGGGTGACTCGACGCTACGTCGTTTGCCTGCACTTTTATAGACAACTTGCCATTTACTTCTATTTCAGAATAACCTTTTAATTTCGGTCTACGTTATATTTTAAAGGGATTCTTTGTTCGTTGTTTTTTTCGTTAGTTGTTTTTCGGAGCCTCACTCTGTTAATTCAAATTAACAGAGTGAGGCTCCATGCGCTCCTCTACTGATGTAAAAAAGGCATGGGATCATCAGTATCATGGATCTGATATTAATGTTAGCATCTCGGAGATGGAAACCAATTTCTATCGGAGTTGGGATCTATCACGTATGAAGAGTAAGTGCGACGCGGTCCCTTGTTGATTCCCAAGAGAGCGAGAGCACAATATACTGACTCATTGTAAATATTATCGCCCTTCACTCTTAGTTGTCAATGTCAACGTTGATGTCAATGTCAATACGTCAATATCAATATGCTGCACAATCGCAACAAAAAGTCTTTTTAAAAGAAGAAGAAGATGAACAAATAAAAGTCATTAAAGGCCGCTCTCAGCAGATGACGTTATCTCCATTCTCTCACAAGCATTAATGGAACTACATACTGCTTCGACTTCTATTGCAAATGAGAGACTTCCATCAAGATATGAGTGGTTGCGGTGGATTAGTGCTTAGGGTGCTTGCCTTAACGCTCTGTTCTAGGATCCCTGGGTTCGATTCCGGGCAGGGTCAACTTTGAAAAATGAACATTTCAAATTTGGCTCTGGTCTGGATCTAGAAAGTAGTGGCAGGGCACACTGCTTTTCGCAGTCATTTGGGCAGCCTGACTAGTGTTAACCACAATTAAATAACAGCACGTGTGCTGTGTGACTAAGGGACTAAGCCCATTTCCCTATTCTTTCCCAATCTCTTATCCTTAATCCTACTGTAGTCGGCAGCGCATTTGCAGCACCTGTGGTGTTCTTTGTGTTATAGGCGACGGTAGCCACCTACTATTAAGTGGACCGTCAGCCTATCTGCCGATCTTACCAAAGCGCACATCAGCCGTAGCCAGTGTAGACTGTAATATTTTGTGGAGGGTCGTTCACTAATTAAATAGTCACTTAGCTGGAATCTACCAGGCGTGACGTCTCTTGGGTACGTGACTTGTCGTGATTGTCACTGCAGCTTGCTAAGAGCTATATCAATCACTCTTTTACTCATACTCGGGGAATCCCGTGCATAGCGCTTTCCATAGCATTCCATTGATCAACCATGAGTCTTCCCAGTAGATCAATAGTTAACCCTTAAACGTCCTTTAAATAAAAACCATGACTTCGACAATCTATGTTAAAAGTTATAGTGATTTCTTGTAGTATATGTATAATGTATCAATCATGAAGAAGGTTCCAGGACGATAACAGCCAACACACGAAAGCAACTAATTGAATTTCCTTCGCGAAAAACTTTTTACGTTTACCTTTTTATTCGCAGCTGCGGGTTCACACTATCGGAGGCTCGGTCGAAATAGCTTCGATATTGAATAGATTTTACGATAGATTTTTACCGTTATTTGTGGTGATGGCGGAATACAATTTTTATCTTTAAATCTATACGTACCAATGCCGTATCAATTATAAAAGATTGTAATTTCGGGCAGTTTTATTTAATGCATCGTAATTTTTTTAGCAGATGCACTGTTTTTGCTCTTAAAGACATTAAAAACAAGGAATGAATCTAAATCCGCCATGTTCCTTGTTGCTCCTTTATTTTTTGACGCTACCGAACTTATTCAAATTTTTTATGACATTAAATTCTAAATAATTTCAATCAAACCTCCTGGTTATTTTCCCAAGATATTAAATAGGTAGGTGTAGGTATGCCTGCCTATTTAGTATCTTTAAAAAATAGCCTATATATGGTCTAAGAAGATCGACATTCACCGATCTGATAACTCGATGACATATTTTTTATCAAGTATAATTTATAAACAAATATGCCTATAATGACTTGCCTATAGAAAAGTGTTCATATCTATTTTTAATTTAATTAATTTTAATCCATTTTCTTTCATCACCTTCACTCTTTTGATAACCGAATGAGTTTTATCTCAACTGATAGTTTTTAACACACAGAGTGTGCCTAGGTAAGCTTGCTTACTTATTTTTGTGCATGGCTACCTGGCAAGCAGATGTGAACAGGTAAGTCAATATAGGTAAGTACACCGATCTGTTGACCAATCAAAATTGATATCATAGGTAAGATATTTTAATTACAAAACCAATTATGGCTTGCCCGCAAAAAATCGTACATAAAATATTATTGCCAAGCTATAAAGTTTTAGAATTTTAGCTATTCCGATAGGTGCGAGAGAGAAAGTAGAGCGCCCGAGATCCGTGTGATAGAACAGGACGCAACAAAAGCTGCTGCAGGCTACTTAAATAAATAAATAAATAAATTTTTATTTCACAAAAAATGCAAAACTACGACATTTAGTACACAAATTACAATACTTATACATACTCACAACTATAATCGCCAATTACATTATTATTACATTATAATTTGCACAATATGTATGCCAATCAATGACTCTGACACCCGAACTAGGCAAGTCCCTGTATCTCAGGTGCCAGCAACCTTTCCCATATTATAAATCTATTTCAAAGAATTTAGTACCTATATAATTCTAAATTCTTTAAAATTTAATTTAAAATTCTAAATTTCTAATTATAAATTTTAAATTTTATGTGATGCAAGAGTATAAATATTATAAATAAATATATTTAAATATAAATAAGTGTGGTGTGTGTGTGTGTGTGTGTGTGAGCTTCAGTATTGTCATAGTCTAGTGTGACATTCTTTTAGTGTTGTTTTACTAAAAGAATGGTTGACCGTTCAATGTGTCCGAGTCCGTTATCAGATCGGTAAAGGTCGACTTCACGATCTCCTCTACTAATAGGTAAGCTATAACGCGTAGATATTGAGCTTAATTTTATAGAGAAATATATATCTGTTTAATTTGTCAGACAGTAAACAACTGAGAAATACCAGTAAAGCTAGCTACTTATGGCATATGCATACTTCTTGGAGCCGCTGGTAGGCGACTCCAGAATGCGAATGCGGATTAAACACACCACTTACCTTTTCATTAACGTCTGCTACGACGATTTTGTGCAGTGTTATTAATGTGGTGTACTGCAATGTGGTATAAAAACTCATCGCAGATAATTGATCTTATTAAAAACTAATTTTGAATATGAATGCGAAAAAATCTGCATTCTGGACAAAAGTAGAGAGATAGGGAGAACGTTTTGAGATTTGGAACGAGAATGTTGTAATAGTTGATTTTGAAATAGATTGATGTAAAGATTTTATAATGTAAAAGGACACTGAATACACGGTGGTGCAAACAACATATCTTTTATTTTTACAAACGAAGATTCGGGTACGTCCCAGGGGGCTAGATCTGGCCCCTGGTGCCGAAAAGGTAGCGCAGTACCTAGCTAATTCTAATAATTACGAAGTATATAACTGCAACAACTCACTTAATTTGCGGTTTATCTTATGTATGCGGAAAGTCATTGGGACGCGGAACATTCAATTTTCACCTTTTAACTGCTAAATTCCACTCAACTGTCTGCCTCGATTCCAAAAAAATAAAAATAAAAATAATAAAAATCTTAATAAAAATCGAGATACCGCCACACGAAAAATGATATAAAATTATAAAATAAAAATCTTAATTAGCGCCATCTAGCGTCAAAGAGCGATATGTCCACGATATGCCAAGTGGCGCGTTCACTTCTGGAAAACGAAATGGAATGTCCAGACTTATTGTCACAGCATTCCGTTACACCAGTGTGGAACAGAAGAATTTTTTTCCTCATAGTTACACCAGTGTTATACCTAAAAATTTAATTCCTCACAGTCACACTAACACCTTTCGACGCCGAAGACAAGGTGTCCGACGCAAGTTTAAGCTTATGTCTGAATTAATAATAATAATAATCAAGCCCTTTATTACGGGATTGGAGATAACATACACATTAATATCATAATTTCATAAAATGTTCTAATCTCAGTGGAAACTGTTAGAGGAGGCCTATCTCATGGCATCCTGAGTTACTCGTATCCACCTTGGGTCAGCAGTCATTTTGATCTCATCCTCCCATCTTAGACACTGTCTTCCACGGCTTCTTTTCCCATTTCTTGCGTTCCATTCTGAAACTGTCTTGCACCATTTTCCTTGCTTGTCACGCATCATATGTCCGGTCCATCTCCACTTTTGTTGGTCAATTCGTGGTAGGATATCGGTTAATTTGGTTTTCATCCTGATGTCGGTATTTCTAACTCTGTCTCGACGTTTTGACCCTACTATGCTGCGCTCCATTGCTCTTTGACATTTGGCAAGTTTGTCTCTTAGAGATTTGATGAGTGCCCATGTTTCACACCCTAAGTTAAACATGGAAGGATGCATGTATTGAAAGATTTTCTTTTCAGTGCCATGCCCATGTCCTGTGACTTCATGATTTCCATAAGTGACGTGACTTTCTTCCAACCTTTAGCGATCCCTGAATTTATTTCCTTTGCTATTAGGTATTTTGGAGAAATAAGCTAAAATAAGTTGATAGTTTAGAAGACCGCTTTGGAAAAAATAGAGGTATGGATGGCTAGATTTGAAATTGAGTCGATGACCAATATACAATATTTATTACCCTTAAATTTAAAATATTTTATAATTTGAATTGTATATTTTAGTTTTGTGAAAGCATACATTTTGCTGATTTTATATAACAAAAATTGGTAATTAATAAAAAAAAATTATTCCTTAAACTAACAAACAACAAGAAAAGTCCGGTGACTTGAAATAGCAAAAGTCATATCAATAACCTATTGTGACTAACAAATCTCTAGGCAACAAAATCGTTCAAGGTATCTCTAAATGTCTATTGAATTGAAACACTACTGCAATAATATCAAATCAAATCCTCTGAGATCTACTTGATGAAATGAAGCGGTTAAGAAGCTTAACGTTCGTGGCTATATACACGTTCGTGGCACGAATATCACCCGTCTTTATAGCACTAGGCAGGGAAATAGAAATATATATTTTGTAAAGTCACTTAAGCAAGATTCATATTAGATCGGGCCGAGCCTCTACTGGGGCTCGGCTGGGTCCGGTCAAGATATTGATAGTTATGATTTTGTATGAACCAATTCATACTCCACCGAGCCATCTCCGTGCCAAATATGAGTGAGTCTCGGTGAATATTCTTTCCCGGCTCCGGCGTGCTCTAATTGCGACATATTTGACTGTATGAGGTGACTGTTGTAGTGAGGTTTTTGTTAAAAATGCAAGACGAAATCACAGTCTATGAACCAATACAGTCGTCCGACATAGCCATCCAGACAGGGCAATAGTGCGGGACGTGAGGGGCGCGACGCGGGTAGGGCGAGCCCGAGCTGCCTACGCCGCGGCCGTAGTAGCTCGGGCCACGATCTTCAAGGCTGACGCGTGGTTGTTTTAATTTGTGTGTGTGCGTTGATAGGTCGATCAGTCGGTCAGTTTCTTCTTTTATATATTTAGAGATTATTAATAATAAAATAATAAAATTGTGTTTAAATAAAATTTTAAAGAATCTGTGACAACGCTAGGTGCCGGCTCACTATTATATTTTTACACTGTGACGATATATTACTGGAATGAGTGACAAATTACTTGGATAGTAAATACAAAATAGTATAAACTATGCAAAATAGCATATATTACACCATTTTGTACAACAAAATAGTATAATAGTATGACTTGGAAATGACGAGGTACGGGCACGGCCCGGCGGCGGCATGGTGTAATATGAATCATTCTTTAAAGTTATTGCAGCCCTATTACGGAATAGATTATTTCAATATTATTATTTTTATCGCAGACCCGAGTCGACAGGTTTAATGTCTAAATTGAAATTCTACGACGAATGGCTGCCCTCTCTCTGCTTTCTCTTTGCTAACTTTTTCTAACTATCCGGCAGATTTTGTTACGGTTTTCACTCCCACATCCAATCTCTTTAAGCTGTCTAAAACCGGTTCCTGAGGAGAGCCGCGGGCGCAACATGCTACATCCACTACGTCGATCCCCACCACAATCTAAACCTCCCCTCAATCGTCAAGTGCATCAAGGACTTTGCCTTGAAATGCTACGACAAACTCCCTCACTATCCCAAACCGTTAGTGGTTAGCTGTCTCATTTATACGCCCAATATTAACAATACTCTTTCTTGTTTCAGAAGAACACCTCGTCATATCCTATTGGACCAGGATGACCCCACTACAGTAGCAAATTCGGCACTTGATAGTAATGACCACGATGCACAGCTGCCCTGCCACCGAGAAATAATAGGAAGATCGTCTCACCGCTTCTCACCTTCGAGACGCGATCAGGATACAGCGCCTGCGAGAGACCTCCCGGTTTGGAGACTTTCAGTGCGCGCTTCGCCACATCGCATCGCGTCGCGATTCAGAGTTTTTTGATCCTTAGGGATTAGTGACGTCGTGATTATATTTATTTTTTTATTAAAGATGGGTTTGCTCTTGACTAGCATCTATCCATGTAGGAAGGATGAGGCCGACGATGGAGCGAGCTCACCCAGAAGATGCCTATTCACTCGAACCTTGAAAAGATTTGGGTTGTATGAGCTCGGAAATACAGACGCCGGCAGGGAGTTCCAATCCTTAGCAGTGCGCATCACAAAAAATAAAGCGCTTGGTGCGAATTAGAGGGATTTCGACATAAATGCGACATAGAAACAATTTTATTGTTAAATAAGCAAAAGTTTTCAGAATAACTCTGCATGTAGAAGGATATAACTCCCTTCACTGATCCACAATAGACGCAAAGTATCATAGGAATAAGTTATAAGTAAGATTAACGCTCGAATTGTCAAACCGCCTGCTCATCCGAGAGACGGTGATTTTCAAAGTACGCAGCTTTGATATCCACGATTCATATTTATGCTACACTGCCTCTATAACCAAAGGGTTTCAGGATATTAAGATACACGAATGGGTAATGTGTAAAGCGTGCCTCGCTTTGATGAAATGTCTACAAGCATTATATCCACGAATAACACGCATGTATATTTATGACGATTTCGGGAACCTATATTTGTATCTTGCTTAAAGGTTATCGTTTCGAAATTATTTATACTTTATTTATATATGAAAATATAATTCTGAAAGATATATATATTTCCAATACATTTATCTATATATCAATCTATACTATTATCATATGGGTATATACATATATATACATACATATTATCAAACTAGCTGAGCCCGCAACTTCGTACGCGTGGTATTCGTAACTTTTTTGTTTGTAAACCGATTGGAATGAAACAAACACTAAATGTTATAGCGAGCTTGCTACAATACAACTGTGAAAACCGAATTCAAATCGCTTAAGCCGTTTAAGAGATTAGCGTGCACAAACGCACAGACAAGCAGACAAAAATTCCAAAAAATGTTTTTTTAGACCTCGTTAACTGCACAATCTTTTTTTTTAATTTTTTTTTATATTTAATGTACAGACACGGCTCGTTTACGATTTTACGTATATTACATGTACAGATGAGCCTGCAGTTTTGTACGCGTGGTATTCGATATAGCGCGTAACTTTTTGTTTGTAAACTGATTGGAATGAAACAAACACTAAATATTACGGGAAGCTTGCTACAATACAATAGTTTAAACAGCATTCAAGTAATCCTACTGTGGTCGGCAGCGCACTTGCAGCACCTGTGGCGTTGCATGTCAGCTACCTTCAAGTGGACCTTCATACTGTCTGTCGATATTAACATTAAAAAAAAAACAGAATTTCACTCGAACGAAGTCGCGCTAGTTTGTTAATAGTTGAAATTACTACGACAATATATATATTCTTAATATAATATATTTGTTTCGCTTTAATCTTTGTAGAGGACGTTCTTGTAACTTGGGACACTTTTTTTTTCACTTTTATTTAAGTCATACTATATATCATTGTAAATTTATACGTAGGGCGCACTAAAAGTTTTCGGAATGAATAAGAAAAGTAACTATTAATGGTAAAAATGCACTTTTTAATACGAATAAACCAATTTTGTAAACATTTATGACACTCCTTCGTAATGACCTCGGAAACATGTTTTTCATACTCTTCGACAGTTTCCTCTCGTGATGAAAATCAGAATAACTGGTTCTTACTCGTATATTTCAGTATGTGTTAACATTACAATTAATAATGTCTGTCATACATCCCTATAGAAATTTTAATATGTCGTCCTCTTTAAAACGAACCCTTTTACTTACCGTTATCGAAATTTTGATCTTCGAAATAACGTGTTCTGTGTTAAATTAATTAACGAGTATCTTATTTCAAATAATACTTAAGTCATGTTAATAAAAGCATGAAATGTTAATTAATGAAATATTTCGTGTTGTTACTTTATTTTATGATAGGAACTGAACTCAACAGTATTTTAATTTATTATTTAATTTTTCTTGAATTTAGAAATTTTTCATTGTAATCAAGTAAGTGGTATTTAAAGGTGGATTTATATTACACTGGACCGTGCCCCGGCCGTGCACTTGCCGTATTTTTCTCAACGTGCTTCGGTCGGATCTGTCATTCGTCACCGTGCCGCCCGCGCCCCCCCGGCCGTTCCCGTGCCTTGTCATTTCCGAGTACTATTATACTATTTTGAATTACTATTACTAAGTACACCTATATAGTATTCATACTATATAAAATTATATTAGGTACTATTATACCTCGCGAGGCAGCCTCGCGCAAATTCTGGACAAACATGTTGCGACGTGTCGCGATTGGAGCGCGCCGTGCTCCAATCGTGTTAAGGTGGATTAAGGCTCCTGTATATGCCAACAAGAGGTTTTCTCCGTGTAACTATACTTTACTGAGTGGATCTAAATGTACAAAAAATATATATGTTATTTATTGGACATTAAATTTTAATTTGAACGTTGGAAATAATTCTTATAATATTATTAATAGTTGAAAAAAAATCCCAAAGTAAAGCCTTTTTTGTTTGAATTTTTGTAACTACTTCTAAACGGCATTGAATTTCAGCATTTTTCTTTCGCATAAATTTTTGACAAGATGTTTTTCACAAAGTGTACGATTGGCGAGTCAAAATAATGATTTATTAGGCTAAAAATAACTATTATTTGTTTTCTGTACAAATTAGCGCGGTTGGCGCGGGGAAACATCTCGCTTCTATCCATCTATCTTTGTATCTATCTATCTCTGTCCAGAACCTCAAGGCCGTTGGCAGATACAGAAGCCTTAAATTAAGTTAAGTATAATGTGGCTTACTTTAAGTATAATGTCAATAACAAAATTGAACAACCTAAAACACTGTGGAAAAATTTAAAGTCTACAATTTTAAAAACTAAGAGTAAAGCCTTGCCCTCCCACTACAATGACCCAAATGCTATTAATAATTGTTTCTTGAGTCTGCCGGCCGTTCAGATTGTGAGTATTTCTCGATTGACCTACTATGAATTTCATAGATACTCTAATTCAGTCTTCACGTTAAAACCAGTAGGTCTCGATAATATTTACAAAGTTTTGAGGACCCTAAGGTCAAATGCTGTGGGTGTGGATGAGATAAGTTTAAATATGCTTTTACTACTATTGCCACAGATTGTTGACCATATGGTAGCTATTGTGAATACGTCTATAACTACCTCAACCTTTCCTGATCTTTGGAAAACTGCTATTGTACAACCTCTGCCCAAAGTAAATAACCCAATCGAATTAAAGCAGCTTAGGCCAATTAGTATTTTACCATGCCTATCAAAAATACTGGAAAAAATTGTTTGTTCCCAAGTAATTAGTTACCTGGAAGATAATTCCATACTCCCTGAAAATCAATCAGGTTTTCGTAAGGGACGTAGCACGGCTACAGCCATGTTAGATGTCACTGACAATATTTTTGAGGCACAGGATAAGGGTATGTGTACACTGTTGGTTCTTCTTGATTTTTCGCGTGCTTTCGACACGATTAACACTACTTTACTATTATCTAAACTGAGTTACTACGGGTTTGACGCAAAAGCCATAAAATGGTTTGATAGTTATTTGCGTGGTAGACGGCAGTACGTGAGGTTGTCAAGGGCTAGCGGTACTAGTGTTCTTTCTGAAGAAGCACCCGTTGAGCGTGGGGTGCCTCAGGGTTCGGTTTTGGGACCAGTTTTATTTATTATTTTCTCTGCTGATATAATAAGTAGCATTCAGCACTGTAAGTACCACCTATACGCGGACGATGTACAGATATACATTTCTTTTCGCCCGGAGCAGGCCGATTCAGCTATTAATAAACTTAATCACGATCTCGCTAATATATCTAAATGGTCACAGGATAATAATCTGGTCCTCAATCCAAATAAGACAAAGTACATAATTTTTGGTACAAAAAATCAAATTTCGAAGTTAAACTTTAGTGTGAATATCGCAATTATGGAGAAACCCATTGAGCGTGTTTATGAGGCTAGAAACTTAGGGCTTGTTATGGACGCTAAGTTAACTTTTGAACAGCATATAATCCAATCTGTTAGAACTTGCTTTTATAAACTTAAAGTGTTGTACAAAATTAGAGCATATCTGAGTGAAGAATTGCGAATACAGTTGGTTGAGACGCTTGTTCTGTCCAGACTTA
Source organism: Bembecia ichneumoniformis (assembly GCA_910589475.2). Taxonomy (NCBI): domain Eukaryota; kingdom Metazoa; phylum Arthropoda; class Insecta; order Lepidoptera; family Sesiidae; genus Bembecia; species Bembecia ichneumoniformis. The sequence goes on from OU342545.1 coordinate 4,496,148, forward strand.
ACTATATGGATACAGTGTTTGGTCCTCGTCTGCTAAAACGAACTCAACGACTAATCCAGAGAGTACAGAGTGCATGTGCACGTTTTTGCTTTAAAATACCTCCTCGAAGCCATGTCACGCCTTTTTTAAATAAACATGTGATTTTAAAAATGAGGTCTAGACAGAAACTGCATCTGGCGGGTTTACTCTTTGGATTAATAAAATTCGAATCACCGAGATATTTGTATAATCGACTCGCATTTATTCGGGGTTCTAGATCTGGCGAGGCGCGTAGGCATTCCCGGGAACTGTGCACGCCACGCCATGTGTCGGCGGCTTATAGAGGTAGTTTCCGTTACGCGGCCAGTAAGATCTGGAATAATATACCTCCACCTATTCGGAAGGTTCAAAGTTTGCACGGGTTTAAAACCAAATTGAAGGAGTTTCTTAAGGAACAGCAGCAGAAACAAGAAAATTTAAGAAGCGAGATCTCAATAATTTAATTTTTTTTAAATTGTGTATTCTATGTACGTATGTAAAAGCATAGCACAATGCGTATAAAGTAATCTATTTAAAGGCTATGTATGTTGTACATATTTGTTTATTTATTTATCTAGTACATTGAGTAATGTGGAGTTGGCGGACGTCCGTGAACTCAGAGTGAGGCCCCCGACGGAAGATCAGGGCTGTGTGGCTTGTAGCACACACAGCACATCCTGAGTTGGGTGCCCATTTGAGACGAGGCACTACTGCATGCACTGGCAACTATGATAGTCTTGTAAAATTTGTTAAGTAACTTGTATTGTGTCATTGTGTGTGTTGTGTCCGTCTTAAATAAAATCTTTTTCTTTCTTTCTTCTTTCTTTCTTTCTTTCTTTAAATTACAACCGGACCGTGCCCCGCTCGTGCTCCGGCCGGGACCCGGTGAAGATATTCACAGTATGCTTTTGTATGAACCAATTCATACTTCACCAGGCCGAGTCCGTGCCCCGGCCTTTGAGAAAAACACGGTTAGCGCACTGCCCCGTAGTGGCACGGTGTAATATGAATCATCCTTTAAGCATAAATTGGTTCAAACAAAAGCATACTATGAATATGTTGACCGGGCCCCGTCAGGGGCACGAACGGGGCATGGTCCGGTGAAATATAAATTATCCATAATAATCCATCATGTAATAACCAGTGAAAGGTTTCGAATCCCGACCGACAGTTCACCTATGAACCTTTTTGTGTATTAATTAAGTTCTACATTATATTGCTACCTTAAAACGTGCACGCAGCGCTATGATTCTTACATTTTCATTGTGTGGATCAGAAATTATGCTTTAAGCGCTAAACACACTGGGCAGTAAGCGGTCAGGGAGCGGACAAGCGGGATGCTAACGATTTCCGGAGCGATTCTTTTTGTTAGAATTGAAAAATTCTTTTTGTTTTGAATAGTTCATTTATCGAGGAAGGCTATAGGCTATATAACATTACGCTACGATTAATAGTATTTTATATAAGCAGTGTCCAGTGCCGCGCTCCCCATGCGCACGCCGCCGCCGTATGGGCCGCAGCGAAGCGTGGCCTGAGTTCAGCTAGTCCATACATAATAATAGAATCGTAAACGAATCGGATCTGTACATTTAAGATTTAAAAAAAAAAACCATTTGTACTTATGTACCGAGGTCAAAAAAATAGTTTTGTCTGTTTGTCTGTGAGTTTGTACAAGCTAATCTCTGAAACGGCTTAATCGATTTGAATGCGGTTTTCACTGATGTATTATAGCAAGCTTCCCGTAACATTTAGTGTTTGTTTCATTCCATTTTTCATCGGTTTACAAACAAAAATGTTACGCGCTATTACCGATTACTACGCATACGAAGTTGCGGGCTTAACTAGTATTACAATATGTATACGTAAGTACAACATAGGCACTTAGAAACTAGGGTAAATTACGAATGACCTATATTAAAATAGGTCAAGACAAAAGAATTCAATATACAAGAATCGTCTTTTATGAGTCGAAAACAATTTACATGTACTTATCTGTTTCTAACGTATGAACTTATGGAGGCACAAGTGCGATCTTGCATGGAGTATTGTGGTCACATTTGGAATGGCTCAACAAAATGCTTACTTGCCGCACTCGACTCGGTATATCGCAGAGCTAGGAGGATCATTACACTAATAGAACTAAGCTACAGAGCCTGGCACATAGACGCAAAATTGCCTGTCTGTGTGTATTCTATAAGATGTACTTCGGAAAGTGCGCTCGGGAGCTGCATGAGATCATACCGCCTTCCTCTTTCAGGGGGAAGCTAACAATAAGTTTTTTTTTCATAGTTAATTGAAATCATGAGAAAATATTATTTATTGTTTCGCAATCCTCCTTCAATATCATAGCGACCTGTGCATTAGAGAAGTGGACTTTGACAACGGATATTTCTTAAGGTCACGGATTAGTATGCTTCACCTCGTCAGATTAGATAGATAGCATTTTAAACACACACTTTAACAAACATTTTTAACAATTACTTAAATTAAACGCGTTGGGTCACAGCAAAGTGGACAGAACGTACTACGAATTCCTTCCATTCTTTTGCTGTCCAGCTCACGACCTAACAACAAATGCGCGAGATATGCGTTAGGGCGTGGTGCCATTTTTAGCGTAAGGTTGTATATTCCAATTGACACAGTACTAATTATTGTTATTATTTTATAGCAAACAAAGTTAGTTTTTAATTTATTCAATTATAAGAAGTTTTTAGGTGATATTTTTATTTTTGTAATGATGTTCTGGAAAAAGCGTTCGCGCCGGTCGATAGTCTCGAACGTTTCCGATTAGTGCCAAAGGAAACTGGTCCTTATTATTACAACATAGAGTTCACATTTCAACAGAAATAGCATTCCCGAACTTTCAATGGTTTGTTTACAAATTTGTTTATATTTCTAGTAAATTCGAAATACATGGAGGCGTTTGGCGGCAAGTAAAGATAATAATAATAATAATAATAATAATAATAACTTTATTTCAGACTTCATTGTGTCCATAGCTTTTTAAATTATATTACATTGTAGAAAATTAAAATTAAAATATAAACTAACAATATACATAATGTGCAAGTATCATAGAGGTATGGTAGAGTATGGTATGGTATGGTGTGGTAGTATGGTACTCATAAGAGTACGGTCAGCCGAGATGAGTTAGTGGTGCGACAACCCGCGATACGAAAGCGACTCTTCGGAACTTTTGCAAAGTCACTTGCGACAGTGAACCGGCGACACATTAAGGGAACCATTGACGACTTTTGGCAAGTTTAACGCTTTCATCGGACAAGATTAGTGATTTTGGAAGTCATCTTGGTTTGTGAAAATAAATCGTTCGTTTCGCCCTTACACGGCATTTTCACTCCGCACGTAACAGTATGTTTTAATTAATTATTACTGTGTCATCCAAATGTACACCCCATTTTTATGGCATATAACAAGTAAAGTATCTACATGCTATAAATTAATTTCTGAGAACACACTGCGGGAGTTTCTTGTAAACCGGTCGTCGTTACGAGTACATATAGGGTTTAGAGAGTGTAAAAATTTATACTTGAGAAGTAATTGGAAGCAATAACATTTCATGTAAAATAATAATAATAATAAACATAACATTAGAGCATATATTCTTTTAGTAATACATTACATATTAAGCTTGTTACCTTGGCTATGGCTATCCAGTGATCTTTGATAGGACAGTCAAATCTAATAGATAAGTAGTTCATTCCAAGTGACTATTTGGATTTTGTATCGACAAAATCCACAATTTGACCACAAATGCGCGGCCTGCAGTTTCGATTGAATACGTTTTCAGTTTTGTTCTGTTTACTGAACAGAACATTACTTCAGTGAAATGTATACATACAATAAATACTTTGAATTTTGTTTGAAATTAATGGCAAGAAATTAGTGGCAAGAATGCTTGCCTAACGTCTCAGGGGCCCCGGGTTCGATACCCGGCGGGGTCAAGTTTGGAAATTTTAATGTAATTTTCAAAATTGACTCTGGTCTGGATTTGAAAAGTAGTGGTAGGGCACACTGCGTTTCGCAGTCATTTGGGCAGCCCGCCTGGCGGCAGTGACCACCCCCTTACAGAACACCACCGTGAAATAACAGCATATACGTGCTGTTGTGTTTCGGTGAGTGAGTAAGGGATGCCAGAGCCCATTTTCCTTATCCCCTCCCAATCCCTTATCCTTAATCCTACTGTAGTCGGCAGCGCACTTGCAGCACCTGTAGCGTTGCTTGTGTTATAGGCGACGGTAGCCACCTACCATCAAGTGGACCGTCAGCCTGTCTGTCGATTAAACATAAAAAAAAATACTCAAATAAACAAAATAAATATGTAATAAACGTAATAACTCCAACCGTTTATATTTTTGTCTAACTAGTCCACATTAATTGATTCGCTAACATTGACACCACACTCGTACATTACCTATACCTGAGTTAATCAAGCCTGTACCGTCCCAAAAACCCAAGATTAACCGTAAGCCACACTGAAACGAACGAAATTACGAACCACTGTGATTTAATTTATACAATATATTTCCGTATTCAAGTCAAACGGCCTAAATAAATTGTGTTTCCATATTAATATTATTTATTGACGCAACATCAACATTTCCTTCCAAGTAATGTACCTCCTGGATTTAGTCAACGCTTTTACCAGTCTTTAAACTGTAGCTACCGTATCGAGTGATGGTGTGGAACTGAAAAGAGCTGTTTATCGGCATGGTTTTGTATATTTATGGCTAGATTCACCACGATGATGAATGGGAGCAGCAGCAGCCATTACAACCAACGCTTTGGGATTTTAAGGGGATTTTTTTCCGTTAAGAATAAGAATAAGAATAAGAATAAGAATAAGAATAAGAATAAGAATAAGAATAAGAATAAGAATAAGAATAAGAATAAGAATAAGAATAAGAATAAGAATAAGAATAAGAATAAGAATAAGAATAAGAATTGTTTATTTGCTGAATGCAGGTTTACAGAACATAGATGTATTTTACATTATTAATTTGGTCGCTACATTCTGCCCTTAAGGCGTGCAAATATGTATTATAATTTAAAAAACAATTATAAAACGAATTAATCACATTATTGATCATTTAATTAATTATTTTTCCTTGTCATTAAAATATTCTTTAAGGCTGTAAAAACACTTTTCTATTAGCCATTGGGACCGTTGACTCTCCGTACTATGTGTCCTGCCCTCTGCCACTTCAACTTACTTATTCACCGGGTTAAATCAGTAACTTTTATTTGTCTACCGATCTCTTAATTCCTGATTCGATAACGCAGTGTAACCCCGAGCATAGCCGTCTCCATAGCTCATTGAGGTTTCTTACGAGGCCCAAAGTTAGAGACCGCGTTTCAGCACCCTAATGTCGTCACTGGCCATATGTATGTCACACCATATTTTTAAATTCAGTTATGTAATTTTTGAGCGTATCCATTACAAACAAAAATTAGAAATACAAAAAAAACTGTTTTTAATATTAGACTCTACATACACTAGAACTATAAACACGCATTTGTCACACAAAGAGTCACAGTTCGTAACGTCAGGCTTCAAGATTCTGAACGCTTATAATTCCAGTCACGTGTAAAGTCAGGCTCACATCAGAAACTACGCGCAGCAATAAAACTTCTTTTAAAGGAATTCTTTTAAACGACTTTGAATATAAAAATTTGGGATGAATTTTTTTTTATTTTTTCATTACATCTGTACAGAATCACCTATTGTGAGCAAATTGACTAACGAAATAATAGCTAAAAAAAAACAAACATGATAACTCGCGGGCTCACGCGAGATAATTGCCTGCGAGTAGTCTATTAGATTTTTTTTTACATAGACCATAAAAATGTTTCAACGGTGAATAAAGAAAGAGAGGGTACACTGAATAAAAAAATATATGAAAGATGGAAAAAGCAGTCTTAATAAAAAATAAGCAATAAAGCAGTCTTTGTATGAACCCACGTTTTTGTTATGGGAAAATCGTCAGATAGTCTGACGGTCCACTTGATGGTAGGTGGCTACCGTCGCCTATAACACAAGCTGCTGCAAGTGCGCTGCCGACTGCAGTAGGATTAAGGATAAAGGATAAAAATAAGGATAAAGGATAAGGATAAAGGATTATAATGTATACTAAAGTATGTTATACCTTCAACTCATTTTAATCCTTTTCATGTTAAACGCTTTAAACGAAATACTTATGTTAATTGCATCTCGTTGAGTTTAAAAAAATTCATTAGAATGCTGAAGCACCTAGTAATGTTACCTAGTAGGAATTATATTAAACGCTCACTTTAGTAGGGGAAAGCACTCAACTCCGTTTATTTAACTTTATATTAAAGCTACCTGGTAATTAGGTTGACGTGGTTTAAACTGCGAAGTGTGTCAGTTGGCTTGTTAGAATATTTCCATTGAAGAAATTTGTTAAAATCATTTATTACAGTTATAATTCTCTTTCATCAACTGGACTGTTTTTCTGAGTTCGTTCATTGTGTATGTTATTTATTTATCTTCTTTATTTATTTATATACAAACAGTTACACTATAATAAGATGTTGGGTTGTTGATAAACCCTTGATAGTTGAATGAGTTATTGCAAAAACAACGTTATTTACATAAATATGAATATTTATGTAAACAACGTTTTAATTTCAATAAAATGGGATTAATTTAATTGCTTAATAATTTAATTTAACGAAATTAATTTTTATTAATTAAACTAAATTTGTTATTATTGGAGTTTACATGGGGGAGTTTACATTAACATTGTCATTTTTTCTGGACCATTTAAATGGACAATTTAAATTTTAATTAATAATAATAATAATAATAATAATAATAATAATAAGGATCAAGGGGCAGATACAGAAGGCGGTACTTCTTGACACGGCACGAATTGTCAGGAGGTTCCTCACTCTGCAGCCCTAACCACCGGTAGCTTGGGCCTTGCCCCGCTACTAGTGGAGAAGACATCTAATTTTAAGTTTTTTATAATATTTATTGTTTTTATATACATATTGTAAAAAATTTAGAATTAAGAAAAGAAATAAATAAGTATAATAATAATAAATTTATTTTATTTCACAATATTAACATAATACGTACATGTTTTATTGTAGCAAACAGTTAAAAAAAAAAATTAAAGTTCATTTAACTTTTCAGGTTTGGATCTGGAAAGCAGTGGCAGGGTACACTGCGTTTCACAGTCTGGCGGCAGTAACCACCCCCTTACAGAAGACCACCGTGAAATAACTGCACATGTGCTGTTGAAATAACTGCACAGGGACCGTTTCCCTATCCCCTCCTAACCCTTATCCTTAATCCACTTGCAACACCTTTGGCGTTGCTTGTGTTATAGGCGACGGTACAACATAAATGTTTGTATATCATCAAACAATTTTTAATGCAGTTTCTGATACAAAATTAATTTTTTTTAAATAATTTTGATGTTGTATAATAGTTTCTCAAGATATCTAACAGTACAGAATCATCGGTGCACGAGTTTACGTACGAAATAATAAGTAAAATACATATAGGATGAATTGCGAATTTTTTGGACGCGAATTGACCAATAACTCGGTATTTGTATGGGAAGTTTTGGAAAAAGTGTTCACGCCGGCCGAAAGTCTCGAACGTTCCACCCTATCGATGGTAGCCCTCAAAAGAAATTGGTCCTTACATTTCAAGAGAAATAGCATTCCCGAACTTTCAATGGTTTGTTTAGAATCTTGTTTATATTTCTAGTAAATTCGAAATACATCGAGGCGTTTGGCGCCAAGTATAAATAAGAGTGCGGTCGGTCAAGAGTAGTATCGCTGGTTGGTGCGACAACCAGCGATACGAAAGCGACTCTTCAGAGCTTTTGCGAAGTTACCTACGACACATTAAGGGAATCATTGACGACTTTTGGCAAGTTTAACGGTTTCATCGGACAAGTTTAGCAATTTTGGCAGTCATCTTGATTTGTGAAAATAAATCGTTCCTTTCGCCCTTACACGGCATTGTAACTCACCCCGCACGTAATAACATTATCATTGTATTGTTTGAGAATCAGTCTATTCTTTGAATCTCTTAAATTAATCTCTAAAATGGGTGAACCGATTTTCACCAAATATTCTTTCATATCATCGGATTGTCTGATAGAAAATATTGAGAGAAACAGATTGGCTACTTTTCTTCTCCTTATTATGTTTAATAATTTTTAAAGAATACGTGAACCAAGAATACTTATTCTTGTATCGATCGACTCATTGTGACTTAAAATATTTATTCTATTTGAAAACACCACTAATTGGTCTCATGACGGACAAACCTATCTAATTTCTACTTCGACCTACATTTCCCCCATAAATCGTTGTATTTCTTTCTTATTCATAAAGAAAAATGAAGCCGTCAAGTCCGGAGGGCCCATTATAACTAATTGATGGTGCAAGTTTGCCGAACTTCGGCCATTATGCTCTCGGAGTACTTGACACGACTCCCCAATCGTTAAGTAAACCAAGCTAATCAGAGCCCTGCAAGTCGATGACGTTTTGGGAAATTAGAAAGAAATGTTTACGTGGTTTTTCCTTATGGGGCTCTAGAGATTATGGTTTCATTGGAGACGGAAGTGTAAAATCTGTTTGAACCGCTCGAAGGAGGTTCGAATTATTTTTTCTAATATTTTATTGTGAAATAAAGCTACGAGTTTCACATTTAAGGAAATTATTTCAGGACAGACAAATTTACTAAAAAAATATTTATCGTTGTATAAGTAGTTAGGATGCTTGCCTTAACGCTCTGTTCTAGGGTCCCCGGGTTCGATTCCCAGCAGGGTCAACTTTGGAAATGAACTTTCAAAGTTGGTTCTGGTCTGGGGATTTGGAAAGTAGTGGCATATGGCACTGTGTGTCGCAGTCATTTGGGCTGCCCGTCTGGCGGTAACCATCCCCTTATAGACGACCACCATGAAATAACAGCACGTGTGCTGTTGTGTTTTAGTGAGTGAGTAAGGGATTCCATAGCCCATTTCTCTAGCCCTTCCCAATACCTCATTCGCAATCCTATTGTAGTCGGCAGCGCACTTGCATCACTGGTGTTGCTTGTGTTATAGATGACGGTAGCCACCTACCATCAAGTGGTCTGTTAACCTGTCTGCTCAAGTAGTGGGAGAAAATATATTTAACACAAAAAATATATTTTTTAATACAGTTGCTCAAAAAGTGGCGTATTGCAGGGACGTATAGCGTTCGGGATGTGGGCTATTACATACTCGTGCTTTTTTTTACCTTTCCCGAACTCGTGCGTTCTCTTTCCCAACTGTCAAAATAATGTCTATTAAAAAGAAAAACCAACCATACTAAAAAAAATTCATAGAAGTTTTTATGATTCATGCAAATACGTATATTTCTAAAAAGAAGCAACTAATTTGTTTCAATATCAGATTTAATGATTTTATTGAATGAGTGAGGTTAGGTTTCATTTCATTTCATCTCATTAAATTTCATTTTCATTTCATATCAATAAAAAATTTTTACTGAAGACTTGGCTGTATAGGCATAGTTTCCTTTGCCTACCAGAATGGGTGAAGAAAAAAAAAATCTCTGCTTATATTCTACGGTTGGCGCCATTTTCCAGAAATTTTCTTTGCGAGTTTAGTTGTTTGTTTTATTAAATTGCTTCATTTTTTCGCAACTGTATTAAAAATAGTCATTCAGTACACGTGCGGAACCGTCGTTGCAACTTGTTCCGACTGTCAACCCTCGCCTTCGGCTGCGCCTCGGCTCGGGTAGACATTTGTCGGAACTCTTTGCAATGACAGCCTTTCCGCACTTGTAATGAAATATACTATTCTCCCACTACTTGAGCCACGTCTCTACTCTATGAGACGAGCTAAAACACACAATGTGTTACAGTGTGACATTCCAGATTCACAATGTGATTGAAAAATGTAAACATTTCAGTATTTCCAAGACTTTCTAAATTTTCCTAAACCGTCTGAAATAGAAATAGCTTGTGATCAATTTTATATTTTTGTCCACTAATGCCTTACAGGGATTCAAACCTGCGTCTGCCATGACGATAAATAAACTGTCTAGTTCGGAAGTTTTCGCTCATTTCAGCCGAAAATCCCTCGTTCCAATGTCCAAGCACTACTCTTACTTCAATAAAATCAATACATATCGGTTGCTGGATTGTCTGAAGGAGGTGCGCGATTCGTGAAGCTTGAAATTGAATCCTTTAAAATTTATTTCTGAACAGTCAGACTATCTCTGCTTTGTAATCTTAACAAAATTAATATAGTTTTTTATAGTTATCTTCAAACAATAGTTATCACACTCGAAGTAAGTTAGGTCGTTATATTAGTTACAAGTCTTCAGACACAGTAAGTCTATAAGAGCAACACCAATAGTAAGTGTACTCATGTTAGTGTATTTGTAAATAAATAATTAATTTGCTACCCTTTCATGTATTCAATGTGATAAAAAAATAATTTAAAAACTCGATTCGTTCGTTCTAATTTTAAAATAGAAAATACCAGCTGGGCAATGTTCGGCATTTGTTATCTATACTTATTTACATGTTAGTAGATGCCTACGACTTTTTAGCTTTGAATTTATAGTTTTCGTTCGCGTAACTTTATAAAATACAAAGGGGGAAGGGGGAGATGGGAGAAGGGTGAAAAATGGACAGACGACCAGATAATGCCGCTGATCGACAGTGGATCCAGGCTGGTCTGATCGGTCCTTTTGGAGAATTTGGGGGCGGCCTTTGTCCAGCATTGGACGTCCTACGGCTGATATGATTGCGATGATATAAGAGACATTCTGTTTTATATTTGCGACCCGCCCCCGGCTTCGCCCGGGGTGCAATTTTTATATATTTTCTTTCCATTAGTGAAAACCGAATCAAAATCGGTCTACCCGTTCACGCGTGATGCCGTGACCAAGGATTCATTTTTATATATAGAAAAGAAGATTGACTTTCTTTTATTATTGAGCGTGAAAAAAGGGGAGCTTTAGATAGGCTAAAGCACCCCTAATTTTAAGGTTTTTATCTGTTTTTGCCTAATTTTATATTTATATATACATACGTACGTTTAAGTGACATTAAAACTTATAATTAGATAAAAATACAGTACATAATAGAGTGAGGTGTATTTAAAGAAGTTTGAAATTGGCAGAGTTAAGTATAAAAATAATTACATTTTCTAAGAAAAAATCGTTAATTATTGCCCAAATAAAAGCTTTCTCGTCACAATAACAAAAAATATAACAACAACAAAAAAATCATAAACACAATAACAACTGCATTATTTTTTAAGCTTATTAATTAATAAGGTTTTAATCAGCTATTTTCTTTTTTTTTTTTTCATATTTTACAAAATATTAAAAAAAACTTTCCAATTCCAAATCTTTTCGGTTATCTCCGAGAAGCTTCAAAAAAATTGTGTTCAGTCTGACGTTGTCTTAATCACCTATTTTATAAATTGACTATCATTTATGCCGATCTTCGTTAACATACTTTAATTTAAAAAATCCCTGGTTATATAGTCATGTGTAAGAATTGCAGCAGAGGTTACCACTGAGGAAGGATTTTGAGGTGTAAAATTTCAAGATCAGCGATGTCATGGGGCACAGCTGGTAATATACAAATTAGTCATTTAATTGCATACGATATTTATAGCTAGTAGGTAACATTTTTGTAATCTGCACGCTAATTGTAATTTGCGGGCAAATTGCTAAATGTGCCTGGAAGCCATCTTGGTGACGTAATCTCGTGACAACCTCAGTACCGTTAGCAACAATGGCCGACGAGGATGCTGTATTTTTTAGTTGCAGATGACGTCACGTAGTTAATATGAGAAGGTTCCTTCGCATTACCAATGTTTTGCGATTTAATGTTAATAATTCAATACTTTCAGTTCTTTTACTTAAAATATTTCTATTGTACTTAAAACATTCATAAATAATGTATGAAAAATAAACGCTCTTGAAAACAAGTTAAAATGTGAAGGTTTCTTTTATTCTCACCGCCGCCGTACCTAACGATTTCATTTCTGTTCAAAATTCAAGGAACAAGTTTACGGAAGATGTTAAAAAGGCTGCTTTGAAAGCGAGATTCCGTAAGTTTGTTATGTAGACTTACTTACTTACATCAAAGAATTTTCTCTTTAAAAATTGTTTAATCATTTAATTATTATTTCTTAGAGAGGGTCTTAAGCGGTTTAATTATGAATTTGAATTTAAAGCTTTAATTAGAAAGAAGAAAATCATGTATTAAATAAAAATGGAGTGTGTCGTGGACACTACCGTCTGTTTTACGTGAATACATGTACATTTTCTTTGAGCTTATTATATGTATTATATCCAACGAATCCGAATATACCATATACATCAAAAAAATCTTAAATCATTTAGCTATCGAGTGCTGTAATTAAATTTTGGATATAAATGACAGATATGTAGCCACAGCATCCCCCGATTTCATTATCATCAGTTTTCTTAATTGCCAGCAAAAAAAAAGAGAACAATTTGTAAATGATCACCCTTATGTAACTAGAACTAGGTTAAATGACATGAAATCCATATTAACATCTTAAATAATATATTAAGAAATAAACGATCAGTAAATCTATACTAATGTCTATACTAATAATATATTATAAAGAGAAAAGATTTGTATGTATGTATTTTTGTATGTTTGTAATGAATAAACTCAAAGACTACTCGACCGATATTAAAAATTCTTTCATCTGTAGAAAGCTACATTATCATCGAGTAACATAGGCTACTCACCCTCTACCATTTTCCCCCATTACCTCCCTCCATACAAATGTATGTTTGTAATGAATAAACTCAAAAACTACTGGACCAACGCTACATTATCAACGAGTAACTTAGGCTCCATACAAAATTACCGTTTTCTACGAATATACTCAAAAATGTTTAAAAAATTTAATGTTCACCCGCGCAAAGCCGGGACGGGCCCCTAGTGTTATAATATATTAAGAAATTTATTTATTTCCTTATAATTTATCATATATAACAAATAAATTATAATAATACTACAAATACAAACAATTTCATAGCTAAATTGAGAAAGAAAATTGCCTATATTTTTGTATGCTTTGTAATTTATATTTTCACTAGGCCTTCGTGGCTTCCAAAATACTGTATTAATTTTCTGTTATAATGTGTATTATGATAGTAACAAATAAGAAAAGAAAAATAAATATTGTTCAGTTATAATTTCATTCATTATAGTTAAAGAACCTTTTTTTATGAAAAAGGGAAGCCTGTATAACACACACGAACAGTATAATTCGTGCTACGAAAGTAGAATCAGCATAGTAAGTAGTCTGCGGCGTAGGGAATTATCGAATGTAGTTGCTTAGCTAAAAGCTAATTTTCGTCTCGAGTCTGTATACCTATGTACTATACCTATGTAGTTGGACATCATACAATTTGTATCGTAAAAGCATATTAAACTTCAATCAGTTTTGTATGGAGATCAGGCCATTATAGTTTATTTTTAATTTAAATAATGACAGGGTACATTGTATTCTGTATTCACAAACTGGGCAGCACGTCTGGCGGTAGTAACCATCCCCTTACAGAAGATTATCATAAAATAACAGCATGTATGTCGTTGTTTTTCGGTGCATGAGTACCTATGGGATGCTAAAGTCCATTTCCTCAGCTAGATTTAGATATTCCCAGCGTTGTTTGACTGAATAGGTGACGGTAATTACAATTTTAAGATATTAAATCAATGTTTTGCAGTTTTTTTGATATCGCCCATATCTAATTACTTTTATTTTTAATTCTATTTGTATTGTTCAGTCAGAAAATCTCGTAAACACTTCATCCACACTTGTACTTTCTCTATTGCTTATTTTCCAATAACTTGCCGTCCACCCCCGAAAGTTAAAAAAATACCATTATTTCGATCATATTTGGAAAGAGTATGCTGCGTACCACAACTTAAAATTACAAGTTAGCACAGTAAAAATATAGGTATGTCACATTTCTTTGTAGCCGTAAACCAAAGTAAAATATAGATAAAAAAATAGTATCACATTGAACTGCGTATTTTGATTGGGTGCCTTAAAACATGTATTTGAACCAAATTCGACATTATTACGAGAAAGGGGTTCCGTTCCATTTGTTGGCGGGAACTTACAGCGGTAAGCCTTCCCCGGCTTATCTTTAAAATTCGCGAACATCTGTTTTGGTTGAAACGTGTGGAGGATTTTTTGGAGGTTAACTCGTTGGGTCGACTTACTCGTAGCTCGGCTTCCTTTTCAGTCATTTTAAATGAGTTTGTGCTCGCGTTAACTGCGATTTGATTCAACGAGTTTTAACATGACTGTGTTTTGTTGTTTTTTACTAAATAGGTGCTTCATTTATATATATATATATATATATATATATATATATATATATATATATATATATAGTGAAATCCGCATTCAATCTGTTGCGTGGTCCAGGAGTTAGAGAACATACAGCGACAGATAATATGTACGGGGAATGGACTACCGCTTATATTGTCCCGCGCCTTATCAATAGCCTACCTTCAGATCTGTGTAACAGCATAAAAATATTAAAGTTAAATTAAAGGAATATTTTTTAAATTGTATTTGATTATATCAACATTGTAATTAATTGTACATAGTTAGATGTTAAATCTTTTAATATTTTAATAATAATTTAAAGCATTATGATAGCAAACGGTTAAACCTAGGTGGTTTTTAATGCTATCATAATATTAATGTATATTTAGTTGTCTTTTTAAATTGTTAAAATTATAAATAAATAAAATAAAAAGATAGACGGGACAGCGACTTCAATTTAATATTACGAGTATGTAAGGATACTAGACTTTCCACGCAACTTCGTTCGCGTATCTTTAGAAGTAATATATTTTCTTTTAAGCAGGAACCAGAAGTTTCGAATATCTTGATACGTGATTTTTACATATTGATACTAATAAATATTATGTGTTAGAATTGTTCATACTCTTTTGTTCATTTTGGTAACTGTGTTTCATATTTAGTTACGAAAAAAGTTCATAGTTTGTGTTCGTAATCAACTACAAAAAACATTTTTATTAATTTATTTTAATGAGTATTTAATACGCACGAATGCAGTTTATTATTTTTGTTCTTGATAAATGAATTTTGAAAATTGATAGTTGCGACAGCACTTATCCCCTTGCAGAAGACCACCGTGAAATGATAGCACGGGTGCCGTTGTGTTTCGGTTAATGAGTAAGGGATGCTGGAGACCATTTACCTATCCCGTCTTTATTCTATTAAGGTCGGCAGCACACTTGCAGCACTTGTGGCTTTGCACAAAATCTGACGCCATACTGACTGACTTTACACAAAATCTCATTTTGTATGTAACGCAGCTCGATTACGACGGTTATAATGAGTTTAATCTTGTTTTAATAATTTACTTGCTTAGTTTAAATCTAAGTATCGACAAGCTTTGATTAAAAATTATCAGAATGAGAAACTGTCTTCGGTATATAATAATACAAAAAGTGTAGAAATTATATGGTTAATTTGTCAGATTAACACAAACATGAATTGTGAGTAGGTACGGCCCGTTGGATGAGTGGCAAGAATGCTTGCCTAACGTCTCAGGGGCCCCGGGTTCGATTCCCGGCGGGGTCAAGTTTGGAAATTTTAATGTAATTTTCAAAATTGACTCTGGTCTGGATTTGAAAAGTAGTGGTAGGGCACACTGCGTTTCGCAGTCATTTGGGCAGCCCGCCTGGCGGCAGTGACCACCCCCTTACAGAAGACCACCGTGAAATAACAGCATATACGTGCTGTTGTGTTTCGGTGAGTGAGTAAGGGATGCCAGAGCCCATTTCCTTATCCCCTCCTAATCCCTTATCCTTAATCCTACTGTAGTCGGCAGCGCACTTGCAGCACCTGTAGCGTTGCTTGTGTTATAGGCGACGGTAGCCACCTACCATCAAGTGGACCATCAGCCTGTCTGTCGATATAACATAAAAAAAAAAAAAAAAAAGGTACGAGTTTTAAGTGATAATAATTTATTTCATTTGTTAATAATAAACCGTTAGATTTTATTGGCCTTATGGAAAGTAGTTCATAAAAGTCAGCAAAGAAAAGCCTTCAATAATCTAAAAATAGATAACAAATTTCGATAAAAACGATGAGGCAAAAACTAAATTTGATATCCGTTTTAAATTTATTTATGTTGTATCAATATTACTTATATGTTTAGGTACAATCTCTTTGTTCAATAAAGAATGTTTTATTTCATATTAGGTCGGGGAAAAGTCTTGCCGCGTATAGTATGTATAAACTTGTATTAAAGCTGTACTATTTGTATCTGGCTGGTTTTGATGACATTAAAAAGGTTACATTTCAAAGAAAGAAACAAATTAGTAAAATGTTGTTTTTCATTTGTTTTTCTTTCTGTCAAAAAGAGTGAATTTTATGAAGAAATTTCATACATTTTAAAATTTTATTACAAAAAAGGAAAAATGCATCGCAAGCCACGAAAAAATTTGACGTTTATGGACCTAATGCAGTGTCAGAAAGAATAGCATAAAGTTGGTTTAAGCGTTTTCAATCCGGGAATCTTGATGTCAAAGATGCATGCACCTCGCTCTGGTCGCCATGTTACGGATAAAATGGACGCCATTTTTGAAAAAGTGGAGCAAGATCGGCATATCAGTAGTTACGACATATAATTTGATGATAATTTGACGACATAAATTTTATATAATTTGATGATTATAGTAATTCATTTTAACATACCTACCTATATTAAAGTAAGTTAAAATAGATCCCCGGTTTTAACGACCCGGTTTAAAAAAAGAGTTACACATTTTGAATTTTAACTTTGACTAAGTAAAAGGTTGCATTAGCGGCTATGCGGTCAACCGTATTTTTAGTCGAAATATAAATTCTTAATATAAAACCACTCATTCAATTTAGGCAAACATTTTGGTAAGCTCATAAATACATAAGAAAATATTTCAACGAAAATATATCTCTGAAATAATGAAGTGTACTGGAAATATTTTAGAATACTCTATTTTGTTATGTTTTTATGAATACATTAGATTGACTAATAGGTAGGAAGAACTGACAACGATCAGGTAAGATGAGCAAACCTCTCAGTGTCCGATAAAAACTTCATTAGAACTATTTACAACTACTATTAACACTATATTATCACTATTTAACACAACTATTTACAGAGAAAGAAAAAGTTTCTCCGGCGAGCCTGTTGGATGAGTGGTTAGGGTGCGTGTCTTATCGCTCTGTTATAGGGTTCCCGGGTTAGATTCTACGCAGGATCAACTTTAAAAATGAAATTTTCGAAGTTGGCTCTGGTCTTTTTTTTTTTGCAAGTTTTATATTTTGCAATCAGTCTAATCGACCATGAGCAAATGTGTTGACAGTCATTTATTGTTAACTGGCAAGCCAGCTTGTTCGGGTGAATTTCCCGATCATACCCAGGTATTCATGCACTTCCGAGTTCTTTATAAACCACGGTTTCAGAATATTATTCTGTACCCTCCGGATTATAAAGATGTTTGAGTCACAGGCAGAACCCCAAAGCTGAATGCCATATGTCCAAATAGGTTCCCGGGCACGTCACGATGACTGGTGTCGTTTCCAAAGTCCCCTCAGGACTAGAACCAATCTATCTATCGTGTGTATCGTGGTCCACACGACCACAACTGCTCCGACATTTTCATGCGGCATATGTGCATAAGGTAACATTTTAAAGATTCCTCCCTCCTAAAAAAACTTTGGGAATCCCTTACTCAATTTTGGTTGTCTTGGTGGTTGTATGTGGGTATGCTTGCTGTAATCAGACAAACAGCCCAGTTACTTCTCCGCTGGTATTAATTATGTTGCTATTCTCAAGTACACTGCTACATGAAGTGTGAAAAATAATTTGTATATATATACACGAGGCATGGTTTTGATGTTATTGATAAACGTGTTTATCATAAAAAAGGTTACGCATAAGCAATTGTTTTTTTTAACATTTCGTCGCTTCCCTGATGATACAAAAACAATTTACAATATCATACATAAATCACTTTGACTGTGTAATTCGATTTCAGTCTCGCTGCAATTTCAATTGAAAGTCAGTCACATTTATATGGAGTTACAGAGATGTTTATTGAAACACAATACTTAACGAGACAGTAGCGCATATAGTTAAACAGCCATGTTCAGACCATGTTTGATTTCAAACTGCGTTTCGCAGTTGTTTTGGCAGCTCGTCTGGCTCGAATAGCCCATTTCCCTATTCCCCTCCTAATTTCTTGTCCTTAATTCCACTGTAGTCGGCAGCGCACTTGCAGCAGCTGTGGCGTTGCATGTGTTATATAGGCGACGGTAGCCACCTACCATCAAGTGAACCGTCCACTTGATAGCAGGTGGCTACTGTCGCGCTGCCGACTACAATAGGATTAAGAATAAGGGATTGGGAAGGAATAGGGACATGGGCTCTGGCATCCCTTTCTTCACTCACCGAAACACAACAGCACACTTGCTGTTATTTCACGGTGGTCCTCTATAAGGGGGTGGTTACTGCCGCCAGACGGGCTGCCCAAATGACTGCGAAAACGCAGTGTGCCCTGCCACTACTTTCCAAATCCAGACTAGAGCTAAATTTGAAAAGTTCATTTTTCAAAGTTGACCCTGCCGGGAATCGAACCCGGGAACGCTAGAACAGAGTGGTAAGGAAAGCACCCTAACCACTCATCCTACGGATCGTTACCTATTACTATAGAAATATAAAACAATAGAGTAAGGTGAAGGGTAAAATTATGAGGTTTGTTGTTATTTGCAAAATTGTTTCCGATTTTGCGTCGAAATTTTGGCGCCAACTTCAGGAAATCTGAGTTGAACAGAGATTAATGTGCGGAGTTTTGGTGGTGGTACGGAATTTGGCGCAAGTGTAAAGCGCTTTAATTGCAAACTCAGCAGTGCGTACTAATTCCTGTCTGTAATTTAATACACGCCAATAAAAAACCTTTCTATAAAAATAAATTAATAATAATAATAATTTTTTACAGGTCTTATAGCGAAGAGCCTCGACCAACATCTCAAGAGGCTCTCACTAGATGGCTGGGTCAAGGGGCAGATACAGAAGGCGGTACTTCTTGACACGGCACGAATTGTCAGGAGGTTCCTCACTCTGCAGCCCTAGCCACCGGTAGCTTGGGCCTTGCCCCGCTACTAGTGGACACCTAATTTTAAGTTATTTATAATATTTATTGTTTTTATATACATATATATTGTAAAAAATTTAAAATTAAGAAAGGAAATAAATAAATGTATAAATAATAATAATAATTTATTTGCGATGACCATAGCTA
Organism: Bembecia ichneumoniformis; assembly: GCA_910589475.2. Taxonomy (NCBI): domain Eukaryota; kingdom Metazoa; phylum Arthropoda; class Insecta; order Lepidoptera; family Sesiidae; genus Bembecia; species Bembecia ichneumoniformis. The sequence continues at coordinate 4,515,553 of OU342545.1, forward strand.
ACTGATACCAGAAATGACAATTAGTTCCTTTCTTGTTCCTTCATGACCAACCAATAAATATTCCGTGTGCAAATCTTGACATCTTTAAACTCCAAATCTCGAACATTTAATTTTTTAATTTATTAATTTTCTTATACCATTCCTTTGTTGACACATCGATCCCACACTATTATTTCATTATTATTATTTTAACTTTCTATTTCATTATTATAATTTAAACTAATTCATTATTATTATTTCATTATTACAATTTATAACTTTAGAGAGATATTGGTTGGAATAACATGTCTATTTTTGATTTTTGCCAATAATTATTATCTCACATCATCGATTTCAATTGCAGTATGATGGTGTGAATTAGTTTACATGGTGTCAATTATGTTATCTTCTGACGATGCCAAAGAAGGTTTCAGAAGCCCTTAACAGGTCCAGTACGCAAGGAAATAAAGGAGAAAAAGGAGGGCACAGAGAAAATTAAGCAATGAAGAGCAAGTAAATTTTTTAATAAATTTGTTTTGTACAAATTTATTTGTTTGTTAATTTATTTTGTTTTGTTTTTATTGTTTGTTTGTAAATTTGTTGGTAAATTTGAATATTTTGTACGAATGGCTGTGCCACTGTGTATAGTGTTAAAACTGATTAATCATTTCAATTTATGAATTATGAATATCTTGTTATGAATATCTTGACCGGGCCCCGGCCGGGGGCAAATTAAAACCACCTTTAGCGCTGCAATGTACAAATACTCGGCAACAATGATTCATCTATGAAGGCAAAAGTCCGTCGTTATTTTTTACAGGCCTTTAGTGTCCGGTAATCGTAAAATCTTCCTCAATGATTATATATAAGAAAGAATAATCGCTAAAGTTTCTAAATAGTACTCCAAATAAAAGGAAGTAGCGGTCGGCTCGGCTACCAAGCGCTCCCTCTGCGATGGGTTTTCGGATATATTTTTTTGTATTTTATGACCTCCGGGATCAATTATAAAGGTATAATGTGTTGATGTTTGTAATTCATGGGAGCACGACGACGGTTTAGTTATATGGGATTAAATACTCTTTATTAATTTAACTTCATCATTTTAGCCTCTATTCAAATTTTTCATTTGTTTATTTTATATAAGCCTATGTTAGTGACATTATTCCGCTCATGTATGTATATATATAAGCAAAAAAAAAAAGGTTAAAAAATTTCGGATGTATTCTTCAAGCATTACTCAAGAGTTACAATTTTTTAGCAGGTAGGAGTCCGGCATAACCCGCAGCGTCCCCTTCGCTGCCGGGTATCCATGATGAATTTCCCAACGGAAAAAAAAGGCAGACAGGCTGACGATCCACTTGATTGTAGTGGGTACCGTTGCCTTAACACTAGCAATGCCACAGAAGCTGCAAGTATGCTGCCGACAATAGACTAATAGGATTAAGGAAAAGGGATTGTGAAGGGTTAGGGAAATGGACTCCCATACTCGCTCACCAAAACACAGCCCTCTTGCTGTTATTTTAGGTGATGGTTGCAACCGCCAGACGGCTGCCCAAATGACTGCGAAACGCAATGTTGCCCTGCCACTGCTTTCCAGATCCAGACCAGAGCCAACTTTGAAAAATTCATTTAGCAAGTTGACCTTGCCGGGAATCGAACCCGAGAACCCTAAAGCAGAGGCAAATACTCTAACCACTCACCCAACGGACTTGTCAAATCAATTACGCAAATTTTAATATACCGTGAACGTGAATCCAAAAATTTTGTAAAAAGACACAGCCATGTGATATAAACTCTGAGTTTATTCCCGGCTAGTAATAGTCTAATAACTCAGATGAAGAATATCCTCTACAAATTGTAGGAATCGGTGTATAAATTGTTTGCTATGTAAAAATCGGTAAAGCGTCTTTTTTCTTTCTTTAGATCGTCTTTGGTTAGACGTAGACGTAGATATAGATATAGATATAGATATAGATATAGATATAGATATAGATATAGATATAGATATAGATATAGATATAGATATAGATATAGATATAGATATAGATATAGATATAGATATAGATATAGATATAGATATAGATATAGATATAGATATAGATATAGATATAGATATAGATATACTTAGATATAGATATAGATATAGATATAGACTTAGATAGATATAGATCTATACTAATATTATAAAGCGGAAGAGTTTGTTTGTTTGAACGCGCTAATCTCAGGAACTATTGGTTCGAATTGAAAAATTCTTTTTGTTTTGAATAGTCCATTTATTGAGAAAGGCTATAGGCTATATAACATCACGCTACGATAAATAGTGTTATATATAAGCAGTGTCCACGAGCCAATGCCCTGCCACGTCACTGCCAACGAGGAATAGAATGGAGTTACATGAATATTAAATTAAAAGATAGAGTCATTAATAAGGAAGATAACCAAAGCTCGAGACGTCATGAAACAGATATTAGCACTAAAATGGAAATGGTCTGGCCACATCCAAAGAATAACCGATGGAAGATGGTCGCAGACAGTAACTAATTGGTACCCACAAGACAAGAAAAGGAAGAAGGGTAGACCACTCAAAAGATTGAGTGACGACATCGTGGCGACCACAGGAAATAATTTACGGGCCAGACTGGCACAAGACAGATCTATCTGGCAAAGTTTGGAGGAGGCTTATACCGCAAAAGGCGGCCCCTACACCTAACATTAACAGAACTAACGTAAATACAAACACATATACTAACAAAAAAACTAACAAATACTATAATATGTATTAAACAATATATATAAAGAAGATACAGTGTTTAAAATAAAAATTGTAGAGGGAAATTTGAGCTAATAAATAAATAAGTCCAGTACCGCACGCCCCATGCGCACGCCGCCGCCGTATGGGCCGCAGCGAAGCGTGGCCGAGTTCAGCTAGTATAAATATATAGATATAGATAAACAATTAAGTATTAAGAAACATTTTTGTCTCCTTTATAATAAATTACCAGGAATCACTTCCCCTTTTACACAGTCTCATCGATAGCCTCAAAATTATTCGTCGAGTAGCTATCGTAAAGTAAATGAGCCGATTCATCGCTCCCAACAACGAATAGACGATTAAAGTAAACCCGTGCGATGATTAAGGGAAACGTTTCACCCTCGATTAAACTCGAACGATTTTCGAAGTTAACTGGTTTTTATGAGCTGTGTTTCGATTGTCGTCTACGAATAAAAAAAAGTGTGAGTGTGTCAAGCTCCGACTCACGAGTTATAAAATTAAATGTATAAAATTTTCCTGGTGTCAATAGATAACTGGATACCTAATTGCTTCATATTATTTAGTTACATTCTGCATACTCGGATGTCACGTGTGACATGTTCCAAAAAAGGTTATGTTAGTTACGTTCGGTATACACAGATGTCACTACGTTTTATAAGTTCAAATAATTCATCTTTTCGAAGACAGATGTCGCTGCGCCCGCTGGTTATATCGTTTCATTCCTCAACGCGGATTACACTTTTCATACAAGATTTCGACGTTGGTTTTTATAACCCCAGAGAAACTCTCTGGTGTTGCTTGTTGTAATACAATAGAATTAGGGAACATAAATACACGCGTCTGCTGTCGCAAAGATGTCAAAGTGACAGTTAAAGTAAGGCTTTTTAGTTAATTTCGGGACCTGCTAGTTTTGATTTCAATTTGAATTTTGAGTTTTTTATATTGCTATTCTTACAAGTGACACCATCAAAATCATCGGAGAGGATCTGATGGAGCCATAACTAGAAGATGAAGTATAAGCCATAGCCATAAGTAGTGGCAGGGCACACTGCGTTTTCGCAGTCATTTGGACAGCCCGTCTGGCGGCAGTAGTCACCCCCTTACAGAAGACCACCGTGAAATAACAGCACTTGTGCTGTTGTGTTTCGGTGAGTGCCCCCTCGTCCTTGATCCTGCTGTGGTCGGCGGCGCACTTGCAGCAGCTTTGGCGTTGCTTGTCTTATAGGCGACGGTGGCCACCTAACATCAAGTGGACCGTCAGCCTGTCTGCCGATCTTAACATAAAAAACAAAAAAAAAGAAGAAGAATTTTACTCCTCATAAAATTTCCATTCCGGGGATCTTATATGAAAATCGATTTTTAGGTTGTAAACTCCATGAAATCGATGATTGGTGCTTTCGAAAAATATATCAACGATGTCGGGAAACAAAAGAGTACATGTTTTGTTTGAAACTGTGCCGGGTGAAATAAATGTACCCTCTGACGAATATGTGACACTGAGCCATTATGTTCATTGCATGTTCACTCTTTTATTAATGTTACTTCCACAATTTGTTCATAGTACGTTTAAACTGAGTTTGATGTTTAAATAGTAAGGTAAAAGCTGTGACACAATTGTAAATGTAAAAATAAATTTGAATTTTAGGAATAAAATTGCAAAAGTAAATATTTTGAAAAATTACCGTAAGAAGAGCTGCGTGACTGGTTACTCAGATTTTCTTTAGCTACAGCCGGGATCAGTGTATCAATAATGTTAAAATTTATTTGCTACTTCCTAACTTGAGCTTGCTCAAATTCCTGTGAAAGAATTTCTTCCAAGCTTTAAAAAACCGAGAGGATTCAGTAAAATTTATTTGAAATAACTTACTACAAATATAGATTATTAAAAAATTCATAAAAAATAACAAAAAGATAAAATTCCAACTGTTCCATGATCAATAATAATAAAATTTTATCTCGCCAATCATCTATTTCTTCACTCTCTCTCTTCTCTCTCTCTCTCTCTCTATATATATATATATATATATATATATATATATATATATATATATATGCGACATTTGTGCGACAGCTGACATATATTTAATATTTATGTTCTCATTCTATTCTCTGGTCTTATAAAAGCAAACATCGAAATCTTGATAGCGCGTTATAACTTGGCAACGCAGCGACATCTGCCATCGAAAAAAATAACTATTTGAACTTATAAAACGTAGTGACATCTGCGTATGCAGAATGTAATGTTTTTTTCTTATGTGTTAAACCATCTTTATTGTAGATATTTTGTAAAGCGTTGAATTTTTACTATTCGCTCAGGAACAGTACTTTTTTCTAAATGAAATGTCACTTTCTGTATTCCTCACAACATTTATCAAAATTTCGTGATGATCTTTTGAGTTGGCTCTTATATTATTAGTTAGAATAGCCTAATGTGTTAGTCAAATTAAATTACTGTTTTCCTCACAAACTTATGTAAAACTTCAAAACTATGCCACTCATTAGAAGGCTTCGAGGGACTACCAGGGAAACAAGGGTATAAATATTACTTGGCTTATAAATTCACTTCAATGGATTATTTTTTCTTAAGTTATTATGTCTGATCAACATTTTAATATTGGTCAGTTTGTCCAGTAATTTTTATACATATAAAAGAAAAAATCTCATTCGAGCATTTGTGCTAAAATAAGACGGTACCAAATAAACTTAATATTTCAAGTAGAAAATCGTTACAAATAAAAAAAAATGGTGGATTAATTTGCCCTCTTGAACATTTGAAATTGGAAAGAAATAAGAAATAGGACACTCCGAGAGTTGCGTTGTGCTATTTTTCATTAACCCTAACAGCACTCTGCTGGAACAAACAAGAGTGATGCAACACAAATAAAGAACTCACTCCACTTCCTATGAACAACAATATAGACTTGAGAGGACACTGTTCTCTATATAAAACTCATTGAGGGAAATTTCAAAGAATGTTTATTGGTACATATCATTTGTTATTTTTAATTCCCAACGCCCGACAAAATATCTGTGTGTCTGTCTGTGGCATCATAGCTCCCAAATGAATGGCCCGATTTCGATCCGGTCTGTCTTAATTTGAAAACTGACGTGGTCGAGATAGTACTTATTTATAATTTATAAATAAATATTATCAACTCATATCCTATTTCACGAAGGGATCTTACTAACTTCCACAGGTTTGAATGATTTGAATTTCGGTGTACTGTTACTTCAGTAATTGTGACCTGATGCTGTAGCAACAAGTAGTCTGCGGGATACCCAGCTCCTCAGTAACTTACAGCAGATTTAGCGTATTTGGGCTCATTAGAACGTCGGGGTTAATTTTTTTATATAAGGGACGGCAAGCGGTACACTTTTTTTTTAGTTTTATTTTTTGCAATCAATCCGTCGACCAGAGCAAATGTGTTGAAAGATTATGGCAGGTAGAGATTTTCCCCATCAGGCACACCACACTAGCCCGTTACAGTCCATCTAGTTGTAGGATTTTACGCTTTTTAGTCTGTTTATGCAGTCATTTATTGTTAACTGGCAAGCCAGCTTGTTCGGGTGTCTTTCCTGTGGAAAGCGGTACACTTGATAGGAGATTTTTTTTATGTTAAGAGCGGTAGACAGGCTGACGGTCCTCTTGATGGTAGGTGGCTACCGTCGTCTATAAATAAATAAATAAAATAAATAATAAATAAATAAATATAACAGAAACGACGCCACAGCCGCCGCAAGTGCGCTGCTGAACAGCACACGTGCTGTTAATTCACGATGGACTGGAGATGGCTAATAAGCAAGCCAATTTATGCTGCAAATACCATGCCGACTTTAGTAGGACAATGGTACCTATGGCATTGCTTGTATAAATAGGAGACGACAACCACCCATCATCAATTGGACTGTCAGGCTGTCTAATGAAGTTTATATAAAAAAATAAGTCTTTATTTGTAGACCTCTTTACCAAAAAAGTGTAGATCTAGTTAAATCATAGTTAAACGTGAGGCAAACTGCGCTTCTTTAAGGACTGGAAACGTACGAAGACATGTTAATTCACCACATCAATATAAAGCCAGTCTACCTGGCATTCCCGCAAGGATTTCAGAAAAGTCCAGGTTTTATAAGCTTTTTCGTATTCTAAAAAAGCAAGACACAAAAGGCGAATGCATTCGCTAGTTTTCTGCAAAATCTGCTGTGAAGTGTGAATGTGGTGCGACGTACACACTAAGGCGTTTTCTAAATCCAGCCTACACGAAAACACGTTACAAAAAAATCCAAGAAACTTCCATAAGATTTCATGCCCAAAAATAGATAATGAATTCTCATACTTTAAAATATGAACCATGTCCACGATACATTTATTCGTGGAACACAAACTTTCATAGGTATATTGTCTATTGTGAGGCTTGTTTGCCGCCTCCGTGCAAAGTACTTGTTGCTAACTTGTATTCAATTCAAGCTATCGTTAACAATTATACCAACACATGTTTCGGCAAATGTTTAGATTGCGGTATTGTTTGTTTCGCTATCCCCTAATGTAGACATTACACTGTTACTTAAAAGTAGGTATTTCGTTTCAAATTTAGTTTTCTTTAGTAGCCCTCCTTTTTTTAAGGCTAGAATATTTATTTTATTTTATTCGATAGAAATACCAACAGCACAGCAAAAATTCATCAAGTCACACAGAAAAATATATATATGTACTACTCAAAACAAAATAAGGGCCACTAGTTTATTTACATTTAAGTGCACTTTAGTAAACTGAAAGTAACTGATAAGTAGCATTATATTGATATTACGAACTCTTTGGCGTTTGATCTCTTTTATGCTTCCTAATTTGAAAAACATTGACCATCGTTTTAAGAAAAAAAATAATTGGAAATTATTCTTATGTTTTTCTTCGATTGTCTTCTTAACTTGTTTCGGTTATTTTAGGAAAAAAGTTTTACTTTTTCAATTTTAATTGATTCATTTATCATCTCGCGTTAATCATGCCACCAGTACGAAAGCACATGGATACAATTACAGCAACCAGAGCCATAACTATGATTCAAGAAGGACGTTCTCAGCGTTACGTGGGTTTGCAGTTGGGTTTTTCTCGAAGAGCTGTCCAAAATGTATGGAATCGCTTCCAAGAGACCGGCAGTGTTGCCAGGAGACCCGGTTCAGGTACAGTTCGTGTAACAACGGCGCACGAGGATCGGTACGTCCAACTAAGTGCTCGTCGTGATCGTACAGTAACGGCCCGTAAGTTACAACACCATCTACGGCTGACAACGGGTACGAGGCTTCAGGAGTGTATTGTTAAGAGAGGAGGACATACTCGTTACTAAAAAGAAGAAACAAAAGTGTCAAGAACAGTATTTTGTCTTTTTCCGGTGATTTCTTTTGTTCATGTTTTTCATTTAAAATGGCCAACTTCATTATGAACTTTAAAAAAACAGTTCATGATCATTATTTTAAACAATTGTTAGCCTATATTATAACCAATAACATTATTTTGTAGTTACATAAGTAAGTTAAACAATTTAATGTTTTTATTGTTTTCATGGTACAGCAAAAAATCTTAGTGGCCCTTATTTTGATTTGAGTAGTATATATAGACACATTTACATTTACTTGCCAATTACAGGTATCTACAGCTGTAAATGTTGCATATTATCTATGTAAAGAGTTTAAAAACAAATACAATTATCAACCATTTCGTACAAATACCAATTAAAAATACATATTAATATTAAAAACAATTTGGAAGAGAAGGGTGTGCACTTAAAATCTAATCAATTACAAAAGTCAAGCAATGTCAAACAATATAAATTACACCAAACAATAATAAAATCAAACTAAGAATCCAAAAAGTCAAAACAATGTCAATCACATCAAAAAATAACACCTCACAATTACGTTATTATTGTTATTATTATGAATTAAATATATCGTCAAAGTCAATTAATCGATTCATCATTATTTTACAACTTTGATTCATCATTATTCAACCTATTTTTGATTTTGCTCGGCCAAAATTACATGTTAAAGGCTGTTGCCTTAATTAAACTGTCGTTTAATTAAGGAATTATCGGATGTCGTTCGATTATTATCGGATGAATAAAATTAATCGTTCGGTAACATAGTTATTCTTCTAGTACAATGGTATGGGTATATACATAGGGTAATTAATACTCTAGTATTGCAGTAGTCGATTTTTGGCATTAAAATTTAATGTTTCATGAGTCTTGAGTGCATTAACGCCTTGTTCAGAAGTGTGAAAAATGATGTCTGATTCCAAAATATTTACTAAAATTTGCGAATTCTATATTCGTAAATGGCGTTCCATTGTGGGTAACTATCTGCCTAGGTATATCGCAGATAGTACATAGCTCTCTAAGTTTCCCTATGGTGCTATTGGCGGCCATAGAGGGATCTAGACAATCGGAACCATAAAGTCCCACACACCTCGTAGGCGCGGCACTCGCGCTCCACCGCCTCGTCCACGCCGGGCCACCAGACGTTTGCTATTTCATTAGACGTTTGCCATACGCTATTTCTATAGCAAGCCTCCGGGATGACATTCCTGTGACCCCATATTATGCAATTCATTTCATCATACAGCTTTTTCTTGCGATTAAAGTAAGACATGAAATTCCTTATTTCGCATGTCTGCGGCCAAACATCCCTAATCGATTATTCGCTAAATGGTTAATTCTGAGAACGGCAGATTCTGGAAATGTCAGATTTACAATCAAATAATGAATTGCACTTCGTTCAAACCTTTTGACAACTTATTTTCAACGTAACTGAACACCCCACTTAATATAGGATATTTTCAGTTTCTGTTTTTAACTCATTACCTTAGTCCAATAACATGGCGTCCTGAGCGAAAGTTTGCTCCGGAATGGCATCGCTTACTACTATAGTACGGTCATTCTATGAATGCGTTTTTGACATTTCTTTATGTCCATTGCATAAAGTTCATTTCCGAATAAACGATATAGAAAATGTATGGAATTGACACCTGTCAGAACAGCACTGCGCAGACGTCTTATAATGGCCTATACTCCGGCCATTATAAGACGTCTGCGCAGTTCTCGTCGGTTCTAATATATTTTATATCGTAATTATATCGTATACGTATATTGTATATCCAAAGAATTACAGCACATGGTTGCATTCGACTGACCATCATTGTAGGTATACCTGTATGGGGTCCGAATATATAGTGTTCTTTAAAACTTAGTACCACACATTTAAAATTGCAATTTCTCCTAAACTAGAGAAGTTAGAGTTTTGAAATAAAAACGTTTTATAGCCAATTTCACCAACTTTCTTTGAAGATTATAGCTTTAGCTTTAGTTATATATCAGCAACCTCTTTAACTCAAAAAATATATAAAAAAACCTTAAAAAATTCAATTTTTATGGTTTTTTAAGGTATTTATAAATGTGTTTTTGAAAAAAAAAACAAAAACACATAATTTATAAGTATGTTTTAAGCCTCATTTATATTTTAATACCTGATATAGTTACCAGCCGGTTTGATAAGCTGATGACGAGGTTTCGGAGGCGATGATAGGGAATATTCTCCCATTCTTACATCTGAGCCTGTTTGAGGGCCCGAGGGTGGTAAGAGGTAGTCTGTGGCTTCTGACCAGACACCCCAGCTCATTCAAGGTGTGCTCGATCGGGTTGAGATCAGGACTTCTTGATTGCCAAGCCATCAAGCTGATATTAACCTCTTGAATGTACTCTTGTATGTCCTGAGCGGTGTGTGGCCAGGTGTTAGTCCTGCATCCTGCGTCCTGCATCAGCGACGATCCATCACACATATTTACTAAATATTTCCCTGCATACTCATTAAGGATGTCTTGAGCATATATTTTCTCACTCGCTTTATTTCCGTAAATGCCTCAATACATTCCTCGCTCCAATGCCATTCGACTCCCTTTTTTAATAATTTGTTTAAAGGCTACAAAGAGCTAAAATTTATTATGAATCTAGAAAAGAAATTTATCAACCCGAAAAAAGAACGTATTATAACATTCTCAAGTCGTTCAATTTTCAGAATTGCTTTTATTTTTGATTGATCAGTTTTTATCCCTTGTTTAGAAACAATATAACCCAAATATTTTACTTCGTCGAATAAGAAAACACATTTTTGTTCTTTTTTTTAATGTTAAGATCGGCAGACAGGCTGACGGTCCACTTGATGGTAGTAGCTAGTGGATGACGTAATCGTAGGCGGTAAGGCTAAGAAGGAATATTAAAAGGCGCTCAAAGAGGTTTTTAGAAGGGTGTTGGAAAGCGTTTTAAAAAAAAACAGACATATAATCATGACGAGTCCGTTGGATGAGTGGTGAGGGTACTTGCCTAAACGCTCCGTTCTAGGGTTCTCGGTTTAGATTCCCGGCAGGGTCAACTTTGAAAAATGAACTTTTCAAATTTGGCTCTGGTCTGGTGGAAAATAGTGGCAGGGCGTTGCGTTGCATTTCGCAGTCATTTGGGCGACCTGCCTGGCGACAGTAACCACCCCCTTACAGAAGACCACCGTGAAATAACAGCACGTGTGCTGTTGTGTTTCGGTGAGTATGGGATGCCAGAGCCCATTTTCCTATCCAATCCCTACTGCAGTCGGCACTTGCAGTAGCTGTGGCGTTGCTTGTGTTATAGGCGACAGTAGCCATCTACCATCAAGTGGACCGTCAGCCTGTTTGCTGATCTTAACATTTAAAAAAAATAGGTAAAACTGAAGTAAGCGACGGTGTGCATATTAAACTATAATAATATGCATGGACGTTTTATTCATAGTAAAAAACTTACGGGTGTGCTCGCCTTGTAATTTTCCACCATAAAAACTTTCTCCATGAAAAAATATGACTAACTTTCATGGTAAGTAATCTGTCAAACGGTGTTGGAGTGATAGATATGACGTTAATGACATTTTACTACCTCACTGCTCTGTGGCGAAGTCCCGGGAATAAGCATTTTTTTTTATTTTTTATTAAAGATGGGTTTGCTCTTGACCAGCATCTATCCATGTAGGAAGGATGAGGCCGACGATAGAGCGAGCTCACCCAGAAGATGCCTATTCACTCGAACCTTGAAAAGATTTGGGTTATATGAGCTCGGAAATACAGATCCGAATATAGTTCCAATCCTTAGCAGTGCGCATCACAAAATATGTTTTAAAGCGCTTGGTCCGAATTAGAGGGATTTCGACAAGGTGAGGATGGTGACCAGCCGTAAGTCTGCTTGTCTGATAAAATCTCATGCAGCTCTCGAGCACACTCTCCGAAGTACATCTTATAAAATACACACAGACAGGCAACTTTGCGTCTATGTTCCAGGTATGTATTGTATAGATTGTACACCTATGTGCAGACCGTCTGTCAGTAGAAAAATTAAATATAATGCAGACAGAAAGCTAATGTAACAATTAAGCTATTTCTTAAATTTTATTAATTATTTCAATTTAATTAATAAAATAAAATAAAATTAATTATTTTTTATTAATTATTTAATTTGAGTAATTGACTCAAAAAGTTCTGATAAAAATTACAGCATTAAAAAAATTCTATTTCCATTTGTTGCGTGGTTACGCTAATCGCCTTAACGTTCTCACTCGTTCCGGGTTCGATACCTCGTTCGATCTGGGTATTTTAACACTGTCTTTCGTAGTCATAAATTGTCTAATTGTAACCACCCCCTTACAGAAATAACAGCATGTGTGCTTTTGCGTTTCGATGAGATAGTACACGGTATTACAGAGTCCACTTTAAATATCCCCTCCAAATACCTTATCCAAATCCATAATCCTGCTATGGTCGGAAGTACACTTGCAGCACCTGTGGGGTTGCTTTGCTTATAGGTGATGGTAACCACCTAACCATCAAGTGGACCATCAGCTATCTGTCGACCTTACCATTAAAAAAACAATCCAAATTTTTCTTAAGACATTACAAAAAAAGAAAAGAAAAGACTTATGATAATAAAAACGGGTTCAATGATCTGCTGTCATATCAATCACAACTACACACTCAGATACATTAACCCCTTAATCCTAGATAAACAGATTCCGAAGCTAATTTGTAGGCTAAACCTATTTAATGTAATACGAGATTGGACAACTACATTACCTATTAGACATTTTGTCAGATTATAAACGATGTTTACTCCACGTTTATAATCAACGAAATTATTTTTTTTGCAAAATGCATAAAATTGGAACAAGGAATATCCATTAGTTTAACGACATATATAATAATGAAATGAATAAATTTTAGTACTATTAAGCACAAGGCATTTTGTAAAAAGCTTACAAAATATAACATTTTCTTTAACCTTTAACCAGCTAAAGCTATTTACGTCCCACATATTATTTTCATAACTCTTGTCGGGCTTCAGCTAAGAAATTCACATAAACTGTAAAAAAGAAATACAATTTAAAATAGACCAAGTAATACAAAACTGGTTAAAAAACTCTAACGTAGCTTAACTTCACCATTAAGTGGGTATTATTGATACTGAGGTATTATTATATATTTATTAAGTAGGTATTATATATTGATACTCGGCAAACGGTCCCTATGTCCTTTCTTGACAACGTGTTTGCAAAATTTTATGATGATAGATTGAGCGGTTTAGGTGTAAAAAGGTAACAGACAGACAGACTTTCACATTTATGTATAATATTAGTATTAATAATTAAGGAAATCCGAATAAGACGATTATATAGTATACTGTAAAGTTTGTCTGATCCCAGTTATTCCACTGTCTAGTTTTATTATTTTACGCGATTTAATGAGAAAAAAAAATTCTCATTAGATCCATCGTGGATCTTGTGAACGGATCTAGTGAGAGCATCGAGACGATAGTAACAATATACATCTATGAGTGAGAGTGATCTATGCCAAACCAGAATCAAAAAATAGTTCAGACTCTGGTTGAAATCCTGTCAAAACCTGCATTTCTGAATATTTTAGAATTACATTTGTGTTCCGTGGAAGACTAGCATTCTTCGAAACATTATTTATGTACCTGGTAATTCGCAGTCAGCTAGCTTGGTTCCTTATAGCTTACACTTCTTCATATAAATAAGAGAATTATGCTTAGCATTGTAATAGGCCAGTATAAGATATTGAGTCAACATATATTTTATTTACATATATTTTATTTTCTTATAGTTATGTATTCTCTGTAGTTTTATATTTTTCACAATCCATGCTAGTTTGTGAAGAATAAAAAAATGTAAAATGTTCACTGTAAACATTTTTAAGCATGGCAGAACAATAACATTCCTGCAATATTTGTCTTTAAAATCGCCGGTGTCTTAGTACGCTGTTTTGTTATTAGTAGGTCCTAGAGATTTTTTTTTCCGAATCATCATAATAAAGGGTTGGCCCAATTAAGGCTAATGGACGTCCCAAGTTCGGTAACAGGCTGTTGTTTGCTCTAAATTAAGAGCGTTCTGTGAAAAAAATCAGCAACAGTCAATAATTTAATGGAATATTTTAATAAAATTACGCAACAAGCCTAGAAATGGTCTGGAAATGAAATTTATCCGAATCTTTTTATTGGTTAATTTTTTAAGGTTGCGTACGTACGAATAAAAAAACGGAACCCTTATAGGATCACTCGTGTGTCCGTCTGTCCGACCATCCCCCGCCCCCCTTTATCTCGGAAATACAGAAATTAGTTTTCTACTTATAGATTATAGGAAAACCAATAATATTAAACCAATTTAACCAATGATATTAAAAAAACATGGTAAATCACTCAATATTGTGCGGATAGGTAACATCGTACGGAACCCTCTTCACGCGAGTTCAACTCGCACTTGTCCCGTTTTTTTCTTTTTCTTTATTTAATCATTACAATTTGAAATAAACGAGCCTGTTGGATGAGTGCTTAAGGTGCATGCCTTAACGATGCCGGGAACGGTTCGATTCCCAGCAGGGTCAACTTTGAAAAATGAACTTTTCAAATTTGGCTCTGGCCTGGATCTGGAAAGTAGTGGCAAGGCACATTGCGTTTCGCAGTCAATTGGGCACTAAAACGAATCGCTACCGCTTATGAATTAAAGCGTTTGTGAATTCTTATTAAAGGCTGACAAGCTCGGAGCCGAGGGGGGGTGTCCAAACTGGTTCGTTTTAGTTACAGCCAGTATCAATTAATTGTAGTGATTGTGGCCGCAATGTTACGGTCAATTAAAGAGTACAGTTCAAAATTATACGTTGACGATTAAAGGATACAAATATTTTTTCTCATTTAGGCACGAACAAATTACATTAGACTTGTATCTCCTAAGAAAAAATGTGTTTTTTTTATATTACTTAATAGCTGTTGCACGCGACTTTGTCGGCGTCTCTTTATAAAATACTAGCTGAACTCGGTCACGCTTCGCTGCGGCCCATACGCCGGCGGCGTGCGCATGGGGCGCGCGGTACTGGACACTGCTTATATATTTATCGTAGCGTGATGTTATATAGCCTATAGCCTTCCTCGATAAATGGACTATTTAAAACAAAAAGAATTTTTTCAAGTCGAACCAGTAGTTCATGAGATTAGCGCGTTCTACAAACAAACAAACTCTTCAGCTTTAAAATATTAGTATAGATTTTTTCGCGGAAAATGGCAATTTTGCATGGAGAGGGTAAAAGGGGAGATGGGAGGAGGATGAGTGTCTTATGTTACTCGCTGATAATGTAGCTTTCTATAGGTGAAATAAGTTTTAAAATCGATACAGTGGTTTTTGAGTTTATTCGTGGAAAACGGCAATTTTGTATGGAGGGGGAGGGTAAGGGCGGAGTTGGGGGAGGGTGAGTAGCCTATGTTACTCGCTGATAATGTAGCTTTCTATAGGCGGAAGAAATTTTTTAATACAGTTGCTCAAAAAGTGGCGTATTGCAGGGACGTATAGCGTTCGGGATGTGGGCTATTACATACTCGTGCTTTTTTTTTACCTTTCCCGAACTCGTGCGTTCTCTTTCCCAACTGTCAAAATAATGTCTATTAAAAAGAAAAACCAACCATGAAGTTTTTACTAAAAAAAAATTCATAGAAGTTTTTATGATTCATGCAAATACGTATATTTCTAAAAAGAAGCTACTAATTTGTTTCAATATCAGATTTAATGATTTGATTGAATGAGTTAGGTTAGGTTTCATTTCATTTCATCTCATTAAATTTCATTTTCATTTCATATCAATAAAAAAATTCTACTGAAGACTTGGCTGTATGGGCATAGTTTCCTTTGCCTATACCAGAATGGGTGAAGAAAAAAAAATCTCTGCTTATATTCTACGGTTGGCGCCATTTTCCAGAAATTTTCTTTGAGAGTTTAGTTGTTTGTTTTATTAAATTGCTTCATTTTTTCGCAACTGTATTAAAAATAGTCGTTCAGTACACGTGCGGAACCGTCATTGCAACTTGTTCCGACTGTCAACCCTCGCCTTCCGCTGCGCCTCGGCTCGGGTAGACATTTGCCGGAACTCTTTGCAATGACAGCCTTTCCGCACTTGTAATGAAATATACTATTTAAATCTGTACAGTAGATTTTTAGTTTATTCATTACAAACATACAAAAATCGAACATGTAATACAAATATTTTCTCTTTATAATATTAGTATAGATTATAGTGTCCCCCAGTTTCATCCGCAGTTAAATTTAAATTGAACTTCTACTTATATATCTGCTCATCTCGGAGATTCTCGGCATTTCTGGGTTGTCTATCTATAAAGAAATTAGTTAAAGGGGCTATCAATTGCAAAAAAATATTTTTTAATGCGACTGATGCTTTATAGGGTTCAAACAAACTCTTCAGCTTTTAAATAGTATAGACTAGCGACCTATCTAAGGCTACGCACGGATGTGCTTTTTTTTCTGAAAATGATATTATACTACACAAACCTTTCTCTGTTACTGCTTTAAGTGAAAACAACCACCATTAGTGGTTTTCGCTAATAGTCACAAACCATTAGTGAAAACCGTATCAAAATACGTTGGGTGATTTAAAAGTTAGCGGAGAAACGGACAGAAACGGGCAGAGACTTTATTTTATAGTTCTATTCCAAGCATTGAAATTCTCTCGGACCAACTGCCAGCAATGATACCAAGGGTAGTTGGTCCGAGGATATTCTGTACTAGCTGATATAACGAAGACATATAAGCTGTTGACAAGTTGACGCTTCTGCAGAAATATTTCTGACATCATAGACACTGTTCATATTCTTGTCATATGTTGTCCATATTATGTGTTATTATAAATGTCCAACATTTTGGTATTTTAGGAAATTTTGAGACAATTGAAATATGTACTATTAGTGACCCGCTCTTGGCTTCGCCCGGGGTGTCATTTTTATATCTGCAAACCTTCCTCCGTTTGTTTATCCCTCTTTCCATAAGTGAAAACCTTATTAAAATCGGTATAGCCATTCATGAGTTTTTGCAAGACTAACGCACGGCGATTGATTTTTGTATCTAATATCTATACTCGTACATAATTATAATAAAATAGTAAACGAGCGGTGTCTGTAAATACATTAAATATTTAAAAAAAGACAATTTGTACAGGTTGTACTTATAGGTTATAAAAACAGTGTTTCGAATTTTTGGCTTTTTGTTTGTGTGTTTATGCACGCTAATCTCAGAAACGGCTTGACCAATTTGGATGCCGTTTTCACTATTATATTGTAGCAAGCTTCCCGTAATATTTAGTGTTTGTTCCATTCCAATCGGTTTACAAACAAAAAGTTACGCAGTTTAACGAGTACATCAGTGAAAACCGCATTCAAATCGGTTAAGCCGTTTCAGAGGTTAGCGTGCACAAACGCACAGACAAATAAACAAAAATTCCAAAAAAATCATTTTTTTGACCTCGGTAACATAAGTAAAATATGGAATATTTTTTTTAAATATTTAATGTACGGACACGGCTCGTTTATGATCGGGGGGCACGGCAGTGCCCCCGCCACGTCGAGCGCGAAGCAAAAGCAAACACTGCCGTACCATCCTTTACTGGAACCATTTCGCCGCATTTTCAGGCCCCTATTTGAGAACCTCTGTTACTTCTGTTATTTATAAGGATCAATTGACCCTGTGGACCACCTGAGGTTAGAGTACTAGAAAAGTCAAAAATCTCAAAAAAACTACTTCCATACATTTCTTACAGAAGGAGATTGAAAAATAAGTTCAAACATTTTTTTAATTGAAAAAGCCGTATATGTGTATATGTGAAGATATGTGTATATGTTGTATATATAATGTGTACATATAATACACATAATGTGTATATATAATACACATATATATACACATTATATATACACATATCTTAATAGAGTTATGAAATTATTTCCTCTTTAAACACTTAGAGGGAAGGCTTTTCTACACTTTCACGTTTCTCGTTATTTAATTCAAGGCTCTTTACACTTTTGGGCGTATAAAAAATGTTCCGTTATCCCATTGTCGGGGCTGCAATTATTTAAAAGGCCTCCCTTTTTCTTTGGAGTAAGCGTTCATTTGTTAAAGTACGCTCGCTATACACAGTACACACACACCCGGTCGCGCAGTATCTTCACTTTTTTCTGTGCGTCTACAAAAAGTCGACGACGGAAGCAACAATCCTTCTTTGAACCGGTATCAAAGGTTCAGAGACGCTTGTCTCTGTTTCCACTCACACATTTTCCTAGAAACTTTTCAATGTACGAACAATTTCGCGTGAAATTTCAACGTTTACGTTAAGAAATACAATTTCTTTTGAGTTTTTCAGACCCTAGAAACATGACGTTGTATTCGTTTAATCGTTACTCCTATACCTAGATATACATTCTTACATAGTCCCCCGCCTGTCTGTATGGATCTCTCTCTCTCTCTCTCTCTCTCTCTCTCTCTCTCTCTCTCTCTGTGTGTGTGTGTGTGTGTATGCACGTATGTATGGATGCATGTGTATATATGCATATTATATGCATACATACATACGTAAGTTCGCAATGTTAAAATATAGGACGCAAAATATCTGTAACCAGGCCACACTAGTGATTGGAGGCTGATGACTGACAACTGTCATTTTTAATTACATATTCGCCCTTTGTTAAAATGTTAATGTATATTTTTTTTCTGTTGCAAATATTTATAATTAAATCCGTTTCAATTGCTCATAATATTCAATTTGTTTCATTTTATCCCAAAATAATCTAAAAACTGCTGAACAGATTTTCATGCGGTTTTCACTAATGGAAAGAGCGATCAACGAGGAAGCTTTTTGTATACATATAATTTGCAGAAAAAAACCGTCCGAAGCCAGCAGTGGACTGCAAGTTATAGAATAAAGTCGCTTTCCGTTTCTACGGTGTTAAAACATGGAATAATTAAAATTGGTCTACTAATCTACTTGCTTATCGTATAAGTATTTGTATAATAGTACTTGCATAATCGATGGTAGCTAGTGTTGTTTGTGTTAATAAAATCGACGGTCCACTTGATGGTATGCGAGTACCTACCATCAAATGTACCGTCAGCCTGCATACTCTCTCTAAAAAATCGACAAATTTATATAAAAATGTAACTACCTGCTGCACTTTATATAACAGTAATAATAATTACAATAATTTTTTTTTTCGGCAGACATGCTGACGGTCCACTTGGTGGTAGGTGGCTACCGTCGCCTGTAACACAAGCAACGCCAAAGCTGCTGCAAGTGCGCTGCCGACTACAGTAGGATTAAGGATAAGGGATTAGGACGTGATAGGGAAATGGGCTCTGATATTTCTTACTCACTCACCGAAACACAACAGCACACGTGCTGTTATTTCACGGTGGTAAGGGGGTGGATACTGCCGCCGCAGTGTGCCCTGCCAATACTTTCAAAATCCAAACCAGAGTTAAATTTGAAAAGTCATTTTTCAAAATTGACCCTGCCGGGAGTCGAACCCAGGAACCCTAGAAAAGAGCGTTAAGGCAAGCACCCTTACCACTCATCCAATGGGCTCGTCAAAATAATATAAATAATGTATAGGTAATGCATTTAATGTAATAGCGACAATAAAAGCCTACGAATCTTAACGTCGAAGGTTCGATAATAACAACAAGTAAATATATACCTACTAATATTGCAAATATTAAGGTAACTCTGTATGTCTGTTACCTTTTCACGCCTAAACCGCTGAACCGATCATCATTTTGCATACACGTTGTCAGGGATGCAGGAAAGTACCTTTCATCCAGAAAAAAGTACTATTCCCGAGGGATCATCTAACGCCTGGCAAAGCTATAACTCCAATAAAGATGTTGGGCGTTACATTGCTCATATATTTAGCCAGGCGTTATTTTTTTATAAGCCGCGGGCACCAGCTACTAAATAAATAAAAAGTTATTGATTACTACAAATTTTCTGACGTCTATATCTTTTTCTTTGTACTACTAGATATTATCCACTAAAGTTTCATCGCACTCAGAAGAAGCGTACGAAGGATAAACAAACATACTTACAATTATTTTGGGCCGAAATCAATGGAGGCAATTGAATGAGGCCTATGCAAAAAGGCACATCCAATTGGTGGACATTTTATAAAAGAAGTAAATTTATCAACATTTCGGAAATAAATGGCTATTAAGACAAGGACTACATCAGCCGAACACATTTTTTACTAAAATGAGCCAAACCTAATAACCTATGAATTAAGGTGCAATATTGCATAACAAATTTTTGTCGCTTCTCGGAGACAACCGAACAGGTTTAAAATAGGAAGGTTTTTCTTAAATATTGCGTAAAATATGAAAAAAGAAATAAAAGGATCCGATTAAAACTTTAGTACCTACAGAACTTAAACTAATTAATAAGCTTAAAAAATAATGTGTAGTTGTCGCTGGAAATTTTTGTTACTGTGACGAGAAAGTTTTTTTATGGGCAGTAATTTACTATAATTTTTTTTCCCAGAAAATATAATTTATTGTGTTAACCTGTCCGACTCAAACTTTTTTAAATACCTACCGTCTATTCTTATTTAAGTTTTTATTTTGTTCTAACAAGTCAAATTAGGTGACGAAAATAAAGCTTTTCTCGTAAGTCCTCGTCTAAATATTTTTTCTTAATTTTTTTTGTTATTATTTTACAACAAACAATAAATATTATAAAAACACTCAAAATTAGCTGTCCACTCAAAATTCGTGCAAAGCGGGTGGCTTGTGTATAATAATTAGTAATTCTTAATACATATAATCTTATCATTCCCACTTACTTACTCTAAGTGTAATTAGACGAATTAATTAATGAGACATAATATGCAACGATAAGTTCCTAATTTAAAATTTGTCTTCAACATTCATGGTGGTCATTAAAAATTACCGAAGCCCTGACAAGGACAGGATCTCAGGTAGCCGTGAGCCCATTTCATTATGAATGCAACAGGAAAAATCCAACATTTTCAGTCCTATTCTGGCTTTTGTTCGCTCTTGTCATAGACTAATGGAGTAATATTGTCATGCTTCCGTATAAAGTGGCTGACTGGGCGCATTGTTAGCATGATACCTATCTACACTAATAATGTAGTTAAAAAGGGAAAGATTTGATTTTTTGTAAGTTTTCATTTTATTTTTGTATAAACACAAAAACTTACTTAACCGATTTTAAAATCGTTTACACCCATGGAAAAGTATTATCAGCGAGTAACATAGGCCGTATTTTATTTTCAAAAACTCTCTACAACATTAAAATCCAAAATGTCAAAAATTTGCCTACGATTAGTATATACGTATTTATATTAGTAATAACTGAGATAAGCTGACGGTTCACTTGATGGTAGGTGGCTACCGTCGCTTATAACACAAGCAACGCCAAAGCTGCTGATGTCTATTTATCGTTACAGCTCATTTCTTTCAGGCATCATTTAAAAAAAAAGAGTGACCGTTCAGTACTCTGTACCATTGTATAACAATACCAAACCATTGTATAGCAGTGAACTTAGTTCGTTTACTCTACTAGCTATATAAGGTCTCTGATCTATATCAGAGGAACCCTAGCCGGTAGGAAATAAAAAATAATAATAATAGGATAATTATTCAATAGCTAGAATGTAATTTCAGAATGGACATAGGCTATGTATTCCACGCGAACGAAGTCACGGGCACCCAGCTAGTATGCAATAATTTCATTTAAAAAAAAATTCAGAAACAGGTCGTTTGTTCCTTATTAAATGTGTGATTTTAAATTCTTTAGTATATTTACGAATCAATAGTTAAATATAAACTTCGTCCAGCGAATGGAGTTAATAAATAATCTCATGGGTTAACAATACAGACACGACACGAGCATCGTGTTGTCTTCGATTAATTTGAACAAAATATTATCAACATTAAACAGTTTGAAAAAAGGTTTAAATTTGAATGGTATAAGAAGACGAATACATTTATGTACCACGCCTCTTACGTACAAGTAGCTTAATAATTTAGAAGGTATCCTCCGACTTCTGTTTCGCTAAGTCTGTATGACAGTCCCACGCTGTACTGAGGTGAATAAATTCACAACTTTACTACAAGAAGTTCCTTTAAGAGAATGTATATTTTCACTAAGTTCTTATAACATCTCTAAGATTGTAGTCATAGAACATTATGTGTTCTGCAGTCTTAAACGGTGTCGGTACAGTCTCTTCTGGCAGCAGAACACTACTTCTTAGAGAAGATAAGATGATATAATAGCTGTGTGCTTTTGTGTATCCGCGAGTAAATAAGTCGGAAATGTTAGCCTAGCCATAGAAAGTGAAAAAGTAGACCCAAAAATGAATTTTGATAAGATCAAAATAATCACAAACGACAAACCTGTGGCCATCACAATGGGACATACCAACATTGAATAATTATATGAATAATTATATAAGATCTACAAACCTCCACCATAAGGAAATTGAACAAAGAATAAGAAACGGATTAAAAATATACTGGCAACTTAAGGAAATAATGAATAATAAACATCTTAAATTTTTAAACGTATTTATTGATAAATATGAATATTATCACAATATAAGCAAGCTAATCTACTATGCGGTTGTGAACTGTTAGTATTTTCTTTCCAGTGGTTTCGAGTAGAATCGTTATTAACTTTCGGGAATTTAAAACCACAAAATTTAGTAAAAAATAATTAATTACTTTAAGAACCAACGGTAATCCAAAACTTGAATTAAGAAAATACTTTTTTAAAACCGGCCAGTAAAAGTTTAAATTTTATTTTTTTTATTTTCTTCAAAGAAGTGTACTATTTAGAAAACTTATTATTATCATCGTTAATTTATGTTTTGGGATGCCATGGAAGTCTCTGGAACCGCATCTATTCACGTAAAAATCTTGTCTGGAAATAGTATTTCAAGTGCTAACCTAATTGCTCCCGTTATAAGCCGCAACGGTATAGAAGGCCACTATTGAGTAGTCTTCAATTAACCATCAGCCACTCGGCATGTCTGAGCATTAAATTCAAGGAGCCTCTTTAGTTGTGAAAGAAAAAGTAAAATCTACATTTTATTGGTAATCTACACTATCATTATAAAGACAGTTATTTTGTATGTTTGTTAGTTATTTGTGGAGGGAATTGATAAAAACTTGTAAGCTTGAGAAATTCTTTCATTATATTTTTGACGAGCCCGTTGGATTAGTGGTTAGGATGCTTGCCTTAGCGCTCTGTTCTAGGATTCCCGGGCTCGATTACAGGCAACGTCAACTTTGAAAAATGAACTTCTCAAATTTGGCTGTAGTGCACGCTGTACCACTGTGTAGCACGTGTCTATAACCACTACGGAACATGTGTTTATATTTATATTAAATGTTCACCACTACACGTCACTAGTTCCGTAGGGTCGTTGAGATTAAGTGTGTTCCGTTAGTAAAACGATGGATTCCACGTGCACTGTTTATTAATATAGGTTACAAGTTAGGACGCGACAATGCTGCGTGGTATCTACATGGAGAGAGTATACTGACTGCCCGTGCCTCCGGCCGCAGGCCGCGCGGCCAGGCATTGCATGCATATGCTGCGTAAGCACCGCTACATTGGCTATGGTCTGGACCTGGAAAGTAGTGGCAGGGCACACTGCGTTTCGGAGTCATTTGGACAGCCCGTCTGGCGGCAGTAACCACCGCCTTACAGAAGACCACCGTGAAATAAGAGCACTTCTGCTGTTGTGTTTCGGTAAGTGAATAAAGGATGCCAGAGTCCATATCTCTAACCCTTCCCAATCTCTTATCCTTAATCCCATTATGGTCGGCAGCGCGCACTCGCAGCACATCTGGCGATGCTTGTGTGGTCAAGTGCCCTACCATCAAATGGTACCTAATTCCAGGATAGCATATAATAACTATATAAGACCCGGATAACCTTGGCCTCCATACTGCACCAGGATTCTAAACAGGTACTTGAGACTTTAAAACTTTTTACTAGGCCACAAGGCATATTCAATAGGGGCTATGTTCGTCTCGTTTTTGTTACTGCCTGGGTCTCCATGAACGGAATACATTTGATAAAATGGTTGTGGATAGCATTTGAAAGTTTCGTCCATGAAAAAATAGGCGATATCGGCTAGTATTTTTGTACATGACTGTACAAAAATTAAGCATGGGGCATTTTGGGAATAGTAAACTAAATAGGTATTTATTGAAAGTTGCAAAATTTCCCCAAAGATAATTAAAGTGGACATTTTGGGAACAATAAAAATATTTATTTTTGTAATTCCCAAAATGTCCCAAATTGGACAATTCTTGTGGGGCATAATGGGAATAGACCACCAAAGGTCATACTAGCTTGTCCTTACAAAGCCAAATTGTTTTGTGTGACGCAGGGGCAAAAAAAATGAAACCCACATTAACCGTCTTAAATAATTATTTTTTTAAAAACAATAGGATTTTATAGATTAAAAACAATGGTAGGTATAATATGTACCCAAAATATTTTATATCGACACACATTATACCATTTACAATAGCGAAGTTGATCGAAATTAGACAGTAATTTCTATATTTATAGCTTTTATTTATATGCATCATATAAAATAAAATATCTGTCCGCTTCTGTCTGTTTCTCCGCTAACTTCATCTAAACTAATTTGCAAAAAAATAGCCCCTGTTTGAGTTCATAGCATGACAGTTAAAGTACCTTACGTAGGTTGACGGTATACGAAAATATGCAGTCTGCCTTCTTAGGTTCTTACGGTATTTGGTCAGTGTACCATTAAGTTGTTTCACTTAATGCTTATTTTGTTCCTTTAACATACTTTAAGTACATATAACTAGTATACTTTTGAAGTTGAATAAATCCTCATTACTTATGTTAGGAACCAGACATACATTTTTTATCACACAGACACTTAGAACAAGAAACCAGTAGCGACTCTTCAAGGGTGCTACAGAAAATATACTTTTATGTGCGGGGTGAGTGTGCCTTGTATGAGCGAAAGAAACCATTTATTTTCACGAATCAAAATCATCAAAATTGTCAAAATCATAAAACTTGTCCGATGAAACCGTTAAGCTTGCCAAAAGTCGTCAATAATTATCTTTATGTGTCGCCGGTTCACTGTCGCAAAAGCTCCGAAGAGTCGCTTTCGTATCGCTGGTTGTCGCCCAACTAACTTCCTTGACTGGCTTGGCGCCAAACGCCTCGATGTATTTCGAATCTACCAGAAAATATAAACAAGTTTGTAAACAAGCCATTGAAAGTTCGGGAATGCTATTTCTGTTGAAACGTAATCTCTATGTTTAAACATAAGGACCAATTTCCTTTGACACTAATCGGAAAGGGGCGTGGCTACCATCGATAGGGTGGAACGTTCGAGGCTTTCGACAGGGGCGAACGCTTTTTCCAGAACGTCCCATAGTTAGTCGTAACAATACGTTTAAGTGGATCGCCAGCTTGACAATCGTTATTAAAAAAGAGGTAAGTACTTAGCACAATTAATTGTTCATTGTTTTAAAATCTTACAAAGGGTCTGTGTAAGGAAATGTAAGGAACAGACGTGTTTATCTTAATTGAAGTGTATTTGTACGGCCGTCTCTCAAACGTGTCGTACTTACTCAAGACGCGCTCCACTCACCGCGGTCGGTCTATTGAATTATTCACAACTTGCCTTCCCCCAACCTTCGCCGCTGATTCAACTGTGTTTTCGGTGAAAACGATTTGATTAATTCCATTTAAGAAATTGTTTAATTTATAATACCTGCCTTTTGTCTGTTAATACTTCGGCACAGGTGTTTTCATTTTAAGGCGGCCTTCTAAAGGAAGGTGGCTATAGAACACTTATGAAAACATGCTACAACTTGCTGAAAGTGTATATGTAATTTATTTATAATAATATTACTCAATCTTGAATGCGGCTGGATGCGAAAGAGAGTACAGTGTGTGGTGGCGAGTCTTAGGAGAAGCTTATATCCAACAGTTGAAAAACACAGGTTGATGATGCATACCTATCAGTCACGAATACCGATTAATTATTATAATATATACGTATATATAAATGTAAGTCTCATGCGATCAGTTCTATGAGCAGATTTGTGGAAGGTATTTCAGGGCGCGAAAAGTCAATTCCCCATTGGGAACCACTCTTAATGTAACCAGATCCTCAATCTAGTCCAGTTTTAGAATTAAAATAATTTATAATAAAGTGAACTTAAAACTGTTTAGTTAAATATGTTTTGCCTCGAAAACACGATCACCCTAAACGTATTTAAGTATGTCTTGAGACATATTTAACTAAACACATACATTTGTCCGTGGTTTGTGTGTTTCGTTTCACGATTTGATCATTGTTGTGACATTTTTTTCGTTGTTGCGTTCCAGGACGGTTTTAACATAGGGATTAAGATTTGGACAGTTCCATGAACACGGGCCCTTTTTAGCTTCGTTTAATACTTCAATCATTGGAGGCGGTACGCTAATAAGAACTAAACTGCAGAGCCTGCCACATAGACTCAAAATTGCCTGTATTCCATAAGATGTATTTCGGAGAGTGTCCTCGGAGCTGCATGAGATCATACCGCCTTCCCCTTTCTTCTGTCGGAAATGGCAGACGTACGGCTTGTTACCATCCTCACCTTGTCGATATCCCTCTAATTCGAACCAAGCGATTTAAAATATCTTTTATAATGCGCACTGCTAAGGAGCGGAACCCCTGCCGGCTTCTGTATTTCCGAGCTCATATAACCCAAATCTTTTCAAGGTTCGAGCGAATAGACATCTTCTGGGTGAGCTCGCTCCATCGTCCGCATCATCTTTCCTACACGCATAGATGTTGGCCAAGAACAAACTCATCGATAATAAAAATAAAAAAAAAGATTAATAATCTTGTTTAAACACAGCTCTGTAAATAAAATAAAAAATTTACTGTTCAAAACTCTACTAAAATGGTTTTACGCTAAAACGGAAAGCCTCCTGAAACATATATCCTAATTTAAATGTGCCAAATCCTTTCACACTCCGTTTATTCACGTACAGTGCACTCACACTTAAAATCCTACTTACAATTAGCCGTTAATTAATTTAAACGAGCCCGTTGGAAAAGTGGTTAGGGTACTTGCTTTAACGCTCTGCTTCAGGGGTCTCGGGTTCGCTTCCCGGCAGGGTCAGCTTTACAGATGTACTTTTCCAAATTGGCACTGGTCAGGATCCGAAAAGTAGTGGCAGGGGACACTGGGTTTAGAGACTGCGAAACTTGGGAATTTTGGGAACTAGCGAATTTGGGCAGCCGGTTTTGCAGCAGTAACTATCCCCTTACAGAAGAACATCGAGAAATAACAGCATATGTGCTGCTCCTTAAGAATCGATTTTCATATAAGGCCACCGGTATGCAACTTTTGTGAGGAGTAAAATTAATAGAAGCGTTAACTAAAAAGCGTTACGTTATCTGTCACAGCTGATGTACGTATTTGAGTTCCCTATTACTATTCTCTGAGCTTATAAAAGCAAACATCGAAAAATTGTATGAAAATGAAACAATAGCGAGTTATAACCTGAAAATGGTGAAAGAGGGAAAAAGACTATTTTAGCAATATTTAAAACACTTTTTAATGGTACAACAAACAGAACCGAAAGCAATGATTTTTTATATAAAAAAGGATTTTTTATATAAAAAAGACAAATAATTTAAAATAAAACCAAACGGCAAAAAAGGTTATATATATGAAAAACTATACTGCATATAAAATGTAGGTGAATTAATCCTTAACAGTTTGAACTTATAAAGCGTAGTGACATCTGTGTATACTGAACGTAATCAACATAACTTTTGTTGGAACACATTATGACATCTGAGTATGCAGAATGTAACAAAATAATATAAAGTAATTAGGTATCATATATAAGTAACATTTAATTTTATACGTTTAAAGAAGTAAACTTCAGTCTTGCGTCGGAGCTGACACACATACTCTTTTTATTATGAAGTTTACCACAAAATGCATAAATGAAGTTTGTATAGAAAGAAAACAAAGGAACTTGTAACATTCCATCTGTTCCATAGTAGTTCTGTGAAATACAATGCCTAGTATTAAAATACTTGCCTCCATTGTAGTGAAAAGACGAGACTGAAATGTTTGAAGGGCGATAAAAGTTGTGTTAATGAGAGAAATGCAATGTTACTGAACTCATCATAATTAATGACAGATATATCTGTCATTAATAATGTCATGATAATGTGTATGTCATAATAATGTAATAATTATGTCATTAATACTAACATTAATTATATCATAATATATCGTTATTATCAAACCAAAATCTGCTACGAGTATGTGCACTTTTTTGGGATTCCAACATTTTGACCCTAAGGTAATGGTATCTATGGTATAAAAAAACTGCTAAGTACTTATGAGCACTATTAGTCGAACTACGGACCTTATGCTATGTGCAGAAGCTAAAATCCTTTATGTACAAAATTTACTCTGTCATCAACATCTATACTAATATTATAAAGCTGAAGAGTTTATTTGTTAAACTCTTCATCTCAAGAATACTAATCTCAAGAACTACTGCTTCGAATTGAAAAAGTATTTTTGTTTTGAATAGTCTATTTATCGAGGAAGGCTATAGGCTATATAACATCACGCTACGATAAATAGTATTATATATAAGTAGTGTCCAGTACCGCGCGCCCCATGCGCACGCCGCCGCCGCCGTATGGGCCGCAGCGAAGCGTGGCCGAGTTCAGCTAGTAATGAATAAATAATTAATTTTTCACGTTTAAAAGACCCAAATAAAATAAAATAAACCTTCATGCAAAATCTCAAAAGCAAAATCTTTTTGCACATAGCAGGTTTTGGTTTGACAACGACGATATCCTAAACTTTGCACTTTTTTTCTGATAAATTATACTCGTAAACACAAACCCAGTCTATCGCTATTTTTATTAGTGAAAACCGTATCAAAAGCAGTTGGTTGTTTAAAACGGACAGCGACTTTATTTGATAATATGTACGACTATATAGAAAATATAGATATGTCACCTTCATTATAATAGTGTAATATCACACTGTAAAATTCAGCACCTATGTGTTATTTGATCGAATAGCGATATAAAGGTTACACGTGGGGTCATACTCGTACAACGCCGCATGGTTGCCTAGCAAAATCTTGCCGCAAGTACCTTTACCGTAAATATTTTTAATACGGCTACCTAAATGACTGCGAAACGCAGTGTGTCTTGCACTACTTTCCGGATTCAGACGAGAGACAACTTCGAAAAGTTCATTTTCAATGTTGACCCAGCCGGGAATCGAACCAAGGAACCCTAGAACAGAGCATTAAGGCAAGCACTCTAACCACTCTTCCCTTTGTTATTTATTATAAATAAATATTAACTACATAGTCATTTCATTATATGAAGTATCTACCAACATACATAATTAAGTCAAAGTTAAACATATATAAGTTAGGTTTTTTTTATATTTAAATTTACATATATTGCGCCCGGGCGAAGCTAAATTGCACTCCGCATTAGTATAACTTTTTTTAAGAAATGAATTTTTTCACCATCAGGCAAAAGGAATGTTGGCAGACCACATAGCCGGTGGGCTGATGATATTATCCAAATCGCTGGGAAAGACTGGATGACTACAGCATTAGATAGAGAATCGTGGAAAAAGATTGTGGAGGCCTTTACACAAAAGGGGATCCATATTTCATAATTTAGAAGAAAACCTAATAAAATTCTAACAACTAGATCATAATAAAAAAAAAAAACGGGACAAGTGCGAGTTGTACTCGCGTGAAGAAGGTTCCGTACGATGTTACCTATCCGCACAATATTGAGTGATTTACCATGTTATTTTAATATCATGGACTTCTTATAGGTTTTCCTATAATCTATAAGTAGAAAACTAATTTTTGTAATTTTTTTCAAAATTTTAGGTTCGGTAGTTTCGGAGATAGGAGGGGGGAGGGAATGGTCGGACAGACGGACACACGAGTGATCCTAATGAGGGTTCCGGTTTTGTATTCGGACTTACGGAACCCTAAAAACTAACACATAAAATACTAACGCTTCACTAACTTTTAATTATAGACTACATTTCTTTTTTTTGGAGAGATTTGGAAATAAAAGGCTATATTATTATTATATTATTATACCTTTTTACGTCTTCAAATTGAATAGGTTGCTCATAATTGCAATTATGCAAGCATTTACCAGGGCATTTTAAATGCTCATTTCGTCTTTACATACGAATTTCAAATAGATTCATTACACGAAGTCCCTCATGCCGAAGCATTGCTGAATCTCCGTTCAAGCGTCAATAATTTGCTTAATGAAATCCCGGAGGCTCTCGACTGTAGTGGAAGTTAGGCACTATTACACATGCAGTAAGAAAACACGTTTTACGTAATCTATAATCGTATCTAGTGGAAGAACACAGTATTGGAAATAACTGCAATGTTATTCTAGCTAAGCCCGCAACTTCGTACGCTTGGGTTAAGCCGTTTCTGAGATTAGGGTGCACAAACGCACAGACAAACAGGTAAACGTTCTAAAAACTATTTTTTTTTGACGACGGTAACATTAGTACAGCGTGTACAAATAGTTTTTTTTTTTTAAATATTTAATGTACAGACATTAAATATTTAATTTAATCGTTTACGATTTTGTTATATGTTATAATAGAATAGATATAGATGTTCTTACAGGTTACCCTAAAGCGATATTGTAACAAAATTTGATTACCCATCTAATAAAATAGGATAACATACAGTATAAACCTTGTTAGTTTACTCAGAGTACAGTGGAACAGATCCACTGTTTCAGCTACTATATTGAAAACTCTTAGCGATCGCGTCATTAGTGTCTACAATGCACAGGCCGAGCATGTAATCACTGGGTACGCAAAGGCCCATGGTTCTCTTATTATCTCTTATTAACATGGTCCCATGACAATAAGAGATGACAAAAACACTACTCTACCCTCACCTTGTCTCTTAACTATAATCCTATTGGGTCAGCATAAACCACCCTAGTGTTCCAAAATGGTGAATTTCATTCTTGTTATTATTAGAAAGATCTACTAGCTTCCAAGCTTTGTGTAAATATATTTTTTCCAATTATTAAAATATAGATTACTATATTTTATATAATGTTTTCCTTTTTTCACTGCGACCTACAAAATTAATGGACCCAGTGCTACTGAGTAAAGAAAATAGTTACTGAGTAAAATAATTCCTTAAAAGGTTTCCTAATTTCCAAGACTTACTTATTTTCAGCGACCCACCTCAGCTTCACATGGGTAATATGCCTACATTTTTTATATCAGCTTGTTGAATGTAACATACCACACACTGTAGCTACGTCGCGTTGGTTCGAGAATTTATTTCCTCCCGAGTAGTTTTTAATTTAAGATAACTCCTAAGATATTCATTTAAATTGTATGGTGTAATGGCTATGAAATGCTTAATATAACTAACGTATTTACTAATTTACTCATGAATTAATCATGACACATGTTCTTTATTATTGAAACTTAGGTTTTGCCTTTAACAATTTCGTTTTTATTATTGTGTATATATTTTACAATATAGGTATTTGTTGTTATTTTTGACGGTTTGGCGGTCCACTTTTTTTTCCAAGAATCCCTCCAGCAATAGCTGAAGCCTATTTCTACTTTTCTCTTCCATGCTAGTTCTCGCTTTTGTGCCTCTCGTACTTTCATTCCTCATCCTATATCTTTCTTGCATCCATCCTCATTCATCCTCACCCTCCTTACGGGTGGGATTCTCGTCTATAGCTATTCTTTTTAACTATTGCTTATATTCATTGTAATTCTTAAATTTAGTCGCTGGGATCAGGGTTCTTTATTATTATTAAAATTCTCAATTATTACTTATAAACATTAAATTACAATTTTTAAAATATTCGTTAATAATTACAATAAAATTTTAAAACAATAAATTAATAAAACATAATAAAACATAGATTTAAAATATTAAGTAATTAAAATTTTTAGAGCTAAACGCAATTTAATTTCTATTCCCATTATTTATTCCTTTGACGGTCCACTTGATGGTAGGTGGCTATCGTCGCCTATAACACAAGCAACGTCACAGCTGCTGCAAGGGCGCTGCCGATTACAGTAGGATTAAGGATAAGGGATTCGATAGGAAAATGGACTCTGGCATCCCTCACTCACTCAGCTGCCGCCGCCGGGGTGGTTACTGCCGCCAGACGGGCTGCCGTCTGACTGCGAAATTCAGTTTTATTTTTAAAAGTAAACGAGATTTTTCCAGGCTATGGTACCGGATGAACTTAACTTAAACAGACGAAGAATCACAGAACATTTAAAATAATCCGTGTAACCTACACTTAGCAAGGTATTCGTTTATGCGTTCAAAGTACCATTTATCAACGGGTGACGCAGACAAATTGTTAACTCAGATGTGGCCTGGTAAATTAATCCTGATTATGTCGGATCACAACGATCCAACGTCACGTCAATCCTAGATGATTATCAGACGCCATTGTGTCTTGTTAGCGGAATGTCGTGTCGTGTCCTTGACGTTGTCAAACCTATTGGCTACGTTAGTCCTCGTTCCTAGGCTACATCTGTCGAGTTCTTTAAATGTATAACTCTGTGGAAAGATTGTTCTAGAACTAGATCTAGAACTTCTTTGTACGTATTCTCAATAAATATATTTTGATTTACACTGATTGCTAATTAAAAACATCAGCTACCAGTATCCTTCAGCTTAGTTTTACCTTACGAACTTTAGTAGCGGCATACTGCGTTTTGCGGTCATAATGAGCAGTCAATCTGGCGGCAGTAACCATCCCCTTACAGAGGACCATGATATAATAACAAAATCGTAAACACACTACTAACGTAACGTAATTTTTTTAAAAAAAAATGTAGACGTTGTACTTATGTTACCGAGGTTGAGCTTCTTGTCATGAGGTTGTGCTCAAATCTCAACTTCGGTACTTCTATCGAGTCGAAAGTCCAAACAGCGGCCAAAAAGTTGGGCATCCTAAATATAGTGAAGCGATAGTTCACACCTGGACAGATCCTCTCTTTATACAAGGCACAAGTCCCATCTTGTATGGAGTATTGCTGTCACCTTTGGGATGGCTCAGTAAAATACCAACATGCCGCACTCGACTCGATGGATCGCAGAGCTAGGAGGCTCATTGGCGATAAGAACTAAGCTGCA
This sequence comes from Bembecia ichneumoniformis, assembly GCA_910589475.2. NCBI lineage: Eukaryota > Metazoa > Arthropoda > Insecta > Lepidoptera > Sesiidae > Bembecia > Bembecia ichneumoniformis. Next base: position 4,548,960 of record OU342545.1, read on the forward strand.
GAGCCTGGCACATAGACGCAAAGTTGCGTGTCTGTGTTTATTCTATAAGATGTACTTCGGAGAGTGTGCTCGAGAGCTGCATGAGATCATACCGCCTTCCCCTTTCTTCTATCGGACATGCAGACGTACGGCTGGTTACCATCCTCACCTTGTCGAAATCACTCTAATTCGGACCAAGCGCTTTAAAACATCTTTTGTGATGCGCACTGCTAAGATTGGATCCCTGCCGGCGTCTGTATTTCCGAGTTAATATAACCCAAATCTTTTCAAGGTTCGAGTGAATAGGCATCTTCTGGGTGAGCTCGCTCCATCGTCGGCCTCGTCCTTCCTACATGGATAGATGCTGGTCAAGAGCAAACCCATCTTTAATAAAATAAAAAAAGAGGTAAAAAAATAGTTTTTGGAATTTTTGTTCGTATGTTTGTGCGTTTATGCACACTAATCTCAGAAACAGCTTAACCGATTTGAATGCTGTTTTCATTAATGTATTGTAGCGAGTTTCCCGTTACATTTAGTGTTTGTTTGTTTCCAATTGGTTTACAAACAAAAAAGTTACACGCTATACAGGATATCACGCGTACGAAGTTGCGGGCTCAGGTATTTCCTTATTATTTATCCTATTAAGGTTGGCATTGCACTTACAGTACCTATGGCGTTGCTTAGTGAATAGACGCAATAGTCTCCTACTTGTGCCGTCAACTGGACAGTCAGCCTGCCTGCCAATATTCCCATTAAAAAATCAGCAACACTCATGACGTCTAACAAATGAAAATTTATAGATGAATTATATTTAAATAAAATATAATTCAGATAACATACGGTTGTTTCACAGAATTACTCGTAAGCCACCAAAGATTTTCAAAGCCACCAAGATTTCACCAAGATTGATCGGGCAAGACGTAAGAATCCGTAATGTGACATTTAGAACCACGTGGTACAAAATCGCTAAATCCATCACCAACTTTACAATGCTATTATACGCCATTGCCATCCCGATTAAGGCGATTAGGATCAATATTTTTCTATGAAAAATTTCCCAATGCCCTCTCTACATATATATTTAATCTTTTTGTAAGCCACTAAACGACCCGTATCTGGTTCTTATATATTACCAGTGGTGCCCGCAACTTCGTACGCGTTGAAAAATGAAAAATACAGGTACGAGTTATAACCTTTTGTTATGACTTATGACATCTTTATTACAAATCGTAACATAGGTCATAACAAAGGTGACGCCGCCACTGTCGGTGATAGTAGAGCTGAATTTTTGATATTCTTAGACCATCCCTCGAGAACTATCCTGTATTGCGGTAATAAACTATCGGTGTTATACGATCAGATCCAAATCGGTTCAACCGTTTTTGCGTTATTGTTTGACGAGCCCGTTGGATGAGTGGCTAGAGTGCTTGCCTTAACGCTCTGTTCTAGGGTTCCTGGGTTCGATTCCCGGCAGAGTCAACTTTGAAAAATGAACTTTTCAAATTTTGCTCTGGTCTGGATCTGGAAAGTGGTAGCAGGGCACACTGCGCTTTGTAGTCATTTGGGCAGCCCGTTTGACGGCAGTAGCCACTCCTTTACAGAAGACCACAACAGCACGTGTGCTGTTGTGTTTGGGTGAGTGAGTAAGGGATGCCAGGTAGCCACCTGCCATCAAGTGGACCGTCAGCCTGTCTGCCGATCTTAACATAAAAAAAACCATAGAAAGTTTCGAATTTATAATATTAAGAATATCGGAAATTAGAATTAGAATTACTCTTACTCTTATTGCTTACTTCTTGTTCAAATAATTTTTCAAACTTTCTAAACTTAGACATCATTACTTTGCAAACTTTGCAATTTTTAAGATGAGAATGTTTGAAAAGTAGACGGGCGATTTACTCGTCGGTTTCCTTTGGAAATGCATTTTTATTTAATTTTCCAATTGAATTTTTATTTCCAATTTACTTCCAATTGAATTTTTTCACTGAAAGTGGATAAACGTTTCGTGAAATGCATTCTCTATTAAAAGTTTTCCAGGACAAATATTTCCAATTTCTCTAATATAACCATATTTATTATTTGTGATTGCTATGACCTCAAGACATTTTTAAGGCGATACCTTGCCGCAAAAGAAAATCAAAAAATATGTCAGCCAATATAATGGGACCGAAGAGTGTGATTGTAAATGCGAAATGGAATTGATTTAATTGTTTACACGCCTTAACTACTGAACCGATCATCATGAAAATTAGCATACACATTGTGAGGGTTACAGAAATTGACATAGATTAAGTTTCATATAGAAAAATGTACTGTTCCCGAAGGATCATCTAAAAATAAAACTTAAAAACATTTAGCAACAAAGATTGAATTGTATTGTTACGACTAACCATGGAACGTTCTGGAAAAAGCGTTTGCGCCGGCCGAAAGTCTCTAACGTCCCACCATATCGATGGTAGCCACGCCCCTTCCCGACCGGCTTCAAAGGAAATTGGTCCTCATGTTTACAATATACAATATTTCAACAGAAATAGCATTCCCGAAATTTCAATGGCTTGTTTACAATCTTATTTGGTTTTTCTGGAATCTTCGAAATACATCGAGGCGTTTGGCGCCAAGTATAAATAAGAGAGCAGGCGGGCTAGATGAGTGAGCGGTGTGACAACCAGCGAAATGAAAGCGGTTCTTCGGAGCTTTTGCGAAGTTATATGCGGCAGTGATCCGGCAATACATTAAGGGAACCATTGACGACTTTTGGCAAGTTTAACGGTTTCATGGGACAGGTTTAGTGATTTTGAAAGTCATCTTGGTTTGTGAAAATAAATCGTTCGTTTCGCCCTTGCACGGTATTTTAACTCACCCCGCACGTAACAGTATTAATATCTACGAAAAAGGAACGAAGTCGCGGGAAAACCTATTACCTAAAAGTTGCCGTAAAGTATTTTTTTAAACAATTTTTTTTTAAATTACGACCCGAAAAACTATCAAAATTTCCCTGTTTTCGGAATATTTTATTAACGGATGTAGGTGTAAATATCGTGTTTTGAACTACAAAATAATCAAGGATATCTATTAAACTAAGTACCTATGTAATTGTTTTAATTGTTTACCACCGAATCAAAAATAGGTTGACTTCACATATTTCAGCCTTAAGCAAGATTTATATTACCCCGACTGGAGCACGGCGGGCTCCAATCGCAACATGTTGTAACATGTTTGTTTTCACCGTGCTCTCGGAGACAGCCTCGTGAGGCTTGCTCGGGGTATTATAATTTACTCGATCCTGCCGCGTGTGCCGTTGCTCGCGAGCTAAAACCGCGAGGCTGCCTTGTGACGTATGATAGTAATATAACACTAAATAAGTAAATATAGTAATAATAATACAAAATAGTATAATTATATATTGTATTTTACTATTTTGTAGTACAAAATAGTATGACAGTATGACTGGTACGGCCGGCACACTTGCGAATGACAAGCCACGGGCACAGCCCGGCGGCGACACGGAGACAAATGGCAGACCCGGCCGAAGCAAGTTGAGAAAAACACGGTTCGCGCACGCCCCGGTGTAATATGAATCATCTTTTAATCCGCGCCACAAGCGAATGTCGAATACATTGGTGCGTCTTCAAGATATTGTAATTTCATACACAGCTCGTTTGTAACAAACTTTGCGGCTTGTTACTATGTGTGTATTCATAATGGTTTTTATACTCATTTTCTGTGTAAGTACAATATATTTTTTATCACGTGAAATAAATTTTATCACGTGAAGATTTTCAATTATGTTAAACTCTTTCGCAGCAATTTATTTCCTTTCTATTTTAGATTTAAAGCTCGTAGCAGACGATGCGATGCGATGCGCAGTAAGTTTGCATGAGTGGCTATTGTGCATTCGAATTCCACATTACTGGCTGAAGTTACCACGCATTGTACAAAACGGTGCATTCAAAACGTCTGTGATGCTTAGCCGGGCTGCTATTTCAAATTCATTCCTTTCATAAGGTACGAGATAGTGGTGTATTTTTGTTGTTTATTTAATATCTTGTTTGAAATTTGTTACATTACTCCCTTTACTAACATGTTTGCTTTCATAAAATATACAAAAATGTGCTATTTTTGCATTGCCTAAACAAATAAGTAAATATTAAAACGGGGCCACAAATGGTCATGTGTACATTACCAACAACGAAAGAAGTGTTAAATTTTTTTGGTATTTTTGTATTGTCTGGACTAATTTTTGAAGCGGACGAATCGATTTCGACATAATTTTCCAAAGAATAACCTCAGAAACTTTTTGTGAGAAATTTTTGACACGCTTTAGATGCAATGTCCCTTTAGACTTGAGCAAAACCTGGCGTTTGCATCACATTGAGGAAATACGATGCATTCTTTTAATGCGATGCCTATTTGAACCAATTAAGAATAAGTAAGAATACATACCTCTTAGGTTATTCAGAACCTTTTATTCTGAATAGAATATTATTCATGATAACATTCATTAACATAACATTCATAATATTTGTAAACATCATGAAAACATTCTTCTAAACATCAACGAAATAACAAATTTTTCGTGAGTAAAAGTGTGATATATTTTAATTACAACCCGAAAACGATTAAAATTTCCCTGTTTTCGGAAAATTTTATTTCGAACTGTAAAATCATCAAGGATATTTATTACACTGTAACATATATTTTTTTTTCGAGAAAAATTGTTCACCACTAACCGAAAATAGATTGTTTTCGAATGTAGCCTTAAATCTAACAGAGTTAGAAATATACGTAGGTACGACTATATCGTGTCGGCATCCAATCTGTCCTTTTTTACGTCGGCAGGAAGGCTGGCCACCAAGTGAAGGAGACGGTGCCCATCTTCTTTAAACGCAAGCAACACCATGGAGATTACAAATGCACTTATAGTAGAAAGAAATTTGATAAGCAATGAGCTTTGGTTTGGCCTGTTATTACTGCGAAATGGAATCAAAATAATATGAAAATATGAATACCAGTAATTGAATTAAATACAGAACTATGTTTGTCGAGTACCGCTGGAATAAATTTGCTCATACTCGATATTACCATCACGGAAATATCTCACATTTGTTCGGAGTGTTTTAAGAGTGATTGGAGGAAAGTTACTCGTCTCTGCGCTATCTTTGGAAACTGTGCCAACTCAAGTTAGCCTCGTCTGAAATTTGGAAGTCGCTAAAACAAAGATAAATTTGAATCGACTTCTCCGAGATTAATGTGGTAACTTTTCGATGGACTCAGCGACGAAAACAAACGTCTCGTCAATTTTCCACATTATGAATTAGTCCTTGAATGATTTTGGCATTTGCTTTTAAGAAACGTTGTATATTGCTTACTCCGTCTAAAGTTCCCTTTGTATTTGGAAATTTTATTTGTATTCGAGTCTTAATTCGATCTTTTGTAATCCATCTCGAAGGTTTCATGGAAATGACTTTTCCTTTTTGTCTGATTTTCCCGTAAAGCTTTGAAAGTAACTTTGAGTAACAATTTAATAAATGTATTTTATTTGTTGAAATAAAAGTTTGTGTTGTAGGTTTTTTACAAAAATAGGCTCTACAGCCTAAAATAAAAGCATTATCGAGAGAGGATTCAAGTGTGCTCTCTCGTTGATAGGGTAAAGATGAAAAATAAAAAGGAGATACATTAAAGGATCTGCCAATTCTTACTCGCTTTCTGATACGAAACAGAGAACATGCCATCATTTCACGGCGATCACTGTGGCCAATAAAAGCAACACAAGCAACAATCGTACATCTTCCTCTTAAGAAGAAGAAGAAAGACTCCTCTTCAAGACTTAAGACTCCTCTTCAAGACTTAAGACTCTTAAGTTTTAAGACTTCCTCTTTAAAAACTTTAGCCCTTTACGCTAGCCCGCAGCGAGTTAGTAGGACTTTACAAGTCTCCCTATATTGCCATTCTTTCCTGCAGTGCTTTAAATGTATCTTCCTAATTTCACAATTCAAAGTTGATATGAATTACCTAACAATCGTAAACAAAAGTCTGTATTTACAAAGTAGGTACAAAGGCTTTTTATGCTATAAAATTACCAGGTTTAACCTCAATTCTGCTAACATATAAAGTTACGTAGTTATTATTTTAACATTTGACACTGTCGAGAGGGTCGTAAGAGGGACACCTTTTGATTTATAAACAACACGGTGACCCGGTTGTGTTGAAAGTAAGAAGTATATAGTCCAAGTTATAAGAGCGATGCCTATTTAATTATCTTTTTGAAAATATCTTTAATTTCAATGCGCTTTCGTGTCTAAGATGTTATTATGACTACGCTGTACTCTACAGAAAACAATTAACTACAAAAATAATTTTTGAGAACACTATTTAACAGAGTTAAAACTTCGGTTAGTGTGACGTCACAAACTATTATCTGACCTGTGTTTTTTTTTTGTTATTGGTCCCGCTCGAGTATGATTATGTAGAATATCTTCGACTGTAAAAAAATGGACTATTTTTTTTGTTGTTGTGGGTACATGTAATCAAAGGGCGGAAAAATGAAGGATATTCTGCCACCTACCTCGTGAATCCCCGGGTCCCTGGACTTCCAGCGACGAAGATTGCAACGGGCCCGTCACACATAAAGCCCAGAAACTCCAGAACATCAATGATTACACTCGCGGAGTGAGAAGCGAGACCAATTAGATAAATTACAAGTACAATGCCTGGTAATATTAGCGGATAAAATAGATTCTAATGTTGCGAATTGAGATCGGCGGGATGAGTCCATACGCGTATTATCTTTACGATGTTTTGGTTAGACTGACTGCGGTTTTAAAATAGCCGCTAGCGCGGCTTGCAGTGGCGACAGATATATGGATAGGTATATGGTGGAAAGTAGATAACACATGCCACATCGAAATACTAACCTTAGGAGGCAAGAAATGTAGTTTTCTAAATTTCTAACTCTAAAGAATTTCACGGTTTAAAATAGCTTAGTATATTAATTAATTAAATTTTTCCTAATTAAAAAGGTCTAATTAAATTATGTTTTGCCCAAAATAAATATTCATTCGTCGTCAATGTTCTTTCGCTAGGGTCATTCAGATCTAGTGAGTATTTACTACTTGAACTTTTGATAGTATCAAAACAATCCTTTTATAAATAATCTGTTATTTTAATCATCAGCCTGTGTTTGGATGTAGGCCTCTCCCAAGGCTCGCCACCACTCACTCACCAAATAAATGACACATATTTTTACTAGTTAAACTTGTATCTAGTAGCACAACAATTCATAAAAAGGTGACCAAGTGTTGTCAAGATCGCTTTCCTGGGCCCGTACCATGAACTTTTAGTAAAACATCATGTTTTAAGGAAGTTTTGTTTCAAGCTTAAAATAACATTACTCAAATTCGTACCATGACGTCCACAAAACAATATTGTTTTATTCCTGCCGTGAACGAATGATATTTGCATGATTGTCTATTCCCTGCTAAATAATGCCACAGAGTCCTAAGTATGACACCATATCGTATTTGGTATGTCCTGAAACATATTTTATTTCTACGCTGCAAAAGCAAGATATCATAATTTCTTTCTATGTACAATTGTTTCCTATAGCTATAACAAAGAATTGTTGTTGATTCACTGGAATAAAGTTCCAAGTTAATATTGTTAATGTAAAAATTGACAAAAAATGCCATATCTTCGCGCGACTTCTATGTTCATTGTTAAGTTTTAGAACGCATCTACACTTGTAAGTGACTGAAGTTTTTTAAAACGAGATAACGAAGTGATTATTATTTATGTAAGTAGGTATTTATTTACCTATTTACATAAATAATTTAAAAAATGTCAAATAAAAAGTAAGTGTACGTTTTATTTTGGTTACTTTGTTTTTAATTAATAAGAGTGTAACAAGTCATAAGTGAGCTCTTTTGTAAGTCGATAACGCTTCACAAACTCTACATCGTCCAACTCGAAAGGATCACTCTCGCTGCGCATTTGTCGTCATCGATTTCTTTGTAGTACATTACTTTGGGCATTATCGTTTTCCAAAAATTCGAAAATTTCGTACTCACTAGCCATCTACAAACACATTTTTCATTACTAAAATGCAATTAATAAATAAAAATACTTTATTCACTTAAAGATCGATATAACAATAACATTTACTCACTTTTTAACACAGTAATATTATTATTTTTTGTCAAAATCACTTTATTTCTCTTTAGCAGTTTTGTATCCGTTTTGAAAAAGCAACTTTTTTAAGATTGCTAAATTTGACATTAAAACAATAATGCTTACTGTCAAATGGAACGTCATGGTACGAATTGAATGAACGAAATAGCGAAAGACGTCACAAAACTTCTTAATGGAAACAATATTAAAGTAAGCTTACTTTTAAGGAGTCATAGTACGAAATTTGAATGTAAGACTAAAATAATACTGCTATAAGAGGTGGTGGTAAGGCCCCTGTACCATGAAACAGATAGGCGACGGCTGCTTCTGACATTTTTACGTAAGAGGGAAAAGGACAGAGATACATAATCACTGCATATTGTAAAACTCGGTATAGGTCGAATTCGTTTACGTTGTTTGCGTTGTCTGCTTGGCTTTATTTTAATTAGTGAAGGTTGGAGATCAGCCTGGAACAGTTTTCTCTATTTTTTGATCGTCGAAACAACTCAACTGCGTTAGCGTATAATGTCATTAAATAGTAATTCACTGAATCTAGGAAGCTTATAACTTAGACCCGCATTATGTTTTTTCCCGCAAGTTCGCCATCCCTCAAAGCCTCAAGGGTACTCGCATGCAGGCGAATTAGTATGAGTTATGAATGTCCGTTTAAAACTGTTATTATCCACCATTTCATTCACACTAAGGTTTTTAAAATTATGTTTTCTATTAATCCATTTTAGTTATGTAACTGATAACGCATTACTTTACTTTAATTAAGTACGCGGGGCGCACAAAAAGTTTCCGGAATGAATAAGAAAAGGTTATTATAAACGGTTAAAAATGAATTTATTGTTTCTCAAAATATTCTCTAAATGCACTTTTCATACCAATTTTGAAAACATTTGTGCCACTGTTCCATGGTGACCTCGGAAATATATCTTACACACTCTTCGACAGCCTCTTCTGGTGATGAAAATCGTTGACTGCCTAAATGGTTCTTAATTTTTGGAAAAAAAAAAACGCAAGGTCCAGTATGCAGGATGGCTGATAAGTTCCACGTTATTCACCTTCAAAAATTCGCTTGTCTGTCTGGCCGTGTGAGAACTGGCATTATACGATTCGGCACAGGACAGTATGGATGTTTTTGTTGTTCACAACGATGGACGGCCGATCATCACGAAATTTGTCACAGTGCTTGCAAACGAGCAATAAATAGTCGTCTTGCATGGTGCCATCGCCAAAAGCAGTTTGAAGCCGAGGGAAGCCCTGCTGAGCTGTCAAGTTACACTTTAAAATGGTAGAAAGTCATACTACGAAACCACCGGTACTTGAGGCTTACCCCGCTATCAGCGGAGAGATAATTTAAAGTTTTTTTTTTTACTATATTTATTGTTTATCTCGATTTTAATTACACTTAAAATCGTAGAAAATCATACTACCAAAATATCCATTATCATGTGAATACGCAATTTTTAAAATTTTTAAAATTTAATATTGTATAAACAAATCTGTCAGTCAGGTGAAACAAACTGTATTCTGTAGCCAAAGAGTTCCATTTTCAAAAGTAGTAAATACTTTTTAAATATTTTTGAAGAATTAATTATTTTAGGTCAAAGTAAAATGTGATTTTAATGTGTACAATACAAAGTTTTTAACTGTATATCAACTGTAATATTTACCATGTCTTACATTATACTGTTGTTAAAGCAAGTGTTAGTGATTTTTGAGATTATGCCGAACATACTACAATTAGTCGCGACGACGACGTGGGACTTTATTTTATAATATGTAAGGATAAAATACACTGCGTATTATTAGCACTGTTAGTTTTTTGAACTGTGGTATCATTTAATGAATCCAATCGTAATCTATAACTTAAACTTAATGACTTAAATTGAGTTGAAAGACGTTAATTGCATTTCTCATCAAGATTGGCGCACTTAATTGCAACTTAAAGATTAGCCTCATTACCGTAACTACTATAATTAACTAATGCATATAATTTTCCTAAAACACCATAACAAGCCTCTAAATATCGACACAGTAAATATTTTATTTTATTTTTTATTTATTTACAGGAATACAAATATATCGTCTTGTTGCTAAACTCTTTTATGTTAAGACAAGTATGTTGCAAATTGAAGTTATTGTTATATTTTCAATTTGCTTATCCGGCATATTGTGTAAGTAATAGTTTTATGTTAATTAAAATCTCTTTTGGTATATTTATTTATTTATATATTATATGGAAAATAAAAGAGCGTGTGTAAAATACAATACAAATTGTTCACGCTTTAACGCCCTCTAGCGTGATCTATCTAAATTAACTCAACGATCTACGCCAGCTGTCACCGCGCTCTGCGTTATTCTGAAAAAGTTCTACAAAACTCTGCGTTCTTCCCTAAAAGGTTGTAAATTTTTTTTTACACACAATATACATTTTTTAACGAAGCCAAAAGGGCCTTTTCATCTTTCACGTCTTTTTTATTAACGAAAATCATATAATTACCATACGCGTAAAGGTTGCTAAGGCCGACCGCCTTCATAAATAAAACACAGGAAAAGTTAATTTTGCACTGTGTTTTTCACATGAAAACTCCATATTTCCCACCATGATAGGTTACGAAATCACATTTTCATCATAGCTTTCTCTAGCTGCTAGTTGCTTTAATGGTATACAAAGTTTAATAATTTATTAGTTTTTACACGAACAGAAATTAATTATTCAGGAATAGAGGAAGGAATAAGGAAATTTTTGAAACACTTTTTCAGTAAAAATTGTTTTTTTTTAAATATCTATATCTGTTTTTTTTTTTAATACATTAAATTGAATTTAAAATAATTTGTTTATGTATAAATGTATTTAAAGTTGCAATGTTTTAAAACATATTAACATTACATTCTGATGCCATTCTATTTTTATTCTTAAAGGTATTTCTGACATTCATTATTTTTATAGTACAGCAAAATTTACTAATCAAAATTTGAGTCCCTAAGGGGCATTTTTGATATAAGTTTCTATAAGATATGAATTAATATCGATAAGTGAAAGAAATTTTCGATTCCATATCCTGTAGAAGCATGAAAAAGAAACAGATGTTTTTCCAAATTATGCAACAGTTAGGGAGGTTAGAAAATATATGGGGTTGAGAGATAACATTCTTAAAAAATTACAGTATCAAGCCCTCCTACATGTAAAACAATATAATTGAAAAAAAAAAAGTATTGCTGGTAGCGGGGCAAGGTGCAAACTATCATTGGTTAGGGCTACAGAGTGAAGAATCTCTTGAGAATATTTGCCGAGTCAAGAAATACGGCATTTTGTCCATTTTGTAGCCAGGCTTCTATCAAGAGTCTTCTGGTCGAGGCTCCTCGCTATGAGACGACGATTATTGAATCGAAATCTCACATGACGGTTATAGCATTAGCCAAGTCTATACGAGTATAATATGTACTTGATAAGCTTGCCATTCACTCGTTTTTTGTCATGCGGAATAAAAATATCGATAATAAAATTCCTACTTTGGGATCGATTCATGAAATCAGTTAATATTATTATTTATTAAGCTTGAATTATTAATAATAAATATTAAATTTATTATTATTGCATGTGAAATCCACCAACCCTCACTGAGCCAGCGTGGTGGTGGCCCGTACGCTTGTCGAGAGGGTAGGCCTGTGCCCCTGCAGTGGGGACATATAATAGGCTGTTGTTGTTGTTGTTGTTTATTATTAAATTAACTTTATTAACAAAAGAGTCAAATGATAAATTATATTAAATTTTATAATCGAACCCTTGGAAATAGCAGACACAGCTTGCAATGCTGCGATTTAATATGTGAATCAGAAATAATGAAGACTGGCTCTAATGGTGAATGATAATTTAGCGAGGAAACCTGCGTCTTTAGTAATCTTCGATGACATATGAAGTCGAGCCTATTAGCACTGAGGTATTCCATGATACACATCTATGGTAATACCTCTAGGATTGGCTTGATTTGCATAAAATAACTACAAATAAGTTTTATTCTTTATAATTCTAGCGCAGAAGGATGAATTTGAAGGTCTAAAGAAATATTATAATGATCGCGAATTCCATGCGTTCTTGAAAAAGTACCGTTTGTATGAACCTTATCAGATCCCTCCACCAATAGGAAAAAAGTTGTTAAGAGACCTGGAAGACCTAAATGTTGAAGAAGACTGTTACTGCCCGCGAGTCTACTGGCCAGTCTGTGGAAAGGACCAAGTCACCTACGTAAACCATTGCATAGCGAACTGTTTACACAAAGATGTCAAAAGGCCCGGACCTTGCATTAACTACAGAAGAGATGGAAGGGTTCTTTTCCATTTACCGGAGAAGGGCAAAATGAAATTTGGATTTATCAACTTAGACACTGAAACAGATAATAATATAGTCCTAAACTTGACAGTGTTCAACGCATCATACTATACTTTTAACTGGAACGCAATGGTGCAATAGAATAGCCATCTAACATCAAATGGACTGTCAGCCTGTCTGCCCACGTTTGCATAAAAAATAAGGTAATTTAATTTAGACCTGACTACTACAATAGAGAAAATAATTTAAAAAAGATGTACCGGCATTTTATTTATAAAAGAACTAGCTGACCCAGCAGACGTTGTCCTGTCAGAACCCGAAAATAATTCCGTAACCCGATTGTGGCGCCAGCCATCACTTCACGTCAATGAACGACGGTTAAATTATTTGAATATTCTTCATACAAAAATACTAAAATCACGATTTAAAAATGGAGAGGTGGGGGTAGGAGGGTGATCGAAAATACTTTACGACCTATTCTCATACATACCGAATATCTAAGATGTTTATAAAGTTATAGATACGACCGAAATACCGGTATATTTGTACCGGTACCTGGTATCGTTAACTCAAAAAAATAACGTTACCAATGGATAACGTTATTTTTTACCGGTATATTTAAGTATCGATATAATGGAGGAAAAGGTGGGGGAAATAACGTTACTGAATACCGATACCAATATTCTTTTCTCTTTCTTGCATCGTTGTTACGTAAATCTTCGACAATCCTGCGCGGCTCCGCTCCGAGTGAAATCAGGTTGCCAAATATTGTTTAACGGAGTTTAACCTAATCAAATTAGAAACAAAAAAATCTTTTGCTTTTTTTTCACAATTTAAATAGTTTCAATTCAAGGTTTCATTTCTACGATGGTCGATTATTTATTGCCTATTATGTAATTATTAAATGTGTTTGCCGTTTAATGAAACTAATAAGTAAATAAAATAAAGAGTTAACAATACCTACTTATGTAAATCTAACAATTTATTAACTAAGATTTTTTACTGTTTTTTGGATCCTTTTTCGTGAATGAGGAAGTACAAGGGGCACACTGAAATGATCGGGAATAGAATATTTCGGATTGAGTTACAATAAAACCTTTTTTAGAATTTGGATACTGGCCTCTTAGAATCTTAATGACATTCAAACAATTAAAAAATTTTATTAAAAACAAAAACTATGTTGGTTTAAAGTTGACACGACGTTAACAGAAATGGAGCTCACGCGTGAACATTTCCGAGCCATAATTTATCACAATTTTCATCGCGGCTTATCTGAAGATAAATGTCTCAGCGAACTTGTTTCGATTTATGATGTTGAAGCACCGAGTCAAACGACAATATACCGCTGGTATGCCGTGTTCCGACGCGGTCGTGTGTCGCTCAGCACTGTTTCTTCTGCAGGTCAAACAAGAACAGCGAACTATTATATTAGGTTCGCACTACTACTATCCGGTAGACTTTATGTCCCAGGCTACCATCCTCGTTTTTAGAGACCAACACGTCCAGAAATGGGAGTGTGCCATTTTTCTCTGTTTCCATAGTGAATTGTATTCTTGGGTGGATGCTATTGATATGTTTAAGAAACATATTCAGTGCTTCCTGTCCGTGGCTCCATATTACAAATGTATCGTCTACGTATCGAAACCAGCATGAAGGTTTCTGAAATGCTGTTTCTAGAGCAAGTTTTTCAGACGATTCCATGTAGAAGTTGGCCACGACAGGGCTGAGCGGACTCCCCGTTGCCACACCATCTACTTGTTCGTAGAATTTATTATTCACTTGGAAATGGAAATAGTTGGTGTACAGAACATGTTTGTACAATGACACTATGTCTTCCGGAAAGATTAGGCTTAGCTTTTTAACTGTCTCTTTCACCGGGACCATTCTAAAAAGGGAAACGACGTCAAAGCTCACTAGAATATGCATTGGTTTTATTGTCATGTTTTTAATCTTTTCTACGAAATGCGCTGAGTCTCTGATATGTGATGATGTCTTCCCGACATAAGATAGCAGTTGCTTGGACAAGTACTTGGCTAAGTTGTAGGTTGGTGCCCTGATAACACTAACAATGGGTCGTAATGGTACTCCTGGCTTGTGTATTTTTGGTAGACCATAAAATCTTGGAGGAAGGGCTTCGCTGTTTATGCATTGACGTTTGTCCTCATCAGGTATGGATGATGCTTTTATCAGTTGGTTCGTTTTTCGAACTATAACGGATGTCGGGTCTCTGGATAGTTTCTTGTATGTTGATGGATCTAAAAGGTCGTCTATTTTCTTTTGGTAATCCTTCCTGTTGAGTATCGTGGTTGCATTATCCTATGTCTTTGTTGTTGTTTAAATTTCTTAGAGCCCTTCGCTCTCTTGCGTTGATATTGTCTTTTGGGGGTCTTGCTTTCTGGAATATTCGTGATGCTTCCCGGCGTATCTCCTCCGCCTCTTCTGATTGTAAAATTCGAATTGCCGCCTCGATGTTCGCAATAATATCCTCCCGAGGTATATTGATTGGAGTAATAGCAAAGTTCCCTCCTTTCGCTAGTATCGACCTTTCGTCTTCCGTAAGCTGATGTTCTGATAGGTTCACAACTGTTTTTGTCATGTCAAGGGTTGCTGTTGCTCTTGAAGGTAAGTCTTTATAGCATTGTTCATACTTTTTCTTTTGACGGTTGGTTGATTTCTTCTTGACAGCATCAGCTGATCCAAAAGTTATCATATCAACCTTTGTCCAGATGCGTCCCTCCAGTCTGGCGCTCAGCAATAGATGTAGATCCATGAGTTCCTTATCGTTTAGTGCCAACTCTTTTCTGGTGTAATGGATTCGCTCCCGTAGCATCGCCTTCTCCGCCCGGTCAGCGTATTGCCATTGTGTATATCAGTACAGACACCCATAGTCTGTACTCGATCACTTTGTGCTCTTAAAAATAACAAATACTGTAAAGCAAACTAAGTATGACTACAGACCAGTCTGTATAAGTATACGGTTTGCTTGCATATTTTTAAAGCAAACTACGTATGACTACAGACCAGTCTGTATAAGTATACGGTTTGTTCGCATATGTCTAAAGCAAAATGTGACCGTGTTATTGTTTGTATTGTAGGGTATGTGGGGTCATAAGACTTTAATTATATGTTGCAGTGTACTACGTAACTATGTTGTACGTGTTTATATTCTCTGAGGGAAGCTTTGATGACCCCCTCCATGGAAAAGGATACAACATTTTTCTTCTTCTAAAAACTAGGTTTAAACGTTTTATTCTCTATATAAAACGTATAAGCCTAGGTATTTATTATGAAAATAACATTCTTAAATATAATGGTAATGGGAAAATATTTAGAAGTAGAAAAACGTTTCCTTCTTTTGTATCGAGGGCTCCACAAAGTAATTTCCACGTAATGACTGATAAAAAAAAATGCAGTAGCTATGTAAATAAAACAATATTTAAAAAACATTAAAGTATTTATTTTTGAAAGGGTAAATCAACATTATTTACTATTTAAAACGAAACCTTATTTAATGTTTTTTTTGCATTTGGCTGATTTTTATTAATATTTTCAGAGAGATTATGTTGTTTTTTCTTTCTCACATCTCTTCCACTTTGTATGCGCCCTTTTCCTTTAGAGATCCCTCTGTCCTTTCTCCTCGAAACAGATGTTGGTTGAACGCCTATTTTCCTAGATCTACACATCTTTATTCTCTGAATGGCAAAATTTTTGGCTTGGTCTACGGTTTCTATGCTACATAAAACTTTATTAAATTTTTTAATTATCATTAAATTATTAGTTGATGTGTCGGTTTGTAATATTTCAGCCAATCGGTTGAATTGTAATTTCATGACATCTATTTCTTTTTTCATATTTTCTTCATTTTGATGCGCACTCGGTATAATTACTGTTTCCGACGAAACAAGTGGCAAGGGTTGTGTGGATGGGCCAGTAACAGACTCTTCAAATGAGTTTTCAGTGCTCTTTAGATTGACGCTGGAATAGAAGTCTCCGGAAATATTGTTGCCTAATGCTAATTCAGCAAATCTTTTTCTATCTTGCGATGTTATGCGGGGTGATGTTTTGATAAGAATGTTAAAAAAATTTTCTATATAACATAGATGTTTACAATATTTTCCACTCGTACCTTGAGGGCAATCACAACACGCAATATCTACAAACACTGTATAAAAAATCAGTGGGTCACTTTCTGATTGAATTTTGTACTCGTTTTCATTAATTTGATAGTATTCATTCAACCCTTCCGTTTTTTTAAGATATTTCATGTAAATAATGTTTTTGTCACGTCTGGAGTGAGCGAAGTCTAAAAGACGAAGTTTATGGTAGTTCTCAAAATTTTCCGTAATGAACTTTACAAGCCCACAACTATTAAACACTTTAGATCTTTGTAACACTATATCTTTAAATATGCGGATAGAGGATTCAACATAATTATTTGTATTGTTACCTCGAGTCATCAAATCTGATCTGTAACAGAAACACCATTCTGTTCGTCTTTCCCATAAAATGTTCATATAATTTTTCAGCATAGCATTATCTTTAACATCTTTAATCAAATCAGAAAAAAATGCGGTCGCCGTTTCTTCACTTTCAGCATAGAGGACGTTTTGAAATGATTTCATTACGACTTTTCTGAAGTCCTTTTCTACTTTATGATCAGAAAGCCAAAGCCATCGCCAAACTGCTTGACAAACATGAAAGTGACACAGTAATAAAGTAGCTCGGGGGAAAACGCATTTCAAAGCATTACGCTCTGCGTCGGCATCATCGGTCATTATTACTACGGGCTGAAATTTTTTTGTAGTATCATTTTCCAGAGCTTCCTTGGTCGCCATAAAAGCAAGAGTGTAATTGGCTTCGGTATCAGCAGTATGTAACACACAAGCTATCGGTACAGCGCCAATTTTCAAAGATGCAAAAATGAATGTCACTCTTGTGGATGTTTGGTCACAAGAACCACTAGAATCAATGTAGACCATTTCATCTGCATATTCATTTAAAAATAATCTTTTCATAATTGGAGTTATTATAACAATTATCATAGGGTTTTGTTTTATAATCAAGTAAACTCCTTTTTCAGAAAAAATATTCTGTCGCTCTTTTAAAACTGTTACAACGTCGCGATCAGAACGTCCTCCTAGATTAATTTTACGCCATTTATCGTATAAATGTCTGATTTGACGATAAGTTGGATTTTTTTGAGCATTCGCTAGCACTTGATCGTTTGCAGAATCTAAAATGTTTATTTCATGATATTGTTGTGCTATGGTCGGTGTCATACCTTGTTCAAAGTACATTTCGAACTGTTTCTGCACATCTGGATCACATCGTAAAAACTTATAAGCGGATGCAACATGTATTCTATGCGAATGGTTAAAATTTATCTCGATAATGACGTTCATTCCATCTTTTAAAAGTACGTCGTTTTTTATTGTATTTCTATTAATTTTTTTATACTTAATATTTATTGTGGCACTGCATTGAAAGTTCCTGTTTCTTTTTTCATGTTTCTTATTGAATGACGAGTGCTGGCATCCATACTGCTTACGAAATTCTAGTCTCCGAACAGCAGGGCTTCGCTTTACAATCCAGTTGGTGTTAGTAAACTCGGAAAACTTTTGAATAAACCGTTTACACTGGTCACGCGGCGAATCATTTTCTAACGATGGTAATTTACATTGGATATTGGCACTAAATGTCTCACTATTCACAAAACTGCATTTTAAGATTTTGAATTCGACACACTGTTTTGCTAAAAACGTTTTTAACTTGTATTCATGCATATTATAAACAATTAAAGTCTTTATTTCAAACAAAAACAACAAACACTTTGTTTTAATTTGATCGACACGTGCGAACTCGTTTTATTAGATCAAGGACACTGCCATAATGCGAAGAAAGCAAAGAATGTAAAGGATGTACCTAATCTATCTTTGGTGTGAAAGAGACAGAATGTGTTTGCTCTGCACTCCAAATTGTCTGTACTCGTATGTGTTTTGCTCTCACGGATTATAGCAAAGTGTATTTTATTTCAGTCTGTCTCTGTACTGATATGCAGTATGCTCTCTAGCTACAAGAGCATATTGCGTGCGATTACAGAGCAACCCCTGTCTGTGCTAGTATACATTATGGCAATACGCGCCCGGTCATATATCCGGTTACTCGCGGCTGTATGAAACAGTCGCTTTCTTTGCAGAAATTTCGGGATTACATTTGTGTCCCTACAGTGTAGCAGAAATGTCAAAGAACACAGTAAGTGGCTTTTCTTTTTTCTTAAATTTTCCAGTCTTCTATTCAATCTCGACGTCTCCTCCCCGTAGAGGCGTCTAATAGTAGAATGTAGGTTTTCTCGGCCGGTATCCATATGAGTTGTGGGTTTCCGGGATGATGGCCCAGGTCTGTTGGAAATTCTTCCAAACGTTTCGTCAACAACTGCGGTTGACATCCTCAGTGGAGAAGAAAAAGTACATCACATCAATGCACTTCACCTCTGCACTTTTCGACTTCTCAAGCGAGACTGATTTGTCTTTTTTTTTATACGAGGAGAGAAATCTTCAAAAGATACCTTATGCTCAAATGCAGCATGCAATGCAAATGCCCATAGAGGTTATGTGGGACTCTTACCGCACTAAAACTCACCTCGAAATGGGTGTGGTTCTAGTCCATAGGGGACTTTGGAACCGTCACCGGGCGTCGGGGGGGCGAGAAGCGCCCGGCCCTTACAAATAAGAACTTAACTAAAGCCTTAGATTTTCCTCCTTCCTGTTGAAATTAGTTGGATGCTTGAAAATTTCAATGGCTTCCCGATTAAGGCGTGAGTGATAGTGTACCTCGGATGACAGAACTAATGTGTTTTTGAAAAGGATTTTATGATTGCCTTCAGAAAAGACGTGTTCAGCTACTGCCGATTTTTCGGTCTCCCCTCTGCGACAGTTACCCTTGTGTTCTTTAATTCGGGTGTTAATGCTGCGTTTTGTGGTGCCGATATATACTGCGCCACATTGAATGTAGATTGAATATGAATATATTGAACTACGTATTGAACTACGTAAGTAGCCAATTGAACTACGTAAATCTAGGAACCGATTACTATGAACAACTTCCTGATCCTACCAGCCGTGTATTCCAGAAAAATTGAGACACCAAAACATCTTGGATTTAAATTATTTAATCTTGGATTTTAATAAACCGTAGTTAGATATCGAATAAAGAATAATTAAAACTTTATTTTGACGGAAAAATTCAGATTGATTAACTTCTTGGAAATCATAGAACTCACAAAAGAAACTAGCGGCAGTAGCTGGATTTCAAATCAAATAAATCATCGTTTTTTTTTGTCGGTAAATTTTATTGTTCAATATCAATGTTTTAGGTTTAAGTCTGAAGATGCAAATACGAGTTCAGTGCCTCGCTCAAAGACAGTAGCTACACAAACTGAGAACAAAGTGGTAGTTATAAATATAGATAGAGAACAGCTGGAGTTGGATAATAGGTGCCAGGAATATTTTGTAAGGCTTCCTGACGATCATTCAGAAATACGGAGCTGGGATTCTACTCCAGATATATACATGTGCACAGGAACTCAAACAAGTTATCTTGGAGAATCAGTTGCTACACAGACTGAACATCATGATATTACGTACCCTGTGGCAAAACAAAATAAACTTGTACAAGTAGACGTCGCGTGATAGGCCGGTTAGTCGCTATTGGTCTATCGCGGCATTGACGCGCTCCCACTGCTCTCGAGTAGAGTTAAAAAGAAAAGTGTTTCGTGGTTTTAAATTGTTTTTGTTATTTATTTTATATTGTTTTTGTTACTTGTTAAGTTGTTGAGGAATTAATTAATCATGTGGGAGAATCTGACGAGAGCGAAGATTTGGCAGATGTGGGTTTTTCCAAGTCATCAGAATATGAAGAATTTAATATTGAACCTGGCCCCAGTTCCTCAAGTTCCATGATAGAGGGAATCATGGAACTTGAGTATAGCGATAGCGACTAAACGTGTTTTACTTACTTATATTACACATAATATTTTTAGTTCAATTTTTTTTTAATAAACATTTTAAATTGTTTACGTTTCATTTATTTTCATAACCAGCATTTACAATATTACATATATTATTTTATAAGCATCAAAAAATATTATTTTATTTTAAATCTTTTCTTCGTGAGTGTACAATGTATTAATAATAAGAGTTATGGGCGTTAAATAAAACCGTAAGAATTTAGAAAGTATTAATATATTGTTTACTTTTCACTAAATCGATATGCGTCTGTAGCCTACAAGAGCGTAAAGCAAGTGAAGAGAGTCGAATCGCCTCGTGGCCTTTTATACACAGAGGTGGGGTGCTTGTGCGTTAAATAAGATTTGTTTTTGAATATTAAATTATGTAATTCCAACACGCCCCCTCAAAAATAATCTTAAGTAGAATGAATTAGCATATTTATATAAAACAACATGCCTAAACAGAACGCATATCACTTCAGTGTTTTCTGGGAGCATTACAATATTATGATCCAGCATTTGCTGCGCAGGATTAGGAAAAACCCAGGAAAACCTAATCAGATCAAATTAACACTAAATAATTAACACAATGAAGAAAATCAGTAGGCACTAAAAAAAATTACTCTTCTAAGCCCATCTCAGCTCGAAGTTCACGAAAAGCGATAGCTGGCAAAGGCTTTGTTAATGCATCTGCTAACTGATTACCTGTGGAAATATAACACAATTTTATCACATTTTTCTCTATTTGTTCTCTAGAAAAATGGTATTTTATATCAATGTGTTTTGATCTTTTGTGATTGGTGGGGTTATTTGCGATACTTATGCAACCATTATTATCTTCATAAATTAAAATAGGATTTGTGATATTAATATTAATGCTAAATGCTAAAGACTTTAGCCATAAAGCTTCTCTGACAGCCTCGAATAATGCCATATACTCCGCCTCTGTTGAAGAGGCTGCTACTGACATTTGTTTCTTTGTACTCCAGGTAACTGTACAATTGTCAAAGAATTTAAATATGTACCCACTAGTACTTTTTCTATCACTTGTATCACTTCCTCCCCAATCAGAATCTACATATCCACATAAAATATTATTAAAATCACATTGCTTGTATGTCAACTTTAAATTAACTGTACCTTTTAAATATCTCAGTACCCTTTTCAGACAAAGCCACAGTTCTTTATTATTTTTATTGGTATACCTACTCAAAATATTTACACTTGTGCTTAAGTCTGGCCGAGTACATAACATTACATACATTAAACACCCTAGTAAATTTCTACAAGGTGCATCATAACTTTCGTTCGAATTAAGAGCTACATAATTTAACTTGCTTTCCATTGGGGTACTAATTGGATTACAGTTATTCATATTGAATTTATTTAAAATATTGTTAATGTATGAGCTTTGATCCAATGTTATTTTATCATTGTATCGAGTAACTCTGATACCAAGAAATAACTTAATATCTTTAAGATCAGACATTTCAAATTTACTCATTAAATAGCTTTTAAAATTATTTAATGTGTTAATTTCGCCACACACTAATACTAAATCATCAACATATAGTATCACATATATGTTTTTATTTATATGTCCCCTGTCAAGTAAGTATAAACATCTATCTACTGAAGAATTTTTGAAACCCTTTTCTTTCAAAGATTGTTCAAAAATTTCGAACCAACATCTCGCTGCTTGTTTTAAACCGTACAGCGCTTTATTTAGTTTGCATACATAATTAGATTTACAGTTTACACTTTTAGGAACTTCCATATAAATTTCTTCTTTTAATTGGCCATTTAGAAATGCAGTTTTTACGTCCATGTGATGAACTAACAAATTATACTGGTTTGCAAAACTAATTATAAATCTAAAACTTGCTATCCTAGCAACAGGTGCAAATGTCTCATTATAATCTGTGAGGTATTTTTGACTAAAGCCTCGGGCTACTAAACGAGCTTTATATTTAAAAGGTTTTCCGAATTCATCACGTTTGATAGAGAATACCCATCTACAATCAACAATATTTTTGTTTTTAGGTCGTGGTACTAATGACCACGTGTTATTTATCGAAAGCGAATTAAGTTCATCTCTAATTGCTGCTTCCCACTGAGATTTATCATCGCGAGTTTTAATTTCATCAAAAGAAGTGGGAGTTTCACACAAAACAGTTTGTACACACATCAAATAATCATCATCACCCTCATAATAAGAAATCGCTGGGAGATTTTTAATCCTTTCACTCCTCCTTAAATTAATACTATCATTATTTTCTAAAATTTGACTATTTTCTGTTCTTGGATTATTTTCCGTTACTGGTATTACACAATCAGACATTTCGTTTCTGACACACTGAATATCGTTCATAACATTACCTCTGCGAATTTTATTGAGGCATTCACCTTCATCAGATTTCAAAATATCTGACTTAGATCTGTCAGTTAACAGAGACTTTAATGACACTGATTTCGACTGCCTGTCATTTACATCAGTTTTGTCATAGGAATATTCAATATTATCCCTTTCAGCACCTAACAAAGGTCTGGAGATCATAAAATTAGTCTCGTCCATAATAACGTCTCTGACAGTTACAAACTTTTCGCAGTTTTCATTCCAAACTTTATATCCGTTTGGTGTGTAACCCACCAGTATACCTTTCCAGGACTTATCATCGAATTTCGCTTTACTGGTTTTGTTGTGAACGTATACAGTTGAACCAAAAACCTTTAAATATTTTAATAGAGGTTTCTTATTATGCCAAATTTCGTATGGTGTTTTAGGTTGTTTCAAAGCTGTTGTTGGTGTAATATTGATTAAATGAACAGCCGTCAAAACAGCCTCACCCCAAAACACTTTGTTTAACTTAACACTATTTAACATGGACCTAGCTTTTTCTGTTACAGTTCGTACCATACGCTCTGAAACACCATTTTGTTGTGGAGTTCCAGGGACGGTCAAATGATACGTGATGCCTTTTTGTACACAGTACTCTTTCATTTCAGTGGATAAGTATTCTCCACCGTTATCACAGTACAAATTTACTAATTTTAAATTAAATTTAACCTCACTCTTTGCAACATAATCTTTGAAAACAGAAAATACATCTGATTTGTAAGTTAATAAGTAAACAACACAGTAATGAGTATACTGATCAATAAACAATACGAAATAATTTTTGTTATCTAATGTAGAAGGAGTGATAGGACCGCAAACATCTGAATGTACAACATATAATGGTCGGGATATATAACTTTTATCTTTAGCAAGATTGAAGGGTAGTCGCGTCTGCTTCCCATTTATGCAGGCCTCACACAAAGAATTATTTGGAAACACTGAATTAATTTTAATGGTGTCCTCCATTAAGTTATTATTTTTAATTTGTAAAAATTTATTTTTACTGATATGGCCTAGTCGTTGATGCCATAATTCATAACTATTATCACTTTTGCATATTTGAGAAACAGGGTGACCAAGTTTAGAACAAGTAAGAAAATTAATTAATATCAAATTGTTTTTAGACTTACCCGCAACCACGATTTTACCTTCCTTAGATATTTGGGTTCCTTTTTGATCGAATAAAATTTTATATCCTGCCTGTTGCATCTTGGTAACCGAAAGCAAGTTATATGGAGCTTCAGGGCAGTATAGCACACCTTCCAAGATTCCTTCAATGCCCAAATTACTAGTCACATTTATAGATCCTCTTTTTGTAGCTGAAATAAATTGACCTGACTTAGCCACTGAAATTTTAAGAGGAGGGTTTAAAAAAGTATAATTATTGAATAAGTCTTCCCTGTTGGTGATGTGATGGGACGCGCCAGAATCTAAAATAAAAGATACATTTTTATCATGGCTGTCGTTTTCGTGATGACCAGCCATAAATGCAAATCCTGAAAAATTAGAGGTAGATTGATCCTGGGGCTGACTTATGTCAACTGCTTGAATTGTCCTTGTTGAATTGTCTTTTAATGATCTTTTGTAATGATAACAGTCATTTTTAACATGTCCTTTACGCCCATAGTGGAAACATTTCAATAGAGTCCTTTTTGTAGTTTTATTTTTGTTATAGTTATTGTTATTAGATTTATATTTGTTAAATTCTATTTTTCTTCTCTTAAATGTATCTGGTTTCTTTTGAACATATAATAATTTCGAGCTATTGTCATTACTATCTTCCTTCAATTTTATCTCGTGGTCTAGAAGTCTAGTTTTTACGAAAGCCAAGGTTAAATTATCTTCTGACAATGTTTCAATCGCAGTTATGACGCCATTGTAACTTGAGGGTAGTGTTAACAACAAATGAGCAACTTTGTCGGTTTCTTCCAGCTTTGCTCCAGCAGCTGTTAATTCCGTTATCAATTCGTCGAATACAGCAAAGAATTTTATTAAGCTTATATCGCCTTGAAATTTTAGCACCAATAATTTCTTCCTTATTGCCAATTGTGTCGCAATACTTTTTCGTTCGTACAGTTCATCAAGGTTTCTGAAAATTTCTCTTGCCGTTATGTCTTCCCTTACAAAACCGAGGTAGCTATCCGATAAATACTCCACTATAACATTTTTAGCAAGCTGATTATTTTTCTTCCACTCTTCTAATGGTTCTGGCGGGATTGCTTCGTCAATTACCTTAATGACATCTAATTCACTCAATAACGCACGTATTCTGAACTTCCATACGCTATACTTTTCTCCAGTAAATTGTTTGATATTCCTCTTTACTTTTGAACTGTCCATTGTTTAAATTTTAATTTTTTAATAAAAAAAATAGATGTAGGTAGTTTTCGAAACACACTTAAACTTGTAATTTCACTATTTTTATAATTTGTCTGGGCCCATAACCTATTAATAATAAGAGTTATGGGCGTTAAATAAAACCGTAAGAATTTAGAAAGTATTAATATATTGTTTACTTTTCACTAAATCGATATGCGTCTGTAGCCTACAAGAGCGTAAAGCAAGTGAAGAGAGTCGAATCGCCTCGTGGCCTTTTATACACAGAGGTGGGGTGCTTGTGCGTTAAATAAGATTTGTTTTTGAATATTAAATTATGTAATTCCAACACAATGCGCATACGGCCGCCATTTGTGGTCATCTTTAGTGAACCGATGTATATCGCTACCACTGCTGCGGTTTTTTTTAATTATTTTTGGTCAATAATTGTTGTTTTGATAAATTATATATATGGCCTTATATCAATAAGGCATTGATTAAGTACCTACGTAAATATTACAAAAAATAATTAATTAATTTAATAATTATTTGAGTTGATAATTAAAACAAATTTTAATGAAAAATTTTTAGTGAAAATTTAATAATCTAATTTAACCTTTTTATATTATATCTTTTATTTAAAAGAGAAGTAAAACTACCCTCCAAAAATGATTTTGTGATTATAATAACATACCTTATCTTACTCATTACTTGTTGTATAAAGCATTACTGAGCAAAAATAATCTATCTTCTATAGATCACAGCCTTTAAGTTATGACAAAATTTAAGGAGGAGAATTATCGTTCCACGCGTTTCCGTGGTATATATTGGTTTAAAAACTCAAGCAGTCAATCCGAAAACGCGATGTTGCCAATTCGTGTTGCGCTCGAGCGAGAGAGACAAGCAACCGGCCGGCCGGTGCGGAGAGGGGGTGCTGAGCTGGCAACGTCGCTTCTTGCCTATGAAGGGTATAACGTTATAAAATATCGGTATTTATATTGTTACCTTTGGTAACGGTATAAAAATATCGTTACTTTTCAGAATACCGGTAAAAAACAGGGAGGTAACGTTATTTTTCGAGGTAACGTTATCAGTCCCTGATTACGTGGTCCACGCTCTAGAATGGCAATACGAAACTCAGGTAACTGCCCGACTCGCATTCAGTTGGGCACAGTCTCGCGCCGCGGTTACACTTTGCTGCAAACTGACTACAAAAGACAAAAAATGTATAAGTTTGAGGGAATATAATATATATCTGATTATTATTTTTTCAATAAATGTTTATTATTTTATACTCAGCCTCAGGTGTGTGTAGATGTGTGTTAATAATTGATTTTATTATTTTAAACACTACTAAAATTCCGAGTCCATCTTTGTCATTCTCCTCCGTAAGTCACGTGCTCGCGCCAATGAGCGCTCTACAGCAATCCATACGTAACTAATTTATGTACATTTATCTCTTTCCAACGACAGGTATGCCGTATCATTTGTCTATTTGTTAGAGCAAAATATCATAATAAAATAACCATACGTAGACATAGTGCTACTTGCGCCACTTTAAAATACGGTAATGTTTGTGTATAACGTGTCTTTATTTGATACGTCACTGCCGAATATACAAAAAAAAAATCATAAAAATCAGTCCAGCCGTTTCGGAGGAGTTTTGTTACAAACACTGTGATACGAGAATTTTATATATTAGATAAACTCAATATAAAAATATATACTAAAGATGTTTTCATTGAGTAGTAAGACACACTAAGTGCTAATACACATATTACATACTGTTACAGAACAGCCTGCGAGACTAAAAAAATATATAAAATAAAAGACTGGGAAAAGAAAAGAACAAATTTATTAAAAAAAAGGGAAGGGTGGAGTTGGTGAACGGGGGTGTAGGTGTAGGTGGTGTGGAGAGTTAGGGACTACAGTGGATGAAATAAGTAAATTAAGCTATGCTACCCCAAGAAGGTCTCCTGCTGGATGCTCTATTCCGTAGCGGCCCCGTAGGATAGCAGCCGGAACGGAGGTAGACCGGCAGGAACAGCAGCCAGGAACGGTGGTAGGCCGGCAGGAACAGCAGCCTGGAACGGTGGTAGGCCGGCAGCGGCCCGGTAGGAACAGTAGCCGAAGAGGAAGTAGGCCGGCAGCGGCCCAGAAGCGGTAGCCGGAGCGGTGATAGGCCGGCAGCGGCCCAGAAGCGGTAGCCGGAGCGGTGATAGGCCGGCAGCGGCCCTGAAGGAACAGTGACTGCAGCTGTGGTAGGCCGGCAGCGGCCCTGGAGGAACAGTGACTGCAGCTGTGGTAGGCCGGCAGCGGCCCTGGAGGAACTGCAGCCGGAGCGGTGGTAAGCCGGCAGCGGTCCAAGTAGGGACAGCAGCCGGTACGGTGGTCGGCCGGCAGCAGCCCAGAAGCAACAGCAGCACCCGATGAATGAGAGTACAGAGGTACTCGAGGTAGGACACCGTAGGAGAGGAGCAGACACCGTAATAAATATATATATGCTTTCAGCTTAGAGGCTGATTCTCCAATCACCTACTCATCGCCGATATCTATTAAGAAACCTCTGTAGAATGAATCCGTTCTTTTAAAATAAAATTTGGAATTTTGAATTTTTATATTCTAGCGGCCAGGTATTAGACCTCTTCTAAGGAGTTTATACCCGAAAATCTGACGTCATGGTCTGAAAACGGGTGCAAAGTTACTACGGTAACGATGTAAATAAACATAAAAGAAATGTCACAAAAATACATTTTTGTGAATATTTAACAATGTGTTTGGAAATATAACTAAATGTAATTAGTAATTTATAGAAAATGAAAAAGGGCATGTACTCACGTGGTACCCCTATGTCTAATACGTATATTTACAATAGAAAATGTAATTGAAGGTGAGCCATACAAACGAAAAACTCAAAGAAAAACCAGAAAATAATAAATACTAATCCTGTAACTAATACAATAACTTCTTATAGGAATAAGCTTTCCTACGAAAGCGTAGAAGGGTCAATTTTCAAAGAATTATGACATAATGAAGGTCAGAGAAAATGTTAATGAAAAACTCAAAGATCAATAACAACGGAAAGAGAAGAAGAAGGTGGATTATCAACCTATTATACTGTTAGTACCAATATTATAAGTGAACACAAAGTAGATATATAAATATTGATACGAATATTATAGTTAATATTACATATTCCACTACTGATAGAAATATTAATACTACATTTTTCCCCACGTTCCAAAGAAAAAAAAATGAAGAATATTACTAATAAGATTTAAATTTTTTTTTTTTATTTTTATTATTTTTTTAATAGGTCCGTAAAGACTCAACCTAGCCTATCATTCATCACTAACACTTCTCACATACTTCAAATTCATGCTAATCTCATATACATACTACTTTCATACTATAAGGGTGGAGTTCACATTCAATGACTGTCACTCTATAGGTTGGACTTAAAAATGATTATAGGGCTTATTTATAAAGAGTTATCATCCGCTCTTATATGGAAAAATTAATCTATAAAAGCATTATATCTATATATATATGTATATTAGAATTGATAGTATGGCTTTTTTTTGAGGAGTTATCAACCGCTCCTATTAGATTAAGAGATAATATACATATATATAAATAGTAAGTAAAGTCCCTAGTCACGAGACTGAAGCGATCTTGTAGAGATCAAAGTAAGCTTAGTGCTGCAGAGCACAAGGCTAAAGAACACTGATCTTGTAGAGATCAAAGTAAGCTTAGTGCGGTAGAGCACAAGGCTAAAGAACACTGATCTTGTAGAGATCAAAGTAAGCTTAGTGCGGTAGAGCACAAGGCTAAAGAACACTGATCTTGTAGAGATCAAAGTAAGCTTAGTGCGGTAGAGCACAAGGCTAAAGAACACTGATATTGTAGTGTTCAGAAGTTAAAAAATTCTAAAAAATATTTTTCATTTCAGGTATGAAAAATGTAGTAAATATTACTATGAAGACTAAGAAAGAGAGTAACAATTGAAATTACGAACTAAGTAAGAAATAGATACGACATATGAAGACAAGATAATAAAATAAAGTACTAGCTACAATATGTTTAAACAAAATATGCTAAATAATATATTTAAGATAACTTATAATACATTAATATTTTATACTTTAAAGTCTTTAATATGCCATTTGCCTCTCGAACCATTAGGATCCTCAAGAATATAGACCAAAGGTGACAGTTTTACAACAATTTTACATTTTATATATTTATAAGTCAACTTGGCACTATAATAGTTGCCTGCGTTGCTTAACGCATAGTTTTTTCGCCAGATAGTATCCCCAACATTGAATTCCTTTAAGTTTCTACGAAGGTTATAACGTGAACTATTCTTAACATGAGCTAGGTATAATTTTTGTTGAACTTTATCAAAAATTGAAGATAGGAATCCGATATTCTTAGCATAAATGTCCCGTGGTAAAAATACAAATTCATCGATATTCTGTGTAGGTGTATATATCGATCCACATGGTATAGTTTCCCTTCCAAAAACTAAGAATGATGGAGAATAACCCGTTACTATATGGACTGAACTATTCATTGCTAATTGTATTTTCGGAAGATAAATATCCCAAGATCTGTGATCTTCGCCAACTAATGAAGCTAATGCCGTAATTATCGTTCTGTTAAACCGTTCAGTAGGATTCACATGAGGACTATAATAAGCTGTATGGAAAATAAATGGAATTTTATATTTATTTAAAAAGTTTAAATATTCTCGAGATTGGAATTGTGGACCGTTATCCATAATGATAGATTGTGGAACGCCATAGACTAGAAATACTGAATTTTCTAGTATATTAATTATATTCGATGAAGTAGCACGTTTTAATGGAAAGATTAATGTGTATTTAGAAAAATTACAATTTATTACCAATATGTATTGATTGCGTCTCCTAGTCAAAGGAAGTGGACCCATTAAGTCCAAAGAAATAGATTGGAATGGTCTCGAGCATATTTTAGGTTTACCCATGAGACCATATGGAGAATGATTGGAATGTTTATAAGATAAACAGTTTTCACATTTGGAAATAAAGCACGCAACATCTTTAAATATGCCAGGCCAATAATATCTCAAAGATAGTTTTTTAAAAGTTTTAAAAATCCCTAAATGTGGTTCTTTAGTGGAACCATGGTAGGATTCAATAAGAGCGGTTCTGTTTGAAGGTAAAGGAACCTTTTTCCAACTAAAATCATTATTTAGATCTTGAGACGAGTGAATACACCGATAGAGTTCATTATCCTTAATAGTATAATTAGGATAAGCATCTGGATTGTCTCTGCAATCTGAAAACATTTTATTATATTTTTCTAAATTGTTATCAACTAAATCATTATTAATTGTTATAGGGTTAACACCCTGAAGAAGATTTTCTTCTGGTTTAGATCTTGATAACAAATCTGGAACCACATTGTCTTTGCCTCTCTTATGTTTCAGATTAAAGTTAAAGCAGGATAGACGTAGTGCCCAACGGGCTAGTCTGCCCGAAGGATTCGATAGGTTAAGGAACCACTTTAATGCAGCATGATCCGTATATATAGTAAATTCCTTCCCGTTATCTAAGTAGCAACGCCAATGTTCTAAAGCAGTTATTACAGCCAGGGTTTCTCTTTCCGTTGTAGAATAGTTAGATTGGTTACTACTCAAGGCTTTGCTCATATAAGCAATTACCACTTCACGGTCATTCTGACACTGCGTGAGCATAGCACCTATACCATAATTAGAAGCATCACAGTGTACTGAAAAAGGAAGACTGAAGTCAGGACACGCTAGAACAGGGGCTGTCACTAATGCTTCTTTTAGTTTTTTGAAAGCAGATTCAGCTTCTTGATTCCAACTGAACTTTGGAGCATTCTTCCCAGAACAAGTGAGTCTATTCAGTGGAGTAGCAATAGTGCTAAAGTTTGGAATAAATCTACGGAACCAACTACAGGTACCGATGAATCTCCTCACTTCTTTTCTACAAGTAGGTGGTGGAAATTCTAAAATAGCTTTAATTTTGTCTGGATCTGCTCGTAAACCATATTCGTCTACAACAAAACCCAGATATTTTAGTTCTTTCCTGAAGAATTTACTCTTTTCAAAATTTATCGTAAGTTTTGCAAGTGCCAACTTCTCGTGAACTTTCATGAGTGATGCAATATGTTCTTCATATGTGTCACTAATGACAATTATATCATCTAAATAACAGAAGACCTTGTTGTCAAAATCGGGATTAAATAACATATCCATCAATCTTTGTTGGGTGGCAGGAGAATTGGTTAGTCCGAAGGGCATGACCTTAAATCTGTACATTCCCCGACCAGGTACATAGAAAGCTGTTTTGTCCTTATCGCCTGGATTGAGGGGTATCTCCCAGAAGGCTTTAGCAATGTCAATACTTGACAGGTATTTTGCATTCTTAAGATTGTCCAGAATTTCGTTAATAAGAGGAAGGTTGTAAGCATCTTTTTTAGTCACAGCATTAAGTTTTCTGCTATCTACACAGAAACGCCATTCTCCGTTCTTTTTAGGTGTAATTAGTACTGGTGATAACCAAGGACCTTCACTTTTTTCAATGATATCCCATTCTAACATTTTATCAACTTCGTTAATAAGTGCTTTTGACTTTTCAGGAGATAATCTATAGCATCTTTGTCTGATCGGGAGGGAGTCACCCGTATCGATCTTATGTGTGATGAGATGGGTACGGCCAAGCACACCTCTTTCCTCAAACGAAATTTCTTTGAAACGTTTTATTAGATCATCTGCAATATCCTTCTGAGTCAAAGTAAGATGATCATAAGATAACACCTTACTACCTTCAGTAACAGTGTTTAGACACTCACAGTTTAAAGGAGATAGTACTTTCGGTAAAAGATTAAATATTTTCCAAAAGTCAATACCTAAGATTAAAGGAAGTGAAATTTCAGGAAAGACAAAACTTTTAATTAGATGAGTTTCATTATTGAAACCCATAGGTAACATAAAATAACCAATAGATTTAATCTGTTGATTATTGGCTGTAGAGATTGTTACTAGATCTGACTTAAAAAGTGTGAAACCTAATTTACTGATTTTTAAATGAGAATTATTTCCGAGAATAGTCAATGAACTTCCCGAATCTAGAAGACCTCCCATAATTAAATTATTAATTTTAACCTTAATAAAAGGGCGGTCTGAAATTTTTTCACATGAATAATCGGTTGAAGAAATTTTATAAGAATTAAAATAATTTTTTAAAGTTTGTAACCAATTATTCCAATCACTTATTTCAAATTTTGAACTACTTTTTAAGTCATTATTTAGTTTTTTGAGCTTTTATCAACCTTAATACTAGTACAATTAGGGCAATTATTACTTTTAAAGTCTTTTAAACCACACTTAAAGCATATATCAAAGTGTGGTTGAGTGCAAGTATTAAGGCTATGTCCATGTTTACGACAACGGACACAAAAGACATTCCTCTGAGTTATACTATAAACTTTAGGAATAGCCTTGAAGTGGTTAAATTTATTACTTGTACTCGATGATGGAATAGATGAAGGAAGATCAGGTTTCTTGGATATAGAAGCTTGAGGATTCCCGAA
The DNA here is from genome assembly GCA_910589475.2 of Bembecia ichneumoniformis. Taxonomy (NCBI): domain Eukaryota; kingdom Metazoa; phylum Arthropoda; class Insecta; order Lepidoptera; family Sesiidae; genus Bembecia; species Bembecia ichneumoniformis. The sequence continues at coordinate 4,581,768 of OU342545.1, forward strand.
AGAAGTGGTGTAGTTTTTATTTGTTCCTGTATTATTTTTGTACATAAATTCCGCATTAATATCATTTTGTTGAAGATTCGGTTCTGTAAATTGTTTATCTCTGTCCAAAAATTTTTCATATTTCTGACAAGTATCAATAAGAGAATCAATTGAGTCAATTTCTTTCACTGCCACAAATACTGAGTAGCATGGTCTAATGTTCCTTAAAATTATTTCCAATTTCTCTGCTTCATCCAATTTTTTTGTAAGTCGAGAGAACATGCCATGCATAATAGATATATATACAATTATTGTTTCATCTCTACCTTGAGTACGGTTTCTAATAGATTCCAAAAGTTTGTAATCATAATCGAACACTGAAAAGTCTTTGATAAGAAGAATAGATAATTCATCCCAAGTTATGTTAGGATTCCGACTTAGTTGTAATCGAAACCAGTGCAATGCATTATCACTAAAAATCTCAAAACCTTGTGAAATTAGCATACTTTTTTCTATGCCTCTTGTTATTCGAAGTTCTTCCAGTCTCTGAAGGAAAGACCTTGGGCAAGATTTTCCATTAAAATTAACTTTCTTTAATTCCTTATAAATATTTGGATTTAAAGCAACTGGATTTATTTGTGTCATATTTGTAGAATGATCTCGTACTTCTTGACTTTCCTTTTCAGCATTTAGAGAGTTTACTTCTAAAGGTTCTGAAATGGCATCAGTGAAAGGCATCGATGAGATAGTATTAGCTTCTGTATTAAATAACTCTGATTTGTTTTGAAGCTTATAGAATTCTTCCTTTAGTTTTTCGTAGTCCACAGCTAATTCTGGATTAAGATCAAGGTCAATTCTCTCTAATCGAAAGTATAAATGATTCAAATAAGTTTGAATCAGTCTTAGATATTTATTTAGTCCATCTAAAAATTTTTTAATTTTTAGATCTAAATATTTTAAGGTAACCTCAATCTGACGTAGATCTTCTTCAATAGGTATTGGAGAAGTTATAATATTCTCTGAAGGAATTGCCTCAGCAAGTCGAATGACTTGAGCTCTTAAAGAAATAACTGTAGTAGCAGGTTCTACAAGTCTGATCTTCGCTTCATACTCAAGTTCAACTTTATTGAGCAACTCAAATTTAATAATTCTAGCCATATTTAAAGTTTCAAAATAAAATCGTCAATAAGATCAAGAGCAAATCGCAATTAAAATTCAAGAAATAAGTTGAAGTTTAAAATTAAAACAATAAATCAATATTTATTATTAAAGTAATGACGACTAGCTAAGTATATTCAAATTATCTATTAGATAATTAAACTAAGACTACGTTTAATAAAATTAATATATTTAGTTTTAAAAGAGAAAAATAATATTCAACTATTCTATAACTAATGAATAAAAGAAATTATTTATAATGAAGTGTAATAATAAGTCAAAAGGGAATAATGTCACAAAAGTTGAAAAATTATAAAGATAAACCCATAGGCTTGAACACAATGAGAAATATCACTACCAAATGTTCATGAGTTAACACTACTAGAAGTGTCTTAATAGAATATCGCAGAGTTAGTCACTACAAGAAGTGACTTAATAGAATTTCGAATAGTTAGTCACTACAAGCAGTGTCTTAATAGAATTTAGAAAAATTAACAAAAAATATTTGTACCATTTGGTACTTAAATACCAGACGACATATCACAGGCTATCAGATAAACTATTAGAGAACGGAATTAAACACTAGAAGAAGTGCAGTTTTAGAATTTAGAGGGTTATGTATACCAATAGTACATTGGTGTGAAAAATAAACAAGAAGCTCAGGGAGTCAAGGGAGTCGATTCTATAGTTGGGCGCCAATTTGTTACAGAACAGCCTGCGAGACTAAAAAAATATATAAAATAAAAGACTGGGAAAAGAAAAGAACAAATTTATTAAAAAAAAGGGAAGGGTGGAGTTGGTGAACGGGGGTGTAGGTGTAGGTGGTGTGGAGAGTTAGGGACTACAGTGGATGAAATAAGTAAATTAAGCTATGCTACCCCAAGAAGGTCTCCTGCTGGATGCTCTATTCCGTAGCGGCCCCGTAGGATAGCAGCCGGAACGGAGGTAGACCGGCAGGAACAGCAGCCAGGAACGGTGGTAGGCCGGCAGGAACAGCAGCCTGGAACGGTGGTAGGCCGGCAGCGGCCCGGTAGGAACAGTAGCCGAAGAGGAAGTAGGCCGGCAGCGGCCCAGAAGCGGTAGCCGGAGCGGTGATAGGCCGGCAGCGGCCCAGAAGCGGTAGCCGGAGCGGTGATAGGCCGGCAGCGGCCCTGAAGGAACAGTGACTGCAGCTGTGGTAGGCCGGCAGCGGCCCTGGAGGAACAGTGACTGCAGCTGTGGTAGGCCGGCAGCGGCCCTGGAGGAACTGCAGCCGGAGCGGTGGTAAGCCGGCAGCGGTCCAAGTAGGGACAGCAGCCGGTACGGTGGTCGGCCGGCAGCAGCCCAGAAGCAACAGCAGCACCCGATGAATGAGAGTACAGAGGTACTCGAGGTCAGACACCGTAGGAGAGGAGCAGACACCGTAATAAATATATATATGCTTTCAGCTTAGAGGCTGATTCTCCAATCACCTACTCATCGCCGATATCTATTAAGAAACCTCTGTAGAATGAATCCGTTCTTTTAAAATAAAATTTGGAATTTTGAATTTTTATATTCTAGCGGCCAGGTATTAGACCTCTTCTAAGGAGTTTATACCCGAAAATCTGACGTCATGGTCTGAAAACGGGTGCAAAGTTACTACGGTAACGATGTAAATAAACATAAAAGAAATGTCACAAAAATACATTTTTGTGAATATTTAACAATGTGTTTGGAAATATAACTAAATGTAATTAGTAATTTATAGAAAATGAAAAAGGGCATGTACTCACGTGGTACCCCTATGTCTAATACGTATATTTACAATAGAAAATGTAATTGAAGGTGAGCCATACAAACGAAAAACTCAAAGAAAAACCAGAAAATAATAAATACTAATCCTGTAACTAATACAATAACTTCTTATAGGAATAAGCTTTCCTACGAAAGCGTAGAAGGGTCAATTTTCAAAGAATTATGACATAATGAAGGTCAGAGAAAATGTTAATGAAAAACTCAAAGATCAATAACAACGGAAAGAGAAGAAGAAGGTGGATTATCAACCTATTATACTGTTAGTACCAATATTATAAGTGAACACAAAGTAGATATATAAATATTGATACGAATATTATAGTTAATATTACATATTCCACTACTGATAGAAATATTAATACTACAATACCTAAGTACCTGACTTTTTTTACACCGACGCCGACACCGATTAATAATTGCATTATTACTATTGGATATGAGCCAAACATATTCATAAAGCGCCATCTAACAAAATTTTGATTCTCTGTTACTTCAAAATTTTGTAAGATAGCGCTTTATGAATACGAAAATGTTCGGTTACATTTTTTTATAAAATTATATTATTACAAGAAATAAAACTACATATTTATGTAGTCATAAAAAGCAAAGCCTTTTTATCCTAATCGTTGGAACCGTTTCCGAGATAGGCGAAATTTATAAATGTATATATGTGTAAATACTTGTACATTTTTTTTTATGTTATGTCGACAGACAGGCTCACGGTCCACTTGATGGTAGGTGGCCTACCGTCGCCTATAACACAAGCAACGCTACAGGTGCTGCATGTGCGCTGCCGACTACAGTAGGATTAAGGATAATATACAAGAATTGCTCGGTTAAAGTGATTAGATATGATTCATAAGAGCCCATTTCCCTATTCACTCCTAATCCCTCATCCTTAATCCTACGGCAGTCAGCAGCGCAATTGCAACAGCTTAGGCGTTGCTTGTGTTATAGGCTACGGTAGCCACCTACCATCAAGTGGACCGTCAGCCTCTCTGCGGACCTTAACATAAAAAAATTCTAATAGACATATTATTTAGGTTTTTAAATAGCTTAGTGCAAAAAGCTTAGATATGTATATTGTATATTACAAAATATTGTTATTCTTCAGAAATCATAATGGTAAAGTCATTTATAAAAATAAATAAATTTAGCTCAGTAATAATAAATCTCTTGGATTATTATTACTTTAAAATAGCATTTAAAATAGTACTAGTAACTTTAGTTCCTTTTTTTTGACGATTTTTTTTCTTCGTCTGTATGGAAAAGTCGGTCTATTCCCATTATGTCCCACAAGAAATGTCCAATTTGGGACTTTTTGGGAATTACAAAAATAAATATTTTTATTGCTTCCAAAATGTCCACTTTAAAGTCGTGTTCTATATGTGGTTTTCGCATGCCATAAATTAAAAGTGTAAAATTCGTATTCCAGAACAAATTGGTTCTCAGTAATTTCTAATTACTATTACTAGTGTGTGTCAACTGGTTGAAATTTTACCATAATAATTTCGAGGCTAGTCAAAAAATAAGGCTTTCCTATTGATAAATCTGATATTTTAATAAATCTGGCCAATAACATGTAAAAAAAATAAGAAAATCTGTTTCAAAACAAATGTGAAGAAATAAAGAAAGTACTTATTATATTTATTTGTATATAGATTACTAGAGTTCAAGATACTGTTGATTGAAGGTTCAAGGACGCTCCATACTTACTTTGATAGGATATAGGATTAGGAATAAAGATTAATGCTAACTCTCGAACCGACACACAATAGGACATGTAGCCTTCTATAAGGGGTAGTTCATCATCATCTCCCATAATTTTAAAATAGGCTGTTGCTAAATGTGGAGTTCAGTTGATGAAGGCAGAAAATATTGTACCCTGCCACTACTACTTGGCAAAATTATACTCATTATTTATATTTATAGATATAATAAAACCGTAAACAAACCCATGTACATTAAAGATTCTTTTAAAAATACAATTTGTAAACGTTATACTTATGTTACCGAGGTCAAAAAAATAGTTTTTAGAATTTTTGTCTAATCTCAGAAACGGCTTAACCAATTTGAATGCGGTTTTCATTGATATATTGCAGCAAGCTTCCCGTAACATTTAGTATTTGTTTCATTCCAACCTAATATCACGAGTACTAAGATGTGGGCTCAGCTATTTAATAATACCAATTAATGTTGTGTAGCTACTTAAAAACGGGACAAGTGCGAGCTGAACTCGCGTGAAGAGTTCCGTACGATGTTACCTATCCGCACAATATTGAGTGATTTACCATGTTATTTTAATATCATGGACTTCTTATAGGTTTTCCTATAATCTACAAGTAGAAAACTAATTTCTGTACTCTTTTTAAAATCATCTTTTTTTTTTCTTTTTCAAAATACATATATCTTAAGATCTGTAATCTCATTTACATTTCATCTTTTCTGTCACATCCTATCTTAAACTACGGGTATTGTTACATTTGTAAACCAATGCAAAACCCTTATTTGTCTAACTTCCACAAAAATAAAAAACTCATAAAAACAACCCTGCACATTCTATTATCTACCTACTAAGATTCATCAATTATACCCGCACGGGGAACGCAGAACATGTCTTAATTATTCTACGCTATCATTACATTCTGAGAACACCTATAAATTATCTCGCGAAAAGGTATATTAAAACGAACTCTCCGCGTATAGTAATGGAGATCAAAACCGCAGTAGACTGTGCCCGACGTAATCGGAAGGTCCACATACATAAATGATGGCCTAATTTTTGAAAACGAGCAGTGTGTAGCGTGACTTAAATGGCGGCGGAACCGTAGAAGCATTATGCGTTGACCCGCCTGTAAGGTCAGAAGGGTCAAAGGCAAAAAGGTTAAAGGGATTCTTGGCATACGGAGTTTGGTTACTTATTATTCGAAAGTTTTAATGACACCGTAGTGTCAATATTATTTCATATAAGTAATCTGTACTAATATTAAAAGAGAAAAGATTTGTATGTATGTTTGTAATGAATAAACTCAAAGACTACTTGACCGATTTTAAAAATTCTTTCACCTATAGAAAGTTAAATTATCAACGAGTAAAATAGGCTACTAACCCTCCCCCATCTCCGCCTTTTACCCTCCCTTCATACAAATGTATGTTTGTAATGAATAAACTCAAAGACTACTGGTCCGATTTTAAAAATTCTTTCACCTATAGAAAGCTACATTATCAGAGTAATATTTTATAAAGAGACGCGGGCGTGTCGCGTGCAACAGCTAGTAATTAATATGAGATACTAGCAATGCTAATAAAATGGAACTAAGCTGACGACCATTATGGAGTAAAGGAAAGGGATAAGATGGAAATAGGGGAACGGGCTTTGGCATTAATACCCAGAACACTCACACGCCGAAACGTAAGTACAAACTTGGATGAAAAATATGGATGGAAGTTCTATTTTATCTACTATTAACTAATGTTTAAATTTATATCTATAAAGCACTAACTGACACGACAGACGTTGTTGTGTCTAATGGTTTCTACACACAGTGCCGAGCGGCACGTGCCGCCGGCTTTTGCCGGACGTCTGTTCCGCCGGCACGTGCCGCAGAAACTTGCACAAAGCCGCCGAGCATCATTTCGGTTGACAGTTTGGTAGAACGCTAGGACCGATCTGACCTTGCAAGCCCGTGCGGCACGCCGGCATAACCGCCCGGGTATGCCGGCTCCTTTCTGTGGCAAAGCCGGCGGCCTCATAAGCCGCCGGGCGCACAACGGCTTGCCTGGCACTGTGAGTAGGAGCCTTAATAGTTCAATTGTCAGCAAGGAACTTTAGATGAGAAAAAGAAAAATGAGCTTTTCACGTTTTTTCGAGCAATTTTTCTCTTCATAAGAACCATCGTCGGACTTCAAGTAACATTTAAAAAAAATAGACGAATTAATCCAGCTTTTCTCGAATTTTGCCCTTAGCAACACATTTAGCGATTTATTTTTATGTGGTACGCTTAGGGAAGCAGAGGCGTATTAAGCCTCAGCAGAAAGAGAGTGATATAGGAATAAAGACAAAAAATCTACAGAGAAAAGAAATAAGGGTCTGAAAAAAAAAAACGAATTGTGGCTAGTAAGTTAAGAAATTTAATAAAAGCTTGATTAGACGCCTATCACAAGGTTAGAAATACCCATGGTTAGGAGGACATATCTTCAAGAGCCTATATCTATTAAGTTGGACATTGTGATGGGAAATTAATGATAACTCATGTAACGTAGTAAGCAAGAAAATATTTAATTTTCAATTGATAATTACGCATCGGTGTAATAGGCGGACATCAACGAGCGAGTCGTTTCCCGGCGTTTCTGGAATGCCATTTGAATAGTATTTTCAAAGAATAGCATAATAAAAATGAAGTGTAGGTAATATGCAACATAATAAACGTGCACCATGTAAGTTAAAAAATAATGATGTGACACAATTTTTTTTTTTAATTAAATCTTTAAAATTTTAAGTGGGACCTTAGAACTACGTAGGTACAGAATCTTCATGCTATTATTATCTTAAAATTATCTTAAAATGTATTAAACTGTCACCGAAGAATTAGTAGTGACAAACTGGAGATGATTTTATTAGGAAGAAAAGTAAATATGCTAAATTCCATTACCATTACGGTCTTTTTTTACATTTACCATCCGTCTATGGCAATTAGGAAGAATAGTTTCTGACACAAGATCTTTTTAACTATACAAGAAACAAATATAGAGTTATTTGTTAGTAAAATAATCATTATATGAACATTCCTTTTTATATATTTTTTGTTTTACCGTTGATTTCGTACGTCACATAGGGTTGTAATATGACTTAGGACCTTATAGTTTAGTATATAGCCTATATAACTCTTTGAAAAATATATTAATCTCTATGAATCCCCATTTCCCTTGGTCACGGCATCAGCCGTGAACGGGTAGACCGATTTTAATTCGGTTTTCACTAATGGAAAGAGGGATAAAACGGGGAATGTTTGCACATCGGGCGAAGCCGGGGGCGGGTCGCTAGTAGTTTTATATAAATTATAAAAAAATGTTACAGATTCAAAGATGTGAATTATGTTGTTATTTTTAAATCTATATAAGATTATCATTTAATATATTCATTTCAGTGATTGTTAAAAAAATAATATTAAATTTGTCACTTTAATAAATCAAAAGGATATCACACAATTTATCCTGTTAATATTACATCCCTGTTAATATAACTGACTAGCGACCCGCCCCCGGCTTCGCCCGGGGTTAAATTTTTATATATATGAACATTCCCCGTTTATCCCTATCTCCATTAGTGAAAACCGAATTAAAATCGGTCTACCCGATCATATCCGTCAATTTTATATATAGATTATGTATTGTTTTTACTTTTTACATCGCGATGTCCCGTTAACGAAGTGTATACATATTTACTTAAGAAAATCCCAGGGCGCAATAATATTTTCTTTTAATTTTATTACATTACGACGTCGATTTCCGCGGCCGACGCGAGTATATCTTTTTTTCGCCTACGTCATAGAGATTGTCTGATAGTCGTTTCAATCTAGTTTTTACGTCGGCCTTTTTTAAAAAAAAACGCGATTGATAGCTATGAAAATCTCCATTGAAACAGAGTTGCATTGCAATAAATGCAATTCAGATGCAACAGAACGCAATGATTACTAGTAACATTTGTTATTGGGTCCAGTAACATACGCAATATTGATTGATGCAGGTTCGAGACCCGATTCCGACTTTCACCACTTTGTGTTTGACCATTTCAATATTTAAATTAGAAATATTGATAAGTTACTCTAACTGTGGAACGCGGTGGAAAACATCGCGAGGATAGTTGTATTTCTTATAAGCAACTAGATAATTCCCGCTATTTCTACTGTGCTTCTTTTTTATGTTAAGATCGACAGACAGGCTAACGGTCCACTTGATGGTAGGTGGCTGCCTTCGCCTATAACACAAACAACGCCACAGCTGCTGCAAGCGCGCTGCCGACTACAGTAGGATTAAGGATAAGGAATTAGATAGGAAAATGGTCTTTGGAATCCTTTACTCACTCGCTGAAACACAACAGCACACGTGGTGTTATTTCACGGTGGTATTCTGTAAGGGGGTGGTTACTGCCGCCAGACGAGCTGCCCAAATGACTGCGAAACGCAGTGTGGCCTGCCACTACTTTCCAAATCTAGACCAGAGCCAAAGGACCTTGAAACGATCTGGCATATCGAACTGCCGCCAAAAAAAAATTCAAAATGGCGACGTGTCCATATAAAAAAGCTCGAACCCCTTTGAAAAGTTCATTTTCAAAATTAACCTGGCAACACTAGAACAGTGTTTGCGCCCTAATCGAATAGTTGGCTGTCAAGTCCATTTTCCCTTTGTACCCGCATTTATTAAAATGTAGCCCTCCATCTTTCCCTTTTTACCCACATCCTTATAATGCATGATACCGCCGCCGCGAACGCTCACGCCTACGCTTCAAGTGTTTCGAACCACATTGAACTCGAAGTGCATTCATTATCCGCGCCTTATCGTGTACAACAAAACCCGCAAGTGAACAGTGTCGGCCAGTTGGACGCAACGGAGAATCCTGCAGGAGATCGCACCAGAGCACCGGTTACAAGGTACGTGCATTTCCTTCTTCTGCCCATCCTGTCCATCAGACAGTCAACTGTTTGCTTACAGCCGCAATATACAGTCCACTAAACCGCCGCAGGGATTCATGGCGTGAACTGTCGCAATCCCGCCCCAACGAGATTTAGATCTTGTTTAACCCTTCAGGGTCTTCTCCGCGCCTCCAAACAAAGCGTTAAGGCTGGCGCCCTAACCGCACTCATCCAACGGGCTCATAGTCCCTTTTCTTAAGCATTTAAAATTAAAATAAAATAACGTTCAAAGAATGCATTAAATATTTATTGCTCACTAGCGACCCGCCCCTGGCTTCGCCCGTGGTGAAATTTTTATATATGTAAACATACCCCGTTTATCCCTCTTTCCATTAGTGAAAACCGAATTAAAATCGGTCTACCCGTTCACGCGTGATGCCGTGACCAAGGGAAATAGGGACTCATTTTATATATATAGAAGATATTTTTTTTACATTTTTCGATAGTCCCTCGGGAACTGTACTTTTTTCTTTATGAAAGGTACCTTATGGCCTTTTCTGTATCCGGACGTGTATACGAAATGTCACGATGATCGATTGAGTAGGCTAAGACGTGAAAGCTTAACAAACATTTGTCACATTTATAATTTAGAACATTCGAAGACACGAGGCTCTTAAGTCAGGCTATTTCCGACTAATCCTATTAAACAAGAATTGGAAATCTTCCATAAAATATAATGAACGAGCAGTAAATAAATTAGTAAATCAAAAATAACTTATTTGAAGTCGATAACCAGAAAAGCCTTATCTGCTTTTAATGATAAAATTAAATTATTTTATGATCGCAATAAAAGTAGCTGCAGTCGTAATACCTACGAATAGTTAATTTACTCTGATGCAAGGAAGCGTTTTGTAGGTAATGCATTTTAATAATATCAATAGTATTGGACCACCAGTCCTATATGGTTGGGCCAAAAAATTTAGAATAAGACCACCTTTAAACTGAGTGTGTAAAAAGTGATAATATTTCTGTCTTTTAGAAGCACTGACGCAAAAGTATTAGTCGCATCTGTGGTATTACGAGGTGTAAAATATATGTCTAATCTTGGTACATCGATACTTCTATACTAATATTATAAAGCTGAAGAGTTTGTTTGTTTGTTTGGGCGCACTAATCTCAGGATCTACTGGTTCGAATTAAAAAATTATTTTTGTTTTGAATAGTCCATTTATCGAGGAAGGCTATAGGCTATATAACATCACGACACGATAAATAGTATTATATATAAGCAGTGTCCAGTACCGCGCGCCCGCCGCCCCCTCGTGCGCATAACAAAGACCCATACATCCATACATTTTGATAACTTTGATAACTAGTCCTTTTGCTAATAAGTCAGTGTAAGTTTTCTGTAAAACTAAGAAAGAAAGAAAGAAAGAAAGAAAGACTTTTATTCACTGCACGAGACACTGACTTTATATACAAAAAACAGGACAGAGAATAATAAAATAAAAAAACGTGTGTGTGTGTCCTCGCGGCAGCGAATCGGATACTGACTCAGCATTGTGCTGAGGTGCTAGACAAACACCTACAGCGCTGATTTTCAGCCAGCACCGTATGTGACTCATTGAGCACCATACAAACATACTTTATAAATTACTATATACATAATTATACATTACTATATACATTTAATTCATTTTTACATACACACACATACACACATAATATATAAAAACATACAAACATATGCATACATACAATGGATACAATGGATATTTTTAGTATTTAGCGTTTGTCTCCATTTAAAAAAAAATTGGAATCGTGCGATGGTTCTCCAGTAAAAACTTACTTGGGACTTTATTATTTACACAATTTGTTTCAAAATATTTTAAAAAACTTGAATATTGTGAGTTTTCATGTTATTTCCAGGTAGAAGTATTATTCCTTATGTCATTTTTCATTTCTCCATTTTCAGATTACATCGTAATGTTTCTGTTGCTGAACTCTTCAGGATATATTGGCATCATTTTGAACCAAAATATTTTGACAAAGCTATTAATATTTGGACTATTATGTGAGTGTGATTGAGCTTAGTTCGTCTTAATGTTTATGTATTGTAAAGTAAGAGGCACAGTTGTAGAGGTGTCGATGTTTATTGTTCAGAGTTGGGATTAATCGTATTAGGCTTATTGGCGAAAATATAGTCCTGCCCTTGATTGTAGAGCGGTCCCAGTAGAGCTTAGTGTGAACATTTCCGACAAACGATACAATATAGTATATAGTATATAGTATATGCATGCATAAGCGTATTCAACAAGGTGTTTAAATTGCTGATGGAAATATGTCTAGCTACATGTCTTTCCGTTAGAAACATAAGTATAACAAAATTCTCGGCATGTGTCAATGTCAGTCATATCGGCAGGCATAATGACGGTCTACTTGATAGTAAGTGGCTAAGGGGAAGAAGAAGGAGAACTTTATTAATAGATGGTCTCTGTGTGAATGTGTGATGACACGTGTTGTTATTTCGTGCTGTTATTCTGTGATTCATGGCGGTCTTCCATAAAGTTGTGTTACTGTCTTAGAACAAGCCGCCCATTTTGTGGGAGCTTCAATATTTCTAAAGGGGTTACCAAAGCTCCTTCTTATCTTCTTGCGGTCCTCGGTTCTCAATACCGCGTACAGGTTTTCGCCAATACTTTGACAAAATACTTCGGTATTCAGAGAGATATCACAGAGAATATTTGAAAGTTACAATATTTCAGATGGATACATGTTATTTACTGTGTACTTATACTAATTCCCTAATTACATCTAACGAAACCGGGGTGTTAATAATTTTCTTAATTCTAGTCATCTTTAGCTCAGACATACACACAAAAAATTAAAAAAATAGATTATTCTACACCATACAATACATAACTGGTCTCGACTAGTGTGTTTTTGATAAAGTATAAAGATATTATTGAAGTATAGAGAATTAAAGATAAATAAGTCGAAGCATCTTTTGGGGTGATGTTGATTCTAAGATTTCTAACAAAATCTGGTCATATGTTTTAATACCCAATTTTTTTTAATATATAGCCCAAATTATTTTGTACATCTCTTTACTGTACCGAGGCAGGCAATGTCCCCAAATTTTCCCAATTTTTTTGAAATTAAAAAAGTTTGGGAATTTCAACAAACTTTTAGAATTTTTCAATTTTTTTTTTTATTAAATCAAGGTAGCGCTTGATCACTATCTCACCTGATGTGAGGTGCAGATGTGGCTGAAGGTGGACCATGTTTATCCAGTAAATGCCTATTTACCCTGGTTTTGAAGACCCCGAGGTTGTAGTCCTGTGGGAACACAGACGCGGGCAACAATATTCTCAAATAAGACATTGCTAGAGGTGAAAATCCATACAAGAAACTTTTTAGCTACAATAGTTAACATGTTGAACACTTACTGATAACCACCTAATTACGGAACTCCTAAAATACCATTTCGATATTTTTCAGACTTCACCTCCTTCCTGACAATAGTAAAGACTCAAGTCGCAGACGGCAGAGATTGGGGTACGCTAAGTTTCAAAGAATGGTTTGGTTTTCACGTGAAAGACGTGCCCAATCTTGACTCCATAAAAGTGACCAAGGGTTGCAGGGAATGCCCTAGGATATATTTGCCTATCTGCGGATCCGACAACATAACGTACACAAACGAATGCCGCATGCACTGCGCCAACATTAATAGAACCGGAGACAATGGTACGGACTTAGTAAAATTTGTCCGAACGGGGCCTTGTGATGTATTTCAATCTCGTCGCTTTATGAAAGAGTTTTGGGAAGACTTTGAAGAATATATGAAACGAAAGGCGGATGAACTTTCAAAATCTTTAGAATCTGCATTCAAGAACACAAGTAACTCCGTATTTATAAATACGACTAATGGTAAAAATATTATTATAGTTAATGGTACCAACGTGATTATTGAACATTTTTTGAGACAGCGCAACACTAGTGAATGGATTGCTAATAATTCACTCACCTTTGATAATTGGACAGTTATTGGAGGTATTTAATAAATAACTGATGTTAATTTTTGTTTAATTTCAAAGTAGAGCTACAATCAGCCAATTACAAAGGATATCCTTTACAAAACTGGCGCTGCGGACATAAATACTATTTTCATTTTACAAAAAAGGGCCATTAGAGCCATCTATCAACTAGATCCGCAGTCTTCCCTCAGAAGTTCAAAGAAATTAAGATTTTAACTGTTACATGTCAGTATATTTATGAAAATTTAATTTACGCGCATAAAAATATTAGTCAATTTAATAAAAAATGTGATGTACACAATATAGGTAACTAGGTTTAAAAATGATTTAGATTTACATAAGACGCGACTCCACAAGATAAGTAATTCTTTTATGGGTCAGTGTATACGGTTTTATAATAAACTGCCTGAGATGATCAGAACCTTATCGATAAATAAATTTAAAGTTGTCATTAAAACCAAACTCCTCTCGAAAGGCTATTATAAGGTTACTGATTATTTAAGTGACAATGAAGCCTGGAATTAAAGCCTGGATTCGGAGCTCATACTATGCTTAGTATTGTATATTTACTTTAGGTATTAAGTGTATGATTATAATTATTGTAATTTTTTTATATTGTAAAGATGACAAAAAGAATAGTATCCTGAGTTTCTTTCGGGGTTTCTTCTCAGGATCGTCATCTTGGCTTTTTTTCCGAAACCCTGGTAAATTTAAATTTAACTGGTAATTCCAAGTTAAATTTAAGAGGTTCTTGGAGAAACCTAATTGATAAATAAATATTTTGATTTTGATTTGATTTTGAAAACAGGTCGCAAAGTAATTTCTACATCTATATTGTTATAGCCAGATTTGTACGGTGTTCATTTCATTTTATTTATAAGAAAAACATTACTCACTGACAAGCAGCACCTCTTCTCTTCGAGACCGTTTCATCCCCTGGTGGTTCTCTCACCGGCAGTGTAAGCGATTTTCAGTGAGAGCTCCTTAGCTTAGTTATCGTCTAAGTTAGTTTTTAAGTTTTCTTTTTGCTTGTAAGGCGGATAGCTTCATGGACCAAAAGATAAGATCGAAATTACTCACCTTTTAAATCTATGTTAGTACCTTAAGAATATCAATATGAGCTTTATATAAACCGTTTACTCCGGGTTCTTACAGAACACTCGAGAAAAGCGAACAGCGGCGGTTCACATTTAGGTTAGTCAGAATTCTAAGCCTGCTTGCAATCGCGCACATAAATCTTTAAGGGATTAGGAGGGGGGATAGGGAAATGGGCTCTGACATCCCTTACTCACTCACCGAAACACAACAGCACACGTACTGTTATTTCACGGTGGTCTTCTGTAAGGGGGTGGTTACTGCCGCCAGACTTGCTGCCCAAATGACTGCGAAACGCAGTGTGCCTTGCCACTACTTTCCAGATCCAGACCAGATTGAAAAGTTCAGTTAACATTGCGCTGCATTTAAAACTTAACAAAATAACTACATAATATCTATAGCAAAATTCACCCATCGGTTTAAAACAGTTAACATAAACCAGAACGAACTGTATTTAATTATTTGTTTTCTTTTTAAACATTAATGCTTTTTTTTATTGAACAAAATCACACTATTAACGAAAAAAGGATACGCCAAGGTAACATAAAAGCTTCGAAATACAAACGGGATATCTATTACAACAAATCTCCTTAAACACTCGTTTCAAACTAAACGGGTCAGATAAATGGGACATTCCTTTGTTATCAGCTATCTTTACCCCCAATTCTTTCCTATTCTACAGTAATGTTTGCAAGCATTGACAAAATAGAAATTTTAAACTAATAACTTAAATATCTATTAACAATTAAGTACGGGTTGTTTTAAAAGAAACAACTCGTATTAAATACAAGAAAGAAAACAAAAATAACAAAAATAATAGTATAGTCGAACATATTTTTTATTAGGATCCAGCATCCACCCAGAGTTTTTATACAAAAACGACAGCTTTATTTAATTTTTACTAATAAAAGAGTCTGTTTGTAATGTCAAAATTATTGCTTTTTGCTAAATGTAGGGATAATCGAGATCAAGAGTATAACAAAATATATGCGGTATTGATAAAAAAAATATCTATGCTGTTTGTTCCGGCTAATTTCCAAACTGGTGAACCGATTTTGATGGGACTTTCACTGGCAAATAATTGATGTTGTAAAGAGTAACTAAAGCTACTTTTAATTTAAAAAAAAAATGAGCCGTTACGATTGCGCTAGTAACAAATAAAATAAGTATAATTATATACCAAAGTTTACTCAATACTAAGTAATGTATTCATAAATTAATGTTGTTAAAATTTGTGGATCATCTTAATCAACAAATATAGAAAGCAACCATATTATTATTTTCAGAATCAGAGTCAGAATATCAAATATCTTAAGTAAATCGGCTTTACTCGTAATAATACTTCTCCTGCCTTTTAATATGCCAAACTCTCAACAGATCATCATAAATTTTTACGTACCTTCACGAAAAGACATTGTCAGGGTTACAAGAAGTACATAATGTTATGATAGTCTCTATTAAGGCTTTCAAAAAATAAATACTGTTACTACTAACTATGGGAAGTTCTGGAAAAAACGTTCGCACTGGCCGAAAGTCTCGAATGTTCCACCATATCGATGGTAGCCACGTCCCTTTCCGACTAGTGTCAAAGGAATTGGTCCTTATGTTTACAACATAGAGTTTACATTTCAACATAACATTCTTGAACTTTCAATGGTTTGTTTACATTCTCTGGTATATTCGAAATACATCGAGGCGTTTGGCGCCAAGTATAAATAAGATTGCAGCAGGCCAAGAGTAGTTAGTGGTGCGACGACCAGCGATACGAAAGCGACTCTTCGGAGCTTTTGACTCTTCGGCCGACACATTAAGAGAATCATTGACGACTTTTGGCAAGTTTCATGGGACAAATTTGATGATTTTGGCAGTCGTCTTGGTTTGTGAAAATAAATCGTTCCTTTCGCCCTTACACGGCATTTTAACTCACCCGGCAAGTAACAATACACATTATTCTTGGTTAATTTCTTTTATTTATTTATTTATTTATTTCAAGTAACATGATCAATTGTTAGTTATTATTTAATTTACATTTTAACATATTATATTATAAACATATTGTGTTATAAACATTATATTATATTATAAACATATTGTGGATGCATATTTAAACCAACAAGAACTGGTTCACAGTAACCCATGTTACTTGTAAATAAATTATTTGAATTTGAATTTGTAACTTCGTATGTAACATGAAAAAGTGTATAACAATTATTTTAACAAAAAAGTCCTGATTTGTATATTTAAGACTTTTTTTAGTACCTATGCATGTTCTAATTTTTTTTTATTAACATGAAACAGGAAAGTTGAAATAATTGAATAGTTGAAATAATACATTAATTTTGATAAATAAAGTTAAATACTTACACAGACATTTTTTATATTAATTAATAGCTGGTGCCCACGAGTTAGACCGCGTTGAAAAAAATAAAAGATATAACGCCTGATAAAATTTGTAAAGCAATATAACGCCTGACAAACATTGACGCATAAAATTATACTTTTCAGATAGGTGATGGCCGCGACTTCGCCCTGTGGAATGTTTCCTTAGCCTATTTCCATCCATAAATTATATTCTAACTATTGGTGAAAGAATTTTTTAAATCGCATGAATGGTTTCTAAGATTACCTCCTACATACAAACAAACAAACAGACTTCACCTTTTTATAATTTAGTATATAGTTAACGCAGTCGCAGTGTCTCTAAATTAAAGTGCCTTTTCAGAAAACCCCTAAATATGGCAACATATATGACAGCATTATTATAAATTATGTCACACTTCTGGGCTTTACATACTTTAGCCGTTAAGCGGGTTGTCAACTTGCTTGACTTTTAATACAAAATACAAGTTCCAATTTCATTCGACAGCACTATAAGCCAGTGAAACGAATCAGAGACACGAGATTGCATTTTAGCCCGTTGACTGAGGATTTGGGCTTCACAGTTATCTATACGTACGTATTCTCCCACTTTCTTGTTTATTGCTTACTGATTCAC
The DNA here is from genome assembly GCA_910589475.2 of Bembecia ichneumoniformis. Lineage (NCBI taxonomy): Eukaryota > Metazoa > Arthropoda > Insecta > Lepidoptera > Sesiidae > Bembecia > Bembecia ichneumoniformis. Next base: position 4,599,440 of record OU342545.1, read on the forward strand.
ACCGGGATTTATACATTCTCGTATCGGTTTGTTTCTCAATTGACATATGAAAAATAATAATATATTAATACATAGATTAGATATACCTATCTTCTTCTTCTTAATTGTTTTATTATTACATCACATCACATCATATCATACCACATCACATCACATCACATTACATCACAATACATCACATTACACCACAACATATCATATCATATTATCACATTATATTAATTACATTAAGAAACAAAGTTTATCTGTTTGTCTGTGCGTTTGTGCACGCTAATCCCAGAAACGGCTTAACCGATTTGAATGTTGTTTTTACTGGTGTATTGTAGCAAGCTTCCGTAATATTTAGTGTTTGTCTCATTCCAATGGGTTTACAAACAAAAAAGTTACGCGCTATACCGTATGCCACCTTTGTTGATCTTTGTCGGTCCCCTTTGTCGTCATACCTCCGCGCCCCTGTACCGCGCGGGCGAGGACTCTTTTAAACGGTCTATCTATAAATCATTATGCAAGCATGTTGTGTGTGTGTTGTGTTGTCTCTCTCTCTCTCTCTCTCTCTTTCAGTGTGTGTGTGTGTGTGTGTGTGTGTGTGTGTGTGTGTGTGCGTGCGTGCGCGCACTTATATATTCTAGAAAGTCCCCAGTTGTAATTGGTAATTATGCCGCAATAGACCCTATTTTAATAAGTCATAGTAATAATGTCATAAACAAATAAAAAACTGAAATTAAAATTACTCTGGCAACGACTAATTAAAAAAACAAACTTATCTGCCCTCAATTCTGGTTTTATTAATTGCTCAATTAAAAAATATTGCTCATTATAGACATAAAAATTAGCAATTAAATTTTGGAAAACTTCGCCGTTTTCATGAAAAATGTTCTTATACGGTCAGTATAATTATAATTTCAAGTCAATAGACTAATTATGTAATTAATTACCTACTGAACATTGGGATATTAATGTAATATATAACGTATTTTCTTTCAACGTGTAATTAAAAGTTGATTTTAATTATTTTTTATAATTAAAATTATCTCTTCTCCATTGGTAAGTACCTTAATATTTTCACTCGTTTATAAGTAGGTACTTGCATAGAGAGGTCTGTAAAAAAACTAAATTAGAAACTAAATTTTTTTTAACTACTAAATTAGAAACGCACTTAAGACTAGTATAATATATACCTATGAGGAATTCCAAAAAATCGTAAAAGTGTAAATAACCTTGTGATAATTAGTTTTGGAGAGGCGACTTTTTTGAATTATGAATTTTAGTAATAAAAACAATATAGCTTTTAACGAACGACGACGTGTTATATTGTCTCAAATACAAATTATTATAATGTGGGTAGAAAATTTAGATGATCGTTGACGTTATCGGTATTGCTTCGGTTCAGTCCATAGATGTCGCTGTAAGTCTCATACTTAACAAACACCTTGTTAAGTATGAGACATCCAGTTCTTAAAAAACATGATAGCACTAACCAGATAAATGAGCTATCAACAAGTCAAACGATTACTATTTATTTTTGGAACACTGAGGTGTTCTAAAATCTAGGTTATCAAAATATTATCAAAATCTAGGTCTTCAAATGTAGCTGTAACATGTATATATTTTATAATATATTATATATTATATATATTATATACATGAACATTCCCCGTTTATCCCTCTTTCCATTAGTCAAAACCGAATTAAATCGGTCTACCCGTTCACGCGTGATGCCCTAACCAAGGGAAATAGGGATTCATTTTTATATATATACATTTTCTAGTACAAACCAAAGGTGCTTTTATTTCTCAAGTTTTGTTTATATTCCCGTTTATATTTATTTATAATTGACGAGCCCGTTGGATGAGTGGTTAAGGGTCTTGCTTTAACGCTTCCCGGGTTCGATTGCCGGTAGGCCAAGAAAATAAACTTTTCAAATTTGGCTCCGATCTGGATTTGGAAAGTATGTGTGCTGTTGTGTTTCGGTGAGTACGTAAGGGATGCCAGAGCCCATTTCCCTATCTCATTTCCCTTAATCCTACTGAAGTCGGCAGCGCACTTGCGGCAGCTTTGACGTTGCTTGTGTTATAGGCGACGGTAGCCACCTACCATCAAGTGGACCGTCAGTCTGTCTGCCGATCTTAACATAAAAGAAATATCTTTTTTTCCTATTTTTTAAACAATTTTTTTTCTCCTCGTGTAACAATGTATGCATCAATCATAAAATATGCAATGACAGTAACCAGAAAATTACATAAAATCGACATAAAATTACAAAAGGTTCTCATATGCTTCGGAGTTTGTTTCAGATTATCAGAATCCTTTCTTTGGTCTCCACCTTCTCCGTTGCCTTTATATTGATAGTTTCTGCTGCGCACTCATATTCCTTTGGAGTTTCTTATGTTGAGAGACAAGGTAGACTCCTACCCTCAATTGGAATTCTCTCTGCCGTTCTCTCTCGTAAAAAAAATCCTTGATATATTGTTATATCAAGGATTAATATTCTTGATATTCATAGCTTTATCCCATTTGTTTATTACATTCTAACATATTTGTAAATCATACGATTTAACCGAATATTTATGATTAGACTGTACATTTGAAAGAACCAGATTAACTGTAGTTTGACGATCCACTTTCCGATCTCACATAATTTGAAATTATTGAACCCATTTGTGGTGTCTTCGGAACTTACAATGGGCAGGCCGATGACATATCTGCCTATATTTGCCAAATATCATTCCTTACGCAGTGCAATTTTTTGTTTTCAGTTTTAACTTTGATGCTGACTATGCTAACATCGAACTCCCATTGCAACCATGACAGGTACATCTACGCTAACCCAAAGGAGGTGCAAGATTATTACATGAGTCAAGTAGTCGATGATCTCCCTTTATTGGAAACAATAACTAATTGCGAGTGTCCCAGAATCTACATTCCGGTGTGCAGTACGGATAATAGAACTTACACTAATATTTGTTGGTTAAATTGTGTAAAAGGATTAAAGAAGAAGGAATCTGAAACGCTTGGAAGACCACTTGAAGAGAAAGAATTGCCGCGTCCACAATATATGGGGAGATGTTTGCAATTTTTAGAACCATTCGAGTATTAAAATGCTTTTAGAAAAATATATACAATAAAATATTTATATTTACATAATAAAATAAATATAAATATTTATTTTATTACATAAATTATTTATACATCAACTTTAATTTGTTTAGCTTAAATAAAAACATCTTTTTTAATCACATTTGTGCCATTTTTCTGTGCTAACCTAACCTTAATTCCGTGATAAATTAGTCATAAAAGAAGAGATTTTAGTTTGAGCACAGTTAGTATATATATTTCTTATATAGTACAGTTAGTATAAAAAGTTAGATAAAAAATATTCTCCATACTCTCTTTAATCCTAAACAATATTTTAAATCCTAAATATTTTAAATGGGGAGAGTTTCTTTGTTACCTCAGATGAAATAAGAACTAAAGATAGAGCTCTGTGGACGGCTGAGTGAAGCCGGTAAAACAACGCCTTGCCTTGTAGGTACTTACACGGTTACACGCATGCAAATACAATTAAACTACGCCTCGCCTTATTAGTTTATGTAATAATAAATTAAAATATTCATTAGTGAAAACGCGGAAATGCGTAGTGACCGTAAAAAGATCAGTCCTCAAAAAATATATGGCTGGGAACAAAAACCTCAATTTAATTGTGGCCTTTATTGTTATTACCCTATTTCTTTCACTTATATGATTGTTACATTTGTATGACTTACAAAAAGCCGGCAAGTGCAAGTCGGGACTTCAGAAATTAGTGTACTAAACCGCAAAATATCGGTCATTACATAGACCGACCTTTATACTGATCTTTATACTATTTGATTTACCATGTTATTTTAATATCATGGACTTCTTACAGGTTTTCCTATAATCTTTAAGTATAAGTAGAAAACTAATTTCCGTATTTTTTTCAAAATTAGCCTCAGTAGTTTCGGAGATAAGGGGGGGGGGGGGGGTTGGGGGGGTAATGGTCGGACAGACGGACACACGAGTGGTCCTATAAGGGTTCCGTTTTTTTATTCGGACGTACGGACCCCTAAAAAGTTACACGCTATACCGAATACGAAGTTGCGGGCTCAGCTAGTGTAGAAATATAAAATTATATTAGAAGACCTTGGTAAATGTATTCATTAACTCCATAATTGATTAACGATACAGGTAATTAACGAAGTCGATTGCGCATAAGCATTGTTTGTTAATCACTTAGTTACTTTATATACTTTACGATAAAAAGTTAATCCGGTCAAAATAACTATGAAGAGATTTAGAAAATGTCGTTAGTATTTTTTGTTTTACATAATTAACTAGCTATTAAAAATAAGTATAAAATTGTCTGAATGTCCATACTGTTTGCCTGTTGACGTTGATAACATTTAGAATAATTATACCCAGTAATGTACTCTTACAGTGTATTATTATTATTTGAACTGAAGTACAACTGACCATTACACTGACCGTCAATGGCCGACTTCACAATTTTAATGTTTAAACGCGCTAATTTCTGAAACTTACTCGTACCTAGTAGTTATTTTTTGCATTTAATAACCTAATTCTTCAAGAGCTTGTTAGATGGCTCCGTCTCCTTTAACGGAGACGACCCCTGTGCGCTTCAAACTCTGATAAGGAAATGGGTGAATAGAGTCTATAATATTTTAACAATCATCGAAAGAAAATAGCACATGTACTCTATGTATTTTCGGATAATATTCTGAAAGAATCGCCAGAAAGACTGACCAATTTATGAAAAAAGAAAGCAGTGTGCCCTGCTTTTATTGATGAGCCCGTTGGATGAGTGATCCTGATCAAGGTGCTTGCCTTAACACTCTGCTCTAAAGTTCCCGGATTCGATTCCCGGCAAATTCAACTTTGGAAATAAACTTTTCAAAGTTGACTTAGATCTGGATCTGGAAAATAGTAGCAGAGCGCTTTGCAGTTATTTTGGCCGTCCGGTGGCAGTACCTAACCACCCCCTTACAGAAGACCATCGTGAAATAACAGCACGTGTGCTGTTGTAATTTGGTGAGTGAGAAAATGATGCCAAAGCCAATTTCCCTAAGCCTTCATAATCCCCCTTTCTTTAATCCTACTGTAGTCGACTACGTGGACTTGCAGGAATACGACACTTTAATCCTACTGCAGCGTACTTGCAGCAGCTGGTGGCATTGCTTGTGTTATAGGCGACGATAGCCACCTACCATCAAGTGGACCGTTGGCCTGTCTGCCGACCTTAACATTAAAAAAAAATTAAAAATAAACAAAAAATATTAAAAAAGAACCTTTCTTTCAGTGATTTCGATTATATTTTTCTGGATTGCTCTCCAAATTGCCGGCTCCCAATATCAGAAATTTACAAGGCATTTGAAGTGGAAAAAATTTTTCAGGACTCACGGAACACCGACTATGCCGAGGGAGCTAACCCCTTTGAACACAACCTTATCCCATTGCGGGTTGTGTCCGGACGTTTACTTCCCAGTGTGCGCCTCTAACAATAAGTCATATGTAAACATATGCCAGTTTCTTTGTTTAAATCTCACACAATATAGAGTTGTGAGAATGGGTTTCTGTATACATTTTTAATTTGTAACTATTTAGTATTTTAAGGTATTTTCAAGGTTTAGAACCTGATAACCTTCAATATAACACAACTTTGAAGAATGTGCTTTTATTTCACAATAACACCCTTGATTTTTGTTTTTAAAAGTGTAAATTAGCCTATACATATTATAAACTTGTTGAGCCCGCAACTTTGTACGGTTGGTACTCGGTATAACGCGTAACCTTTTTTGTCTGTAAACCAATTGGAATGAAATAATGAAGCTTACTGCAATACATCAGTGAAAACCGCATTCAAATTGATTAAGCCGTTTTAGAGATTAGCGCGCACAAACGCACAGAGAAACAGACAAACCGACAGACAAAAATTCTGAAAACTTTTTTTTGACCTCGGTAACATAAATCAATTTATTAACATGTAGTGAAGAGATTGTTGGATGAAATAAATTCCATACATACGAGTACGTATGGATTTGTATTTTCGAAAAACAATTCTGGATATAAATATGTGTCTCTCGTACCGTACCACGATTTTTCGAATCGAATCATATATACCTTGTTATATACTCCGCAATCTTTTGAAAAAAAAAGTCTTGAACCTTTTCAAGGAATATCGATATATTGATAAAGTCATTTCCCTCTCTGTGTAACTACTCTGTAACATACTGGTCGCGACGGTAAACGCCTCTCTCTGCCCGTGGCCTATTTACTTGTTGCGTTGCATGAATCGCGCGCCGTCGCGTCGTTCGCAACACCTGTTTCCGTGGCAGACCGAATGTAATTATAATATTGAGTTATTTTGTGTACTTAGTTGTATATCATTCCATAAAATATTGAGTCGCCTCCAAATCGCCTATCCTTTCCAGGCCCTTGAGAAAAAAATACTAAACCAGAATTTAACTTTAAATACGCCAGGCAAGTTGACGGCAAGTTTCCATTTGAAGGTAGTTGGCTACCATCCCCTATTAACACAAGCAACTCCATAGTGGTTGATCACTTTGATAAGGATAAAGGATAAGAAAATTAATGGGGTATGGGATCTGGCTTTCCTTACTCACTCACTGAAACATAACAGTACACTATTATTTACTATTGTCTTATAGGGTACTACTGGGTGATAATTTTTGATTTCAACCTGTAGAAGGGGTAGAAAAAAGAAAAATATTTTTTTCCAAATGATACAAAAATGGTAAAATAAGAGTTTAAAAAAATTTCAGACATATATTAAAATTGTAAACGAGCCGTGTCTGTACATTAAATATTTTTTTTAATACAGTTGCTCAAAAAGTGGCGTATTGCAGGGACATATAGCGTTCGGGATGTGGGCTATTACATACTCGTGCTTTTTTTTTACCTTTCCCGAACTCGTGCGTTCTCTTTCCCAACTGTCAAAATAATGTCTATTAAAAAGAAAAACCAACCACTTTTTACTTAAAAAAAATTCATGCAAATACGTATATTTCTAAAAAGAAGCTACTAATTTGTTTCAATATCAGATTTAATGATTTGATTGAATGTGTTAGGTTAGGTTTCATTTCATTTCATCTCATTAAATTTCATTTTCATTTCATATCAATAAGAAAATTCTACTGAAGACTTATGGCTGTATGGCATAGTTTCCTTTGCCTACAAGAATGGGTGAAGAAAAAAAATCTCTGCTTATATTCTACGGTTGGCGCCATTTCCAGAAATTTTCTTTGTGAGTTTAGTTGTTTGTTTTATTAAATTGCTTCATTTTTTCGCAACTGTATTAATTTTTAATATAGTTGCGAAAAAATGAAGCAATTTAATAAAATAAATTAGTCGTTAAGTACACGTGCGGAACCGTCATTGCAACTTGTTCCGACTGTCAACCCTCGCCTTCGGCTGCGCCTCGGCTCGGGTAGACAACTCTTTGCAATGACAGCCTTTCCGCACTTGTAATGAAATATACTATTTCAAAAAAAAAAAAAACAATTTGTACACGTTATATTTATGTTACCGAGGGCAAATTGCTTTTAGAATTTTTGTCTGTTTGTCTGAACGTTTAATTGTGCACACTAATCTTAGAAACTGCTTAACAGATTTGAATGCGATTTTCACTTATGTATTTTAGCAATATTCCCGTAAAATTTAGTGTTTACTTCATTCGAATCGATTAATAAACAAAAAGTTTATTAATCGATTCGAATGCGAATCTGTTAATTCGAATGCGATTCGACGCGTGCGAAGTTGCGGGCTCAGCTAGTTTTACGTAAAATCGTTCATACTACTTTTTTGCTTAAATCAAAATTAACAGAATTAGGGAATTTTAAAGATAAGGGTCAACCCTTGTATCTTCTAACTTATTTTATCTATGGAATAGAAAATTTCTTTCACTCATCGAAATGTTCATAAAAAATGCGATTAAAATTTTCATTTGATAGTAATTTTTCCTGGACTACATATGATTTTTTAGACTATTAAACGTTCTGACTACACATAGAATGTGTATCATTATATTTACAGCCCCCTTTTTATTGGAAATTTATGTATGCATCGTTACAGAATCATGTAACTCATTAAGAAAACATTACACAAGGAAATTACAAAGATTGGGTACATACTTTGATTGGTCTAATAAAACTCGTTCCATTTTCTAAATAGCATGTTTTGTGATTAATTTTTCTGTAAATTTTTTATTAGTTAGTGTAGACAGATCAAAGTCATGACACCCATAATAACCACAAGATGTAAGGAAAAGATTTCGTATACATTAAAATATTACTCACTCCGATTGAAATAATAAATTTGTTATCGCCGGCCAAGTGATAGAGGTCATTGTTTGCGTCAGTCGCTAGGCTGGCATTTTTTTAATGTTAAGATCGGCAGACAGGCTGACGGTCCACTTGATGCTAGGTGTCTACCGTCGCCTATAACCCAAGCAACGCCAGAAGTGCGCTGCCGACTACAGTAGGATTACGGATAAGGGATTGGAAAGGGTTAGGGAAATGGGCTCTGGGAAACACAACTGGTACACGTGCTGTTATTTCTCGATGGTCTTCTGTAAGGGGGTGCTTACTGCCGCCAGACGGCCTGCCTAAATGACTGCGAAACGCAGTATGCCCTGCCACTACTTGCCAGATCCAGATCACTACTTTCAAAGTTAACCCAGCTGGGAATCGAACCCGGAAACCCTAAAACAGAGCGTTAAGGCAAGCACCCTAACCACTCATCCAACACAACCCGTTGTAATTAAGTTATATTTTAATTTTTTAAGTGATAAAGCTTGCCAAGCACACAGCTTACTTAAGTCATACTTTTGAGGTTCATTTATTTGTTCGTGGGCTGTTCCAATTAAATATTCAATTTGTTTTTAAAGATTTATTTTAACTGTTTTTACAAGTCTTTATACAAAGTAAGTATTAAATTGTGTTATAAACTTCGCTTCATTTTGAATTCCAGGTCGAAATTTTAAAAACTTTAGATTTTCTATTCTCATAATTCTTCTTTTCTCTTTCTTTTGTCATGTTTTAACTGAATCAGAAAGTGTAGTGTATGACGATGAGGGAGCTACAACCGATCCAAATATAAAGATCGACTTTGCTGGTTTTACCCACGCAGCCGGCTTCACATCGCCCGATGTGAACGCTTTGAAGAATTACACCTCCGTAATTAACTCGACAGCCACGGCTAGTAAGTTTCCACGTACTACGAAGACTTATAAAAAGAAGCTATTCACGCCACTGCACGTGACAAGACCCTGCAACGATTGTCCCGACGTCTACTTGCCGATCTGTAGTTCGCAAAATATTACCTACATGAATATATGCTTTTTCAACTGTTTAAAATTAGCTAATGTGACTGCACAACGACGGGGAATTTGTATTGTGTATTGATATGTTTAAATATAATTAATTTCGACGATTAATTTGAAGTTTCTTTGCAATGGCAACACAGAGATTCCTCGTTGTGTTTCCCTGACGTTGTGGCTAGGGGTTGACGATCTGGTGTATTCTATTGTACATATTATCCTCTTAATTTCATCCTATTATACTCCTATTATCCTATTATTATTTAATAGTAAACAAGTAGATAGTTGATTTATATTTATTTATATTTACATTTATTTATTCATTATTCTCGCATTAACGTTGATAGATATAATTTTATTATTCGGTGAACTTTAAACTAAGCATAGCTTGAATCCCAAAATCCAATATTTAACAATAGACAGAGATGCAATTTACATTTAAACAGTAAAATCATTAAAATTATTGTGTGTTATTGTGTGCATTTGTGTGTGTGTGTGTGTGTGTATGAACATTATTATTCACATATTTTATTCATTTATATTCATTTAATTATTTTACAATATAATTATAAAAGCAATAAGTATCATAAAAAACCTAAAACTAGAGTTCCGCAGGTAACGGGGCAAGGTCCAAGCTACCGGTGGTTAGGGCTGCAGAGTGAGGAACCACCTGACAATTCGTGCGGTGTCAAGAAGTACTACCTTCTGTATCTGTCCCTTGATCCAGCCATCTATGTATCATCATTGTAGTGGCAGGGCACACTGCGTTTCGCAGTCATTTGGGCAGCCCGTCTGGCGGCAGTAAACACCCCCTTACAGAAAACCACCGTGAAATAACAGCACGTGTGCTGTTATGTTTCGGTGAGTGAGTAAGGTATGCCAGAGCCCATTTCCCTATCGCCCCCTAATCCCTTATCCTTAATCCTACTGTAGTCGGCAGCGCACTTGCAGCAGCTTAGGCGTTGCTTGTGTTATAGGCGACGGTAGCCACCTGCCATCTAGTGGACCGTCAGCCTGTCTGCCGAATTTAACATTAAAAAAAAATTTTTTTTGTAGAATAAATTAGATTTATTTCAAAAGGCTTCCGAAAATATGGAGCTCCTTCGGACAAACTGACAAAGGTTCAACTGACTAGAGACGACTAATATTTCATTAATTAAAAAAATAGTGTTAGTATTTGCAATTATAACTTATATTATATAGAAGATACTTAAATTGTCAGAGAAAAAGGCTTGTATAATGGAAGTATTTTTTTGTTACCGTAAATGACACACACGAAGCGCAGCCTTAGCCGTAGGTCGTCAACTGCTGGACAAAGGCCTCATCGCTAATTTACCAAAAGGACCGGTCAGAAGTCAAAATTGGATTCAGTCTTCTGACTGGATCCAATTTTGACAGTCTGTCCACCTTGTTGTTGCACGTTCTACGCTATGCTTGCCAATCCGCATTGGAGAATCCGCTATGTCTCCACTCAAGAACCTTCCAGTCTCAATGGTCGTCGGCTTTCCGTACTGTGTGTCCTGTCCACTGCCACTTCAACTTATTGATCCGCCGGATTATGTCGGTAACTTTCGTTCGTCTATGGATCTCCTCATTCCTGATTCGATCTCGCAGTGCAACCCCGAGCATAGTCCATCCATTTGAGCTTTCTTATGAAGCCCACAGTTAAAGACTACGTTTCCGCGCCAAATATCATCACTGGCAACACGCTCGAAAACATTGGTTTAATGACAATGAGGAATTTTGAACGAGATGTTTCGGAACTTCCCGAAGGCTGGATTCGACGATTGACTTTTTATAATAACATATAATTAATATTTTTAATATATCATATAATAACAAATAAAATTATTACATTCCTAACGCTCTCTCGTGAGTCGATGGAATCCGGCCATATTTAATTACTAACTAACCAGAATACAACTGTGGAAACAATAACGCAAATCCACTGGTTGGACTGCCAAAACCTTTGTAATTGACAAGCGATAAGCGGAAAATAGAAGATTTTAGTTTTAACTTACTTTAAGTTCTCTATACACAAGTATATACATATAGAAGAAGTAATAGGCTCATAAATTGGTAAGATTTCACATGCCTTCGGAAATTTCTGGTTTTTGAAGACATGATAACAAGGCCCTATTACAAGGATCAAACAATGACATATTTATGTCATAGACATATGTCTGTGCCTATCTCTATATATAAAAATGAATCAACATTTCCCTTGGTCACGGCATCACGCGTGAACGGGTAGACCGATTTTAATTCGGTTTTCACTAATGGAAAGATGGATAAACGGGGAATGTTTATATATATAAAAAATGCACCCCGGGCGAAGCCGGGGACGGGTCGCTAGTTAGAGACGAAATGTATTTTTTATGGAGTGCCTTTAGTTAGCAATATTATATCGATGGTATAGAACACAGATGTGCTAAATTTTATTTTTTTTTCTTAAACGAATTTAAGCACACAGGTTTAACAAGTATTTTACAAGTACCAAATTTATGTTACAATGACTGACTTTGTAACATAAATTTGGTTGTGCGTAAATGTGTATAAATGCGTAAATAAGCATCCTGTGTACCGGTTAGGATTAACTAATAGTTTAAGGTGTGCTTCAGTAAAAGGTCCTAGCTAGGGTAATCCTACTTTAAATTTTCTGTAATGTAAAATTTACTTTTCTGCATATGCCACATCTGTGTTCTATGCTATCGTTTATGTAAACACATATTTGTGTATATTTGTGTTATGTCTTATATTTGTTTAAATATAATATGTTTGTGTAAGTATCCCTTTAGAGACACCTATTCAAATGTATTTCGTTAAGTTAGTAAGGAAAATCAAATAAAAACACGATAACTCGCGGGCGCACGCGAGTTAATTACACGCGAGTTGATTAATAACTCAAGGCTACTATCCCGTCTTCACCCCTTATCTTTTGTCTGTAAAGTCGATAGCTCATTTTTAACAACATAACGTTGCTTGTATAACCTGCTTGTACACCTTACGAAAAATTTAAAGCGATATTTTGTTCGGAAATAAAAACCAAAAATAATTTTCCTAATGTAGTAAGAGAATGTCATTTGAACCATACGCATAATCCCCGAGAGATTGTCTTGCCGCAGCGTGCAGAGATCACCCAAACGTAATCTTGTTGCGTAGTGAATAACTTTAAGCACATCAACTAAAGTGTGTTATTGTCTTTATGTAAATACGAAACAAGCATAAACTTTTCAGTGTCTAACGGACTGTAATTGTGACGAATTCGTGAAAATATCGCGATTATATAACACTAGCTGAACTCGGCCACGCTTCGCTGCAGCCCATACGGCGGCGGCCTTCGTGCGCATGGGGCGCGCGGTACTGGACACTGCTTATATATAATACTATTTATCGTAGCGTGATGTTATATAGCTTATAGCCTTCCTCGATAAATGGACTATTCAGAACAAAAATATTTTTTCAATTCGAACCAGTAGTTCCTGAGATTAGTGCGTTCAAGCAAACAAACTCTTCAGCTTTATAATATTAGTATAGATAATGAACCCGCTTTCGGCTTCGCACGTATGCATTTTTTTCTACAAATCTTATAGACAAACTTTCCTCATTAATCACTTTTCATTAGTGAAAACCGTATCAAAATCCTTTGAGTAGTTTAGAAGAAGTTAGCGTAGAATCAGATAAAGGAGAACAGAGACTTCTCTATATATAAAACCCGTGGTAGACCGATTTTAATTCGGTTTTCACTAATGGAAAGAGGGATAAAGGGAGAATGTTTATATATATAAAAATTGCACCACGGGCGAAGCCGGAGGCGGGTCGCTAGTTATATTATAATATGTACAGATATAGATATTAGTTATTGCGGATATGAATCGGTTTATGTTTCATATTTATATATAATAAATAACAGTGAACAAACTGACGGTTGACTTAATAATAAGTGGCTAATCATCACCTAGTTATGCCTAGTGATAGAGCAACAAAAATAGAAAACAAAACCAAATAATAATAAATTAATTATTTTTAGACTAATTATTTGATACGTCATTACAATAAAAATTAAAAATTGTTAGTGTGTTTAAGGTACTAGCTGTCTCGGGGATTCCGGGTTCGATTCCTGGCAGGGTCAACTTTGAAAATTAACTTTTCATCATAATCTGCTCTGAATCTGTCAAGTAGTGGCAGAGCACAAATGTGTTTCGCAGTCATTTGAGGAGCCCGTCTGATGGGAGTGACCACCCGCTTACAAGAATCCCACCATGATATAACATGTATGCTGTTTTGATTTTGTGAGTGAGTATGGGATGGCAGAGCCCATTTCCTAATCCCTTATCCTTAATCCTACTATGGTCGGCAGCGCACTTGCAGCACCCGTAGTGTGACGATCAAATGAACTAGACGACGACCTACCATCAAGTAGATTGTCAACCTATTTGACATTTACATTAAATTAAAAGAAAGAAAAAAGAAACATATTTTTGTTGAAACGGACACATTATGCACACAATAAAAATTTTACAGAAAAGAATATGCAATATTTGCCAGTGCATGCATCAATGCCCTGGCGTAATAAAAGTGTTTGTGTATCGCTGGCTGTCTAAAGCTCACTTAACTTAGTCAATTAGTAAAGGTTAATTAACTAAAAACCATGTTAACTAAGGCTCATAACTTCCTAGTGAGTGTTGCTGCCAAATTTTATTATCTACGTTCAACAAAACAATTATGAAATAACAAAATATATAAATTGTAATAGTTATTCCACGGCGAGATCACGGCGGAACTGTGCAATTGTATTACGAAAACGCCTGTTATAAGATTATTGCATTAAGGAGTTCTAAAATTTTGTTCCTTAACAAATTTGTGATGGAGTTCAACAATTAAATTTCAGGAACAATTGTGTTTCACGCTTGCGGCATACTTGGGCCGTATTTGACGCTTTCTAATATGGTGGTCGCTTTCAGGATGAAAACACGAAAACAAATTTATTACTTATAGATTAGTTTTTAATTTTAAGTTATTTCTTAAATCTAAAAACTCGTTTCACGGCCATATCAGGGGTGCATAAGACGATAACTGTTGTTGAAGTTTTGCGTCGAATGAGAAAGGGAATAGGAATGCTAAGGAACGATAAATTCGAGTAAACTGCAATATATTAGGGGTTGAAATATGAAATTGGGGTTTCGTACTGAAAAATTAAAATATTTTTTTTTTGTAGGACAAATTAGATTTATTTTAAAAGGTATTTACCCTGGTTGTTTATACATTTTTGTATACATATATACGAGACTATAAATTTCCATCTAATCGGAAGATCATTTAAATATTTACGATATAACTCTGGGGTTTACAATGACCGCACTTTCCATATAAATATTTTGCGCTCTCGCTAGCGAGAGCGGTCATTACACAAACTGTGTTAAGACTAAGACTTCACAACTAAGACGTTTTGTACTGCTTCCTGGGAAGGATTATTTTTTTTGGGCACAAATATCCAAATCGCGAAAAAATGTCAGGCGGTGGGAACGAGGTCTCGAGCGGTGTTATGCGTAATCATAGAACAATAATGATAAGGTCGATTATTAACAAGTCGGGGCTGTATTTCTGCGAGTTTCGTCATCATTGTTTGATCAAGTTTTACACAGTGGACATTTGCTCTTACTGCTTTACCGGATCTGAGAAATCTATATTACGCCATGAAGTGACCACCAAACCGTTACCATCACCTTTCTAAGGGTAAGTTTCCTTTAGGGCATTGTTCTGGTGTTTGATTTGGGGGCCAGCCTGCGTTTTTGGCTTACGATTATCGTAAAGAATCTACTTTTCGTCACAATTCGGTTCAAAATCCCTTCATTTCTGTATCGGTTCAACAAGGTGAGGCAAGCTTCAACGGGCGCTGCTCTCTACAGGTCAGTTCGATACGGGTCGGCTTCCACTATCACCTTCAATTCATCGCTATTTACATTAGTGGCTGGTCTCCCTCGTGGTTCTATGATTAGCAGTGACATTTCGATTTGATGCATGTTGAGATATTTCACTAAATTATTTCGAATAGTCACTCTTAGTTATTTTAACAGATAAAATCCGAGTTATTTGTTACGACGAACGAAAGTTCAGCAACAAGCTTATGGTTCACTTGAGTAAAAGTGGAAAACGTCTTCAATTTGATCTATTCAAGCCATATATAAATCTTTAATATATAAAAATGTATCCCTATTTCCCTTGGTCACGGCATCACGCGTGAACGGGTAGACCGATTTTAATTCGGTTTTCACTAATGGAAAGAGGGATAAACGGGGAATGTTCATATATATAAAAATTGCACTACGGGCGAAGCCGGGGGCAGGTCGCTAATATAATATAAATTCAAGCACACTTAAAAATATTAATCTTATTTGGTTGGTGTGCAAATCTATCAGAGTTTATGTTCCATCTGCTATTGTTAAAAGTCTGTCGATAACATTACTTAAAAAAATATTTACTTTTTTTAATTTTCTATATCATTTAAAGTCATCAGACAGGCTGACGGTCCACTTGATAGTAGGTAGCTACCGTCGCGCGTCGCCTCTAAGCAAGGCCACAGGTGCTGCAGGTGCGCTGCCGACCATATTAAGATAAAGGATTCAAAAATGGGCACATCGAAATACAAAAGTAGTGTAAAAACTGAAAATGGTGGAAGAAGGAAAAAGACTAAAAAATAAATATTTAGAACACTTTTAATGGTACCGAAACCGAAAGAATCATGGACAAGGAATTTTTTATATAAAAAAGACAAGCAATTTAAAATAAAAACAAACAGCAAAAAGGCTATATATTAGAAAACTATACTGCAATATAAACTATACAGTCGTGTGAAGGGGTGGTCACTGTCGCCAGACATGCTTCCCAAATGACTACGAACCGTAGTGTCCTGCCAGTATTTTCCGAAACATACCAGAGCCAACTATGAAAAGTTAATTTAATAAGTTGGCCCAGCCCAGCCAGGATCGAACCCAGGACTCCTGAGACAGAGCGTTTTTTTTTATTTTATTTTATTTATTATTTATTAATACAATAGTGTTTCACTATTGTATTAATAAACATTGGTGTAAACATAAACTCATTAGAGTTTTACCGTACACCATGTGCCGATTACAGAAAATTTAAATAAACCTTCAGTTGACGCCCAACGTACACTTCAGACTCCTCAATTACTTTAAGATACTTTAAGACTTTAATATATTATTTTTTTAAAGCAATCACCTTAAACACTCGACTAAGGGGCTACTAAAACTTCGATCACAATGTATTAAACATTAAAGTTTCAGGTTAAACTTTAAATTGGTTATATAAAATAAAATCATCTCAGAATTGAAAGCAGCCAGCAACATATTGAAAACTTCTCAGCAAATGACCAATTTCATTAACTCTTGTCAACTTATTAATATTAAACCCTCGACTTTTCAACTGTGAAGTGAAGCCAAACTCCGAGAGCGAACCCTATTTCCCGGGCTAAAAGAAACTATGGAGCAACAAACAAAAACAGTACTCCAACTTGTTTTGAACTCTGTTTTTAAATTAAAACGTAAATATGGTTCAGTACCTTTACCATGAGTTATAATGACCGCACTCGCTATCGAAAGCGTAAAACATTTATATGACAAACTGTCAACTATCAATGTCAATTTGACAATTTTCCATATAAATATTTTACGCTCTCGCTAGCGAGTGCGGTCATTATCTCATGGTAGAGGTATCTTTTACAATTTTTTTTTGGGTCCCACTTGGTCCGTATCTATATTCTGAAATAGAAGGATTAATTTATTCCTACATTAATTACTTATTCACAGAAACAGAACAGCACCTGCGCCTTATTTAACTGTAAGGTTGTGGTTATTGAACTAAGGGATTCACTGAGGCAAATTACATTTACTATAGAACTCGCTGGCGGCGGAGACAATTCAACGGGCCTAGAAATGGTGTTTTTTTGTTTTAGAAATGGTGTATTTCTTGTAACATCTTCATTAAACAATGGATATTTTTAGTATTTAGCGTTTGTCTCCCCCTTAAATGGACTTCCCACTTTGTAATTGCGGACTAACTAAATATTCAAGTGTCTACTACTAAAAATCTATTATTAAGAACTAATCACTATCTGCTAATTTTATGCTGTTATTTCACGGTGGTCTTCTGTAAGGGGGTGGTTACTGCCCAATTGACTGCGAAACGCAATGTGTCTTGCCACTACTTTCCAGATCCAGACCAGAGCCAAATTTGAAAAGTTCATTTTTTAAAGTTGACCCTGCTGGGAATCGAACCGTTCCCGGAATCGTTAAGGCAAGCACCTTAAGCACTCATCCAACAGGCTCGTTTATTTCGAATTGTAATGATTATATAGAGAAAAAAAAACGGGACAAGTGCGAGTTGAACTCGCGTGAAGAGGGTTCCGTACGATGTTACCTATCCGCACAATATTGAGTGATTTACCATGTTATTTTAATATCATGGACTTCTTATAGGTTTTCCTATAATCTATAAGTAGAAAACTAATTTCTGTATTTTTTTCAAAATTTTAGGTTCAGTAGTTTCGGAGATGGGTAATTGTCGGACAGACGGACACACGAGTGATCCTATAAGGGTTCCGTGTTTTTATTCGGACGTACGGAACCCTAAAAAGTATTTTAGGAAGATATTAATAGGAAAACATATAAAAGACAACACATCGTCGATGTCTTGCGTTCAGAACAGACAAATGTGTTTAAGAAACACAATAAGGCCTGTGTAGCTATTTAAAAAAAAAACTTCAAATTAACCAATGAAATTAGTTAATTCGTACAGTCACATGAGATTAGATAAAGCACCTATTTGCAGGAAGGTCCATGAAGTAAAGTCTTGACTGACAATTTTTTTAAAAATTGTTTATTAGAACGCAGTTATTTTGGCGTTACATCTATTTATATGTATGGATAATACAATTTAAAGTAAATTAATACACTTCATTTGGGCTTTCTGTAGAAGCCTGAAATTATTTTATTTTATTTTATTTTATCAATTTAAAAAACACTGTTCTCATCGTCTTAGTATAAATAATTACATATTTATATGTGTATTATAAAATAAATAATAGTACAAGTGGATCTAGATACGGTACTGCTTTTTATTTTGACCCCTAATTTACGCTGTACGGAAGTTTTAAGCCTCTTCCAGCTGCTTTATCTCTCAACTGAGAGCGATGAGTGTGCTAAGAATAATCTATCTATACACATATAATAAAGTCGTAAACGAGCCATGTGTGTACATTAAATATTAAAAAAAAAAAAAAATGTTTTTTTTTATGTTACAGATGTTTTACTTATGTTACAGAGCTCAAAAAATAGCTTTTAGAATTGGAATGAAAACGGAATTCAAATCGGTTAAGCCGTTTCTGAGATACACAAACACACAGACATAAATTTTAAATACTATTTTTTGACCTCAGTAACATAAGTATGATATGTAGGTACAAATTGTTTTTTGTTTTTTTTTTAATATTTAATGTACAGACATGGCTCGTTTATGATTTTATTATATGTATAGATATATTACTAGCTGTCCCCGCGGATTGGCCCGCGTGGAATTCAGATTGTTTCTCGATATCGCAGTCGTAGCATAGGCCTCTTGACCTAACCATACCATCTTAACCATACCATCAAAAAATATGCTGTAAAAAGAAAAAAAACCGATTTTGTGGTTTAAATACAAAAGTTAGACTTATATTATGCTATCGCTGACTTTTTTCTTAGGCATCATCAAGCTCTACAACGTTTCTATAGAAATCAATCATATATCTCTCACCGTTAATGCAGCAATCGAGAGTCGAATTATCTTTGCAAATTTGATTACCACGAAAAAGCCTTTTCATTTTACGGGATAATATATAGCCTACATGCATCTTGAAATACAGTTCTAACTGCTGAAAGATTTTTTTAAATCGGATTTGTAGTTTCGGTAATTATCCTCTCCATACAAATATATAAAGAAATAAATTCCCATTCCATTCCATTCCCTTATCCTTAATCCTACAGTAGCCGGCAGCGCACTTGCAGCAACTGTGATGTTGCTTTTGTTATAGGCGACGGTAGCCACCTACCATCTAGGAGACCGTCAGCCTGTCTGTCAACCTTAGCATTAAAAAAAAATCAATCCTCACCTTGTCTGACGTATTAACGGAGGTGAATGAAAAACAAAACTGTTTGATAATATTTTAATCTCTGGTGAAAACTGTACAACTTAACGTCACAACGGGATACATTTCCCCTTAAGCTTAACAGTGACCGTTGAGTTTGTATTTTTATTGACACATTCCATAATGCACGGATTGAAATAGGATATCCCGTCCGTAGCGCACACAGGGTTGTAGACTTCTAAGCAGAGACACTGGCGTTGAAATGGAACATATTTACTGCGATAAACTGTTGTGAGTTTAGAATAAGAATTCGGTGTCGTCATTGTTGTTGGCCTGCGGGTATAAGAAAATAACATTAAATTGCTAAATTTATAATAAAAACTGAATTTTTAAAAATTATATATATTTTTTTAAATTTAATTTTAATTTTAATTTTAATTAAAATTAAAATAAAATTAAATTTTAATTAAATTTTAATTTAAATTTAAAAAAATCATCTGGAGAAACGATGGCAGGAGACCGGATGGGATGTCCCTGATTCCCTGGCGATTGGGAAGAGTGCTGGTGTGGGATGCTAGTTGTGTAGACACACTAGCCCCTTCGCATCTCCATGGAACATCCACTAAGGCAGCAGCCGCAGCAGAGGCGGCGGAAAAAAATAAAATCTCCAAATATAGTGGACTCGGCGCCGAATATGGTTTTGTACCATTCGGAATCGAGACACTCGGTCCGTGAGGCCCCGCAGCAATCAGCCTCTTCAAAGACATCTCGAAGAGGCTTATTGATGCGACGGGAGACCGAAGAGCTGGCACTTTCCTCGGCCAACGTATTAGTTTGGCCATTCAACGAGGAAATGATGCCAGCGTACTTGGTACAATGCCACAGGGTCCATTTTTATATTATTAGTTTTAATCCATTTAGTGTTAATTCATTTTTAAATTAAGTAATTTTAGTTCTATTTTAATTTAATATAATATGTCTATGTAAATATTTTTTAATATAATTTTAAAAAAATATATAATTAAATTTATAATAAAAACTACATTTATAAATAATTATAAAAAAACTAAATTTATAAAAAAGAATAAATTTATAAAAATTTATAAAAAAAATTTATAAAATTCTACTCAATGGGTGATCCACGGGGTATTTCCATCGTGGTCTTCACTCAAAGATTCGTTTACCCCAACGTTCATCCGCTGTACATACTTAATTACACTCAATTATACTCATTTAAGCGACTCAATTAACTCAATAAAATTATTATGTACATGTTCTGTACATAATAACAAAATCGTAAACGAGCCGTGTCTGTAGGTACATTAAATATTTTTTCAAAAATAAACAATTTGTACACTTTGTATTTGTACTCATGTTACCGTGGTCAAAAAAATAGTTTTTTAGAATTTTTGTCTGTGCGTTTGTGCACGCTTATCTCAGAAACGACTCAATCGATTTGAATGCGGTTTTCACTGGTGTATTGCAGCAATCTTTTTTTTTATGTTAAAATCGGCAGACAGGCTCACGGCCCACTTGATGGTAGGTGGCTACCGTCGCCTATAACACAACCAACGCCACAGCTGCTGCAAGTGCGCTGCTGGCTACAGCAGGATTAAGGATAAAGGATTAGGAGGGAGACAGGGAAATGGGCTCTGGCATCCCTTACTCACTCACCGAAACACAACAGCACACGTGCTGTTATTTCACGGTGGTCTTCTGTAAGGGGGTGGTTACTGTCGCCAGACGGGCTGCCCAAATGACTGCAAAGCGCAGTGTGCCCGCCAGTACTTTCCAGATCCATACCAGAGCCAAATTTGAAAAGTTCATTTTTCAAAGTCGACTCTGCCGGGAATCGAACCCGGGAACTTTCAACGCGTGTGTTTGGCAGCCAAACATACGCGTGTTGCACGTTTGGCTGCGAACGATTGTAAATACTAAATAAAATGCACGAATTTCCTTCTCGCGTTTTGTTGCAAGGAAAATATAATAAAGTTGACATTTTTTATTTAGTCAAAATAATCGTGAGCGCTGCGCGCGTAATGACCGTAGCAGTAAGAATTCCAGATAGAAGAAACCCGAGGCACGCCTCTGCTAGAGTCAATTTTCTATCCCCCCTTGTATCCTAACACTTGAGTCCATCCTTAATTTTGCTTGTATTGTATTGCTACCGTCGCCTACTAACCAAATCGGTCGTCAGATTGTTAAAGACTTTACAAAAAAAAATGATCATGCGAAGCCGCTCACAACATCTAGGTGATGAATATTGATATTACCATGTAGTAGTAAGTGTAGTTGGAATTGGAGTTATAGTTGTCTCTGGGGCTGCTATTTCCACTTTTGATTCCGTTGTAGCTGACATCTGTGAATTCACAGTCGAAGCGCAGACCAATAGGAGTGTTGGCAGTTTATACCATTTCACGGGATATACCGTGTATATGTACCAAATGGCATCTGAAATAATGTCCTTGTTATTAATTTTCGCATTATCCCATGCATTTCATTGTTCTCCGTATCGAGAAAACCTGTAATCTCCAATGCCCCTAATTCATAAATTATCACTAATTTACTTTTCCTGTATTTGCTAACAACAATAAGAATACAATAAATCAAAAATATATTCAACTAAATATTAGTGCACTCATACTCATACACTCAATCCAAAAAAGTTCAGAAAAGCTCAGAAAAGTTAAAGCGCCTATTGAATATAAACATGCAGCACGAGCTTAACTATTTTAATAAACTGAAGATAATTTTCTGGAGATTATTAATGCATTTACTGTCACTAAAGTAGCTTTATGTGAAAAAGTTATTCAAAATAAGAATGCTTGGTTATTTTACTATTTCAAATAAGAATACAAAATGGTTTCAAAAGAAAGTATTTAAATATAAAAGGCTTTTTTTTTTCAAATAAAATGCATTAATTGACTGATTTTAACAGTAGTAATGGTTTAAAGAGTTCATCTTTCATGTTCCATCTATGTGGTCTCATAATCATTCCACCAAACGAAAATAGCCATTCAACCAGGTACAAAACTCGATAAGCAAGTACTTATATTAATGTAAAGAAAAATGTGAAATATGAATTTAACAAATACAAGTGCTCTAAATATTATATGAATGAAAGGGAAAATATCTTTTAAATTTTTTTTTAATAATAATAATAATAATTGTTGCCGGACGATGCTTGTTGACATCGCTGTCCCGCATGACGAAAACCTCGTGAAAGCCGAAAAAGAAAAACTTACCAAGTACATTCACTTGGCTCACGAGGTGACCGCCATGTGGGACATCAATTCGACAATTATAGTCCCGATAATCGTCTCGGCGAACGGTCTCACAGCAAAGAGCCTCGACCAACATCTCAATAGGCTCTCGCTAGATGGCTGGATCAAGGGACAGATACAGAAGGCGGTACTTCTTGACACTTCTTGACAATTGTCAGGAGGTTCCTCACTGTGCAGCCCTAACCACCGGTAGCCTGGGCCTTGCTATCATGCAATGTATTATAATATAGTAATGTATTATAATAGTAATATTTATGGCTTCAAGTTACATAAACTCACAGATTTATTTATTATACAAAATTATATACATTATCCACGATAAAAAAGTTTCTTATATGTCAATCCAGGTCATAAACTATCTATGTGCCAATTTAAATTTCATCCATACAAACATACAAACTTTATTATTTATAATATTATTAGGATACATACAAATTTGTAATCCCATGCCGAAATTGATTAGCCCAAACACATCCATGTTTTCACACTAAGAGTTAAGAGCCACGATTGCGATCAAAATCTTTTTAATTAAAATCCAATTAATTCCATTATTCGTCGCGGTTTTGCTAGACTAATTTCAATGAATCAAGAATTTTCTGTGCCAGTTAATCTCATTAAGTATACTAATTTATAACACTACTGGTTGTCCTAATATCACGTATTTTTAAGGTATAATATCTCTACTTTTAAACTGCTATGAGCTATGAGTTGTTTTTTATTCAAACAAAATATTTCAAACCAATTTTACACACAATCTAGAGCGATTTCACAACACAAGTGGTCAGCAGTGTGTAATAAAAACGGTACACATACGGTATAAACATCGATAGGTAAGGACATTGATACATTACATATATTATTACAAAAGTGTGTATTTGAGAATGTATGTATAGATGTTTGTTACATGATTACAATTCCGTCACATGATTTTTGCGTAACTTTAACCTTTTACGCAGCGCACGCAACGGAAGCTCTCAAAAGGGATCATTTTCCTCGTTTTTGCAACATTTTTCATTGAAGCTCCGCTCCTATTGGTTGTAGCGTGATGTTTTATACAGCCTATAGCCTTTCTGGATAAATGGACTATCCAAAACAAAAAGAATTTTTCAATTCGAACCAAACGTGATACCATAGAGAAAAAACTCTTAGAGAAAAAAAACCAGTAAAGAGGAAAAATATTTAGTTTTATACACATAATAAAGTAGGTAGTACAATGAATATGTACCTAATAAAAATTTATACGAAAAATAACTGAATTGTAAAAGCTCCTTATTCGCGGTGTATAGGTTCCGTAAATATGCCGCGAATACACAAACCGTGAATATGGAATGGTAATTTATATGGGACCATAGATGCCAAAATAAAAATCAATTTAGTGAAATATTTAACAATATTGATTAATTATTATTAATCAATATTAAAGACAAGGCTAAGACAAGGTTTTAAAGAACTTACTATTTTTTTTCTTGAAAAGCTCTTTCAATTCAGGTTGATATTTAGCAGTGGCATTAAAAATTTGACTTCGTTTCATAGACGGATCAATTTTCATGAAGAAATCACAAAGCTCATTTGCCATCAGTAAACCTTCACTCAGATTTTTCAAATTAAATGTCACCTTTCCAGTGCTTGTTAAAGCCTCTTCTTCAACGGACTGCGGATTTAACATTTCCTCAAAGTCGGAATCGGTCAAATCTTCCATTTTTTCTATTGATGGATCAAATTTTTTCTGTTTTTTACTTTTTTATTAATCCATTTGCCGACGCGTTAACAAAGGGTTTACATTAATATATGTATCGATTGGATTCGCGAATAAAGAAATTTTTAGCCGCCAATACAGGAATTGGGTCGCAATTTAAAATCCGCAAATAGTGTAAACGCGAATAAAGGAACCGTGAATAAGGAACTTTTACACTAATGAACACTGAGAACAAAGCAAGGCCAACAAGACAACGCAAAGAATTTAAACAAACTTTGAAGGGTTGTCAAGATGTTTTCTTACAACATGAAGCAGATAGCGCCGGCCTCTTCGTTTGAGGGAAAAGGACAGAGGGCCCGTTTTGTTTACATTGTATGCTCTTTGGCTTTACTATAACTAGCGAAGCAGTTAGCGGAGAAACAATCTCGGAAAATGACTTTATTTTAAAATATGTATTAACGACTTGTAACTTTTTTAATTGTATAATTTTTGGCAAGTTTAATCCATGGAAATTCTTTATTAGCAAATAGTATGACATATATAATCATGTATGTTCATATGTATGTACACTAACTGGTTGTGTGTTGCCCACGCGGAAGCTTAAATATATAAATTGACTCAATCGATTAATATTTATTATTTTAACTAAATTAAATTTAACTAAAGTTAAATTTTCAGTCTCAATTACCGTAATCTTAGGCAATTAAGTTTTTACGTGGAAGGTGACAAAATTATTGAATAATTGACGCTTCCATAGAACCCACTTAACTCGGCACTAGAAGGGTCCAAACTTTTAATTGCCAATAAAAATAAAAGGATATGAAACAATAAATAGCAACTTACATTTTAAGCATAACGAATAGCGGGCAATGAAGTCTAAAGTATTAGTATTAAGAATTCTAAAAAAATGCTAAGTGTCTTTTAAAATATAAAGTAATAGTACGGAGCGACCTATAGTCACTCAACATGATTGGATCTAAATGAGGAAATCCGTTTGTAAGTTAAAGTGACAATGGGCATGACAAATAGTACGGAGCGACCTATAATCACTCAACGTGATTGGATCAGAAATCAAGAGATCCGTTTGAAAGTTAAAGTGACAATGGGCATGACAAATAGTATGGAGCGACCTATAGTCACTCAATATGACTGGATCTAAATGAGGAGATCCGTTTTTAAGTTAAAGTGACAATGGGCATAACAAATAGTACGAAACGGCCTATAGTTAATCAACACGATCGGATCAGAAATGAGATCCGTTTGGAAGTTAAAGTGACAATGGGCATAACAAATAGTACGAAATGGCCTATAGTTAATCAACAAGATCGGATCATAAATGAGATCCGTTTGGAAGTTAAAGTGACAATGGGCATGACAAATAGTATGGAGCGACCTATAGTCACTCAATATGACTGGATTTAATGAGGAGATCCGTTTTTAAGTTAAAGTGACAATGGGCATAACAAATAGCACGAAACGGCCTATAGTTAATCAACAAGATCGGATCAGAAATGAGATCCGTTTGGAAGTTAAAGTGACAATGGGCATAACAAATAGTACGAAACGGCCTATAGTTAATCAACACGATCGGATCAGAAATGAGATCCGTTTGGAAGTTAAAGTGACAATGGGCAGGACAAATAGTACGAAGCTGCCTATAGTCGCTCAGCATGTTTTAATTTCGGTTGCATCTTCACCTGTGAGTATTTTAGATTTCATTTGTAGATTAAAACTTGTGGTCACTTCTCTTACAGTGAAGGGAAACAATATAAGGATACCTAATGATTGAGAAGACTCGAATAGATATTGAATCAATCTTTGATTATATACGAAGTTCTATGCCGCAATGACCTGCCGAGGTGGGTTAGAGCGTATTTCTTCTTATAAAGAAGGAATAATACATAAGAGACTAATATTAATGCTATAATTACTACTAACTGGTGCCCGCGATTTCGTCTGCTTTGAAAAATAAAGATATAAACAAAATATATGAGCATAAAAAGGCCTGATATCTTTATTGCTGTTATATCTTTATGTGACATTGTATTTTTTTTTTTACAAGATCCCTAGGGAACAGTACTTTTTTCTGTATATCCCTGACAAGGTGTGTACAAAATTTCATGATTATCTGTTGAGTAATCAAGACGTGAACTCAAGATGTGAGTGAATGTTTATTACTCTTTCGAGCAAAAAATAATTTTAAAAAAATTTGGCACACAGACAGTTTATTACTTGAATTAATATATAAAAAAATTAGCGTTACTGTCGCCGTGGTGGCGCCACCGTCGCGTCGCGCGTCGTCACAACAATGTCTGCTATAGAGAGTATAACGCCAATTTGCTTTATTCTCGTCCAATTTGCTTTTAATATTAATACGTACTTTTTAATTGGTAATTGTATGAAATGATTGATAATTGTGTAATTTTTAAGCTTTTTAGCATAGATAATATGCAACATATACAGCTGTAGATACCTGTAATTGGCAAGTAAATGTAAATGTTTCTATATATTTGTTTGTGTGACTTGATAAATTTTTGCTGTGCTGTTGGTATTTCTATCAAATAAAAATAAAAAAAATGAAAATAAAATATTGAGCAATGCTCGTATCATAAATTTTATCAGGTGTTATATTTTTCATTGCGGAGGAAGTCGTGGGCAGTAGCTAGTTATGAAATAACATTTTTCTTAATAATTTCTTATATTCGTACCAATTTCATTTGTCACTACGCAGCTATGAGTATCATTCACAATCCAACCAGCTCGAGACCATCCTTAGAATTTTGTTGTAATGGGCATATAAAAAGAATATAAATGAGAGAAATTTACGTTTTTTGCAAATAAAAGGAACGCAGTCATAACG
Organism: Bembecia ichneumoniformis; assembly: GCA_910589475.2. Lineage (NCBI taxonomy): Eukaryota > Metazoa > Arthropoda > Insecta > Lepidoptera > Sesiidae > Bembecia > Bembecia ichneumoniformis. The sequence goes on from OU342545.1 coordinate 4,626,797, forward strand.
CCCTACGTAATTGTGGTATAACAGAATCTGCAACGAAGTTTAGAGTTTTTATAATTTTAAGGTGTTTTTCTTTAAGCATTGCTGTACCAGGTAGAATGAGCGCGACATATCAGTCGAGTAACAGATGACAGATGTATTTGGAGTGGAGACCTTATACCATGGTTCAAATTGAAGAAGGACGCCTGGCAATGAATGGTCCGGATTACAGAGGATCGAGTGTGGTGGTGCTCAACTAAAAAGGTCTATATTCAGTAACATTGAGGCCTGTGGACTAATGATTACTATAATAATTATTATATTATGTGGCTATTATGGTTACTGCCGCCAGACGGGCCGCCCAAATAACTGGGAAACGCAGTATGCCCTAACCCTGGTTATTAATTAACCAGCATTAACTATGTTAAAAGTCGCAGTGGCGTACTTCAGTCTGCTTTGCTCAGAAACTAAGAGAAATTCTTGTGTTTTTTTTTTTCTTTTAGTTTTCCAAAATACCTAACCGGGGTGGTATTTGTCCATATTAATTCTGAGATGCATTGATTACCAGCATTCCTGCAACCTCCATGGTTTCGACCTTAAGGCGACTCCAGCCGCAAAACTCGTCCTGCACTGAATTGACGGGACTGCTGAGGGGGAGTCGCTACTTGTAAATCTCGGAAATATCTATTTAAAAATTAAATAAAGTATTATTCAAATTTTTCTTTTAATGAGCCTTCAGATAGTGGATCTTAAAATTTATCTTAAGAATTAGCTATTTAAAATATTGATTATTAAGCAAATCGCACGGTTGCAACATCGATATATATAATTAAATATCATTTAAAAAATAATTATGATGATCCCCTTTCATATATCCTGCAGGTGATTTCAGTATTTTTTAAATCATAGTTATTATGATAATTTAAAAGGAAAACTATTACAAATAAGTGGATTTTTTATCATTAGGGGCTGGCGTCGTCGCCTTAATTATATAGCCATAGCCTCTTAACTTTCTCATGACCTCTTAACTTTCTAGTCTTCTTCCTAGAGGATGCATTTTTTTTTATAATGTTCACCAAATCAATAGGTAACACGACAAAACGGGTTATGACGTACAAAATACAACTTATGAATATATTTTTTAGGAGATATCGCCTTCCAAGTGGATGAATCTGACAAGAAATGATCCTGAGAGTTTAAGATTAACTTAAATTCAAACCCGAAAGAAGATTTATGAATGGTGTAGTCAATGATGCTTTGTAAGGCGCTTATATTTCATGCCCATATCTAGCTTCTGTACCTCTTCGCCGTCAACATTCTGAATAAAGCTCTCCACATTTATCTCAATCCATTGAGATGGGAACGTCTCTTGAAGCTTGATCGATCGCGAAATGAGAAGGGGGCGATTTATAATAAAAACGGAACATTTGGTGGTGGAGTCACATTGTAAATTTGATTGGGGAACCATTTAGTCAAAGAGGAAACTTTAAATCTGATGACACAAGCAACGCCTCAGGTGCTTAGTAGAATTAAGGATAAAACGGGATTAGAATAAGAATTAGGATTAGAATTAGGGATTAAAAAAAGGGATAACATTAAAAAGAAATGTTTCCTTACGGAAAAAGTATTTTTATGTTAAGATCGGCAGACAGGCTGACGGCCCAGTTGATGGTAGGTGGCTACCATCGCCTATAACTGTACTTTTCTAAATATTTTAAAGTATTTTAAGATCGGTTAAGTAGTTAAGGCGAAAAAGCGTAATTAATTATTATTGTTTTAGAGAAAATCTGTATGTCGTTCTTGGTGTCCATGTGTGTGTTTCTAACAAGAATTATGAACGGAAAACTGAACGGGCGTTGATACAAACGACATTTTTCTTCACTCCATACACTAAAGATTGATAGCATAGAACTTTCTCGCTATTGGCTTCAAGTATTGATGTCGATTTAAGGAATTATGTGCGATTTTGTAGTGGGAAAAAACTCAAAATTTCACATCACAAGCAGCGTCGTTCACCTTAGTTCAAAACTAGCTGCGAAAATATTTTTATATAATTAATATAGATTTTTATATAATTATATAAAAAAGATTTTTATATATAACTACTCTGGGTCTTTTTATAAAAAACTAGCTGACCCAGTCTGACGTTACTGCCAGAACCCGAAAATAATTCCATAACCCGATTGTGGCGCCACCTATTGGATCAAACTTTATTTTCAAACCACATGTTTGAACGCATCACTTAAGCCAATGAACGAACGGTTAAATTATTTGAATATTCTTCATACAAAGATACTAAAATCGCGATTAAAAAACGGGGGGGAGGAGGTTGAAATAGTATATTTCATTACAAGTGCGGAAAGGCTGTCATTGCAAAGAGTTCCGACAAATGTCTACCCGAGCCGAGGCGCAGCCGAAGGCGAGGGTCGACAGTCGGAACAAGTTGCAATGACGGTTCCGCACGTGTACTGAACGACTATTTTTAATACAGTTGCGAAAAAATGAAGCAATTTAATAAAACAAACAACTAAACTCGCAAAGAAAATTTCTGGAAAATGGCGCCAACCGTAGAATATAAGCAGAGATTTTTATTCTTCAACCATTCTGGTAGGCAAAGGAAACTATGCCCATACAGCCAAGTCTTCAGTAGAATTTTTTTTATTGATATGAAATGAAAATGAAATTTAATGAGATGAAATGAAATGAAACCTAACCTAACTCATTCAATCAAATCGTTAAATCTGATATTGAAACAAATTAGTAGCTTCTTTTTAGAAATATACGTATTTGCATGAATCATAAAAACTTCATGGTTGGTTTTTCTTTTTAATAGACATTATTTTGACAGTTGGGAAAGAGAACGCACGAGTTCGGGAAAGGTAAAAAAAAGCACGAGTATGTAATAGCCCATTTATGAATCCCTATTTCCCTTGGTCACGCCATTACGCGTGAACGGGTAGACCGATTTTATACTTTCTTGTTTCATACTTTTTAAAGGGTGATTTTTCAGTAGTCGGGTTTTAGTTAAATCTCATTATCGTAAAATATTGTTATTTATTTTTAAATAGCTGATTCCCGCGACTTCAACGTCAGCGTTGAAAAATAAGAACACGCCTGACGAAATGTGTAGAGCAATATAAGCCTTATATGTTTTTTTGCATTTTACATGTTTATCTTTACATATCTTACGCCTGCGGCTTCGCCCGCGTATAATATATAGCCTATGTCTATCCTAAAATTCGAAGTTTCGAAGATCACCTCCTACATATAAACAAACAAAGACCTCTTTGTAATAGATAGTATAAATAACTAGTTAAAAATAATAAACAATGTTTTGTTTGCAATTTACCAAACGTTTTGTCAATTTAATGCAAACCAATTAAATTATTTTGCTTAACAATTTTAGAAACAGATATATTTACTAAAATGAATAAATTAGTTAGTCTTGTTTAGTAACTGGTTACTAAAGAATAAAATAAAATAAACTTTTGTCCTACTAGTTGTTGTGAACCAAAGTTACCAAGGTGGACAGAAGGTCATAAAGGTGAATTTATATGACACCGGGCCGTCAAGATATTCATAGTATGATTTTGTATGAACCAATTCATACTTCCTTCATCGGGCCGTGTACGTGCTCCGGCCGGCCTTTGAGAAAAACACGGCAAGCGCTCGGCCTGGTTGCGGCACGGTGTAATATGAATCATCCTTAAAACTTCAACCCGTCTGGTGGTAATACCACCTCCTTACACCTGGGCACCCTTAAAATTTCTTGGCTTGTTGTATCTCTATTGAAAATATTACTTAAAATCAATTCAGTATACCTTGTAAATGAAAGCCAATGATGAGTTTAGGCAACTCGTTGAGAAACCAGCACCTCGAGAACTTTCCTTAAGATTTCTATCAAACTTGTTAATCTACTGTTGTTGACATTCAATTTCCTATCGATCAAATAAATAATGGGAACTGTGGAGTGGTAAGCGCCATATTGGAATGAAGGCTTTTGTTCTAAGCGTATTCAAATTTTTTTTTTATTGTTTATTTTCATCAAAGGATCAAAGGATTCATTTATATATTTATAACAATTCTATGAATTATTCTGTTAAGCTTGTGCTTTTACAGGTGCACAATATGGAAATTATGGAAACAATTACAAAACAAAATTAGTAGCTTCCGTATCCACTAATGTCTCCATTAATGTCCACTAAAAACGAAAACTAGCCCTTGGATTGACTTGTAAATTTAAAACAACATTGCATTTTAACAGAAGAGTTATTTTATATACTCCATATTCTGAAATTCCAACGGAAACAAAAAAAAATCAATAAACAGCATGGCCGAGTTCAACTAGTCTAACAAATAATCAAATCGTAAACGAGCCGTGTCTGTACTTAAAATAACTTAAAATAACATTAAAATATCTTTTCAAAAAACAATTTGTATACGTTGTACTTATGTTACCGAGGTAAAAAAAATGTTTTTAGAAATTTTGTCTGTGCGTTTGTGCACGCTAATCTCAGGAACGGCTTAACCGATTTGAATGCGGTTTTCACTGATGTAGCGAGCATTTAGTGTTTGTTTTATTCCAATCGGATTACGTTTGTAAGTTACATGCTATACCGAATACCACGCGTACAAAGTTGTAGGCTCAGCTAGTTGTGAATAAAATTTTATTTCAACTTTCACTATATTATTATGTGAGTTCACAACGATATTTGTCGATTTGTAATGTGATTTATTAATATTATTCATCATTATTATCGTCATCCCGTATCTCTTCACTGCTGGATGTAGGCCATTCCCAACCACGGTCCTCTGCGCTTCGCATCCAACGGCTTCCTGTGATGCCTTTCGGTTCGTCTGTCCGTCTGACCACAGGGCATCTCTCGCTTCATTCGAAAACTCGTATACACCATCGGTTATCCACTCTGCGACTGATGTGACCGTTCAGCTTGCTGATTCTTTCGGCTATTTCGAAGACTTTGGTTATTTGGGGAATTTTAGAATTTCTGATCCTCTCCACCAAGGAAACTCGGAGCGTAGCTCGCTCCATAGCTCGCCGAGCGATTTTGAACTTGTGGACCAGTCCTGCCGTTAGACAGTTAATATCAACCCCAAATAGAATTTCTAAATGAAATGAAATGCTGATTTTTAATAGAATTAATTTTCTCAATTTCAATTTAAATTTAATATATATATTATGATATGGTTGAAAACAACTCAGTCACATTATCTCTGCACGAGGATGCGGAATGCGGTGCCCCTCCCGCTATCCTTTCCACCGCCGCGCCTATCAGCTAGCGCCAAAATGACGTCATCGACACCAGGTACAGAGATAATTCAACGGTGTTATATATTTATCTAACTAACACTTACAAAACAATTTTTGTTTAATTAATTTAACAAAATTATTAACAACCACTTGTAAACTTGGTATTGGTTCTACATTTGGAAGTCTGTGTACAAATACCAACAGTAGCATCGTCGCGGTCTTATCTGCTGCACTAATATATTTTAATTTATATTTTAATTTTAACACTAATAAAGGGGAACATTTCATTCGCCAGAACCTAACTCAGAGTATAACTCTATTCAGCGCAGTGCTAGAGTGTAGGTGAAAAGAAATCTAGTTCCAGACTATCTTTCGCTTCTAGTAGAAAACTAATTACACATTTAGTCAGATTTTTTGTACAGGCTAGTTCGCTCCGCTGACGATACCTACAACTTACTAACGATACTTACTTAAGCTAAGTTGACGTGTTAGTATGTAAGTTTTTGTCCACAAAGTCTAAGCGCTTTGCGAAGTTCCAACTATCCGGTATCCCCTTAAAGGTTCTCGGATCAAAAGCATTAGGATAAAATCGAAAAAAAAAAGTTTGTTCAGCTCCTTTGACTATGTAATAGAAAAAGAGGGTAGTTGAAGCGGCGACATCTATCGGATTTTGTAGAACTGGTTTGTGAACTCCAAAAATATAAAAATATTGACGGCGCCATCTGTTATAGAATTAGGTGAAGCGGCGATATCTAACCGATTTGGGTAGAACTACTTAGAAAAACATAAAGCTTTTTAGTGAACTCTCGCATTAAAACGACTCTAGCCGCAAAACTCGTTCTTTACTGAATTGACGGGACTGCTGAGGGGGAGTCGTTACTTGCAAATCTCGGAAATATCTATTTAAAAATTAAATAAAGTATAATTCAAATTTTTCTTTTGATGAGCCTTCAGATAGTGGATCTTAAAATTTATCTTAAGAATTAGCTATTTAAAATATTGATTATCAAGCAAATCGCACGGTTACAACATCGATATTAGACCTCAAATTAGTAATTTTTTATATATATAATTAAATCTAATTTAAAAAATTATTATGATGATCCCCTTTCATATATCCTGCAGATGATTTGAGTATTTTTTAAATTATAATTATTATGATAATTTAAAAGGAAAACGGTTACAAATAAGTGGATTTTTTTATCATTAGGGGCTGGCGTCGCCTTAATTTTACTCTTCATAAAATTTCCATATCGGGGGCCTTACATGAAAATCGATTCTTAAGGAGTAAACTACACAAAAACTTTATAGGCTTCTTTTTATTCTACAAATATTTAGGATTAACGATACATTAAAATTCAAAAATTCAAAGTGGAAAAATGCTAAATAGGCCAAAGTGCTGTGTGGCCACAAGTTGCGTGAAATATAAGCGTTATTTAATTTCGGACAGTTTCAGGCAGTGAGTAATGTTGAAGGCGATTAAACAATCCGATTCTGACCCGCTCTACATACCATATGAGTGGCCGAAATTTGATAGGGTATGGCTACAATTAGCCATACAGTTTTTTAAATTTCTTTTTTAGAAACATTTTGTCAAACTTTTGGTAGAGTTTTATAATAATGTGACTGGTTTGCTTGGACCAAATATCACACTTTTGTCACTAAATACAAAAAACGAAATTATCGGCAATATGGCAAACATTTATATTTTATGTGATACCCTGAAAACTATTTTTTTTTTTAAATATTAGTTATTGATTACTAAAATTTAATTTAAATTTTGGTTGTGTATGATTTGGATACAAAGACTCGTATAGTTTTCATAGGTCTCAGTTGTGTATGCCAATTACAAGCTAAACCTAAATTTAAGATTCAAAAAGTTGTACGGCAATTTTCGATAATGACAGGTTTTTGATGTAGGTATCTATTAAGGAATTCATTAATTAATTTCAGTTATTACTCATTTTAATCACTGAACATAATTAGGTCGGGAAAAAGTATTTTCGCATATAGCAGTAGCTTCCCGAGAGATCTTCTAATAAATAAAAAATTGGCGCCACCGTCGCGTCGTCACAGTGATAAAAATCTCAGGCGTTTCTCAAGTGTTATATTTTTCATTTTTTATTGCGGACGAAATCTCGGACACCAGATATTGTTATAATAAGATTACTAGATTGATAAGGTCAATACAAACAATAGATCAGAAATTGCAAATGAACTTGTAAATTTCGCTCTAGTCTGCAGGGCACACTGCGTTTCGGAGTCATTTAGGCAGCCCGTCTGGCGGCAATAACCACCCCCTTACAGAAGACCACCGTGAAATAACAGCACGTTTGCTGTTGTGTTTCGGTGAGTGAGTAAGGGATGCCAGAGCCCATTCTCCTATCCCCACCTAATCCCTTATCCTTAATCCTACTGTAGTTGGCAATGCACTTGCAGCAGCTTTGGCGTTGTTTGTGTTATAGGCGACGGCAACCACCTACCATCAAGTGGACCGTCTGCCTGTCTGCCGATCTTAAAAAAAAAACTATATTATGAAGTATTTTTGTACTTTTAAAGAAAGAGGACAGAATGACATTCTAAAAGTACAATAACATGATAATTTAACACCTTTCCTTTAATTGTTGCGATTGTGATTAATCATTCCTATAAATATTGGTCCAACAGACCTATGTATCCAGCTAATTCTGTGCAATAAATTTCAGACATACTGAGCTAATGCCACATATTTATAACATCCGTAGTACGGCTTAAATTTTTTTAAACTAGCTGTCCGCGTCTCTTTATAAAATATTATTGGTGGAAAACGGCAATTTCGTGTGGAGAGGGGTAAAGGGGGAGTTGGGGGAGGGTGAGTAGCCTATGTTACTGGCTGATAATGTAGCTTCCTATTTGTGAAAGAATTTTTAAAATCGGACCAGTAAGTCTTTGAACTTTTTTATTACAAACATATTCCTATACTAATCTTTTCTCTTTATAATGTTAGTATGGATACATTGGTAAAATAATTAATAAAAGAATTTCTTAGCGCTTTGAATTGTTATCAATGTAAATAAAAAATAAATAATTTATTAATATTTCTTTAAAGTTTAAAAAAATTATATATTTTTTAACTTAAAACTCCCTAAGTCGGGAAATAAAATGATTTTAAATTAAATTTAATATTTATATAACAATTATATGTTCATGTTATATAACCTGAACTTTATTTTATTGCATATAAATTATGTTAATCTATACCAATATATAAAGCTGAAGCTAAAGCTTGTTTGTTTGGTTGAACGCGTTAAACTCAGGAACTACTGGTCCGTATTGAAAAAATATTTTTGTGTAGAATAGTCCCTTTATCGAGGAAGGCTATAGGGTATATAACATCACGCTACAATCAATAGTATTATATATAAGTAGCGTCCAGTACCGCGCGCCCCACGCGCACTCCACGGCCGTATGGGCTACAGCGAAACGTGGCCGAGTTCAATCATACATACATTGACAAAATTGTCTCTGTACGCACTGGCGCGGGTTCTGTTTTTATTTTCTGTTTTCTGAGATTTCTAATTAAAACAGATTTAAGAAAAGTTTTTATTTTATTTTGTGTGACCACACCCTTACCCCGTGACGTGCGTGGCGTACTTAATATTAGATTTCTCACGTCTCTCGCGTTATGATGATAAAATGAATGTGCCCTTTGCTAAGGACGGAGGTCGCCATTTTGGTTCCAAGCACGAAGTCTTATTCAATCTCGAGTCTGATTAATACATCGACGGAGCGGTATAGTAAGTATCGTTACCAAGGCGATTTTACTTGATCGTCTACTGAAGTAATAAGTTAGACATTAGTTTAAGAGGCACTTCTTTGAGTTGTTTCTCCTTTACTCACTCAATCACAGCTTCTATTTATATAAGTGTCTCTAAAGAATAAAGCTTTGATGTCAGAATATGATCGCAAATACATTTTCAAAGAAATCATAAAATATTTCAATTTTTCAAATTATTTTCACGTATTCTCTAATCTTTTGAAACAGGCTTCGCAGCCATGCCGTTAACATTTTGTTTTAAATTAAGGATAATTTGTGATATAAGTGCATTAGATAACGAATGTTGTAGTTCTGTATGCGAAAGTAATAGATTCCAGGCCCACTACCCTTAGCATTTGTCAACCAAGTACCGTATACTTACACCCCCTCAATCTGGGGTATTATTTATATTGATCATATTGTACCTCTATCATCAAGTGGTCTCGCTTTTAGGTGTCCAGAGTAGTCAAACATTAGAACCTCGTTACACCATGAATTGAAATTAAGGTAAGTGCTATTGTAACTCTTAAACTCTTATAAGTTAAATCGTAACTTAATATTATAACTGCCAATGTGAGTTTTTTTGTTACGCTACTCCTTTACTTCTTACCTTTGCTCCTTAAGAGCGCGTATAAAGAGAAATAGCTAATCCTAGAATTGAATTTTATCTAAGTTTGTAAAGTCCAAATAAGAAAATATTTATATATAGATTAATACATTATAAAGTCAAATTTAATGTGGAAAAGAAAATTTTATACGATGAAATTTTCTCGATAGAAAAAAATCACAAAATTACCTCTCATTTTTATCGTTTTCTGTTTTATTTTCAAAATGACACATATTACAAACCTAAAAAAATATCACTAATCTCACTTCCCAGATTATTTAGGGCTTTGAGGATTAATTTTTCATTTGACATTGTAGTTTACGAGTAATTAATATTTAATACTTTTGGCACTTTATAACATTTTTATTGCGTGAAATGCGCTATCTTCCGTCTCATGTTATGCATACTTCAATGCGCATTGTTTCACATGACCAGTCACAATCCCTTATGAGGCCACGCGGGTGAAATTAGAAATATTTTTTGCTTTGTACGCAGCCTTAACTACATCATGTCATATTATGTTATATGTCATACATCATAATATCTTGTCAGGGGTACCTACTGAAAACAATAAAAAATTCAACGTCCGACAAAAATATATTAGCAGTAAAGATCGCATAAGTGTGAAAACATTTATGCGAACATTAAGGAAAAGAAGCGTGGATGAAGTCACGGTAAAATCTAGTTCCAAATAAAATAGAAAGACGATAAAGTCTGCGCGAACACTGTCTACGTTGGTACATATAATACAACAACGACGCCCACCAGCTGACACTACGGTTAGAAAATTTGCCGATAACTACTTTAAAATATGCACCCGAACAACTGCAAACAACGGTCCTACTCTGTCGTGTAACGTCGGATATTTTTTGTATAATTTTCTTGTTTTAATCAATTACATTGATTTATTTGCAGACAATTGCAACGAAAATATATAAATGTATCAAGCACGTACTTTCGGCAGCTTATAATCGGAAATCCACCACTATCGATTTCCCCGACGATTCTCCGAACCGAAATGTAATACTTTCTGATAAATAGATGAATTTGGAGTTATGACACTTCTTATTAGACATTAATTGATACAATATGACACTACATTACTTTGAACGATTTTTAAAATGCATTTCTAAAAGTTTATTTAAAAACTCTTCAATCTGATTCTCATCGTATTAGCAGTAGGACGTCCACTGACGTCCACTGCTACACAAAGGCCTCCCCCTATTTTTCCAAAAGGACCGGTCAGAAGCAGCCTGGATTCATCTTCGACCCTCGACCCTTTTCAGGTCATCTGTCCATCCTTGTGGGTGGATCCTACGCTGCGCTTGAGATTATTCCATGAGAAGATAATGATAAAATCTAAATGAATTAATAATAATAATAAATCTTTATTCAGGCTTGTACACAGGCTTGATGATAAAATTGGTTTGGGATTTAACTTGGGCGGAAATCTGCAAAATTTGATGATGGAATTTTTGTTTACTTTCGTCTTGAATCAATCAATCATCTATTATTTGTAACTTAAAAAAACATACAATTAAACACAAATAAAGCAATAAGAGAAAATTTGTAAGTTACAAAAAGTTCTCTACTCAACATTTTGCTGGCATAGGCCAGCAATCTTTTTTTCTTTCTTTCCTTCTTTAACAATGTTGTAATTTAAAGGATTTATGGATTGTCGAATATCGTACGCAATTGGAGCCGAATAAAAATGTAATTAAGCATATGAAGAATTTAATGAATATTTTAAAATTGTAATGAATCTACACCCTCTCAAGAGATTGAACGCCAAAGACCAGAGGCAAAAATTTTTTTCGTCAGCGCAGCTCTCCCACGCGGAGTGGTTTTAATGGAATTTATAAAATTCGCTCCAATAACGCGAGTCTGTTGTGATGTGTAATTACTATTGTTTTCTCTCACTTTCATATCACTTTGTATATTTTTTATTTTTATGTCAAAAAATTGCACGTAGGCGTCTCTCCTCTCCTCTCCTCTCCTCTCCTCCTCTTTTCATTACAACAGACTTTTCATGCAGGCAGAAGGACTGCCCTTTTCATTACATGGGAAAACAGTGTCCCCTTCCACTTAAGAGGCATTTATTGAGATCTATATAAGGTTTACGATTGACTGTAATGTTTCTGTCGGACGTTTCCCATTTATTCTCTTGACGGAGATTGTGTGTGTGTGTGTGTGTGTGTGTGTGTGACAATAACCATCACACATAAGATAAGTCTATGATTCACCACGGTTTTCTTCGATAAATTAAGATGCTGGGCAGATTTTGGAAAATAAGTATTAATTAAATTTAATAGGTACTTAATTTTTAATAAATTTTTAAGAAATACATACTTTCGAAAAATCATGTGAAAGTCTCTTTATCTATAAGAAAGTGATGCGTACCCTTTCTCGTAAATCTGTTCTGCGCCTGAATAGCCCAGAAAATTGATTATTAACTACGTGATTTTAAATGGTTATTGGGCTCTCTGGATTCTTTAAATTATCTAGTTTATTATAAATATTTATTTAAAAGGTCCTTAAACTAAAACGAAACAATAGTAACTAAAAGTTAATTGTCCATGACGGGCACGGCACGTACACAACGAACGAAATATGAAAGAGGAAGCATCACGGAGCAGTTTAAAATTCAAACGCATCAAAGGCGAGGGTGCTCGATTATGTTGTGGGCGACGGTGACAGACTATCAATACATCCTGCTGTATATAGGCCTATAAATAGACTGGGAATTACATCGTAGTAAATGTACGTTGTAACTTGTATATATTATGTTAACATACTAGTATGAAATTAAGCAAGTAAGTAGGTACTTATATGCTCAATTCATAACATCATTATCCTCCTTTATGAATTACTAGCTGATGCTCGTGACTTCGTCCGCCTTACTTTTTTTCGTATATTAAGATCGGCAGACAGGCTGAGGGTCCACTTGATGGTAGGTGGCTACCATCGCCTATAACACAAACAACGCCAAAGCTGCTGCAAGTGCGCTGCCGACTACAATAGGATTAAACAAAAGGGATTAGGAGGGGATAGGGAAAATGTTAATATGGATGTTTTCTTAAAAAGATAATGTTATAAATGTGAAAGTGACTCTGTCTGTCTGTCTGTTACCTTTTAACGCATAAACCACTGAACCGATCATCATGAAAATTTGCATACACGTTATCAGGTATGCAGGAAAGGACATAGGGTACCTTTCATCCAGAAAAAAGGTTCTGTTCCTGAGGGATCATCTAACGCTATAACTGCAATAAAAATGTTAGGCGTTACTTTTTATTTTTCAACGCAGGTGAAGCCGCGAGCACCAGCTATTAACTAATATAGCGCCTGACTTCTTTATCGCAATTATAACGGTGGCACCGCACCAACACGGCGACAGCGGCGCCATTTAGTACATTTTTAGACGAACCAGAATAACAAGTGTGTTAATCCTATATGTTAATCCAGGTATTAAGTTATTTGTGTGCCAAATTTCATCCAACACGGTTCAGTAGTTTTAACGTAAAGGAGTAACAAACATACATCCTCAAAAACTTTCGTATTTATAATATTAATAAGACTAGTAGGATAAGTACACAAATCATAGTTCAAGCAATTGGTCCGATCCGATAGCCCGATCAGAAGCAGCCTGGAGCCATCGTTGACCTGCGGCGAATCAATCTAGACATGAGATAGCATAATTATCGGAGTAGCGCGATTTGTTAAAGGGGTGTATTCTGATTTCTGAGCATAATGGCGGATTTAAGGGGACAGACGATTAAGATTTACAGATTTAAGGGACGCCCGAGTGACAGTGGCGCCACTATATCGAGAACCGTTTATTTTACCCAAAAAACGATGGAGACCTTTTCTCTTATAAATTAAATTTCCTAAATTTTATTTGAAACTATTTTATTTTGTTCGAAATCCACAAACTTCCATATTTCCGTCTGTTTTTCACCTTTGTATCACTAACCGTTCACTTTTATTTAATTTTACGCATGGAAATGGGTTTAGTAAATCAGATTATTACGAAAATCTCATGTAGATTTTGTTCTTTTTAAGCGACGCATTGACTGGGCTATAGACCCGACGAAGACTAAAGACTCAACGCGCTTTGCAGAGGACTATGCTTGGGTTTAGTCTGTGAAAAGGGATCAGGAATGAGGAGATTCGTAAACAAACGAAAGTTACTGACATAAACCGGTGGTTCAGTAAGTTGAAGTAGCAAGCAAGGACATATAGTACGGAGAGGAAAGCGTAGTTTTATAGGACGTCCAATATCGATTGAATGTCCACAGACTGAACAGTGAACATATTTTCAAAATAAATTCTTTAAAATGTTTCTTCCACTAATGCAGGATGTACCGGAAATTTTGGAATTTACTTATTAAAAATCGATTTTCAAAATATGGAGATTTTATAAGGATTAAAATGAATGCAAGCGTTTACTAAAAAGCGTTATGTTATCTGTCACTTTGATATTTGTGTGACAGCTGACGCACGTATTTAAGTGCCCTAATTCTATTCTCTGGGCTTATAAAAGCAAGTATTGTATGAAAAGTGTAGTCCGCGTTGAGGAACGAAACGATAACCTGCTGTTATATAAATTATAATATAGAACGTTATAACTTGCCAGCGCAGCGACATCTGTCGTGCAAAAAATGAACTATTTGATCTTATATTATTTTTTTTATTAAATCAAAGTAGGGCTTGACCATTATCTCACCTGATGTGAGGTGCAGATGCAGCCGAAGGTGGACCACGCTTACCCCGTAAATGCCCATTTACCCTGGTTTTGAAGACCCCGAGGTTGTAGTTCTAGAACACAGACGCAGGCAATGAGTTCCACTCCTTAGCAGTCCGAACAAGGAAGGCGGAACTGAAACGCTTCGTGCGTGATCGAGGTACATCGGCCACGAAGGGATGAAACGCTTGCCCACGCTTAGTGGTTCGCAAGTGGAACGGTTCTGGTTGGATTAATTCGTAAATATAGTAACATTTGTGTATATAACCCAACGTAACTAGCATAACTTTTGTTGAAACACGTGACATCTGAGTATGCAGAATGTAACTAAATGATATAAAGTAATTAGGTATCCAGTTATCTATTGACATCAGGAAAGTTTTATACATTTAATCTTGTACGTTTAAAGAGCAAACTCCAAATGCGTCGGAGCTGACACATTTTTTTTAGTTCTGAGTTGAGTCATTCTAATTCACCAAATTAAACCTATGACCCTACAATTAGCACTAGCTGACCAAATAACCAAGTGTTGGCAGTAACCACCTTCTTTCAAAAGACCACCTTAAAGTCTTTCAGTGCCTGTATTATGGAAATCTCACAATAAAAGATAGGTAGATTTCAAACCAAAGTCAACATTGACCAGGACATTGTACAACATTGTACCTTACCAGGAATCGACCATCGGTCTGAAATTATGACGGTAAATTTATAAATGCATATAAAATTAAATGAGTGTGATAATATATACATTTGTCACTGCTATACTCTTAAAATAATTTTACACTCTTAAGCTTTACACAGAATAGAGCTTTTCATCTGGAAATTTTACTGATGAACGACAAATGTTCATGGCTTTCACATCGACCTAACAAATGATATAATAATGTATATAAATAAACGCTTTTATAACTCACAACAAAATCCTCTATATAATTTGTAATATGGATGTAGACAGCTCATACATAATATTTAATAAACTTCGCGGAAAGATGTTGGAAATAATAGCTGCTACTATCTTAAACGTGAAATATTATTTGAAAGCTTCACGCAGACTTTGATGTATCGGCCAAAAACACAACGAGCCCCGTAATTTATTACATAAATATGTCTGAGCTGTGGTCTTCTATTAGGATTCGCGTTTTTATCACCTGATAAAATATTTATGTTATAAATGTTATTTCGGTACAAAAATATGTTGTAATAAAAATACAAAAATACAGCCCACTCTACGTTCCACTGCTGGGCATAGGCTTCTTCAAAGTTTTAGGGTATATATGTAGGTACCCACTACAAATTGGTTCGATTTTTGGAGTATTCGAAATGGCCATTCTTCGCAGACACACAGGGTTTCCTAAACATGTTTTTCTTCTTTATTCAAGAGGAGCAAGACGAAATTCTTCTATATTTCTAACCTTGAAGGCCTTCGTTGCTATCTGAAAGATATCTGAAAAACTGCAAGAGAAGAAGTATTACGCGCCACTGTTCATTCGCATCTCAGAAGATTCAAAATGTCTAGTGCAAATATTGTTCCCAAAAAACACAAACCGCAACTGAAAATTGAACTCAAACTGAAGACGACTTTAATAAAACGCAAGAGAAGTTTTTTGACAAGTGAAGGTGACCTTTTTTATTTCATAGACAGTACGCATTCAACGACAAGAGGCATAGACAAGTAATGAGTTTACACAACAGAATATAAATATAGACATTAACAATTTTGATATACAATTCTAACACCCCCACTATATCAAAATAACTAATAAAATAATATCCCAAGAATGTTTTACACTTACTATAAATTTATGTATGCGATGACAATGAACTTTACTTTTTAACAATACCAAGAGTTTTCATGAATTTATAATGTTTCACCCCTGACAAACCCTTAGTTAATATGTCAGCAGGCATGTTGCCCGTTGCCAAATATTCTGTCTCAATCATGTCTTCATTAATGGCATTTCTTATGAAATTATATCTCACATCTGTGTTTAGAACGTTTATGAGACTGACTATTTGCCAACCTCAACGCGCTCTGACTATCATTGTACAATACAATCTTTTTATTGCAACCAGTTATTTCAAACATTAAATTCTTTAAATAAATCGCTTCACGACAAGCTTCCGATAAGGCCATATATTCAGCCTCACAACTGCTTAAGGCAACTGTTCTCCGTTTCCTGCTTTCCCAAGAAACGGCTGAACCAGATTTCATGAAACAAAATCCTGAGTATGACCGCCTGTCAAGAGCATCGCTTGCCCAATCAGCATCTACAAATCCAACAAGGTCTGACTGATTCTGTTTAGAATATTTTAAACAATAATCTTTTGTTTTAAGTAAGTATTTAAGCACCCTTTTAGCATAGTTCCAGTGAACTGCTGAGTATGAATTATTAAATTGACTCAGGTAACTAACTGCATAAGCGATGTCTGGACGGGTCAAAACAGCTAAATACATTAAACTGCCTATTAATTTTTGATAAGGTAATCGGTTTTCACAAATATCTGACTTTTCAACATTTAATTTACATTCTATAGGAGTTTCAACAATATTACAATCAGACATATCAAACTTGTTCAATAATTGTTCAATATAATTCTCCTGATCTATTGTAATTACATTTGAATATTTGGCAATATTAATTCTCATTCCAAGGTATTGTTTGACACGACCTAAATTTTTTATTTTAAACTTTTGACTCAATGCTTCTATAAGGCAATCAGTTTCTGACTTGTTATTTGAAAATATGATAAAATCATCGACATAGACTCCTACAATTGTTTTCTTATTGTTATTGTGATTTTTTATAAAAACACAAGGCTCTAAATTACTTTTAACAAATCCTAAGTTACACAATGTTTGTTCTACTCTTTGGTACCAAGCAAGTGATGATTGTTTTAAGCCATAAACAGCCTTTCTCAATTTCAAAACTTTATTTGAAACTTTGACAGGAAACCCATCTGGCAAATGCATGAAAATGTTTTCTTTTAAGTGACCATTAAGAAAAGCGGTTGCGACATCTAGATGAGTAATGTCCATATCTAACTGCACACTCAAAGCAAATAATAAACGCAAAGTCGAATGTCTGATTACTGGCGAGAAAGTTTCTTGATAATCAACACCGGCTTTCTGCGTAAAGCCCTTTGCTACCAACCGAGCACGATACCGCACTTTATCATCACAATCGAATTTCTTTCTTAGTACCCATTTACACTGCACTACACTCGCGTTATCTGGAGCATCGACAATTTCCCAAACTTGGTTATCTTCAAATGACTGCAGCTCCTCTGCCATCGCCTGCAACCACTGTTGTTTTTCAGGACCACTGATAACCTCTGCATATGTCATCTCATCTTCTCCTACGGAGGTGGTACATATGTTAACATAGCCAAATCTATCTGGCTTCTTTCTCTGTCTTCTTGTATTTTCTTGATTGACCTTAAGTGGTAAATCTGCAGTCTTTGTGGGGTCTGTGCTTTCCTCTGATGTCTGCAAAGCATCTTCTGATCTCAGTGGGCTTTTGAAACCAGCTTCTGACTCTATGCTTTTGTTCTCAACATCAAGATAGTCTGAGTCGCTTGAACTCGACTGATCAAAAAATTCTGCTTTCACGATAGATTCCTCTGATGACTCCCCCACTGAATCTGTGCTCTCTATAATGACATCAACAGTGCCTCGTTTCTTTTGTTTTTCTAGCACCACGATATCTCTACTTGTAGTAACTAGATTTTTGATCATATCATAGATTCTATATCCTTTGACATTTTCACTGTAGCCCATAAGTATATGTTTCTGAGACTTTTTGTCCCATTTGGTCCGTTTTTCTTTCGGTATGTGAACCATCACTGGACTCCCAAAGATGCGTATATGTTGTAAATTTGGTTTTTTACCAGTCCATATTTCATATGGAGTTTTCTCAATGCCTGAAGCTGCAGATCTGTTCTTTAGGTATACTGCGGTGTTAGCAGCCTCCGCCCAAAATTTCTTTTCCAAGTCTGCTTCAAAAAGTAAGCATCTTGCCCTCTCCACAATGGTTCGGTTTGACCGTTCACTGAGTCCGTTCTGTTCTGGTGTATAATTGTTAGTCTTTTGGTGTACTATGCCTTCACTCTTGTGTTCAAAATCATTACTGCAGTACTCGCGACCATTGTCCGTTCTCAAGATTTTGATTTTTTTACTCTGGTAATTTTCTACTTTTGATTTGAACTCTTTAAAATAGCTTAGAGCTTCATTTTTTGATTTAAAAAAATATATAAACACCATTCTGCTGAAGTCGTCGATGAAGAGTAGAAAATATCTTGCACCACCAATCGATTTAACTTCCATTGGACCACAAATGTCCGAATGCACAATCTGGAGTGTCTCTGTAGCTCGCGTGCCAGTGTAGAAGGGCTGTCGTGATTGTTTACCTTCACAACATACCTCACAGTTTGATTTACTTGTCACAAAATTATCTGAATAATCCATACCTTCAACTAGACCTCGTTTCATTTTGTTCATGTCGTTGCTGTTTAAATGTCCTAGCCGCCTGTGCCATGTGTCTCCGTCAACCACGGATGAAGTCAGGAAACAATTCTGTGTTTGTAGTTTTAATTTGTAGACACCATCAACAAGTTCTGCCTGAGCAACCAAAACACCTTGTTTGTTGCGTATGAGGCACTGGTTTGGTTCAAATATAACACTATTTCCATTTCTTATCAACTCACTGACCGATAAGAGGTTAGTTGTAAGACTCGGCACGCATAAAACATTCTTCACAGTAATTTCGTAGTCGTAACTCGTAGTGATCTCTACGTCACCCGAACATGAAGCGGTAGCTCTGGTCTTGTTCGCGACTATAACCTCCGGTAGATTCGAAAATTCGGGATTCTTCAGCCAGCTTTTGCAAGTCGTCATGTGCATACTAGCTCCTGAATCGATGTACCAGTCACTTTTACTGAACTTTCCGCTGAGAAAAACAACGCTAAAAGCGTTAGACTGTTTCTTCTTCTCCGATTTCTCGTTCAAAAGTGGGCATTGATTACGATAGTGACCCATTTCTTTACATCGGTAGCACGTTACAGTTTTTGTGTGTTTGACATTTGAGTTCGCTGTCGCTGTGTGGCCGCCATGTTTACTAGTGCTGCCACCTTTACCGGATACGGATACCCTTTTTTGCAATCTTTTTGCAATTAATGCGGTACATTTGGTTTCGATGATGTCGACAGATCCCAAATCGAGTAATTTGGATTTTATCGTGTCGGTAGTTATAGGAATGCCGGAATGTTCTATAGCCATGATCATTGGCATAAAACGCTCAGGTAAACCGGCCAGCAACAATGAACCGACCCATTCTTCGTTGATCTTAAAGCCTGTGCCACTCAATCGCTGCGAAGTTTCAACTATTTGTGTCATATAATTCGTCATATTCTCACAATTTTCCAATCTGATAGAAATCAAATGACGAAGCAAAGTAATCTTCCTCGAAAATCCTGAATCGTCGAACAAACTTTTTAATTTTTCGAACAATTCCTTCGTGGACTTTGTCTCCTTTATATGCACAAACAACGATGGATCTATCGTCAAAATCAGCTTAGCTCGTGCTTTGGCATCTGCCGCGATTGTTGCTTCGTTAACTTCTTGCTTTAGGTAGATATAGGTAGATAGGTGAAGGTGACCTTTTTTATTTCATAGACAGTACGCATTCAACGACAAGAGGCATAGACAAGTAATGAGTTTACACAACAGAATATAAATATAGACATTAACAATTTTGATATACAATTCTAACAGACTTTATTTCTTTAATTTTTATATGTAGGTTTATCTTCTAACATATTATTTTTATTAATCTGATATAATATTATTCTTATTAATATTTGTGTTTATTCAATGTATGTACTAGTACGTATATAAGTTTATGATGATTATTTTTACCACCAACATTGTTTAATTTTTCATATAATTTTCCTTACTCTAAGGTTGCCTGGAAGAAATCCAGATAGTCTGTTCACCTTGTGAGTGGAGGTCCTACGCTGCGCTTGCCGATCCGTGGGCTTCCCTTTGATAACCTTGCGGCCTCATCGCCATCGGCTCTCCGTAGTATGTGTCCAGGTCACTGTCAGTAATTTTCTTTTATCTACAGATCTCCTCATTCCTAAACCCGGACATATCCCTCTCCATAGTTACGAAGGTAAGCCTTAAGCGACGTTAAGCTTAAAGAAATAAATATATAATAAATAAATAGTGTTTATCAAATAAAGAAGTAGGATATTAATAAAAAAATCATGCTAAAGTTATAGATATGAAGGCACCAAATAGCAACTTCAATATGACTTCACGACGTTACTAGTGGAGAAGAATATGTATATATCAGCCTGTGTTAGATAATAACCAAGAGATTCGCGATAAATAATTGGCTTTATTCAACTAAAATAGTAAATATAATTTTATTATATACAGTACAATTGATTGAGTGATAATACGTTATAGATGGCTTAGACTATTGTCATAGACAATCTATATATTATCACAGCCTGAACAGACAATTGCTGGGCATACGCCTTCCTTACCAGGGTATATGCACCTTCAACATACCTATTACCCTGGCCATAGCAACATTTGTAAATAAAGTATTTCATTAGATAAAGCAAAGATGAAAATTATACTCGTCTGCTGTCGTTTCAATGTACAAGAATATATTTTGATTAATTAACTCGGGTTGGGTGGAATTTAACAAAATTTCGGGACTGTTTTATTAACGTAGACTGACGCTGAGGGGTTTATGTTATGTGCGATATTTCGAAGTTTGCACGAGTGGTTTGTACCCTTTAACGCGCTCCGACAATAGGATAAAATTTGTTTATCAGAATTTACAAATATATTGGGTGTGAATAGAGAATACACGTCTAATTCAAAAATTATTTCTTTAAAATTGCAGCTATATAAGTAAAAGGTCAAAAAAAGCGTTTTTAGAATTTTTGTCCGTTTGTCTATTTGTCTGCTTGTCTGTGCGTTTGTTCGCGCTAATCTCAGAAACGGCTTAACCGAAGTGAATGCGGTTTTCACTGATATATTATAGTACGCTTCCTGTCTAAAACATGTATCAGTCAACTTAGCAAATTGCTTACTTCGCTTTAAAGCTAATCTTTTATCAAATCAAAATATTGTAAGCTTCCTGTAACATTTAGTGTTTGTTTCATTCCAATCGGTTTACAAAAAGGTCATGTAAATTTAAAGAATCACATTTTTTCGATAAAAAATGCAATAAAATAACTCTTCAGCTGAAACTTAGTTAAGTATTGTCGTCTGTAAAACGATGATAAATGAAAGTTTATATAAAATTAACAATAGACATTTTAGATGATTTTGCAGCTACCAATGTCAGTTGACCTCAGATTTATATGATCAATCATATTAAGTAGGGTTCAGTTTACGCTGGTAAATTTTGATCTATCTATAATAAAATCGTTGTTTGCTTAATCTCAGAATCTGTTGTGCACGCTAATCTCAGAAACGGCTTAACCGATTTTCATGTGGTTTCAACTTATGTATTGCAGCAAGCTTCTGATAATATTTAGTGCATATTCCAATCTGTTTACAAATAAAAAAGTTAGGCGTAATTCCAAATACCACGCGTACAAAGTCGCGGTCACAGCTAGTTAACAATATGTTTCTAAGTTGTAACTTAATTATGTATATTAATCAAATATATCTAAAGTTCAAAGCTAAGAGAATTCAAAGTTTAATAGATATTGAATAGTTTGCTTGAGGAAAGATTTGCCTGTGAATACTCTTGACATAATCTATTCTTAACTGGAATTCTCTGTTATTTTTATTAACTAATTTTAATTTTTATCTGTTATTCTGTTGTTGTTATTAATTGCCTGAAAGGGATAGTGTTTAAATCTGGTTCTATCTGGCACCTTTATTCGTATAATACTTTCTACAAATCCCAAGAATTAGATTATTGATCAGGTAGCTAATTTTGTATTTAAACTAACTATACCTAGCTAAAGTTACTCACACCGCCATCTAGACAATTTTGTGCGTAAACAATGCCTGATGTTTAACAGAAAAGAAAGCATAAAACTCTCCTGGAAAGTCAGATATAAAGTAGGGGCTCCGAGACACTGCGTTTCGCAGTCATTTAGGCGGCCCGTCTGGCGACAGTAACCACCCTTTTACAGAAGACCACCGTGAAATAACAGTATGTGTGCTGTTGTGTTTCGGTGGCCCATTTTCCTATCCAACCCCTTATCCTTAATCCTACTCTAGTCGGCAGCGCACTTGCATTGCAGCATCTGTGGCGTTGCTTGTGTTATAGGTAGCCACGTACCATCAAGTGGACCATCAGCCTGTCTGCCGATCTTAACATAAAAAATAATATAAAATAAGCCCCTATAAGGTTATAGCCTTCTAGTTTCATTTCACGGGCTCGCGATATTTAAAAATCGTGTATATATCCGTCGCAGGCAACAGACGCGCCACCGACGCTACAAGTAATTGTTCATGAATAAATTGACTAGTGAAATGAACTGTAAGACTTACATCCAGCGTTACTAGAGCGCACTATATTTAAAACATCAAGGATAATAAGCATATTAAAGCATACTCGGGTGCAAAAGCCTTGCGAAACCTTGTGGTCTTGCAAGGCTTTGCAAGGCCTAAGTAAAGATTTAATAGTGATAGGGCCTGCTACTTCCGCAGTTATAAATTCGGCAGTCCGCCTGACCGCAGTTAGCTTACAGAAACAGCTTGTTTGTTGTTGTGTTTCAGTGAGTGGGTAAGTGGTTTCAGAGCCAATACCTACCCCATTCTCTGCTTATCCTTTATATTTTAAAGGTGAGCGTCACGCTTCCAACTTCCATCACATTCCTTGTTTAAATAGATGTCACCCTGTCTGCTGAAATTTAAATTAAAAAATATATAGGTATCAGGCACGCACCCATTGCAAATTAAATCAAAATAAATTAAAAAATACTACTTTAAATACTACTAAATATTCATAATACCTATTATTAAATATTTATTTCTTTATTTACTTATTTCATCGTTTCGGCTCTCATTACTTGGCTACCCAAGGCGACAGCGTAGTCGTCTTTAATTATAGAACAATAAAATATAAACATAAATACGTATTTCAATTTATATTAAACTAATAATAGTTTTAATACGTACTAGTTTTGAATGATATTACTATGAGGAATTAAAAACAGTTGGAGGAACTTTATCTACCGTTATATGTAAAGAGAAAAATAATCTCGGAGAATTGTCACGACGCAAATGTTAGAGAAAAATGAACTTTTAGTGACAGCCACAGACTTATAGACTTAGCTCGGTCCAGAAGCGTAGAGCGAACGCATATTAATTACTGGATTATGTGTGATCTTAACATATTTTTTTTATAAAAGACATATAAAAAACTAATGACTGCGAAAAAAAGTATGCCCTTCAACTACGTTCCAAATCTAGACCAGAGCCAAAATTGAAAAGTTTATCTCCATAGTTGCCCAGGTCGGTAATCGAACCCGATACCCCTGAAACAGAGTGCAGAGTGGTAAGCATCCTAACTACTCATCCAAAGGGCTCGTCAAACTTTATATTAGTTATAAATATTAGGCAGAAACCATCCCTTTGCAGAAAATCAACGTCAAATAACAGATTGTGTGTTGTGTTTCCGTAAGAGTCAAACATGGTAGAGCGCTTTCAACCCTCTATGGCGTTGCTAGTGGTTGCATTGCACAAGAAACGCATAAGTTATGAACGCATACATTCGTTTAGTATGGGCACAGCGTTTCGCAGTCATTTGAGCAGCCCGTTTGGCGATCCACCACCTTACTAAACACCACTGTGTACTGTTTTGTTTCGGTGAGTGAGTAACGGATGACAGAACCCATTTCCCTATCCCTCCTAATCCCTTCTCCTTAAAGCTTGCAACATCTGTGAGCATTGCTTGTGTTAATAGATGACCGCAGTGGATCCTCAGCCTGTCTGCCGACCTGTTCATAAAAAAGATATTTAAAAAATTTCAAAATCAATTAAGGTTTATATCCAGTATGTCCAGAAGTGTTTTAAAATAGCTTTTTAGCAGCTTGTAAAGTGGTATAATTATATCCAGTTTTACAAGTTGATATTGGTTAGTTAGATGTATCATTCTTTATTAAATTATCGTGGTAAAGTCAAGGTAAGAAAAGGTTCGT
The DNA here is from genome assembly GCA_910589475.2 of Bembecia ichneumoniformis. Classification (NCBI taxonomy): domain Eukaryota; kingdom Metazoa; phylum Arthropoda; class Insecta; order Lepidoptera; family Sesiidae; genus Bembecia; species Bembecia ichneumoniformis. The sequence continues at coordinate 4,651,368 of OU342545.1, forward strand.
CACCTGAAAGTCGACATTTGCTTGCACCTGCAATTATTTATCAGTCATGCCAAAATTTCATTTCAAATGTCTGTCAGTTATCTGCTCAGACAGACAGACAGACAAACTCTTTATTACTCACACAACATAAATAAAAATAACAAATAAATACTACAAATAAGTGAGTACAGGCGGTCTTATCGCTAAGAGCGATCTCTTCCAGACAACCTTGTGGCAGAGGAGAAAACAAGAAAGAGAGAAAGAGGTAGAGTGCTAAAGAAACAAAATATAATCAATAATCTATATACTAAATTTTCAAATATAACAGAGAAGAAAAACATGCTTTAGTTTCAAAAGATACTAAGAGTCTACGACTTGATAAAGGAATTAATTTGAAAACTGACGAAGGTTTTCGTACCCCGACTGTACATCACCAATGCACTTTGTACAACACCGAGTACGTCGACCGCTAAAATCCGCTAAATTTTAACCGCTGAAAATAGATTTTAGTCTTCTAAAAGGTATTTGATGTTTTCATATAGTTTCACGTGAAGTTAGAGCAAATATGTATGTAGCTGGTTGGAACAAAGATCGCCCGCATCCGAGCTTTATCCGTTGATCCCTAACGTTTATATCAATAAAGCAGAATAAAGTCGGAAACCTTATTCAAGTTCATAGATTTCCCGCGCGTGTTCTGCGGTTTTAACATGCTCATACCTTTTAAATTTAATCTTTTAAATTCACTCTCTTGAGGTCACCTGTATAACGAAAAGGTTATCCGACATTTAAAGTTAAAGCAGACAGTCCACTTGACGGTAGATGGTCTCACAGAAAACTAAAAACTAACTAGAAGGGAATCTCTTTTGATGTCGTGCAAAAGCAGAAAAAATGATCACCTGAAATATTCAAATTTAGTGTGGTTTGACTTACTCAAGGACATGATTTGCGTATGATTCCGATGAACTGCTTGGACATGTCACGCAAAACATGTGCACCGATGGAACTATATTATAGTTACGCGAACATGTTTAAGGAACTAGTTCAGTAACGCAAATGAACCGTTTCAGGTTCAATCCAATAGAGGACATGATATGCGCATCTCTGTTTGTATGTAGGGCGTATCTTCGAAACTACTCATCGGATTTAAAAATAGGATTTCAGGGGCCTTAGACAAAGTGGCATTCGCTCCGTAGCCTTGCGATATCGAAGTTCGTTATCGTCTCAGAGACAAAGAAATCATGACAAGGTATCACGTGTTTATCACGTGTCGTTCCTTTGTCTCTGAGACGATAACGAACTTCGATATCGCATCGCTACGGAGCGAATGCCACTTTGTCTAAGGCCCCAGTATGGACAAAAGCTATATATATCACGCAAGCCGCGGGCGTCAGGTTTCTAAAAATAAAGATATTATCTCCTAAAATAAAAAGGTTTTTTCATGACAATAGAATTTGCAAAGTGAGTCGACAAAAAAAACGGTTGAACGAAAACGTTTCTTTCGAACGGTGAGAGATATACAATTTAATTTCTGTGGAAAAGTTGAGCTTGATGCCTACAAAAAATCAGCGATGGCATACGTATAACTTTTATATATAAGCCACAAAAACTACTCTAAAAGAGTAGAAAAAAAATTAAAATCGTTGGGTCATGTTATCAACAAAATTATGAATCCTTTTTAAGAGCAGCAAGTTTATCCTGACAAGTATTTAATACACGTGATTTTTGCTTTTTACTGCATATGTTTTAGACATTATTAAGGTTATAATACGATATATTTTGTAAAACGCGACCGCACCGTGAAACCACAACGGCAGTGTAAAGTCAAAACGCGTAAGCTTCGACTGCGAGGTAGGTAATTGATTTTTACTGATACGCGGCATACATAAAAATATATTAATTTATTTTTAATTAAATTACACTAACGCATTAGGATTTATGTGTAAAGATAGATGTAAGTATGGAATCAAATATATTAACTTTGTCCATTTAATACCAGTAATGAATTATTTATTTATTTATAAACAAAACGGTTAAGTTACAATGATATGGTCGGTAACGTCTTAAACCCTTGATAGAGTAGTTTAGTCTAAACAAGGAGTTATCTTATACAGTACCAGGTATATAAATATATAGTTACACAGATCGCATACAATTTATATAGTCAATAGCTGGTGCCCGCGGATTCGCCCGTGTTAAAAAATAAAAATATAACGCCTTACTAAATATATGAGCAATGTAGCGCCTAAAATCTTTGTTGCAGTTATAGCTTTGTTAGGCGTTAAATGATCCTCGGGAACAGTACTTTTTTTCTGAATAAAAGGTACCCTGTGTCCTTTCCTGCATCTCTGACAACGTGTATCCAAAATTTCATGATGATCGGTTCAGCTGTTTAGTCGTGAAAAGATAACAGACAGACAGAGTTACTTTCACATTTATAATTTTAAAGTATGGATATTATACTTTATTTTTAATTTCAATAAAATGAGATCGATTAAATTTCTTTTTATAATAATTATTATGATGTCTCCCCCAAACAGTTAACGGTAGCCAACTCACCGACGAAGTACGAAAATGTGTTGAGTTTAAAAAAAAATTGAAAAAACTTTTTGGTAATGAATGAGGACCGAAGTGAAAATGCGTCAACTTTGTTTTGGCGGATAAAGCTCCGAATATCCTTAGCCTTTATCCGGGTTTCCATCAAGGGCTTTACCGCCATGTCAGTGTTTTAAATTAACACACGACGTCAAGCAAATATTTGCTTAGGAATGGACCGTGTTCAGGAGTTACGAATACTTGTAGATAAGTTATAAGTCGAAGTTATAAATACAAGTACAATACATCCTTTCAATAGCCTCTTGACGAGTCACCTCTTGACCGTCAATAACACTTATGTCAATATTTATTGACATAAGTGTGTTACAATATTAATATAAAATAATATATTAAATCTGCATATATCTATATGTATGTTCGATAAACCGAAGTTCTTTGGGTACGTGCGCGCGCCTCAATCTCTCAAGTATAGCGGCGCCGAAGCCGAAAATAGACCGTGTTTGGCTTCGTATGAGGCTGACCGCATTGGGATTTCGTGCCTAACGGTCTATGGAGATAAAAGAAACCTGCATTTTGAATATGGCCGAGCTTACTTTGGTTAAAACTAAAGGTATTAATTTCTAGTTCGAGCTCTCATCGGTGTCCCGTTGAGTTTTCGATTGGTATTGGTAACGCGAAGGTTTGTATATTGTAAAGTGATACCTTCCGCGTGCAATCGAACAATTAATTCCGGTAGCATAGTGACCGCGTGGATAAACCAAAAGACAATTAGTGGCTCTTCTTCCAATAGGAAGATTGTGTCTTTTAGCGGGCTTTCACCCGAAGATACTTGCCGTTAGCATAGAAGTGTTGCCGTCGGGACTTCGAGGACTTGTTAGAAGGCGCGGTAACCTACCCCCCTTTCCGCTCCCTACCTATATTTATATATTTCCCTGTCGTGTCAAGACGACGGGATGGTAAGTGGTCTCACTTATTGTTTTAGCACCAGATATCGTGGTCAATGTTTGTGAGGCTTGGCCTTCAATAAAATCTGTAAGCCTTCTTCTGCGCTTTTCCTGCTAGAGGGCAGGGGGTCTCCAACAATGTATGTCTTATATACATAAATACCTTATATAAAAATACATAAATACCTTATTTTATAAGTGAAATATAAATTATAATAAATTAACGATGTTATTTCGATTCGAATGAAAAAATAATGGTAGTACTTACTATTAAGATCGATAAAGGAGAGGAATAATTTGGGATGAATGAATGAAGGGCGAAATATACTTTACAACTAGTGATGCATGAAAAATACAGGGCAAACATAGCAGAGTTAGGAGAAACAGATCCTGGTTGAAGAATTCAACAGAGTGGTTTGGTATAAGAATCGCTACCTTTTTCGTGAAGCTGCTTCCAAAATTAGGATATACATGATATTTGCCAATCTTTGTAGAGAAGTGGCACTTTAAGAGAAAGATGTTAATTTAATATTTAATTAAATTATTTTGTTTATCTCACTGGAGATATTATTTAGAATCTATCTAATATGCGAAGGAGACGAATAACAATTTCAATTTTATCTCTATCTTCTTTTCTTCACAATCTTCTCAGCTGTAGGACGCCCACTGCAAGACCTCCCCCATATTTTTAAGTCATCAAAACCAGCCAGATACAAATAGTACAGCCATAGAGTATAGAGTATTTATTGGAAGTTTATACATACTATTTGCGAAAAGAATTTTTCCTAACTTAAAATAAAAATGCCTAGTTTATTTTTCATACAAAAAATCAATAGGAATATAGTCCTCATCTTAGCAAATATTTTAGTAAATGAAAAAAAACTACGCTATAAATAGTAAGGACTGCACACAAAACAAAACAAAATCTTTATGACCCCGTTCATCCTCTTCTCGTAGAAGCTGGTGTCATTAGGCAACAATGTGTAGGTAATTTAAGTAATAGTAGTTAAAAAAATAATTGTCTTAAGCGCCGCAAATAACCGTGGCGAAGAAATAATAAAAAAAATGGGTTGTGGCTGTGTCTTCGAGACAGCCGTGTGTTTTACGTGTATATACTTGATATTACGAGTAATATTTTCTTTGAGAGTATTATATGTATATTTTTTTATTTATTTATTTTCAAGGAAAACTTACATATTTTATGACATATTTTATGCAACATTTACTTAACATTTGACACCATTTACAAGTTTCCGCATATATCCGAAGAATTCTATTTTAGCATATCTTATATATCTTCTTATATATAAAAATGAATCCCCATTTCTCCTGGTCACGGCATCACGCGTGAACGGGTAGACCGATTTTAATTCGGTTTTCGCTAATGGAAAGAGGGGTGAGCGGGGAATGTTTTAGGGTTTATAAAAATTGCACGCCGGGCGAAGCCGGGGGCGGGCCGCTAGTATATATATATAAATGAATCCCCATTTCTCCTGGTCAAGGCATCACGCGTGAACGGGTAGACCGATTTTAATTCGGTTTTCGCCAACGGAAAGACGGATAAACGGGGAATGTTTTAGGGTATATAAAAATTGCACGCCGGGCGAAGCCGGGGGCTGGTCGCTAGTTGTATATAAAAAAATATTTGTTCTTTAGCTATCCAATGTAAATTAAAAGATACCTAGATATGTAGCTACAACATCAAATTGTATCCCCCGATTTTGTAATCGTCACTTTTTTGATTTGCCTTCCAATATGGAAGCAAATTTGAACACGTATTCACGTTAAAAAAATACATCTTCAGGTGTTCTGCAGCTGCATATGTAATAGGGAGAGGGTTATGGATCATGATTATGGGAATAGGCCCTCGTATTCCCTAATTTACCGAGCATCAGGGTCTTATGACTACCTAACGTCTTGGTTTAACAATACAATCTATATCCGCACTATCTATAATTAATCTATACTATAATATTACAAAGAGAAAATATGTATTTTTGTTCGTTTGTAATGAATAAACTCAAAAACTACTGGACTGATTTTAAAAAATATTTCACCTATAGAAAGCTACATTATCAGGGAGTAACATAGGCTACTCACCCTCCATATAAAATTGCCGTCTTCCACGTATTATCTTAATATATAAAAATGAATCCCTATTTTCCTCGGTCACGGCAAAAACACGTGATCGGGTAGACCGATTTTAATTCGGTTTTGACTAATGGAAAGAGAGATAAACGGGGAATGTTCATATGTATAAAAATTGCACGCCGGGCAAAGCCGGGGGCGGAACGCTAGTAATTTATAAAGAGACGCGGACGAACAGCTAGTGCCCAATAAAATTAAAATATCCATGGGATAAACAGGCAGAAATTAATTAAATATTTAGCAGTGAGATCCTTCAATAAGAAACAAATTAATCAAGTATCCATGAAATTAACTTCCTAACGAAATATAAAGTACGCTAAATTCTCCTTAAAATGGTTAATTTTCTCCACTAAATAAAATTATGCGAGTTAAATTAGTTCGTTTTCTAAGCTCTTTGTCTCGTTCCGAGCTCTCGTTTGAATTTTATCTCTGCATCCCCAACCAGAGGGTAATTGTTCGAAAAATCCCCATGATAAAAACATCCGGCTCAAAAAACGAAGCGGAAATATTTAGGAGCCCACATTTTATACGTCTCTTTGAAGGTAAATTATTTTTAAAAACGTATAATGGTAACATTATATTTATATAATTTATAAGGGAGTATAAGCTTTTAATTGAAAAAAAAATCTATTATATACCACATTTATCTATACTCTATACTAATATATAAGGCTGAAGAGTTTGTTTGTTTGTTTTTTTATGTTAAGATCGGCAGACAGACTGACAGATTGACGGTCACACCGTCGCCTATAACACAAGCAACGCCACAGCTGCCGACTACAGTAGAATTAAGGATAAGGAATTAGGAGGGGGATAGGGAAATGTGGGCTCTGATATCCCTTACTCACTCACCGAAATACAACAGCACATGTGCTGTTATTTCATTGTGGTCTTCTGTAAAATCGTGGTTACTGCCCTCAGACGGGTTGCCCAAATAACTGCCAAACGCAGTGCGCCCTGTCACTACTATCCAAATCCATACCAGAGCCAAATTTGAAAAGTTTATTTTTCAAAGTGTGGCCAGACGAGATGGATGAGTGGCGTGACAACAAGCGATACGAAATTATCTGCAACAGTGAACCGGCGACACAATAAGGGAATCATTGACGACTTTTGGCAAGTTTCATTGCCACTTGATGGCCACCTACTACTAAGTGAACAGTCAGCCTACCTTTAAAGAATAAAAAAAGCATTTTTTTACCTTGCTGTAAGAATATACTAATTAACAACCTGTAATATTATACAGAGAGTGGATTTTTTAACTTTATATTTATACGTGGAGAGAAATCTACGGAACTACTGTGTACATATTTGAAAAATTCCTTAACTATTTCAAAGGTACAATTTTCGATTGCATCAGGCAATGCTGGCACAGATCGGTCTAACATTAAATGAAATGTTTTCAATTAATCTTACCAAAACACGTTAACCCATGTCTCTAAACCAACACGCACATCTCTAGGCATGCGCGTTCATTTTCAACTTCAGAGGTAATTCGCACTAAACCCAGGATTATAAAGAACAATGGCGAAACTTTTGTTCAAGGAACTTTGAAGCGTCTTTCAATTTTTTCAAATTATACTAATGCATCTTAGTCTGGAAATAAATATCAATTTTAAAAGAAACACAGTATTAGCGTTCTGTGTAAACCATTCATTCTGTCATTCTGTCGACACTGACATGTGCTATATTTGTTTCCTAGGTACAGACTAATACAACATCTTTGGTTTCCTTGAGTAAATGACAGTTTAATATGACAAACGAGGTACAAGAATTACTAAGAAAAATTATATAAGTACATAATACCACAGAACACTATATACTCGTAGCAAGGAGCATAGTTATACATGTTAACCACAATTTACCTAAAAATATTTTATTCTGAACTCAATTGTAAGCAGGTAGTTTATTTTAATTCAAATAATATGTGTTATTTTACATAACCTCAAAATCTTAAAACTGAAATATCTTTAATTACGACTTTGCTTAGTAATAAATCTAAGACCAGTTAGTTCAGTAGTAAAAATCCTACTATATCTTTTAATATTTTTCATTTGTAAACGCGAAAAGTTTAAGTTCGCCATTGTTCTTTATTTAATTTATTAACCCAGAAATATCACGTATTCACCAAGCTATATGTATGTTAAATGGAAATCCAATGTTAATTACTGCCACGTTGAATACTGAGTTCTAGTTGTTTCTGAAGCGACACCTAACTTCGATTATTTAGTTAATGTCTGAGTCCAACACTTTTCAAAACGTGCACTCTCCAAATTGTTGCTTACAAAATGTTACACCTCAAATTTAGGATACCGAAATTTATGCGATAATCATCTTCCAACTCCTCAACTTTGCTATTAAACGATCTTTTTAAGTACAAATTTAGATTAATTTGGAATGATAACCTTCAAAATCCACTTTAAAAGCTTTCAGGGAAACGCATCGTAAGCAACCTTCTAATAAATTTAAAAATGATCCGACTCAATCATGTTTATCATAACACTTCATTCATTCATTCATTCAAATTCCATAAACTTATTATTTCTTTACAAAAAAAATTGCTATTGTTTAATCTCATTTGCCCTTTTAAAAACTATTTATAGAAGCATCCTTTTAAAAATATGCCTTTAATGATACTTATCTATACTAATATTATAAAGCTGAAGAGTTTGTTTGTTTGTTTGAACGCTCTAATCTCAGGAACTACTGGTTCGAATTGAAAAATTCTTTTTGTTTTGAATAGTCCATTTATCGAGGAAGGCTATATAACATCACGCTACGATAAATAGTATTATATATGTATAAGCAGTGTCCAGTACCGCGCGCCCCATGCGCACGCCGCCGCCCACCGTATGGGCTGCATCGAAGCGTGGCCGAGTTCAGCTAGTATCATAAACTATTCCATTTTAAAATTTTTTAAGGTGGTCAGACAGGTAAACGGTCCAGTCCAGTTGATGGTAGTTCCCTACAGGCGCCGCAAGTGCGCTGCCGACCCTGCCGACCATGCCGACCATGGATTAAGCATGAAGAATTAGGAAGGAAGGGGAAATAAACTCTGGCATTCCTTACCCACTGAAACACAACAGCACACATATTCAGTTATTTCATTGTGGTCTTCTGTAAGAGGGTGATTAGTGCCACCAGACGGTCTACCTATATATAAGTGAATGCGAAACGCAGTGTACCCTACTACTACTAAACATTCTATAAATCCTACTACATCCCATATTTTTAAGGTGGTTCTTTTTTTATGTTAAGATTGGCAGACAGGTTAACGGTCCAATTGATGGTAGGTGGCTTCCATGTAGCCAACCATGTAGGATTAAGCATAAAGGATAAGGAAGAAAGGGGAAATAAACTGTGGCATCCCTTACCCACTCACTGAAACATAACAGCACACATATGCAGTTATTTCATGATGATCTTCTGTAAAGGGATGGTTACTGCCACCAGACGGTCTGCCCAAGTGACTGCGGACTCTATAAATTCAATATTTCATATTTATTGAGGTGGTTTAAACGTAGTTTATATTCAATTAGTTTCAATTATATTAATATCGTCGCGTCTGGCTGTTTGTGTATATTATTTTTGCAATGAAGAATTGTTTGATGTATTGTAAGACAATACAATAGTGTGTTTATCTATAGATATTTGATCTTATTTCATTTTCTTACAAACTTTTCAGCCGGATTGAGTCAAGCAAATTATATCGATAATTGATTGTTCATTTTACAATTCGCTATTAATAATATAGAAAGGGAGTCAGAGTCCATTTTAATATCGTCGTCTTACCTCAGAGGGAATCTTGTCTCTATATCCTATCTCGACTCTTTCTTCTCTATTAAGATAAAAATAATAAATGTATATATTTCGTTCTCCCCACTTTTTTTGGTACATATAATAAAATCGTGTCTGTACATTAAATATTAAAAAAAAAAACTACGTTGTACTTATGTTATCTAGGTTTAGAATTTTTGTCTATTTGTCTGTGCTTTTGTGTGTTTGTGCACGCTAATCTCAGAAACGGCTTAACCGATTTGAAGGCGGTTTTCACTGGTGTATTGTAGCAAGCTTCCTGTAACATTTAGTGTTAATTTTATTCCAATTTTACAAAAAAAACTCCAATTACCTACAACTTTATTTTACACATACTCATAGGTAGTTTGTATATTCTGTGTTTTCTGCTTAGGATTGTAGTCAGTTTGTGTACCTTCTTATTAAAAAATAAATAAATATTATTAACGTTCTGTGTGTAAAATGTCTTATACGTTTATTTTTATAGACTACCGTACCGTAGCCACCAAATATTACCGTCATGCGACCGTGGCGATTTGTATAAAAAAGCCTTTTTTTTTAAGATCGGCAGGCAGATTGACGTTCCACTTGATGGTAAGTGGCAACCGTAGTCCATTATCACAAACATCGACTTAGAGGTTACAATTTGCACAGCCGAACTTTATACACCAAATTTGGTAAATTCTATAAAGGGTAGTTAGACAGACCGCTCAATTAAAGACTTGGAAAGCAAAGCAGTGGAGTCTTTACTAAATTTTTTTGGGGATTTTTTTTATGGCACTCAAATTATATAAGCTGACAAAATTTAATTAGGTATTGCTACATAACTTGAAAATTACTTCAAGGTTCGTTGGATGTCAGACCAATGACATTTTAATGGTTAAAACTCGCACATGGAAACAGGCACCTACCATTGTTTCAAATGTAAACAAGTGATTAAAAACTGAAACTATAACGATAGAAGAATCATGTTAGTTATTCCCAACCAATATTTAATTTGTAGAACTATACTGCGCAATAAATGCCCTGTTTATCCCATTACTTGAATAAGCAGTCTATACGCATGGTCCAGATGGGTGAAAAATTTATTTCACGGACGCATTAACTTTAGAAGATATTTTCAAACGAAGTGTTTCCATCTCGCTGACAACATGAATCAAGGAATCTGTAAGTTTGTAGCGCATCTACAACTCTTCTCTTATGTCCTGAGATGGCATACACGATCAAGTCTATTGTTCAATCGGCATAATAATATGTTTCTTAATCAAGCCAACTTAACTATGTATGGGTGTTATTTGGATAATTGAAGACATAATTGAATTTCGATCCTGCCGCTTTGATCGTTCTTCAAGCTTTATTCATGCTGGTACGTGTGTCTAGTCAGTTCAGTTTAAGTTTGTGTAGAAAGCAAATGCACGCACCGCCTTTCTGAATTAGGGCAGTCACCGAAAATGGCAGTTATAAATAAGTTTTTTTCGTTCTTTTGTAAATAATTTTGGAATTTTTTCGGAGAAATCATCAAGTCTTTTATCTAATTTGTGTGGGAGAACATCTTGCAACGGTCTTTTCTTCTTCTTCGTAACATAGCAAATTAACAAAATAAATAACTACATAAATAAGCAAAATAGCAAAATAATAAAAAAAATATTACAAACATAACAAAATAGCAACGCATCGTCATTCTTCGCTGGTGACGACATGATTTCAAATTAACTGTATCAAGCTGTGGGGTCTAACTTGGACCACCACCCTACAACACGTTCGAATCAGTCGCCCCGTATGAACTTGGGCCATACACCAAGTGCAACGAAGATACGCGCGCTGATTGGTGAACAGCGATTGATTGAACCGTGCGCCGCCGGCGCAGACAAAAGTGTAGTAGATTTAAGGTGACCGACAGTGTGTGTAATTAAAAATATCAAAACGCAAAAACTTATAAATATCATTGTAGTAATACATTAAAGGAAAACTTTACAGTGTTCTTACTAGACACAGTGACTATGTATAGTGTTAAGGTACTGAAAATTGTACTACAGACTGTTTTAGGTTACATCCAATTTGTCTATCGTCGCCTTAATGGTGAAGTGAGCTATTCCACACTAAATTGGATCCACGATAATGACAATTGAAATAAATAAGCACCCACAAAAAATGTTTTTTATTTTATCTGCTCTATTTGTATCCAGATTCTCACAATTTTTGTGAGAAGGTAATAATATATTAATGTGTTGAAATTAATGAAGATCGATTAAGTGCCCTTTTTTTGTTTTTTTTTTTTTGTTCCTAGTTTCATTTAACTCCTTTCACGTCTGAAGAAAAAAAACAACTTGTAAATATTTGAGCTATCTCTTAGATCTCTTCACCACTAGAATCTTTGTGTTGTGTTCATAACTCAATTTTGTCAAAAGTGTGGGTTAGCTCTTTTCACCACCAAGGCGACGCTATGTAAACAATAAAAAGTAAATAAACATATACTACAAAGCCAATTGAACTGTTAACTTGATCGTGTATTGGTATATATGAACGAACGATTTAAATTGGATCAAACCATCAATCAACATATCGTGCCGATTGGACGATATCGTATAAGGCTGCAATAACTGTTAAATAAATTTTTATTACTTATAAAAAAACATTTAGTACCTAGAGGCAGAGAAAAATGTTTTCGCAATCATAAACTTGACACATTATCTGGCGATAGTCACCACAACCTTACAAAAGACCACTGCGAAGTAACAGGACATGTGTCGATGTGCTTCGTTGAGTAAGTGGAAGACGCCAGAACCCGTTCCTCTATCCCTTCCGTCCCTTTTTATTTATGCTATTATGGTAGGTTCCGCTGTCTGTTAATCATCAAGTGGACGGTTGATGATTAACAACCGTCCACTTGACGTTTTCCGACCTTTACATAAAAAAGATTTTTGTACATTTTTGTACCTTTAAAAACCCCTTTTTTTAAATATAATTGTTTGTACATTCGAACGTTCTAAAGTAAATCACGCCTAAACTGTTAGGACTGTTCTGTGGTGTTTTCATCTACATAGCTTACAATATGGGTTTCTTCAGGCGTAAACAAATTCCTGCAGGGTTGGCAGCGCACCTGCTTGCTTGTGCTTGTGCTTGTGCTTGGACCGTCAGTAATTCTTTGTAATATAAAAAAAAATCTTGACTCGAACTTTGTTATTGTTTTTCGCACATTTTTATGAGAAACGATGATAATACCTGCGAGATACAATAGTAACGCTATGCCCTCAACTCGCATCCCATTATGCGAACTTTATTGCCAAAGTTGTTGCCGAGTTTCCTCAAAACTCGAACCATTGCACGCTCCAACTAATGTACATAACGTCACTTATTCCTAAACATTCGTATAAATTATATAGTGATTTCAGTGAAACACGATTACAACATATTATTTTATTTTTAACTTTTTTTTATTAAAGATGGGTTTGCTCTTAACCAGCATCTATCCATGTAGGAAGGATGAGGCCGACGATGGAGCGAGCTCACCCAGAAGATGCCTATTCACTCGAACCTTGAAAAGCTTTGGATTATATGAGCTCGGAAATACAGACGCCGGCAGGGAGTTCCAATCCTTAGCAATGCGCACCACAAAAGATGTTTTAAAGCGCTTGGTCCGAATTAGAGGGATTACGACAGGGTGAGGATGGTAACCAGCCGACGTCTGCATGTCCGATAGAAGAAAGGAGAAGACGGTATGATTTCATGCAGCTCTGGAGCACACTCTCCGAAGTACATCTTATATCGTCTATGTGCCAGGCTCTGCAGCTTAGTTCTTATTAATGTATCATCGCCAATGAGCCTCCTAACTCTACGATCCACCGAGTCGAGTGCAGCAAGTTGGTATTTTAACTTTATCATTGTACAGTATCTCCCAAGAAATAACTGTCAATTATTTGGAATGAAATGATTTTAAAAATTTAATTTAAAATACAATTTAGAATTTCATCTACATTCCCTTCAAGCGAAACATTTCCAAAGCAATCCTTAGACGTGAGATGCATTTTTAATGAGTTTTTGTCTGGTTGTTTTCTTTGTGAAATTGAATGAATCGATGATAACCACTTAAATTCAGCTTCAGCTTCAATCTACCCCTTCAATCTACCCCGCCGTTTTTGGAAAAACCAAAATTTTTGGTTGATTTAAAAAAAAAGGTCTGACAACATTATTCAAATTTAAATTTTATTGATCGAAAATTGTTTTTCTTCTTTTGATGCCATCTCTTACCCGACGTTGGCTATCATATAGCTACCCTCGAGGCGAAGACTCGATATAACCATCTGGTGCTTCGGTCATAGGCACCTTTCGCGGAGATTCTTGAGCCAGGAAGTAAGTCGTCTGCCCGGCTTGTGTCTACTCTGTATTTTCCCCTACATTGTCAGATGCAGCAAGAGATACTTGTCGCCACGCATGATATGCTCAGAATATTCCAGTTTTCTGACTTTCATGATTTTCAATATCCGCAGAACGGTCTCATGCGCCTTGATGCCATATGATAAAATTTATGCCATAGCATAAAGTTGTTACATAAAACATTAATTCAGCGATAAATATAGAATGAAAACTGGGCATGAACCAAAAATAGAAATGTAATGTCGAACTTGATTCCTGTTCTTCATGCATATAAATCCAATTTGAAGTCATAAATTAAGAGAAACCTTTAAATAGAACGCCGTTTCGACTTGTACCTAAGTAGGCGTAAACTCGAATCAAGCGTCGTTATACATATAAAATAACTAGCTGAGTCCTGCGGTTTCACATAGACTTTTAAATAGACGAAGACATGCACACGTCGTCTGTTGTCGGTAATGTTCGTTTACTCAACGCGCCACATACCATCATCGCCCGTAGGCGCTATTACTTCGTTTTCGATAGCTTAGATTTCTTTCCGACTTTTCTTTTATCTTTTTTTTTTCCTCGAGGTTTAAGAGTCACAGCGTGATGATAAAGAGCCTATTTAACCTTCCTCAAGATTGTGCGATCAAATGTAAAAGTTTTTTTTTTAAATTCGAGAGTTTTAAGCGTTCAACCAAAAAAAAATAAACGATTCAGATTTGTTATTTTATTACTATCTTTTTTTAAGCGTTTAGAAATAAAAAATCAACCATAGAAATATATGAGCAAATATTTATTTAATCTTTTTTGCTCATATATATATTTTTATATTTCTAGATGAACCCTCGGGAACAGTACTTTTTTCTAAAAAAAATCTTTAAAAAAGAAAAAAGAAAAAAGAGTTTTCTTATAGGATATAGGGTATAGGGATATATACATATAGGGTACCTTGTATCGTTGACAACATGTGTGCAACATTTTCTGATGATCATTGAGAAGTTAAGGCGTGAAAATCTATCAAACAAACAAACAAACTCTTCAGCTTTATGATATTTGTATAGATAATAATTATTTGTTTGTACATGTTCAGTACTCATAAATAAATTCTAATTGCTACATAAATATCGTATATATTTCATTTGTAATCGTATTGTTTCCGGGACATGATTTAAATAATTTTGTAGAAACAAAGTGATGACAGCGCGTTGAGTGATTGAGACGACATTCGTGCGTCCCCGTCGCAAGCGCGGCTCACTTCACTTCTTCAAAAAATATGTTATCTGTCTTCCGGTATGAACTGACCCTGAAGGCTCACACAGTGGTGATAAAGGATGTGGATGTGCACACTACAGATTTCGATAGTTAACGCTTTTCTTGTGCGAAAGGTAGTCCAACTAGAGGGAATGCAAGCGCAGTTGGAGGGAGAGGAATTATATATGATTTCGTTTTTATCACAAATGATCAGCTACACATTATATCATTTTCGCGTAATTAATAAATTAATAAACTAATTGTAGTAGTGTAGTTGTCATCGTCAAAGATTAATCTGAGATTATAATTATGTTTCATCAGTGGCGTAGCTATACTTTCAGCCTTTTTTTAAGCGCCCTCTCTCATTTTTTGAACGATCCATTGTAACATTGTAACTTTGCGAACAGCATTTTTTCTTAATAATAATAAGTATTATTATTATTAAGAAAAAATGGTGAAAGATTACAGATTCATTATCATTATTTATTAAAACAAAAAAAATCATATACAAACCTCCAGTTCATTTCGAGGTTTGTGTATAATTCGTCACGTGCCCATGAGAAAGAGGCGTTTGAAAAATTTTGCTCCAGGGCGCTAAAAGTAAAGCTCATAATACGTTTTTTTGCTTTGAATTTGATTTTAGTTCTGTTTTTCGCTACCTTTTCTGGAGTACCTACATTTAATTACCGGCTATTTGTTTCATTTATAGATATCTCTTTTCGAAACTAAAATGTTCCGAAAAAGTGAATAATGAATATTTATAATTAGGTGGGCATTTTCGATTGGCTATTGACAAAAATTTAAGAAAGAAAAAAAAATTGCGCCCCCCAGGCCCCGGCGCCCTGGAGCAACTGCTCCCACCCGCTCCCCGACGCTACGCCTCTGTGTTTCATCTTTTTACAAAAAGAGTAATGTGCTTTTTTTAAATTAAAAAATAAAGGAGGTATTCCTTCTTGTATAATTTGCAGACAGGCAGATGCTCCGATTGTGTGATCACTGGTCGAAGTACTCGACATTACGCTCGAGATATCACACAACGCACTTACACCCATTATTGATGGATTTTTCATAGTCTTCTAAACGCACTCTCTGCAATAGTTTTGCGATCTTTGAACGATCCTTACACTCAACTATATACGCAAGCCTACGAAAATACCTTGTCTTTCTCACCTTTAAAAGGAAATTATCATCATTTGTTATCCACGCATGAAACGGAAAGAACC
Source organism: Bembecia ichneumoniformis (assembly GCA_910589475.2). NCBI lineage: Eukaryota > Metazoa > Arthropoda > Insecta > Lepidoptera > Sesiidae > Bembecia > Bembecia ichneumoniformis. The sequence continues at coordinate 4,667,617 of OU342545.1, forward strand.
GACATTCAAAGCGGCAAATGCTTTGTAGCCAGCCGAGCGTTAAAAGGGCGTAGAAAACGGAATAGTCAATCCTATTGTAGATTTGAATGTCATCTAAGTACCTAAACAAAGTCCAAATGAAAAAAATGTTTTAAATACATAGATAAATACATTATAATTAAATGTACTGACGTTAGCTAAAAACATAATACAATATTTTTTCCCAACAGAAAAATCATAACAGGTGAAAGCTGCTATTTGCTGTCGATTTTTGATTTACTTTTAAAATGGTATGCGCTAATGTGTGACATTTTAAAAGTAAATCAAAATTTAACATTATTATTCCGCTGAATGCGCTATCTTCCGTCTCATGTCACGCGTACTTCAATGCGCGCTGTTTCACCAAATCGGTTACAATAGGGAATAATTATGCTCCTTTTTAAATATTTTTATACGTTAGGTTATATCGTTACATAACCGTAAAAATATCCGACGCCGAAAAACTAAAATTTGGTAACATAAAAAAATGTTAAAATTAACAAACGGGCACTTTAAACACCTGCCCTTTTGGCGCGCTTGTCGTGAGGTCACAGTCTACAATACCAATCAAATGTTAAAAATCACAAACATCTACACGCTTGTTGACATTTCATAGACTTTGACGTCACATTCGATCTGACCGCTTCAAGTATCCACTATTTTTTATTTTTTATATTTTTTTGCACTTTTTAATAATTATTTTCTTAACGAAAAAGAAATAATATAAAAAAATATTTACATAGACATAATTCCAAACCAAAAATGTTGATAAAAAATAATATTTAAGCCTTTTTTCTAATTAGACGCAAAAATTTGTAAAAATATAAAAATTACTATCACAAAACTTGAAAAAAAAAAAAAAAAAAAAAAAAAAAAACGAGACCTGAGGCATGCGTTGCGGAGCGCAGTATAATTAGAAAATTTGTTAGCTTTGTGCCCACTCATAAAGGATATGGCGAGCAGGCTAACAATTCACTTGATCGTATGATCGTATGTGACCAATATATACATTGGCAACACCAGGAGAGATTCAAACAGGAAGCTTTATCCTTTTTACCTTGAGTGGATAGGGAATTAGTAACTGCTATAACATAACAGGGAATGATATCTCACTGTTATATATAAATGTATGCTCCAAACAATGTTTGCGATACTTATAAAATAAAATAGATTAGTATCGAGTATACATGACATGACGTACGGCTTTTTAATCAATAAAGATTTCAAAAGCTACGACACGACGTGACTTGCTGTTTTATAAAGTACTCCAATTCACAGGCGGTAGCGTGAGCTATAAAATCTTTATAGATACAATTTTATAGCTCACGCGGTACCATTTTATAATGGTAACCGCGTTTACCACTGAAAAAAAAAACAAAAGATAAATTACAAATATATGTTTTATTAACCAATATCATAGCATTTAATACCATGATATTATTTTATTAAAATGTTCTCCATTCAGCACTTGCTACAACAACAAACTTATATACCACAAGTATTATTATTATTCATTTATTTATTTCCTTTCTTAATTTTAATTTTTTTACAATATATATGTATATAAAAACAATAAATATTATAAAAAACTTAAAATTAGGTGTCCACTAGTAGCGGGGCAAGGCCCAAGCTACCGGTGGTTAGGGCTGCAGAGTGAGGAACCTCCTGAAAATTCGTGCCGTGTCAAGAAGTACCGCCTTCTGTATCTGCCCCTTGACCCTGCCATCTAGTGAGAGCCTCTTGAGATGTTGGTCGAGGCTCTTCGCTATAAGACCGTTCGCCGAGACGACTATCGGGACGATAATTGTCGAATCGACGTCCCACATGGCGGTCACCTCGTGAGCCAAGTCGATGTACTTAGTGAGTTTTTCTTTTTATTATTATTATTATTATTATTATCTAGGGTATTTTTTTTACTATAGAATAGTTACTCTCTGTGGAAGGCGTGAGTTAACCGAAATATGCCGCCTCTGTCGTTCCGACGTGATAGAATGATTTTTCAAGGAGGAGTAGAGTTGCATTGGGTGTTGCCTGATTGCTCCAATTCCTGTTAGCTCCAAAATGATATTTCATATTTAATTTACTTATTAACCCCAAAAGATAATTCATACAAATTATAAAATAACTTTTTTCATATAATACATATTTTAAAATAAACTCACTGACCGCTTCTGTCTACTTCTTCGCTAACTTCTTCTAAATCAACGGATTTTGATACAGTTTTTACTAATAGAAAGTGCGATAAACGTGAAAGGTTTCTGTGTTTATAATTTACAGGAAAAAATTGCACGTGTAAAGCCGAGGGCTAGTCACTAGAAAATTGTCTTAGTAAAATTCAGTTACTTCTCTATTTATTATTGACGTAAATAGGGCATCCAACTTGTTTTTGTAGATTCGAACCATCTTTCTGGTTTAATCTATATTCTGAGACGTTTATCGTTATCATAAGCCAACTCTTGGACATGTGCCTTTTTAATTGAGGACTACCACACTTGGTATTTTCCCAGCCGCTTGAGGTCGTCGGTCTAGCGAATAGATGATCAGCCCACAGGGCGTTTCGACCGTGCCTCGTTAGTACTAGTTTTTTTATCATCGCTTCCTCTTCTAACTTGTACGCGACACCGATGAGGTTTAACATTATTCGGAACAGTGGTTCACCCATTTTGGAAATATTCCGTGGGGTACCTGGTTTTATTTGTTCGGAATTTATTTGCACAATGACTGGCCACTTTCGAAGGGCTCTCGATTAATAACGCTAGTGTTCACTTACTGATGGAAAATTCATCCGGTCATGGCCGTGCAGATGTTTTTATGGTGAAAATAAAAATATTCTATGGAAGTATGAAAAACAGTTTAGTGACAGGACATGCATCGTTGTCAAATTAAAATCTGCTGTGTGCACTTTCTTGAGATTTCATCATTTTGACCTCAGTGAATAGTTCAATCAATGCCTTAGCTATCTATCTTATGAAAAAAATTGTAAGTAATTATAAGTACTATTTGTCAAATTATGACCTCTTAATAAAATATGCTATGAGAAGCAGCTAGAATTATTTGATATGTACAAAATTTACTCTATAATCTATAAACCACTTGTGTATTGTTTGTAACCACAATAAAACAATTTGTAAATGTTGTTAAAAATGTGCATATTATTTATTTCATACAAAATAATCTGGTTAAATGAAACACATAATGAAACGTTTATAGGAAAATTTAAAATCATTCAATAAACTACAAAATAATATAAAAACATTATAAAAAATATATTTAATAAATTAAAATTTTCATATACTTAAACCTTAATATCTTACGGCATTACGTAATTTATTGTTTAATAAGTATAAGTATATTTTTTTCTTATTCTAAAAACACGAATACGAATAAATTAAACAGAGCATAAACAAGCCGATAACGATACCATATAAAGCTTGGAATAGATACTTATTTCATTTAACAGAATGCTTATCTCTGTATAAAATACTAAAAATATACTAAAAATCTTTAATATTTTATTTGATTGTCTAGAATGATACATTTGCTTCCACTTCATTCAATCGTTACAATATTCAATCTCACTTCGCGGATTATCTAGGCCTTTGAGGATTATTTTTTCATTTGACATTATAGTTTACGAGTAATTAATATTTAATACTTTTGGCATTTATAACATTTTTATTCCGCGAAATGCGCTATCTTCCGTTTCACGTCATGCATACTTCAATGTGCATTGTTTCACATGATCAGTCACAATCGCTCCACTGAGACGGGAAGACTATGTTTCTGTGCGCAAGAATATTTAGACGTAATTTTTTTAATTAGACTTGTTTGTGAGTAGATTATTATAAGTGTGTTGTGTATAGACTGTTTATAAATTGTTTCATATTATTTTAACAAGATTGTGTAAATATATGTCTGTAGGAGCGGTTGTCCTACTTCAAACTATTCTATAAACTGACTCCAAAACACAAGAAGTAAATAATATTTATTGTCTGTACACAAGAGAAATATATTAACAAAATAAACAAGCGACACTCACAAAACACAAATATAAAAAATAAAATTTCACCATAAAAAAACCAATAAATATTTACATTAAACACATCACTATGTACATTACACTTTATATATATTTGCAAAACACTGCCACTACGATGTTTCTCTTCATATCTTCAGGGGCTTTTGCTCTTCAACGTGAATATGAGAAATCCTGGATCCTCTGTCTGCTCTCTCGATCCTCGCAGTCTCCGTCTGAATGCCCGTCGTCGTCTCTCTGCACTTGTTTCTTTTCATTTCTTGTCAACTTCTCGTTCGATTTTAAATATTCAAGACAGATTCGAAATTATGCCAGTACATCACGGAGGACGCATTACATGAACCTCTATATGTCTAATAAAAGGAACTCTGTTGTGTTGGTATCGTGTCCATGGGGCCACGCGGGTGACGTTAGAATTTTTTTTTGTATGCCAGGTCTTAAATCATCCATGAACACAAACTGATCAAAGATTCCATGTTTGAATTTGCAAAATATCAAATAGTCAGTATTAACCACATAACGCGCTCCCACAAAATTGCATCTGGTGTCATGAAATGCCATGAAAAATGCATAAATGCACCAAATGCACACGACGCTCGCATCCGAAGCTTCGTGGCGAATTCGAAACTATATATTATTTAATCTGTCCACAAGATAAAACACGTGTGAGAAATTTATAGCCGCACCAAATATATTTTGGATATTTGGTGCATTTTTTTTATTTTTTTTTATGTTATATCGACAGACAGGCTGACGGTTCACTTGATGGTAGGTGGCTACCGTCACCTATAACACAAGCAACGCTACAGGTGCAGCAAGTACGCTGCCGACTAAAGTAGGATTAAGGATAAGGGAGTAGGAGGGGATAAGGAAATGGGCTCTATACTCACTCGCCGAAACACAACAGCACGTATATGCTGTTATTTCACGGTGGTCTTCTGTAAAGGGGTGGTCACTGCCGCCAGGCGGGCTGCCCAAATGACTGCGAAACGCAGTGTGCCCTACCACTACTTTTCAAATCCAGACCAGAGTCAATTTTGAAAATTAGATTAAAATTTCCAAACTTGACCCCGCCGGGAATCGAACCCGGGGCCCCTGAGACGTTAGGCAAGCATCCTTGCCACTCATCCAACGGGCCGTCATTTGGTGCATGGAGAAATGTAATGAATAAATGAATACATCTTTATTTGTTGGAAGAACTTTCTAAAAGAAATCAATTTAATACAATCAGTGTCAATAAAAATAAAAGCACACTGCGTTTTGCAGTCATTTGACAGACCGTCTGGCGGCAGTGACCACCACCTGACAGAAGATCACCGTTAAATAACAGCATGTGTGCTGTTGTGTGTTGGTGAGTGAATAAATGATGCCAGAGCCCATTTGCCTATACCTTCCTAATCCCTTATCGGATTAGCAGCAGTCGGCAACACATCAACCTGTGACGTTGGTTGTGTTATAGGTGACGGTAGCCATCTACCATCAAGTGAACCTTCAGTTTGTCTAACGATCTTTACATTAAGAAAAAAGAGTGACATCAGCTTTCAAATGGCCAAGAACTCATTTAAAGATATAAGAAAATTCAATTTTTTCATTTGGTTTATGAAGGTATACTCCTTCATAAACCACATACATTTTTTAATGTTAAGATCGGTAGACAGGCCGACGGTCCACTTGATGATACCGTTGCCTATAACACAAGCAATGCCAAAGCTGCTGCAAGTGCGCTGCCGACTATAGTAGGATTGGATAAGGGATTAGGAGGGGATAAGGAAATGGGCTCTGGCATCCCTTACTCACTCACCGAAACACAACAGCACACGTGCTTTTCTATTTCACGGTGGTCTTCTGTAAGGGGGTGGTCACTGCCGCCAGAAGGGCTGTCCAAATGGCCCTATGCCACTACTTCCCCGATCCAGACCAGAGATAAATTTGAAAAGTTCATTATTCAAAGTTGACCCTGCCGGGAATCGAACCCTAACCACTCATCCAACTGGCTCGTCAAAATAAATGATAAATGAGAATAAAATATAAACATTTTACATTTTGCTTTTTAAATCGAACATCATAAAGTATCCATGATTGTAAAGTTAATAACCGTCCCAAAATAATTTTAGAAAATTCTGTACAAAAATTTCAATAGGTATGTAAAAGTTCATAACTCCCAATTCATTAAATCAAATAAAAATTTATTCAATTAAGCCAGCAATTTTTTTCCTCTTTCGAGGAAAAAAAATGCTTAATTTCTCCTTTAATAGAAAACTTAATAAAAATCTCTTGCCTTCAGAACCGTCAATATTTAAATTTTAAAATGAAGTGGGGGAGTATTTTTATTAAAGAATGATTGATGTTATAATGGCGTCCGTGAAAGGGCTCTTCGATCAGACGTCTTCGCGATATTGCATTGTTAATTTCTTTATCATAACTTCAATCACTTTTCAAGTGAGGGAATTCCAATGCCTTTATAATGACCTAATTTTCTCTCCCGAGAGATCTTTCATTATTATTATTTTTCTGTATTCGTTGACCTTTTCAAAGAAGAATAATATTTATTTATTTCTCTTTTATTTATTCATGATTCATTCATCAAAGTTTACAAATATAATTATTCGGTGACCTTTACACTAAGCATAGCTTGGATCGCAAAAGTAAAAATTCAATAAGAGACAGAGATGCAATTTAAAAATTAAAAAGAAAAAGAGATTTGTGTGTGTTGTGTTTCAGTAAAAGTTCAATATCGTCATAATGAAGTATTTTGCACGCTAATCTCTAAAACGGCTTAACCGATTTGTATGCGGTTTTCACCTATATAAATTGTTGCGACCTTCCCATAACATTTAGTGTTTGTTTTTTATGTACCCAGCTTTTTTCAAATGGATCAAAACTGTTTTTTGGTCAATTCCCAGTTCTTCAGCTATGTCGTAACTACTGATATAACGATCTTGCTTCACTTTTTCAAAAATGGTGTCCATTTTCTCCGTAACTAGGCGACTAGAGCGGGGTGCATCTTTGACATCAAAATCGCCGGATTGAATGCGCTTTAAACCAACTTTGTTCTACTCTTACTGACACTGCTTTAGGTCAATACACGTCACATTTTTTTTTCCCGGCTAGCGTTGCATTTTTTCCTTTTTTGTAGTAAAATTTTAAAATGTATCGAATTTCTTCATTAGATTTACTCATTTTGACAGAAAGAAAAACAAATGAAAAACATCTCGAAACAACATTTTACTAATTTGTTTCCTTTTTTGATATGTAACCTTTTTAGTGTTTTGATATGTAACCAGCCAGATACAAATAGTATATCCAAAGAGATTTTATTACAAATTTATACATATACGTACTATATGCGAAAAGACTTTTTCCCCGACCTAATATTAAAATTACTCAATTTTCTCTGTGCTTTAATTAATTCGCCGTGGTCTTCTTTAAGGAGTTGACTGCAGGTGCTAGATTGGCTATCCAATTTATGATTGTGAATTGCTGCTATTTCATGCTAGCGGCAAACAATATAAAAACAGCCAGTTTAATCATCGCTTTGTCAGAATCGGGACAAAATAATGCTAGAATGGTTCATTTTAATAGAATTTTCAATGTTTCCAGCCTCCTGTTCGTTGACAATTAATTAGAGATGTTATTTATTGCTCCGAGCTGGAAGACTGCGAAGGGAAATTATTTGCAAAAAGTATTCATAAATAAGTATTTCAGTAGCGTTTTCATCTCATTTGTTGCCACTGGGAAGTGTAGTAATGTTGTTCTTATTCGAGGAATTTATGACCGTATCTATTACAATTCTTCTTTAATACTCAAATTTATTATTAACTATTAAAGTAAAATTGACTTACGTGGTTTCTTTTGACCTATTTAAAAAATTAACTAAGAAGAAACAGGACCATTCAAGAAGAATTTTTTATTATGACCTTAAAAAGTTCAAGAAGTGAGGAGTGTCTTTTTGTCTTTTTGGTATGATGCAAGATGATAAGAGTCAGACTCAAATTCGAGATACTGATCTGCACCTCTTAGGCCGTGATATCATATTTGTTATTGATTTCATAAATAATCTCACGCCATGTATAGGTACACACACACACACTCACATACCACAAAATTATTGTTTGTTAAGAATTTAAAAGGCGGTCATTTCGAATGTAAAAGTACAATAAAAAATGTAAAAAATGTAATAACATAAAACATTAACAAATGATATTTTTTTGTGTAAATGAATCCGTCTACTCCTGTCGGAATAAATGCAAATGTCTACGATTTGTAGAGCCCAAAATAAACAAACAAACCAGATTTATTAGGCCAAATCAACCATTAAATATGAATGAATATGACTTTGCTACTAAAACAAAAGACTAGCCAAAATGTCTTCGAGAACCGTCTTCTGCTACATTTCTAACCTTGAAGGTCCTCGTTGGTATCTGAAAGAGGTAGCTGTAAGAGAAGAAGTATTATGCGCCACTGTTTGCCACTGATCCACATAAATCGAAACTAAAATCCCTGTTTACTTTATCTCGCGACGTGGATCCAAACTACATCCAGTAGATCGTTACAAAAGTCGCACAAAATCCGTATATTATTCACTTTCAGCAATTAAAATTCTTCCCGACAAAGAAACACGCGCTTCGCGTTCAAATCAATTTCGCCATAATGTTTTTTTGCAACTGGCCGCAGACCACCGCAAGTCAACAACCGTGTTGACATTCTCTGTTCGCCATTCAGTGACATAGAATATATCGACGGCTAGGAGAGACACAAATCGAACAGTAAAAGTCGTCAGACAGGCTGACGATCCACTTGATGGGAGGTGACTACCCTCGCCTATGACACAAGCAACGCCACAGATGCTGCAAGTGCGGTGCCAACCTTAGTAGAATTAAGGATAAGGGATTAGGGAAGGATAGGGAAATGAGCTCTGGCATCTCTTATTCACTCACCAAAACACTGTTGTGTTTCTGTTGTTTCCCGGTTCTCTTCTTTAAGGGGAGTAGTTACTGTCGCCAGACGGGCTGTGCCACACTTGCCAGATCCAGACCAGAGACAGCTGTGAATAGTTTGTTTCCAAAGTTAATTGTAAATTACTTATAATCTTTTGTGAAAATGTAAACTAATGTTATTTACTAATATGAAGATTTCATAAAATCTTATAATTAAACCCTAAATCTTAGTTATAAATTCATTAATTTAACTGTCGATTGAGTAGCGCGGCGCTCAAAGACAAATTGCGTAATCGAGGTAGCTTAAAAATATGCCGTCCAGCAAAAAAAGCATAATTTTTTCAACTAGCTGTGCCTGGACTTCATACATGGTGTTCGGAATAGCGCGTAACTTTTTTATTTGTAAACCGATTGGAATGAACGAAACATTAAATGTTATGGAAAGCTTGCTACAATACATCAGTGAGAACCGCATTCACATCGGTTAAGCCGTTTCAGAGATTATTGTGCACAAACGCACAGACAAACAGACAAAAATGTTTAAGGCATAGACACAATTTTATTAGTATTTAGATACTATGATTGCTTCGTAAAACCCATCAAATATAACAAATATTCACTGTCGTTGAGGCTAGCATGTGATATACGAGTATATTCAGCATTGTTGTAATAGTACACATGGTAGTTTTTAAACAATTCCACTTGAGCTTTTTTTTTAATTTAATTGTAAATTTTATTCCGTGTCTTTTTTATTTTTTATTTTTATTTTAATTATTTATTTGCTTATATATACTTAAGTATATGTTTAATGGGTGTATGGAATAGGTTAGAATTATAATGTATGACACATAGGTCCAATTGCCTAAAAATAAATATACTTTTTTATACGGCTTGTTAATACGAAGTCAGTGAATGAAGCATTTTCTTTCAGTTGTATAATCGAACCAGTGAATCGAGTCCATTATACAAAATTCAGTCACTTGCATAGCCTGAAACTGAAGCTTGTTTAAATTAACCGTTAATAGCGCCAGAGATGGATGCATTCAAGTTATGGTCAAGTGAACTTAAGAATCGTGCTGTTCTTAATAAATAACATAACTGTTACTTAAACATACCCACACAAGTAGGTATACTATGTATATGTTACGGTAAGTGTAATTAGTGTGGTAAGTATTAATAATAACAGGTCATTATTAATAGTTACCTAATGATTTGGTAAATGTGATGAAAACTGTGAAAACTGTGTTTACTGGTTGATATTAATAATTCACCACTGTCTTCGGTAAAAATAATAAAATAAACGAGAAAAGATCATTTTTCCTCAGTATTTATTAGTAATTTGAAGGTTAAAATTATACCTGCCAAAATAAAGAAAATAATGTGCTAAATAATTATTAAAGCCCGTTTGATGAGTGGTTAGAGTGCTTGCCTTAACCGTCTGTTCTAGGGTTCCCGGGTTCGATTCCCGGCAGGGTCAACATTGAAAATGAACCATTCAAATTTGACTCTGGTTATTTAGGCGGCTCGTCTGGCGGCAGTAACCACCCCCTTACAGAAGACCACCATGAAATAACAGTACGTATGCTGTTGTAGTGAGTGAGTAAGGGATGCCAGAGCCCATTATCCTATCCAATCCCTTATCCTTAATCCTGATGTAGTCAGCAGCGCACTAGCACCAGCTGCGACTTTGCTTGTGTTAGGCGACCGTCAGCTTGTCTTCCGATCTTAACTTTAAAAAAAAATAGATATTACTAAATTAAATAAAAACGACAGTATTAAAATTATTCAATTATAAAATAAACTTAAAATTTTGATTTTATGCTTAGAGTACGTTATATTTGAAAATTTATTACGATTACCAATAGTAAGGTGTAATTATCAATAATAACCGGTAAAAGTAAATAATTCATCACTTTTAGCTTCAATTTTGCTAATTATTAATAATTTTCAATTATTCACACTTACCGTAACATATACATATAAGTATCGTATCAAAAATCCGTGTAAAAACATCAACTAGGACAATTAATTTATATTTTATATTAAGTTGAATATTTCAACAAGATGTTTCACTATAAAACGAAGCCTATATTTATCACTTAACGTCCCCCTTAATGGCCTCATCGCTCATTCCCCGAAAGGCTACTTATAAACCGTCCATAGATCGCTGTAAAGGGCTCCGAATTTTACCAATTAAGATAGCGTTGAGGGGCGGCTCTAAATCAAGTTGCAGAAAGAAAGGTTCTAGTAATAAATATCGCGAGATGGGAGGGAAAACAGATGCTTCTCGGGTCGGAGAATAGGAGAAAAATAGGCATTGTTTGTTTGATATTTGAAACCTTAGCTTGCGTGTTCGTTTGAAACTGATTTAAGAATCCGACTCGAAGGACCATAAAAAGGCAAAATATGATCATGAAGATATTAATGACTAGCTGAGCCCGCAACTTCGTACTCGTGGTATTTCGTATTGCGCGTAACTTTTTTATTTGTAAACTGTTTGAAATGAAACAAACATTAAATGTTACGGGAAGTTTGCTACAATACAGCACAGTGGTGCTCAGTGCGATTTGAATGCGGTTTTCAGTGGAAAACCGCATTCAAATCGGTTAAGCCGTTTCAGAGATTAGCGTGCACAAATGCACAGACAACCAGACAGACAAAAATTCTAAAAATCTATTTTTTTTTTTACCTCGATAACATAAGTACAACGTTTACAAATTGTTTTTATGAAAAAATATTTAATTTACAAACTCGACTCGTTTACGATTTTATTATAATCACTAGATGTGCCTGCGACTTCGTACGCGCTGCAGTTCGTTTTTAGAAAATCCCACAGGAACTAAACATTTTTCCAGGATAAAAGTATCCTATATGTTAATCCAGGTAATAAAGTATCTGTTTGCCAAATTTCATCCAAATCCGTTCAGCCGTTTCTGAGATTAGAGTGTGTTAAAATTTTTGGTTTTTTTAAAAACTTTTGCGTGCCTACACTCTATTTCTTTTTGTTGTGGGATCCAGTCTTCTTTCTTTAAATTAAACTCATTTATTTTATTATATACATGCACATATATTAATCCATTTCTTATATACCTTAAAATAAATAACACTATAAAATTCTATCCTTTACATATCGTTTCTAAACTTCAACACATTCTCACTAATTTTTCTCACAATGACATCTTACATATATTTTTAAAACATTCTTATTTTAAACTCAAACCTATATAAATATATATTGCCAGTATTTATGTTCAAATACATCAACATCCCCTCTGAATCTTAAATACTGGCTCACTATACTACACCAACTTTAAATACTAAATCTACTTCATAACTCATGAAACTATAACATCTTCATTAAAATAAAATACTCATCTAACAACCCCTCTGAATTTGACTATATTAAACTTTTCTAAGAACCCCAACTGACTGTACTACACCAAAATAATCTGACTGACTGTACTTCACCAAAATAAGCTGACTGACTGTACTATCTATTCACCTTTAATATCTATCCATCACATACATTACTCCATACCTATCTTCAAATACATTAACCCAAACACAACACTAATTCCTACAACATACTAACCCCCTAAATATAAAAACATCACCTTCAAATATAAAAACACTAACTCATCATATAAAACACTTATGTTCTCCTCGAACTTCATCTTCATCTTATATGAAGATCATCATCAACTACATCTCCACCTTCAATTACTTCACTATATAAAACTCCTCTATCTTTATCGTATAAAACATCTTCACCTTCAATTCTTCACTATATAAAACTCCTCTATCTTTAAACTTCAAGCCATCTCTTATTTTAACATTTTCCCCCTCGAATCTATAATCCTTTCTATATTTCTCTCTTCTCACCAACTCTCGATATTGCTTTCTAATAGTCTCCTTCAATACAGCCATCAGTCATCAAACTAAATTTCCTGAATCCTTTCGTAAATAATTTTTATCTCCATCAAATCTTTCAAAATATATATTCCATTTTCCTACATATTAAAATTTCTACTTAATCATTTATTCTTTTCAAAATCAATTTTGTAAATTTTTTTACAAAAATGTCATCAATTGTCAAATCAATAAATTTTCAATTTTCGTAGCCATCTTTTAATCTCCTTTCTTCATATATAATTTTCAATACTTTCTTCATTTAAAAACATTTTCTCTCCATAACATTTTCTCTATAATTTTAATTTTCTTCTCTATAATTTACTTTACGCAGTGGAAGCGTGCCTAGGTCCATGACCTGTTAAAATTTTTGGTTTGTTTAAACACTTTTGCGTGCCTACACTCTATTTCTTTTTGTTGTGGGATCCAGTCTTCTTTCTTTAAATTAAACTCATTTATTTTATTATATACATGCACATATATTAATCCATTTCTTATATACCTTAAAATAAATAACACTATAAAATTCTATCCTTTACATATCGTTTCTAAACTTCAACACATTCTCACTAATTTTTCTCACAATGACATCTTACATATATTTTTAAAACATTCTTATTTTAAACTCAAACCTATATAAATATATATTGCCAGTATTTATGTTCAAATACATCAACAGCGTGCACAAACGCAAAGACAAACAGACTAAAATTCTATAGATATTTTTTTGACCTCGGTAACATAAGTACAACGTGCAATTGTTTTTATGAAAAAATACTTAAATTACAGACATGCCTCATTTACAATTTTATTATAATTATGTATTGAATAGATAAGTTAACCATAAATTATGGTGACATTTGTCATGAAAAGTTTTTCATGACTTTTTCTTTTTTTTTATATAAAGTAGATTATTATATAAATGTACATATATATTTTATATAAAAGCTATTTTTGTAAAGTATTTTGCAGTTTTTATATTAATATTAATTATTTATTTTTAAATCATTATGGAAATAAACTAATAATAAACGTATCAGTTTTTAACTTTTTCTTGAAACAAAAAACTACAGGGAATCACATATTTATTAATTTGCGACTACACACTGCGGTTGGTTACCTAATAGTGGTAAATAATGACGTGAGTAAAAATTTGGTAAATGCTGTGAAAGTTGCCTTTGAACTATACTTTATAGAAATCATAATATTATTAAAACCTTTTCACAGAATCACATAAAAGTATACCTTTTTCCCGGGACTTCGTCCGCGTCGCTCGTTAAAATTGAAAATATAAAATTGTATTCGTGTCAATAGACAACTGGATGCCCACTTAATTACTTTATATTAATTAGTTACGTTCGGTATACACATACCTATGTCACTACGTTTTATAAGTTCAAATAGTTCATTTTTTCGACAACAGAAATAGCTGCCCCTGTAGGTTATAACTCGCTATCTTTTCGTTCCTCAACGCGAACTAAACTTTTCATACAAGATTTCGAAGTTTACTTTTATTATGTTACGGTCGGCAGACATTCTGATGGTCTACTTGATGATAGGTGGCTACCGTCGCCTATAACACAAGCAAGTGCGCTGCCGACTACAGTAGGATTAAGGGTAAGAGGATTGGGTAGGAAAATGGGCTCTGAAAATTACTTTTATAAGCCCAGAGAATAGAATTAGACAACATAAATACATGCGGCAATTGTCGCACATAACGTAACGCTTTTAGTTAACGCTTGTATTAATTTTACTCCTTTCATTTATATGAAAATCGATTCCTAAGGAGTAAACTCTAAAAAGGCACTCATGAAATCGATACAATGCAGGCCAGGATTTATAAGTAAACATATTATGTAACGTTTACTTTCAAATCCCAACTAAACGAACACGCCGAAGCGAAAGAAGCCCGCAAATAACTGGGCGAGATGATATCTTCAACGAATATTAACCACAGAGGACGAATTCTGCAACGTTACGCACAGATAAAAAAGAGAAACGAGTGTCACATCGTTTAAAGATAATGGCTTCAGAGTTCACTGGTCTTTTTTACTGTTGGATATTGTTTAACTTTTAAAAATACCTAGTTTCATTTTAACATTCCTAACACTTGTAGCATTTGTGCTTATTTGTACAGTGAGATGACCAAATGAAAGTAATGAAACGCAAAATATATATAGTATATTTTATTACAGGTAATTCTAAATTCAATAAACTTACACAAGCTACAAACAATTAATTTATTTAATACTAAAGTATCACATATCACCAGCGAAAATCCTAAAATTATACGAATTCCACATGTTTTTGGCAAGTTTGTTGTTCAGTAATCACAGAGAGAATGAATCATTAATTTTGTTTATAAATAAAGCAGCAACATTTGTTAGTAATTGCAAAACGTTTTTAGTCTAATTGGGTCGTTATTCGTGAAACGATTTGTTGAATCGATAGGAAAGGTTTTCAATTTTTTCGTCCCTATATTATAACGACATTACATGCAAATGACCTAAATTATAAGTAACAATATACATTTAGACATTAATGTATTGAAATTTGTAATATTCAAACTGATTTTCTTAATAAAAAAATTTTTTTTAACGAAAATAAAAATTCTTTGATTTATAATTTGGTGTGTTTTGTGTGCACATGAAATTTTGGTTAAAACACATTTCTAAGTCTATATTTTCAATAACATTTAATTCTTCTTTAAATTATTCGAACGAAAAATATCCAAAAAGATTATTGTCTCTCGATTAATGTTTATTTTTACGAAACAAATAGGTATTTAAATGCGGTATAATTCTATATTATATTTTTTTTATAAACCAAAACATAATATGTAATTAAGATGTTGAAAATAATATAATAAGTGTTTAAACATTATTTGTTAAATATCTGTTTTGTAAAAATACAAGCCACAAAATATTTTTTGTTCAAATATGCATTTACTTGCTTTACTTCTCATTAAGATCTCTTAAGAGCGCGTATATTAAATAGAAATAGCCAATCCTAGATTTGAATTTTATCTAAGTATATGTATAAAGTCCAAATAAGAAAATATTTTTATATAGATTAATACATTATAAATAAAAGTGAAATGTGAACAGAAGATATTATACAACGAAATTTTCTCGATAGAACAAAATCACCAAGTTACCTCTCATTTTTATCGTTTTTTGTTTTATTTGACAATGACGCATATCACAAACCTAAAAAAATATAACTAATCTCCCTTCACAGATTATTTAGGCCTTTGAGGATTATTTTTTCATTTGACATTATAGTTTACTAGTAATTATATTTAATACTTTTGGCAGTTATAACATTTTTATTCCGCGAAATGCGCTATCTTCCGTCTCATGTCATGCATACTTCAATATGCGTTGTTTCACATGATCAGTCACAATCGCTCCACTGAAACGGGAAGACTATATTTCTGTGCGCAAGAATTTTTAGAAATAAATTTTTTAATAAGACTTGTTTGTGAGTAGATTATAAGTGTGTTGTGTATAGACTGTTTATAAACTGTTTCATATTATTTTAACAAGATTGTGTAAATATATAGCCAATAAAAGGAACTCTGTTGTGTCGGTATCGTGTCCATTCAATTATTGGGCCACGCAGGTGAATTTAGAACTTTTTTTTAGTTTGTACGCCCCCTTAAGATTTTTTTTTTAAATACTATGTGACTTACACTTCTCTGTGCCAGAAAAATAAATATAAATGGTTTAAGGATTTATAAATATACTTAGACTTCATAAGTACTTTAGTGTATCTAAAGTTATAAGTTAAACATTGCTTACAATTTGTTTTTACAAATTCTTAAACAAATTTCCAGTTGTTACATAGAAAAATTATAAAAATTCTGACATTAAGAATAGCTTTAGTCAGGGGTCAATTAAACAGTGTCTAATGTATATAACGTTGTCATAGTGGTATGTAGAAAATAATATCAATAAATGTAATTGTTTATTTTTGTTTATTTTTTATGTCTTCACCGAGACTGAGGCCGGGGTACGCCGGGCGGTATCTTCTGGTTGCAGCGTCAGAGGAGACTTATAGTAAAAATATAGCATATTATACGTTCATTGTCGCTTATAATCGATATTCAGTCAACTAGACCTAACATGTGGTAACTGGATTGTAAGATCAAAGTTTTCAATTTACAAATCAATATTTAAAAAAAAAAAATTAGAATAAACCTGACTTATTTTGTATGCGGATATTGCTAACCTATTTCCTTTAAGAAAACTATATGTAATTCATGTGGAATAAACTGTTTTAAAAAATTATTTATCTAACAAATTCGAATACAATACAGTCTTGAAAATTCAATTTGATTCATTTGATTCTTCAAATCAAAATTCCATTAATGGACATGCATTTCAAAAATTTGCTTTTTAAACAGAATTAATTTGCAAACAGTAGGCAATCAAGGTTGCGTTGAAAATGGGCGAGCAAAAAGGAAATTAATTACACTCAGCGATTTTAATGTTCAATTTATGACTTGTATCTGGAAGTTATTGATTTTCAATTATTGTTGTTTATTTACAGAAAAATCGTGTCATATTAAAAACCAATTTATTTTGAGCTCCGATCGCTTCAAATTTAGGTACGGTTAGACGCTGAAGTCTACTTTTAATGAAAAGTTTAGCAGACAAACTGGCTATCCACTTTATGTTAGATGGTAACCATTGCCTATTAATACAAGCAACGCCATAGGTGCTGCGAGTGCGCTATTGCCCTAAGTGGGATAAGGGATAAATAATTGGAAGGGGATAAGAAAATGTGCTATGCCATCCCTTACACGCAAAACAAAAGACAACAACAAAAATAATGTAAATTTAATGGTGGAATTCTGTAAGAAGCGATGAGCTACCGGAATTGCATAATTATGCAACTGCCATAATTATGCAGTCATAATTAAATTTAAAAAAAAATTTAATCAAAAAAAAAAATTAATTAAATAAATAAAAAATTAGTTTTTTTTTAATTTCTTTTTTATTTTGACAATTATCACGAAATCAAAATTTGAATAATTAATTTTTTTTAAATATAAATAACAGTACAACAATTGCTAAATTAAAGATAAAAATAATAAAAAATACAACGGTGATTTAGTGAGAACACGGCGAGGCTCCGGAATCTACACAAACTTAGGAGTTTGGGTAGAATATCTAAATTAATAATTTAAATTAAAATTTTTTTTAATTTAAAGTTGTTTTAGGTAATGTAATTAAAAATTATACCTTTACATGTAATAACCATGTAATTAGGAACTAAAGGATTAAATGGGCAACCTTATTGAGTTGTATTGAAAAATGTATCAATGATAAATTAATTTTGCATGCAGAATCCATATCGGACCATTAAATATTTAACATGATAGTGCTATTTAAAACAATAATTAAAATTGTAAGTACACATTCGTATTTATTTTACTTATATTGTAAAATCTCATTTTGTAATTATAAAAAGAAAATTGCATTTAATGTAGGTACAGTCGGAATCATATAATAAGTAACAGCCGGGGTGTACAACTATTTAGGAACCAGCAAAGTAAGTAATGTCGAAAAACAATATAGGTGATACAATACTAATTTTAAAACCTATAAAGATTTAATATAAAACACAGCTTTATTGCGCAAAAATAATAGAATATATAAATATCACATATACCTACCTACTACAAGAAACGAGACAAATTTGTTCGTGAAACGGAAGGGTGAATATCTTCCAAACAATATTTGAAACAATATTGAAAATGTCTAGTACAAAAGTAATATAAAAGAATGAAATCAATACGTATCATCATCATCATATCTATTATATGTCCCCACTGCAGGGGCAAAGGCCTATCCTCTCAACAAGGGCATAAGGGCTATGTAGTCCACTACGCTGGTCCGTTGTGAGTGTTGTGAAGGTGGCCTAGAATATCTTCTTTAACGGTTTTCTCACGATGTTTTCGTTCACAGTTTAAGAGCAGTAAATACACTTCAGTTTTTAAAAAAAAAAAACATGGCAAGACCGAGAATGGAACTCTGACCTCTCGACATGATAGGCCGCGTCTTTTCCACTGCACCACCGACACTCTTGAATGCATAGTAAAAATTAATAAACAAAAGTATGAATACTATACATTTGATTATATAAAATAAAAATCGGCAGTGGATAAAAATTAAACAGATTAAAAAAGAAAAATAAATTTGACATTGAAATAAAATGGGGATAAAATGAATTTAAAAAAAAAAACGTTTGTAACAATTATCATTATGGTTGTTAAAGCTTCTTTCATAAATTCATTCAGTGTTGAATTCATAAATTTGTTGTTTACATTCCTTGATTCTTTTAAATATATATATTTACTTAAATACATACATTAGGATTTAATTTTGCTACATTATTGATTTAAATAATCTGAAAATTCGGCTGAATAAATATAATCACTTTGGATGTTCCTAAATGTTTGGACAACTTGACTAAATCATGCTTACTATATGACGCTGACTGTACTTCAAATAGTCATTTTAACAGTACCTATGCATTGAATTGACTATGTTTTTACATACACCGCAATAGCCAATAATGTTAAAGGTATTAAAAGTTCTGAAATTCTTACTAAACTAGAAGACGAAGTAGTCTGATTGACAACTACCAATGGCCACCAATGAGTGATAGATATATGATTGTCGGGAGGTCTTTGTGTTGTGGCGTGTTCTAACATGTTGTCTGGCAAATAACTTCCGCACGTTGGAAAGTCATGGGGGATCGGAGGCATCTCTTTATGTTCGCCAACTTTGAATACTAAAGCCATACCTATTTCCACGTGAAATTCTATGTGACAATGGAACAGCCAGTAACCTGGATTATCGGCTTTAAACCTTATAACCGTGTACCCACCGTCTGGTACAGTAATTGTGTCTTTATGGGGTGCGTTTACTAGATTTCTCTTTAAAAGACCCGCTTCATCGTAAGCTTTAACTTCTTCTACAGTAGTATTAGCTCCTAGCCGTCTCATTCCCACAACTCTAAAACCGTGACCGTGTAAGTGAAAAGGATGATTTGCATCAAATGTGACACCCTCATCTACAATGATAACTTCTACAATAGCGTTTCTACGCACAGATAGAACGTGGTGGCATTCACAATATTCCTTTTCGCAGGACCGGTCCACGCTTGAGGAGTTACAAAAATTGTCTGCAGATGGTCTGGTTAGAAGAAGAGGGCTCGCTGGCATCTTCATACTGATGTGGTTGAGCTGTGGTGTGTAAAGACGGTTGGCTTTCTCTGGAACTAAAAAACATTGCTTATGTAAACAAAATCTTTAAAAGCTTGTGTTATAACTAGTTTAAACTGATCATTTAGTCTAGGGGTGTCCCCTAGTCTAGGGTAGTCAAGGGTCGAGTGCTTTTTGAGTCGATCTCAGAAAATATTGGCCTCAGAAAATATCGATCGATTTACAATTTTTGTTTGATGACGACATGATACACATTAAGTCGATTCATACATAAACCAGAATAAACCTCGTTTTACTTTTTTATGTTGGAGTAACTCCCTGCCAGTGTAGAAAGGCGACTTTATCTTGGTACTCGCGGTATTTGTCAAAGAAAGCGACGGCACGCGATGTCTTTGATCCCCGCCAATTCTTCGGGAAATTTCTAGCAGGGACGCCTACCAACCTACACTAGTTAAGTAGCTGTGTCCGTCACATTTACTTGCGGCATCTACCGAGTCTAGCAATTTTAAGATAGATCGTCAGCAGTTTCAAGCACAGAATAAATAATAGTACTACCTAGTTCAATATTATAGGTATATTCTTAAATGACAAAAAGATAATCTCTTTTGAGTATTGAGGCCATAGGCTACTCAGAAACCATTTATTAGCATGGTAAACTATAGTTTTTTTTTTTTCTAAATACACTAATTTCGTTAAATCCTTTATTTAGCACATCTATTTAAACTCGTTTATAATTATTTTGTAAAATGCATATTGTATATATACAAATATATACGTCTATATATGTTGTATTCTAGTAGATAAACGTTTATATCAAGGTTCTTTCCCTTTTCAACAACATTACTTACTACATTCACAAATATCTACAATTTTATATAGTAACCTCGTTATTCATCATTTTTAAATTTAAAACATGGCTATATACTTTCTTGTGAGACATACCTTGATAATATCCGTAGTAAGGAGACCTATGGAAATGTGAGTTGTTCTTAGGATAGAAATCATATGCGATGTAGAATTGGTAATCAGCTACTTCCTTAAGACTCTCGTCGTAGTTGTCCAAAGATCTCATTTCTGAAACACTTATCGTTTCGTTTTCCTCTTCACCCTTGTTTAGGGCATTTATTTGCTGTAAAAAAAAGAGAGAATAGTTTACTAAAAAGCTACATAAAGCTAGGGCTCCTTAACTCCTGAGTCTACATTTATATATCAGTTAAAGAAAAAGTTTAAGGGGAACCTCCATGTGATTTCTTTCTCACGTAGAAGAAGAGCTCTGCTCAGTGATGGAATATATTATTACATGCTATTATCTAAGATACACATAATACCTAGTTAGATCATAAGTTCTATCTCATAATCAAAACTTTTTGAATTTAGAATGCTGGCCACGAAAATATTTATTGAATTCGAATTTCAAATATTTTATGAAAAGAGAAATGTGCAAAAGATTCTTTTATCGCTCCATCAAACGATTTAATGGGGATTCAAATGCAGAAGATAGAAAAAGAAGTTTTCGCCCTCGCACTGTTAGGTAGAGTCCTCAGTGGATTCTACCAAACTAAAAGTGCTATCTACTTTGTTTTTAGTAAATAACTATGACAATTCAAACTTTTCCATTACATTATATACCTAAGTTATATCCGGGCTATATCTAACATAAAATCATACACCTTTTGAACCTTGCAATAAAAGTTCGACACTCAACACTTTGCTATGCATTGTGTATAGTATGTAGGCGAGCGACGAATATTAAATTTAATTTTGAAAAAACGTTAATAAAAGTTTAAACCTAAATATTCAGATAAAAAAAGACAATATTTAAAGTTTTTATTTTGGAAAAATCCTTCTAGAAACATTATTGTGTTCGTAATCTTCTTGACATCTTTTATTGAATTATGGTTAACAAAAATGCCTTTAAAAGTTATTACAAAATAACTCAAAAAGCAAGAAAGTGAATGTAACAAAAGAATAAATGTTTAGGATTAGATTATAATAATAACATATGTGCGAAAGGTCTCTATAAATCCTATTTCATTTAAAAATACTTACATTTAAAAATAAATGTAAATACATTATTTTAGTCGCATCGCTATTTTCTCTTGAAGCAGAAAAATACTTGGGAGTCTTGAATCGGAACAAATAGCAGACTGTCTTTATCGAAATTACTCTCTGCATTCTAAAAGTTTTTACTATCTGAGAGGTCAAAGAGCTAAATCAATTTGAACCTACAAACTGAGATCAAGTCTTTACAGTTACACTAAGGAAAATTCTTATGAAAAATACAATGTCGTGATCCGGTTACAATGAAATGTATCGGTTCCAGCCACATTATATAGCACTTCAGTAATTTGGTTAATTTGTGTTTTATTCAAGAGATATTATTTGGGTAAATGACACCTTCTTCGTGTTCAGAAGCTTGTTTTGTTTTGTCAACGTTATTTTCGTTTGGACAGTCTTGGATAATAAAAATATTGTTACGGCTTACTATGGAACGTCTGGAAAAAGCGTTCGCGCCTGTCGAAAGTCCGAACGTCCCACCCTATCGATGGTAGCCACGCCCCTTTCAGACTTGTGTCAAAGGAAATAGCAAGGAAGTTTACAACATAAAATTTACATTTCAACAGAAATAGCATTCCCGAATTTCAATGGCTTGTTTACGATCTTGTTTAGATTTTCTGGAAAACTCGAAATACATCGAGGCGTTTAGCGCCAAGTATAGCAGGCGGGCGAGATAAATCTGTGCTTTTGCGAAATTATCTGCGACAGTTAACCGGGAGACATTAAGAGTATCATTGACGAATTTTGGCAAGTTTAACGGTTTCATAGGACAAGTTTAGTGAAGTCATCTTGGTTTGTGAAAATAAACTGTCGTTTCGCCCTTACACAGTATTTTAACTCACCCCGCAAGTAAGCGTATATTTTGTGTTATAATAAACACTTTTTACCGTAAACTTTGTACGCGTCCCTCAGCAGCTTATTTTCTATATTAATGAAAGGTTGACTTGAAAAATGAAAAATATAATACACGAGAAAATATATGTGTACGTTTGACATCTTTGTCGTTGTGACAAATATGTCAAACGTACATCCTGTTTAACAAAAGAATATGTTGTTATACAGGTGGTACGAAGACTACCATGAATTAACAGCTTATGTGTTAATTGGGTTTCCGCCAGTACGTAGGAGTTCTAAATTTTATCTTCTTATTCTTTCTTTAACCCCTGTGCTTTACCTTATCAGGGTCGGTAGCACATTACGCCTATGACGTCGCTTATATACTACTAGGATGCCAGAGCCCATTTTCCTATCCATTCTCAGTCCCTTATTCTTCTGGGCTGGCGCGCCTAAGTACAAGCTAAATCTATTTGACACCTTGGGCCCTAGCCAAGATGCAAACGCTTCCTTTGCGTACTTACGAAACGAAAGAATTAAAGCCCGGTGATTGGTTGTTGTAACTTCAACAACCAATCACCGGGCGTAGCGTCGAATTGTTCGAATCGTTGACGATCCAATGCTCACACAGCAACGGTTAGAAACACTTAGATTAAGAAAAGATGTAGCTTCTCTTTTTGTGTTCTACCGGCTGTACAACGACGAGTGCTCGGATGAGTTATTCCAAATAATGTCTATCTCAAACTTTTACCACCGCACTGCGCACCATAGATGCGAAGTTCATTCGCATTAGGTACTTGGATAATGTGCCGCTGCGCACAGTCCGAATAAGTACAATTGGAACAATCTCTCGTTTGAGGTGTTTCCATCTAGCTACAAGGGCTTCTTCAAGCGAGCAGTAAACGAATTCCTGCAGGGTAGGCAGCGCACACATACCCCCTGTTGTTGCTTGTGTCCTTAGGCGACGGTAGCCACCTACCATCAAGTGGACCGTCAGCCTGCGTGCCACCCTTAATAATATTAAAAAATACTTCTGTGGTCGGTATGATGAACGGTCCACTTTATGATAGGTGCGCTATCATAAAGTGGACCGTCAGCCTGTCATTTAAAAAATCATTCACCCTATACATCTCAAACGTTTCTCAACTAGCCTCGAAATTCGCATTTCGAATTTCGCAGTCATTTGGGGAGCCCGTCTGGCGGCAGTAACCAACCCCTTACAGAAGACAACCGTGAAATAACAGCACGTGTGCTGTTGTGTTTCGGTGAGTGAAGTAAGGGATGCCAGAGCCCATTTCCCTATACCCCTTATCCTTAATCCTATTGTAGTCGGCAGCGCACTTGCAGCAGCCTTGGCGTTGCTTGTGTTATAGGCGACGGTAGCCACCTATCATCAAGTGGACCGTCATCCTGTCTGCCGATCTTAACATAAAAAAAATATCCTCAACTAGCATCTGTTTCTCATTTGCTTCAACAAATTGAGTAGGTATTCAAGTATTGGCCAAAATTACAACGTTATTATTTTTCGATATTTATACGACCGTATTCCTTACAAAGACAATAAAACTAAAGTCATACAATCTGTTTTATTGTTATTTCTCGTCCCGTCTGTAATATCTTTTCGTCGTGCGTAATAACAGTTGGATGAAATTGCTAAAATATGCAATAATAAAGGTCATATTGTACGCCAATATTATCTAGAGCAGAATGTTTGATTAAATTTATATTCGATGATACATTACTACCATTTATGGTGAATATCGTTGTTCATTTTCAGCGGTACGCCTTTAAAGGAGTTGCTTCAGCATCGCCATGATTTACTGTTTATAATATACTGTTTTAATAATAGACCAGAAGAATAACTGCGAATAGTTTTTAATAATTGTGTCTTCTGTAAAGGTGGTTGATCCAAATCTCTCTACATTTTATAGAATCTCTACATCTCGTGAACCTCCTTATAGAAGACCACAGTTAAATTGCTGTTTTGCGTTTCGCTGAGAGAGCAAGGGATGCCATAGTTCATTTCCCTATCCCTTTTTAATCATTTATCCTTATAGACACAGTTGGATGAACTTATTAAATTTCATCGTTGATTTACAAGTGGACATTATAATATATTACCTATATGTGTGAGTTAATTTTGAGTTTTGACGTCGAAATAATTTTACATATGAAATTGTAATGACGATCTACTTTTATATCACCGTTGTATCGCTCAACCTACTAGTATAATAAAATTGAAGATGTTTTTTTGAATGAGCTAATCTCTGGAATTACCAGTGGGATTTTAAAAATTACTTTTGCTCTAGATAGCTTAATTCATCAATTCATCGGGAAGATAGTAATTAATTTAAAAAAAAAAAACCAATTGCACGTTTACTTCTAAAATATTCTGCTTACAAATATTTTAGGTACTTATCCACAATTAACAAAAATGTAATGTCCCATCGATCTATCTGTAAGATGAGGTAGGTAATAATCGACTTATTATATTATACCCTACTAACTGGTGACCTATTGGTGAAAGATTTTTTTTTAAACCAGAGGAGTAGTTTGGAATATAACCTCCTACATAAAAACAAATAAACATACAAACTTTACCTCTTTATACGAGTAATATTAGTACAGATTAAAGTTTGTAATGTTATTCCTTAGACTCAATCATTTACAGACACTAGAACACAAGTATCAGATCGATTGCGAGGTCAATAGTAATGATCAGGTTAATATGAGCCATTGTACCACAAACAGCTTAGATATTTAGCCTATGTCCGCGTACGAATTCGAGCTGCCGACAGTTTTTGGCTTGTTGCCAACCACTTACGATACCGGTGTAGCAGCAGATGGGATAATTTCACTGCAGCATACATTGCGCTACTAAATTGTGGAGGGGACTTCAAGAGTTTAATGAATGAAACTATTTTCTTCAAAACAAAATTATAGGTTATGTTATGTTACGTTACGTTACGTTAGTAAATGTGAAAGTGAGTTTGTTTGTTTGTCACGCTTTCACGCCTTAACTCCTCAACCGATCATCATCATCATCATCATCATTTAACGGCCCGTTGGATGAGTGGCAAGGATGCTTGCCTAACGTCTCAGGGGCCCCGGGTTCGATTCCCGGCGGGGTCAAGTTTGGAAATTTTAATGTAATTTTCAAATTGACTCTGGTCTGGATTTGAAAAGTAGTGGTAGGGCACACTGCGTTTCGCAGTCATTTGGGCAGCCCGCCTGGCGGCAGTGACCACCCCCTTACAGAAGACCACCGTGAAATAACAGCATATACGTGCTGTTGTGTTTCGGTGAATGAGTAAGGAATGCCAGAGTCCATTTCCTTATCCCCTCCTAATCCCTTATCCTTAATCCTACTGTAGTCGGCAGCGCACTTGCAGCACCTGTAGCGTTGCTTGTGTTATAGGCGACGGTAGCCACCTACCATCAAGTGGACCGTCAGCCTGTCTGTCGACATAACATTAAAAAAAAAATCAAATTTTGCGCAAACGTCAGGGGTACAAAAAAGTACATAACTACCTTTCATCCAGAAAAAAAGTACCTACTTTTCCCGAGGGATCATCTCAAAAAGCGAGCACCAGCTAATTGTTCATTGAACTTCAAAATGATTATTAAAAACAGTAATAATTGTTGGCGTTATGTCATTAGCTCAAATAGTACGTAATTTGCAATAACAATATTATTGAGTAGCGATCCGCCCCCGGCTTCGCGCGGCGTGCATTTTTTATATACCCTAACATACTCCCCGTTTATCCCTCTTTCCATTAGCGAAAACCGAATTAAAATCGGTCTACCCGTTCACACGTGTGCCGTGACCAGGAGAAATGGGGATTCATTTTTATATATAAGACTAGCGGCCCGCCTCCGGCTTCGCCCGGCGTGCAATTTTTATATACCCTAAAACACTCCCCGTTTATCCCTCTTTACATAAGCGAAAACCGAATTAAAATCGGTCTACCCGTTCACGCGTGATGCCGTGACCAGGGGAAATAGGGATTCATTTTTATATATAAGAGAAGATAGATTACATTATTATACGTGGTATAATTTTTATGAACAACCCTTGCATTTTGATTTTAACTGAAATAAACTGATTATAGTTTCATTTAAACTGAATGCTTTTTGTCCTATATATCACCAGAATATAAGTATAGATAGAACTAGGTCCCCATCCACAATTTCGTATGGACGCAATTTTCTGAGCATATTTTTCTAATTTTTGAAAAATATTTAATAAAAAAAGCCGAATTGGTCCAGCTGTTTTTGAATTTTGCGCTTAGCAGCACATTTAGCTATTCATTTATATTTATATACTAGCGACCCGCTCCCTGTTTCGCACGGATAAAAATGAATCCCCATTTCCCTTGGTCACGGCATCACGCGCTAACGGGTAGACCGATTTTAATTCGGTTTTCACTAATGGAAAGAGGGATAAGCGGGGAATGTTCTTATATATAAAAATTGCACACCGGGCGAAGCCGGGGGCGGGTCGCTAGTTATATATAAAAACCTGCATCCTTTAACGCTCTCTCCATTAGTGAAAACCGCATTAAAATCCGTTTAGTAGCTTTTGAGATCATCGCGAACATACATACAGACGCGGCGGGGGATTAAATTAGGCTGATAGACTTCGATTCTGAATTGTATGCGATAGCAGAAAACCATAATGTTATATTTTAGCTTACTATGGCCGACCCACCCCACATATCGCTCTTTCCATTAGTGAAAATCATTTCAAGACCCATTGGTTGGTTTAAAAGAAGTTAACGGAGAAAAAGACTATTTTAATATAATAATATATACTACATAAATGTAGATCAAAATGTTCCATTGTCAGCTCCTGGTCTTTCTGACATCCAAGTTGCAACAGTTTGCTCGGTTAACTCATAACCTCAACGATGCAATTGCTTATTAGCTTCAAGATCAAACCCAGAGGCTTCAGGGAATGAAGGTAACCGTTAAATGCATTGTACTAAACGTTTAACAAGACTCTACTGTAATGGACAAATAGTAAACTGATTATTCTTCAATAACCCATCCATACGAATATTATAAATGTGAAAGTAACTTTGTCTGTCTGTTACCTTTTCATGCTTGACCCTTTGTATGCTGGAACATGGATCCACGTTATTAATAAATCATGGTAGAACCCCATGACTCCTTCTGAGAGAACAATTAGGTCAGTCAGAGTCAGTAATTAAATCGGTAAAAACGGTTGAAATTTTAACAACCTGTACATGGCAAATGGCCGTTGAAATGATAAATTTAAGCGCTGGCAGACAAGGGTAATTCGGCTTCCGGCATACAAGTGATTAAACCGCTCTGAACCGATTGTCATGAAATTTTGCATACACGTTGTCAGGTATGCAGGAAAGGACATAGGATACTTTTATCCAGAAAAAAGTACTGTTCCCAAGGAATTATCTAACGCCTGGCAAAGTATAACTGCAATAAAGATTTTAAGCGTTACATTGCTCATATTATATTTAATCAGGCGTAATTTTTTTATTTTTCAACGCGGGCGAAGTCGCGAGTACCAGCTAGTCGCAGTATATAGGTAAACGAGAATTATGAAACGACGTCTTCTCAAATTTAACTTTAAATTCGTATCGTGATATTCTCTTTATGTCATCATCATCAACAGACTATTATATGTCTCCACTGCAGGGGCACAGGGCTACCCTCTCGACAACGTATGGGCTATATGGTACACCACGCTGCCCAGTGCGAGTTCACATGAGTCTTAGAATTTCTTCTTTGGCATATGCAGGTTTCCTCGTTATGTTTTCTTTCACCGTTTGAGAGCAGTTCTCAGACCTCTCGCGCGTCTTTCCCACTGCGCAACCGATACTTTTTATGTAAACTCTATATTGACGCCAATTGTCAATTTAAATTTATTAATAGTAGTTCGCTGTGGTATGTGCTCCCACTATATACCTCTCACTCCCACTATATACCTATCCATATGTCTATCACTACCGCAAGCCCGGCGACCGGCCATTTCATGAAATCGCAGTCTCAAAAAACATCGCAACAATAACACGCTGATCGACTTTTAATATCATCCGCTAATGTTATCAGGCAATGAGCTTGTAGTTTATCTATTTGGTCACGCTTCCCGCTCCGCGAGTGTAATCATTGAAGCGGTGTGAAGTGCTGGAGCTTCTGGACTCTGTGACTGGCCCATTGCAATCTTCACCGCCGGAGGACCAAGGACTTGGTGATTCACGAGGTATGTTACGGATTTTCCTTCATTTCCTCGTCCTTTGATTACATGTACCACCAACGAAAAATGCAGTCCACTTTTAGAATTGCTTGACGTGACCACTCTATTTTTTATGATCTACTTTTACATCTAATTGAGTAAAGACAGTCTCTGTTTGTCACTACGTTGTCTTCTTCTAAACAACGCAACGGATTTCGATACAGTTTTACTAATAGAAAGCCAGTACATTAATAAAACATCTCTGCACTGGCAACAACTAGCGCTTCATTAACCAAAACGTTCGTTTACAAAGTATGACTAACGAGACAAACGATTGTTCGTGTTCGCAGTATTTGAATGGAATTTCCGGAAATTTCTATCGCGGAATACAAAACGGTTGTGGTCGCCGAACTGGGAAATTGTGCTCCTGCGGATTGGAAGGTTGCAATTAAAATTTCCACAACCACTATCCACGCCACATTTTCGAAGGAAGATTATTGTTTTATAAAATTGAGTGTTATTTAGTTTTCAATTTACCGACGAATATGTAAGTTATAAAATGAATTTAAGCTTCAATTCAAGACAAACTTTTAAGGTTTATATGTATATTTTTTTTTTCCAATTATAGACTACAAGTAAGATATGTCGCTATATTGCCATACCGTCTCGCTTAGAAATACAAGTAACAAAAAATTTCAAAAATAAAAAAGCAGATTTCTGTTTTTGATAGTGTAATGAGTACAACATCAACCCTTCACTGCAACATCGTTAAATGCTGGAAATAGGATAAAAGATAATTAATGATGATGAAGGTAGCTAACTCATTACCATCACCTAAAAAACACTGGAACTCGTGCTGATATTTCAGTGTGCTCTTCTATAAGAAAGTCGTTACTGCCGCTAGATAATTTATTATTACAGCCCAAAATCCAATGAATCCAATGAATTAAACATATAAAATCAATTTTATCAATACAACATCAATTACCGAATTTTAGTTTTAATAGGAATTATTCATCAAAAAAATTTAAATCTTTAATTTTTCACCTGTTGAAGGTGTTCTTTTCCATGGAGAATAATCCTAATTCTAATAATATTTTAAATGCTAAAGTGTGTATGTTTGGATGTTTGTGACTGAATCATGCAATTGAAAGGAATTTTTTTATTAAAGATGCGTTTGTTCTTGGACCAGCATCTACTCGTGTAGGAAAGATGAGGCCGACGATGGAGGAGCTCACCCAGAAGATGACTATTCACTCGAACCTTGAAAAGATTTGGGATGTATGTGCTCGGAAATACAGACGCCGCCAGCAAGGAGTTTCATTCCTTCGCAGTACGCATTATAAAAGATATTTTAAATCGCTTGGTCAGAATTAGAGGAATTTCGACAATGTGAGGATGAAATGTGGTACACAGAGTTTACTACCCGGAATAACATATAGGTAAGATACTTTTGTCCTGAAAAAATGTTAGGGTCCCGTGGAATTCCCAAAAAACTAACTACAGCGCGTTCGAAGTTGCGGGCACAACTAGTATGTTTATCAGACTGACACTACATTTGATAGAAAGTAGCTACTGTGGTATAAGGTAGCTATAATGCAGTAGTTACGCTGACGGGACTCCAGATGCGTTGCTTTGGCTTTGGCGTTGCTTGTGTTATAGGCGACGGTAGCCACCTACCATCAAGTGGACTGTCAACCTGTCTGCCGATCTTAACATTAAAAAAAATCTTACGCTACTTTCGCGGCTTCTTGGAATACGTTCCATCAAACAATGACTCAATACACAAAGCCACAGCTTGATAATACACACATAACTTGTTCGGTAAGGAACACGTTTAGAACCGTTGCTATGTTCTCGTGGATGCATCAATAATGTATTTACTGAACAGCTGAAATTCTATTATTATATTTTACATTGACGCGAAAAGACGACACATAAAACGAACATAACCACTGTCAGTCCCTGAGCACGGACGATAAGCAACACACAACCCGATATTTTTACGGCCCAGGGGGGTTTTATTCCCAACCGTATGTAGAAATATGGGGTGTATTGAACGGATATGATTCGAAATAACCTTGAAGATAGAAGAATCCAAACACTCAAACCGTCGATATATGAGAGGATTTTTTTTATTTCTCAAGTCATGTTAAGTAGAAATGTAAAAATTGAATTGACACTTTTTGTACGAATACAAGTGAAGGGAACAATGACAGCTCAGTTCAAAATTTAAAGGCAACTTAAGGCCTGATGAGAGGACTCAAGGCAAGAATTGCCTGAGAAAGCACAGCTATGCTCGAGGTTTGTCTTCGAAAAATTTTCAGTAGATCTAAAATCGCATAGCCTATTACAATTAGTAAGCCGAACTGGCAGTGGAAGACTATTTAGAGAAGAATCTAGACCGCTTTTCATAGTGCCAGTTAAAAACAAATAAAAATCACGTTTCTTTACATTTTTTTATTATTTAATAAATGAAATTAAATTAACTTGAAATGTTATACTTCAAGATCTTAATGCAATATTTGTTGTACTTGACGGATGTCGCGTAAATGAACTATTGGATAAACTAAGACTCGGCCTTACCTAACAATAACTAAAACAGAACAATAACTAAAACATGTAAGAAAGGGATGCATATTATTTGTACCTAAATCCGTAATCTCTTAAGGTCTTAGGGCTAGTGATGTCTAGGAACAATGACAGTGTTGTAACTGTATCGCCTTGTATTAAACACGCGCCATCGCCATGTTAAACACAAATTCTGAGTGCGACACACAGACGCACAATATTTAACACGACGCAAAAGAGTCCATTTTCAATGAATTGAAATTAGCGGGCACCAGCTACTTTTTAAATCACTAAACCACTCAAAAACACATAATTTTCGTTTATTTCATTAAATAGGTTCAGCCCTTTAGGATGAACATACGGACAGAAGAAAAATATATTTGTAAAAATTGTACAAATATGTAAACGGATTATGTAATTGAATTGAAGTTTATAAAGCAATAAACGATACACAACATAACAACGCCAACTACTTGAAAGTTGGTCCATTTAAGTTTTTTATCGAACATCGAGGAGCGATAACATACAACAAACTTAAGTTGCTGCATGAGGAACGAAATAGAACAACGGAAACAGGGGGAAATAAGCAAATAAATAATGTGAACTGCCCCCGGAACCTGTCACTTGCAACAATGACGAATAGAGTAAGTTAGCCATACATCAAGTTTAAATTTCTTGGTTCACATACTAGCGACCCGCCCCCTGTTTCGCACAGGTGCAACTTTTTCTGAAAATTATATACGCAAACCATCTTTTTTTATCGCTCTTTCCATTAGTAAAACCCCCGGTTTGATCCAGGAATGTGCTCCAGCACTCCTTCGGCCATTGCTAAATTTTCCCTAACTGCGGATGCATGCCATTCCAGCACTCCATTCGAGCATATTTTTATCCGGACAAGATTTGATCATACCCGTTCCGGGCGACCTATCAGAGCTTATGTTTTGCCTGGCCATAATTTTACTACCTTTTGAATCAGCCAAATCTTGGCCAGCTGTCAAATGTGACAAATGTCAAACGATGCGTCTATCATCCATCAACTCGGCAACCAAACTGTTGAACTGTTCGAAAATGAATTATTTTACCGCCTAAAAAACACTGCTGTCAAACTCAAATTCTGACAGTAGCTATTATATGTCGTTCCAGCACCATCGAACAACTCTAGCTCGTAAAATATTTGTCTAAAGGACTGCTGGAACACACCCTTGTATGAAAATCCATTGTTTGGTTTAGAATAAATTAGCGGAGGAACAGACAAAAAATTTGAACAGACCGACTTTATTTTATAGTACCTACGTGGGACGCACTAAAAGTTCCCGAAATGAATAAGTTACTGTGAATAGTCAAAAATTATTTCATTATTTTTCAAAATATTGTCCGTTAGCGTAAATGCACTTTTTCATACGACTAAACTAATTTAGAAATGCCGCACCTCCGTGGTGACCTCGGAAACATGTTATTCATACTTCTTACTTCTTTATGTTTCTTAATTTCTTGGAACAAAAAATGTCACCAAGGTTCCAGGTCGAGACTGTATGCAGGATGGCTCATAAGTTCTACGTTTTTCACCTTCAAAATTCATTTGTCTGTCTGGCCGCATGAGAACTGACATTATCGTGATGCAATATGATACGGCGTTTACGGTTTTTTTACGCAGTTTGTCAATAACTTTCAACAAACAAATGGTCGTTTATCAATCACTATTCACGGTAAGACGATTCTTCAAAGCAAAAGTCACGTGTCCAGTTTTATTAAAAAAGAAGAAATCATCTGCTTAGGAGGCACTTTGCACACGCGCTACTTTAGTTGCTTTCGGCACTCTTGAAAGACTCTATTGCTGCTTTATTTTGTAGCAGTAAATACATATTTCGTCACCTAATTACTATGTTTCACACCAAATTTGACGCCCCTTTGTTGAATCTGATAAGCATGGCACGGTCAAATTTGATAGAACCAAATGTTGAGTCTGATAGCACCAAATGACGCGGTCAAATTGTGTAGGATCCTCCGAGAGCACGGCTTTTTCACACCGAAATATATGTACAGGATTGATTGTATTTGACTCGTGTCTATGCCTAAGGATGTCCGAATCTCAAGGTAGGACTTGTGCCTGTCTGTTTCGATAAGGCACACACTATCGATGTTTTTGTTGTTGACAGAGGTTTACTGGCGACCGTCACTGAGATTGACACGATTTTCACAGGTAGGATTGATTTGAAATTATTAAATGTACTGTTACTTCGTTGGTATTTCCATTCAAGTGGTCTGCGTGACACCCAACTCGTCAACAACTCATTGCAGATTATTAGCTTGTTTGGGCTCAAATGGATATCAGGAGTTAGTTTATAATTTTGAATTAATGTAATTCAATTTAGAATTAGTAGGCAGATAGCTTAATGTCTTACATATATTTTAGCCCAAATGTCAAAATGTCTAGGATGTGATAAAGTCCACATGTTAAAAAGCCCACTGGGCCCCTTACACACAAGTATCATAATGTCCAGTAACTCATAATGTCTGGACATTTTGGAGATAGTTTTTGCTATTTTTTTTTTCAGATTTTTTTTTATTTGTATACATCTTCCCGATTCAAACTTTTTTAAATATGTATAGTCTGTTATGCTCTGTAATTTTATTTTACTCTAACAAGTGAAATTAAGTGACGAAAAAAAAGCTTTTCTGCTAAGTCCTCGCCTCAACATTTGAATTTTAAAAAACGGAACGCTGAACGGACGTTTTCTGCTGTTTCTATGGAGATGAGCTGAATTGAGCTGAATTAGTGTAGTTTCCTTATATAAAAAAAACTAATACTTTAATAAACCTTATGAATTGACTCTCCTGTAGGTTTTGTACCGAACAGCCATATGGCCATGTCAGCCATAAGCCATAAATCTCTTTATCAACATTCTACATATGAAGATAATCACTCACCAAACCTTCAATGTGCGATTCTTTCCAGGTAAGGTGGCCTTGAGGTTCTGATTCCATAGCACCTTCGTAATGCAGCACAGCTACTTGCTTCGCTTTTGTAAATCTGTAAAAATTGTCGAATATTATATACCAAATTTAGAGAAAATATAACTTTATTACAACTACGATCTATAACTTTACAAAAGAAGTCTGTCGATTTGATATCAATCGAGACGATATTTCCCATTTTTATCTACGTTAAGATCGGCAGACAGGCTTGATGGTAGGTGGCTACCGTCGCCTATTACACAAGCAACGTCAAAGCTGCTGCAAATGCGCTGCCGACTACAGTAGGATTAAGGATAAGCAATTAGGAGGGGGATAGGGAAATGGGCTCTGGCACAGAACAGCACACGTGCTGTTCTTTCACGGTGGTCTTCTGTAATGGGGTGGTTACTGCCGCCAGACGGGCTGCCCAAATGACGATATGCGAAATGCCCTGCCACTACTTTCCAGATCCAGACCAGAGCCAAATTTGAAAAGTTCATCGGGCATCGAACCCGGGAACCCTAGAACAGAGCGTCAAGGCAAGCACCCTAACCACTCATCCAACGGGCTCGTCAAATTAGCAGGGCACACAGCGTTGTCGCCGATGTCGTGTCACAACGTTCCCGCGACCCCGCCTATCTCCGGCCGCGCTAGAAAATCTTTGGGTTTTAGCCGGTAGGGGGTCCGGCACAACCCCACAGCGTCCCCTACGCTGCCGGATATCCATAAGGATTTCCCAACATTAAAAAGGCATACAGCCTTACATAGTCATAAACTGAGCACCCCGACTCAGATTCAATTGTGAAGAATCCGACAAGATTCCTCATAGGTGATCTTTTGAACTTTAATTTTGTGATAAACACTACAATAAACAAATGTTCAACCCATGAATTCCAAACGAATACATCAATCAAATATCATTAAGTAATTATTGAATATGGATAGTAGTGACTGCCCAGCATGTCGGTACGCTCGGCTCAACAGACCACAGCTTAGCAAGCTCAGCAGACACTCAAAGGTACAAGAAATGGATGAACCTTGTACCTTTGGACAATCCATCATCTTATGGACACGATAATAGACACGATAACATGATAATCGATAATAGACACGATAATCTTATGGACCTTCTATGTTACATTATGAAATCTAATTTTAAATAACTTATACAGTAAGCGTATCCGCGGCCATGTCTAGCTTTACATTACCATTTTTAAGTAAGAAGAATTTGTTGAATATTCTAGTTGAGTCAACGTATTTTTTTTTTCGTTTTACAACTGTGTGCACGCTTCATTGCAATTAACAAACATAACTTCGTTACGATATTTCAGAACAAATTTCTGCAAAATTCTTTGCGCAACTGCATTTTATTTGAACAAATATTCACAAGTTACAAAATCCCGGAGACAATGGGAGAATTACATATATTACTTTCATACAAGTACAGTAAGTACTTTCAAAAATTTTGGCTTTTTGTTTTTCAAACAAAGAAATGAGCGATCTATTTTATTAAACTCTAGCTGTCTCTTTATAAAATATTACTCGCTGATAATGTAGCTTTCTACAGGTGAAAGAATTTTTAAAATCGTTCCAGTAGTTTTTGAGTTTATTCATTACATACATACATACAAATCATTTCTCTTTATAATATTAGGAAGTACAGATATAGATATTATTACAATACTAGATGAAAACCCGGCTTCGCTCGGGTGTAATGTGACTCCTAGTATGTACACACGTAGGTACAAAATGTAGGTAGATATTTCTGTAGTTATCGTTTCTAGAGGAATATTAAAGGCAAAGCGGCATAGATTTCGCTCAATGCTTGCGGCAAGACGTTTCGTTTTACACAGTCACATGAGTTACAGTTCTTTGTAATGGACACTTTGTTTTTAAAATAAGGCGTATGTGCGCTAGTATGAATGAAACGGAACGGAACGTTTATTAACCACACCAGATGTCACAGGTGTCAGTGAGTGACGTTTCGCTAGTATGGCGACAGCGATTTGTCTGTCAGCACCATTAGAATTTAACAAAATACTTGACAATCCGAATTTTGCGGATATATGTTGTCGACTCGAAATCTTTATTTTTTTATGTTTTATTATTCAGGTAAGGTTTCAATCGAGTCTACCGTACCCCTTGACGAAATTATTAATATAGATATATGTTATTTTATAGTAACATAGATGTCGCCCGCGCTTTGTAGGGATGATAATAGTTTTAATTTAGTTAAAGTTAAGTAACCTTTAAATTTTAAAATTAAGTTTAAAACTTTTTTAAATTTCAGTGCTTAATAAGAGCTGCGGGATCCAGGCTACTTCTGACCAATCCTACTGCAAAATTATGAGGGGAAGACTATATCCAGCTATGGACCTCTTACGGCTGAGATGATGAATAATGAATATGAAAATATGAATTAATTTTTCACTTCTCATGCTCTGAAAGTGCTTATTTGTGCAGGATGTAGGCTGCACAAAATCGAATTTTATGCACAAGTGCATTAACGTATCTACTCATAAATGTATCTGGCAAAGAAAATGAGCCATGCAGCCAAACAAAATAAGAATAGTTCATAGATAGAATTTGTTATTTTATAATATTTACTTAAATTTATTTGCCTTATGTGTTTTTTAAGACATAAAAGATATTAAAATTTAAATTCGAGTACGGTAGGTTATTTAATTAATTTAAGAAAATTATTATTTATTACAAAATTAATTTAATAGTAGGCTGTATAGCTCTGCAGCTTAAGCCAATGTCATAAGATGTCAATGTCAATGTCGTAAGATTTAAAAAAATAAAGCGGCGGAAAAAACCGCTCTTGTTTTTTCGTGCGTTTAAAGAAATACTAGATGAAAACCCGGCTTCGCTCGGGTGTAATGTGACTCATAATAATTATGTAGACATGTAGGTACAAAATGTAGGTAGATATTTCTGTAGTTATCGGTTCTCAAGGAATATTAAAGGCAAAGCGGCATAGATTTCGCTCAATGTTTGCGGCAAGACGTTTCGTTTTACACAGTCACATGAATCACAGTTCTTTGTAATGGACACTTTTAGTTTTTAAAATGAATGGTGCGACGACGTATTGATTGGCGAGGCGTATGTGCGCTAGTATGAATGAAACGGAACGTTTATTAACCACTCAAGATGTCACAGGTGTCAGTGAGTGACGTTTCGCTAGAGTGGCCAGTATGGCGACTGCGATTTGTCTGTGAGCACCATTAGAATTTAACAAAATACTTGACAATCCGAATTTTGCGGATATATGTTGTCGACTCGAAATCTTTATTTTTTTATGTTTTATTATTCAGGTAAAGTTTCAATCGAGTCTACCGTACCCCTTGACGAAATTATTAATAGAGATTATGTTATATTATACTACTGTTTTATTTCCTCGCAATCGAGTGAAAAGCAGAGTTTATAACTCGTCCACAAAACCATTTTTATGGTTCGTTTTGTGTACTTGTTGTAAAATCTACAATTAATTTAAAGTTCATATTGAAATCCTATTATATACTACAGTACTTTACTGAGCTTCGATTAGCATTATAGACTACATTTGTGTATCGTTTATTAAACACACAGAAAGTTCATAAAACAACGAGTATTTTTCGTAATACAATATAGACGATACTGACGTTTGCAGTTTAAAAAATCAAATTTTTACCTTTCATCGCAATCCATGAGTCCTCGGAACCGTATCCAGTAGTTGTCTATTTCGTTATTCGTCTCCACAACAAAGTCGTAGCGCTCTCCAGCATAAGTCACCAGCGATGTTGCTGTAATGTACAAATTAGATTTACAAACAAAAAAAAAACTACACACAATACCAAATACAACGCGTACGAAGTTGCGGGTTCACGTAGTCTATAACAACATCGTTATTTGCCTATTGTGCCTATGTGACGCTAATCTCAGAAACAGCTTAACCGATTTTCGTGTGGTTTCCACTGATGTATTGTAGCAAGGTGCCGATAATATCTTATCTTATATATCTATAAAAATCTCGTGTCAGGATGTATGTTCGCGCTAAACTCTGAAACTACTAAACCGACTTTGAACAAAGTTCGTAAGTATCTGTTAATTGGTCCAACTTAAAAGATAGGATAGTTTTTATCTTAATTATTGACATCAATATTTGTTATTGCAAATTAAATGTTTATTATACAAGAGTAGTGTCTATTTATAGGTTAGTTCGATGAATTATTAATAGATGGCTCTGCCTCGCTACCATGAACGGCATTCGAAGTTTACCCTCTGTGTGCAGATGCAAGTGGGAACTTGCAACTTATTACATAAGTACGATAGAGAGAGAAAACTTGTAATGACATTCATGGTAGGCCTGCTGTAGATTAATATATCGATACAACATTCGGATAGAGTAAAATAGAAATAATTCCTTTTTTTGTATAGTAAGATGAGATTAACGATATACTCATTCATATCATCATTAATTCCTGTGATTGAACAAAAACTGAACGCCCCACTATTACATTGAACATGGCAACATTATTTCACAAAGTGACATCCATTTTTACGATTTTTTTATATATGAGTCATATATAAATCATAAGTCTTCACTTTAACATATGGTTTGAAAATAAAATTGACCCGATAGGTGGCACCACAATCGGTTTACGGAATTATTTTCGGATTCTGGCAGGACAACATCTGCTGGGTCAGCTAGTTTAGTGTATATTTCATTCAAATCTGTTTATAAACAAAAAAGTTGCGCTTTATTTCGAATACCACGCGTACGAAGTTGCGGCACCATTATTTATGTATTTAATGGTTAGATAGTATTATAATATCCGGATTTATTATTTTTTGTGTAACATATAAAACAAAAAATCTGAATATCATTGAAATCTAAAATTTTTAAATTCCATACTCTTAATTACTCGTCATAGTGGCTTTAGTTATTTCTTAATAAATGCTATTAAAAGTTGTATGCATTGTTTTCGAGCTCAAAGATTATTACACAACTAACCAAAGCTCTGACTTCGCACCGTTCAAAGGGTTGAAGAATTTAAAGGATTGTCGAGTTTTCGACGCGACTTCCAACAAAATTTATATTATTTTATGACCACTGAATAATGTAGGTGGCGAGGATTCCTTTATTATTATTCCATGTTCTTATTCAAATTCGTTTCATTTTATCACACAAATAACAATTACAATGTGTATTTTAATAAAAATGTACTGTAGTAATTAAATATAATTATAACAATTATGCAATAATTATATTCTGTTCATTTTATTATAAATACGTCAGAATAATTTATAAAAAAAAAAACTGGTGACCCGACCCCGACTTCTCACGATTACAAATTTTATAGATAAACCTTCCTCGCTTATCACTTTTTCCATCAGTGAAAACCATATCAAAATTTTCTTTAGGTGGAGTTGGCGAAGAAACAGACAGAAGTTGACAGCGACTTTATTTTAAAATATAGTATGTACCTATAGATATAGATAGATGTGGATACAGATACCAATACTTTCATACATTTTTAGGGTTCCGTACGTCCGAATAAAAAAAGGGAACCCCTATAGGATCACTCGTGTGTCAATATGGTCAGACGACCATATTCCCCCCCATCTCCGAAACTACTGAACCTAAAATTTTGAAAAAATACAGAAATTAGTTTTCTACTTATAGATTATAGGAAAACCTATAAGAAGTCCATGATATTAAAATAACATGGTAAATCACTCAATATTGTGCGTAGATTTAAAAAAACATGATAGGTAACATCGTACGGAACCCTCTTCACGCGAGTTCAACTCGCACTTGTCCCGTTTTATAAAATACTACAGATTGCAAGCGTGAAGCAAGCAAGCTATTTTATATATCTCATTCCGCTATGCTATGTATATTAAAATGCATATAGCAATTTATTTATACATTAAAATTGATTACATGGGCAAATAAACTGAGAAAGAACTTTTCAATTATTTAAAAATTAAAAAAGTGATAATTCTTAACAAAGCGTTTTTTTTTCTTTTGCTTTAATTAATTAAAAATTTGTAAGAAAGTTCGTTAGAAATCATTCAAAACACTTCCAATTAATAACTATTTTAATTACTATTTTACTATTTAAAAACAAATAAAGCAACACAAACGCGTTTTGTGATTTACCCTAAAACAGCTTGTTGATATTAAAAAAAAATCCCTTTAAAACCGTGACAATATTGACAACTATTTTCAAAACTTTTAGGTTTCTGATAATGGTAGGTATAGTATCGGGAAAAACTAAGATTATTGAATTTGTATTTCGTATACCATTACCTAGATAGTGCAGAAAATGGTAGAAAATAAAATTAGTCCTTTAATACATTAGCTCGACAAAAACTTGACAAAATGCTTGACTATATGTGAAAAATATAACTAAATATTTAATTCAATTCATCATCGAGAGGACTACGAATATTCAAACTATTTGGGGTTGAATTAAAAAAAATTAAACACTCAGCCGTTCAGTTCCACGATCCCGTTGGCAAATTTGCATATTCAAATGTGGCGAAGGATCAAAGCTGGACCGGACACTAGACGTTTATTTAAAGCGTTCGAATCAAATGTTACTTTGCTTGGTTAGTATAGGGATCAAGTGTAAACACATTGAATAATATGCTGTAATACCTTAGATAATGTTGAGCATTGTAAATTTGTTGTTATATGCAAGTGTTGCATCTGAACAATTTGTTGATGAATGCAACTGCTGCAACTACAAATTGGTTGCTGTATGCAAAATGCTGCATCCCCAAATTTGTTGCTGTATACAACTGTTGTAACTGCAAATTAGTTGTTGTAATATGCAAATGCAGCATCTGCAAATTAATTGCTATATGCAAATGTTGCATCTGAAAATTAGTTGCTGTATGCAACTGCTTGCTGTATGCATTAGTTGCTGTATGCAACTGCTGCAACTACAAATTAGTTGCTCTATTATATACATGCACCACTGTTTCTAAGTTGAGGTCAAAACTATTGAACTACGAAAAATAAAAAATAAACAAATAGAAAAAATAAAACTATAGAATATACCAGCTTGGAGATGCTGGTGGTGGTTGGAAGAGTGAATAGCAAGAGATTTCGTGGCCGTTCTCCTGGTCGATGGTCAGATCAAGTTGTTGCGCTTACAGGCCTCACATTTTCGAAAGCCATGAAAAAAGCTTATGACAGCATGTGATGGAAACAGCTGGTGATCGATGTCACCAAGACATTTCAGAGCGGGCACGACCTTCAGCAGTGAAGAAGACGACATAATCTAATATACTAAATGGAACCATCACAAACTGGTCCCACGCGACCCATTATGAACTGACTGGATTTGTTCTTGATCCCCCGGGCCCAGTTATATTTATATACCAACAAAAAACAAGTCGATTTATTTAGTATTCTAATAATGTGTAAATAAGACAAAATAAATTTGGAAATAAATGAGGATAACGGATAAGGTATGAGTATAACGAGATATAAAGTAATTTGCTTACTCACTCATCTAAAGACAACGATATGAGTGCTTTTATTTTTTATGTGGACTGACAGATGGTCCATAGGCGACATCCTAAAGAAGCTAAAAATGATAAAAAAGACGAGCGGAAAAAAATTATGTCTATCAGCTTCCTCGTGTCAACAGGTTACTGGATACCTAATTACTTTATTTTATTTAGTTACATCCTGCATACTCAGATGTCACGTGTTCCAACAAAAGTTACAATAGTTACGTTCGATCGGTTTTTGCAAAATGAAGTGAGAATGTCCATTTAGATCTAGACATTTATAATATAAATTAAATTCGGTGATTTACTCGTAACAGCGCCATTGGAGATTTGTTTTAAATTTGCATATTTCAAGCTAACTAAGACAAGGACTAACCACAGACCGTACACAACATTTACCAAAATGAGCGCAACCTAATGTCCTATGAATTAAGGTGCAATATTGCACAACAAATTTTTGTAGCTTCTCGGAGACAACAGATCAGATTTAAAATTGGAAAGTTTTTCTTAAATATTGTGTAAAATATGAAAAAAGAAATAAAAATAGGCGATCAAAACTTTAGTACAGAACTTAAGTAAATTAATAAGCTCAAAAACAAATGTAGTTGTCGCTGAAATTTTTTATTACTGTGATGAGAAAGCTTTTTTTGGCCAGTAATTTACTATTTCTTTCTCAGAAAATTTAATTTTCTATATAAATCTGCCCGATTCAAACTTTTATTTAAATAAAGTCTATTAAGTTTTACTGTATTTTATCTGACTGTATTTTTATCTAATTTTTAATTTTACTCAAAAGAAGTCAAATTATGCGACGAAAATAACGCTTTCCTGCTAAGTCCTCGCCTTAAGGAAAAACTGGAACGCTCATTATCAGAATTTTTGCTGTGAACAATTGTTATCCAACTTTTGAACAATGCATATAACGCCTAGTCCTTCCTATTAACAAAATCCGCAGTAAATTTTCACTTTAGTACCCATTCAAGCAAGCAACCGCTCTGTGGCTATTATCGAATTCCTTTATTAACTCTCCACATAATTACGATGCCCAGTAAAGCTATATATAACTTAGTTCACATTATAAACGATGCTTTAAAATCGCTTTCATCCCACAGCTCTCAAAGTAGCATGTAAACCCGATTAAAGGTGATTAAGGGCCGTGCCCCGCCCGTGCATGAATGCTTTTGTATGAACCTTTTTGCCACCACGGGTGACGAACATGGTGGTGGCAAATGGGAACATACCCAATTACAACCACTGGTGGTAACTGGGAAAAATAATCCCACGAACATGGTGGTGGCAAATACCATTCATGAAAATACCATTCATACTTCACCGGGCCTGTACGTGCCCTGACCTTTGAGAAAATCACGGCGAGCGCACGGCCCGGAGGCGGCACGGTGTAAAATGAATCATCCTTTAGAGATATGAGATATGTGAGTGTAAGTTTTGAAAAATCGAACGAAACTAATACCCATTCGTTCAGCTAAATTAAGAAGAGTAAAATAAGAATGATTAATTACACCCTCGCAGTAAGCTATAAGTATTTTCACTTCATGTTTTTTTGTATAATAAATGAATAGCTAAATGTGTCATTAAATGATTCATTAGCGACACATTTAGCTATTCATTTTTATTTATTTTTCAAATATTCGTTGAAGTCCGAGAAAGGTATTTACGAAGAGAAATAAATGAAAAAAAATGGCATCCGTGCGATGTCGCTAGTAATGATATTAATCACTAGCGTCCTGCCCCCGGCTTCGCTCGTGGTGCAATTTTTATTTACATTATTAATTTTTATTTACGAAAACCGAATTAAAATCGGTCTACCCGTTCACGCGTGATGCCGTGACCAAATGAAATAAGGAGTCATTTTTATATATAGAAGATAGATTATTCGTCTATACAATTAAGTAAAAATGAAACGCTAAATGTATTGCCAAGGGCAAAATTCGAGGACGGATGGCTGGATCAATTCGGTTATTTTTTTTAAAATATGTTCTTACGAAGAGAACCGAGGAAGGTTCTTATGAAGAGAAATTTTTTAAAAAAATGCCCAAAAAATGGCAGCCGTGCGATGTCGCAGTAATTAATATTAATCATTATTTGTCTATATACAATTGAATAAAAACGAATCCCTAAATGTGTTGCCAAGCGCAAAATTCGAGACCGGTTGGACCAATTCAATAATATTTTTTTTATATTCGTTGAAGTACGAGGAAGGTTCTTATGAAGAGAAAAATTACCAAGAAAATTTCATCCATGCGAAGCCGAGGGTTTTTAGCTAGTAGTTAAAATTAATCATTATTTAGTAGTCGAATAAAATAAATAAATACTTTTTTATCTTTAATGATTAAGACATATCTTCAACTCCCACATTTATATGTAAATTTACAATTTATTTCAACGTTCAATTTGAAGCCTGAACCAAATTGTTCTCTGCAAATAACATACAGAATGAATATTCAGAAAAATTTCAAAAAAAAAAACATCTACAGCATCGTTGCGGGAGCAACGTAACGAAACGACACCACTCTGCATTCTGTAACGAACATCTAGAATTCCAATTTACACCATTCGTGTATTTTTCCACTTGTTCATAAATTAAATTTTG
This sequence comes from Bembecia ichneumoniformis, assembly GCA_910589475.2. Classification (NCBI taxonomy): domain Eukaryota; kingdom Metazoa; phylum Arthropoda; class Insecta; order Lepidoptera; family Sesiidae; genus Bembecia; species Bembecia ichneumoniformis. Next base: position 4,712,512 of record OU342545.1, read on the forward strand.
AATTAAAATTACTTTAGAAAAATTTTTATCTGTATAAAACTATGTACCTACTTACTTATTTTGTTGAAGGTTTATTTTCCAATTTTTTTTTTAATATTAAGGTCGGCAGACAGGCTGACGGTCCACTTGATGGTAGGTGGCTACCGTCGCTTATAACACAAGAAACGCCTAAGCTGCTGCAAGTGCGCTGCCGACTGCATTAGGATTAAGGATAAGGGATTAGGAGTGGATAGGGAAATGGGCTCTGGCATCCCTTACTCACACACCGAAACACAATAGCACACGTACTATTATTTCACGGTGGTCTTCTGTAAGGGGGTGGTTACTGCCGCCAGACGGGCTGCCCAAATGACTGCGAAACGCATTTCGCACCTATCATTAGGTAAGTTTACCGTTATTCTGTTTCATGCAAACAATATTGAACTTTGTGAGGATGGATGTATCGATGGAAATTTGTTACCCTTTCACGTAAAAACTACTAAACGGATTTGGATGAAATTTTGCACACAGATAGTTTACTTCATGGATTAACATGTAGTTACCGTTTTTACTTTTTAACTTTTATCTTAGTAACTTTTTATCCTGAAATAATGTAAGGTTCGTCTAAAAATATTAAAAAAATTCGGCGCTACTATCACAGGCGTTATTTAAGTATTATATTTTTAATTTCACAACGCAGATGAAGTCGCGGGCGCCAGCTAGTTAAGAAATATGCGTCGATTTATACATTTTTTGGATTTTATTCAAGTAAATTTATTCAAATTAATAGCGAATCGACCCCGGAACTCTTGAGACAGAGCTCAAATTTGCAAATAAATATGGAAGTGTTAATACTCAATACTATACAAGGGCCGGTGCTGACTGACAGCATGGCATGTTAGACCTTCTAGCACTATAATTTTTGTATGCATGCTTCCAATTCTGTTACACGTAGTTTTTGTGATAATTTACGCATTTTTTGTAAATATATTTCACTGGATTCAACTTAAAAGAATGTTTCTAGCAGCGTGAAAAAATTGAATCATTAACTCGACAGCTCTCAAAAGTACCTAAATTCAAATATCCCATTCTTTCTGCAGCTATAAAATCTTTGGAAAGAGATACCATACAGAAGTACGTCATTCATAATTTACACGTCTTGCTCCTGTCTACAATGTTTAATGCTAGAATAATGTTTCATTATTCTATATTTCTGTATATGTAGGTAATTAAAATAATAAAATAAAATTTAATAAGAATTAAATGATAAATAGTAGCGGAACTGATATAGATATATAAGCTGTGGCATCCAGTGGCACGATTAGGCATGCGCTTCGGCATTCAGTGGAACTCTACGGCGTCTTGGTATCGTGTGAGGATAAATTAGTGTGATTGCAGAAATCATTGCAGTAAGGTTAAAAATAATATGTTTAGTAAAAAATCAGCCAGTCAGCATTGGCCCTAATCTGTTGAACATTAATACCTTGACACATAACACGTATTGAAATACCATGGCCTATTACAATATTTAAGGGCCTCACTTGGGCAAATGACATTTACATTAGAACTCGCTGGCGGCGGAGACAATTCAACAGGCCTAGAAATTGTGTTTTTTTTTACCATAAAAAACAAAACAAAATACAAAAAAAAAATTGGTAGGTACAGGATTCATATGTGTGCAATAATCCGTTTTCGAGAGAATTTTCAATAAAAGTGAAATTCTTCTTGCGTTCTAACTTCTTTTGTGGAGTTTCTATTACTTTAACCAAAATTCTAATTAATACAATTGGTTCTTCACATATTTAAGTACAATATACATTTTTTCCAAAGCAATTGTCTTGTCTATTTCTTGTAACATCTTCATTAAACAATGGATATTTTTAGTATTTAGCGTTTGTCTCCACCTTAAACTCAAATTTATGTATACATAAACGCACCACCTAAATGAAGTTAGGAGGGAGTGAGAATATATAACCACTTTCATAAATTTGAATTTATTGTTATCAAATTTAAATAAAATTTAGCATAAGCCGAATATTAATGTTTTAATGATAACACGCTTACCTGTAATAGGCTCTAAATCGTAGCCATCGGACGCAATAATAGTAATATTATGACCGTCCACAGTCATCTCTATGGGGCAGTTGAGAAACTCCGCATTGATCACTCGAAATCGATACTTATAGCCCTGTAAATTAAAGGAAAATCTTTTAAAATCTGTTTGTTCCATAGGTGCTTGCTTTAACGCTCTGTCTCTGAGGTCCCGGGTTCAATTCCCGGCACGGTCAATTTTGAAAAAGAACTTTTCACAGTCGGTTCCGGTCTGAACCTAGCAAGTAGTGGTAGGGCACACTGCATTTCGCAGTCATTTCGTCAGCCTATCTGGTGGCAGTATACACCCCCTTACAGAAAACCAGCATGAAATAACAGCATGTATGCTTTTGTGTTTCGATAAGGGAGTAAGGGATGCCAGAGCTCATTTCCCTATCCCTTCTCAATCCCTTATCCTTAATCCTGTTATGGTCGGCGGCGAATTTGCAGCACTTATAGCGTTTCTTGTGTTATAGGCGACGGTAGCCACCTACCATCAAGTGGATCGTCAGACTGTCTGAAAAAAAAAAACACAATATATAGAGGTGCTTAATAAAACTTATAGGTACCTGTTCGACATTGAATCTCGCCGCCGGCATATAAAATGGCTTCTCAGTGTCATTGAATATCTTGAATCTACCGACGCCATTGATGAGAAGTGTCGGTGGTTTGTTATCACCAGACGAGTGGTGATGGTCGGTGAACATCCCAACAGCAGCCGAGTGAACCCAATCTGTCACAATCATCACGTGCTCGGTCCTGGAAATGATTTAACTGCATGTATAAAAATCTACTTCTGAAAACATTTAGGTGAATCGACTATGGGTGATGGGGTGATACCACCGGAGCAGTGCTATTTTTCTCGATGAAAAGTATCATATGACCTTTTCTGTACCCTTTTGGGTGTTAAGTGTAACAAACAAACTCACTTTCGCTTTTAAATACGAGCAATAGTAAGAAAGTGAGTATTGCAAGTACAATGAGAAAGGTACAACCGATTTTGTAAAATAGTTTTTTAAACAAAGGTTAATCTCCAAAACCAGACCACCTATTTCAAAAAAATAGTAGGTAATCACAATTTGAAATGTACAAATGAGCATCGAAAGATGCTCGAAAATTTCTTTCGCCCATAGATATTTCATATCTTCCAGAAACTCATATAAAAAATTACCCCGAGGAATTCAAATTTTGATTATATAGTTAGTAAATTTTCCTGGAGTATTAATTTTGCTTTGACAAAGCTCCTTGGCTAGTCAAAGTATTTTTTTAGTCTTTCTCTCTTTACAAATCAATATTGTTACGTACGGGGTGAGTTAAAATGCCGTGTAAGGGCGAAACGAACAATTTATTTAAACTTGTCGTCAATGATTTCCTTAAGAGCGCGTATAAAGAGAAATAGCTAATCCTAGAATTGAATTTTATCCAAGTTTGTAAAGTCCAAATAAGAAAATATTTATATATAGATTAATACATTATAAATAAAAGTGAAATGTGGAAAAGAAAATTTTCTCAATAGAAAAAAATCACCAAATTACCTCTCATTTTTATCGTTTTTTGTTTTATTTTCAAAATGACACATATTACAAACCTAAAAAATTATCAGTAATCTCACTTCCCAGATTATTTAGGGCTTTAAGGATTATTTTTTCATTTGACATTGTAGTTTACGAGTAATTAATATTTAATACTTTTGGCACTTATAACATTTTTATTGCGCGAAATGCGCTATCTTCCGTCTCATGTTATGCATACTTCAATGCGCATTGTTTCACATGACCAGTCACAATCGCTTATGGGGCCACGCGGGTGAAATTAGAAATATTTTTGCTTTGTACGCAGCCTTAATGTGTCGCCGCGCCGCCGGTTCACTGTCGCAAAAGCTCCGAAGAGTCGCTTTCGTATCGCTGGTTGTCACACCACAACTTATCTCGGCCGGCAGCACTCTTATTTATATTTGGCGCCAAACGCTTTTGGCACATACCAAAGTGTAAGTTAAAAAAAACAATGGTTTGTTTTTGATTGATTTAACTGTTGACATTAATATTCCATTAATCCTATTTTTATTCCTATTCCAATAATTAACCCTGCTATAAGTTCTGTTACAAATGAAAATGCATTAATTTTTTTATGAATTTTTTTATGGTAATCGTAATAAAACTTATATATTCATATTTATTGATTGAAGTCTCCACAAAAAAAAATTATTCTATTCTTAATGGTCACCTTTAGCTTTGAAACAGGCCTTTAATCGTTTGGCCACGAATCTATGGATTTACGCATTAGTATATTAAGTAGCATGAAGTACCCAAACTTCCTCAAATACTATTCAGTAGATTTGGTTCAAAGATTAACACACATACATACATTTTTCTCACCAACTTTCACATTTGTAATATGGAGTAGCGAATACAAAATAACTTAAAACCAACTTAATGTGCCGCTGGTAGCGCAGCAAATCCCAAGCTACTTTTGCTTAGGGCTGCAGAGTGAGGAAACTCCTGACAACACGTACCATGTCAAGAACTAGCTACTAATAATAAAGGAGTACCTACTTCTCAATATTAGTAATTTTATTAATATTATTTAAGTATATAAGCAGGCCTCTGCTGTCAATCCGTGTGTGCCGTGATATAATTGCCTACCGTCGCTCACATTGAATGTGCAACTTCTGTACGCTAGTAATTATTTATTCTGTGATATAAGACCCAACGGCTTCTGAGCATTATTGCCGACCGGACAGCTGTCTAATAATGAGGCAAACGTTGATATTACACCGGCCGTGGACCTGTGTAATATCAACGCTGTGTAATATGTATATGTAATTTTAACTTTTCCTTATTTTACTTATTAACTAGCTGAGCCCGCAACTTCGCACGCGTGCACGCTAATCTCAGAAACACCTTAACCGATTTGAATGCGGTTTCCACTGATTTATTGTAGCAAGCTTTCCGTAACTTTTAGTGTTTGTTTCAATGCAATCAATTTACAAAAAAAAAAGTTACGCGCTATATCGTATACCACGTGTGCTAAGTTGCGTGCTCAGCTAGTAAATTAATAAATATAATAACCCATAACAATAACATGAGGGACATCGATTGGACAATAATCGCCTCGCCTCTTATAGCGTAGAGCCTCGACCGACATCTTGAAAGGCTCTCACTAGATGCCTCTATCAAGGGCGTGCAGAAGGCGGTACTTCGTGACAAGGCACATCAAGAAGGTGTGAGGAGGTTCCTCATTCTGCAACCCTAACCACCTGTAGCTTGAGTCTTGCCCCGTTACCAAGACCCCACTATTTAATTAATTATGTATATGTGTGTATGATATCTATATGTTTTAAATGTAGTAAAAAAAATTCTCCCCGACTAAACCGCGTTTCAGGGACTAACATATTTAGAATCTTCTTCATTGATTTGTTTCTTACCTGTCGTAATCATACAACACCCGATGCGGTTCCTGAGATTTAGGCTTCCTCACTATGAGCGCTCCAGCGGCCCCATCAGCTCTTTGCATACCCGAGTGAGAGTGCCAGAAGTGGGTACCGGATTGGGTTGCGTTAAACTGGTACCTGTGAGCAATAATATCCAAATCTTAGTATCTTCTTAGCAGAAGCAGGGCACACTGCTTTTTGCAGTTATTTGGGCAGTCCGCCTGGAGGTAGTAGCCACCCCCTTACAGAAGACCACCGTGAAATAATATCTCGTGTGCTTCGGTGAGTGAGCAAGGGATGCCAGAGCTCATTTCCTTAAATCTCTTATCCTTAATACTACTATTGTCGGCAGCGCACTTGCAACACAGTAAAGGCAGTTGTTATAGGCGACCTATCATCAAGCGAACCGTCAGCCGGCGTTTCATAAATTGAGCAGTCAGTCTAACGGCAGTGACCACCTTCTTAAAGAAGACCATTATGAAATAACAGCATGTGTGATGTGTTCTTATCCTCCTAAGATTGGCAATACACTTGCAGCATCTATGGTGTTACTCGTGTTAATTGGCAACGGTAACCACCAACCATCAAATGCTCACATACCTTCACGTAATAAATAAATAAATAAACTCTGAAATCGGGTTTTATACAAGAACGTGCTCACACACGTGTAGGTACACTCATATTGTAGGAAATTTAACAAAAATGACCTAATAACCTGAGAATGTTCTTAGCATTTTTAATTCAGAACTGAGTTTCTAAAAAAAATCTTATTTTTTATCAAGGTTAGCTTTACAGAATATAATTCTAATATTATTGATTAATTATATTAGAATTATAATCATATTCTCTTAATAAACCATAAACACAATTACCTAAATGTGGATTCCGGAAGAACAGGACACTGCGTGACGTAAGGTGTTCCGTCCATAAATGGTGTTCCCTTCTGATGCTGTCCATGCCAATGGAATGTGGTGCCTTCTGTCATCAAGTCGTTCTCGACGTCGACAATTATCCGATCGTGATGGCATACCTTTAAAATAATAAAAACAAAGGTTTTTCTAGATCGCAAACAAAAACCTTAATCCTAGAATTACATGGTTGTCTATAATATGAACCTTTCACTATTCTACTATAGAGAAGACATTCTCTTTTTTTTTTAATATTTTTGAACTTGATATTTTTATCTTCAATCCCCGGATGATGATATAAATTAATATCAAATGGTAAGGCCTACTGTTTATTATGTATTTATTAATAAAAAAACCTAACATTGTCCCATAAAACTATAAAAAACTATACAACAGTTTTATAATAAATACAAGATCAAGCAATTTCGCATTTAAGCACCTAATAGTAATAATCTAAATAATCAAAATATCATGGGCGTAGTGGCCACGCCCCTTTTCGATTAGTGTCAAAGAAAATTGGTCCTTATGTTTACAAGGACACATGTTTACATGTAAACATGGAGTTTACATTTCAAAAGAAATGGCATTCCCGAACTTACAATGGCTTGTTTACGATTTTGTTTAGATTTTCTGGAAAATACGAAATCATCGAAACGTTTGGCGCCAAGTATAAATAAGAGCGCAGGCGGGCGAGATGAGTTAGTATCCTTCGTCATGTTAACTCCAACAATCTTCTCATCGACGAGCAGTTTGGCTTCAGAGCCAGACACTCGTGCGTCCATCAAGTGCATCGACTAACTGAGCACATTCTCTCCGGGCTTACCGAAAGCCCCCGTCCAATAAGCACCGGTGCCGTCTTCTTCGATGTGGCGAAAGCCTTCGACAAGGTGTGGCATGCCGGGTTGATATACAAGCTATATCAACTCGGTCTGCCGGAGGGTCTCGTACTTATAGTACGGGACTTTCTAGCCGATCGAAGCTTTCGCTACAGAGTTGAAGGCACTCTCTCCTCCCCCCCGCCCCTTACGGGCAGGCGTTCCTCAGGGTTCAGTTCTCTCACCAACCCTCTACTCCCTATACACCAATGACATACCACGCACGGAGGGGGTCGAGTTGTCTCTTTTCGCAGACGACACGGCCCTCTACTTCTCCACCCGACACCGAGGCTTCTTAACTCGCATGCTTCAAACCGCCGTGACCGCTCTCGGCGATTGGTTTCAGAAATGGAGAATTGAGGTGAATCCCGAGAAAAGCGCAGCAATGTTCTTTTCACGCGGGAATCTACTTCAAACTCCTCGCGCTCAGAATGCCCTACAAATTGATCGAGCTTCACTCGGTCAAATCTCACTCCAGGGCCGCGTTATCCCTTGGGTCCATCAGACCAAATACCTCGGTGTTACCCTCGACCGAAGACTCACGTTCGGTCCTCACATAAAGCGTGTTAGGGACAGGGCAGCGTTCGTCCTGGGTCGCCTGACGTGCCTCATAGGCAGGCGGAGTACAATGGCCCTTAGAGATAAGGTGACATTGTACAAAGTCTGCGTCAGACCGATCATGACGTACGCTAGCGTTGTCTTTGCGCACGCTGCTCCCACCCATATCCAATCCCTTCAAGTCATTCAGAACCGATTCCTGCGGAGAGCTGTGGGCGCCCCATGGTACATCCGCAACGTCGACCTCCACCACGACCTTAACCTTCCCTCCATCGTCAAGTGCATCAAGGACTTCGCATTGAAGTACTACGACAAACTCCCTCGCCATCCTAATCCGCTAGTGGTCAGTTCACTCATTTACACTCCTGACACTAACGATACTCTTTCTCGTTTCAAAAGACGACCTCGACACATCCTACTGGACCAGGATGACCCCATCACAGCAGCAAACGCGGCGTTTGCTGGTGATGACAACGACGTGCAGCTGCCCCGACATCGTGAAAGAAGAGGAAGACCGCCGCGCCCCTTCTCACCTCCGAGGCGCGACCTGGCAGCGCCTGCGAGGGACCTCCCGGCCCGGGGACCACTTGTACCGGTCGCGGCTGTCGCCGTGGCCGTCGCAAGTGGCCCTCCAGGGCTAGCCGGTCCCTCATAGCTTAAGCTTTAGTTAAGTTCTTATTTGTAAGGGCCGGGCGCTTCTCGCCCCCCCGACGCCCGGTGACGGTTCCAAAGTCCCCTATGGACTGAACCACACCCATCTCGAGGGTAGTTTTAGTGCGGTAAAAGTCCCACATAACCTCTATGGACACTTGCATTGCATGCGGCATGGGTTCATAAGGTATCTTTTGAAGATTTCTCCCCTCGTAAAAAAAAAAAAAAAAAAAAAAAAAAAAAAGATGAGTTAGTGTTGCGACAACCAGCGATACGAAAGCAAATCTTCAGAGCTTTTGCGAAGTTATCTGCGACAGTGAACGGCGACGCATAAAGGGAATCATTGACAATTTCCTTTGACACTAATCGGAAGGGTCGTGGCTACCATCGATAGGGTGGGACGTTTGAGACTTTCGGCCGACGTGAAAGCTTTTTCCAGAACGTTCCATAGTTAGTCGTAACATTATCGAAGAGACCCCGTGAAATTAACAAAAAATCTAAATAGTCGCTAAACAGTTATAATGGATATCATGATGCAATTCATGCACTCTGCCGAGGCTTTTCCAAAACGGAATTCAACAAACAGACATCTTACAAACGTTAAAACTCAAACACGGACGGAATGAAGAACTAACAATTCGCTGCTAAAAGTAAAGTAAACGAAAGGGAAGCGCATGGCAAAAATTCATAGCTTAGTACGCCCTGAGGCAAACCGGCTTAGATCTCTTACAGACTTATCTCTTATTAGTGCTAGCTGTGCTATTACTCAAAATTATTTTAACTTCTAATGAATATTTTTATGTAAACTAGATGAAAACCCGGCTTCGCTCGGGTGTAATGTATGACTCATAATGGACCAAGAGCCAGTGACCAATTTCAGGTGGTCATTTCAAAAGTCACGAAACTTTCTACAGTAAATCCTCTATACCTACTGAAAATGAAAAGCCACTTCTGGCAGCCCTGTGTGGCCGGGGTAGACTACCCTAAAATTTTAAGGAGGGTAAGAAATAAGATTTATTTTAGTTAAAGTATCAGTCATAAAATTTCAGGAAATTACTTTCGACAGTATTTTGATTAAACTTGATTAAACCTTGATAAATATTAAACCCGCAGGTTTCCATATTACTGTCTTACTTGCGCTCGCACAGACACGTTTTTCGCTCTGGCAGACTGTTGGTGATGGAGTTTCGTTCTGGCATTGTATATTATTAATTGTTTATTTATTTTATTTATTCTGTTAAAATTTGAAGACTGATGAAGACTGACAAAAATGGATATTTTTTTATAAATATTTATAGCGTTCTGTTAACAATTAGGAGAGATGTAAATGCTCTGGCAAAAATTCCATTAAGACAAAATACTGTCGAAAGTAATTTCCTAAAATTTTATGACTGATACTTTAACTAAAATAAATCTTATCTCTTACCCTCCTTAAAATTTTAGGGTAGTCTACCCCGGCCACACAAGGCTGCCAGAAGTGGCTTTTCATTTTCAGTAGGTATAGAACATTTACTGTAGAAAGTGTCGTGACTTTTGAAATGACCAAATAAAATTGGTAAAGCTCTTCCTCTATAATATGTACCCATGTAGGTACAAAATGTAGGTAGATATTTCTGTAGTTATCGGTTCTCAAGGAATATTAAAGGTTTCGCTCAATGTTTGCGGCAAGACGTTTCGTTTTACACAGTCACATGAGTCACAGTTCTTTGTAATGGACACTTTGTTTTTTAAATGAATGGTGCGACGACGTATTGAGTATTGAGGCGTATGAGCGCTAGTATGAATGAAACAGAACGTTTATTAGCCACTCAAGATGTCACAGGTGTCAGTGAGTGACGTTTCGCTAGAGTAGCCAATATGGCGACTGCGATTTGTCTGTCAGCACCATTAGAATTTAACAAAATACTTGACAATCCGAATTTTGCGGATATATGTTGTCGACTCGAAATCTTTATTTTTTTATGTTTTATTATTCAGGTAAGGTTTCAATCGAGTCTACCGTACCCCTTGACGAAATTATTAATATAGATTGTATATTTGACACAAACGTTAAAGGTTTTTGTAGTAAGGTTTAGTGAAAAATATATTTGGTTGTTGCAGTAAACTGGACGCCCGTATGGCGTCTGTGACCCGCACTTACGGTCAGTTGCAAGAAAGAAATCATTAATGCGACATTTACTAATGCCTAATTAAATATAATGTCGACATTAAATTAATGGGCATTGCAGGAACGTTCATTAGATCAACGGTAGGTTTTCATTTACTAATGTACTCGTAATGAAAGCATTAGGACAAAAGAGTGAATGATCTCAAAAATGAATGAATGGTTGCGTTTGGTTTTCAATAAAAATAAGTGCTGCAAGACAAACGAAACGTTATTTGATATTTCTGATAACCTACTATTATTTTATTTGTTAATTTAATGTTATTTCGTCTTTTGCGTTATTGCGTGAATTGTTTTCAATAAATGAAAATGTCTTCGAAAAAAAAACGTGGTGCTAATTATACTCCTCAAGAATCGGAAAAAAATTTGGAATTGGTGCCATAGTGAGTACCTATACTACCTAGAGTGGTGTGCGTTCCGCAGAGCAGCTTATGTAAAATATTGTGTTTTAGTGCATTTTTTTGTAAATAGGTAATAAAAATTAAATAATAAATAATTAAAAATTAATTTAAAAACTTATTTAAATTGTTTCTTTATTCATACTAACATAATATTATAAATGTGAAAGTTACTCTGTCAGTCTGTCTGTTACCTTTTCACGCCTAAACTGCTGAACCAATCATCGTGAAATTTTGCATACACGTTGTCAGGGATGCAGGAAAGGATATAGAATACAAAGGTATTCTATAAAAGTATCTAGAAAAAAGTTCTGTTCCCGAGGGATCACTTAACGCCTTGGCAAAGCTACGAGTATAACTGCAATAAAGATGTTAGGCGTTACATTGTTCATATATTTACGCGGGCGAAGCCGCTGGCACCAGCTAGTTATTTATAAAACAGGAAATTATATCAATATTCCACATGTCAATTACCTATATGGAAAAAGTGAACTTATATTGGTGAAGTGATTATATTTTATTAATTAATATAAACAAAATTGATTCTTTTTTATTTAAAATAGGAAATTGTAACAATATTCCACATGTATATCTCAAGAAAAACTGAACTTACATTGGTGAGGTGATTGTATTTACTTAAATAAAACCTTAATGGGCCGATAATGGCACGTATACGGCCCATTAAAAATAACTAATGAAATGTCAAAATAAATCCTCCATTAGCTATGAAAATTGTTTCTTGCAACAGATATAGCGCATAATGACGACTTTTGACAGTCAAAAAATTAACTTTAATGAACATTAAAAGTTAGCATCAAATCAGATTTGCTGCAATAGAAAACATAGGTTAATGGAGCATTATAAATTTAATGTCGGCATTAAAATTAAATGATAGCTTCTTGCAACTGACTGTTAGACATTTAAAAATTAAACATAACTAATGCACCTTAAACTTTTAAATTTGTTAGTGCCTATTTGTAAAATTTTCGAGGGTTGAATTCTTGTAATTACTGACTAAAAACCAAAAATGTTTTTCCATCCAACCTATAATGTACATTTAAAATTGGGATGTCAATAGCTACCATCTTTAAAGGTTACCATCTCTACTACCATCTCTAAAATATTGGAATTGCTGGCGTATTTTCGCGAGTTGTCTTCGATTATAGTAAGTTGAGACAACAAATTCTCTCAAATATTGCTGGGTTCAGAAAATCTATTGCTGAGTTCCCACTCTCGTACAGCGCCACCTTAAGATGTAACTTCTCTTTATAGGCAACAGTAACCATGTCCTATCAGATTGACCGTTAGCCTTTTTTTTAGAGGGGAAATGACGTTTACGCACTATCCCTCGCCGACGGGAACAGTTTTTTTTAATGTTAAGGTCGGCAGACAGGCAGACCTATCATCAAGTGGACCACTTGATGGTAGGTGGCTACCGGCGCCTATAGCACAAGCAACGCCAAAGCTGCTGCAAGTGCGCTGCCGACTGCAGTAGGATTAAGGATAAGGGATTAGGAGTGGATAGGGAAATGGGCTCTGGCATCCCTTACACTTATCACCCGTAACCCTTACACTTTTAAGTGACTTAACACCGGGAATACCTACTAAAACAACCCCAGATTCCACCATCAGCGGTGATGTGCGGGTCCGAGTTCACAGCGAGGCCTTATCCTCGGATCCCCACGCACCGCTATGTTAGGGCTCATTATAGGGCTTCGCCTCACTTTAAATGTGGCGGCCCACTTGAGTGCCGTGAGTCGCCACTCATCCTTAAAATTGACCGTTAGCCTACCTACGAGCTTTACATATAAAAATAATATATCATTCGTCTGTAAAAGACCTAAGTTGAAAATAATGAGTGAACACCGCACGATAATGAATTCTAGGAAAACGTTTTTTAATGTTGAAAAAGATTCAACCTCAGGCTGGTTTTTCTTCAGCTCGTGCATACTGAATTAGTTCTTATCAAACCCTTGGATAAGGAGTAATTTAGTTACTTTGAAAAACTGTGTCTACTAAAGATAGGTAATCAATATTTTTAGCAGAGTAAGCTTTTCTTACACGGTAAATTTTTTGATGTAATGCAAGTTACTATCGAAAAAAAAAGTTTAATGAAAGTACCAAGCACTAATAATTTGAGAAAATTTAATTACAAATTGAAAATTACAATCTATGATGAAGAATAGAGTCAGATATGAAAAGTTTTTTTTTTTTTACTTCAATCCGATTAACTAACGAGGATAAATAAATTAGTATGAAACCCCCAAAAAACGAATCCTAATTGCCTAAAAATGTAGATGATACTACGGTCACCTGTGATTAATTGAAAATTATGAATAACTAGCGGCCCGCCCCCGGCTTCGCCCGTGGTGCAATTTTTATAGTGAAAACCGAATTAAAATCGGTCTACCCATTTCCCTTGCTGTGACCAAGGGAAATGGGGATTCATTTTTATATATAGAGAAGATTACCAAAATTGAAGGTAAAAGTAATAAATTATTTACATTTACCGATTAATATTAATAACTAGCCTTTTCCCGCCACTTCTTTCGCAGGTTTACGCACTTTTCTGAAACCCTGACAATCTGTAATGCAAAATTCCACGTTGATCGGTTGAAAGGTTTGGAGTTTAGTACTCCAGGTAAGGTGTTTCGAGAATTTTCGTATACTTTCGAGAACTAAATCTATTTTTTAATGAAAATTAGTCTTTTCTGGTACAAAAGTTATATTTATCCAAGTAATTAATAGGCATACTCCTAGGTAATATATATGGAATTTAATGATTTGTTCTTTTTAATTTTGTCAATTTCAAATTTGTTTAAGTAAATATTTAGGGCATAATCATCTTTTATTTGCCAATAAACACTGAGCAAAGAAGCGCATTTGTTTGTTTTATCACTTTTACCGTAAACAGTAGTGAATTATTAATAACGACCGATAAAAGTGATAAAAAATTTCACGATTTTCATTACATTTACTAAATCATGAGGTAACTATGAATACTGACCGGTTATTATTAATCCTTACCACGTTCGTTACATTTACCGTAACATATTATGTGCTTCGTTTTAGTATGTTAAAACGGCTCCGTCCGCGTACGTAACTAAGTTTTAAGTTAAAACAGCTAATATATCTTGACAATATAGTTTAATGATGCAATTATTGAAAACGATAATGAAAAACTTATGTTTCCGGTGATAAAAATAAAAAGTAACTTTGTGGAAGTCGTCGCACTTTAAATCTAATCCGGCAGATGGCGCTGGTATTTTGTATTATATCGCGCTAACGTTTCATTACGGCATGTTTACTTGATAAGATGTTGGATGTTTCTGCTTTGCGATTGACGTGTGCCCATTTTGGGAACCAGATTTTTCAAGGAAGGGTATTGATTGGTTTTTTTTTGTCAACCGGTCAATACCTACAAAGTCAAAGGTTCTAAGGAAACTGTCTTTTCTAATCTTTTTATTTTTTATATAATACAATACAATACAATATATTAATATAAGAGGTAATATTAACAGAACTAGAGATGGGTTAATACCGATATTTGCCAGTATTAGCTAATATGAATATATTCCTCAAGTAATATTAGAATATTTAAACTAATATGTGTGAATATTATTGATATCGTATTATCTTGCAGTTAAACATAATACGGTATTCGTGCAATAGTAATGAATAAACGATATTTGACAACTTTTAACTATTATGTGAACATGACTGATATCAATATCAAATAAGTACTTTGCGGTTAAACTACATATTCGTACAAAAATTTATTATTGGTGTTTAGGAACATCAGCTTTTTTACTTTGTTTGATGAAAGACGGGTAGGTACGTCGATCGGAAATTAATGCCTTAGATTTTGAGAAAACCTTTTCACAAGGTTGGGGTAAAGATTAAAAACGATAATATAAAAGATAAATAAAAAATATCATGACAATAAAACGAACATTTATTTATTATTTAAAAACTCAATAAAATTTCAATAAAGAAAATGTAAATATGAATTTTATTAGGTATGATAAGCCTGTCTGCCGATCTTAACATTAAAAAAAACTTGTGTAATGTAAAAAAATATTATTATGTAGAATCGAGAGAAGAATCCAAAGAACAATATCTAACGTTGTTCCGAGCTAGAATCTAAACAAATATCAACCACAGATTACTACGTAGTATGAGCATAGTAAATACACAAATATTAGACAAATATCAACGATCTAAGTATGTTCTGTGACCAAGTTAAATGATATTTTCTCTCTGTGGATTGATATGAATATATTAATCGACCGATGATAAAAGCCAGTGAAGTGAATAAAGTGAATATGAAATATTAGGATATCTGAATTCGACGGATTACTGATACATGAATACATGTAATATTAGGAATATCTTAACGAATACTAATATATCGGCTTCACCTCTAATACCTACAAAGTCAAAGGTACTAAGGAAACTGTCTTTTCTAATCTTTTTATTTTTTATAGCAGAGCAGAGGTTAAAGATATATAATTATTAATTAAATAAATAATATAAGAGATATAAATAACAGAACGGCAGACAGAGACAGAATGACTATTAATTAATGTTATGTTTTGCTGGTATCACACTGCATCAGTACCAGTGACCAGTAGTCAAGTCAGTAACGCGTGGTATTCGTTATAGCGCGTAACTTTTTTTTTTGTAAACCGATTGGAATGAAACAAAAATTAAATGTTACGGGAACCTTGCTAAAATACGTCAGTGAAAACCGCAATGATATCAGTTAAGCTATTTCTGAGATTATGGTGCACAAACGTACAAACAGACAAAAATTTTAAAAACATTTTTTTTTATCTCTGTACAAATTGAACAAATTGTTTTCTTTTTTAAGTTTTTAATGTAGACACGCCTCGTTTACGATGGTATTATATGTATAGACTTTCAATTAATCACAGTGACCTTAGTATCATCTACATTTTTAGCCAATTAGGATTCGTTTTTTGAGGATTTCATACTAATCCTCGGTAGTTAGTCGGAGTTTTACTTAATCGGATTGAATTAAAAAACTTAATAGATGTGGGCAGTTTAAAAAAAACTCTTTATAACTGGCTTTACTCTTCTGGCTATGACAAGGTCTCTACTTATGATACAGCTGTACAACACATTAGTACTCACCTCAATTACAGGTCCGGGCATTTTTCTATTGACTACATTAATAGGTCTGTTCATCCCATCTGCTGGTATACAATCTAGTCTCGAACAATCGCTCTGATTGTAAGGACAATCGAAGCAAGCTTTACTCATTGTTTGATACCATTCTAAATTGAAATGGTAATAACAAATCATTGGTTCCGCTCCTTCAACGCATTCTCTGTCACATGGGTGCTTATCACTTTTTAATTCGCCAGTTACTTCATCGTATTGGACATGAACTCTTACAGATTTGTTATTAGTTAAATCTTTTTCTTCCTTTACATTTAATTGTTTAACAACATTCTTTGGTTGAATATCATTTTTAAGTTCGTTTTCAACATTATTGATCGTTCGATTGAGTTTTACTGGAAGAATGACCCTTGAAGCGCTTTCTGGGGCTTTCTTATCATCTTTGTAGATGATTTTAACATTTGGTGGTTCATTTGTATCCATGGTGACGTCATCAAGACTTCCATTGTCATTGTTCCCAAAAGTTCTTGCGTAAATAAGGCTATCAACTATACCCTGTGTGCTGTTTACATTTTTATTCGTGACTGTAGCATTTGCAACTAGAATTTCTGCGTTGCTTTGAAAATCTTTTTGAGAATTTGCTTCTTTGACACCTGAAACAATAAATATACATGTTATATCAAAATGAATATCTTATAAATATCAATACATATAATGAAATCATAAACGAGCCGTGCCTGTACTTAAATATTTTTTCAAAAACCAATTTTTACACGTTGTATTATGTTACCAAGGCCAAGAAAATAGTTTTTAGAATTTTTGTATGTTTGTCTGTGCACGCTAATCTCAGAAACGGCGATTTGTTGCAGAAAGGTTTCCGTAACATTTAGTGTTTGTTTCTTTCCATTCGGTTTATTAGTATCGGTACAAAATCTAGAATAATATTTTTTATTCTAATATATTTTAATGTAAAAATCCACTGCGTTGCTCAACGAGACATGGATTTAGTAGCTAAGGCCAATTGTATACACAACAATTATGTACAATCATTAGCGATAACCAATTTAATCACCTTACACAAACTTCTTTTTCACTCAGACCTATGCTCACCAATTGGATCAACAGATGATTGTAGATAACGTATACGGGATAATCCTACGACTTCTACTACGATTTTTTTACGAAGAGAAAATCTTTACTGCATACCAACTAGTTCTATCTATACCTCTTGACTATTCGTCGACACTGGTCTCACAAGTGGAAAAGGCCTTAGAATTGCTAACGATGCCAAGCAAACTCAATGGAACTTTAACTTCAACCCAAGAAAAGATCGCTCTTAAAAAATTTCTACTTGTTTTCGCAAATAAGTATTATTAAACACATTTATTTCGTCCTGTACCTACTTACTTAAAAATGTAAGTTATTCATTTTTAAAAATACAAAAGTTCAGTTAAGAAATTATTCTAAAGCTCTAGGAGAAAGGCTTTGTTTAAAAATCGTATTCGCACAATTTACATTACAAGCGCCTGATAGTTTATAACTTGTATACTTTAATGTTCTTTTAAATTATTGCTATAATATTTGTTTCAGGTAAATTTGTCTTCGCTAACTTCTAATCGCCTAAAGGATTTTGATACAGTTTTCAATGGAAAGAGCGACAAACGAAGAAAGCAAAGAAAAATGTACAAATGACGCAACTTGTTTTTCTAAGGAACGACGCCATACGCGCTCCGCTGACACCTCCATACGATCCCTACAAAGTCCAGTTACGTCTTCGCACTTCAATTGTATCAATCGTCTAGCTGAACTCGGTCACGCTTCGCTGCGGCCCATACGGCAGCGGCGTGCGCATGGGGCGCGCGGTACTGGACACTGCTTATATATATATATAATACTATTTATCGTAGCGTGATGTTATATAGCCTATAGCCTTCCTCGATAAATGGACTATTCAAAGACAATTTAATAATAAATAAAATTCACCTCTTCAACATTTATTTAGAAACTACAACACTACACGGTACACATGTATTACAAAAGAGAGAATATTTTTCAGAAAATAAGTAATGGTCTAAGAGCCGGTGAAGACCGACCTTCACCGATCTGATAACTCGATGAGGCATATTTTTTATCAAGTATAATTTACAAACAAATATGCCTATAATGACTTGCCTATCGAAAAGTGTGCATAGCTATTTTTAATTTAATTAATTTTAATCACCTGAAGGTGATGAAAGAAATAGGGATATTAAAATATCTTACCTATGATATCAATTTCGATTGGTTAACAGATCGGTGTAGTTACCTATATTGACTTACCTGTTCACATCTGCTTGCCAGGTAGCCATGCACAAAAATAAGTAAGCAAGCTTACCTAGGCATACTCTGTGTGTTAAAAACTATCAGTTGAGATAAAACTCATTCGGTTATCAAAAGAGTGAAGGTGATGAAAGAAAATGGATTAAAATTAATTAAATTAAAAATAGCTATGAACACTTTTCGATAGGCAAGTCATTATAGGCATATTTGTTTATAAATTATACTTGATAAAAAATATGTCTCATCGAGTTATCAGATCGGTGAAGGTCGCTCTTCACGGTCTCCTCTACTATAAGTATATCTAAGATGGTTTAGTAGTTAAAGGTGAAAGGCAGGCTGATAGGCTAAGAATGCATGATTATTTAAGCTTTAAGCTGTAAAGATCTCAATGGAGACTTCATTACACGGTTCGTACGTATGTGGAATAAATTTTCTATCTATAATATGAACTCTGGACAATACTTTTAATAGGTACATACCTAAAATGACTCCTACGATAAAAGTTATATACAAACTTTGCGAAGCTTTTATTAATTTTATTAAAAACTGTTATTTTTACAAAGTTCTCTTCCGCGTAAATACCTAAGCATATTACAATCACCACATATTCAAACCTCAATGACAAATTTTATTGGATAATGAAACGAATAATCTTTTAGCTGACATTGAGAAACATCTTAATAATAAAATAAATTACCAACATTATTTGATTATTCGTGACTGAATTTAATAGTCATGCTTTTTGTAGCTTTTTGTTTCGTGTGTGATGAATAGTATAACTTGTGTAAAAAAATAATCCATTTGTAAATTGCTTAGTAATTAGTAAAAAATAATGCTGGGTACCTACAGACTTTTTTGCGTAGTAGGTAATAATAATAATAATTGTCGTTCTTGAAAATGGTCATGCTACGCTCTACTGGGATCGATCAATAATCACGGATAGGACTATTGTCGCCAGTAAGCCTGACATTGTGGTTATTGACCGTTTCAACGCCTGACGATGCTTGTTGACATCGCTGTTCCGCATGACGAAAACCTCGTGAAAGCTGAAAAAGAAAAGCTTACCAAGTACATAGACTTGGCTTACGAGGTGACCGCCATGTGGGACGTCGAACGGTCGTACAGCGAAGAGACTCGACCAACATCTCAAGAGGCTCTCACTAGATGGCTGGGTCAAGGGACAGATACAGAAGGCGGTACTTCTTGACACGGCACGAATTGTTAGGAGGTTCCTCACTCTGCAGTCCTAACCGACTCTAGCTTGAGCCTTGCCCCGCTATCTGCGGAATCCTAGTTTTCAGTTTTTTATGATATTTATGTGTACATATTAAAAAAAAATATATAAGTGAAAAATAATAATTATTATTTATTTGCTGAATGCATGGTTACAGAACATACATGTATTTTAAATTATTAAACGTGCAAATATATAATTTAAAAAACAATTATAAAAATTAATTCAGAAAATACATTGCAATACACTACGAATTAATTACATGATACATTTAGTTGTTTTGTCTTGTCATTAAAAATTAACTATTGGGACATCTTCCTCTTCCTTAAATTTATGTGGACACTTTTGAAGATATAAGGCAATTTATTTTATACTAGCGGCTCGTCCCGGCGTCGCACGGGTGGATATTAATTTTTTAAACATTTTTTAGTTTATTCGTGGAAAACGGCAATTTTGTATGAAGGATGACTAGCCTATGTTACTCTCTGATAATGTAGCTTTCTATAGGTGAGAGAATTTTTAAAATCGGTTCAGTAGTTTTTGAGTTTTAAGTCTTTTCTCTTTATAAAATTTGTATAGATACGTATTGACATACAGAAAATATTTTCCTTATAATATAATAGGCGAAGTTTAACATTTCGCATGTATAATTTGTCGGATCGTCTTGTGATTGCTTTACTCATGTCACTTTTTTTTTAGTATTCTGGATGATTTCTTACAAATACACACATTTTCTTTATATGCATGCATGGCAAGGATAAGCTCTATAGAGCTCCTTAAATAGAGGCTTACAGCTATCCAAATAATGGGCTCCAAATATTAGAACTCCCTGCCGGCATCTGTATTTCCGAGCTCATACAACCCAAATCTTTTCAAGGTTTGAGCGAATAAGCATCTTCTGGTGAGCTCGCTCCATCGTCGGCCTCATCCTTCCTACATGCTACATGGATAGATGCGGGTAAAGAGCAAACCCATCTTTAATAAAAAATATTAAAAAAAAAAAACGTATAGCTCTAATGCATTTTTTTAAGCTTTGAATGTACTATCCATTTCTACTTAGTTACCTCATAAAATAAGAACATAATTTAACATAGATGACACATATGCATAATATGCTGTTAATTCAGGTTTTTGAGGAAAGCTGTCTGATGCGTCTTAAAGCGTATAACAAAATCGACCTTGCCACACACTGAGCCTACATGAGCCTTCCAGTTACATTTTTTGTCTATGTGGAATCCCAAAAACACTGTGGAGTCTACGGTTTCATTATTCATTATTATTACATAATTAGGCTAAGTTTGGAGTGGAATATATTTGGCACTATAGGTCTGAAATTTTATTATTTTAGTTTTATTTATGTTAAGAAGATTACTATTTAGCCAACTCACAGTACTCTCAATTGCAATATTTATCTCTAGGTCGAAATGGTTAGTGTCTTTACATTTTATTAATAGAGTCGTATCATCTGCAAATAATATACAATTGCGTTTTATTGATCCTGGTAAGTCATTAATATGAGTTAACTGATAGGTGCATAATTTTAAGGTGGAATCTTAATAATAATAATAATGATAATTTGGCTCCCCCTCATTTTGGCTTTTGGATGGAGAGACGAGACTGGCGTCCAATCTGGCGAATAGGCCTGATATTGTGTTGGTGGACCGGGAGCAGTCGAGGGTGTTTTTAGTGGACATAACTATCCCACATGATGACGGTCTCGTGAAGTCTGAAAACGAAAAGAAGAGGAAAAACCTCGTCTTGGCCCACGAGATCGTGGACATGTGGGCTGTTGCGTCCACTGAAATCATCCCAGTCGTTATATCCGTCAACGGGTTGATCCCAACCAGCCTCAATAGTAACCTGAAGCGGTTGGGGTTCCATGGCGGATCCCTCCCGGCCCAAATGCAGAAGGCGGTGCTGCTCGATACGGCCAGGATCGTGCGTCAGTTTCTGTCTTTGTCGTCCTGAACCCCGACTGACTATGCTTCTGTCGGGGGTAACACCGTCTCCTCCTCATTTTGGCTTTTGGAGGGGGAGACAAGACCAGTTAAGTTGAATAATAATAATAATAATCTTTAGTTGCTTTGATCATGAGTATGGTAATCTTTTATATAGGTAGTTCCAATATGATCAACCAAAAACATTCGACATGCAAATATAAATTCAGCGCGCACTTAATACTATATTAACATAATATTATTTAATTAGATTAACTAGAATTAAGTTACTTTACGTTTTGAATCATTAACAATATTTAATAATAATAAAAGTTTAGTTTTTATTTTAGTTTGAAGCAAAGGAACAAAACGAATGCCGATACCGCATCGACTAAATCGTCCAAAAACATAAACAAGCAACATTTGAAAACTTTACAAAAAACACAATAAATTCTCTACTTAGTAAAAATTAAAATATTAAGATTCCGCGAATTTAAAAACCAGTTTGGACTCGCTTTTATGGCTGCGATACGTTAATTCCCATGACGGAATGGTGAATTTTAAAGTATTACCGTAGTTTTTTTATTGCTCAACCAAAACCTCACAATTGCCATGTTAGATTAAATTACTTTATGGCGAATACTTTTTTGTGCAAAAATATTTTAACTTCGTTTCTAAGTGCTTTGGCATGCTATTTTTTTTTAGGATTGCTTATTAAATTAATACTTGTATGTACCTACTGTAGCAGTATTCTGAATACAGAAGTAATCAGACTCTTGACTTTACAAGACATTACTAGGAACCGATGTTATTGAATTTGGAATGGAGTTTTCTTGAACATATAGTTAAAAAACTTAACCAATGTACAAGACCAATAGACCAAGTATTCAGTTTTTGGAGTTTATTTCCTAAGAATCGATTTTTATATAAGGCTCGCGGTATTGAAATTTTATGAGATAGGAGCAAAATTAATACAAGCGTTACCTAGAAAGCGTTACGTTATATGTTACTGTAAATTGGAAACCTGTGCGACAGCTGACAGCTAATAAAAGCAAACGTTTAAAAGTGTAGTCCGCGTTGATAAACGAAGCGATAGCTCGTTATAATCTACGGGCGCAGCGACATCTGTCATCAAAAAATTAACTATTTGATGTACAAGCCGCGTTCCCTAATTCTATTGTAGTATAATAGATAGCGCAATCAATATGTTATATTTTTGGAGTTCACCAGTATTAGCAAATCCGATAGATGTCGCCGCTTTCAGTATTATTATAGATGACGCGTTCTTTTCCTATTGCATTGTCAAAGACAATCCGTACCTCCAGTCGTGCGCCGGAGCTGACACACACCTTTTTTTTAATGTGGTACCTAAATGTCTCTTTTAAACTATAGGACTTTCCTGTACAAACCTGATAATAACAATACCTACTTTGGTAAAACAACGTAATGAAAATTCTAAAGCGATCTAATTTAACGTACTGGACAGCCTGTCTGGCGACACTGACCACGAAGTGATCTTACACCTTACAGAAGACCAACATGAAATAACAGTTTGTGGGTGAGTGAGTAAGGGATGCCAGAGCACATTCCTTTATCTCTTAATAGCTGGTGCACCGCGCCCGCGACTTCGTCCGGGTTGAAAAATGAAAAATATAACCACCGAGAAAATATATGAGCACTACCTACATATAACGCCCGACATATTTATCGCTGTGACGACGGTAGCGTTCAATTTTTTATATTTTTATGGGATCGCAGACAGGCTTTATTGTAAAGGTCCACTTGATGGTAGGTGGCTACCGTCGCCTATAACACAAACAACGCCAAAGCTGCTGCAAGTGCGCTGCCGACTACAATAGGATTAATGATAAGGGATTGGCAAGGGATAGGGAAATGGGCTCTGGCATCCCTTACTTCACTCACCGAAACACAACATCACACGTGCTTTTATTTCATGGTGGTCTTCTGTAAGGAGGTGGTCACTGCCGCCAGACGGGCTGCCCAAATGACTACCAAACACAGTGTGAAAATTTCATTTTTCAAAGTTGACCCTGCCGGCAATCGAACCCGGAAACCCTACAACAGAGCGTTAAAGCAAGCACCCTAACCACTCATCCAATGAGCTCGTCGAACCACTATTAACATTTTTTCAGGATAAAATGTGTCATATATGTTAATCCAGGTTAATAAACTAAAAAGTTACATTAAAATCCGCTCAGTAGTTTTTGCAAGGTAGAACTTGTAAACGTTAGGCATGCGGTAGGTGTGCCATCTCAGCCTGTCTGATGAATTTTAGATAAAAGAAAAGATACGCGGACAAATACGCCGAAAGAAGCTAGTATACAATAAAGATTCGAAACATACGACAAGAGATAAGAAAACTTAAATAATGACCGCACAATTGATCACAGAACAAATAAATAAAATGAAACTAACAAACCCAATATAAATTCCCCGCTACAACAAATCAGAGATTTTGATCAAATCCCGCCGAGTGCGAACCACGCGTAAACGTAACCTCTCTATTGAATATTGAATGTTACCGACAATCGCTCGGGAGCTACAAACAATACGAACAATTTATTTACAGGCCAATGTGTAAATGAATTAATTATTATGTTAATCACGGCGAATTTCGCTGATATACATTTGAACAGCGTTTCAATTGAAACAGGATAACTTTTATTGCTGACCCGACAAACGTTGTTCCGTCGAAAGCTTATTGGACTGTGGCAGCTGATTTGTAATTTATAAAAAAATATACTGAATTTTTTCTCGTCATAAGAACCTTCCTAGTTGAAAAAAAAATAGCTGAATAACTAGTCCAGTTTAGCACTTGGTAAAGCTCGTGAACGGCTGGATAATTTTAATGAACACATTTAACTATTCATTTTTATTTTATAATAACCGCGCCCAACTGCGCACAGATCTCCAATTTTTCAAATTTTTCTCTTATTAACAATCTTCCTCGGATTTCAAAGAATATTTAAAAATTAGTCCAGCTTTGCATTTATTTTGTTTCCAATATTTATTTATTATTACATCGTCTCCAACTAGGCAGGCATCAGACGCAAACCCACAACCAGGGACAAGCAGAAGCCACACATGGCAGATGGCGTCGCAATTACAGGAGGCACAGCTTGCACCAATAAAAGTCCAGAGCAACATCCCAATAATAAGAAAAAAAAAGGAATACAATGTCACAAATAATTAAATCAACTATCTGAACTACGGACAAGGATGAGTCTTTTAATTTTCGAAATCTCGTCTTATAAGGGTCGACACTTAAGGAGTAAATTAATAATAATAATAAATTAATATATTTAATTAAGAGAGAAAATTTTAATTTAATTATTTATTTCTTATTTTGAGAATGTAGCGATTTTACGTTTTTAAATTCTCATATAAATGTACTAAACATTTTTTCCTAAACATCCTTAAAAATCAATTTTCATATGAGGCTCCGGGGGATAATACAATGAAATTTGAATTAAATTAATAGCACTGGAGGTATAAATTACTATGAAAAAAATTTCAATACTTTATATCAGGCCCAACCAGTGAAGTAGCAGGAGAGGAAAGTTTTCACACATAACAATGTCACGTATATTTTTAGATCGACGTGATTCATTTGATTCCACCGCATTGACAATTTTATTTTAATTTCCACCGGAAAAGTGTTTGTTTATCCTTAACATGTAAAAAAACAGTTTGTTATGATAACATAGTATGTTATCTACTCATTATGACTAAAAAAACTATGTAAATAGGTACTTTTTTCACGGCAAAGTTTTAAATACGGGCAACGTGCTCTAGTATTTTAAATAGGTACTTAGGTAATTGTTTAACACCTTCAGCGCGAAGTAATAATTGTACTCAATACGTTTTTCGAGTCATTGCGCAGTTCAAACAGATTTTTTAATACTTTCTAACTTAAATATCTATGAAACCACATCACACGATATTTCCTCAGTAAAATCTATAACTTCTTCTTACCTAATGATACAAGTTTCAACGGTTAAAACGAAAATAAAAATAAAGTGATGGCCTAATCTGTATACATAAGATTGATCTCCTTTTCAATAAATGCTTTATCACAACATTCGTATACAAAACAGTGCTTATCGCGTAATCTTTGAAAATATCTTTTTAACTCTGTTCCTAAACATTATCCTTTTAAAAAATTAATATCAGAGAATACCTAAGGTAATAGAGGGTAAAAGTAATAGATTATACTACAGTAGACGCATTATCAACTGAGTCGTCAGGTAATTTATCAGGCTATTTCGCTCGCACTTACAGGTCTTATGACGTGGTATAGCACATCAGTCTAATCATAATTTCATACAGTCGGGCAACGCTCAATGTTCGAACCTGCAAACTGAAGCGAGTTCGCTGAACGTTGCTCTACGCAAGTACATTCGTTGCCTGACTGTATGGCGTAAGTATGGTTTGACTGCGATAGCGGTGGCGCATGTCTATAACCTGATACGAAAAAGTTTGTAACATGTTAGACTACCTAATTTGTTTTTTATAATTGCAAAAACAAATCAGATTATTATCTTTATCTTGATTACTAAAGAAACAGTGTACTTAGATCGTATTGTAGCCCATAAAAGAGCCGTTTTTATCTCCTCTAGGGATATTTCTTATATATTCAGGAATCCTCATTCGAATCGATCCAATCATATTTATAAATTAAAAAATATATTATTTTTCTCATACAAAAAACAATTCAAATGGTCACAACTTTGTGAAAACTGGCTTTATGTAAATAAATGTACATAACAAAAAAAGATAGCCTTAGGCAGTAAAGTTCGAGTACCTACATTAGTTTTCGAAAATTTGCTAGTCGATTATTTCGAATCTGTCCACTACGACCGGTTTTCGTACAACTTATCGATTGCAATCTGCATTCTTTTGCACATTCCTATCGCCATTGAAGTTTATTGCTCGACGACTCATGTGCGTCTACTATAGTGAACCGTGCAATTTTTTCCGCAAATTATATGTATTTAGAAACCTTTCTCGATTTAACGTTCTTACCATTAGTGAAAATTGCATCAAAATACGTTGCTTAGTTTAGGAGGAGATAGAGAACAAACATACAAACAGACATACGCTGGCAGCGACTTCAATTTACACTATGTAGGATAAGGATATGATACTACCTACCTACATGTATTGATAATGTTGAATCGTTTTATAAGTAAAGGAGTATAAATTATAGATTTTACTGGGAAAATATCGTGCAATTTGGTAATGGGGTTTAATAGATATTTAAGTTTGAAATCATTAAAAAATCTGTTTTAACTACGCACTGACTCGAACAACGTATCGAGTACGTTCTTCGTGCTCAATGTGTTAAGTAGGTATTATTTAAAATCAATTTCAACGTCTTGTATGAAACGTTAACAAGCACCCTATAACCACTCATCCAACAGGCTCGTCAATATATTGTGTTTTTGTCTATATTATATTTGTTTGTTCTCTATATTAAGTGCGTCTGCCATTGTTCATGAAGTTTGCGGTCTAAACTAAAACTTAACGCACCTAGAAACACATATTGCGCCATTAAACATTCGAACGTGCACCAACCGCAATGTAAACTTAAGATTTATTTGCACATTGAAGGCCGCGACTTATCGTTGGCTCAGTCTAAATCTGTCATAAATAGCTAGAGGAACATATAAACTAGTTGTCTAACAAATCTGATCAAAATTCAATCAGTCCTGATCAGTTATTTTTTAACATTATTATTATTAACAACATTACATTATTTTGATTTTTTTTTTATTGTAAAGGTCCATTTAATGGTAGATGGCTACGGTCGCCAATTAACACAAGTAACGCCAAGGATACATGCAACTGCGCTGCCGACTTTAGTAAGACTTTAGCGAAATGGGTTCTGACATCCCTTAATTATCCACCGAAACACAGCAGCTCCTGTACAGAACTTCTGTACAGAAGTTCACCAGCCCGTGTGGCAGCAGTAACCACCCCCTTTAATAAAAGTTGTTTTTACTGCCGTCAGACGGGCTGCCCGAATTATGACTGCGAAACGCATACACATAAAATTTTAGATTTTTGTCCAAGTTTCTTTGATTGTCGACGTAGCCCAAGGTTGTCGACGTAGCCAAGAGAATTAACAAATTGAGTTCTCGAATGGAGGCCACGAATTAGAAAGCGCAGCGTGGGACACCCTACGCCCAAGTGAACAAACGACCTGAAAGGCTTCGCAGGAAGCGGTTGGATTAGAAGGACAGAAGACCGTGCCTATTGGCGAGCCTATAGGTCTACATCTCCAAATACAAAGAAAAACGGTGAACTTCTAAGGTAACTAAGGTAAGATGAACTTGTAAAGGGGTGGTTACTGCCGCCAGACGGACTGCCCAATTAATGACTGCGAAATGGATACACACTATATTTTAGATTTATTTAGATTTTAGATTAGATTTAGTTTTTTTTTCTTTGTAAACCGATTGGAATGAAATAAACCCTAAATGTTACGGGAAGCTTGCTAAAATACATCAGTGAAAACCGCATTCAAATCGGTTAAGCCGTTTCAGAGATTAGCGTGCACAAACGCACAGACAAACAGACAAACAGACAAAATTCTAAAAACTATTTTTTTTAGTTCTGTAACATACGAGTGTGTATAATATGCACAAATTGTTTTTTTTTTCTTTAATGTACTGGATATGGCTCGTTTACGATTTTATTATTTTTTATTTATAATAAGTATGTATAGATGAAATAAACAGCTATTTTCTAAATAATTTAAAAGGCTGTTATAGACCCCTTGGTATGAGGGTTGCAAGATTTTCTTAATAGGAAAGTTCAATTTTGGTATTTTTTTCTTGAAATATCCGGTCATTTTCATTCACACACACATTAAATCTTTACAGTAATAATACTTACTGTTGACAAACATGATTGCAGCGACGATCCAGGCGACATTATTCAGTTTTAGATGCATAATGGCTTATCTGAAACAAGAAACGGGAGTAATTGAATTTATTAGTTACAAACAGTTTTATCAATAGAACATTTGTTACACATTGGTTGGTTTGGTTGGTATTGGCTTTCGTTTCAAAGTGGTCGAAATGGACTTGAACGCACCGAGATGGTTCCGGTTAATACAATTTACCATCCCGTTTAGTGCATCCTTTTCTTATCATTTATAGATATAAAATATTTTTATATCTGTAAATACTGTTACGACTAACTATGGAACGTTCTGGAAAAAGCGTTCGCAACGGCGGAAAGTCTCGAACGTCCCACCCTATTGATGGTAGCCACGCCCCTTTACGATTAGTGTCAAAGGAAATTGGTCCTTATGTTTACAACATAGTTCACATTTCAACAGAAATAGCATTCCTGAACTTTCAATGGTTTGTTTACAGTCTTATTGTTTATTTCGAAATACACCGAGGCGTTTGCGCCAAGTATAAATAAGAGGCGATACGTAAGCGACTTTTCTGAGCTTTTGCAAAGTTATCTGCAACGGTGAACCGGCGACACATTTAGGGAATCATTGACGACTTTTGGCAAGTTTAACGGTTTCATCGGTCAAGTTTAGTGATTTTAGAAGTCATCTTGGTTTGTAAAAATAAATCGTTCGTTTCGTCCTTACACGACATTTTAACTCAACCCGCACGTAAAAATATATATAGTAAAAAATATTATGAAAAAAAAAACTAGTTTTTGTGTCATATTACACAAATGCCTACAAGAATTTTTAAAGAAATTCGCGAATTATTTAAATAGTTATAAACGTTAAAAATGTTTAATTTAAATTATTAACCTCTGCATGATAATAAATAAAGTGAATTGCTCTTAGCAGTTATAATAATAGAACCGAAGGACAATTGACTATGAATCAAAGGTGTAGGTAATTAAATTATATCCTGATATGACACAATCTCTACAATACTGCAGATTATCAAATGCTCTTGAGTCTTCTCAAGAGCACTTGAGTAGATTCAAATCCTGGTTAAATTTTATACACAAGTAGTGCTGCTATCCGTATGGAATTCCCCGTACTTGTCCTTGTTCAGAGGGCGTCCTTGGGTCGTCAGGTTAGGGCTTTCGAAAAGTGTCCGGGTTTCAAAAAGTGAACACCTTTTATGTCAAGGGAATCCCGATTTAAAACCTGTTACTTACTTTTATTTTACTTTTAATAAACTCAGAAAGAGAAAAGTTTACCTCGCAAACAAGCTTTGAAATTAAATAAAAAGCCATGAAATATTTTTATCAGAGATGTCCGGGAAAAAAATTCAATTGCACTCAAATGTCCGGGGTTTTTAGAGTTTTCGTCCGGCGTCGGCAATTTAAATGATAGGAGTACTCGAACTACGTATTTACTTGAAGTTTAATATCATTTTTATATGTAGTTCATATTGGTGCACATGTGATAGTAATCAATTCATTGTGTCAATCTTAAACTATATTACGAGTTACAATTTAGGACCAATCTGAACCCGAGGTCAATGCGCGTTTGCGCAGTTTCATTGATCTTTTACCTCACAAAGTTGGCTATTAAAATCCCGTCATAAAAAGATAGAATTTATCAGATGTAAACAAGTTATCAGATGTTCGCAATATTTTTACATTCTTTTTTATTTTATTTTATTTTATTCTCAACAAAAACCCTACAGCAATACAGCAGAAATAATATACAAACGTGTGTGTGTGTGTGTGTGCGTTAGTGTATGTGTATTATGACTGTGTAGAGGTATGTGTGTGTGTATGCGTGTGCGCGTGTGTGACTATTTCTTGCTTGCTAAGCTAATCCTGCTATGGCGGAGAGATTTTGCTTACGTTGTAATTACATAAAAAAATAAGTTATCAGATGTTTTTCGGTGACTCGCTTCAGGTGTTGCTGAAACTTGCTTATTAATCGACTCTAAAAAGTCATTACTTTCGCTAAATAAAGACAGCAAGGCCTTTCGTACATTACGATACTTAGATAAGATACTCCAGTCAAGTACACGTTCGCAACTCGAGGTTCGTATATTACAAATTATATTATTTCTAATTAAAAACACAACATTTTGACTCAGACCGAACACAATTTTTACTACCAAAATGAGTGCAACCTAATAAAATCTATGAATTAAGGTGTAATATTGCACAACAAATTTTTGTAGCCTCTCGGAGGTAACCGAACAGATTTAAAACATCTTTTATAATGCGCAGGAGGATTGGAACTCCCTGCCCGCGTTTGTATTTCCGAGCTCATACAATCCAAATCTTTCCAAGGTTCGACAAACCCATCTTTAAAAAAATTGAAGTTTCTTAAATATTGTGTAAAATATGAAAAAAAAAGAAATAAAAGCAGCCGATTTAAACTTTAGTACAGATTTAAGTAAATTAATAAGCTCAAAAATAAATTTAGTTGTCGCTGAAAATTTTTATTACTGTGGCGAAAAAGCTTTTTTATGGCCAGTAATTTACTATTTTTTTCTCAGAAAATATAATTTTCTATATAAATCTGCCCGATTAAATTTTTTTTAAATACAGTCCATTTTATTCTGTATTTTTATCTAAGTTTTAATTTTATTTTTTTTTATATTAAGATCAGCCGACAGGCTGACGGCCCACTTGATGGTAGGTGGCTACCGTCGCCTATAACACAAGCAACAACAAAACTGCTGTAAGTTCGCTGCCGACTACAGTAGGATTAGGGATAAGGGATTAAGGAGGGGATAGGGAAATGGGCTCTGGCATCCCTTACTCACTCACCGAAACACAACAGCATACGTGCTGTTATTTCACGGTGGTCTTCTGTAAGGGGGTGGTTACTGCCGCCAGACGGGCTGCTCAAATAACTGCGAAACACAGTGTGCCCTGCCACTACTTTCAAGATCCAGACCAGAGCCAAATTTGAAAAGTTCATTTTTCAAAGTTGACCCTGCCGGGAATCGAACCCGGCAACCCTAGAACAGAGCCTCAAGGCAAGCACCCCAACCACTCATCCAACGGGCTCTAAGAAAGTCAAATTACTCTAAGAATTCTATTTCTACTTAATTCTATTTTACTCTAAGAAGTCAAATTAGGCAACGAAAATAACGCTTTTCTAGTAAGTCCTCGCCTTAACAGAAATAAGTTGCAGAGCTTTTGTCACACCGCAAGAATTTCAACAAACTAATAAAAAATAGATAATGATTAAAATTTTCGATTTCCTGTTCAAATTTAGTATTTAATTCTTGCTTCGTCGCCATTTTGAAGATATTTACTTGTTGGAAGTGGTACATTATGCTTTGAAAGTCCTAGGACTAAAAAGCTAAGCAAACCTAGAGAGGTTTTGGTGCGGTAAGAATCCCACATAACCATGAGAGTATAAGCAGTCCAGAGTGCTGTCTTATCCCTTCGCATGTACCTATACCATTTGAAGGTTTCCTCTCTCTTTAAAAAAAAGACATGACGACCAACATGACACAACGTGTATCGTAACTTCATAAGACTAGTCGCGGAATATACCGGCAGAATAACTGTTGCGATTCACCATACAAATGTATGTAAGATACTCTGAGGAGACTCAATCTCGAGACTTGCTTAGAATAATTATACTAGTCGTCTTTGAGTATCGTAATGTGCGAAGGGCCTTTTTGTATACTAAGCTATAGAAAAATTATACCTAGTCTTATAATGATTTCAATGATACGAGTCTACTTATTATTATACGACGATTGTCATATAATAATTTTAGCATGTAATTGGTTCTTACCATAAAGCTGATAAAAGACGCGTATGAATTACGACATGAGAGATACCAGCTTCTAAACACAATAATGATGGAGAAGATAGAAAAGGTAAATTTGTCATGGTTACGTAACATCAAAGAGTGAACCAGTATTAAAACCGTAAGAGAATTATTTCAACTCGCGAAACACAGGGAGGTATTTAAGAAATTGACCGCCGACCTTCAGTAATCTAGAGACACCATGGACGCCGGCAGCAAGGTGCAAGGGAGAAAAGAAAAGACGTAATCTTGACATGTTATTGATAAATAATTTGAGTAGATATTAAGTAAATGTGATAACATGTCCACCAAGATATAATTTGTTTTATAAAAACATTTATACATGTGTAACAATATAGTATGAATCATACTTGCCATACACTAACAGGGTCAATATCTAGTTTAAGTAATTCGAAACGGTACAATTAATGTCCATAAAAATAGGTCTTAATTACCATTTGTTGCTTCCAACTTTATATTTACACTAGCTGAACTCGGCCACGCTTCGCTACGGCCGGCCCATAGGGCAGCGGCGTGCGCATGGGGCGCGCGGTACTGGACACTGTTTCTATATGCTATTTGTCGTAGCGATAAATGGACTATTCAAAACAAAAAAAAATTCAATTCGAACCAGTAGTTCCTGAGATTAGCGCGTTCAAACAAACATACTCTTCAGCTTTATAATATTAGTGTAGATCAGAAGTATATATGTACACAAAATTTATAAAATGTATAGGAATAGATGCACCCCCTACCAGATGCCAATCCTGGTGGCGCCCATGAGAGGCACAGAAAGAAGTTATAATATTAAAACACTGTTAATCAATCAAATAAGTTATGCGCTTGAGTTAATAATTAATTAGATAACGGTTTCTATTATTTGTTTTTTATTGTATGTCTATTAAGCATGTCTTTGCGCTCCACTTAAAATCTCCGCAACAAAAATGCATCTGCATAATTAATGGCGTAATAAATATGCATAACGCTTAATTAGCAAACCTTTTTAAGTATGAGCAAATCGCTAGTTATCATTCAAAGTACATTCAAATATTATTGTTTAAATATCTATATACCTACTAATATTATTAAAAGGTTTGTATGTTTATTTATATGTAGAAGGTAATCTTCGAAACTGTTCACCCGATTTAAAAAATTCTTTCACCAATAGTTAGAATAGACTTTTAGGATGGACAAAGGCTATGTATTCCAAGCGGGCGAAACCGCGGGCACGAGCTATCTAAAAATAAACATCCAACGCTTGACGGCCTTAGTATGTCAGGCCTTACCTTAATATAAGTCGCGGACACAATGTGCGGCTAGTGATAATTATTACAAATGGTTTGTATGTTTGTTACTCTCCATTTATTCTCACTCAAAAACAGATGAACGGATTTGAATTAAATTTTGTTACGCAGATAGTTATATATTATATAATACCTGGTTATATATTATGTATATATTATATTAGTTATATTATGTTTATAAGATATTTATTATATTAATATAGGATACTTTTTATCCTGAAAAAATGTTAGATTGATGTGAGATTTTTAAAAAACATACTACATGGCGTATGAAGCACAGCTAGTGTTCACATAAAAAGATCGTATATAATTAAAATTCCTCCAATCAGTCTTTTAACAGACATCAAGTGCAAAAGTTGAACTCAAATATAAGGGCTCGTTATAGTTCATATCTTAAAAAGAAAGTTATGTATTACAAGTGTCTTCGAAATGAGACGTTGTTAAAAGTTAGACTTATGAGTGAGACATTTATGAACAAGACATAATGTATGTGTCTTGTAACTTCACACAGTTTGTCATTCGTTCAAACTTTACTTAATTGTTATACTTTTTAAATTTCTATTTATAATTAATATAACTTTATTTACAAGAGCAACGATAATTAAAATTTAGATATGTACAATATGATTAACTATGCATAATAGGTATGTATAATTTTTTTATAAAAAGAAAATATAATTTATTATTATTATTATTTAGAAATAGTGTATTATATCCAGCTTCGGACCCTTAGGCAAGGTCCCAAGCAACTATTTACATTACCTCGTTGTATGGCAATGTATGGGAATCTCCAGTTATGTCGATCAAGTTTTTGATATAATATTTTAAAAAACTTAAGCGCGTTGGGACCCCACGGACCCAGAT
This sequence comes from Bembecia ichneumoniformis, assembly GCA_910589475.2. Classification (NCBI taxonomy): domain Eukaryota; kingdom Metazoa; phylum Arthropoda; class Insecta; order Lepidoptera; family Sesiidae; genus Bembecia; species Bembecia ichneumoniformis. The sequence goes on from OU342545.1 coordinate 4,747,116, forward strand.
ATTCGACACCGAAGGGAATGAAAATGTAGCCGGTACCTACCTACTAGTATACTATGCATGCATTTGTGTATTTTGCATTTCTCGGCCGCATCTGCAGTTCCATAAAGGAGAACCCCCGTTTTGGGCTATGAATATATAAGGCAAATAAATATAATATACCAAAAAGATCTACTTCTTTTTCTAGATTAGCCCAGCTAAAACTATGGCCAAATGCAGAAATTACGTGAATTTTGTTTTTCCATAAACACACATTGCTATACTCTGTGTCTCGATGTATATTTTTGTACATAGGATTCAAAATGATTTAATCAAAGTTGTTTCAATAAAAATACTTGTCAATTGGCATTTTTTGTGTTAGCTTTTTTATGTTCTGTATCTGCATTGAGTTTTGGTCCTAGAATTTGTATTCTATGTACATATGTGCTACACTAGCTACGACACTCTCTATCTTCGCTGCGTGTCGTGCGCTTTTCGTATCGGGATTTATTTATTTTTCTTTCTGTCAAACGTTAACCTGATACTTCCAAGATCGATCGCTTCATAACTGAATATTATATAAATATGGAAACTGTACTCTGCTAACGAGTCAATCGCCGGTGGCCCGAATAATATAATCTCAAATATTATGCCTTGTAAAAATTGTAAACCTAAATTAAATAAATAATAAGTAAAGCGTATAAGACGAAATAAAATATTGTATTTACATTTTTATGTTACAATCATTAATGCTTCTATCTAGAACATCTATACATATTTTGTATAATAAATGGCATATAATGTAATTATATTACGTAAAATATCACAATTTATGATTTTCCATTGCCGTTATGATTCCCATCGTATCCACATAATGTGCATATTGTAAGATTTATTTACAAACTTGACCATTGCTGATAATTGTGAAGATTGGGCTCATGGAAACTTTTGTAATGTCCTAATTACAGTTTATTTCCAGACCTGTGCAGTCATAGCCCATGCTTGCTTGTTCTCCTTTAAGTTATTACTGAAGGAAAGGGTGGTATATTTCTTTTTTTATTTTAAATTATACGCGTGCAGCAATTAGGCGAAAATAGATTAAGATAATTCTGAATTTGTACTCACTTTTTTGCACGCTACTTCACGCTAAGACTGAAAAAAATATAATGAGGAGTCGGATAAGTTCGCGGACTGGCTAGACTATTGTTTTTTGCTATCAACATTAACTAATGGACAGGAAAATTATATATTTATAAAAAATTTTAATACTAATGCAGAGTTCCATTTTTTTTTACATTACTCATTAATTTTGTAATTGAAATTTAAAAAAAAAATTGTATAGATTAGTTAAAGACGTACTTTCAATTTGTTTTGCCAGTGCAGACATATAGCGCTGAAACGTGTTCTCTATGGGCCTCGTAAGAAATTTCAACGTCGCTCAACTATGAGAGGGCTATGCTCGGGGTTACACTGCGAGATCGATTCAGGAATGAGGAGATCCTTATACGAACGAAAGTTATCAACATAACCCAGCAGATTAATAAGTTGAAGTGGCAGTGGGCAGGAAGAGCCTACGGCCGCTGGGGCAGGAAGGTTCTCAAGTGGAGGCTACGGACCGATGGACCAAGGTGGACAGACGACCTGATAAGGGTCGCGGGTCGACGGTGGATCCAAGATGCTTCTAACCGGTCCTTTTAGAAAATTAGGTGGGAAGCCTTCGTCCAGCAGTGGACGTCCTACGGCTGAGATCATAATGATGATGAAAGACATGTTAAAACAATAAACGGATCTGACACAGTACTGGGATTATTTATTTATCTTATTAGCCTCTAACAGTTGGTACCTATTTAACAGCTTTTAAAAAGTATCAAGGTTCCGACTAGGTGTGTATATTTGAATGTAAAAAAAAAAAAAAAAAAAAAAAAATCACGCAACAATCGCATGATAAGAGATGCAGGTGATGCGTCACTCGCTCGGCGTTGAACGACCTCAACGTACTTATTCTGAATACTTATTAGTAAGCATGCGGGTGAGAGAGAAAATTTAATTTTCTAATAAAAGTATTTAGTGTTTTTTTTTTATGTTATGTCGACAGACAGGCTGAAGGTTCACTTGATGGTAGGTGGCTACCGTCGCCTATAACACAAGCAACGCTACAGGTGCTGCAAGTGCGCTGCCGACTACAGTAGGATTAAGGATATGGGATTAGGAGGGGATAAGGAGATGGGCTCTGGCATTCCTTACTCACTCACCGAAACACAACAGCACGTATATGCTGTTATTTCACGGTGGTCTTCTGTAAGGTATATAAGCGATCCGACTTCACACGTTAATAGCTCTTTCCACTAGTGGAAGCCTTATCACAATTTAAAAAAAAGTAAGAACGGATACAAAAGCCGTGCCTGTACATTAAAGATTTTTTCAAAAAAGAACAATTTGTACACGTTGTACTTATGTTACCATGGTCAAAAAATAGTCTTTAGAATTTTTGTCTGTTTGTCTGTGCGTTTGTGCACGCTAATCTCTGAAACAGCTTAATCGAATTGAATGCGGTTTTCACTGATGTATTGTAGCAAGCTTCCCATAAAATTTAGTGTTTGTTTCATTCCAATCGGTTTACAAACAAAAAGTTACGCGCTATACCGATTAACCGATTACCACGCAGTGACGGGCTCAGCTAGTTTTATAATATGTATGTGTACATATACCCATAGAAGGCTTAAACTATAGAACAGTTTCTTTAGATGAGAAAAATAAACTCTTTTTTATCGACCGTGTGAAAATGGGTACTGTTTTTTTTTAATTGATCCTAAATATGCCTTTGCCGTTGCACGTTGCTTTGCCAATACTCTCTTACGTCAAGAGATATAAGTTTTTTTTTACTTACATCTTTTTTGTCAAAATTATATAGTGTCAAAATTATTTTCCTATAGTCACAATTATTCCATGTATACGTCTTTAGAGTTATTATAAATAATATTTTCTTTGTTTCAATAATTTTAAATAATATTACTTTAAATGGATCCGTAATATACCCATCAAACTGACAGCATGCTCTTACGTCAAAGTTAGAAGTATGTCAATGACACACGGTCGTCATTACGGTTTTGTACAGCAGCTGATTGCATGGAAAGTAAATAACTCTAATTTAATAGGTGACCTTGAACTTTAATGTTGTTTTTGTTATTTGATAAAGTAATTAAAAATATATAAGTACCATTAATTAAAAAAAAAATTTTGAAATTCTTTACACGAAGGCTTCGCACAGACATAAATTAAATAGACCAAATAAATCACGGCTAGCAATTTGGTTTAATAATATTTAGATTATTTTTTTTGTTAGGATCGACAGACAGGCTGACGGTCCACTTGATGGTAGGTGGCTATCGTCGCCTATAACACAAGCAACGCCAAAGCTGCTGCAAGTGCGCTGCTGTCCACAGTAGGATTAAGGATAAGAAATTAGGAGGGGATAGGTAAATGGGCTTCTGTAAGGGGGCGGTTACTGCCACCAGACGAGCTGCCCCAATGACTGCGAAATGCAGTGTGCCCTGCCCCTACTTTCCAGATCCAGACCAGGATTCTGTATAGCAGGTAACTTCTAAAACCTTACAAATACCCATATTTGAGTATCTTCACAAACGTTAACATTAATTTATAAATTCAATCTATCAATGTATAGAATTTTATCAAAATTAGATTGTTTTGTTTTATCGTGAAAATACATAGACAGAGTTACTACAGTGATATTAATTATATGAAAATTAATATACTGTGGAGTTACTTTCGCTTTCATAATATTACGGTTGACCATAGAACCTTCTCGAAGGAACGCGAGTTGGCGATAGGGACATGGAACATTCAGGTAGAAGAGTAGTGTTTACCAATAGATGATGACCACGCTCCTTTAAACAAGTGCAAAAGGAAACTGATCTTTACGGTTACGACATGGGGTTCATACTCCAGGAATCGAAGCACTATTCTAGAATCGATAGGATGACCGACGCCCGATATTTACTAGTTTGAAACTTCGAGAAGTTTTCACACTGTCTTTGCGCGAATATAATATAAAAACGAGCATTGACGCTCAAGGGGCAGTGTGCTAGTACGCAATGCGGAAGTACGCAATGAGAATTTTTGTGAAGACATCTGCGACAGCGAGTTAGCGATACATTGAACGAATTAGCGACATTGGCGAGTTTAACGGTTTAATCCAGAAACCTTGTGATATTTGGAATAAATCTTGGTCTGCAAGAATAAATCTTCTTTTTTCACCCTTACACGGCATTTCTACTCACCCCCGCATGTAACAATAATATAACTGCAATAGTGGTCAGAGTGGCATTTTTAGAATAGATGGATCCATTTTTGTTTTTTAACTCGTGATAACCTTATTATACAAGCGAATACAATGAACGTGTGGCGAGTGGTGTGTGTACACAATACCAGACTTTAGATTTAATAGCCTGCTTTGTACTCGTGAAGGATACTGTGGGACCTTCTATGTTTAACGTACCTACCTAATAAGTACGTCATTGTTGGAACGTCCACTTACAACTTGAACTAGGTAATTTAAAATTAAGATTTAAGTGCTGAGCTGTTTATAGCATCAATCGCAGCGATTATCGTATACGATTTTTTTTACGTTTAAATTATTTTTAACTAAAAATAGAAAACTCGAATTTTTTTATATACAAACGCTATATATATATACAAAAGAGTCGGGTTAGTTACACCATTGGCGATATGGCTGAACGGATTTTTATGATTTGATATCTTTGATTTGTTGAATATGTCTCCGCCCCGAATGGCAAAATAACCATTAAAACGTCTGAAATATTCACGAAAAAAAAAATGTAAATAAAATTCATTTCATACATTTTGTATGTATGGTTTTTATTCTGAGGCGGTACGAAGTTCACCTAGACAGCTAGTTTTACCACAGAGTAAATAAAACAAAAACACTGATCTCTTAAACTACTAGGTACCAGTGGAAATTTAAAAAGTATTTTTTTGCATTCCATAGCTTAATTCTTAAAAAATTTGATATCACGCTACGATACGACTCATAGGAGCCTAACAAAAAGAAAAAAAAATCATGAACTGTTAAATTGAAGCATTGCGATAAGACCCGTAGCGGTGAGGTTGTCACCCTTAAATTAAACCGCAGATGGAACCGCGGAACACAACTAGTCATTGATATTTGTAATAGACTTCAATCCAGTATTATCAGGATGTAATAATTTTCCAAAGAAAAAAAAAATTTTTCAAACCTAAGGTAAACTAACTCGCTATGCATTATTTATTCTTTATAGCAATTATTTATAGCAACTATTGTACGCCAGATTTCGTACTAAAAAAACATTTCTCAATCAGTTATTACATAAATAGATACTCTTTCCTGGTCATTACGATGAAATAATAGTGGAAAAAAAACAACTAGCTACATTTGAAGGGTAAGACCTTGATAAGACAAAAAGGATGTTACTTGTTCAACCGTGAAGTCTTCTGCGTCATTGTTTTCAATTTTGGTCCGTGACATTGATGGTGGTTTTATTTTAATCAAATATAGTGATAATAGCCTTCTTCCTTTGTGACAGACAGGATTTATAGCCCCTTAGCGACACTAGAGTACCATAACTGGCTGGGACATTGCTCTAAAGAAAATTACTGCAATAGACAAAAGTGGACTAAAAGTTAAACGAATTTAAACTTCTTTTTATTTTTACTACATTTTAATGTTTATTTATATACTAGCAACCCGCTCCCGCCTTTGCACGGGTTCTTTCTGCATATTACATATACATATATGAAAACCTTCTTCGTTTAACCCTCTTTCCATTATTGAGAACCGCATCAAAATCTCCTAATCCGTTGCATGGATATTAGTGAAAATTATATTAGTGAAAACCGAATTAAAATCGGTCTACCCGTTCACGCGTGATGCCGTGACCAAGGGAAATGGGGATTCATTTTTATATATAGAAAGAGATATACATCTATATATGTAAAAAAATCGTAAATGAGCCGTTTCTGTACATTAAATATTTAAAAAAAAAATTGTACACGTTTTGCTTATGTTTTTGAATTTTTGTCTGTTTGTCTGTGCGTTTGTGCACGCTAATCTCAGAAACGGCTTAACCGATTTGAATGCGGTTTTCACTGATGTATAGTAGCAAGCTTCTGTATCATTTAGTGTTTGTTTCATTCCAATCAGTTTACGAACAAAAAAGTTACGCGCTATACCGAATACCACGCGTAGTTTTATAATGTGTATAGATTTATTGGGTTGGGACTGGGATGAAAATGGTTTCGGTTTGCACCAGTGAATAGCGTAATATTTGTTTGGTTATTCTTTTGTCAAGTTTAAATATTTTTTCTTTTGAGATAGAAATATTGAATTAAATTTTAACATAATGCATGTTTTTTTTAATCTATCGTTTACATCGTCCTAACATGGTAAAAAAAAATTAAAAACTATTGGAAATGTTTCAATTAATATAAAATTTAAACACCGCCGATTTTGAGTCCAGTGTTTATTTACTGCGAGTCGAGTCTATTGACATAGTAGGTATCTGACGTCACATTTCGTTTCAACTAAAGTCGTTCGTTTCGCAATTTTGAATTTCCCTTGCATAATTTGCACTTTTTATTTATAAAACTATGCAATGAAAAAGGAATCGAATAAAAAAATAATAGTTTAATGTTAAAATAATAGTTTAATAGATTTAATGTTCGGTCGATAAAGATTCGGAAAAAAAAATTTAAACGAAAACTCTATTCTTTGAAGATAATGAGTAAATACACCTTACTATCAAAATACGGGTGAATACAATACTTGAAGGTACAATTTTATTTAAATAGTTACTAAATTAATTCAAGAGGGAGACTTATCAAATGTCATAAAACTACAAAAAAGTAACATTTTTTTCAACTAAATATTATTGATGTTATGAAAACCTTCATATCGTATAATACAGAATAGTCTCCAAGTATATAATAACGTTCACTGGATCAATTCACCCATGTCCAAATATAACTGGTGCCCACTGGGCTGAGATAGGAAGCTTGCTGGTAAAAACTACAGAAAAAAATGCGTTTGCACAGTCGACTGACGGCTAGCGGTGTGAGCCTCACAAAGTACGAATTATTCACACGTCTGTTGCATTTATGATCTACGTGGATGGAATACCAATTATTGCCTACAAAATAACACATTGAGATGTCTATTGCGAACTCCATTTAAATATTTATATTCTTACAAAAACCTGTATTATTCCCATCAAGTGCAAAAATTATCAGTATAAAGTTACATTCTTAAAGCAATTTGAATTATTCCCATCCAGTGCAAAAATTAACAAAATCTAGTTTTATTGGGGCATTATTTTACATTTATCAATTTATAATCGAATTATTAAAATCTCAATTTTTTTATATTTATATGTCCTGTATTTTACTGTGTCATTCCTTGTGTTAAGAAGTGATTGTTACTGTTAAGTATTATTAATAATATATGTATGACTGTTATTATTAATAATATATGTTACTGTTATTATTAATAATATATGTAGGACTGTATTATGTTTATTGACTTGCATAATTTTCGTGTTCTTAAATTTGTTCTTAATTTGTTACGTGCATGCATGAGAGCGTCGGTGGCGCAGTGGGAAAGATGCGGCCTATCATGTCGAGAGGTTCGAGTTCGATCCCGGGTCATGCCATCTACCTGTAACACAAGTAACGCCACAGTTGCTGCAAATGCGCTGCCGACCATAGTGGGATTAAAGCTGCCGACCGTAATGAACTCTGGTATCCCTTACTCAATCACCGAAACACAACAGCACATATGCTGTTATTTCACGGTGGCCTTCTGTAAAAGGGTGGTTACTGCCTCCAGACAGCCAGATGACTGCAAAACGCAGTATACCCCTATTCTATTAAAGTCGTTTATTTTAATTAATTATAGGGATATATTAAATACCAGCTGAGCCCGCAACTTCGTACGCGTGGTATTCGGTATAGTGCGTAACTTTTTTGTTTGTAAACCGATTGGAATGAAACAAACACTAAATGTTACGGGAAGCTTGCTAAAACACATTTGTGAAAACCGCATTCTGTTTCAGAGATTAGCGTGCACAAACACACAGATAAACAGACAAAAGTTCTAAAAACTATTATTTTTACGAGTACAAATCGGTGACATAGGTACAACGTGTACAAATTGTTTTTTTTTTTTGTACAGACACATCTCGTTTACGATTTTATTAATATGTATAGTTTTGTATAACATTTTAAATTTAATTTTAATAGTTTACTGTTTTCCAATAGCTTGTCACACCATTTTATCAAATCAGATTTTTAAATATTTTACCATTTTCGTTATTAAAACAATTAAATAGGTAAGTGCGTATATAAAACAATTTTCGTTCGTTTTGGCAATAACGAGATACTAAACATATGTATAGAATTTTAAATTAAAATAGTCTTATCATTGTGAAAAAATTATCACGACCCAAAGAAAATCAAATTGCTATTACCCACTTAATATAAATATCTTTACATTGACAACGGTCAAATGAACAACAACGTATATCCCCACACCTTTGACATGGAAATTACTCCGTTAGTAATCAAAAAATAACATGCTCGTTAATTGTGCGCAACAAAACACTCCTTTATTAATTTCACTTATCAGTATTGCTGTATTTAATTTTTATACTATCAGAATCTCTACTTCGTACAAAACCCATTTGGATGCATAATGTGAATGCTGTTCCATAATTAAAAAAGGTATAACGTTTTCATTATGTACCTACTACATTTCTATTAAGAAAATATATTGTAAACAAAAACATATCTTAAAATATTTTTTAGGAATAATGTTTTTATATACGGTGTCCCAAAATGCAGAGCCGTCCTTTCGGGGGCTGGTAAACGAGTTTATAAAGCGCCAGGATTAGCCTAGTTTATAAGACGTCAGTAAAAATGGCTAGTTTTCGAGATTTTTACACTTTTAGTAATTTCTTAGAAATTTCCACCTTACATCAGTTTTTTGAGTGTCCTAACAGATTTTTTCATGTTTCTTGATTTTTATTTTTGTTGCAATCCTAAATATTTAATTGTTCTGTCAATTACAATCCATAAAGAAGAATATAATAACTTTGAAGAAGAAAAAACAAAAACAAAAAGATTTGGCCGATTTGTGCTTTTGTACTTGACAAAAGTCGTCAATGTTTCCCTTAATGTGTCGCCGGTTCACAAAAGCTCCGAAGAGTCGATTTCGTATCGCTTGTTGTCGCACAACTAACCGACCGCACTCTTATTTAAACTTGGTGCCAAACGCCTCGATGTATTTCGAATCTACCACAAAAATGGGACTCATTGTGAAATTACAAAAACAACAATCAAATTTGTTAAATTAAATCATAATACAGTCTTTAATTAAAACATATATAAAATAAAAAAATGTATATAAAATGAATCACAATTAACATTTTTTTAATTATGTCATTAAAATTCGCAATTACCACATTGATAGGTTGATTTTATGAGGAAGAACACGTCACAAGAAACTATTAGATATACCTTTTTACAATAAATTTGTGATTTATTACTAAACAATTAAAGTTAATGCAATTAATGCAACTCTTATACATCAAGTTATTTTATATTCCTGCTAGACTAACTAGCCCCAACTTCATCTACACAATAAGCAAATACCCTATGTCCATTTGGAGTTTTGTACCTTTTCAATTGTGAAAGAATTTTTCAAATAGGTTCTGGAGATTACCCTCCAATATAAACAAACATACAAAAACCGCCCTCTTTCTCTCTCTCTCTCTCCCTCTCTCTCTCTAATAAGATATATACATAATATAATAATATCTATTCTAAAATATATTAAAAAATATATATATTTAGATCTAATTTGGTACATACCTATATACATAAGTGTTTTATTTTATCTTTAACACTGTACATTTATAGACTACTAGCTATCGGCTTCGCCCACGTTGAAAAATAAAAAAATAACGCCTGACTAAACGCCTAACATCTTTATTGCAGTTATATCCTATGTCTTTTCCTGCATATTTGATAACGTGTATGCAAAATTTCATCATAATCGGCCAACCGGTTTAGGCGTCAAAACATAACAGACAGACAGGTCTCCGATTATGTCGGAGGATGACTAGTGTCCCCCCTAAACCCTCAAAATAATTTCAAAGGAAATATATAATAATTAAGTTCTGTTTTACACATATCTAATTAAAATTTTTACTATATATATAATCGATTGTTAAATATTAGATGCTATTAATTGTAATTTTGATAATATACGGCCCGTGGGGGTGGTGTAACCCTTGGGGGGAAATATTAAAAAAAAAAACAGATAGAGTTACTTTCACATTTGTAAAGTGGAGTAAAATACACTTTATAAAGTTTTTATGGAGTAAAATAAAAATAAATATAATTAAAATTGCTCATTATAATATTTATTGTCACCGCAAAAGATTTGCAGACTATTTCTAATTATACACATCTATTGTCTAATTATATCCCAATGCTGAATGCACTCTATACCACTGCAAATTGGCGGAACTTTCAGAGTTTTCAAAGATTTATAATCTAGAGACAAATCTAGTTTATCTAGCTAGCTATAGAGACTTAGAGTCACTTAGGTTTCCCCATTTTTGTTCCTTCGCAGATCCACGCAATTCGGTGTCTACTGTTTCGGCGGTCTTCGACCTTTTAGCTTATTTCTTATTCGCCTATGGATTGCAGCACATTCTATTATTCAATGACATCTAATCTAAATTAAAGTACATATTTCATCATTATATATTATAAAAAAGTCGCTGTCCATTCTGTCTGTTTCTCCGTTTACTTTTCCTGAACCATTCAACAAATTTTGATACGGTTCTCACCAATCGAAAAGAGGAAGGTTTGTGTTTTAATTTGCAGAAAAAATTGCATCTGTGCGAAAACTGGCTAAGTCGCTAGTTTTATTAAAATCGCCACCTTTTTTCTTTTGAGTGTAAAAACGGATACTATTATTATTATTATTTTATTTTCCATTTTTTTATCCACCATAATAAAAACATCACTGTCGTAAATGTGCATCTTGTTTTTGAATTGCACGCCATGCAATTTTAATTGATCGGTTCTCGTATTTTGTTCTTTATTCTGAGTCGATGCAGTCATAAATTTTGCAGCCTGTCTGGCCACTGTGACCACACTTTTACAGAAGACTGCCATAAAATACCACGAATTCTCTAATGTTTCCTTGGTCTTTTATGCAGCAGGTCTTTCTTACTTCCTTCCGAAGATGGAGGTCTTTTTCCACCTTAAATTAGACATTCAACCTTTTAATTCAAATTAACTTTTAAATTTCATTTCAATAATAGTCAACGTTCGCATCCTATTGACAACGAGCAAGGTGAGCGTAAATAGAGCTCAGATTGAAGGCTATACTCATCCGTAAACTTGAATACTAATAGCGGATACATTCCGGAACGTCACGTCCTTCCATTCATTCATGCTGGTCAACTCACTTGAAATTATTAGCATCTCTTTAGGCTGTCTAGGAGCAAATAGATTCTATTTTAAGGGCTATTGTGTTACCGTTTTAGCCCAGTGATTTACACAAAATATTAGAAGTATAGAAATATTAGAAGTATTAAGAAACCTTGAAGGAAACTAAGTCTTTGATTTTTATTCGCAATACCTAAATTGTTGAACAGACTTAGCAGATCACTAAACTTAGATACTCCCGAGAGAATAAGGCAGCGGTTGGTAATTTATTTATTTAACACACCCAGAGCTTGAATTACATAGAGTAAATAATTATGCATGGTCTTCCGGGTTAGAGGGGGTGTCCCGATATCTTCTCCAATATTAAATTGAAAGGTATACCGTTGAAAACGGTCGAACAGTTTAAATATCTTAGTCACTTAGTGACCTCTGATCTGGAAGATGATGAGAGGGTATTCTGTAAGGACTAATACGATAGCCCGAAGAATCACGTGATGTTCGAGGAATGTCAAGGTTACCATTTTTAGAGCATTCTGTCGTTTTATACGAGTAGTCTATGAGAGAGTTTTGCGTAGAGACAGTACAACGCCCTGCGAGTCCACTATGCGTTTAAGGTGTTGTTGGGATTGTCAAGATTCTGTAGTGCATCGGGGATACTCCATGTAACTATGAGGAAACTGTGTGCATCTCTGGTGCGCAGGGTTCGGATCAGCTCCAATAGCATCCTCAATGCATTTGCCGAAAGACTTAACTGTTGGTACCTGAACCATAGTTATATGGTTGAGTTGCTGACTAATGAGGCAGCTGTAAGTCAACTTGAAATATTTGTACTAGCATAGCCTTAAAGTAACTAACAAATGATCATACATCGTCGAAATAAAGAGTTTTACTATTATTATTATTTATTATTATTAAGAAACTTTAAAATAATAGATCTATATAGAACAATAAAGAAAACCTATAAATATTTAAAATTTTCAAAATTAAAATAAATTCATATCAATTAATACTTCATTAAAAAACAATTTAATATAATATAATGTCAATTACAATAGTAGTTTAATCAATATTAACTTCAATTCTTCATTCTTTGGCTTATGTAAAATGCCTGTATTTTAGTGGTGCTTTATAATATTGTACAAAATCACCAAAATTGTATAAAACCTAAGTGTGAGCTTGTATTATTATGTAGCTGTATTTAAAATCACTTTATTTGTCATTATAATTTTAAGAACAGCCCTTAGTTTATCGTATAAATAAACAAAATAAATGAAAGATCACACGCCAGTCTGAAGAGATTTGCAGTCTTCGAAAATTTTTAATTTTCAGGTATATAGCGTTGATCACGAGAGAACCCATATGTCTATAGGTATCCCGCATTAGAAGTTTGGTTGTTTAGGACTATATACCCGCAAAGGATACACAGATTTCCAATGACAATATTCTCAAAAGAATAGACTCCTAACTATACGACACAATATTCTCAAACCCATAGTAATTATATAACCTTAGCAGTATACCTATGGTCAATCTTTGCCTACACGACAGGTAGAATAAATTTTGCGTAAATCTAACAACACGATACGATCGCCGACGAATCGGTCAAGGTAAATTTTGTCTGAACTACCAGTACATATAGTTAAGAGTTGGGCAACACTATTAAACCGGATTCCGAGTTTAGTGTTAGCAGGTCCTACTACAGATTTGCCTTGGTTCAAATACGTTTTATAAAATTCAGAAAGGAACCATGTGGATGGTTTTATATAAACATTTTATAATAGATGGCGAATTGTTCTTGACCAATTTATTTTTATTTTTATTAGGTTATATTAGAGAGCGTCGGTTACGCAGAAAGACGCGGCCTATCATGTCCATAGGTCCGAGTGCAATCCCCAGTCATGCCATGTAGCAATGGGTTTTTTTCTAAAAAACTTAAGTGCATTTACTGTTCTCAAACGGTGAATGAAAAAATTTTGAGAAAACCTGCAAACCTATGCAAAAGAAGAAATTCTAAGGCGCATGTAAAGTCCACCAACCTGCACTGTACCAGCCTGGTGGACCATATAGATAGCCCATACGGCCTTTTTAAAAGGTTAGTAGGCACCTGCAGTGGGGACATACTTTTTGGATTTTCGAAAGAAATTTAAAGCTATGTCATATCTACTTTCAGATTTCACTAAGTATAAGGTATAATTTGACATTTCTTTCAAACTGAAACAGTGCCTACTTATAAAATAAATAAAACAAATTTATCCAAAAAAATTGAGATAATACAGATAATAATAAGAGAAATTAATACAAAAATACGAGCATTGGTCGAGATTAAATTATTGATATTATTGACGTTGTTACACATTGGTACAGAGAGACAAAAAAAAGAGATTTCGCGGACTTTTTTTAGAACTTTTAAAGGGGAACAATTCCGTCATACATGATTTTTTCGTAAATTTAAACGAAGCTCTCAAAAAGGATTAGATTAGATTAGATTAGAACTTTTAAGTCTATGTAACTTGAACCAATAAATATTATTTTCCTCGATAAATGGAAAAAGATTTTTTCAATTGGAACCAGTAGTTCCTGAGATTAGCACGTTCAACCATACAAACAAACAAACAAACTCTTCAGCGTTATAATATTAGTATAGATTAGAACTAAGTATATATGTTATGTAATAAATAGCCCACGAGGGTCCGGGGAAAAACGAAAAAAATAATTAATAAATAAACGTTTAGAGCTACATTTAGACGTATACTAATCCAATTAATACAAAAAAATGCACTTTGTATTGCCTTATTTTTGTGTACAGGTAAGGATATACCTTTAAAAAAAAAATCGTAAGAAGTTAAATTTCGACTTTAAAATAAAAAAAAATATATCGAAAATGACTCAACGCTCGCAAGTTTTTAATGTTGCATCATTTTTGTTAGTGTCAATTAAAGTTTATAAAATTACTACTTTTTTATATCGTGAGAAATGTCGACGAATATATAAACGAAAAATGCTAACACCAGAATACCTTGTACCATTAGGTAAGAAGAAATGATATATTTTACTGAAAAAATATCGTGTAATTTGGTATCGTGGGTTTCATAGAAATTTCAGTTTGGAAGTATTAAAAAATTCAATTGTCCCAATACAGTAATAAGTTTTTTTTAGCTTTTGAATGTTATCCACATTTACAAAATCTGAAATATTCACAGGAAATTACTGAAATTAAAAAATTATTTTATTACCAAAATCTCCAAAGTGTAAGTTAAAATAAAAAAAAATGGACTGGTTTTGAACGATGTCCTTTGATATCTTCAAGCAATTGGTTTATGTTAATATATTTATTACACAATAAACTTTCTTTTAACTCTATGAAAGTAAATGTTTAATTTCAGATATACATTTGTAGTTAGAGAGGAAAAGAGAAATTTCTTGTTATTCGTCTCGTTTTTCTGGTTTAGATAAAAAAATGTTTATCTAGAACAATATGTATTAATTACATTTTGAATTAGCGACACATATATTACAGATGATTGACGATATAAAATTTAATTGTGTCGAAAATAATATTTATTAAAATAATATAATACCTACTGAATTCTCTCAGTTCATTAAAGATTGGAAGAATTTCTTTCACAGAAATTTGAGCATGCTCAAAATCCGAATTTTAACGTATAATATACCTAACTAATCTAATATTATTATTATTATTTCATAAGAAACTTACCAATTAAAAAATCAATACAAAAAATCCTTCAACAAAGTAATTAAAGTTTTCAAAAAATCCCACTCACAAACACAAGAACAACAAACAAAAAATTCAGCTAAACTTATTTAATAAATAAACTCGTATTAATTTAAACTGATTTGAACTACGAACCGGTGATTGCCGACGTTCGAAATTTCAAAGCGTTCGCCCGCGAACGCTACACGTGATTGGCGGACGGTAAATGGCCACAAAGACCACAGTACAGTTCAGTTTGTAACCTGCTAAGGCGGACGCATCTTAACCACTTAATGATACCTACAGACTTACGAACAACGGTATGAATGAACCGCAGAAAAACCCGCCCGAGAAAAACCGGCTGCTTATAAATTAATCTGTCTTGATAAAATTATATTTTACACAGATACATTAAACAATTATTAATATATTAATGATCACCTACCATAAAAATTATTTATTTATTTATTTACACACAAACTTACATTACAGGTTTTCCCCTAAGGCGGTAGTGTAGCATACGAATGCAAACTAATTCCTAATATTCATAACTAACTAGCGACCCGCCCCCGGCTTCACCCGGTGTGTAATTTTTATGTATATATGAACATTCCCCGTCTATCCCTCTTTCCATTAGTGAAAACCGAATTAAAATCGGTCTACCCGTCTACGCATGATGCTGTGACCAAGGGAAATGGGGATTCATTTTTATATATAGAGACTAGCGACCCGCCCCCGGCTTCGCCTGGCGTACAATTTTTATATACCCTAAAACATTCCCCGTTCATCCCTCTTTCCATTAGCGAAAACCGAATTAAAATCGGTCTACCCGTTCACGCGTGATGCCGTGACCAGGAGAAATGGGGATTCATTCTTATATATAAGATTACGTATAGTGCTATTTTTGTGAATTCATTTAGAGTAGGTACACCAAAAAACATCCAATCTACTATATATACTATACTATATCTACTATTAAAATCAAATATTAGATATGAACTAAGATGTAAAATGTTAACAAACACTAATATATTTCATTCTTACTTTTCGCGATCACTAAGTAAATGTGTATTTATATTTTTTATATTATAAAGGGTGGCAGACAAGCTGACGGTCCACTTGATGGTAGGTGGTTTCCGGCACCTAAGGACACAGGGGTATTGGTGCGCTGCCAACACTGCAAGAATTTCGTTACGGCTAGCTTGAAGAAGCCCATATTTTAGCTAGGTGTAACACCTCAGAAGGGAAACTGTTCCAAAGTTCGCGCGTCGGCGAGATAACATATATGTTATACTATATATATCTCCCTTATATATATACGTTTTATATTGACGTTTTATATAATTATATAGACGTTTTAGGATTGAAATTAAAATAAAAACTAAGAGTGAAAAGCGAGTTCTGAAAAGAATTCAGAACAACTCAGCATTTAAGCAATAATTTCAATAATTGGTTTCTTATTAATTGATTTTATTATTAGTTGTTAAGTTTTTGTTTACTTCGAATTATTTAAAGTTTGTCTTCTGTTCAAATGATACTTCGAATGAATGGAGTACTTCGAATGAAAACGAGTGATGGTCATATCTATCATAGCAAAGGTGATCCTTTATATACGAGTACGTCGACCATCTGACTTTCTGTACCTATGTCCGGCTTGACAGATTTTATTTAAAAACTGTCTACTAGAAATGTACCTAACCTATTTTTTCTAGTAACAATAAATAGGTACATTTTAATGACGACGTACTATTTTAATGACTTATTTAGAGTCCAAATGATAGTACGTAGTCAAAAATGTCTAAATTTTAGACATTTGCAGGAGACCGAACTTTTATCACGGTAAAGGTACGAGGAGTGATCAATAAGTAGTGACAATGAAGCAGAAAAATATATATTTTGTAAATAACAAAAAAATATTTTTCAACATAGTCTCCTTTCTCTATCTACGCACTGAGTCCAGCGTTTCTCCAACATTTCTAACCCTTTCAAATAATATGATTTCTCTTGTACTTCCAAAAACCGTTTCACGGCCTTAATCACTTCATTGTCATCGGCATATCTATTACCACGCAAGTATTCTTTTAACTTTGGGAAGAGGTAAAAGTCACTGGGGGCTAGGTCTGGCGAATAAGGTGGATGATCAACTAATTCAAAACCAGCTTGTTGAATAGCATCCAGCGAAACAGCAGCAGCGTGAGCGGGCGCGTTGTCCTGGTGAAACAAAATGCCTTTTCTGAGTTTGCCTCGCTTTTTCTCTTTAATAGCTTCTCTCAATTTAGCTATTAAAGCTGAATAGTAAACGCCTGTCATTCTGTGTCCTTTCTGAAGATAATCAATTAATAGTATTCCTTCGAAATCCCAAAAAATGGAGGCCATGACTTTGCCTACCGATGCTGTGGTTCGGAATTTCTTCGGGGTTGTTGAGGACGGTCTTTTCCACTGTAAAGATTACTGTTTTGTCTATGGATCAAAATGGTGAACCCATGTTACATCCATAGTGACAAATCGAGCCAAAAAGTCATCAGGGTCCATATGAAATCTGTCCAACCAGCAGCGCCTTGAAAGATCGAACCTGAGTTTCTTTTGATTTTCCGTTAACATTCTGGGTACCCAACGCGCGGAGACTTTTCTCATATTTAAATTATCTTTTAATATTGACTGAACACTACCATATGAAATGCCGGTCTCATGCACTAAATAACGCACTGTAACTCGACGATCGTCTAGAATAATTTTTTCGACTTTTTCGATGTTTTCTCGCGTAACTGACGTCGATGGCCGACCTGAGCGGTGCTTGTCTTCTGTCGAAGTTCTCCCAGTCTTGAATTGAGCCGTCCACCTTGCCACAGTAGAATATGGCGGAGCAGACTCGCCTAATCGCGATGAATCTCCTGCGTCGTTAACTTTTTTAAACAGAGGTATTTAAACACTTCGTTTTTCTCCATAACGATGTTTTGCCTCGGAATGCATCAAACAATTGGACACTGCTTCTAAGTTTCTTAAAGTAATGACTTAATTTTTTGTACCTATCCTCAAAATGAAATGATATTTTATTATTGGTATGAATAAATAAAATATGAGATTTGCAAGAGGGTCATTCTCACTACTTTTTGATCACTCCTAGTATGTTTCACCCTGAATGTGATAAACGAAATCTGGGTTTACTGAAATGTTTTAAACAAGTATAAGTATATTTTTAACACATTATTAAATAACAAGTTTATGCCCGCGCTTTGTCTATTTTTCTTCGGTGTTAAAACATTCAACACCTAAGAAAATAGGGGCAGAAATATGAATGTGTACCTTTTAGTGTAGTAAATAAATTCTATATTTATTATCTGTATATTGCTATCTTAAAAAGTGCGCGTCTCACCGTTTTCCGGTGTGAGTTGACCCTTTTCTCTATCCCTGAAAATGTGTATGACTATTTTATTATCATCGGTTTAGTAGTTAAGGCGGAAAGCGTAAAAAACAAACAAATTTACTTCTTCTAAACCACCAAATGGATTTTGATATTATTACAGATTAATACAAATTTTATTGATTACAGATTACAGTTTACGTGCGGGGTGATTGAAAATGCCGAAACGAAGATGACTTATTTTCACAAACCAAGATGACTTCCAAAATCACTAGACTTGTCCTATGAAACCGTTAAACTAGCTAAAAGGCGTCAATGATTCCCTTAATGTGTCGCCGGTTCACTGTTGCAGGTAACTTTTCAAAAACTCCGAAGAGTCGCTTTCCAATCGCTTGTTATTGCAAAACTCACTCACCTCGCTCGCCTGCTCTCTTATTTATACTTGTCGCCAAACGCTTCGATGTATTTCGAGTTTTCCAGAAAATCTAAACAAGATCGTAAACGAGTCATTGAAATTCGGGAATGCTAACATAAGGACCAGTTTCCTTTGACACTAGTCGGGAAAGGGCGTGGCTACCTTTCCCGACTAGTGTCAAAGTTAGACGTTACCTTTCCCGACTAGTTAGACGTTCGAGACTTTCGGCCGGCGCGAACGCTTTTCCAGAACGTTCCATAGTTAGTCGTAACTATACGCTTTTCACTAATGGAAAAAGCGATAAACAAGGCGGATTTCTGTATTCAGTTTTGAGAAAAAAAAATGAATCCGTGCGATGCCGGAAACGAATCGTTTGCTGAATAGAAATAAACTCAATCGCCCGAGACTTTGTTTCTAAATAGTCTTTTCTTTGCCAAATTAAAATCGGCTTACTTGGTTTAGAGATAAATAAGCCTTGAAAATCAGACAACAAACAATTGTAAAAACGCATATTTCGAACGCAATCTCGCAAATCCGCTTGAGATAATAAAGTATCACTATATATCCTTATACAAGATTTCTTGTTTTTGCTCATTAGCATCTCTCAACAATTTAGAACATGTATTAACATTTCCAATAGTGTACTCCAGCACTTCTTCGGCCAAGGCTAATTTTGCTCTAATACACGCTGTTCCAGAACTTTATTCGAGCATAATTTGATCTGGACTAGATTTGATAATACCCATTCCGGGCTACCTGTCAGAGCTAATTATGCTCTGCCTGCCGGAACGGGTATGATCAAATGAAAGAAGAGCAAAGTGAGCCTTGACCGAAGTAGTACTGAAACATACCCCAATATAAGAAACTGTAAATCGGCTTAGGATGGTGTTTAACAAAATATTTCTTCACTGTTCTAACATATAATTTCGATTTGTATTTTTTGTAGTTATAACAAAAGTCTTCTCATTCAACTTTCGTGCAAATGTGGTGCGAAATACCCAATTATATTTGTAGCAGTGGACTGTAGTATAAGACAAAGTTCTTGATCGTAGGTTTATTCCATGTTCTTGATTTATTCCCGACCTCCGTCCTTACTCCCACCTCGTGTTGTTTTAATTGCGCAGCGCTGTCCGTTTCAGTATTCACTCACCGAGCTATAGGACAATTCACCGAGCTATAGGAGCCACGACTTGTGTAAAAAAAAAATTCGTAAAATGTTTATCCACAGTCTCACCAAAAATTTTAGGCCTACCAGTTTAAGTAGGACAAGAATAAGAGATAGGGAAGGGGTAAAGAATATAGGCTCTGTCATCCCTCACTCAATCCCGAACAACAAGCAGCTGTTAAAATGTAATTAAAATTATGGTGAATAGAGTAAAATGTAATCATTCCATTATAATATTTAAACAAAATATAATTATTCAAAGTTATGCTATGCTATTTTTTTTTCTACACTCGTCCTAACATTTTAACTATCATTAAAACAAAAACCGGAAAATAATCTAAGATCTTTACGGCGTTTTAAGCAAGAGTTTTACGAAATTTATTTTTAAAAGGACATTTTACTTTTACGACTTTCAAGAGCGATTCGTGACAGAAGGTAAACCAAATAAATGCGCATTTTAAATTTAAAAACTTGCATACGACTTAAAACTTGTACACTTAAAACTTAAATATGACCCATCGGTCAAGTGGTTAAGGTACTTTAATACTGACTCAGGGATTCCGAGTTAGATTCCCGGTAGGGCCAATAATGAAAATGGAAATTTTTTGCTCCGGTCTGGATCTGGCGAGTAGTGTCTAAAGCGGCGACGAGACACGCGGAGCGGAGATGTGTTAGAAACAACCAATAGGATTTGATTATTTACTCATCTCCGCTCACTCAACTTCAATGGAGACGGTTGAGCGGAGCGAAAAGGAGACGTGTCATATTTGTATGGTAAACTATGACTCACAAGCCAGCGATAATGTGTTTGGAGGCGTCCGTACAGCCGCTAGTCCGTCCTAGTCCGTACGCATCTCCTCGTCGGTGAAGTCACCCTAACGGAGATGTGTAACAAAACATCTCCGCTCATCTCCGCACGCATCTCGGCTTCGGTGGAGTTACACTAGCAAAGACGTATAACTCCGCTCATGTCCGTACGTATAGTACGTACGGAGCAGTATCTGTACATTAAATATTTTTTTAAAAAAACACACACAATACTGTTTGTGCGTTTGTGCACGCTAATCTCAGAAACGGCTTAACCTATTTGAATGCGGTTTTCACTGATGTATTGTAGCATTTAGTGTTTGGTTAATTCCATTTACAAACAAAAAAGTTACATGCTATACCGGATACCACGCGCACGAAGTTGCGTGTTCAGATAGTACTAAATAAGTACTGACTCGAATGTATTCAGCTCGAAAATATTCTCAAAACTATAATGTTACTACCACAGATCAACGAATCATTTATTTACCAATTCGTAAATCGTGAAAGTAAAAGTTGGCGCCTAAAATCTGAGCTTTTCGCAGTTCTCGATAACAGCATAATTAAAATACAGGTTATGATTTACATTTTGTGTCGCATTGCGCGATTTTGCGTAATGTGCATGTCATTTTAGGCGGCGTCATTTTAAAAAATAAGATGAAGCAAAGACAGTCTGTTATTCAGCCTTCATTAGAAACGAATAATATTTTGTTTGGTTAAACGATAATTACTAATTTATTTAACTCTATTTTACTGTAAATATTTAATTATAAATAAATGTGTTTTTTCACTTGCAGCCTCCCAGGTGTTGCTTGTGTCCTTAGGCAACGGTAACCATCTACAATAAAGTGGGCAGTCAGCCCATCTGCTTCCCATTATAATATTATAGTATACAATATCATAATATACAAAGAAAATGTTATGCTTAATGTTTTTTTATGTTAATATCGGTAGACAGGCTGATGGTCCACTTGATGGTAGGTGGCTACCGTCGCCTATAACACAAGCAAAGCCCCAGCTGCTGCAAGTGCGCTGCCGACTACAGTAGGATTAAGAATAAGGGATTTGGAGTGGAAATGGGCTCTGGCATCCCTTACTGAACCACAACAGCACACGTGCTGTTATTTTACGGTGGTCTTCTGTAAGGGGGTGGTTACTGCCGCCAGACGGGCAGCCCAAATAAGAAAAGAAGAAGATCAGAACACTGGGTGGGCGTTTCATTGGTCTCTTCATTATTTTCACTCATTTTATTTTATAATAATTTAATTAAAACTCAGAATAGAGTCTATTAACAATATTTATATTTTCTAATTATTACAATATTTAATAATGAATGTCTTTCCTATAATTATCCTCAATGACACTGCAAACTGGATTATCGAATGGACACTATATCAGCTACTACTTTCACGATCCAGACCAGAGCCAAATTTGAAAAGTTGACCCTTTCGGGAATCGAACCTGGGAACCCTAGAATAGAGAGTTAAGACAAGCACCCTAACTACTCATCCAACGGGTTCGTCAATGTCATTTTTTTAATGATAAATAGATCTATTTGCAATTTTTTTACCTAATTGTTATGTCTTCGCATTTTTGTGAGGATTTTCTTGAAATAACATCAGTGCCAACGAGACTAGCGTTATTAAAATGAATTTAAAATCAAAATTATCAGCGATGCTAGATTACTTCAATTGTCTAATATTTAAATCAATAATCGTTGCGTTATCATAAAATCAGTCAGGGGGCAGTACAACACCATAAAATATAAAAACGTGTTTATGCTGTCTTTCTATGGCTGAGCAAAGAATACCAGAATCCCAATGTCCCCATACAATTGCTTGTTTTTTTTATCAAGTCAAAATGTTTATTTCGCAAAAATAGGATACCAAGATCAATTTTTTGAAATCGAAAAACTACTACTATTTCGGAAACAAAATGACTTTCTAGAAAAGAAGAAACGGCGAAAGAAACTCGAGCAATCGCTCTTTTAATATGAAATAACAATTATGCCAATTTAAAAAATATTAACAATGATTTAAATCATTGTTTCATAAAAAATCCCATGCATTTTTTATGGTCATTATATATTTTACCAGGGTTTTGAAAAAAAAAACCAAGATGATGACGCTTCTGAGAAGAAACCCCGAAAGAAACTCAGGATACCATTCTTTCTGTCATGTTCAAAATAAAATATATGTATAACAAATTACAATTAACAATTATTTATACACAAATCACTGGCGACGCGCGACGGCTCAACTACAAATAGGGAATAAAAAAAAAATTATAACATTTTGTTGTCCTAAATAAAATAGTGGAAAATTTGTTAAATTTCTAAACATGCGATCGTGCAGATGTACCGGTATTTCCATGATGAAGCCAAGGTTTTTCCTTATTGATTTATTAGTGTTTTTATATTATACCATATCTAAAATATAGATAAAGTTTTGTCATAAAAATATTTAACTGGCAACGCTTTAACGTGACTAGGTTTAAGGTTATGTTTTGTCTTACATTTTAACTGTGCAGTCGTAAATTGTTTATGACTGTGTTCAATATTCTAGAATGGCTATAAAGTTATAAGTTAAGTAATTGTATACATAGGTTATAGAAATGCAGATGTTTAAATAACTAAAAATCTCAGACTAGTAATATTGGAATAACGTCTGCAATCTTTATTTTGGAACTAGCTGTTGCACGCGATTATTCGTGGAAAACGGCAATTTTGTATGGAGGGGGTGTAAAAGGGGGAAATAGGGAAAGGGAGGGTGAGTATCCTATACCTATGTTACTCGCTGATAATGTAGCTTTTCGATCCGTCGTCGTATAGTTCAAAGAATTGTTAAAATCGTTCCAGTAGTTTTTGGTTTTATTCGTTACAAAAATACAAAAATACATACATACAAATCTTTTCTCTTTACTATCTACTAGTAATATAGTATTATTTAGTAATTTAGTATAGAAGTATAGATATTATATTGGTATTGTAAAATCGATTATTCGATGTCTTTTAACAAAACTTCCCTTAGCTTTAGATTACTAACAACTTCGCACGGTTATATTTTTGATCGCTCGTATCAAAATTCTTTGGGTTAGAAGTTAGCGGAGAAACAGATAAAGACGGACAGAGTTAATCGAAAAAGTGAGAAGAGTAGTATATATATATATCAAATCTTTCGGACATTAACACATACAATATAATATATTACACCTGAGAATCGTCCCTGAGAAATGTTTGGTAATCTGTTTCTTATTGTTACTGACTTCATTTTGTCAGTTGCATTACACGATTGGTAAACTTTTATAACAGAGAAAAATTTTTCAAGGAAACCTCTTTTAAAACACAGATTTACATTTTACAGGCAAACGGACCAATTTATACTTCCAAATTCTCTATGTACATTGGTATAAACATACACTTTAATTTTACAGGTGGATTTCTTAAAATACAATATAGTTTTTTTAATAAAAAACGTTTTGTCGCATATATAACCCGACCTTACGACATAAGCAAGCGCGCTCGAGCCGTATTAATAGTTTATCGCTGCGTCACCTTAAGGGCTTCACTTGGGCAAATGGCATTTACATTAGAACTCGCTGGCGGCGGAGACAATTCAACAGGCCTAGAAATTGTGTTTTTTTTTTGTTTTTATCATTAGAACAATACACAAAAAAAAAAATTACAATTTTTTAAACTGATATTCACTTATTAAGGTACACGATTCATATGCGCGCAAGAAGCAGTTTTCGAGAGAATTTTCAATAAAAGTCAAATTCTTCTTGTGTTCTAACTTTTTTTGTGGAGTTTGTATTAATTTAATGAAAATTATAATTAATACAATTGGTTCGTCACATGTTTAAGTAGGTATAATATATATTTTTATCAAAGCAATTCTATTTCTTGTAACATCTTCATGGATATTGGATATTTTTAGTATTTAGCGTTTGTCTCCACCTTAATGATCATAATAATGACATATAAGGCGAACGAAGTTATGAGGTACGACTAGTGGTATAACAAAGATATAGTAATAGTTACAGTATTACTATATTTATATTAAATTGGCGTTGTAAACTAGCTGGCTGGAAATGAAAAGCTCAAAATACTGGTAAGTACATATAAAGAAATTCGATTAAAAATTCGCACGAGTTCAAAACAAAGCCTAGTCTAAAACTTGCTATTTTTTTATTCTATGATTTCGGCATCCCTATATACGGCTAGCGGAGGCGGGGGCATAACTAACCGGTTGCAAGCCACACAAACTCCTCTGATGACTAACCAAAGGTGAGCGACTCAGGTATTTCCCTACAGCGTTTCTGGGATAAAACCAATTGGAATGCCACTTGAGGCTTAATTAAAAAAAAAAAACAATTTTGAATTGAAATTTTCCTTAAAACAAGTTTGCCCACTTTAATTAATAACTAACTACATGATAACTAAGCGATAACTATATGACATTACAAATTACTTTTATGGAGTTTACTCCATAAGAATCGATTTTCATATAAAGCCGTAAAATTAATATAAGTTTTAACCTTTTAGTTAAGTTACATATCGTTATGTTATCTGTCATTTATACTTTTTTTTTATTATAGATGGGTTTGCTCTTGACCAGCATCTATCCATGTAGGAAGGATGAGGCCGAAGATGGAGCGAGCTCACCCAGAAGATGCCTATTCACTCGAACCTTGAAAAGATTTGGGTTATATGAGCTAGGAAATACAGACGCCGGCAGGGAGTTCCAATCCTTAGCAGTGCGCATCACAAAAGATGTTTTAAAGCGTTTGGTCCGAATTAGAGGGATATCGACAAGGTGAGGATGGTAACCAGCCGTACGTCTGCATGTCCGATAGAAGAAAGGGGAAGGCGGTATGATCTCATGTATTTATGTTCCCTAATTCTCTGGGCTTATAAAAGCAAACGTCGAAATATTGTATGAAAAGTGTAGTCCGCGTTGAGGAACGAAACGATAGCGCGTTATAACCTGCCGGCGCAGCGACATCTGACAATGAACTATTAGAACTTATAAAACGTAGTGACATCTGTGTA
Source organism: Bembecia ichneumoniformis (assembly GCA_910589475.2). Taxonomy (NCBI): domain Eukaryota; kingdom Metazoa; phylum Arthropoda; class Insecta; order Lepidoptera; family Sesiidae; genus Bembecia; species Bembecia ichneumoniformis. Next base: position 4,773,134 of record OU342545.1, read on the forward strand.
TACCGAACATAACTAACATGACTTTTGTCGGAACATGTGACATCTGACAGGCTCTGGCATCCCTAACTCACTTACCGAAACACAACAGCTCACATGCTGTTATTTAACGGTGGTCTTCTCTAAGGAGGTGGTTACTACCGTCAGACGGGCTGCCTAAACGACTGCGAAAAGCAGTGTGCCCTGCCACTACTTTCCAGGCTCAAACCGAGCCAAATTTGTAAAGTTGACATTTTTCAAAGTTGACGCTGCCGAGAATCGAACCCGGGAACCCTAGAACAGGGCGTTAAGGCAAGCACCCTAATCACTCATCAATTCATTTCATTTATTACATTTTCTTCTTTTTATAGAAATAGAACATTATCCGCTCGAGTGTGTCCTACAGGACATAGAGGTCACAACAGGACACATTGGAATCGAAGGTAGTTCATGCTTCTTAAAGGGATTCTTAAGCAGAAAGATCAATGAGCATTTTTAAAATAATTTAGTAGAATACATAATAAGTCAAGAAAATCCTAATAATAAAAGCTAAAGTTTGTATGTGTGGATTTTTGTTACTCAATCACGCAAAAACAACTAAACCGATTTGAATGAAATTTGGCATACAGATAGTTTATTACCTGGATTAACATATCCTAGAATACTAGAAAAACCTAACCTAACAAGGTTACTGTGATATTTTCAAAAAACGAACTACAACATGTTCAAAGTCGCGGGCACAGCTAGTAATATACATAAGTATATAATGATACAGACAATAATATTATTGAAGTTTTTTATTCGTTTTACGTTATTAAAAAAGTGTTTGTCATTGTAGCCAAAACTAATTGATTTTCCAAACGAAACGGGTTTTTACCCATTTGAGCAAAGTGGATGTAACTATAATGTATAATTTTGTATATTTAATATTTAATTTAATTATACATTTATTAACAACTTCGTATTAACTTAATGAATACACAATAAGTTTCTTATAATCTAATCTAGTTATTTAGCCTTAATTTAAAGTGCAAAATTTTATACTTATTTTAATTATTACATTGAAAGTTTGGTTGTTTTTTAATGTTGAATTATTACTATCTTTTATTTGAATTAATATTGTATTTATTTTTAATTTTTCATTAATTGTAAAAAAAATTCGTAGAAAATTTGTTTAATTAATAGTAAATAGTCATGTCTGTAATTGTCGTGTAACCCCTGAGGGAAAACTTAAAAAAAAAATGATGTACAAACAAACATACCAGATGCCGTTGTTTTAAGACAAAATTGACTTAATATTTTGTTTCTAAGTCAGACACTTACGTTTGTATCACGAGAAATTTACACAATTGTGGTGCATCAAATTTTTTTAACTTTTAAAACGAATAACAGCTCTTTGTGCATAAGGCCAAGTCCTTAGTTTTTTATGTAAACTCTTTAAGTATAAAGGTAACGGTTATTAAACTTTATAACGATCTAATAAGGTATTGGAAAACTTTTGTAAAAGTAAGTTAATTTAGTTTTGCGATTTTTATTATGAAAAAATAGGATTTAAAAATAAAATCTTTGTAGTGGTACTTAATTTTCTGTATAAATACCATACGCTATTGAAAAGCCATGCTGTGGGCGCTTGCTGAGGATAAAATGGACTGTTCACCGCACTAACGTTTCCATCCTGAAAAAGCTTCGCATCAAATAAAGACTCGTCGATTATGCAAGTGTCAAATGAGGACGGATGTATGGACAAATATTTGTTACTCTTTCACGCAAAACGACTCAACAGATTCGGATAAAATTTGGCACACTGACAGTTTATTACATGGATTAATATATAGGACAATTTTTATTCTGGAAAAATGTTAGGTTCCTGAGGGGTCGTCTAAAATTTTGAAAAATTGGACGCCACTATCGGACGAGTTTATTGCTACTTCGGATATATCGAAAAAAAAATTGACTAAATCTAAACCCTATGAAAAACATGATAATGTCCCCTTAATATGTGGAAAATTATGCTCGCTCTTCTTCAATGGAGCTATCAGCTAAGGTAATAATTAACTTAAACGACCATACACACATTATGTCCGGAGCTATTCATAATGCAGAAACCACTAATAAACGAGCACTGTTGTTATTTATGCTAATGAAGTGGTACAATATTTACTATATACTCGTACATATTCAATTACGATGTATCTTTATTTATACAGCCTGCTTGTTCCCAGCAGTGAAAAGGTACACTGTACATGTACCTTCCCACTGAGAACAAACTGACGAGCCCGTTGGATGAGTGGTTAGGGTGCTTGCCTTAACGCTCTGTTCTAGGGTTCGATTCCCAGCAGGGTCAACTTTGAAAAATTAACTTTTCAAGTTTGGCTCTGGTCTGGATCTGGAAAGTAGTGGCAGGGCACACTGCGTTTCGCTGTCGTTTGGGCAGCCCGTCTGGCGGCAGTAACCACCCCCTTACAGAAGACCACAGTGAAATAACAGCACGTGTGCTGTTGTGTTTCGGTAAGTGAGTAAGGGATGCCAGAGCCCATTTCCCTATCCCCTCCTAATCCCTTATCCTTAATCCTACTGTAGTCGGCACCGCACTTGCAGCAACTGGCACACTGCTTTTCACAATCGTTTGGGCAGCTCGTCTGACGGTAGTAACCACCTCCTTAGAGAAAACCACCGTTAAATAACAGGTGTGCTGTTGTGTTTCGGTGAGTGAGTTAGGGATGCCAGAGCCCATTTCCATACTAATCCCTTATCCTTAATCTTACTGTAGTCGGTAGCGCACTTGCAGCATCTGTGACGTTGCTTGTGTTATAGGCGACGGTAGCCACCTACCATCAAGTGGACCGCCAGCCTGTCTGCCGATCTGAACATAAAAAAACACAAACACAGAAATAGTAACATACAAATCATCGCATTTATGATATTAGTATGTCATATTGTCACTTGTAGCTGAAAACCTACTTTTTTCTTCCTTTTATTTAAAGTAAAAGTCAGCAGTCAGACCACTTGATGGTAGACTATCGTCGCCTATTAACTCAAATCACGCCATAGGGCTTGCCAGTTCGCTACCTACCTTATCCCGATAAAATTGATAAAGGATAAGAAAAGAATAGTCAGGGTAAGAAAAGGTTCGTCACCTGAAAGTCGACATTTGCTTGCACCAGGACAATTACACAGATCTGCGATGAAAAAGTTTTTTAAATAAATTCATCACAAACATGTAGATGTTGGTCTGTATATAGCAAATATAAACTTTATTTTAACGTATCACGTCACATTCTTTTTGCATATAGATAAATATATAGTTCGCTAGATCGGTAAATTCCCTTGTTTTTTTTTTACACAAGAAACCAATCAATCGTGCTTTACGCGCCGCGATGTAGAATTTTCTAAATAAAAATAATACCAAATTCAAATAAGAACTATTTACCGCCAATCAATTAACGACCAATCAAATAACGAATAAAAAGGTGACGGACATGACGCAATTCTAACGTCAATCCGCCAATCAATTTTTTTAGAAAGGAAAATTGATTCTATGATCTATATTCCTATTTTATACTCTATGACCAACCATCCCATAGTCTATTATTTATTTTCTTTAAGTATACCTTAATGTTGTATTTTAACAGCTATAGACTCAATAAAACTTTACAAAATATTCTCAAATGATTCTCATTCATTTTATTAAATTTTTGTTTTATTCTTTTTTGTATCCAAATACTATATCATCTAAATCTGATAAATGTGACGTGGTACATATCATATGAATACCGTTTTCTATTATTTTTAAGATAATTAAAACAAATATTAACCATTTAACAAAAAAAACTTTTCAAAAAAAAAAAATCGCAGACTTGTGTTATCAGTCATGCCAAAATTTCATTTCAAACGTCTGTCAGCTGTCTGCTTAGTGCTTTAGTTTCAAAAGGTACTAAGAGTCTACGACTTGTTTTCGTGCCCCGACTGTACATTATACTCGTAGGTATTAAGTTTAACTAAGATTTAGCTTAGAAATGATAACACACAAATCTTCACGTTTATGATATTAGTGTGAATACACATCTTCGTTTGTATCAATCAATCTCTTACGAGTCTGAGGCGTAGGTGTGTTCCGTGTTAAGTGTGGAATCTGTTGGCGACATTGTCATCCAATCGTAACAGCAAATTGGACTATTGTCGTCTACCTACATATCTCCATAGGTGCAATACAAACACTCGCCCGTTATAGAATTGTATAGCTCTTATTTGCAGCGGAACAGAGTTGCGAATGGTGAAGCAAATAATTTTCACTGTCACGGCAAAACAACTCTTCCAATGAATGAATTTCAAATTGCAATTAGGATATCCTTATACATATTATAAAACAAAGTTCGTCTGTGACTGTCTGTCTGTATGTTCGCGATGATCTCAAAAAGTATTTTCATGATTTTCATGCGGTTTTCATCTATCAACAAAGTGATTCCTGAAGAAAGTATAAGGTTGAACGCGGTAAACTTTGAACTACCCGAACTGCCAATTACACTGAACTACAAGTCGGATTTTAAAAAAAATCCCGGGCATTTTTTTATATAAGCTTCTAGAAGATATGTATAGCGATGGGTGAAAGAAATTTTTAATTCCACCCTCGAGAAGGTTTAGAAAAAAAATGGGATTTCCCAAATTTTACAAAAAAAAGCTTCAAACAAATATTGTAGAGAATTTTATTTTACACAAAATTGTTTTCATATTACTTTTTTTACTAAAATTAAAATTGACAGAGTTAAATTGTAATGTAACTAAATAAATCGGAACGGTTCTGGCACAGCTCACCGTAAAGACCTGCGTAGTTCTTTAGTTTTGGGCTGTATCATTCCAAAATCCTAATCAAAGCTTAAAACAGAAATGCTTCACAAGCTGTCATTGAATAGGAACAGCTTACATTTAAAGTGAGAGCTAAATCGGGTCAACAAACAAAAAGCATATATACCTTGCATGCATGCATGCAACAAACCCAGGCATATGCAGAATGTGCAAGTCTTATGGAGGTAACACCTTTGCCCTTCGTCACTGAATTCCCTGCCCTTAGTTACATATAGATGTAACATATATAGAGATGTAACATACAGAAAATATAAGGGTTTATTCTGTGATATTTTAAAATATGTTCATATAATTTATAATTTATCACATTTTATATTGCTTATTTGACTATATAAGACAAAAAAACGAATACAGTCGTTAAAAAGCTTCTGCCAAAAATTTCTTTCCCGCTAAACTCCAAAAACTGGAGTAACTTTTAATTTGGTATTTAATGTAAAAACACGTCTCTTATAGCCGAGAGAAAGTTTTGTAACTTCCCCGAAGTAGGTATTATGAATGCTCGCGAATTTCCGTTCTTTCGTGAAATCCTGTATATATTTTAACAAATTGTTTGTGCTCGTTCTCAAGGCTCTTCGGGAATAGATGTCTTGAAAAATGTAGGCAGACATTCGTATCGAATCCATAAAACATATATTAATCTAATATTCTAATCTTTTTCTACGTGCTATACCTCATCAAAAATATAAATGATTTAAAGATACGGCCCGTTGGATGAGTGGCAAGGGTGCTTGCCTAACGTCTCAGGGGCCCCGGGTTCGATTCCCGACGGGGTCAACTTTGGAAAATTTAATGTAATTTTCAAAAAATTGACTCTGGTCTGGATTTGAAAAGTAGTGGTTAGGGCACACTGCGTTTCACAGTCATTTGGGCAGCCCGCCTGGCGGCAGTAACCACCACCTTACAGAATACCACCGTCAAATAACAGCATATACGTGCTGTTGTGTTTCGGTGCAGTGAGTAAGGGTGGCCAGAGCCCATTTCCTTATCCCCTCCTAATCCCTTATCCAATCCTACTGTAGTCGGCAGCGTACATGCAGCAGCTGTGGCGTTGCTTGTGGTATAGGTGACGGTAGCCACCTACCATCAAGTGGACCGTCAGCCTGTCTGTCGACCTTAACATAAAAAAACTAGTACTTCCACTAATACTTACACTAAAAAAAACTAGTACACATGTATAAATGACGTAGTCACATATTATCATTCATCATAAGGCAATTTAAGTGCCGAATGGCGAAAACACAACAAAATGCAAGTGCATGTGCAACCAGACAACCTTTTATTAACCTTAATAACAAGCAATACAGAAACGCAGCGATAACATCGGACAAATCAGCGACTATCCGCGAATATATCACTTCAAAAGTATTCCAGCTTACTTACTCAGAATTTTAATAATTATCGCCTTATTAAAGACCACAAGGCACACATTGTCAGAAAGAGTACCTTTCATCCAGAAAGAAAATACTGTTCCCGAGGCATCATCTGAAGCCTGGCATAGCTATAACTGCAATAGAGATATTAGGCGTTACATTGCTCATATATTTAGTCAGGCGTTTTATTTTTAATTTTTAACATATGCGAAGCCGCTCGCATCAGCTAGTATAGTTATAGAATAGATTGGATTTTGTGTGCTGATAGAAGCAAATTTATAATTGAAATACTGGATTATTCCATATCGAATCGCATTTTAAACAGCTGATAATTATTGTAAAATATTTACAATTGTAAGTGATTGAAATTTGGAAAATAATATGATATTTATAATGATTTTATATTAATTTTTAACTTAATAAAGTTTCTTTCTACTTAAACTACTGTATGACTTTACAAAAAAAACATAATTAATTCAATAGGGAAAATTACATTTTCACGACTCAGTAGACGCTGCCACTCATGTCTGATAAAACTCCAGTGGACTAAAGTTCAAGTATATTTTTAATGCATTAGTCAATAACATAACACTTCAATAACTTTACTTGTCAATGGTGACTTGACAAAATTTTTATTGTAGACTCGAAAGTAATGCTGATAACATCCATTCTGCGCTATAAAATATGGTAGCAAAAGTACCTTTGTTACCTTTAAACCTTTGGAGCTATTTACCTTTGTTTTGCTGTGGGATTAAAAATAAAACATTATAAATTATATTTTTTTATGTTAAGGTCGACAGACAAGCTGACGGTCTACTTAGTGGTAGGTGACTATCGTCGCCTAACACAAGCTACACCACACACAGGTGCCATTTGATGACAAAACGAATGAATAATTATCAAACGACAGATCTAATTGATGGATAAAAACTGTTTTTTAACCTTTGCGTTGAGAGTTTCAATTTAATTATCTTTTTTATGTAAAAGTTGTCAGACAGGCTGACCTTTAGGTAGCTACCATTAAGCCTATAACACAAGCAACGGCACAGGTGCTGCAAGTGCGCTGCCGACCTTAATTAGGATTAGGGATAAGGGATTAAGAAGTCTCTGGCATGTCTCATTCACTAATACGCAACAGCACTCATATATACACATACTGTTATTTCACAAAGGGGTGATTATTGCCAAAAAAACGGGCTGCGCAAATGACTGCGAAACGCAGTGTGCCCAGCACTACTATTTGTCGATATGGTCGATAAGTGGCTTTCTTGATGTCCCAAGACTCCACAAGTGGATTGACAAGTGAGGACAAACGTATGTATGTTTGTTACTCTTTCACATATAAACTACTGAACGGATTAGGATGAAATTTTACACACGGATAGTTTATTACCTGGATTAACGTATAGGATACTTTTTAAATTTTAGATACATACCCGAGGATCACCGAAAATATAAATAAATCGGTGCCACTATCGCAGTGGCTCCGTTTTCACAGAGAGATGTCAGGCGTTTTTTACGTATTGTATTTTTCATTTTTCAACTCAGACGAAATTGCGGACTTCAGCTAATTTATAATATAACAGATTTTTTTTGTACAGAAAGATTCCGGAAATTTTTTAGAAGAAAATTAATTTAAGTGAAACGTACCTCAAAATCACATGAAAATGAATCTTCTATAGATACTGATACCAATGATTAAATTGAAAAGGTTCTTTGATTAAAATGGTGTGAAACCTTTTTTTTAACGAGGAGTAATCCGCTTACAGATTTCCTATCGCTGGCTAGACGGTAGGATTATGTGGGGGTCGTCCAGCACCTGACCATAGCGGCACTGGGAATACCCATTAAAACTCATCGGTGTCTCCTTGCCCTTTGAGCGGATGGACCGGGCTCTGCCGAAGCAACAACTCCGATCCATCCCAGGGCAGCCTAGCCATTGCTGGCTAGACTAACTCCAATGGGCGATCGCCCGGAGGCACCAGAGCAATCCCCAGACTTTGGGGGGGGTAACCTTGTGCAGGCACACACAGCTAGCCAACTATGTGCGCAGGTCCCCTAAAATGGTGTGAAACCTAGGAAAACCAAAAAGGTTCAAGATCACTTGCAGATAATAAAATTGTTGCTTACAATCGTCATTGATTTGCGTCGTTATAACATACGAGTATTATTTAAAGTACTCGTATAATAATATGGTCTCAAGTGTTTTCGTTACATTTAAAATGTTACACGCTATATATGTATATATACAATTCATATTATGAATTATTCAATACTTAAGTCATATTTATTTTGTTCGTTAACTAACTTTGCTCGTCTGTTTTATGATGCAGAGTTCAACATTATTAATTGTTTGTAACAAGACCTAGCAATTCAGTTTAGATGCCGACTAAACTGATATGATGCAAGAATTTGAGACATCATTAAACTACGTGATATTCTGATAAGATAAATTGCAATTTCACGTCTGCGTGTCTTTCTTTTAGCAGACAATAACAGGGTTTAATATATTAAAAATTTTATCTATGAACTCGAAATTATTTTCTATTATTCGGTCTTTTTAAATGGGACTCGTTTTGCTATAACTTATAAGAAGATACAAATAGAGGTATTTATAGGAAGGTGCATATAGCAGACAGAAACATAAATAAATATAACCAAAGAGTATATCAGCAAACAGATTTGTTAATTTATTAGGAAAATTTACAGGTACCTCATTTTCGCATTAATACGCTTTCAAGCCTATCATCATGAATTTTTGAATTCAAGTTGTCTGTAAAAATCAATGTACCTACCCTTCGCAATTTTCATCAAGCAACAAATAACGCTAGTTTCACGTATACTCAAGAGAAAGAAAATGGTAGAGTATTTTGTATTCTATGAATATGACCCAGTAATTTTTAACGAGTTTTGTAATCCAGGCATCGAATAAATTTCAACTGTATTCTCTCAATACGCGATATACATATATAATTAATATTTTATTATTTATTTATTTATTATTATTTATTTATTTATCTACCAACGGCTTCATTGTAATAAGAGGGTGGGTAATGTCTTAATTCCTTAATATGGTTGTCTAGACAATAAGTTATCGTACATACTAAATTATATAAACATAAATTGTAGAAAATAAGTCATATAAAAATAAATAATTGATAGATTCCATATAATTTGTCCCAATTTTAATTGTATATCTTATTTTTTAATTTTAATAAAATGATTCTATCGTTTTGAGTTTTAATAAATAATATGCCCCTTGATAATAATTAACAATAGTTCATAATTTAAACTATTTTAAGCAATTTGAAGCCGCTATTTACAATGAAAAGAAATAATTCTGTTTTTAAGTCACCAATTAATTGAAGACGCTAATTCTTTCATATTGAAAATTCTCAATGGAAATTTTTCAATTTTTTTATTTATAAATCCCATGTTTCTATCAATAGGTATCCTTTATTTCGAACACATCGTAGACGACATACATGGAAAGCGAGCGTGATCTTTATAAACACTTGGACATAGATAAAGCAATAATATTACACTAACTTAGGTTCCTACCTAAAGTGGTCAGTGTCACGAACGTCACTAAACTAGGGTAATGAGGACTTACTTAAAATCGTTTCTCATAAATGGTTCGTCGTTATAAACGTCATTATATCTAGTGGCAATCGGGCTATAAATGCTTATCCTAATTGCTTATGGATAAATGTTTATCCTAACCAATGTTATAAATGCGCAAGCTAGTTTTGTTATTTGTTTCACTTTCACGCTTTAATTACTCAACCGCTGATCATGAAAAAAAAGACATAGGATAATATTTTCTCCTCCAAAAATAGTACTGATCCCAGGTGTGAATTTAAAAATAAAAAATATTCAACGCCTTAGAAAGGGGACGCCGACTAAGTCCCGGTCAACAGCTAGTCCCCAATACTAGAACCATGTTCCCTCTAGGTAACTTTGCAGACAAATTGCTAATTTAAATAATAACATGAATTAAGTGCATTGAATTTTTTTTTAAAATAATAAACTTTCAAATTTTTAAATCGTTTATGCTTTTAAATACTAGCGACAAGTCTCCGGATTCACGCGGATGATTTTTTTTTGCAAATTATGTTTATTGTTTTCCTCGTTTATTGCTCTTTCCATTCGTGAAAACCGTATTAAAATCCGATGGGTGAATAAACAAAGGCGGTTAGCAACTTAATTTTATAATACGAGTATGTACGAGTATATTTATTTATTTAATTTATTTATTTATTTATTATCTCATACATGATTCAATACACAATGTTTAAAATGTCTGTAAACCATTATTGGTTTGTCTAGACATTTACTTCACGCCAATACACATTACACTATAAATCATATATACAAGAAATTAAAATAACAATGATACAACTCAATTTAAAAGATGCAAAACCGGCCGACCGAATCATCGACACACATCGGTATGCTTTGTGCGTGTGCAACTCGCTACACAGGTGTCCCATTCTATGCAGTCATGTGTTTTTATAGAATAATTATTTAATTTAGTTATATAAATATAATTTTTAATTATATTATTCAATCCATAATTCAATTTTTAATTATATTATCCATATTCATTTTAATGATATAATGATTCATTATATCAAGATATATTTTACAATGTATGTCATTATTTTAAATCTTCTTTTGAAAATATTTAAAAGCAGAATTTGGTTATCTGTACATGACTTCGAAATAATAAGAAGCCGTTGGATGAGTTGGGTGAGGCCGTTTGACGAGCCCGTTGGATGAGTGGTTAGGGTGCTTGCCTTAACGCTCTGTTCTAGGGTTCCCGGGTTCAATTCCCGGCAAGGTCAACTTGGAATGAAATTAACTTTTCAAATTTGGCTCTGGTCTGGTGGCAGGGAACACAGCGTTTCGCAGTTATTTAGGCAGCCCGTCTGGCAGCAGAAACCACCCCCTTACAGAAGACCACCGTGAAATAACAGCACGTATGTACTTATTGTATTTCGGCCAGAGTCCATTTCCCCATCAACTCCTAATCCCTTTTCCTTAAATCCTACTGTATTCGGCAACGCACTTGCAGCAGCTTTGGCGTTGCTTATTTTATAGGCTACGGTGGCCACCTACCATCAAGTGGACCGTCAGTCTGTCTGCCGATCTTAAACATAAAAAAAAGGTTTAAGTGGAACATATATTTCTTTATTTGAATTTCAATAATTCACCATCAAATACAAATACAAAGAGTTTATTTCTTCAACTTAGGCTAGGTACAAATTTACATTGCAGGGGCACTCCTAGTAAATATAAGGATACTGTTATGAAAATAATGAAAATATTCAATGAGAATATCAATATAGTGCTTTTATTGCTTTTATAGTATTACAAATATTATTATAAAGTGTTATAGTAGTCTAATTTCATAGTTAGGTAAGTGTTAAGAAATACTGTAAAGATGTACTTGTAATAATTTAATATTATTTTTTTTATGTTATGTCGACAGACAGGTTGACGGTCCACTTGATGGTAGGTGGCTACCGTCGCCTATAACACAAGCAACGCTACAGGTGCTGCAAGTGCGCTGCCGACTACAGTAGGATTAAGGATAAGGGATTAGGAGGGGATAAGGAAATGGGCTCTGGCATCCCTTACTCACTCACCGAAACACAACAGCATGTATATGCTGTTATTTCACGGTGGTCTTCTGTAAGGGGGTGGTCACTGCCGCCAGGCGGGCTGCCCAAATGACTGCGAAACGCAGTGTGCCCTACCACTACTTTTCAAATCCAGACCAGAGTCAATTTTGAAATTTACAGTAAAATTCCCAAACTTGACCCCGCCGGGAATCGACCCGGGGCCCCTGAGACGTTAGGCAAGCATCCTTGCCTAGGCAATAGTCTTTAATAAAGATTCGGTTTCATTATATCACAGATGTCGAATTTTAAATAATTTGATTCTATTTCAGCCTTAAAAAACGAAAGATAATTTGAAATGTACTTATAAAATAAATGTTGTTGTATATAGTTCCGACAATAATATACCCTTCTTATAAAACCTATTTGTTTAAATTTCACTTAAGAGTTATTGTACTCTATTTTTTTTTAAATAATTATATTGTCTAATATCACAATTTAAAGACTCTATATATTTTAGATTATATTTATAGACTGCGGCAACCTATTTGACAATGCCTACCTAATTGAATTTACACTAACATTTTATTATGTCTAGTGTAAAACTAGAGTTTCAAACTAGAATTTCAGATGTTATTAGATAATGTAAATCAAATTAGGCATTTCAACTTTGAAGAAATGAACACTTTCTTTTTTTAAAAGTACCTAAATCTTTACAAGAAAATAAATCCGTAAATTCCATTAGTTAAATTCAAAAAAGACAAAATAGACTGTCAAACTTTCTAAAGTATTTAATCAACAATAAAGTGGAGAGTAATTAATTAATATCATATCAAAAGCTTTAAGAATGTTCAGCGAAAAATAAAACAAAAGTCTTCGAAATTGTTCTTTCGAAACAGTTGTTAGTTGAGTGCAAGTGAAATAAATCTTATAAAATAAAGTCCCCCGTCGCGTCCGTTTGTATGAAGTTTCGCGATAATCTCAAAAACTACTGAACGAATTTTCATGCGGTTTTCATCCATCAACAGAGTGATTCCTGAGGAATCTACCGGTGTATAATTCGTTAAGGTTTTATCCTTAGATTCCCGAGGGTTTGCAAATTGGAGCAAACTATGCACAGGTGTATCACCAGGCAGTTCTACGCAAATCCGATAGATGTCGCCGCTTCAACTAATTCTTTTATAGTACTAGCCGAGCCCGCAACTTCGTACGCGTGATGTTCGGAATAACGCAAAACTTTTTTGTTTGTAAACCGATTGGAATAAAACAAACACTAAATGTTACGGGAAAACCGCATTGAAATCGGTTAAGCCGTTTCTGAGATTAGCGCGCAGACAAACACACAAAAATTCTAAAAACTATTTTTTTTACTTCCGTAACGTAGGTACAACGTGCAGAAATTGTTTTTTTGAAATAATATTTAATGTACAGAACAGTTCGTTTATGATTTTGTTATAATATGTAGGTATAGATAATAGACGTAGGTATTACATTTTTTTATTTTTCAACGCCGACGAAATTCCGAAATAAAATTCTTATATATTAAGAGTACCTACGCAAATATAAACATGGAACTTTCTTTTCTTTATAGTATTTTAAAAAAGAAATCAAAATAAAATCTTAATTAAAATTACCTTAAAAACTGTGTTGATTGATAGCGTGAATGAATTAAATCGTAAAATAAAAGAGAAATTTTTCCTATAAAAATATTGATCCTGATCGCGGTAATCAGGATGGCCATGGCCTTGTAAAGTTGGCGATGGATTGAGCGATTTTGTACCACGTGGTTCTAAATGTCACATTACGGATTCTTTCGTCTTGCCCGATCTATACATTTGAAAATCTTTGGTTTATACAAATTGCAGAGGGAATTTTTTTATTGTCTTATATTTTTCAATATTATTTTGCCCTTTGCTCTGTTGCATTATAGAACACGATACAAATATTTAATATATTTAAGTGTGATGTCTCATTCTAACAAATCCATCTTAGACAGATAACGTTATAATCTTATCATGATGATTCTTAAAAACTGTCACTCAGAAACTGTATGTAAATGTTCGCAGTAGTCTGATAGTCCACTTTATGGTAAATGGGCTGGGCTACCCTATAATTTTTTTTAACCCAAGTGTACACAGTGCCCAACCCAAGTGCCTACGGGATAAAGGATATGAATGAGCATGGGATAAGAGGCCCTTATATCGCTCACTTACTGATCGAGAAATCGAAAAACAGCAATCTTTTGTAAGGCGATGGTTACGACCCCTAAACGAGCCCCAGAGCATACTGTGATTCCAGCATTCATAAACTGCAGTTTATGAATGCTGGAATCACAGTATGCTCTGCCACTAATCCTAATAAACATTATCAATACGAAAATGAATCGATTGTCACGCCTTAAGCCGAAGACTTAGTAGAAAAGTGTTATTTTTGTCGCCTAATTAGACTTGTTAAAGTAAAATTAAAACCTATATTTAAAAAAGATTGAATCGGACAGAGTTATACAAAAAAAAATCAATTTTCTGAGAAAAATAAATAACAAATTACTGTCCAAAAAAAAGGTTTCTTATCGCAGTAATAAAAAATTTAAGTGACAACTATATTTGTTTGTGAGCTTACAATTAACCTAAAGTGTGTCCGGTTACTATTTCATCAACTTCGAAAAATTCATTTCCAAGGTGGGTCCTGCTGGGATTCGAACCTGGGACCTCTGAGTCGGAGATTTTGACCACTCGACCAATGCTATCAAAAATTTCAACGCTTTGTCCTAAATTATGAGGCCGATAGCTACTTATATATCATCCATATCCCATATCAATCTACTGACAAAACAAGTCTGTCACTTACCTTTTCCGTTATATGTAATTTTCAATACAAGGAGCTCGCTGCTGATATGTGATTTTTACTTAAAACTTTCAAACATAAAAAATACAAGATCTATTTTCTTATTTTCCGCAACAGTCTCTAAACGTAGCTTGAGGCTATCGAAAAACGGAGTTTTTTCTTGAAAATTTTCATTTTTCTCTTTACAAACGGATCCACTGTGACGAAACGTCTATATACTTATTAATTTAAAACTGAAATGTTCTCTGCCTTCGAAAAAAATCACTGGCAGCTAGATAGGAAGGCGCGTCAAAATTGTCATTCGCGTTATAAATGTCTGATAAGGACTCTCGCGGCAATTTTCAAAATTAGAATTCCAACATTCGTTCACATACGTCACTACGAAAAAAGAACACGAGCGCGCCTCAGCCGTTTGTTCAGTTGATAACGATAGGTATTATTTTTATTAGAAAATTAGTTTGTGACTGATTACGCTTAAGGCAATAAATGGAGCACTTTGAGCCTACGCAATCTCACTACCTAGCTGCACAACTGTTAGCCACAGTACTCGACAATCCTTTGAGTCGTCAAATATGCTGTTTAATCATTTAAGTCGATAGTACACTTATACAGGGTTCTGTATGCGATACGTCTCGTGTGACATTTAATGTGTGCATGTGTGACGAAAAAACAATTATATAGAGTAGACAATACTGTGTAATTAAAACATGATTAAAATTGCTCTGTGTCTCTTGATACTTCTTTACGCATTTTGAATGGATTAACCATTCAAAAACAAATGACAACTATTTGCAGATATTCATAACTTTTAGGATGCTGATGGGGTTGCCTCGTTTTTGTAGTGCCTCTCAAATGTTTGCCGATCAATAATATTATTGATCTAAGGCTGAAGCAAGAACTTTCTTTCTTATCAAAAAAAAACGGCGTCGTTGCTAGAGAGGACACGAGCTAGCGCTAACAGCATCTTAAAAATTGTTGCTGAGAGATATAATTTTTCAATTTTTAAACATTTTACGAATGTTCTAATAAAAGTTTTTCGGCATTTTACATATGTAAATTAAATAATAATAAAATAATAAATAATTAAATAATCATGTTATCTGAAAATTAATTAAATAAATAAATAAATAAAGTATAGGCAGGGTCACATTATTGAACTACATTATTTTTTTAAATTTATTAATTAACTTAATTTCTGTAGTAAAGTTGCTTATTTTGACATCTAACAGTATTTCTACAAAAAAATTCTCTTTGTCATGAGACAGTGATTATAGCTTGTAGGTAGGTACAGTCTCACTGGTAAGATTCTAAAACAATCAAGAGTCAAACGCGTTTTATCAACTCTATGCAAATGCGATATGTGTAAGATTTATAGCCCGCTTATAGTTATTCAGATAATTTTATTGTGCACTTAGAGAGTGCGCCGCCTACACGGTTGCCACATCTGTTGTGCTTGCAGACATTTGTGGAAGAAATTCTAAACGTAACTATATCAAAAACATCAACAAATGAAATAATTCTATTTGGAACCTGTCATTCTTATAAATCTTTTTCAGTATGCCTTCCCACTATTTCTCTCATCGAGACCAGAGCCAACTATAAAAAAATATCCAAATTTTCCCTGCCGGGAATCGAACCCGGGACCCCTGAGACAGAGTGTAAAGCAAAAACCTTAACCACTCGACCAAGAGTCTCGTCAATAAATTGTTTTTAAGTTTTTTATTGAATTCCTTTCAGATGCGTGTAATGTAGTAAGTACATGTATAATCCTTCTTTACATGTATAAATTGAAGTCGCTGCCTGCGTCCGTTTGTCTGTCTGTATATCCGCTAACTCCTCCTAAACCACGCAACAGATTTTAATGCGGTTTCCACTAATGGAAAGAGCGTTAAACGAAGAAGGTTTTATATGTATATATAATGTATATATAAAAATTGCACCCGTGCGAAGCCTAAGCGCGTAGCTGATCTATTATAAATTCGTGTATTTGTGGTATGTAGTGGGTAATTATTATTTTGTAGTTTTTTATTGTATTATAGGTAATTGTATTAACTACTAGCTGAGCCCGCAACTTCGTACGCGTGGTATTCAGTATAACACGTAACTTTTTTGTTTCTAAATCGAATGAAACAAACACTAAATAATACGGGAAGCTTGCTACAGTACATCAGAAACGACTTAACCGCATTCAAATCGGTTAAGCCGTTTCTGAGATTAGCGTGCACAAACAAACAGACATATAGACAAACAGACAAAAATTCTAAAAACTATTTTTTTTAATCTCGGTAACACAAGTACAAAGTGTACAAATTGTTTTTTTTTTTTACAAATACGGCTCGTTTACGATTTTATTTATATACATATATAGATATAACTAATATTATTATAAAGGTGTCTAATAATGGAATAGGTACCCCAAATATGGAACACTACAAAATCCATCAAAAATTACCCTCACCTTCTATGAGAATCTTGAAGAATTTTGTTTATATATAAAAAGTAACTTAAATTATTTGCAATAATCACAAATCCAGGTGAAAACTCTTTTCATAATTATAAAAAAAAAAGATATATAAACATTATCTTTTATACTATTACGTAAGTACGCTTATATTTCATTGAAGTTTAAGGAAGTCTGGCGAGGAGTTGCCACGATATTAACTGTCTGGCAATGGGTTAGATAGGTTTCTAGTACTATCGAGAAGAAAATATGAAAAAATTTAGTAGTATAATTAAACGAATTTAGGCTGATACATTACACACCTTTGTTACTTGTTACCCGCCAATGTCACTATAATATAAACTTCATAGTAGGCCATCGATCCTACCTGTGTTAGGGGCATGCGCTGAGAATCTTTCAGCTTTTATAAAATAACGGCCACGGGCTCTTATTCTACATCTGAACCAGGTTTCCCCTTTATCCAGGTAATCGTTGGAAAACAGCATATGACTAAAAATTACTCCACATCTTCTGAGTCTGGAGTTCCAAGTCCTATCAAAGCATCGGGCTTATTGTCTTTGTCAAATAGGACCGTCTGGTTATCATATTAATCTGCTGGATTATTCTTAAGACTGGTCTTCTTTTTAGTTGTTAAGCTTTCGTTTTCTTTTCATGCATTTTTTATTCTTTGTCCTTGTCGTTTTATTTTCTTCTTCTTTTTTTTTCTTTTCCAGCCATTTAATGTTTTAGGGATCCAAGTATGAAACAGTCTATATTTGGACTCCATAAACTGTCCATATTTGGCATTTCTAACTAATATAATAACTAATATAATAATATGCATTTAAAACTTTCAAACAAACACGTCTACAGTGCATAGAGCAATAATTACAGTGCTATTTGCAATTACATTAGGAAAAATACTTAATTTTTAGATACCTAAAAAAGTTTTCTGACTGCAACAAATAAAAACACTCACCGCGGACAAAGCACACGCTCGACAGACCCATTTTTTAGTGATTGAAAGATATGTATACCTAGACAATCAGTGCTTATTGCGTCTAGAAGTTTTTGTTTACGATAAATGCCTATATTCTAAATTTGGTTACTTTCCTCTAATAATATTGCAACGAGCAGTTATTACTCCTACCTTAAAGTTCATATTTCAAGCACCATTAAATCTGGAAGTAAAAACATAATCTCATTAACGAACGATTTAGTTTACATAATAAAATTTTATGAATTGGGTATAATCTACGCAGTGTATGGTTAAATTTGGAGCAGAGATCCGTTGGAGTAAACTTATGAGTCAAGTGACTAATCCAAAAGGGGGGAATGTACCAAGAGGGCACCACCGCTGCGGGTACTAAAATCTTCTTACCAGACGCTGTGGCTGCGTACAGCGTGAAGATTAATAGGTTCTACTCACCCGCGAATATTATTATAGGTTTTTTTTTTTTTTTTTCAAAATTATATATTTTGCTTTTATGAAGTAAAATGATTTTTATTTATAAAACAAGGGATTGTCAGCACTTCATTAAGAGCTTAGCAACACCAACGAATTCGCAACAATTTAAAAAAAATTTTGGACTAGAGACATTTTTCGAGAAAATAAAATGGTGAAGCATTACACAAGTTAGGTATACCGAAACACAGCAGCACACGTCATGCTGTTATTTCATGGTGGTCTTCTGTAAGAGGGTGGTTACTGCCGCCAGAAGGGCTTCTAATTTATGACTTCAAAACGCAGTGTTCTGAAACACCCAGACCAGAACCAACTTTGAAAAGTTCATTTCCAAAGTTCGCCTTGCCGGGTAGAGAATCGGGGACCCCTGAGTGTGAACGCTAAAGCAAACAACTCACAATATATAAAGCAAATATATATATAAAAAAACTAATATATATTCTGGTAGCAAATGGTGAGTGAGTAAGGGATGCCAGAGCCCATTTACCTTTCCCCTCCTAATCGCTTATCGTTAATCCTATTGTAGTCGGCAGCGCACTTGCAGCAGCTTTGGCGTTGTTTGTGTTATAGGCGACAGTAGCCACCTACCATCAAGTGGACCGTCAGCCTGTCTGCCGATCTTAACATAAAAAAAATTCTCATGAGGTCCATTTTTATTTGAATGTTTTTTTAAAGCTTGATCTAATGAGAAAAAAAAACACGAGATCCATCATATATCTGGCGGATGGATCTAGTAAGATCGATCCACTACCATCAAATGGACCGTTAGCTTGCCTGCCGACCCTTGTCTTCTATATAAAATATCTAAATTTTAAAAAATATCTATATTTAATTATACTAAATAGTATCACTGCAATAAGTAAACATACTTGTTCTATCGGTAAAGAATTCATTTGTGGACTGCTATATCTGACTTTATACATAATCTTCTTAATATTCCATAATTCATTGAAGATCGTCGATTTCAGTACGTGTCCTCATTCGGTTCCGGAATCTCAATGAAAATTCCAAGGCTCTTGAATGCCTGCCGGCAAACAGTAAGTCGATTTGTACGCAAACCGAATTACAAATTTCATAATCGAAAATTTGGCGACTTGCTTGAGAATGATTGCTTCGAAATTGATCTTTTGAATGAGCTTATAGGACTTTGGTGTATTACCCATATAAATAAACCGCCGTGCCGCTAAATTCCGGCGATCGAGATGAAACTCTATTTAATAAATCAATGTTAAGTCGGCCACTGACTGTGAGTTTAACTGATCAGTTAAAACGGATTACAGTGCGCCCGAAAAATGCCGTAAGTTATTCATACTCATGGTCAGTTTTTGGATGTAAGTCAATTCAACTGATCAGTTAAATTGACTGTCAATGAGCAGCTTTAGCGTTTGTTGAATGTAGATGGTAGCTACGGCATTGCTGCTATAATCCAAGAATTCTAGAAATGAGTAGTTTTCTTTTATATATTTATATATCTTTTATATACACAGTTATATCACAGGCCAAGTTTCTGTTGCAATTTTATGGTCAATATCGACGGAATTTAGTGATAAAATACAAAAAACATACTTTTATAATTTTAAACTTTAGCTATATAGTTTCGATTTTACCAAAAGATGGCGCTAGCGTGAATGACATATTGCATTTTCCAGTTCCAGTTGTCCAACTTTGGAAATAAACGTTTCATAGTTGGCCTTGGTCTGTATCTGGCAAGTAATGGCAGAGCACACAGCGTTTCGCAGTCATTTGGGTAGCCCGTCTGGCAGCAGTAACCACCCGCTTACAGGCCACCGTGAAATATACATGTGTGCTGTTGTGTTTCGGTGAGTGAGTAAGGGATGCCAGAGCCCATTTCCCTAACCCTTTCCAATCCCATATGCTTAATCTTAAAGAAGTCGACAGCGCACTTGCAGCAGCTATGGCGTTGCTTGTGTTGTAGGCGTCGGTAGCCATCTACCATCAAGTGGACCGTCGGCCTGACTGCCGGTCTTAACATTAAAAAAAAACTGAAAATTCGGCTTTTCAGATGTTTTAATATAAGGACATACTGAGACATAAATTTCAGAACCACCTGATTGTACTCATTTTTCCACAAATATTTATTTATTTTATTTTAGGGTTTCAGATACAAATATTACATAGGAACATACACCAAATAACAAAAAATCCACTTATGCCATGAAAGATTACAATAAATGAACCAGCATTCATGGTTTCTTTAGTTAACGTTTGAAATAAAATTTAAAGTTGCCAATAAATTCTATCTACCAGAGACCACAAACTTTCTGTGGTCGATGTGCGAAGCATATTAAAATACCCGCGGATTTGAATTTGAAATTAACTTAATTGACATAACATTAATATATAATTACCTACTTATAAATTTAACCTCTCCTGAAAATAATGTTCAATCTAAATATATTGCGAGTAACTTTTAACTATGATGTTAGCACACCGTACACACCCAAATGGCGCATGTTGGACAAAGTTCATTGATAAAAAACAGGAATTAAAAAATAAAACTGCAAGGCTAAACAAGGCAACATTCAGTAAGTCGGGTCGTCGCGTGCTGCTATTCATTAAACTTCACTCCAAACGCACCACAGATCAATAAAGATAGATAACTTTTGTATTCGTCTTCGTCTTGTTAAGGCGAGGACTTAGTAGAAAAGCGTTATTTTCGTCACTTAATTTAACTTGTTAAAGTAAAATTAAAACTTTAGATAAAATACAGAGCATAAAAGACATATTTTAAAAGTTAGAATCGGGCAGATTTAAATAAAAAAATAAAATTTTTGAGAATGAAAATAGTAAATTACTGCCCAAAAAAGCTTTCTCGCCACAGTAATAAAAAAATTCAGCGACAACTACATTATTTTTTAATCTTATTAATTAAGTTCTGTACTAAAGTTTCAAATTTTTTTATATATTTTCAACGACATTTAAGAAAAAAAATTAAATTTTATATTATCTGTGCGTTTATCTCTGAAAGCTACAATAATTTATTGTGCAATATTGCACCTTAATTCATAGGTTATTAGGTTGCGCTCTTTTTGGTAAAAATTGTGTTCGTCTGACGTTAGTTCTTGTCTTAACTTGTGGTTGAAACATAATAATTATCTATATTAGTAAGGTGTAAGTACGATTCTGAATAAGAACCTAAAATTCTAGGTACAGCGAACTGTACAAATTCAATCTATTTATTCAAAAAAAAAATCAGATAAAAAAATAGATAGTTGCAATTACGTTCCGCAACTTTTAGTTTTCTTTTTATGTAAAGGCAAGCTGACGGTCCACTTGATGGTAGGTGCTACCGTCGCTTATTAAGACAAGCAATATCACAAGCAACTGCCGCCCTTTAGGAGGGGATAAGCTACGGTATGCATTACCTTTTTTTACGAGGGGAGAAATCTTCAAAAGATACCTTAAGAACAAGTTTACCTACTAAATCACCCCTCGAGATGGATGTGGTTCTAGTCCATAGGGGACGTCGAATTTAACATTAATGCTTAAATGTGAGGGACCGGCTAGACCTGATAGGCCACTTGCAACAGCCACGACGTTGGCCGCTGCCGGCACAAGTGGTCCCTGGGCCGGAAGGTCCCTCGCAGGCGCTGTATCCTGGTCGCGCTTCGGAGGTGAGAAGCGACGCGGTGGTCTTCCTCTTCTTTCAATGTGTCGGTGCAGCTGCACGTCGTAATCATCACCAGCAAGCATCGCGTTTGCTGCTGTGATGGGGTCATCCTGATCCAACAGGATGTATCGAGGTATCACACATCCTGTTGGTCACACACTGTCATTTCACGGTTATTAGTGCCGCCATAGACGCGCTGCCCAATTCACGACTGCGAAATGCAAGGACATTGCACGACTACCAGTATCATTAAATAAAAAAATCGCGGTTCGAGCATCTGCTACAATGGCTAATAAACTTTATGTATAAAGCTAAGGATTTGGAAAACATACATAATTCTATTAGGTATATCAAATTACCTAAAATTTTTATAGGTATATTTATAAGCTTTTCTTCATTATTTACAAATTATTTTTTGATCTATGTCACTTCTCTATAATCAACACTTTAAAGAGGTCTCTATAAAGTACCTATTTGCTAGGTCTGATTTTATTATTATCTTCTAGGAATTTGCGTTACAATCTACCATAGCTAAGGTCATTTTAATAAAAATATCTAGGAATGTTTTAGCGCAGTTTACTTCGAACATTAATTTTGTAAGAAATGTAATTTTTAAAATGTTTAAAAATTGTTACGAATTTCATGAAAATATGTTAATTTCATTCGTTCAGTATTTAATTTTAGCAAATTATTGAATTAAGTTTTTAAGCCAACCCTTTTAGTTTTGAATCTATTAAATATAAAAATAAGTAAAAAAAAAACTAAAAAAAAAGGTGATTTTTGAAAATGAATATAAAATTGTGAGTTTTTACCAAAATATTAATATCATTTTTTTAAACCAGCCCCCTACATAAAAAAGTAGGTAAAAATTCCCTCACCTAATTAATAATATGGGCAAAAAGCAACTTTGAGTTGAAGGTTAAGACTTTTTAATGAGGCGACACGGAATCTGAATATACAAACGAGTGAAACCCAAATAAAAGGCAGGCAAAGTCGCAGGGAACAGCTGGTAATTTGCCAGAGAAAAGTGCCATGAATATTTTTGCCATATGTCCGTATGAAGGATAAATGGATACAACTCCTCTATACTAATATTATAAAGAGGTAAAGTTTGTATCTTTGTTTGTTTATATGTTTTAATGTTTTAATCTTAATCTCTAATTTAATTTTAATCTTCTAAAATAATCATTAATAAATTTCAGCAACAGAACAGAATTTCAGGATGGACATAGGGTATATATTATCTCGTAAAATGAAAAGGCTTTTTTGTGGTAATCGAATTTGCACAATTTAAACTACTTTTTTGTATGTATTAAAAAAATGGTTAGATGATGTTTATTGGTCATGCTATCAACAAGTATGAATCCTTATCAAAATCAGAGACTTTATCGTCACAAGTACATACACGTGATTTTTTTTAATGTTAAGATCGGCAGACAGACTGACGGTCCACTTTATGGTAGATGGCTACCGTCGCCTATAACACATGCAACGCCACAGGTGCTGCAAGTGCGCTGCTAACTATGGATAATAGCTCTGGAAAATGAACTCTGGCATGCCCTTACTCACTCACCGAAACACAACAGTGGCTCTAGCATGAGTTTACGATACTACACTCGCTAGCGAGAGCGTAAAACATTTATATGGAAAATTGATAATTTGACATTGACAGTTCACGATTTCCTATACAAAAGTTTTACGTTCTCGCTAGCGAGTGTAGTATTGGTGTAGTATCGTAAACTATACTAGAGCCTCAGCACACGTCCTGTGGCTCTAGCATGAGTTTACGATACTACAGTCGCTAGCGAGAGTGTAAAACATTTATATGGAAAATTGACAATTTGACATTGACAGTTCACGATTTTCGATACAAAAGTTTTAAGTTCTCGCTAGTGAGTGTAGCATCGTAAACTCATACTAGAGCCTCTGTTATTTCCCGGTGGTCTTCTGTAAGGGGGTGGTTATTGCCGACAGACGGGCAACCCAAATGACTGCGAAGTGCAGTGTGCCCTCACTACTTTCCAGAACCAGACCAGGGCTAACTTTGAAAAGTTCATTTTCAAAGTTACCCTGCCGGGAATTGGACCCGGGAACCCTATAACAGAGCGTTAAGGCAAGCACTCATCCAACGGGCTCGTTAAACGTGATTTTTACTGCATATGTTTTAGACGTATGCTTAAAGAGATAATACTTTTAAATCGCGACCGCGCACGCCTTGAAGCCACAAATACAAGTACCTACGCTACGAATGCGACGTACCTCGATACTTTAAAAAATCTGAATTCCACGCGGGCGAAGCCGCGGGCACAGCTAGTTATTCATATATTAACTTATAACGGTCTGAAAAGTTATTTAATTAGTACGTTAATAGATATCTAAATTGAAGGAACGTATTTATCAAAGAAATTTATTAATCCCATTTAAATTTTTAGCACTTAAATCATACTTTGTAAACTCCTTATGTTAAAGTAAACTTTTAAATTTCGTAAATTCAACTAAATTTCGAAATTTTTCTTTTTACTGGCGATTTCTGTGATTCTGTATTCTGTTAATCTATGTCAATGTATATATTTTATATATTGAAACAAACTTGGACTTATTTTATTACCTGGCAACAATCTTTTTAGAAATGTTTATTTTTTTGCATATTGTAAATTAATTTCCCTGTAATTGTCATATAAATAGGTAGTGAACGATCCAATAAGATAATACTGTGTCAGTATTATTAAAATGGGAACGATCCGGATAAGATTACTGACAAGAATAACAGAAAAAGTCACAATTCTTATCTAAGAAAATATATTGCACTCAGATGATCTGAATGTGTTTTGAATCATAGTTATTTTCCAAATTTGAAAAAAAAAAATACATAAATGGCAACACTTTATCAGAACCTGCTGAGGAACCATATGGAGGAACCCTTTTAGTCCTTATTCCTAGTTAGAACCATAGACATTAATATACTTATAATGTCTATGGTTAGAACCAATCCATAGGCAGTGTTCATGTTGACATTTGACATTGACATCTCAAGTGACAACTGACAACAGACAACACCTCATTCAAATCGAATTAAAAAATCATTTTGTAATATTTGTATTGTACGTGTTTAGTTGAATAAATGATTTTATTTATTGATATATTTGCGCGTTACCTTAGAAATCACATATGTAATGTCTTTGTTTGATAACGCAGTGTTCAATTCCACTCTTTACGAGGCCTTGTATCTCCAGATAGAAGACACATTGTCTTTTGCGAAAGATTTTTTCAATTCGTGCGTCTCGTCCTTACCAATCGTCGGTTTTCCTAAATCGGTAATCAATTTATCCGATTTGACATTCTACGAAGAAGTCGCCGAAGTATTTTACTTTAACGAGTTTCAGTATTTGCTATTGAAAACATTCCTGCTCATTTTGCTTATTACTTTATTATTAATTTTTATTTCGTGGCGTGTGTATGGACAACGCATTACAGAGCGTTTTATGAAGCCGGGTGAGTCATTTTTTTTTTACTTTGTTATTATTTTGCCATTTGAATTCTTTTTTTATTTTAAATGCTACAGTTTACTGGTTAATTCTGAATTATTTTTCACATGTTAAACAAAATTTTCATATTTTTAATTGTTAATTTGTAATTTTTCCTCCTAAGATAGAGTTTTATATCATTGATTACGTTTTAATATAGTTGTATACTTACGTAGTTCTCCAAGATTGTTTACATCCAATGCATATGCGACAATTTGGGCAGTGACAATTACTTAAAAAATGAAATTTTTAAGTAATTTTCCAAAAAATAAAATTACAAACGAAAATACATTATCATAAATCACTTGTTGTGTGAGACATAGTTCCCTGTCTGTTATCCCTAAAATATTGAAATACCTATTACAGTCGAACCTGGATAAGCGAGAATCCAAGGGACCCGAATTTTATTCTCGCTCATAGAGGTTTCTCACTAAAGCAGTTTGTCACTTAAGAAGGTTTAAGAGTAGTTACTCTCATTTATAGAGGTTAACAAAAGTCGAGAAACATGGTGCTAGAGCGTTAAGGAATAATAAGTACACATTATGTTTTTAAATACATACATATTTTATTTATTCGAAGAAATCAGTTATTTTTTTCTGAGTGTCCTTACAATTATGAATCTGTTTTTCAATTTCATAAAGTTTATCAAAAATTGACGGATCTATTTTAATTTTTCTAAATCTAAATCACTTTAATTTTTCGTTTAACATTTTGAGGGAACAACGTCAAGCGTGTACTTTCTCTAACGATTGTTGTCAACTGGAACCAAATGTTGAAGATAATAGGGACAAGCGCACATGTGCAGCCGCTTTGTAATTCCATCGAAAACAATGACGCTTTGGCTTTCTTTGTTTACAAAAAAGGATATGGTTTGGCTTTAAGTACCTAGAGTTGCGAGTTTTAAGATGTCTATGAAATATTATTGTAAATAGTCTCGCTTACAGAGGTCTTAAGTAAAAACTGTCACTTACAGAGGTCTAGATGTGAAAAATGACTCTCTCTAAAAGAGGTTCCTACACTGTCACTCATAGAGGTATTCGGGATCAAAATGACGGGACCTGACCATTATTGTCGCTTATAGAGTTTTCTCACTTATCCAGTTTTCGCTTATCCAGGTTCGACTGTACAAAAATAGCTTAGTTACATAAACTTTCATTCACTTAGACTTATTTTAAGATATGAATTTAAGATTTTCTAAGCAACAAATTTTATAAACTAAATAAAAAATTAACATGTAGGTAACTAATAGACTATCCATAGGGCTGTTTGCTCACACTACTTTTTTTTGTCTTGTTTGGAATCAGTCCACAGGACTATAAGTGGATCTGTTGAGGGAGATGGATTGATCTTTTTCAGAGAGAGTGGACCAACGCACCTAGCCTTCTCTGTCATATTACTTGCTGTCTCTTTAGCCTATTGATTCTATTTGTAGTTTTCAGCAGCTGAGTGGCAAGACTATTTGGATGTCTATGTAGGCGTTCAGTGTTTTTTTTTCTGTATTTTTAAATTTTCTCACATTATGGCATTTTTTTACTTTTAAAATTTTTAAACCCGTCCTAACTTCTAAACAAAAAGTCAGATTCCAATTACTTAAAGAAGAATTTACTTCTACATATTAATCAATCTTTATTATGAAACTATTTAGTTACATAAGGATTTGTCATGATACGAAAGATCCATGGTCTGTCAATTCTACCCATGTTTTGATTGACTAATTTGACATATAAATAGACATATTGCCTCACGAACTTTTTTGTGGTTACTAATGAGTACTATAAAGATGTAACTAGTTAGTACATTATTTTATGTATCATCAATTGTTTTCACAGTGTATGCCAAATAATGATTTTTATAGGCAATTTTTGTTATACCTTGTGTTACATTAATATTATGATTTTCGTAGGGATCTCTATTTTTTTTTTAAATAAAATATAGCATATATGTTACTCGCTGATATTGTAGCTTTCTATAGGTGAAAGAATTTTTAAAATCTGTTCAGTAGTTTTTGAGTTTATTCCTTACAAACATACAAAAAAAAAAAATTTTCCTCTTTATAATATTAGCGTAGATAAAAACAATTTCAGTGAATAGTATTGCACAACTCCATACTTGGAAAACCACAGTAAACATTATTTACTCCTTTTTATAAAGAAATTCAAAAATGTTTTTTTATTTTCCCATCAAACTTTTATAGATAAGATTTATCTAATTTTTATCATAATCTTTCAGCAACTTCAGCAACCATAGAACAACTAAAGGAGAGTGTATCTAAACTGAAATTACCAAAGGAGCATACACCAAGAATATAATGGAAAATAAAATAAAGAAGTTTTTCCAGAGGAAAAAGGTTGAAGCCAAATTTAAATTAGCTGGCCCAGGACATAAACTTAGTGAGGCTTCTATTGAAAGTCGTCAGAGTTCTAGTCAGAAGAAAGATGTTCCGGTGGCTAAGAGATCGGGGTTGTCGGAAGAGAGTAAGGTGGCAGCAGAAGCAGCACTAGCTAGATTACACCAGAAAAGAGAAAATCCATCATTCAATACCTCTTTGGCTGCTATTCAAGTAATTATTAATCTTTTAAATTACAGTATAAACTGGTACAGTAGAAATGACTTCGATTACAACAGCTAAATGAGAATGTCTGCGGAATCCCAATTAACGAATTAATATTGCTTATAATGACTATCCATTATTATTTAAGCTTTTTTTTGGTCCTTTCAAGGTCCCGATATCAAAATAACCGATTTTCACTATATTTTCATTGTATTAGAGCATAGTTTCAAAGACAAAGTAATAGAATCATCATTTTACAAGGAATCCTCAAGACATGAAATAAATGACCTGAAGACCTTTTTGTGGCTCCAACCTTGCCTTTGAATACTGTTGTCATTAGAGATGCAAATTATTAAATCTATTCCCACAAGAAATCAAAGGGACCCAGAATTGCTGCAGAGATTATATCAAAATAAGTTTTCTCCTTACGAGTACAATGAATTCTTCAAAATGCCTATTTTTACACTCTCACTTAGAGGTCCTATTACATATATTGAAGTTGCCTGTGTAGATGTTTTGCCAATCTGAAAAGTGGTTATTTTATTTTTATCATATTTTTGTTTAAATCATGAAATCTGTAGATTTTATTTAATTTTTTGGTTGTCTATTTAAGAAAATAATATTAACATAAACTTAGTTCCTTTTAAGACTTAATTACCAAATGGATTTGAAAAAATGAAAAGAAAAAGTACATATTAAAGATTAAATGTCTAATTGCAATATGAGCCCTTGACGCTAATGTTATTGACGAGCCTGTTGGATAAGTGGTTAGGGTTGCCTTAAAACTCTTAAGTCCCCGGGTCCAATTCCCAGCATAAACAACTTTAAAAATTAAATATTCAAAGTTGGTCTGGATCTGGAAAGTAGTGGCAGGGCACACTGCGTTTTACAGTCATTTGGACAGACCATCTGGCGACAGTAACCAACCATCCCTTTAGAGAAGACCACTATGAAGTGATAGCACATGTGCTGTTGTGTTTCTTTAATTGAGTAAGGGATGCCAGAGCCCATTTCCCTAACCCTTCTCAATCCCTTATCCTTAATCCTACTGTAGTCGGCAGCGCACTTGCAGCATTTATGGCGTTGCTTGTGTTATAGGCGACAGTAGCCACCTACCATAAAGTGGCATTTCTTATATTGTCAATAAAAAACTTGGCTTTATTGACAATTGAAACTTAAGCCAAGATTTGATAAATTTATTCTCTTTCAGGCTCAAGTCAAAAGGGAGTTAGAGAATGAGAGGGCAACAGCTTCATCCCATGAACAAACATCTCTCTCTGAAAAAAGGGAAATGAAAGAGATGGACATGCATTGTTTTGCTGCCTCCGGAGTTTTCTTCAGGTAAGAAAAGTGATAAAATCTATTTTCATAAATTAAGGAATTCTTTAGCTTCCCTACCAATGTGAAAATACCAACATGCCGCACTGAATTCGGTGGATCACAGAGCTAGGAGGCTCATTGGCGGTGGTACGGTAATAAGAACTAAGCTGCAGAGCTTGGCACATAGATGCAAAACTTCTGTAAGATGTACTTCGGAGAGTGTGCTCAGGAGCTGCATGAGATCATACCGCCTTCCCCTTGTAACAGACATGCAGACTGGTTACCACCCTCACCTTGTCGAAATCCCTCTAATTCGGACAGTGTTTTAAAACATCTTTTATAATGCGCACTGCTAAGGATTGGAACTCCCTACCGGCGTCTGTATTTCCGAGCTCATACAACCCAAATCTTTTCAAAGTTCGAGTGAATAGGCTCCTTCTGGGTAAGCTGGCTCCGTCGAAAACTATAGTTGGTCTTACCATTCTTGAGTTTTTGTGAGACTAATGCATGGCTATTGATTTTTATATATAAAGATATCTTAATTTGGAGTGCATAGGCCTCCTCTGACTCTGCCTGTCTCTGCTCTTGTCTAGTATAGTCTGACTCCATTTTCCAATTTTGTACCATACCATATGCCCTGTTCATGAGTCATTACTTGCTAGGATGTCTCGTCAATTTTGTTCTCGAACTTATTTCTGAACCACTGACTCTATCCTGAAGTGTCATGTCAAGCATGCTTCTCTCCATGGCTCATTGAGAAGCATGGTGGTTCATAGGTGTTCATATTAAGCCGGACCTTGCATAAACCAAGTTTAATTTCAGTATAAACACATTTCACATCAAGCTACTAAATTTCTGTGCACTACTATTGTTTTCAAGGTGTCCATTAATTAGCAATGATATATTGCCTCGAGACGAGTGGAAGAGAAACATCAAGACATTCCTGTACGAGCAATTGGAGGAAGAGAGAGGGCTGACAGCATGTCTCATCATACATTCCTGCAACACCAACCGGGAGAAGGTGAGTTGCGAATGTTCATTTTAGACAACAAGCTGGTTTCCTCATTGTGTTTTTCTTTATCATTTTAGATCAAAAAACGATGAGAGTCAATCCTATTGTGAAATAATTTAGTTGATGTAAAAAAATCTGAAAATCCTTCCACTTGATAAATATACTTATGTATACCCATTTTTAAATTTAAATATGTCAGAATTTTAATTTATACATATAATAAAATCGTAAACGAGCCCTGTCGATACATTAAATATTAAAAAAAAACTGTACACGTATGTTGTACCTGGGTAAAAAAAATAGTTTTTAGAATTTTTGTCAGTTTGTCTGTTCGTTCGTGCACGCTAATCTCAGAAACGGCTTAACCGATTTGAATGCGGTTTTCATTGATGTAGCAAGTTTCCCGTAACATTTAGTATTTTTTTTTTCATTCCAATCGGTTTACAAACAAAAGAGTTATGCGCTGCACCGAATACCACGCGTTCGAAGTTGCGGGCTCGGCAAGTAACCCAAAGTAGTTAGGATTATGAACCAAACACACATTTGTGTACAAGTTCTACTTATACCAAGTTTCTGTAGTATTATTTTTACTTAAGATACTTTGATATTTGTTGATTTTAAGTTATTCATTTTGAATTTCTTTTATTTAGATCGAGACTTGTGTAGAGACACTGTGCAAATATTTGGAGAATATCGTCACCAATCCCGATGAGGAAAAATATAAGAAGATCAGAATGTCCAACAGGTATACAGTTTTATCATAAGCTTGTACTGTTGTACTTGTGTAGTTTAACTTAAAGGCCGACAATTCACTTGATGGTAGGGTCAAGTGTGTTAACCGATTCAATGCGGCGGCCTTTTATTCAAACTTTCGCTCGTGGCGACTAACAAATTTTTCATGATGACGGAGGAGCATCATACGCCATAGACGATGATGCTTCTCGGGAATCATCAGCCATTCAGCTATGAATGTAAAATTTTCGTTTATTTATTGTTTCGGTATTGTTCGGAGCGCGGAGACAATTTCACAAAGATTAAACGAATCTAAATATGATGCCCCTGGGGCATCATCCGCCATACGGAAAAAATATTTATGATGCCCCTAAGGCATCATCCGCCATGAATCGGTTAAGGTTCGCCTATATCAAGCAACACGACAAGTGCAAATTCATCTCAGACTCTGACAGGATAAAAAATAAAGGGTGATGGTAAGGAAATGGGCTCTGGTATATCTTGACTACCGCACTGACGTGATAACAGTCATTTCACTGGTCTTCTGTAATAAGGATTAGTTACTGCCGCCATACCGGCTACTCAACGGCTTTTAGTAGTGTTGGGGGTACACTGCGTTTCGCAGTCTTGGTGGTATTAACCATTCCTTTACAGAACACCGTGAAATAACAGCATATGTGCTGTTGTGAGTGAGTAAGGCTGCGATTACAATACCAGCGGAGCGGGGTAGACGACAGCAATCCAACACAATACTTTAGCTTGGTGGTTTCAAGCTTAGCAAGGTGGCCAGAGACACCGTGTCGCGAGCCCTCTCCCCTCCGCTCGTTTCGTAATCGCAGCCTGAGGGATGCCAGAGCCCATTTCCCTATCCCTTTCTAATCCCTTATCCTTAATCCTATTATAGTGGTCAGCAGCGCACTTACAGCACCTGTGGCGTTACTTATCTTATAGGTGACGGTAGCCACCTACCATCAAGTGGACCGTCAATTTGTCTGTCGACTTTAACATTAAAAAAAAAAACAGGTTACGTCTGCATAATGCAGACATGCTAATATTGTGTAAAGACCTTTTTTTATTGCGTTTTCAGAGTATTTTGTGACAGAGTTCAACCTGTAGAGGGTGCTATGGAATTACTTTTGGCGGCTGGATTTGAACAACAAACTCTGACGAATAATGAGGGCGTGGAAGAGAACTATCTGGTGTTCAACGCTGACAGGATACCATCGGTTGAGAGCTTAACTGTAAGTGATCAATTTATATAGGAATCATTCAAAGGCATTTTAGACTTTTCAAATGTTGCTGCACCTACAGGTTATAACGCATCATTTCATTCCTCAACGCAAACTACACTTTTCATACAAGCTTTCGACGTTTGTTTTTTATAACCCCAGAGAAACCCTTTGGAGTTGCTGGTTATACTACAATAGAATAAGGGAACATAAATATATTCATCAGCTGTCGCACAGATGTTAAAGTGACAGATGACGTAACGCTATGTCCATCTTGAAATTATATTCTTACTATTGGTGAAAAAAAAATTTTTTTTTAATGAAATGAGTGTTTCGAAGATCAAATGAGAGTACCGCCTAAATACGAACAAACAAAACAAACTTTATAATATTAGTATAGACATAGTCTGTACACTATTACGTGTTTAATTAAATACTCATGCACCACAACACAAATGAGCTGTTACCTTACCTCGGAATGCCCAATTAATGAGTGCAGAATACATTGTGCCCTGCCACTACTAAGCTGTAGTGTACCCATTTGTTTGATAGACTCTAATTGATGCCCTTCGTACTGCTGAGCCAATACAATTGGAACTGGATAGGAACCTTCAGGTATTGCTTCCTTCGCAAGCGGCCTCCAAAGTGCAACTACCACCTTCCTTCTACGCCCTGACTCCGGAGGAGATCAAGAGGGAACAGCAGCTAAGGTACGTTTTTATATTTATTTCATATGTCTAGATGATAAACCAGCCTTTTGGTTTTACAAAAAAAAATCCTTTGCCGATAGAAAGGTATGCATAAAAACACTGCGGTTATAGAGAGAGATAGATATAATTGGTTTTTTAACCAAAAAAAACTTATTAAAAAAAGATATTGTCTCCAATCTCGACACGCAATGTAATATAAGCCTTGTAAGTTCACTTACAGTAATTGACATCAATTAACGCAATGATTTCACTAGAACAGCTTATAGAGTTTCGTGTGTGCATCATTGGCTAATTAGGTTCTGTTGATGATTGATACCCAAGGAGGTTCAGCTCGTAAACCAACAGGGTATCCTAATTAAAATCATAAATGGCAAAAGTGAGTTCGTTTAATAATAATAATAATAATAATCATTTATTTGCTGAATATAGGTTACAAAGATTTTACAATAGATGTTTCTCGCTACATTCTACCCTTCGAGGGTGTGCAAATATTTTAATTACATTAAATGAATGAAGCTAATATTTACTACATTAAATGAATAAAGCTAATATATTATTAATTATTACAATGAATTATCTGACATGTAATCTTGTATACTATAATAACATTTGTCGACGAGTAGATTCTTCATTTTCTTCTTGAATAAATTAATATTAAGCTCTTTAATGTTGTTTGGAATTTTATTATATATAATTGGTGCTTGGAAAAAAATACTTTTATGCATCAGGGCTGTATGTACTTTTCGAATGCATAATCTGTTGGGATCTCTTTGTTCTCTTTTACTATTATTACGCTTTATTATTTGTTTATTTATTACGCTTTTATGCCTTAACTACTCAACCAATCGTCATGAAAGGGGTTCGAACTTATGGAAGCTGGTATATCGACCCGCCGCCATTTTGATTTTTTTTTTTTTTCTAAATCGCAGCGTACGATGAAAGTATGGGTAGAGGGGACAATAAACGAATAAAATATGACAATGGACATGGTGCCCTTAAAGTGTCACGTTACCGAGATACTTGGAAGTAAAAATCTACATATGAGTACAACGACAATGATTAAAAATAGACTTATTACGTGTCTATATGCGGCAGATTATATCCAAATTATACTATATACTACCATACAACTGACAAAAATATATGAGCTATAAAGATTGAATAAACGTTTATACACCTAACAAAAGGGAACGCGGACGAAGTCGCGAGCAAAAGCTAGTATTATATATTCTTAATTAGTGTAGATTCGATGAAAATATTAATGAATTTAAAGGGAATTAAAAGTTGAAATTGTCATTTCGCAGAATGGAAGCTATAGAGAGAAGTCAAATGCTGCGAACGAAGGCGATGCGAGAGAAGGACGAGATGAGGGAAATGAGGAAATATAAGTTCGCCATCATTAGGATTCGATTTCCGGACGGAATCTTGTTGCAGGTAACACGCTTATAAGAAAAGCGTCAACCACACCCTTGAAGCTAAGCAAATAGACCAACTCAAGTGTTCATACTAAAGTTCGACAAACAGGCTGATGATCCACTTAATGCTAGGTGGCTACCGTCCCATATAACACAAGCAATGAATGCCACAGGTGCTGCAAGTACTCTGATAACTTTAGTAGGGTTAACGATAAGGGATGGAGAAATGAACTCTGGCATCCCAACTCGCCGAACAGTTGATATAAAACAGTTGGTTTTAGTAGCAAGCTTAAGTTTCATGTTTTTTAAAATACTATTTCAAGTCTATTTATTTTCATAATTTTAGCTTTCCTTAAATGATGTAATCTGGGGAGCTTTGGGATTTTTCTCTATTTGTTGAGTAACAAAAATGTACGAAGTACATGTTTCTACTATTCTGCGTTCTTACTATTTTTTTTAAAGAATCAGTGATAGTTTTAGCGAGAAAAATAGCATATTTATGAAAATTATATCCATTCATTTAGTAGCATTGTATTTTATCAAATAGTAGTAACATCTATATTAATAATTTCGTCAAGGGGTACGGTAGACTCGATTGAAACCTTACCTGAATAATAAAACATAAAAAAATAAAGATTTCGAGTCGACAACATATATCCTCAAAATTCGGATTGTCAAGTATTTTGTTAAATTGTAATAATGCTGACAGACAAATCGCAGTCGCCATACTGGTCTGTCACTCTAGCGAAACGTCACTCACTGACACCTGTGACATCTTGAGTGGTTAATAAACGTTCCGTTTCATTCATACGCCTCGCCACTCAATACGTCGTTGCACCATTCATTTTAAAAACAAAGGTGTCCATTACAAAGAACTGTGACTCATGTTACTGTGTAAAACGAAACGTCTTGCCTCAAACATTGAGCGAAATCTATGCCGCTTTTGCCTTTAATATTCCTTGAGAACCGATAACTACAGAAATATCTACTTACATTTTGTATCTACATGTGTACATATTATGAGTCACATTACACCCGAGCGAAGCCGGGTTTTCATCTAGTATTTTTTATATTTTCAGGGAACATTTTCTGTGTACGAACGTTATTGTGAAATTCACGAGTTCGTGAGAGAGAACCTCGAACTGGACCTCCCGTTCGTGATAAACACTCCGACAGGACACAAATTGATATTAGAAGAGGATGCGAACAAAACTCTCATAGATCTCAGACTAGTGCCGACATCCGTCTTGACTTTCAGCTGGCATTCTTCCGTGGTCGAAGAAGTCAACAACAGTCCCAACAAAGATGTCTATTTAAAGCCTGAAGTCATGATTTTGGTTCAAGAGCTGTAGAAATAAGTAAAGCACGTTACTTTCTTCGTCCGAAGATGGCGCTAATGTCACGAATGTGTATTTATATTCAGTTTTTTTTTTTAAATATCATTAAATATGAATTGTCTTATTAAATTCGTGTCTGATTTGACACGAATTTATAAATATAGACAATGCATTACGTCTAAAAACGTGCACACTTTTTATTTCTTTTGTAAAAAAAATCTACCCTCCATTTGGGCTTCGCCACAGTTAGTCAGAAAGGCCCCTCGATAAATAATTTGATAAAGGTCGTATCTAGGGCAAGGCTATGCCACTCATATATATATATACTGTTTACATTTTTATATCATTTATAGACAGACAAGAAACAAAGTTTGTTTTTATTGAGTGATCAATTTCATATAAATAACTAACGACCCGTATCAGATATGACATCACGTCGGATCTTGTGCCGTCTATGTTCCTTGATAGTTAAATTGGTGTGTAAAATAACTCATAATGTCATTGTCAACAAGAATATACGACCAACATCAACAAGGAACACAAATTAATTATAACTGTTTTTACAATTTTATTGAACTCGTACTTTTTTTTTCAATGTCAACATATAACTAGTAGCGACATCTTTCGGTTGTAGATCACATACTGTTTCAAAGCGTAAAGCAATTTCAACAGATATTTACTATCTTCAACAGATGTCACTAGTTGTCATTGTTCAACGCGCTCATTTCCAACTCCACAGGTTCTTAAAGTTGTAACATATTGTTTTGCATAAAATTGGCAAATTAGTTAATACTACTTATCGTTTCTACATCTATTTATTAGAAGTTTGTTGACTAGTTTTTAAGATGTTAATAATACACGTCTATGTATATTGAATGAAAAACTAGGTATTTTTATCTTTATCTTTATATTTTGTTATTGACATTTTATATCTTTTTTTTAAATCCTCATTAAATTGTGGCGCCATCTTTTGAGTCGAATTGTTGAATTCGTAATTTCTGACCGCTTTTTGACGTCGTTTTTCCTGATTTTTATTGAATATTGTAATAATAAATTGAATTTAAGTTATTTATTCCTTAAATAATAATTAATGCAATTTGCACATTGTATGTTATTTACAGTAAAAATTGTCACCTTATATAAAATTTTAAACAGTTTTTTAATTACGTAATAATTATATCGATATTTTGTTCGCATTTTTATTAGATATTTATGTATTTTGAATATCCGTACGCTGGTTCTGTTAATATCATATGTGCTGTTAATACTTTGAATAAATTTATAATTTATATTATAGTGATATTTTTTTATTTCATTGTAAATAGATGTTCCAAAATGTGTAGTGCTGTTTTTTTTTATCTAGGCCTTTATAAAGATAGTAGGTATGTAGAGGCATACTAACGGTCCACTTTTGATGGCTGCTGGCTACCGTCACCTCTAGCAAGTGCGCTGCCGATCTTGAATAAGGGCCTGCGCAAACGAGGCACTTCTGTCCGCTGAAGACAAAAATAACAGAAGTGGAGAAATTCGATTGTTAAAATTATACAATCGATATGAAGCATCATCGTGTATAGATAAACGATACTCTCAAGCGATAAACGCGGACTAAAATCACTGTATAAAAATAAGGCAGTTCTATTTTTTTTCGGGGATTCCCACGTACATTTTTGTACGGGCTTTTAGTGTATGTTACTTTTAGTACGCGGTACTTGAGTCCTTTGTATGTATGTAGGTATGTATTATTAATTGCAGAGTTGTAAGCGATCTATCCTTGAAGGACAAAAAGTACCCCAAGGACTATCCCTCATCAGGGCAGGCCCTAAGGGACAAGGTGAGGATAAGAGAACAAGCTCCGACATACCTTGCTCACTTAGCGAAACAACACACTTGCTTTTATTTCACATTGGTCTGTAAGGGCTTGGTTAGGGTATTTTCACACCAATCGATGACGTCGGTCGATTGATGTGGTAACTTTGGTGAAGCGATCGTCGATCACACATAGATCAGCATCTTTTAAAATTTATTCAGAAGATGATGTGTTGTTGGCCAGTACGACCCTGTTACACGTACTCTTAATACGGAGGCGCAAACACAGAAGAATGCAGCCTTTTTTTAAAGAAAGAACTGTCTATTGACGTCAACTGACCCATTCTACCATCGAACGATAAGTATGATAACACCCTTATTAAACGGGCTGCCAAGTTTCCGATTACAGGACACAGTCACTACAAATATAAAGTTGCATTTATATTACCATCATCATGTAACTACTTTATCAGGCAAACAAGTTCTAAATAATATAAGTCAACCAACCAGATGTTTAAAAACTAAATTTCGTTCGGTTTCATCAACAAAAGAAAGTCATCCGCTTGAAAAAAGTAAGATTTTATGTGGCACAGAGTATTACGCTAAGGCACCTCTCACACAATGTTTTCATAACCCTAGTCGGTCTTCAGCTCAGATAATACCACAGAGTATCTTTTTATATAGGAGGATAATACACATAAACGGTAAAAAAAAAATTAAAATATGTTCTACATAGTCATTATAATTATTATATAAATAAATATGTCTAATACCTATTGATGCGGTCTCTATAAATTTTATTACAAAGTTGTTGCTTCCATAGACACTCTAAAATAATTGAGACGTGGTTTTACATCAGATCTCACTTACATTTTATTTAAACCCAACGTTGTAAGGTGCCTTTCGCCCCGAAAAAAAAAACATGGGTATGACCACGCGTGTCAGAAGTGAAAAACTTTGGTGGTCAAATATATACAGTAAGCGGTAGATATCAGAGAGAACTAAAATGAAAAAAAAAAAATTAACAGTATGTATTTTGCAGAAACGTCACGTGATCGTTACAACGAAGCGTCACACAAAATTCGATCTTGAAATTTTACTCTCATCGCGCGCAAAAAGGTTTCACTTCAAAGGTACGGATCCCGAGGGATCTTTAAAAAAAAAACAACGTCTGACAAAACATATAAAATAATTATTATTTTATTAAGTTATACCTACCTATAATTTTATACCTATCAATCTTTATAATCCTTTCAAAATTCTCGGATAGTCGTAATCTAGAGACCTTCGTAACAAAAAAAAAACTATAAATTGTTTATCTTATTTCAAGAAAAAGTTATACACGTGGCTATCTGTTCATAAGTAATTTCTATATTTAAGGAACTCATAGACTGCAAATTTTGAAAAAGTAAATTAGTGTACCTACTTAACATAGAAAATTTATGTAGTAGCAATGATCAATGGTAAAAAATTTATGTAGTAAAAAAATGAGAGTTCTTTTTACTTTATTTATGTATTACAGGGTAGAATATAGTGACCATTATTGTTATTTTGTAAAAACCACTGTAACTATGTTCGGCAAATAATTATTTATTTATTGTTTATTGAATTATCGACGCATAAAAATTAGACGCTCGCACAACATATTCCATTTCAAACCCTTATCTGCCTAGTAAATTAATGATCCATCTCGAATCACTTTAGCTCTGCTTAACGAAGTAACCTGATAATTACCAAAACAAAACATTAGTTTATGGTTTTTAAGTAAGCCTTTCTGTTGGCTCGGTTTGATATGCGAAACGAAATAACCGGTATTGTATGTTTTTTTGATATACATTGCGCTCACTTTGGTAAAGATTGTGTTCGATCTGATGTTAGTCCTTGTCATAAACTACTTTTATTTTAGAAATATTGTTACAACTATGGAACGTTCTGGAAAAATCGTTTGCGCCGACAGAAAGTCTCGAACGTCCCACCCTATCGATGGTAGCCACGCCCCTTCCCGACTAATGTCAAAGAAAATTGGCCCTTATGTTTACCACATAGAGTTTACATTTCAACAGAAATAGCATTCCCGAACTTTCAATGGCTTGTTTACGATCTTGTTTAGATTTTCTAGAAAATTCGAAATACATCGAGGCGTTGGCCCCAAGTATAAATAAGAGAGCAGGCGGGCGATACGAAAGCGACTCTTCGGAGCTTTTGCGAAGTTATCTGCGACAGTGAATTTAAGGGAATATTTTGGCAAGTTTAACGGTTTCATTGGACAACTGTAGTGACTTTGGAAGTCATCTTGGTTTGTGAAAATAAATCGTTCGTTTCGCCCTTACCATTTTAACTCACCCCGCACGTAACAATATATACAATAGATAGGAATAGATAGACTAATAACAGTTTCCACTACCACGCGCCTGTCACAGCGATGCCAGGTTCAGAAATAAAACACAATTATGTATTCTGCACAAATTTATTTGCGCTTTATTGCAACTTATTTTGAAGGTACCATTTTTTATTTATATATCTGTCATCAAAATAAATCATATTTTAATTATGTGGGATGACGATGTTTCTATTCTATTATTTAAACACTTTTAAACAAATGTACATAAAAATTAAGGTATAACGAATATTGTCATCAAGCATTTGTAAGTTCTTCGCCTGGTGACTCCTCTACAACCTTATTCTCAACCGTCACGGACTGAGTGCAGTCTTCCGTCTTGTAAATGCCAACGAGTCGATTCGACACTTCGAACATGTTGTACCGAAGCGATATTATAATGAATTGGGCGTTCTTCGTGCGTTCCTGTAAAATAAAGTTGATTGTTTGTTCCAATCATTTAAATCTAAAGGGAACAATTTTCGGGGAATCTCGCTGAGATTAATTAGAATTGGACGTCATTTGGGTAGCCCGTCGGGCGGCAGTAACCACCCACCCTCTTACAGACATTGTGTTCGTTGGATGAGTAAGGGATGCCAGAGCCCATTTCCCTGTTGCTTCCTAAACCTACTAAGGTAGGTATTTGCAGTACCTGTGACGTTGCTTGTGTTATGCTGACCTTAAAGAAACCTTTTTTAATAATTTGAATCCCAAATAGATAATTTGGAAAAAAATTCAAGAGCCTATTGGATTGACGAGCCCATTGGATGAGTGGTTAGGGTGCTTGCCTTAACGCTCTGTTCTAGGGTTCCCTTCAAAAATGAACTTTTCAAATTTGTCTCTAGTCTGGATCTGGAAAGTAGTGGCCGGGCACATTGCGTTTCGCAGTAATTTGGACAGCCCGTCTGGCGGCAGTAACCACCCCCTTACAGAAGACCACCGTGAAATAACAGCACGTGTGTTTCGGTGAGTGAAGTAAGGGATGCCAGAGCCCATTTCCTTATCCCTTCCCAATCCCTTATCCTTAATCCTATTGTAGTCGGCAGCGCACTTGCAGCAGCTTTGGCGTTACTTGTGTTATAGGCGACGGTAACCACCTACCATCAAGTGGACCGTCAGCCTGTCTGCCGATCTTAACATATTTTTTTTTAAAAAAAACCTAATTTTCAAGACTGTCAGCAGTTGTCATATGTTAAAGTTTATTATTCGGTTGCCGGTCAGAAAATCAGAAGATGGCATTGTCAGTCTCATTTTATTTTTGGATACTAGTTTAGCCCGGGTATGTAGTAATTGGTTACCTACAGCTGGATAGTATTGTAGAAGCATTTAAAAAAATATTACTGTAACAAATCT
Organism: Bembecia ichneumoniformis; assembly: GCA_910589475.2. Lineage (NCBI taxonomy): Eukaryota > Metazoa > Arthropoda > Insecta > Lepidoptera > Sesiidae > Bembecia > Bembecia ichneumoniformis. Next base: position 4,814,713 of record OU342545.1, read on the forward strand.
GTGCGACACTTTATCAATGTTTGCCTTAAAAGTAAAAAAAAATAACCTTAATGTAATTGGCGACAATCGAGACGTTCTTGAAGTCCAACGCTGCGTCTATTTCGTCCATGACGTACAGCGGCGAAGGCTTGTAGTAGTGTAAGGCGAACACTAGAGCCAAAGACGAAAGCGTTTTCTCTCCTCCCGACAAATTCGAGATGTTCTTCCACGACTTGTTTGGCGGACGGACGCTACAAATATTACAAACATCAGGTGAATGTAGGTGAAATTTTGAAAAGATTATAGTAAACAGACTTATACAGTAATTCTGGTTTTTCTTGTAGGATCGTCGAGTTCAGGCACTATTGACAGCTAAATAGCCTTCGATTAAATAATGTACTCACAGAGAATAAACTACAGACATCAAAGTACTCGTTAATAAATTTGAAAGCATGTATTGATGATTTTTTTATAAATAATAACTGTCATAAGGCGTGCAATTTGTATTGAAGTGCTAGAGAGACGAACAAATGCTACCTGTAAATAATTTCACTCAAAGTGCAAGCACACACCCATGCCTGTCTATATAATTATATTGTACGCACACATGCGTACGCGACAATTGGCGGGTTGCCGCCAACGCAGCCTCTCAGTCATCTCTCAGTCTCGCATAAGTTCTCACGCCAGACGCACGCTCGCTCGCCTGTCCTCATCATCATAACCTTCACAACCCTTTGACCACAGAAAAACCACAACACAACACAAAAGTCAAATTCCATAATTTTATTTTCTTTACATTTGATACAATAAAAGCTAATTATCTCGTAAAGACAATGCATCAATTAATTATTAAAATATGTGGAACCTTCGCCTTTCCTCCCAGCCCAACTTAAAAATTAATGCATTTATCGCGGTGCCTTTCAAGCACCGAAATTCAGGCCTTAAAAGGACCTTTAACCGATTAGTCTCGTTGTTGTCAATTCATTGATCGCTTTTAGTTCAGAGCTTACCTGAATGTAATCCCTTCTGTGAACGGATCGAGAGAGTCAACCAGTTCCAACTCGGCATCACCTCCGAGTGTTATCATCTGGTACATTTCCTTCAGTTTGCAAGTGATTGTGTTAAAACCTACAATACATTGAAATAAATTTGTAACATTTATCACACAGACGAGCGTCAAAATTGGCTGGTCTTTTGTAATCCGAGGGAACGAAATAAGAACTAAGGTATATTACATGCGTTGTGACTCCTTGATAAGACACCCCCCACCAAACCATAACTGCCGTAGGATGATGACCACGTTGTACCTTTCCTACCACTTTCCTACCCTTCCTACTGCTTCTTTAGAACTGTGAGCGTACACTTTGTCATTTTGCTTGTTGTAGCTCTTCAATCGTGAAAATTTTTTCATCATTAAAGATGATATTTCTGTGTCTTTCAACTGCGTATTAGGACAGAAGGCGTTTTGATCGATCCGATTAGGGCATATCGACGATAAGTACCGAGCTTCAGGTCTTGTTTTAATATACGCGACGGAGTCCTAACTGGATTTTTCATTTATCACGATAACATTTTTTGTTTCCTTATTGGGTTTCGGCGAATTCTGGCTGTAACAGCATTAACAGCCTTTGTAGTTCTAACAGCACGTGGCCGCCCCGATCTTTTATGGTCATTGACAGAGGAAGTTTTGGTATATCTGTCGATAGTACGATATACGAACATACGGCTGATACCAAGCTTTTGAAGTGTCTTGATATGACCGACGGCTCCATACCCACTTTGATTTTGACATAATAACCGTTTTCTAAATTCAAAATGAATAAAGAGTTGAAAAAAGATAAAGTTTTTATGTTGTTATTAACTAGTCTGGCCAAGTTTTTAGTCAAAATCTAAATTCTACATATGTTTATGGGTGGGAGAATATATTTTTACCGAGGTGCATATCAAAATGTGGCTGCTAGTATTATTAATTAAATAATATTAATTAATTATTCGAAAAAAAAAATCTTTCACTTGTTTTTAAAATAAAATATAATCCACTTCACAGCAATATTATAATGCAAATAAATTTAAAAGTTATGTAACAATCCCTCAGGGGCATTTTTGATACAACTTTCTAGAAGATATGAAATATCTATGGGTGAAAGAAATTTTTGATTAACATAGAGACATTATAAGATAAGACCTCTTGCAAATACCAAATAGAAATAATAGCGAGTACCCTATCGTGTGCCGGTGAGTGAATTTGCTATGCCAGGGTCCTGGACTATCCTGGACTACAAAAGCCAAACGGAATAAGCGTAGTTACTCACATAACCAGCACAACTCCGTTAAAAAGTTGTTACCTATGTTTGTACTCACCGGCCAAAAAGTCTGTTGTCCTTTTCTTCTTCAGTTGGTCGTATAATTGTCGCATATCATTCCTCTTCTTCGTTATCTCGCCCAAATCTGCGACACGCTTCAAATACAAATCTTCCTTTTCTTTGTAATCCTGAAAAGGCATTTAATAGGTTGGGGACAAAGTTTCTTCACATTTTATATGAAAACTCAAGACATTTATTTCAAAATTCATTTACATTTAATATAATTTATACACAGTATAAATGTGCCATTTTGTGGCACATGAATTTTTGTCATCTTGATTTGATATTAACTTGACACTGCCTAAAGAATTCTGAAGAGACCGAAACATGTGGAAATCTGAAGCTGCAAGGTCAGGGCTATATAATATGGCGGATGCATTAACACCTCCCAGCCAAACTCTCTTCATTTTTGATGAGTGGCTAAAGATGTGTGTAGTCTAGCGTTGTCGTAATGAAAGACCACACCCTTTCTATTGATCAATTCCGACCGCTTTCTCTCAACTTCTTGCTTTAATCTCTTCAGTTATTGGCAGTAGAGATTGGAATCGATGGTTCTGCCCAGCGGGAAAAGCTCATAATGAACAATGCCTCGGCAAGGTATAAAATAAATAAAAATAAAATAAAATAAAATAGCCTTTATTTGCTTATACATATGTTTAAAGTAAATAATGCACATCAGTTCGGTTCCATATCAGCGTGTCCTGCTAACACATAGGCCTCCTCTAACTTTTTCCAATCCATTCTGTTCCGAGCCAATCTCATCCATAGGGGTCCGGCAGTCCTTTTTATGTCATCTGACCATCTCTTAAGTTGCCGGCCTCTCTTCCTTTTGGCGTTGTATCTTGGAGTCCACTCGGTTAGCTTTTTCATCCATTTTTGTGTTGATTGCCTCATCATGTGTCCTCTCCAGCGCCATTTCAGTTGTTTTATTTGTATGCATACATCCACCAATTTTGTTAATTTCCTCATATCAGTAGCTCGTTTTTTATCTCTTCTACGAAATCTTAAGATACTCCTTTCCATACCTCTCTGACAGGTTCTCAATCTGTGCTGTAGTTTTTGTGTCATAGCCCATGTTTGAAAACCATAAGTTAGTATAGGCAAAATGCATGTATTGAAGAGTTTTCTTTTTATTTCCAAACCATATTGCTTATTCTTCATTATGTCCTTAAGAGACCAGTATCTTTTCCATGCATTTATCATCCTTCTGTCGATTTCTTGTGTCATTTGGTCTTGGAAAGCTATTAGTTGTCCCAAGTAAAGGTAGCTCTATTGGTTCCCCATCTGAGTATACTATGCTAGTTTCAGTCCTGTTAATCATTGCCTTTGTTTTACCTTTGTTGATAGTTAGTCCGACCTCTTTACTTTTAATAGCAAGATCTTGAATCATAATTTGAAGTGCTTCTGAGTTGTCACTTATCAGTACAAGATCATCTGCAAACCTGAGGTGGTTGGCTTTTTGACCATCAATATTAACTCCGAAGCGATCCCAATCGACTTTCCTTATAACTTCTTCCAATCTAAACTAAACAATCAAAGGCTTTGTTATAGTCCACGAAAATCAAATATAAAAGGTTACCAAACTCTTGGCATTTCTCTACAGTTTGTTTCAGGGTATGTATATGATCCACCGTTGAATATCCCGCTCTAAATCCTGCTTGCTCTATAGGCTGATTAAAATCCAATGTTTTAGAGATGCGGTTTAAAATTATTTTTGAAAACACTTTGTATATATTTGAAAGTAAACTTATAGGACGATAGTTTCCTATATCTTCTTTATCGCCCTTTTTATGTATCAAAATAATAGTACTGCTTGTCCATTGGGTTGGAATGTATTCAGACTCTAAAATTAAATTGTATATTTTCGTTAGTCTTTGCAGGTTTTCTGGTAGTGTAATTTTTATAATCTCGTTTGTTATAAAGTCTTGTCCGGGTGCTTTATCGTTCTTTTGTGTTTTAAAAGCGTGAGCAACCTCCTTTTCCAGAATTGGGAGAATGGCAACTTCCTTTTCTGTTTCTAGGTTTACAGTGTCTCTTTCTGTAGTCTCCGCTGAGTAAAGCCGCCTGTAGAAGTCAGTAGCGATGTTTAGTATATTTTTTCTGTTTGCTTCTCGGTTTTGTTTTTTGTTCTTTAGTTTTGGTATCCATACGCTTGATTCGCGTAATTCTTTGAGAGCTTTCTTTATTCCTCCTGTTCTTGTTATATGGTGGTTAATACAAGTCATTGTTCTTCTAGCTCTGTCCTTTTCAAATTCTTGCTAATTTGTTTGCTTATTTTGGTAATCTCCCCTAGTGTTACTTTATCTTTTTTAGATTTCAGCAAATCTCTCTCACCTCGGCGAGGTAAGTAGGTACATACATCGGAATGTGGCTCCGACGGAACACAACAGCTACGGTTCAAATGTAGCAAGCTTTTATGTGTACCGTTTATTAATTATTTTATTTCCCAGTTTGATGGTGCGCCATATCATTATCCCTTCCTAATCCCTCTATCCTCAATCATACTATGGTCGGCAGCGCACTTGCGGCACATATAACGTTGCGACGGTAGCCACCTACCATCAAGTGGATCGTCGGCCTGTCTGTCCACTTTTAACAAAAATAAATAAATAAAAGTTAACCTATTCACAATTTCGTGTGGATTAAAATCGATTATCACCTGTTGGGATATCTAACAATATATTAAGACATCACACAGTGGATAAACTCCGACTCCTTATTAAGAGGATAAACATGTGTTACTCTGTGGAAAGTAAATACGTATAACATAAAGGGTGATAGAGGTACTGATACAGATACCTGCACAGCTTGAATGTTGGGTTTTCCATCCCCAATCCGTCCCTTCTGAGCGGTGAGTCGGTTCCTCAACTCTTCCACATTCACCTCCTCCAACTCCTCATCAGTGTGAGTCACCAGAGGGGCCGGGCGTTCGATCCCGGGCACGCCCTCTATACCAGGATCTTCCAGTTTTAAACTTTTTATCTAAAGAAAAACAATTTAGAATCAACTTCGGAAACTATTTTGTGGCATTTGGCACTCATACTGCCTGGTGATATCTTACTTATAGCGTGTAATAACAGCACAAGAGCTGTTATGTTTTCCCAATCGTGCCCTTCATCCTGTAAAGGTCGGCAATGTGCTTGCACGCTCCTAGTGTGATTTTGTTTATAAACAATGGTAGCCACATACCATCAAAACCACATGTCATTTAGCTTTCAATCAAATGAAAAATAAAAACTCCATATATACAATAGACTTCATAAAACTCATAAAACAGACGAAACATAAGACCCGAGAGATATGACGACCCATTGGTGGAATTATTAGCGTTGTAACAGAGGCCCCGGCATGGCCAACTTTGGCCATAACATTTCAAAGTTGGTTCTGGTCTTGATCTGGCAAGTAGTAGTAGGGCACAATGCGTTTTGCAGTCATTTGGGCAGGCTGTCTGATAAAAATAGCACATGTGGTGGTGTTTCGGCGAGTGAGTGATCCTAGAACCCATTGCCATATCCCATCCTAATCCCTTATCCCTAATCCTACTAAGGTCGACAGCGCACTTGCAGCACCTATGGCGTTGCTTGTGTTATAGCCATCAAGTGGACGGTCAGCCTGTCTGAGAGCTTTTACATTAAAAAAGATAATTAAATATCAAACTCTCAACGAAAAGACTAAAAACAGTTTTTACCCTCTTTTAGATCTGCCGTTTAACAATGAATCACTCATTTTGTACAAATGGTACAGTAATGATGTACCTATTGACATTATGGAGTACATATACAGCTACTGTGACTACCTCTTTCTGCCAGACCGGTGTTTTCGCATTCATTTCTTGCACAGTTTTCTCCATTTTCTGCACTTCCGTGTACGCATCCAGGCGTTCATTCTTCATCGCTATCTCTTTCTTTTGAATTTTGCTAATCTTTTTCCTCAGATCTGCGAACTCGTCTGTCCCTTCGTTAATCTTTTCTTCCAACTGAAAAACAAAACAAAATTTAATGGTGTTTTCCAAACAAAAAAACCATTAAATTCTTAAACATTATCAAAAACAAAAATATCGTCACGTAAGAAGGCCGCTGGCTATGTACCTGCGCAGTGTGCGATTTACACATAGAATTTTTTTTCTGTTCCGTGATTGGCGGTATGGCAGGGGGCCGAGCGCGCTATTTGTGAGCGCGACTGTACCCTTGCGCAAACACATCCCCTCCGTTGTAGCTTAGCGGCCTTCTTACGCGACGACAATTATAGCTTCTCTATTGGCCTCAAAGACATTATAATATACTCAATTAGTATTGCAAATATCTGAAATTTATAAATGTTTATTACTCAACTAAGCTTAAATTGCCGCAAGTCACATCGTCAGCGGTCAATATAACGACGATTGATGGATGAGTGATTGGGGTGCTTGCCTTAACGCTCTGTTCTAGGACTTCTAGGGTTTCCGGGTTCGATTCCCGGCAGGGTCAACTTTGAAAATAAACTTTTCAAATTTGGTTCTGGTCTGGATTTGGAAAGTAGTGACAGGGCACACCGAACACAGGGTTGTGTTTCGGTGAGTAAAGGATGCCAGAGCCCATTTCCCTATCCACTCCAAATCCCTTATCCTTAATCCTACTGCAGTCGGCAGCACACTTGCAGCAGCTTTGGCGTTGCTTGTGTTATAGGCGACGGTAGCCACCTACCATCAAGTGGACCGTCAGCCTGTCTGCCGAACTTAACATAAAAAAATAAAATAAAAAACAGCAAATGGACAAATATTAGACTCTTAATTCTTAAACGCTAAACTCTAAATTTGAGAGTCCGTTAACATGTATTTGGGTAAGTGATACCAGAAACCATTCTAATGACACCAGAGACCATTCTTTTATCCCAACCTCATTCGGTAACACACTTGCATCCCTCTTGGTATTGCTCCACCATCCAGTGAATGATCAGCCCGCCTACTTTAACATAACAAAAATAAAACCACAGTTTATTTTTACCTCTTCCAATTGTTTTTGCAATTGTGAAACCTCCAAAGTGAGGTCTTTCTTTTGAACGCTAATTGTTTCCAAGTTTTTCTCCGTCTCCTTCAAATCTGATTCCATTTGAATGATTGCCCGCTTTGATTTAGCCGCATTCCTGCAAGTATTTCATTTAATGACAAATATTTTTACTTTTATTGACATACACCAAAGTAACAAACTTTACATATAAAAATTCCTCTGAGGGTGTCAAGATCTCTTCAAACCAGTGTTATTGTTACTTCTGATACGAAATTCTGATTACAAATCAGAGAATGAAGAAGACAAGTATGAGAAACATTATCGAAACATAATAGATAATAATAAAACTCCATTTGTGTTCTGTTTTCATCATAAGACAACACGAAAGTGAATTGTGTGTCACCAAGCTAAGCGCCTTCTAAGTGACCATTGCGTATCTTGCGTATCTACACAAGCATAGCTCCTAGCTTAACTCGTATAGTGTGTCCTTAGCCCAATAGAATAAAGAGACCAGGCAAGAGCAATTTTAATCCTATTATATCCTATAATGGAACACCATTTCATTTATATGACAATAACATTATTTTTTTCACAAATCTGACAATATATGTGACAATATATTTACCTCTCACTAGCACTAATCGCCACGCTGAGTTTGTTTATTTCCGAGGAGACTTTAGTGATCTTCTTCTTTATATTGTCGAAGTTCTTCTGCAATTCCTTCACTTGTCCGCCCGTCACTGCTGCAATTTGCTCGTTGACCTTCTTTATTTTATCTTTCACCTATAAAATTTATATATATATTTATTTCGTGGACACTATAGAGTGAAATCAACTTTTTTTAATGTTAACGTTGACACGCAGGCTGACTTTCCACTTTGTGGTAGGTGTCTACCGTCGCCTATAACACAAGCAACGCCACAGGTGTTGCAAGTACGCTGTCGACTACAGTAGGATTAAGGATAAGGGATGGGATAGGGAAATGGGCTCTCGTATCCCTTACTCATTCATCAAAACACAGCAGCACAGATACTATTATTTCACGGTGATCTTCTGTAAGGTTTACTGCCGCCAGACGGGCTGCCCAAATGACTGTGAAACGCAATGTGTCCTGCAACTATATGCCAGATCCAGACCAGAGCCAACTACGAAAAGTTCATTTCCAAAGTTGGCCCTATCTAGAATCCTGAGACAAGGCGTTAAAACAAACAACCGTTTCGCTAAGTATCCATGTGTGCATGAACGAATGTAAGAGAAGTTTCAGTTTCAACAATTTCAATTGAATTAAAATCAGTTTTACAGTCAACACGTGTTTATCTTATTATCAAATAAGCACTCAAAAGTGAACCTTATCACCGTTACACACCTTAATCAAGCTCGTCAGATTATAGGATAGGTGGAAGCCAAGGATCCCCTACTCACTCACTCACTAAAATATAACAAAACACAGACTGCTATTTGAAGTTGCCTTGTTTGTAACTGCTGGACGCGGTGTGCCTTGCCACTACTACATTTCATATTTCATACCCTTTTTTACATTTTACAGCAACCATATAAGAAAATGAAAAAGTGCGGGGAGGATTCCTTTCAATTAATCAATTTCTAAATATAATAGTAGCAGGCAGTCCATCTGTCAGCAGCAATCACCCCCTTACAGAAGACCACCGTGAAATAAACAGTATGTGTACTGTTGTGTTTCGATGGCTGATTATGGTCGGCAGAACAATTGCGGCATCTGTGGCGTTGCTTATGTTATAGACGATGGTAGCCACCTACTACCGCCTTAACGACCTTAACAATAAAAAAAACTTACCTCCTCAGCATTTGTGTTGGCAGCGTTATACTTTTCCTCGGCGGCCTTGAGTTTCTTTTCGAGGCAAAGCTTCTGTTTGGGATCGACTTTGCACGATGCCACTTTCTTCTCTTGTAGTTTAATTTGATTCTAAAAGTGGAGAAATAAATGGGTGTAATTTTGTAAATCACCTTTCAAATAGATGAATAACAAATTTGACCCACTTCTGCCATGCATAATTTCATATATGTATATTTGCATATATGGAAGATATCATACAGAATATATAGTGATTACTAATAGTAACATGAGTAAAACTATCACACGACGAACTGACAAATTCATCATCATCAGCCCATCGCCCATTGACAGGTCGTCTGTCCACCTGGACGCAGGACGTCCCTCGCTGCGTTTTCCAATTCGTGGCCTCCATTCCGGAACTAGTCTACCCCAGCGATTTTCCGCTCCGAGCAAAGCCCACTCCATAGCCCACTCCATATCGCTATAAAGCGATAAGGCCGCCTTTTGTGCTATTACTTGTTGTTTCTTTCTTTTTTTTTATTCTTTTTTATGTATTATAGTACAAATAAAGAGTTTTAATAATAATAATTTTGTAGAAGTTGTTTTGAAAGAATTAAATGTAATTAACTTTTAGTAGTACCGATAAACATCACGTAAAAATCTGATAATTATGACTTCTAAAAACCTGTTAATCTATTGACTGACGAGTCCCGTGGTGGTTAAGAGTCCCACTGACTTAGACATAGACATAGTATAGAAAGACTTAGATAAACAGACTTCGTTACCTTCAACACGGGAATCCGTTCTCTCAAACTCTTCAGTTCAATGTTAAGTTGGTGCATTGTCATTTTACCGTTGTTAACTGTTTGAGTGATTTGTTGCAACTTGTCATCTAAACTCAACTGTTCACTGCGTATCTCTTGAAATCTAATAAAAGAAATAAGCGAATATTGTATACACGAATTTCTTACACATACTTATGCCTATTCGACTATTATGAACACGAACTAATTACCAGTAACATGAAAGAATATTGTATACAAAGCAATAGATAGCGGGGTTCTAAATAAATTATATCTTTACATTTCAGTTGATAGTATACAGCCTGAAAATAAGATTAGTTAGGCATTTAAACGATCCCCTGGGGTGGATCGGAGTTGTTGCCTCGGCAGAGCCCGGTCCACCCCGCTCAAAGGGCAAGGACCGGGGAGTTTTAGTGGGTATTCCCAGTGCCGCCATGAGCAGGTGCTGGGTGACCCCCACATACCCCTACCGCCTAGTCAGCGATAGGAAATTTGTAAACGGATTTCTCCTCGATTAAAAAAAAAGGCATTTAAAAGATTAGTGGATAAAAATAATGCATAAGCATATTTAAGAAAAACCTTCCAATTTTAAATCTGTTCGGTTATCTCCGAGAAGCTACAAATTTTTTTTTAATGCAATATTGCATCTTAATTCATAGGTTATCAGGTTGCGCTCATTTTGGTAAAAATTGTGTGTGGTCTGACGTTAGTCCTTTGTCGTAAGTTTAATTGTGACAGTTCCATCCATGGGTGGTATCAGAAAGATGATATTCATGCATCTTTTTATATTGTAATTATAGGAATTGCAGGACGCACAGTCGTAATCTGAACAACCTCTCTAATAGCTGTAACCACGCTGTTGTAGCTGTAGCACGTGTTTACCTAAGTTCTTCCTTATAACATCAGCTATCTGCTAGTGAAAGTCCCGTCAAAATCGGTCCAGCTATTTCCGGGATTAGCCGGAACAAACAGACAGACGGGCAGACAGACAAAAAATTTAAAACTTTTTTGTTATAAGTAAGTACAGTAATATACTTTGATATACATTTAGTAAAAAGCAGTTATTTTGACATTACCGACACTTGATTATACAGCGTGACCCAGCATCGACGGATCAAATGGGGTGTGGTGGTAGAAGGGCCCAATACCTATCCAATGGACCCCCATGTATCTTCAGCGATTATTATTAGATTTCGAGTTATTCAGCTTTTTTTGCTGCTTTTATGTAACTCCGAATTCGTAAACAATTTCTTTTATTGTGAGTAATCTATTATTACTAAAGCTATAATTTATTTTTATTCTTATAGCCTTATAGCCTGAAATTTAGTTTTCATGTGATAGCTATAGCTATCACATGAAAACTAAATTTAATTGATGCTATTGAACTACACTGAATAAAAAAATATTGTTCTCAAAAATTTTCTAAAAGCGAGTATAACAACTTAACTTTCTAAGGTTATAACTCAAATAAATTACAAAAAAAAAATTCAAAACTATCTTAAAAACTTCTTTAATATTCTGTCAATACGTCACACAAATTTCATTTGAATATCTGCAAGACTTCTTACCAAAATCTACTTTACAAATTAAGAAAGTGAAAATATCACTTTAATACCATTTTCCTTTTGTTTTCAAATTCCAAGAAAGTTCTTTCGTGTAACTCATTACTATTGTAGTTTTGACTTATTCTATCAATTCAAAGACAAAGACAAAGCTAGCAATGCAGTTCACCAGTTTAATTATTATAAATTTGATACAAAAACTTTAACGGTTCTAAATAGCACAAAAAGCTGAATAACTCGAAATCTAATAATAATCGCTGAACATCCATGAGGGTCCATTGGGTAGGTATTGGGCCCCTCTACCACCACACCCCATTTGATCCGTCGATGCTGGGTCACGCTGTATAGAGGATCTTTAGTTTTGAGCTTGCCATCGTTTGGATTGCTAACTTAAAGACAGCAGAACGCAGTGTTGTCCTTTCACTAACCTAACCAAAACGGTATTGAATTGATCCACCTTAAAATAGAGATTTTGTGGGATTTACGAAAATAAGAAGATTACCTGTTGTCTAATTCGGCTAATTTCTGTTCGCTTTTTTGCATCGCCACTGGATCTTGTTCGGTGGTGTCTTGTTGCACGGAACTCCCCATGCGCCCGCGCATTGTGGTGCGACCGCCACCCGACATTGTACCTTTACCAGAGGAGATAGGGTGAATATTCGTTAACCAGCGTGCATACATTAAGCAAAGCAGTGCTTATTTTTATATTTGCTTTCAACACATCATATTCTTTTTTTTTTTGGGCAGGAATAAATTCTTTGGATTGTACGGAGTCTTTGTCGAAATCGGTACACTGACTGGACACCGCCGAGTTTAATGTCGTACAAATCTTTCGGGCACAAAAGGTAACATTTTTACGTTTGAATGTCGGTAGTACCCGCGATACTACCACAGTGATGTTGATGAGATTTGCTACTACGTAAAAATTATTAGACGATTGGCTGGACTTACCCGAAGTTTCAATGAGGTCTCCTTTCAGAGTGACCACTCTGTATCTGGTGGCGCCGTAAGCTATTCTCGAGGCCTGTTCCAATTCATTAACGACGAGCGTGTCCCTCAACGCGAAGTAAAACGCAGGCTTAACGCGATCGTCCTTCACTTGGATTAGATCGAAGAGACGCTCTGCGTTCTCTGGACTGCAATTTAGAAAAAGAAACATATTCTGAAAGAATGTTATTATTACCTATACTAACTAATAGTACAAAGAGAGACTGCGCGATTTTTTTTTTGTGTAATATCGCAGCGGATTTAAAATTAAGCTTTGGCTAGGCTTAGGCCTTTGACGTGGACGGTCGCCGAAGTTGTGCAACAACGTTCCTGCGACCCCGCCCATCTACGGCCACGCTAGAAAGTCGTTGGGTTTTAGCCGGTAGGAGTCCGGCATAACCCGCAGCGTCCCGTTCGCTGTCGGGTATCCATGATGGATTTCCCAACGTAAAAAAAAGGTCTTTGACGTGGATGTCTATGACTGAGATGATTATGATGCAATATTAAGTATTTTGTTTGTTATTTCAAAAATGTTATGTTAAAAATTGTTTGTTGTTATGTTAAAAATTTTAAAAGGTAAACATAGTAACTTTAGGATAGTAGGTTAGAACCTTTTATTGATTTGATAGTTTATTTTACGTTTGCTGTGAACTATTGTTAAGGCTGTCAGAAAATATTTGAAAAAAGAAAAAAAAAATTGTATTCGTGCGAAGCGGAGGGTGGATCGCTAGTGTTAGATAAATCACGATATCAATGGACACACTAAATATTAAGCAAAGCTTAAAAGATGAAGTGTATAAGAAAAAGACTATATTTTAAAACATACGCAGCCTTTTCAAACCAAGTGCCAAAGGGAAAAACTTACAAATGAACCCTCTTGCCCTCATAATGCTTCCTGAGGTGTTCCTGTTGATCCAGGGCTATCATGGTCCCTCGTCCGATGTTATTCGTCTTCAAGTATTCGACGCAGGCCTGCGCCGTCTCCACAGTGTCCACTACGATGTTGTCCAAAGCGCCGCAGCACGTCGATATCGCTACGTCGTACTTCATGTCTATACCGCCAAGGTCACCCTGTATTTCAACATTACCCACTTCATTTTTGCGTAGTTTATTAGTAAATACACAAATAAATGGTCAAATGAGGTTTATTTCTACATTCTCTCATTTTCGCCTCAAATTGCACTTTTCATTATATTTAATTTTTAGGATCACATTAAGTATAATAGTACAAAACACTTTATTTGGGTCAACACTTAAAATTTCGGTTAGAGACATGTAAGCATCTCTCTTAACTTGAATATTACACTGCCTTACAGAATACCACCGTGAAATAACAAGATGTGTGCTGCTATTGTGAGTAAAGGATGCCAGAGCCCATTTTCTCAACGCCTTATGTTATATGACACGTAGCCACTTACCATCAAGTGGACCGTGAGCCTGTCCTACGACTTTAACATAAAAAAGCTTGAATTTTGAAGCAGGACATACTACTTTTTGACTTTTCACAAGGACAAAACGAAAAACAAAACCTAAACGAATAAGTCAGAGGAAATCTAAAACTATGTATAAGAAATTGAAAAATTGTTGAGGACCCAGGCTTCACCATTCTAATTACAAAAAAAACTACAAACGAAAATCAACCTTTTTTTGAAGTACCTTCATACACTACCAGAAATCGAAGCCTGTGAAATCTCAGTAAATATTCATAATTATTACAATAAGCAGAGAGGGTTATAAGGACAATATTATAGTTTGAAACAGTATGCAAATAATAAACAGTAACGCCTAATCGTTACTATTTTAATAAATGATACTACTTCATTTGACTTATAAAAATTTAGCTCGTCTCGTAGCAGTAACCACCCCATTAGATCAGTTTATTGGTATTTCGGTGCGTGAGTAAGGACTTCCAGAGCCCAAATACTTGCGCCCGCCTTGTTCTTTCATCTTTATCCTGTAGGATTTACAGCCTTATCCCATTAGGCAATCCTAAAACGAGAGCTGCAACTTGTATCAATTACCAACTTTCAACACAAAAAACGTCTGTGAAACATACACACAGATGCGATAATTAAATGTTTTATATACCAATCGTCCGAAGATTCCAGGCAGGTTTCCATTATTCTTCTGTCTCATTAGGGAGTCCAAAACTCTGCCGCGCGATTTGTTCGCTGACATCGTCTGTTTCGACTGTTCTACTTGGGTTCTACGAAAATAATATCAATCATATCAATTAGAAGTTTTAGAATCAAATTAATTGATTCTAAAACTGATTTTGTGCCGTTTCTCAAAGTTTTTCCAGTTTTCCCATTTAATCCTCTCTATTTATTAAGTTAAAGGATTATTTATTTATTTTATCGTTAGCTTTAAAAACAAAATGTGTATATCTTTCACAAATAACTTGAACATTTATTTACCTTAGAGCGGTTGCTTTTTTAGCTATAGTGGTCTCTTCAACCTTCAAAGCTTGTAATTTTTGGGAAATTTCCTGCAACTTTTTCTCATTCATCGGAACAGATTTTTCTAATTCATTCTGAAGCCTGAAATCACAAATTTCTCTCAATCAGACAATGGTCAAAAAATTGTAGATAGTTTAGAATACTTTCATTCTGAATAAAAAATGGTTGTGACCAAATATGAGTCACATATAAAGAATAATTGAAACTATTATTTGTTTTTGTCGAAACTTTCAATTATTTATATTCCAGCATATTTTTTTTGGAATTTAGTTTAAAATAAAAAATTCCAAAAAAAAATAGTTCAAAATGTATGGAGATTTTTTTAAATATATATATTAAGGTCCACTTGATGGTAGGTGACTACCATCGCCTATAACATAAGCAACGCCATAGGTGCTGCGAGTGCACTGCATATCATAATAAGATTAAGGATAAGGAATTAGGAAGGGATAGGGAATTGGGCTCTGACATACTTTACTCACTCACCGAAACACAATAGCACAAAATTTTATTATTTCACGGTGGTATTCTGTAAGATGGTTAATGCCGCCAGACGGGCTGCCTAAGTGACTGCCAAACGCAGTGTACCCAGACACTACAAAACATACAAGCAACATGCACACTACATGTGCGTCACAATATAAAGTCAACATGTCAATACGTTGTAAGAACCCATGCGCCTCACAAGTTTGCAGGATAAAGCGTGATCCTATTTGTAGCGTGTGTGGAGAAAATGAAAGGCTCTCTTAGAGAATTGTGTGAAATTTATTCAAGAAATTTTACAGTCGTACATTGTATGATAACACCCCTTCAGATTACAGTAACAGGTGTATCATAAAGCAGATTCGTTTAAAAAGTGGGGAAGAAATTTTGTTACATAGATATAATTTTTCATCGGCATTGTCTAAATTGTTGGACAGTAGAAATAATCCAAAATCATTGCAATCTTCATTGAATGAAAGCACGTATCTACATTTTTTATTACTTAATCATTGCCACAGCATGACGTCGTTGTAGCAATTTGTCTATAGTGCGGTCACAGTCCAATACCAATACAGTCGTCCAACGTAGCCGTCTGGATAGGGCAATCGTGCGCGGCGGACGTGAGGGGCGCGACGCGGATAGGGCGAGCCCGAGCTGCATACGCCCCGGCCGTAGATCTCGGGACACGATTTTCAAGGCTGACGACGTGGTTGTTTTAATTTGTGTGTGTGCGTTGATAGGTCGATCAGTCGGTCAGTTTCTTCTTTTATATATAAAGATTATTAAATAACACAATATTCAGTGTTTAACACTTTTCTGATTCAATTTCCGTATTTTTCATTACTCATTTATTAAATTGTAAAGAATCTGGAACAACCCTAGGTGCCGTGGCCCTGCCCTTGTGGTGTCGGCATTTATGCAAACATCAAAGGCGTCGGCTCACTGTACTATTTTTACACTGTGGTGTGGTGTGCGGAAGTTTTGCATCTAGACATTAAATTGTGACTGAACTAATGTTGAGTGTCAGTGGCGTGTATCTTCTCTCTGCCGCCTGACTTGTACTAATAATTGTTTTAATATTAATATTTTTGTTCCGGGATCTTGAAATGCAGGCATCCAAAAATTAAAAGATTAGCTTAAAAATAGGAGCGATAGCCACATGTAGGTGGTAAATTAAATGATAGCCACATATAGGTACCCTAACATGCCTAAATGACACCATTAGAAATTATCGTCAATTATCTCAAATCCAGCCGTTACAGTATCTACAAAACTTCCTAGGTCTCCCTTTTCTCTAAGTAATCAAGTATCCCATGCTGGGCACAACCCTCAAGTCAGTGTAAAAAGGTATGCGCTACAGGCCTTCGGTTGACTGTTATGCCATAGTTACCTTGTTTTCTCCTTAAAATCGTTTTCCCCCTTTTCCATGGACTGCTTCATGTCTCGCAATATCTCATTTTCTTCCTCCTCTCTTTTTAGATATATTTTCAGTTCGGATTCAGCCAATTCATATACATTGTTGGCCTCATCGACTATCTTCTTCAACTCTACCATTTTAGCTTCCAACTTATCCTTCGTTTCTTTAAAATCTTGGGTTTTAGACCTGTAAAGAAAAATCCATTTATGAATATTTTATAGGAACAAATAAACCATAATTACAAACAAATATCACGAGAAAATAGAACCCTGGCTCAGTATATACAGTTGTAGTGCAGACCACAACACTGATATTCTGCCAGGGATTCAAAGAGAAAATGTTTTCGGGTTGACGGTAATTAAAGAGAAAAATAAAAAATAAAATGTCTCACCTGACTCCCGCCATGGCTGTTTCTAACTCTGACTGCGCTTGTGTTTGGCTTTCTTTAAGTTTTTCCAACAGCTTCTCACAATCCTTAATTTCTCTTTTATTTTTCTCTGGCACCTAAAAACGAAGTCACAATATCTCTAATATGTATTTCCCCTCCTGTCAACATTTATGTTAATAAGAATTTGTTGAAAAGTTCACTAGATGTCGCCAGTAGTTATATAGTTCGGTAACGGTGTTTTACAGAGGGTTAGACGGCTTGTTTACATTTTGTAATAAAAATTGTTTTAAGTATTAAAACATCAAAATTTTCTGTACGTGGTAGAAGAATATAACATTGTGGGTATGTGCGTTGTATTATTTATCATTTCTCGACAAACTTTTACCCTTAACGACATAAACAAAATCATAAAAATATCCCTAAGATATCGTTGATCAATTCTAGAGCTCGCGGTACAGAGGTTTATTTTTCAAACTAATCTTGAACCTGGAGACATCAAACAGATAGCGTGGACGATCTCGTAACGTAGTGCAATATGCATTAAACTGTATGGCCTCAAATAAATCGTTATCTGAAGAGTACTTCAGATAACGAAAGATACTGAAAACAACCTAAAGTACGACTTTACGACGAACTTTAATAGTTGTTATACGACAGCATACCAAGTAAGAACCTCCGAGATGGCGAAACCCTCCCTGCGCTAAATAGGCATGGTGGGTCGCGGATCTCGTAATATAATGTTACCGCGACCCCGCTCATCTGCGGCCTCGCTAGAAAGTCGTAGGGTTATAGCTATTAGGAATCCGGCATAACCCAGCAGCGCGTCTTGTCTGCCGGGTATCCATGAGCATTTCTCACTTATTAGATTATGTATAAATAAATGTATTAGTGGCGAAGTATTGTATGTACGAGAAAAAAAAAAGTGGATTTTCAGCCTGTCTGTCAATCTTAACATTAGAAAAACCAATCTTACCAGTTCCAAGTCAATAAGTTTTCCCTTCTCCTGTTCCAACAGTTGTTCCAGATTCTTCTTCTTCTTGTTCGCTTGGGTGTTTTCCGATTGTGTTGCGACCAATCTCTTTTTGCATGTATGCAATTTTTCCGTTACTTCATCTTTTTGGACTTTAAGTGTGTCGTATTTTCTGAAAACAATTCGTTTAATCACTGAGCATTTTTAATGAGTAATATTTTTATGCTATCAGATAAAAATATTAATATTTTTATGCTAGCAGATAGGCAAATTGCTCTCCTGTAAGGAGAAAAATCATTAATTAAAGAACCCGTACGATTTTCACTGGCAAAAATCAACGATATCGGGATCTTTAGCTTTTCCATGCTAAATAATATTAAAAAGAAAATGTTTTATCTCAAAAACACATCTTATTTTTCTCCCAAATAAAATGAAAATATTATTTACCTTAAGTATGTTTAGGTCTTTTCCTTTTTATAGCAAGTATTGAGAAAAAAAAGTAAATTTGTAAGACAGTGTTTACTGCATTTTGCAGTCACAAATTGGGCAGATCCTCTTACAGAAGACCACCTGAATAATAATGAAAAGCTGAAAGAAATAACAGCACATGTGCTGTTGTCTTTCGGTAAGTAAGTAAAGGATGTCAGAGCCCATTTCATAATTTTCCCTAATCCCTCTATAGTAGTAAGGTTGGCAGCACACTTGCTGTAGCTTTAGCGTTGCTTGGGTAAATAGGCGACAATAGCAATCTAAAAATTAGGGACTGTCATTCTGCCTGCCGACCTTTACATAAAATTTTATATCTATACATATTCTTTACAAAAAATCTATACATATAATAAAATCGTAGATGACCAGTGTCTGTACATTAAATATTTTTACAAAATAAAAAACAATTTGTACACGTTATAGTTAAGTTACCTAGGTAAAAAAAATTGTTTTTAGAATTTTTGTCTGTTTATATGTGCGTTTGTGCGCGCTAATCTCAGAAACGGCTTAACCGATTTGAATGTGGATTTCACCGATGTATGTAAGCTTCCTGTAACATTTAGTCTTTGTTTCATTCCAATCCGTTTACAAACAAAAAAGTTACGCGCTATACCGAATACCACGCGTACGAAGTTGCGGACTCAGCAAGTGGAACATATAATTGGAATCATAAAATTATTATTAGAAAAAAAAAAGAGATTACAGGTAACCGATTTTGGATGTCAATATGGACTCTTTAAAAATACGTAAAACACGAAAAAATGAGAGAATTCTATGGATGTAACGTCTTAAGAAGTCATTTGTTATATGTATTCATTTGCAATATGTTTTATAATTATAGTTATAACGTAACACAGTACGTGTTGCCACCCTTTCTAATATTAAAAAAATATATAATTTTTTTATATTAAAAAAGGTGCATGCCAACAGATAAATCGTGGTTTTTGAACATCCGGTACGTGCGGGGCGACACCTTATCCAAGTAATATGGATGAACTCCGCATCAATGGCGCGCAGTAGAAAAACTCGAGGTAGGCATTCATGGGAACAAATCAGAGTACTCGCCATTGTACAGCCATAGAACAGACAAAGAGAGGCTACATCTCTCTAACAATTATGTGAGCTATGGATCGTACACAACTTGAACAATTTGACGCTGTAAGATGTCAATTGGATCTAGGAGGTAATTTGGCGCGCCACCCGAGGGGCGAGAGCAGTGTGTATTCCATATGCAGTCTCATCTGGATTTTATAGACAACTAGCTTTAGCTTGCTACTTCGTCCGCGACCCTTTTTCTTAGGTGTTAAAACATTTACATTGATACGAGCCATCTTCTTCACTGCTGAAGGTAGTGCCCGCTATGAAACCCCTAGGTGGCCATCAACTACCAGCTGTTTCCACCTCACCCGTTTTTTTTTTTTCATAGCCGTCGCAACTGAGGTCTATAAAGGCAACAACCTGATCAGCCCATCTGCTAGGAAACCGGTCACAAGATCTCTTGCCATCCACTCCTCTAAGTTTTTTGGTTTCCTGCGGGCTATATGCCCAAAGTAATTGAGAACTCTTTGATAGCAGGTGACGAATATAGTCTTATCCGAATCTCAAGCTGTTTGAAGATGTGGATGATTGTCCTCCTGGCCATCCATGGAATCCGTTCCAGCCATTTCCAGGAACATCTGTTTCCAGCACCACATCTCAAAGGCTACAATTAATTCAATCTTTATTGCTCAAAATATATTTTTGTTAGGTGTTGAATTTTATATTTTTATTTTTAGATGATTTCTCGGGAGCAGTACTTTTTCTAGACGAAAAGTACCCTACGTCCATTTCTGTATCCCCGACGTGTATACAAAATTTCATTTAATAAATTAAAGGACATTGGGCAACCTAGTATGAAAACTATACCCACGGCGTACAGACATACAATATAGCAGTGTGTATAGATAATAGTCTCTTATTTACGATACTATAAGATTATTACTGTAGATCAGGGAAACATAAAATAAATGTATGTTTTTTTTTTTTAATATGTGTTTTCACGGAATTAAAAGACATATTAGTAAAAAAGAAACATGAAAATAAAACAGTTATGTTTTTTTAAAGTTTTATTCGGCTTCATCAATGTCTATGGGTACAGTATTATCATCCAAAAAAACCGCAGGTGCGTCTGTTTGCTCCTGATTTCTTGCTCAGGATAAAAAATAAACAACGCTGGCCACATGTGCACAGCTTCCAACGGTGCGTCGACAATGGATGCAGGAGCAATAGTATCCTTCGACACCTTCTCTGCCATGTATTGTAGGGTCCACCTACAATTTGATTCACCCCGTGCGGGGTGAGCCAAATTGCCGTGTAAGGGCGAAATGAACTATTTATTTCCACAAACCAAGATGACTTCCAAAAGAGCTAAACTTGTCCGATAAAACCGTTAAACTTGCCAAAAGCTATGAATAATTCCCTTAATGAGTCGCTGGTTTACTGTCGCAGGTAACTTCACAAAGCTCCGAAGAGCCGCTTTCGAATCGCAGGTCATACCTCAATTCAATCTCTCTCCCGCCCCCCTATTTATATTTGCGGCCAAACGTCTCGGTCTATTTCGAATTTTCTAGAAATAAACAAGTATTGTAAACACGGAATTGTTTTTCTATTTCGTGATTGTAAACAAGTTCATTGAAAGTCCGGGAATGCTATTTCTGTTGAATGTGAACTCTATGTCGTAAACATAAGGACCAATTTCCTTTGACACTAACTGGGGAGTGGCGTGACTTCTATCGATAGGGTGGAACTTTCGAGATTTTCGACTGACGTAAATTGATTTTCCAGAACGTTCCATGTTTAGTCGTAACAATATTTTCTAATCCTGACATGTATTGATTGAATTTTACCTCTGATTAATATTTGGTTATCAATTACTTATTGATGGCGATATAATTCCATTATGTACATACCATTCAGGTCGTATATGCTCATGACAGTATGATTTTGCAATTTTTAAATGATTTTTCTCCCTCTCTTGTTTTGTGTGTCATAGATACATGTACATATTATCTTTTTCTTGCGATTTCAACACTGTTCTAGGTAGAGAAAAATCCCACCTTCATTAACCTATAACTATATAATCCCATGGATTTTCAATGAAATGTAAATATAAAATGATAGGTGGGATATACCTTTACAATTTAAAAATAATTTGGTTTCTGTACGCAAACTTTCATAAACCGGGTCAGATTCTGCCCAATGTCCTTTAAAGTGTTAAGTAGTTAAAGCCTGAAAGCATAACAAATAAATTCTCTTTTGCATTTATAATATTAGTTAGGAATAGGATTAAGTACTCCTTCCACTTGGCCCGCTAAGCACATTTTAAGCTACAGTAATTACTTACTGTGTCCCGTTTTTAAGTACAGCATTATTCTCTTGCAACTCATCGTTCAATTGCTTCAGTTTTTCATCGATTTTCGCTAAGTTTTCTTTTAAGACATCCAATTCTTTGCATTTCTCTGCAACCATTTTGTTAGCTTCATATCTGAAAAGAGTAAATATAAGACAATAAGCATAAACAAGTCATTAATATTAATAGAGGTTACCCAGTGGTCGAATTCAACCATAAAAAATACCATATAAAAATATTCGTTTTCTTCAGTCCTCCATCCATTTTCATTTCACGTAATAATATATAGATTAGGCAACCAGTCCACAGTCTTTGATAGATGCAATCCTCCGCTCGGAGCCAACAACTCTTTGCCGTTGGCCAGCAGTCGTTAATTGCAAATTAACAACTAATTAGGTAATTAGTAAAATTAATTAGTTGACGAGCCCATTGGATGAGTGGTTAAGGTGTTTACTGCTTGCCTTAACGCTGTCTTAGGGTGCCCGAGTTCAATTCTAGGCAGCGTCAACTATGAAATGAATTTTTAAAGTTGACTCTGGTCTGAAGCTGGAAGTAGTGGCAGGGCACACTTCGTTTCGCTGTCATTTGGGCAATCCATCTGGTGGCTGTAACCACCCCTTTACCCTATATCTTTCCAATCCCTTATCCTTAATCCTATTATGGTCGGCATCGCACGTGCAGCACTTGTGGCGTTACTTGTGTTATAGGCGAAGGTAGCCATCTACCATCAAATGGACTGTCATACATAAAAACTCAACATTTTTTACATAAAAAAATTTAGCTTAACATAAAAAAAAATCTTAAGAAACATAAGCTCCTTTTGAAAGAATACTGAATTTTGGTCCTCCAATAACACATTTAAGAGGTATATATCTTTATTTACTAAGATTTGTCAAGATGTTCACCAAAATTTTGATTGAAGCCCTCAGATGAGCCAGATGTTTGACTTGACGAGAAATTGAACCAGTTCCATTCAACTGAACTGAAATAAAACAATAATTTACAGAAACAACTTACATGTACTTCTGCAAAAGAGTGTTTCTGGTTCTCAAAACGACATTGGTCAAATTCATAAGATCCACTGCTTCTTTCATTGGCTGAATCAATCTTTGCTTCTCCTGTTCCACCAATCGGACGCGATTTAATTTATCTTTACGCATTTCGCAGAGCTCTTCCACCTTTAAGTTTAGCTTCTCTATTGGTTCCTAAAAAATAAAAACCTATTAACATACAATACTTTGCTCAACGTTTAGCTAACATTATATAGCTTTTACATAGGGGCTTTTAAGTTTCAACGTTTTAGTTTTATATAACAACAATACAAAACAAAATTGAAATTGGCTATACATAAATCATCAACATCAAGGGTGGTAAAATTTGTAATTTACATATTATATGTATAAAACAAAGTCCCCGCCGTGTCTATGTGATGTATGTTCGTAATAATCTCGAAAAACTACTGTACGCATTTTCATGAGGTTTTCATCTATCCACAGGAATTTCAAGAAACAACCTGAGGATTCTATAGATGTATAATTCGTTAAGATTTTAAATTGGAGCAGACCATTTAATTTTAGTGTAAATGGAGAGCCGCTTCACCTAATTCTTTTACAGTATAAATAGATGGCGCAGTAGAAATATATTTGTTATTTTTCAACGCAGACGAAGTCGCGGTCACCAGTCAATTACTACATAAATATATTGCTTCCAATTTAATTCTGTAGTTTTAGTTTAAGAGTGTATTTGGGAAAGTACAACCTTAGGATTTGACGAGCCCATTGGATGAGCGGTTAGGGTGCTTACCTTAACGCTCTGTTCTAGGGTTCCCAGGTTTGATTCCCGCAGGGTCAAATTTGGAAATGAATTTTTCAAAGTTGGCTCCGGTCTGAATCTTGTAAGTAGTGGCAGGGCACACCGCGTTTCGCAGTCATTTGGGCAGCCCGTTTGGCGGCGGTAACCACCACTTTACAGAAGACCACGGTGAAATAACAGCACATGTGCTGCTGTGTTTCGGTGAGTGAGTAAGGGATGCCAAAGCCCATTTCCCTAACCCTTCCCAATCCCTTATCCTTCCTGCTGTAGTCGGCAGCGCACTTGCAGCACCTATGGCGTTACTTGTGTTATAGGCAACAGTAGTCACATACCATCAAGTGGACCGAACCTAAATTACTAAACTGATTATTTACTAAGAATAATGTCCATTAAAACGATTGATATTATCTCAATCTGTCTGTCTGTTACTAAAAAAAAAACTTAAAGTGAAATTTGAATGGATTCGTTGACTCGTTGATAGAAAACAATTTTTTTGTTATTGTATGGATGAACAACTGAAATAATACCTATCCTACGGATTATTCTAACGGGATTATTCTTAAATATGAAATATGTTATGAAGATGATTTAAATATTATAGTCCCAGTGAAAATCTATAGACAATAGCATCTTTGTTTATATTCAATTTATGTACTAGTATTTACTTATTAGAATGTAAGTTTATGATGATTTTTACGACCCACATTGTTTTATTTTTCATATTTAATTTTCCTTACCCTAAGGTTGCCTGGAAGAAATCGCTATAAAGCGATAAGGCCGCCTTTTGTAGGTATATTGCTTGTTGTTTCTTTCTTTTTTTTTTTATTCTTTTTTATGTATTATAGTGCAAATAAAGAGTTTTAATAATAATAACAATAATCTTTTGAAACATAATAAGTTGATAATAGTCTGCAAAGTGCCCTCGTTTGGTTCTTAAATTTGAAACAACTAATTCAGTTTTAAACATGTCATAGTGTGACCACTTTTTTGTTGGAAATAATACTTGGCAATTAGAATTATTTACGGACAGTAGAAAGACTGTTAGTCCATTTGGCTATTATCAAAGAAAACCAACACCAAAAACATACAACTGCGCTGCTAATCCTAATAGGGTGAAACCTTTTTGGTATATTTTGAGCAAAAGTTAAGCCTAGTACATTTTAAAAAAAGAGAGGACAAAAAGATATACAAAGAAAGTTATAGTTTGGCCGAAATCGCTGTACTTCTTAGGAGTGCGGGGTGAGGCGGGAGGAAGGGAGAAAAGTGCACGAGTTCACATGAGAGCAATATTGTCTGACAAATCTTATGATATCGATTTACAATATTTTAAAACAGTCGAGTTAGAGCTTTCTCTGTATTTATTAGTAAATATGTGAATTTGACTTATCAAAGTAGGTTATATTAACATTTGAATTATTTTATTATTCAAGGTAAAACTACAGTTATGATTACATGAGATATCCCACGACCCATCTCTGGATATTTTATCTCTTGTGCGTCTGACAAAGGCAAGCATAGACGATGGATAGACAAAGCGGAGCGGTCTGATCTGCACCCTCGTCTCGCCGCGCACACGCCTAAAGCGTGGTATAGCAGTTCTGGTCAAACTACATCATAATTTAGACATTACCCACCTTATATCTAGAAGTGCCGATAATATCTTCCAAGTACTCGAGCATTCCTGACTCATGCTCAGTTAATCCTTTCGGCTTCATCATAGCAATCTGTTCCACTTCACCCTAAAATTTAATATAAAATGATACACATAGAATACATTGTAACCAGCCGTATCCCAGAGTCATAATGTGATGATAAATAGCTAATAACCTTCTTCAAGAATTGTGAATCAAATGCATAAAGAATTTTACAGAAAAATCAAACGAAAAAGAGAAGTAATTCCAGAGTTTCAATCAAACAAACTCTTGAGCTTTATTATATTAGTAAAGATACATCCATTTTAATTAATTTTGTTTTGATTATAATTGTAACTTTAATGGTTTAGAATAAAGTCAATAATAAAATGACGCTTTTGGAGTTAGTATCAAAAACAATTCTCAACTCTATATCAGCAGAATTAATGTATTATTAGGTAGAGCCAACTTCGAGAATCGTCGAATCCAGCTCGGATGGGAAGCTCCGAGACTCATCCAAAATTCCTCAGTGCCTTAAGATAAAAGTTTTCGACCAATGTGTATTGCCAGTGATGACATAATATGGCGTGGTCTCTAACTATGGGCCCCGTAAGAAAGCTCAATGAGCTATGCTCAATGAGAGGGCTATGCTCGGGATTACACTGCGAGTTCGAATCAGGAATGAGGAGAACCGTAGGCAAATGAAAGTTACTGACATAACCCAGGCGTTTAAGTTGCAGTGGTCAGGACATATTGTATGGAGAGTCGATGGCGGCTGAGGCCGAAAGGAAACCACGAACAGACCGACAAGTGGGCCACCCACAAGGTGGATGGACATTCTGATAAGCCGAATTTATCCAGCAGTGGATGTCCTACGGCTGAGATGATGAGAGTTAATAATGGTCTGTCAAATGATAGTTTTCAAAATGGATCTCATATATTGTCAGAGGTATGAGAAAAAATACTGTTACTTCAATTCTTTAAATGTAAACTTAACTGTAAATGGTAAAAGAACTTAATTAAAATCAAATTATAGAAAAATTAAATCAGAATCAGAGAAAAACTGATGGGGCCAAGATATCAAATTGTAATTGGAGGAACACGCTTTATCTTATGTCCCTTTCTGTATCCCTGCCAATGTGTATGTAAAATTTCATGACAATCAGTCGAGCAATTAAGGTGTGAAAGCTCAACAAAAACACTTACGAATTTATAAATTAGGATACAAGAACTTGGTTACATTGGACAAAAGCTTTTGGCCTAGAGTGACCATAAATTATTATTATCTTTATGTAACATAACAATATGTAAATGTTCAAGATAGAAATTATTATCTTAGAGAATTTGATATCATACCTGTAATATCAAAAATCTATTGTGGTCCAAATCAATTCCGTGTGCCCGTAGAGTTCTGGCTACCTCCTTGAATTGAACCCGACGGCCGTTTAAGGTGTACGTTGAAGAATTGTCCTTAAAAGCTGTTCTAGTTACCACAATTTCAGAGTTTGGCACCACCGTGTACTCTTCATTTTCCTGTAATATGACATAATGTACGTTGAATCAAAACATGCAACTGTATTATTCCAGCTGGAACTGAGTTTGGCTTAAGAGATTGCAGACATGGAATATATTTATTGCATAGTCTAATGAACTTCCCTAATTGAGTTAAGATAAAGTTGCAGAATCATCTTTCAAGCTCATCAACTTCAAGGGAAAAAAGTGTGTGTCAGCTCCGATGCACGACTGCAGTTTGCTCCTTAAGTACAATGTCTTTAACTATGCAATAGAAAAGAAGGTAAATTAGGTAAAGCGGCGACATAGGGTAAACTCCAAAAATGTATCACTACATAATTCTATTGTAGTATAATAGATGGTGGACTATTATACTATGTCAGCAATATTGGTTAGGATAAAAATTATATTTATAATTAAGTTTCTATTTTTTAATATATATTATTATATCACTAATAGTGTTGTCATTCTCACCAATCAAAGCTGCTCACATTTATTAGTGTAGAAATAAAGTAAATTGAAATGAATTCACCTTGTCAAAACTGATTTATGATGTGCTTCTTTACCAATAATAATTTTGAATCATATAACTTTAATATTTAGCTGGTCTGTTAAATGAACTTAGTTGGAGTTAGAAGAGCCTGATGAAAAAACAAATATCAAACTTTAAAAGTAATCAAATTCTTACCCCATCAATAATTTGACAAAAATGAACAGCAACTGATGCACTATTTATATTAGGATGCTTACTGGACGAGTGTATGAGCACAGATATTTTCTTAGAACGAATCTTTGATGCTCTATACCCAAACACAAACAGCATCGAATCAATCACATTACTCTTTCCACTCCCATTAGGTCCAATTATAGCTGTAAAGCACTGCAACAATAGAATTCATAGTAATGGATATGTTACGGCTTCAAGGCATTGGATTGTGTGACTTAAATCAAATCAAATTTTGGTGGGAAATGAATAGATTGTATCCGCTATTGCTTTGCCTGTACCACTCATAGTGATGTGTTCTAAATAAAATAAACCTGGTTCAGTAATTAAAGAAATAATTATGTTCCTTCGTAACAGTTATTATTGTCTTTTCTCCCATCAATCTCCCATCACTATGAATTTCAGAAAGACATTCTTCATTTAGGATTTCTTCACGTACTCATTTTCTAACTCTGTAACTTGTATGTTAACAATGTATAACTTTTTTTACATTTTCTGTAGTAACTAGGCCGACATCTTGCAATACTGCACTTGCAACTGATGCTGTTGACCGGTCAGAAATGCCGTAAAAGTCACACACTTTGGCTAAAGTAGGAAGAGATAGCATATTTCTTTTACTCGTCAGTGCCGTATTAAAATCAGGAGTTTTCAAAGTGCTTCGATGAGTTTCGACCAATTCAGAAGTGCTAACAAAGCTTGGTGGAGATTTTTTGGTCTCCAATTCATTGGATCAACAGTTCAACAATAAGAGAGGTTATTCTGTTTGAACAGAGGCATTTTCTGGATCATCTTTTACTGTGTAGATTTTTGTTCCTCATAATAAAGATATTGACCACAAATATCTTCGAAATTGTTGATTTTAGAGAAAAGTTTATTAGACATTTTATGCTTATTTTAATGCGTTCTGCATGATTGTTATGCTAAAATGAAACTCATAGATTTTTTTCTAAGTCGGGTTTAAACAGAAATAAAACATTACAGAAAAAATTGCGGGTTTTCATTAACGTCTTGTAATGAAAATTACATTCAGGTATCATTCGAAACTAAAACCTTACTTACCTTATGAAGTGGACCCAAATGTTGTTCTCCAGCGTAACTTTTGAAATTGTTATTAACAATATGTGTTATTATTAGCCTCGGACCAGTTGCGTCCAAAGTAAGCGCAGGTTTGGGAGCAGGAGGTATATAAATGTCGCCTATACGAACACCGCCTTCTTCATCATCTGAAATATGATCTAATTCTCCATTTTCAAGCACCCCGCCGTTTTGAATGGGACTTTCCTCCACATCCATGGGTTCCTCTTCGGAAACTTTCTTCTTTTTTGTTCCCATTTTCTCTTCTAAACTTCGTTATGTCACAAAGTCAAGAAAAAGCAAATAACACTGCTTACATACTCTAATAAAATTACAAATGAAATGAAAACCAAAATCTTACTGGAATACCGGAAAATAACAAATTATATATTTAAACAGAAACCGTTCAAGGATTGGCGTATTATTTGGCGTCAATCAGAAGAAGTCAATGTCACATCGATAAAATGTCATTCAGGCATCATTCTGTGGGAACAGACTATACACAATACACAGAAGGTATTTATAATATGTCGTTCATTTTTCGTTTTTATTGTTCTTATTATATCTCAACTGAGGCATTAAATTAATAAAATTAAATAAGAAGTACAATAGTGGTGCAAAGAAAGGAAGTTTTTGAACGATGTTTGACAAAGTATAAAAGCCCTACTCACCCTGCAACTTCATATTTAACATAAATAAGTATATCCAATCTGTCGATTCAGTCTGTTGGACTCGAAATTGACCGTACTCTACTCACGTATGAATCTTGCTCAAAATTTCATTTTGATACTGTTAATTAACAGCGGTACAAGCACGCGTTGAAAGCATTATGGTTCTTTCAAAGTATCAAAAACCGGGAATCTCCTTAGTTATTGCAAATAATACAAAGAAAATAAAAATAAAATTGTTACTGTTAGAGAAAAAACTTACTTAACAATAGCCATTTTATTTTTATTTTTAAATAATACGTTTAACTACGATGTAGCGTAGTGGGAGTACCTACAAACGTACATACCAGAGCATTCAATGTATTCTTGGTATCGGGGTGATTTGCTGATGATGTGGGTAATTGAACTAATTCATTAATTAATGATAGCATCTGAGCGTCGGTGGCGCAGCGGGAAGGAAGCAGCCGCGGCCTATCATGTCGAGAGGTCCGAGTTCGACCCCGGCAATGCCATGTACCAATGGGATTTTTCTAAAAATTTAAGTGCAAATACTGACTACTCTCAAACGGTGAAGGAAAACATCTTGAGAAAACCTGAATACGCCACAGAAGAAATTCTAAGGCGCATGTGAAGTCCACTACCCGCACTGGACTAGTGTGATGGACCATATAGCCCATACACCCTTGTTGAGAGGGTAGGCCTGTATTTCTGGATTGGGGACATATAAAAGCTTGATTATGATTGTTGTAGTCTGTGATTTGTCTATGTCGGTATTGTCTTTGGTCTACCAATGTCTGCCCGTGTGATTGAAATAATAAAGGAAGTTAAAAGACGAATAAGACTTTAATTCAAAAAACTCGAACCCCAACACGCCAACAGAAGATGGTGTCAGAAGTTGGTGTTGGAAGCTGTCTGAAAAATAAAACTGGATCTGAAAAATAAAACAATGTCTGAAAAAATATTCATTGTTCAAATGAAGCCGCTGCTTGTCCAAAATGGCGACAATGCTGCTGAAAAATGGAAAAATTGGAAGTTAAGATTTGAGATCTTCAGTGACGCTAACGAACTTACCAAATTTCCACAGTCAAAACAAACAGCAATTCTTTTAAATGCAATTGGGGACGAAGGAATTGAAATTTTTAATAGTTTCAACATTGACAGAAATAAAACCACGGTAGAAGAAATTTTAAAAAAATTTGATGAAAAATTTAGTCCACACACAAATATCACAGTTGAAAGATACAATTTCTTTACAAGAATACAGAAAAATGAAGAATCATTGGACGAATACTTAACAGTACTAAATAATTTAGCCACGACATGTGAATTCAAAGATCTTAAAGAATCACTAATTAAAGACATGCTAGTCATTGGAATAACAAATACCCACATTAAGGAAAGACTATTACAAGAGGAAAATTTGACAACGGAAAATGCCATGAAAATAGCTAGAAGCCTGGAATTGTCTCAGGAAAGGTCAAACAAATTAGTTCAGCATGACTCAAGGAATAATACTGTACAAGCTATTACTGAAAGCAAACCGAAGTGTCGAAGCAGAACACAATCAAGAAGCAGACCTATTGGAAGAAAAAATTACAGGGAAGAGGTAGACTCTCGTCGATCAAAAAGCAAGTCACCAGTAAAAAGAAAATGCACCAGATGTGGCCAAATCCACATATTCAAATGTCCAGCTGAAGGAAAAACCTGCAACAACTGTAAAAGGAAAAACCACTTTGCACAATATTGCTTCTTCAAAAATAAAGAAAAAACTCATCGGGTAAGCAACATACAACAAGCATTGAAAGATTGTAGAAATAATTTTGTAATAAATTCTATTAACAATTATTGTAAAAATTTAAATTGGCAAATTGATATATATATTCAAAATTATAAATTAAAATGTCAGATCGACACAGGTGCTGAAATAAATGTAATTAGTAAACAAACACTAGATAAAATAATTAGAAATACAGGTTCTAATGTCAATATTATAAGAACAAATAATAAAATCTTTTCATTCTCAGGAGAACTAGTGCCAAATATAGGTAGTTGTATATTGAACTGTAAATTTGAAAATGGCCTGTCTACAAAATTGTATTTTACTGTTGTTAAATGTGATTGTATAACAATAATTGGTCATGTGTCATGTGAAAAATTGGGTATAGTCAAAAGAGTGTTCGGAATGCAAGACAAGTGGAATGAAAGGTCAGTACAAAACATTGTTTTGAAATATTCTAACACATTTGAAGGTTTGGGATGTTTACCATATAAAGCTCATCTAGACATTGACAGTAACGTGCCACCAAAAGTATGTCCAGTCCGTAGAATACCTTATTCTTTACAAGACCGTCTTAAAGCAGAATTAAAAAATATGGAACAACTTAAAGTCATTGAAAAGGTAGAAAAGCCGACAAAATGGGTCAATTCTATTGTCTTGGTTGAAAAACCCAATGGAAGTTTAAGGATTTGTCTAGATCCTAGAAATTTAAACAAGGCTATAAAAAGACCTCATTATCCATTTCCTACATTTGATGATTTAAGATCGAAAGTGACAGGAGCTTCTATATTCTCTAAATTGGACGCCAGTTCTGGTTATTGGACCATTTGCTTAGACTCAGAAAGCAGTGACCTATGTACGTTCAATACACCTTATGGTAGGTACAAATTTCTAAGATTACCCTACGGAATTAATTCTAGTGGTGAAATTTTTCACAGAGCTATGAACGAATTGTTTGGTGATCTACCAGGTATAATAAGTTTTGTCGACGATATACTTGTCTATGGGTCCACAGTCGCGGAACACAATGAAAGATTAGAAAATCTTTTCAAACGTGCCGTTGAAGTTAATTTAAAATTTAATAAGTCTAAATGCCAATTTGGTATGTCTGAAATATGTTATGTCGGTCATATTTTCAATAAAAGAGGTGTCTCACCTGACCAGTCTAAAATTGAAGCAATTTCAAAAATGTCTAGTCCTACTAATGTTAAGGAATTGCAAAGATTTCTTGGCATGATTAACTATTTAGGCTCTTACATAAAAAATCTGGCAGAAGAAACTGCTATTTTAAGGGAATTATTAAAAAAGAGAAATTCTTGGCAATGGTTGGATCAACATGAGCAACAATTTAATAAATTAAAA
Source organism: Bembecia ichneumoniformis (assembly GCA_910589475.2). Classification (NCBI taxonomy): domain Eukaryota; kingdom Metazoa; phylum Arthropoda; class Insecta; order Lepidoptera; family Sesiidae; genus Bembecia; species Bembecia ichneumoniformis. The sequence continues at coordinate 4,847,359 of OU342545.1, forward strand.
TCATTATTGTGTCAGTCTCCAGTCCTTGTTCATTATGACAGGAAAAAGCCTATAAGATTGTCAGTGGATGCATCACAGAATGCTGTAGGCGCTGTGATATTACATGAAAAGCATCCAATAGCCTATGCTTCGAAGTCATTGAATAAAAGTCAAACAAATTATGCTCAAATTGAAAAAGAACTTTATGCCATAGTATTTGGATGTAAGAAATTTCATCAATACATATATGGTACACCTATTTATGTCGAAACTGATCATCAGCCATTAGTAACACTATTTAAAAAACCTTTGTCAGAAGTCCCTACACGACTGCAACGTATGATGATAATGTTGCAAGCGTACCAATTAATTGTCTCTTATACAAAAGGCTCAGAAATGTATATTTCAGATGCTTTGTCACGTGCTCCCATCAAGGACACTAATTTAAATCAGGAATTAGTTAGTTTAGAAGAACTAGATTCTGACATGGAAATTCATATTAACTTATTGACATCTAACTTAGCCATATCACCAGAAAAACTAGAAAAAATTTTGAGTCACACTGCACAAGACTTAACTTTGCAAAAATTAAAAGAATATTTTAAAAAAGGATGGCCAAATTGTAAAGAAAAATGTGATAAAATAGTATTACCTTATTGGAATGTCAAGGAGGAAATTCATGTTATAAATGACATAATTTTCAAAAATAACGCTGTCATTATACCTAAGTCATTGAGAGCTGAAATTTTAAATATTTTACATGAGGGTCACCAGGGTATAGAGAAAACAAAGAGTTTAGCGAGAGGAGTAGTTTATTGGCCTAATATTAAACAAGACATAGAAAATAAAATAAGACAATGTGAATCATGTGCCATTTACTCTTCCAACAAAAGTAAACAACCAATGTTATCACATGAGCAACCTTTATTTCCTTGGCAAAAGCTGGCAACAGATTTATTTGATTACAAAGGAAAAAAATACTTATTGGTCGTCGATTTTTATTCTAATTATATAGAAATTGCAAATCTCAACAATGATAGTAGAACTTCTAATGTTATATCACACTTAAAGTCTGTTTTTGCTCGTCATGGAATTCCTTTACAACTAGTCAGTGATGGAGGTCCTCCGTACAATTCTTCAGAATTCAAAAAATTTTTACGTGAATGGGATATTGAACATATTGTTTCAAGTCCACACTATCCACAGTCCAACGGGTTAGCCGAAGTCTCTGTAAGAATAATAAAAAACATATTTAGGAAATGTGATCAATCAGGATCAGATCCTTGCATCGGATTATTACAATATAGAAATACCCCTAGAGGAAATTTAAATTCACCTGCACAACTGCTAATGTCTAGAAATTTACGTACAAAATTACCTAATAAGATAAGTAACTTGAGACCTAAAATTGTCAAGCATTCAGAGCATTATCAAAAGAAACAAAGTAATAATGAAAAAACTAGATTATATTACAATAAAAATTCTAAAAATTACCCTGATTTTTACATAAATGACCATGTATATTTTAAGAAAAATCCAAAAGATATTATATGGACTAAAGGCACTATCATAGGAAAAGCAAATTATCCTAGATCATTTATTGTCAAAGACTGTAATAACAACACATATAGGAGAAATAGTCGACATATTCGTCATGATTACAAGTTTAATACCAAAAGTCAAAGTCACAGTCATAAGTCCAAAGATAAAAAAGTAAAATTCAATGAACCATGTCCTGGTCAACAAACTTATAGTAGTTTTGTAAATACTAGTCAAAAAACACTTAAATTCAGGTCAAATTTAAAAAAGTCAAAAAGAGTCAATGAGGAGGATGATAGTTGTATATTCATTTTCACTCAAAATTCTAGCCCAAAACAAAAAAGTCAGGAAAGTAATGAAAGTTCTAATTCATTCTTTGAAATCGAGTCAGAGTCGAATAGTTTAAGCGAGTCACGAGATATAACTAAGTCTCCAGTATTTGTTGATATAGAGGATATTACGTCACCTGAAAGTATTCATGACTATAATGAATACATGGAACAAAATCCTATGTCTCAAATTAATAAGTCTTTAGATAACATTGAAGGTAATGTAAACTTACCTAATACAGACCAAGGTAGTAATAATGAAAATTCAAGTGAAAGGTATAGTTCACGAGGTAGATTATTAAAGAAAACACATAAACTAGACTTGTAAATATTTATTTGAAATAAAATGTAACAATTGACATAAATAAGTAAATAATTAACAAATTTGTAATTTAACCTTGACAAAATAAATTGACATACTTAAAATAGGAATGATTATAATAATTATTGTATTGCATTTTGACTGAATTTGAATTAATTATGTGTGTGTATTTGTAATCATTATTGTTCATAATTATATGTAACACGTTAAAATAATAAATTTGTAATGTTTGTTTATATTTTAAATATCTATTGTCAGTGTCACACAAACATTGTATTGTATCCTCTCAAATGTCATGTCAGTCTAACAAAAAAGGGGCATGTTGTAGTCTGTGATTTGTCTATGTCGGTATTGTCTTTGGTCTACCAATGTCTGCCCGTGTGATTGAAATAATAAAGGAAGTTAAAAGACGAATAAGACTTTAATTCAAGAAACTCGAACCCCAACACGCCAACAGAAGAATGATTATCTGGGGGTATAAGTAGAAAATTTCATGAAGTTGTGTTTATTAGTTCATTGGTTATAGTTGGTCAACGGAATCGGAACGGTTTACGTGACAATGTTGAAGAAAATCGAGCACCACACTTTGAATAAATATCTTACAAGACAAGAAAAAGTCAAAAAACTATTCACAAAGAGATAGCGTCTGTTTACCAAGATTCTGCACCTTCGTTTTCTTGCACATTCTGTAGTTTATCTTCTTGTGCGACTACTTGGAATCGTGCTTACTTTCAGGGTCATAACGATGAACGGAACCCACATTTCATCACCAGTAACCATTCCATCTTAAATTAGTTTGTAGCTACCGTAGGGAATGAAGGTCTGGAAATAAATATAGGTATAAGCAACCCATTAACGGAATTAATTGGAATAGCTATAAAAAGAGCTATTTATCAGCGTGGTTTTGTATATTTATTTGATGACTATCGCTGGACGGAGGATCAATGGGAGCCAGCAGCAGCCGTCACAGCCAATGATATTGATTGGCTTCTGGACGAGACGTTGTCTTCTCGGCGTCGGCGGTGTAAAAAAGGGGCAAAATACCTACTTTAATCTCATCAGTTGTTGGCAGTAGAGACCCAAATCGATGGTTCTACCCGGCGGTAAAAGCTCATAATGAACAATGTCCTTCCAATCACACCATACACATAGCATCACCTTATTGCGAGTTAAGGCTTTGGCAGAGTCTGTGAAGCCTGACCGACCTTTGATCAAGACCTTTTTCGCACGTTCTTGATTCTTGTCTAACGGGTGTTAAGATATTATTTCAACATATATACTTTTTACTATGTAAACCTATTTTAAGTTAATGTCTGTAACAAAAAATATATTTTATGTCATTGTGTATTCTCGATACCAAAAGTAGAGAAATATAATATGTCTAATTGCTAATCCGTTATTATCAATATATTTACTCCCATAAAATTAAATAATGGGATCCACTTTTCATCACAAGTTATCAATCTCTTCAAAAACGGTTCGGTTTCATTACGTCTCAATAAAGAATCACAAATAAGTACACGATTCATAAGGTTTCTTTCAGTGAGCTCGTGTGGCACCCAAATATCAAGCTTTTTTGTGTACCCAGCTTTTTATAAATGGGTCAAAACTGTTTTGTGGTCAATTCCCAGTTCTTCAGCTATGTGGTAACTACTGACATGCCGATCTTGCTCCACTTTTTCAAGAATGGCGTCTATAATATTATCCGTAAGAGGGCGACCAGAGCGAGATGCATCTTTGACATCAAAATTCCCGCATTGTAAACGCTTAAACCAACTTTGTGCTTCTCTTACTAACGTTGCATTAGGGTCCATAAACGTCACAATTTTTTTTCGCTGCTTGGGTTGCATTTTTTCCTTTCTTGTAAGTAATGAAATTTTAAAATGTACCGAATTTCTGCATTAGATTCACTCATTTTGACAGAAAGAAAAACAAATGAAAAATAGCTTCAAATAACATTTTATTAATTTGTTTCTTTTTTTGAAATGTAACCTTTTTAATGTCATCAATACCAGCCAGATACAAATAGTACAGCCAAAGAGATTTTATTACAAGTTTATACATACTATATGCGAAAACACTTTTCTCTGACCTAATATTTTGCATTTTTCAATGCGGGCACCAGCTAGTAATAATTTTTATAGATCAGTCAGCAGGTCCAGCTTTACCTATAGTGCAGGGTGTGCCGTGCACACGGGCGCAGCGTCTTAGGAGGCGCTGAGCAAGCGCCGTCGCTCCCGCTCGCAACACCTCCAAAGAGCTTATGTCGCTCGCGTTAACAACGCTCTCAAAGACTGTCTCTATGTTATGACCAGCGCTGGGCGTGGTAGTAAAGCAAGGCGCCACGAGCGGCCAACAGTGCTTTGAAATGTTATTAAATAAAAAATAAGACACATTAAATGAGTTTCAACATACTTATGGAGAGGGCGCCAGGGTATTTATTGTATTTATTGATTGCACATGGGCGCTAGATGAGCTAGAGTCACCTCTGTCAGTCAGTTAGTGATAAACGGTTTTAAATGTCAGTTAGTGATAACGGTACCTAGTAAAAATTTTAAAGCGGCCTCTTTAATTGTCCAGTTATAATATACCTAAATTTAAAACATGGAGATATCATTCAAAATTTCACATAAGTTACATTTTATAATGAAAAAAATATAAAATTAAGAAACTAATTTTCATGCTTAACATGCACATGTAAAGCGCCGCCATTTTCAATACTTTTCTTTAATTAACAGAGTTATATCAAAATTGTGTTTTCATTTCACTAGTGTAATAATAACATCGACCTAATATAATACAGACATAAAACTTATATTATAATATTTTCACTGCCAACATCAGTATTTTTTTGAGCAACAACTAAAAGTCTAAACTGGCCTATTCTTATTTCTCACGGCTATTGTCTGTGCACCTATGGTTTGATCTATGTGATGGTGGCTCCAATAGTTCTGAGGATGGTGGAACCCATATACTTAATATTGCTAGTAGGGGTCTTGAAAAAGATGACAACGAACGGTGCAGACATATATATGTCTGTCTCCCTCATGAAGACTTCGAACGTTGTGCGCATGTCCGAGAACTACCTTTTAAAGCATCTTATAAGCTGCGAGAGATGAGGGCTTCTCCCACGCATGCGCATAACTTGTCAAGTATCAACGAGTGAGAGAAAATATGTAGTTGCCGTCTCTCTTGCTCGGCAACGCTGTCACTTACGGGGACTAGCAATAAAGGAGTATTAAATATATTGTGGAACCATGGTGGAACATAATTATCTGTGGTTGTGATCATTCAACATTTCTTGGACGAATAATCACAAGCAACATTTAGTTCAAGTCACAGAGTACTTTAATAATATGGTTTAGTTTATACTCTAGGTCAATTATAACCATAGACATTAATGTCTATGGTTGATTATTCCACTTCATTCATACGATTACGCTTCATTCATGATCTTGATAATGAGTTGAAGAGTAGTTAGTATGACCATAGATAAAATACTACTTAACCAGTATAGATGGTCAACCTCCATATAACGATCTGAAGCCAATTTCATATTGGGATTTCCACTCCCTAGATGTCACTAATAGTCTCGAATTTAACATTAATGTGTATTTTGTTAAAAATTATAACCAACAAATTCAATCACGCAGTTACAGTTCCTTATTATCGTGGTAATAACTAGAGGGCGACGTTGCTGGGAGTACTTTTATGTATGATATTGTTCCATTTCATGCATATTTTAATGAAAATGATTTTATTTAGATATTTAATATTATTATATCAGAAAACATTATGTTATTAATTTGTTTTACAATTATAATGCATAATGACCATAGTACAAAAATAACAAATTAAAATGTGTGAGTTATCATTTTTTTCTTCGTAACACAATCGACAAAAACTGGTTAATTTTTATCTATGTTATAACTACCTGAACCTGGCCACGCTTTCTTATTGCCCTATTTTTTAGAACAGAACCTATACCGTTCATACGGCCCTTTTATCGTTGTTCGTGCCCACTTCTTTTATATTTTAAATAAATTTTAGTAGTGCCATCTCTTGTACATGAGAATTGACTGAATGGTCGACTGCAGCGACTCTAGCGGATTTTTAATGACAACAAATAAGCGACAAACTACACAGGCGGCATCTAGATATAAGCGAAATTGGATAGGGTACGGATTCAATGTACGTGAGTGACCATCTATACTGGTTAAGTAGTATTTTATCTATGGTATGACTGACTGTATGATATGCTAGGAGTAATAGTGTTCTGTGATTCTGTGATGATATGAATAAAAAACAAAAATGGCGAACCGGACGGTGAAGGACGCTAAATCCATTAGGGGCACTAATCCGCAATATTTAATTGAAAAGATTATTAGATCTCGCATATACGATTCTAAATATTGGAAGGAAGAATGTTTCGCTCTAACAGCAGAGTTACTCGTCGACAAAGCAATGGAACTGCGATATATTGGGGGCGTTCACGGAGGCTTCATTTATCCAACACCATTCCTGTGTTTGGTATTAAAAATGCTTCAAATACAACCCGAAAAAGATATTGTAGTTGAATTTATTAAAAATGAAGAGTTTAAATACGTACGTGCACTAGGCGCTTTCTACATGAGGCTTACCGGGACATCTGTGGATTGTTACAAATACCTGGAGCCCCTGTACAACGATAACAGAAAGTTGAGGCGTCAAAATCGTGAAGGCCAATATGAAATAGTGCATATGGATGAATATATAGATGAGCTATTACGCGAAGAACGTCTCTGCGATGTTATTTTACCTAGAGTACAGAAAAGGCATGTATTGGAAGAAAACAACGAGTTGGAACCAAAAATCTCGGCGCTAGACGATGATTTGGACGAGGATATGCCTTCTGATGAAGAGAATCCAGAACCGGAAGCCAAAGAAAATAAAAGAGATAAAGATAGGCGGGATAGGGATAGAAGAAGAGATAGGTATGTGGTTTTTTATCAATTCAAATCTTGAATTATCATAACATAATGTTAAGGTTGTACCTATTATATATTGGCTTTTGCCCATGGATTCATTACCCCAAGCAATAGTCATTCTGATGAGCCCCTTGGTCAAATGGTTAATACTTTAACACTCTGTCTCAGGATCCCAGGTTTGATTCCCTGTAAGGCCAACCTTTGTAAATGAACTTTTCATACTTAGTTACTCTGGTCTGGATCAGGCAAGTAGTGGCAGGGCACACTGCGTTTCACAGATATTTGAGCCAGCCTATCTGGGGGCAACATCCTTACGAAAGACCATCATGAAATAGTGTATGTGCACAATAGTAACACAATATGTTTCTATGAGTGAGTAAGGGTTGCCAGAGCCTATTTCCCTATCCTTTCTTAATCCCTTCTCATTAATCCTGTGGTCTGCTGTTCACTTGCAGTACCTGTGGCATTGCTTGTGTTATAGGTGATAATAGCCACCTACCATTAAGTGGACCATCAGCTTATCCGTAGACAAACTCAACATGAATGAAAATCATATTTCTTGTATTGTATACAAGCCCCTTGGATAAGTAATTAGGGTGCTTGCCTTAACGCTCTGTTCTAGGGTTCTCAGGGAACACCTAAATCTAGATCTACTTATCCGTTCATCTATTCTATCATTCATTCACTCTTCTGTTCTCTGTCCATAATTTTGCCCTTAACCATTTTTTATCTAAAGGTTAAGTCAGACCACTGGTTTACTTGATGGTAGGTGGCTACCATTTCCTATTAAAACAAGCTTTCCTACATTAGCTCTTTCATTCTTGTATTGACTTTTCAGTGTGAATATTATGTTTAAATTTACCCCTCAGTACACAAATATTCATCTAAGATAGAGAATTTTTAAAATGGCCAGCATGGCATCCCTTACTCTCTCACTGAAGCACAACAGCACACATTTCACAGTGGTTTTCTGCAAGGGGGTGGTTACTGTCGCCACACGAGCTACCCAAACTGTAAAGCTGTAAACGACTGTAAAGCGCAGTGTGCTGCCATTGTTACTACTAAATCTACTAATTTTAATGTTACAATGATTTTTGAAATTAAAAATATTATATTTTTCAGATCTAGAGACAGAAGAGAAAAAGAACGAAAGCGAGAACGTTCCAGAAGTAGAGAACGCGATCGCAGAAGAGAAAGAGAGCGAGAGAGGGAGAAGGAGAGAGAAAGAGAGAAAGAGCGAGAGAAAGAACGTGAAAGAGAAAAGGAACGGGACAGGGGCAGGGAAAGAGAGCGAGATGTTCGGAGAGATAGGGACAGACACGAAATGGATAGAAGAAGGGATAAAGGTCGATATTAAATCTAGACTTGTAATAAATTACTTTTTAGTGATTTGGTCTTTTAAACTGTTTTATAAATGAAAAACCTTTTTGTCATTGATTGCAATTTGGTGAAATAATTGTAGGTCATAATTAGCTGGTCATTGTTAATTGAAATGGAATTAAAAAATAAGTAAGTAAGTTAAAATTGTATACTGAAATAATACATATAGACTTAATTTACTATTTTATTTTATTGAAATGCCTAGTATATAAACAAAAATAATAAACACATTTATTACACAGTCCTTGAATATTTAATAACAAAAATTTTAAATTTTGATTGAAAATAAAAATTTGAATCTCAGGGGCATTTTTGAGTTTTTGCTATAAGCTCCTAGAAGATATATAATATCGATGTGTGAAAGAAATTTTTGATGCTATCCTGTAGGAGTGGAAAAAAATAAACTTAGGTTTTTTTTTCAAATACAAAAATGTATGAAAATGTTTACATTAAAATGCGCATATTATTTTTTGTTGCTAAAATAAAAAGTTAACAGAGTTATGGAGGTTAGAAGATAGCAAGCTAGTTAAAAAGATCTTAAAAAGATGACTGATTCTTCGTTCGTACTGATTCTGATTGATTTCGTAATACCGATTGTATCGCTAATTCGCTATCGTAGCAAGTTGCTGTTTAATGACTTCGTGGAGTGAATCTTACTTGTACTATTGTATGTATTCTGTGCCTACACGTAGAATCAAATACTACAACACTCATTGCGTAGGTAGAATCTCGGTAGAGTTTATGTAGTATTTGGTAGAATGTATAAAAAGTGATACATGATATGAGACTTGATAGTTTGATAGTCTTGATACTTAGGTGGATAGTTCTTCTTCTTCAAAAAATGGCAATACGACTCAAAGATGTTGTATTAGTCTAATACAATTATCTTTGATACGACTCATTTTAAAAATGGCCATTATCTATCTGCCAATGTCATGTCGATGTCGGCCATGTCGGGTGACTTCAGGTGGATAGTTTTTTCAACTCTTAAGAACTGTCGGTGTCAATGAAATTTCTTTTCTATGTATATTGTCTATAGGTAAGAAAATGCAAAGACATTATATGTCAAAAATGTGATTTGACCAGAGAGTATATATGTTCTGTGGATTTGACGTAACTGTGAAGTGAAGTGAACTGTGGTGAACATGAACACTTGACTTGAAGACAGAACAATTGTTTTCTTCTCTACTGTGGTTCTGTCTGTTTGTATGTATAGCAGTGCTGCCATTTTAGCGCTTTCGCCGCCAGATCTAGCGGAATTTTAGGGTAATCAACTCCCAATATTAGCAGTTGACTCCTAGCGGAAAATCTAGCGCTTTATCGAAATGATTGTTAAAAATAAGTATTATACCATACTTATTATTTATAATCATTTCAAAACGAACTATATTTCCACTGAATGCTTTTAAACTTATTCAGGATAATTGAAAATGTAGGTATTTATGGCACACGATACAACTTTTAAACTTTTGCGGGGTTCCCGGAGCGGTCTCGCATCGCATTAACAGGTTGAAACTTGAATACCGTCTCATATTTATAAAATATTATTAAACAATTGCTCTCATTCATTCATTGTGTGTGATCGTACTCTTCTAACGTGCCGGTGTTTATTTATCATGTTTTTAAAGTTATATTTAAGTTTTTCAAGTTTGATAGATTTGATTGACAGATCGATGTGATTGACATCATAGACGTGCCATTAAAAAGAAAACATCTTACAAACAACACTATAAAACTGAATGGGAATGTAATCGCAACTTCAAGTCGCGGTTAAAGAAATTTTTGTTCAGAACGAAAACGATAAGTACTTGAAAAGAAAAATCTATACCTACAAGCACATTTTTTTGGTCAATCAAACAATATGGTTGTTATCTGGAACGCATCTATTTAACTCCCTAATTTAAAAATAGCATTAAGATTTAGCGCTTTTTTTAATCACGCTTGTTTAGCGGAATCTAGCGCTTTTTTTTAACTGATCTGGCGCCCAACACTCAAATGGACCTGGCAGCACTGATGTATAGTAGAATATGGTAGAATATGAGTAGAATTTACTTTATTACTATGTATAAATTAAAATATTTTATTTATGAAGTGTAAACTCATTCACCGATGAAACGAAACTTGTGAAAACTGCAATAGAGCTTTTATTTTGTTTGTTTCTTCAACTTCTTCCTAAATCACAAGTAAGTACAATGGCATCTACATCGAAAGATAGTGATTCCATTAATGTTGATGTTGATATGCAAGAAAACGTTTCAACGGTGTTGGAACCAGGCGCTTGCCCTGAGAGTGTTCTTAATCCCACCGATTCCTTCGAAGAATTTGCTTCAGAGATGAGTTCTAGTCTTCAGGGAAGGAATTACACCCTTTCAGCAAAGAGTAGTACGATAAGTAAAATCCAACACGAAATCGGCGAACAATCAAAAGAAGCCCAGCTTAAAGCTGCGAAATCTAGTGATGATTTACAAGGAAAAGATGTAAGTAAACACACTTTATCCCGAGTCAAATTTAATAGTCTAGCTATACAATCTACTTCTACATCTACTCTAATATAAAGAGGACAGATTTTTTTGTATGTTTGTTTGTAATGGATAAACTCAAACTATTTATAATTCCTGGCACCTAAGTTAACAAGAATGGGGAGATGCGTGGAAGTCGTTTTTAATGCTTTTACAAAGCGACAGTGATGAAGACGCCATATGACAGTATGTTTAATTAAACTTAATGTTTAAGTATTTCATTTTATAACAAATTTCTTAATTAAGTTTAACTAATTGTTCTTTATACCTCACCCTAAACATTAATTTAAAATAATATGAAAACAACAGTGACCATTTTTATTGTACGTGAGTGTAGGATGTGCAAACTTTCCCCCACTAAGTTAAAATCTTGCCAAGTTATGTGCCCGTCGTTATAACCTATTTTAATTTTTTTATCAAAGCTACATTATCAATGAGTAACATAAGCTGTATTTTATTTAAAAATACAAAAATAAAATATAAGTCCCTATGAAAATTACAATAATCAGAAATTTGCCTATAAAAGTAATTATTTGTTGTGCACTGCGAAAACTATTGATAAAATAATGTAACACATGTTTATAGTACTCATTTGCAAAAAAAAAATTGGTATAAATATAAGTCAATTCCAATTGCAAAATGTTGAATGTGCAAATTCTCCATTGATCTACTTTGGTAGCTTACGGAGGTTATCTGGAATGATAACAGTGGAGGCAGTTCATGGATTTTGCCCTATGACATTGCACCATTATAAAAAGCGCTCATTGTTCACGGGTTAATGAAATATTCAATGAATTTGTACAAGTACCATACTTACTTGACATTTTTTGTTTTCTAAACTAAAATTTTCCCTCTGTTACAGTAGTTCAACCAAGAAGTACTACTGGTAATACAAATGCTACAATATTATATCACTACAATACAATACAATACAATACAAGCTTCATCACTTAGTTTTACTGGCTCTAGGGAAAGTGTTTTGAGTCCATTAAAGCTGTAAAAGAAATATCAATGAATTCTAGAAAGTTAAAATCAAGATTTTGAATGTTTTCTTTTTATACTTAAGAGCTTACCTATTCCATACTACGTATAATTCCATGATTACTCATTACTATTTTATAATTAGTTTCTAAAATGTGCAGAATTTGTGACATTTTCACTGCTTGAATTCTTGTAATTACTGACTAAAATCCAAAAATGTTTTTCCATGGAAACCTCCTACCTACAATGTACATTTGAAATTGAGATGTTAATAGCTAATAAAAGTTTTTCTAAAATATTGGAATTGCTGGCATATGTTTTATTATTTTCGTGAGTTTAATGAGTGGCGCGAATGTGTTGCGTGGCATTCTGTGGCATAGTAAGTTGAGACAACAAATGCTCTCAAATACCTATTACTGAGTTCCTACGCTGGTACAGCGCCACCTTAATGTGTACTCTATTTCTGAAACTAAACCCTTACCAAGAAAATGTTTCTTGTATGGACCAATTTAGTATTGTTTATAAATTTTATTACAAAATGTATTTTTTTTTTTTTTTTTTAAAATATTTTACCTCGTGTGGAGTTGCTGGCCTCCCATCGAGCGCGTCCCCAGGTGGTGGATTGGGGAATGTCTCCCAGATATGGGTGGTACTGGGGAAATCAAATACCCAGCGCGAACCAAAACCAGTAGGCATGGGCGTGCCTTTAGTCTAGGAAGACGCGGCCTAGGGGATCTTACCCCGACAGAAAAGACAAAGCTGTGGATCAGTAAATTTTATGTAATGGCGGAAAATAAAACAAAACTACCCCAGGAGGGTACCGTGAAATGCGGAGAATCCCTCCCTGAACATTGCCCTGTCCCTGTGGCAGGTCAATCTTCAGGCTGCCCCTCGGATTCTGGGGGGGGCGTCTTTCGCTTTAGCATAGCTTCGAAGGAATCTACGGCATCAAAGAGAACGGCAAAAATCTACACACAACAGATATTCCACAAAGGTTTATTTACCAATAGACCCCGATCAAATTCGCTAAGCAATCTAATTGCCTCATCTAAAGATGTAAGAAACATTTCATCAGATCATCCTGACGATCAAAACGACACCTATGATGAAAGTAACTGGACGGAAGTAGTGAATAAAAAACGGCTAAGATCCAGCCCTGAAATAGCAAGCAGGTGTAAACAAAAAAAGCACAATGCGTACTGGCTTAGCCAGACAGTACCAACTTCAAACAGCTTTACTGAGTTGGAAGTGGATGAAGAAACCTTAGAGACAATAAATACTAACAGGGAACCAAGACCTCCACCCATCTTCGTTGATAAAGTGGGTACAATACAACCACTAATTACCCTACTTAATAATCACGCGAAAGAAAGCTTTACAATAAAAGTATTGCAAAACGACAGAGTCAAGATACAACCGCACACATCTGTAATTTATTCCAAAATAGTGAAATTACTTGAAGAAAAGGATACCGAATTTTATACATACAAACCCAAAAGCGAAAGAAACTTCAGGGTGATATTGAAAAATATACACCCGTCTATGGATACCGATGACATAAAATTAGAACTAAAAGATCAAGGTCATGTCGTTACAAATATTTATAATATAAAACAAAGATTCACAAAGAAACCCTTACCTATCTTTATTGTTGAACTTAAGCCACAAGACAACAATAAAGAAATATACAGCATTAAAAAACTACTGAACTACCTTATACATTTTGAGCCCCAGCGACCCAAACGTGAAATACCACAATGTTCAAATTGTCAGCAATATGGTCATACTAAGAAATATTGCCGCCGAAAACCAAAATGTATTAAGTGTGCTGGTGATCATCTCTCATCTGCCTGTGATCATAAAGGAAGACTCACCAATGTTAAATGTGTCCTCTGTGAAGGCAACCACCCCGCGAACTACAAGGGCTGCAATGTCTACAGAGAGTTACAAAAAATCAGGTATCCTCCAATGCGCGAAAAACGGCTGCCGAAACTACATTTAAACGAAAAACCATCACATAGGCCTCTTGGAATAGAACCAATCACACCAAACAAGACTTATGCACAAGCTGTGGGTGGCAACAAACCAGATGCAAGTATTAATGCTAAAACAAGTGAAGACCAAAATCAAAACTTTGTCAAAGAAATGATGGAGATGCTAAAACAAATGATGAGCCAATTAACAACTATGAACAATCTGCTCATAACACTAACAAATAAAATCACACACATTCACTGACCTTAAATTGGTCATTTGGAATGCCAATGGGCTGTTACAACATTCTCTAGAAGTTAAGACATATTTATTTAATAATAATATTGACATACTTATGATATCTGAAACACATTTTACTAATAGAAGCTATTTCAATATTCCAAATTATAAATTCTACAATACAAATCATCCTGATGGTGCTGCTCATGCTGGATCTGCGTTACTCATCAAATCAAATATCAGACATCACACAATCAAGCCGTACTGTTCGGAAAAAATCCAGGCCACAAATATTGTTATTGAAGACTGTGCTGGTCCTCTCACAGTATCTGCCCTGTACTCCCCACCCAAACACAACTTGAAAAAGGATGACTATGTTGCCTACTTCGAATCCCTTGGAAATAGGTTTATAGCTGGTGGTGATTATAACGCCAAGCACACCGACTGGGGGTCCCGCATCACTTCGGCCAAGGGTCGCCAACTGCTATCAGCTAGCCGAGACCTAAAACTAAATATTGTTTCATCTAGAGAACCTTCGTATTGGCCAACAGATAGGAAGAGAGTACCAGACTTAGTTGACTTTTGTGTGACAAAAAACATTGCTGAAACCTACATATCGGCAAAATCTTGTCTAGAGCTATCCTCAGATCACTCACCTGTAATAATTACACTTAACAAAGAAGTGATAAAGACGCAAAAACAATGCAGGTTGCACAGCTACAAAACAAATTGGTCCCTTTTCCGTAGCTTAGTTTCATCTACCATAAATGTAAATCTGCCACTCAAAACTGATGACGACATAATGATGGCTGTGGAGCATTTTAATAACTGCATCCAAACATCGGCATGGGAGGCAACTCCTGAATCAAATGAATTTACGCCATATTCTTGCCCACAAACCATAAGGGACAAGGTTGCTGAGAAGCGCGCTGCAAGAAAACAATGGCAGCGGACGCGACACCCTCTAGACAAGAAAAGACTGAATTATGTAACTGCTCAACTAAAGAAATTACTTATAGAACACAAGAACATTGGCGTGGAAAGGTATCTGACGAATCTGGATCCCACACCTTCAACGGATTACTCTTTGTGGAAAGCTACAAAGAGATTAAAACAACCAAAGCGTTACAATCCCCCAATACATACTCAAGACAACTCATGGGCCAGTAGTGATTTTGAAAAGGCCAATGCGTTTGCTGCACACTTGACAGAGGTATTTAAACCAAATGCCTGGGAGAACCCTTGTGACATGATCAATGACATCGAGCGGAAATTAAGTGAAACTTATCAACTTGATTCACCTACAAAATGTTTTACCAAAACTGAAGTACGCAGAGCCATATGTAAGATAAACCAGCATAAAGCACCAGGCTACGATCTAATAACTGCTAAGATTCTAAGAGAATTACCTGACGAAGGATTTGAAGTATTGACGCAAATATACAATGTCTCACTGCGGAGAAATTATGTTCCACCACAATGGAAAGTTGCTCAAATAATCATGATACTTAAACCAGGGAAGAGTGCTGAAGAACCGAAATCGTATCGCCCAATAAGTCTTCTGCCGGTAGCTTCTAAGGTGTTGGAAATTCTAATCTTGAGTAGGATGAACCCCATTCTTAAGGAAAAGAATTTGATCCCAAACCACCAATTCGGTTTTAGACATGGACATGGCACCATTGAGCAAATCCACAGACTCGTTAATAGTATATATAATTGTTTTGAGAACAAAGAGTATTGCTCTGCGGTTTTTTTGGACATTTCACAAGCTTTTGACAGAGTTTGGCATGAGGGCCTACTATTCAAGATCAAAGAAATGCTGCCTATTAATTACTTCCTGTTCTTTAAAGCTTATCTATCTAACCGCCATTTCTTTGTTAAATATGGCGAAGATATTTCAAAACTCAATATAATACAGGCCGGTGTTCCTCAGGGAAGTGTTCTGGGTCCTACATTATACCTACTATTTACTTCTGACCTGCCATTGACTGATGGTGTGAAAGTAGGTACGTATGCTGACGATACAGCTGTTCTTGCTGTTGATAAAAACGCCTTTAAAGCCTCTGCCTTACTACAACTAAGCCTGGACAACATATCATCTTGGTTTAAGAAATGGCGCATCAAAGCGAATGAATCCAAGTCTGTCCATGTCACATACAGTTTAAGGAAAGAAACTTGTCCGCCTGTTTCTCTCAATAACAAAATCATACCACAAGCAGACGAAGCAAAGTACCTTGGGGTGTATTTAGACAGAAGACTGACTTGGAGGGTACATATATTTACCAAGCGCAAAGCTCTTGGCCAAATGCTGAGAAAATTCTACTGGGTGTTGAACAAAGCTTCAAAGTTGTCTTTGGCTAATAAGATACTTATATATAAGTGCATAATAAAACCGACGTGGACATACGGCATACAACTCTGGGGCACCTCTGCTAACTCAAACTTGGAAATTCTACAGAGATTTCAATCGAAATTGCTTAGAATTATAGTTGACGCTCCCTGGTATATAACCAACGAGAGGATACACCGGGATCTTAAGATCCCTACAGTAAAAGATGAAATTGGAGCTAGAATACCGAAATACAAGGATCGCATAGCCAACCACATAAATCAGCTTGCTGTGGACCTAATTGAACAGAAATTCACTTTCTCCAGGCTAAAGAGGAAAACCCCACTTGAATAAAAGGGCCAACTTAGTATTTGACGTGGCCAAGCCATTGGGCTTGGACCACAAAACGCTTATAATTTACTTTTACAATTATTGCTGAATGTCCTAATGTGACAGATTGCAATATGATTATAAAAAAAAAAAAAAAAAAAAAATATTTTAAGGTCATCAGACAGGCTGACAGTACACTTGATTGTTTGTGGCTACTGTCCCCTATAACACAAGCAACACCAAAGGTGCTACAAGTGCATTACCGATCATTATTATTAATTTCATTTTGTGGTAACGTTTTAGTTGTGACTGGGCACATTATAGTCATAAACTGGGTCATCCATAATATATAGCCTCTATAAAAGACCATTATGAAATAACAGCACTTTTTTTATATTGTTTTGGTGAATGATTTGTTTTGGTTTTAAGGTATGCCAGCATTCATTCCCTTATCCCCTCTTTCTTATCCTTTATCCTCTCAAGGTGCACTGCACATTTGCAGCTTCAAACAAGATTTAAATATTACTCTAACTCTGCTCTGCTCTGTTCAATCAGTAGATCCATAGCAAAATAATGAATTCATTGAGTAATCTTCAAACTATTGCAGGAATCTATGTCAGGGTCGACCAGTACTAGTAATCTTTGCGAAGAAAATGGAAAGGATGAGGATCAAGACAGAGATGATTATTTGAAGTCTCCAGAATTAGTCAACAAAGAGAAACACGTTTTTATATTAAGTTCTGCTGGAAAACCCATTTATTCTAGGTGATTTCTTTTTTTAGTTCTGTATCTATTAAAAGTGTTTGTATTTAATAAAACTGCCCAAATCAAGCAGGGTGATATTCCATTTAATGGTAGGTAGCTACCATTGTCTATTAAAAAGTAGTGCCATAGGGAATGCACTTGCATGTCCCACCTTAATAGGGTAAAAACTCTAGGACAGGGATGGCGAACCTTTACGTATCAACATGCCATTTTCCTAAAGAAATGTTTATTGAGGTCACAAACGTGCCATCAAATAGTTTTGACTTTGTGATTATTGGGAAAGTAATAATAATAATAAATACTCAAAACTCTTTATTTACTACAATTTTTTTTTTTAATGTTAAATTCGGCAGACAGGCTGACGGTCCACTTGATGGTAGGTGACTACAGTCGCCTAAAACACAAGCAACGCGAAAGCTGCTGCAAGTGCGCTGCCGACTACAGTAGGATTAAGGATAAGGGACTAGGAGGGGATAGGGAAATGGACTCTGGCATCCGTTACCCGTTACTCACTCACCGAAACACAACAGCATACGTGCTTTGTTGTGTTGTGCTGTGTTCACGGTGGTCTTCTGTAAGGGGGTGGTTACTGCCACCAGACAGGTACATTTTGCAATGTTTCAATTATATGATCATTCTGCACCCAAACATTCCGTAGCGTTTCCTCTTCATATAATACCTACTTCAAACTTTTATTTCGTAATGCATAATGAATTTTGTGATCAGTGACGTGCCCAAAATATTGTGTTGCGTGCCATTAATGGCACGAGTGCCATTGGTTCGCCGTCCCAGCTCTAGGAGGTTATAGGGGAATGCCATTTCTTATTCACTCACCAAAACATGCATGATATATTTCACAGTGTTCTTCTGGAATTTGCTTGGTCAGTTTGGCATCCCCTCTCTGATGTTCATCGGGATCGATTAGAAGGACTACAAAGAAGGTTTCTTAAACAGTTAGATTATAGAACTGGTTGGGTTGAAACAGATTATCACCGCACTGCCATGATTGTGTAGATGCATTTTATGCTCTTGCACCATTCCATAATATATCTTTTTTTTGTTAAGGTTGGCATACAGACTGATGGTCCTCTTGATGGTAGGTGACTGCTCAAGTGTGCTGCAGACTACAGTACGATTAAGGTTAAGGGGTCGGGAAGGAACAGGGAAAGCACGAATGCTGTTATTTGACAGTGGTCTTCTGTAATGGGGTAATTACTGCCGCCAGACGGGCTGCTCAAAAAGATTGCAAAAAGCAGTGTGCCCTGCCACTATTTTCCAGATGCAGACCAGAGCCAACTTTGATCTATATGTAATGTTTATTATATGTAATGTCTACATAATTATGTCTATGTAATCTTACTCTGTTTGCAGATATGGCAATGAAGACAAGCTAGCAGGTCTTTGTGGTGTTGTTCAAGCGTTGGTGAGTGTGGTGGAGGACCAAAACCAAGACATACTGAGGTCCATCACGACAAGCGATTGTAAAGCGGTGTTTCTTGTTAAGGGCCCTCTGATACTTGTAGCGGTGTCAAAGTCCAATGAAAGTGAAACGCAATTGGTTTTGCAGTTGACGTAAGTTGTATATGCTTATTAACATAATTGCAACTATATTTGCATATATGTACCACTTCTTAAGAATGTGGTGTGAGGTGGCAGGAAAGAGCACGAGTTGCATGAGAGCAATATTATTGGACAGATCTTACAATATCGATTTACAATATTTTAAAACGGCGGAGATAGAGTTTTGTCCATATTTAATAGTAAATGTGTGATTTTTTTTTACCAAAGTAAGGTTATCACGGTTTTGATGTAATGAGATATCGCACCATTATTCCTTGGATATTTTATCTCTTGTTTATTAGACATTAGGCAAGCATAGACAAAGCGATGGATAGCGATGAAAGCGGAGTGGCCTGGGGCCTTAGACAAAGTAACATTTTTAAAATGATAATGAAGTTCGCAAGAATAAAATATATGGGATGTATCACGTGATTTAGCGACGGCATATGTCAATCCCATACATTTTATTGTTTTCGAACTTCATTATAGTTTCAAATCGTTACTTTGACTAAGGTCCCTGATCTGCACCTCCGCCCCCCCGCCCCCGTCGCCGTACAGCGGTTCTGGTCAAACTGTAACTCTTGTCTGCCTATTAATTTTAGCTCGTAAGTGAAAAATAAGTTTAAAGAAATTAACGTCAGATGGTGTATTCAATGTGTATAACAATGGTTACGAAAATCAGTATTTTTTATGTCAACGCTTCTGTAAAAATGTCTCGAGTCATATTTACTTAAGCCTTACCATAATATACATTTTTAATACAGTTGCTCAAAAAGTGGCGTATTGCAGGGACGTATAGCGTTCGGGATGTGGGCTATTACATACTCGTGCTTTTTTTTTACCTTTCCCGAACTCGTGCATTCTCTTTCCCAACTGTCAAAATAATGTCTATTAAAAAGAAAAACCAACCATGAAGTTTTTACTAAAAAAAATTCATAGAAGTTTTTATGATTCATGCAAATACGTATATTTCTAAAAAGAAGCTACTAATTTGTTTCAATATCAGATTTAATGATTTGATTGAATGAGTTAGGTTAGGTTTCATTTCATTTCATCTCATTAAATTTAATTTTCATTTCATATCAATAAAAAAATTCTACTGAAGACTTGGCTGTATGGGCATAGTTTCCTTTGCCTACCAGAATGGGTGAAGAAAAAAAAATCTCTGCTTATATTCTACGGTTGGCGCCATTTTCCAGAAATTTTCTTTGCGGTTTAGTTGTTTATTTTATTAAATTGCTTCATTTTTTTGCAACTGTATTAAAAATAGTCGTTCAGTACACGTGCGGAACCGTCATTGCAACTTGTTCCGACTGTCAACCCTCGCCTTCGGCTGCGCCTCGGCTCGGGTAGACATTTGTCGGAACTCTTTGCAATGACAGCCTTTCTGCACTTGTAATGAAATATACTATTCAGACACAGAGAACCAAAAATTTTGAAGGAAGGAATCTTGAAATTATTATTTCACTTATGAGACTGTTTGGGTTTGGTGCTTGAACAATTATTATTTACTAGCTTTTGCTCGCAACCTCTACCGCGTAAATAATCGGCGGCTTCACGCATGTTGCAGCGTCCCGAGACATAGCGCGAACGCTACTTTAAATAGCTTCACGATGCGCCTTGCCGCTGCGATACGCATCATCATGAATTTTGTTTCTTCAAACATCTTCGTGTGCGTTTTGGTGCGACCTGACCCTTAGATATGATATTGAGATTATGTATTGTGTTTTAATTTTAGTTACGCATTTAATCAAATCGTCTCAGTGCTAACACTGACACAGTTGAATCGAATATTCGAACAGAGACGCAATTACGACCTGCGAAGACTCCTCTCGGGGGCGGAGAGACTCATCGATCACCTCTTAGTTTTTATGGAGAAAGATCCAGCGTTCCTACTGGGTGCCGTGCGATGTTTGCCTCTAGCGGAAAAGGCCAGGGAGAACATAACGAACGCAATAACGTCTGCCTGCAATAAAATAAGAGATTTAGTGTTCGCGATACTTATAGCGGGCAATCAGTTGATCACTTTGGTCAGAATGAAGAAGTACACTTTGCATCCGTCCGATTTACATTTGCTGTTCAATTTGGTGAGGAGTTCAGAGTCCTTCAAGACTGCGGAAAGTTGGACACCTATATGTTTACCGAAGTTCGACGCCACGTAAGTTATCTTTTTTTATGTTGAGGTCGTCTGACAGGCTGATGGACCACTTTATGGGAGGTGGCCTTAGCTTATAACACATAGTCCGGGGGAATTAGAATTTTTTGTCACAAAAATGTTATAATTGTAGTTTATTTGGTTTAAAAATTGATAAAAAGTTTGAATAATGCAATCCGAAAATTGTGCACTTGTTGGAGGTTTGGAACATCTTTTTAAAGACAAATAAAAAATAAAAAAAGGCTCTTTTTTAAAATCTGTAGAGGAATAAAAGAATTGCTTTCTTTCTTTTTTTCAGTTTTTTTTTTTGTAAATATTTTGGAAAATATGCCTCTAATCAACATGGAGTATACTAAGTGAATTTGTTCTTTAGTACCTATTGCAACATTGTTAAGTTTAAAACGCGATCCTGTATAACTTTAGTCCAGGGTAAGATATCGACACGGGACAAAAATCGAAAGGTAATTACAATAACTTCATTTTGTGAGAATTTCAGATTTTTAAATTGACAAATGGCTTTGTTATTAATACCTCCCACGACCACCCACGAGAGCACAATTTTAGGATTGTATTATTCAGATTTTTTACTAATTTTTGAGTCAAAAAACTGCAGTTATAATGTTTTTGGAGAACGGGCATGTTTTTGAGATAATTCTCCCGCAGTAACAATCAACGCCACAGGTGCTGCAAGTGACCTGAATGTTATAGTAGGAAAAATGGGCTCTGGCATCCCCTACTCTCTTATCGAAACACAACAGCACACATGCTGTTATTTCATAGTGGTCTGCCCAGGGGTGCGAATCGCAGTGTGCTCTGCTACTACTTGCCAGATCCAGACCAGAGCCAACTATGAAAAATTCATTTCCAAAGCTGATAGAGACAGATTATATAAAGTAGCACCTTAACCACTCGTCCAAGAGGTGTGGTATCTGACGCCATTTTGACGCCATTTTAATGTTTATTTTATTAAATACCTGAAAAATTAAAACCCTACTTAAACGGATGGGGCGATTTAAGACAGCTGACATGATCGAGATGGTACTTAATGAAGATCTGCTCAGGCTTTTTTTTATTATTTAATGAAGTACACAAACAGAACGCAATTAATAAAACTAAAAAGGTTTGAATATCATAAGCCCTTTCTGAGTTGACAAAATAATTATCCGAAATTTCACAGGTTTGAAAGATGTGAAATTAGTTTACCGTTACTTCAGTGTTATTTCTGTGACCTTCATCTGTTGCTGTAGCATCCAACACCCAACTCCTCAGCAACTTAAAGCAGATAATTATAGCGTTTTTGGGCTCAATATTGAGTCGGGGGTTAGTTTATAATTTTATTTATAGCTTGTATCCTACTTAAGGTTGGTAGTTCACTTTTGACACGTATAACGTTGATTGTGTTGTAAGCGACGGTAGCCACTTATCATGAAGTGGATCGTCAGCCCGCTTGCCAAACTTATTGTAATGTTAACCATTTTCAGTGGATTCCTCCATGGTCACGTGTCGTATATTTCGGAAGATTGTCAAGCGTGTTTGTTGTTGCTGACCGTACAAAGGGACGCTTTTTTCCCACTGTCTCAAGCGAAACACGCCATAGCCGACAAATTGAGACGGACCAATTGTCTGAATGCCATAAATGAAGCATTGAACAGGAGCAGAGATCTACCAACGACGAACCCCTTGAAGCACATTGACATGCCGGAGATAAGGCATTTCATGTACAAGTGTAAGTCGACGGCGCAGCTTTTCACATCGGACCCCGTAAGCCTGGACAGGTTGCAGGACTATAGAACGAGACACAAGGAAGGAGGTGACCTCAACACGAAGCAGCCGAAGAAGTTGTCGGAGATAGAGTACGTGAGGAACTACAGGGCGTTCTGCAGTCAAATACATTGCAGCAATACGCCGGCTAAATTGATTTTTAGGTCTAATTCGCAAGATACAGTCTTAGCTTGGGTGAGTTTTTCCTTAAATACTTTTGTATCTTTTGCCTTCCAGTCTTCTTTGGTCTTTTATAAACACGATCGGCCGCTCTTAGCGGCACGTCACGTAAGCCACGTCACAATGTTTACTATAGAAATGTACTATTACGGTATCATTTACACGCTGATGTCGGCGTTTGGCCTTCGTGTCGTGTGTGGCGTTCGGCCGTTCGTGTGCGTCGTTCGAATTTGCAGCGCTGATATTCTCAACCGTAGTATTCCCCCATAATCTTTTAATAGCACCGGTCACAAGCAGCCTGGATACTTATTACGTCGTCTATCCACTTTGTGGATGGACGTCCTACGCTGTGCTTGCCGGTCCGTGGTCTCTGTTCTAAAACCTTCCAGCTCCAGCGGCCGTCGGTTCTCCGTAGTATGTGCCCGTGCTCACTGCCATGCCGTGTGCCACTTCAACTTACTGATCCGCCGGGTTAGGTCGTTTGTCTTCGTTTGTCTATGGATCTCCTTATTCCTGATCAGTGTAAATTCCAAATATAATAATATTTGTCTATAAGAAATTCGTATATATACATATATAATTTTCTAATTCATATTTTCTAATCCTTTATTTTAAGAACTACCTACAAAAATTTAAAAATGATAATTAAAGAAATATAACCAAGGTGAGAGCTGTAAGCACTGCAGTGTCCTGAAGATCATTAAATTACTTTTTTAATTTGTCCTATCAAAGTAGGTAGTACAATTACATCCTCTCTGTGTTGCTTGCGTTTGAACCTATATTCAAACAGATCGTATAATGTGTGTCTGTTTGAAGTACATAATAATAATAATAATAACAAGCCATTTATTTATCCTTAGTAATTTACAAAAATATATTAATTTATGAATTTATATGAATTATCTTTTACTAAGGACCTCTTTTCGAGTAAAGGCCTCCTCCATTCTACTCCAAAGTTTCTTATTTTTGGCTTTTGATGTCCAGTTGTCTTCTGTTATCTTTTTAATCTCATCACCTATTAGGAGACCTACCCTGTTTTCTTTTCCTTTTGCGTTACTATGTTGGGCCATCTATCTGTATTCATACGTGCGACATGGCCTGACCATTTCCATTTTAGTTTTTTACAATGGCTTAGAGCATCTATTACCTTTGTTCGTTTCCTTATGTGTGAGTTTCTTTGTTTGTCTATGGGTTTCAGGTTTAAACTGCTCCATTTGAATTTTCCTTTCAATTTTTCCATTATAAATCCATGTTTGGCACGCGTATGATAGACTTTAGGTTGGATGGTAGACTTGACTTTAATATTTCTTTATGGCTCCAATATTTTTTCCATGTTAGGTTTACAAGTCTGTTCACTTCATCTATATGTCTAGTTTTATGAAGGAAATTTGTTTGCCGAGGTAAATATAATCTTGTACATAATCTAGTGGGCTATCATCCACTTTAATTGGTTGTTCTACTCTGTTTGTCAAAAATTTGAAGTACATAATGATATTATAATTGTTGTTTTTTTTTCAGGTTACGAATGGCTTTGAACTGTACGTAACATTCGACGCGCTTATGGAGAAAGACCAAGCCATAAAAGCAGTGGACCGTCTTCTGAGATGGATTAAGAAGGAGGAGCAGAGGATATTCATAATGAACGCGCCGACCTTCTAGCCCTCAAAGTTCACTGTGCAATCGCTCAGTGGAATCATAAAGAACTCAGTTAGCAGAAATTCAAGTGCCGAAGAATGCTGAAAAGAGTGTGTGTATGTGTGTGTGTGTGTTTATTGAAATGTATATAAAATTATGTGACATTTGCTCAGTTGAGAGAATATGCAGAAGGTCTGCAGGTGTCAGAGAAGAGATATTTATCATTTATTTTTGTAAATAAGCGGAAAACAAATAAAATAAAAGCTTTCCTCGAGTTGAAGCTTGCATAGAAAGCAAAGTTTCAATTTCAGATGTAATTGTTATTGGCTTGTAATTTTTTTCGATGTGGTAATGTACACGGAAAAGATAAATAAAGATGAAAAGGCAATCGGTCATATTTTGTACTAGGATAAGTTTCGCCGCTCAACTGCTGCTTGACTCCACCCACCTCTTACGCACACATAAATCTCGAGCTAGTCATTCGTTCCCACACTAGTGCAAACCGTTATACAAGCCACTGTGAACAAGGGCACCGGCGGCGGCAGGGTGAAAGATCACTCCCCTGTCGGAAAAGAAAATGTGTAGAAAAATATTTTTTTTTTTAAAAAGTTAACGTTTGAATAAAAACTTAAGCCAGGTTGCTGTGCAATGTGTATTGTCACATTGTCAATAAATTCTCGACCAGAGACCACAGAGTTTCTTTGGTCGATGTGCGAAGCATATTCAAATACCCGCGCGATTTGAATTTGAAATTAACTTAATTGACATAATATAAATGTATAATTACTTATAAACTATATTTTATAACAGCATACGTAACAGATGCAAGCGGTGCGGTATTACTAAGTATGACCGTCTGGTCGTAATTGTGGCAACGCACGATCCGCCCACATTACCATTCCATCTTTATTTATCTGGTCCGCGGTGACATAAAATAGGTCAAAATGGACGTGTATATAACATTATATTTATATAATTGTTTAACAAATATGAACTTTCACTATATTTTTTATACATTTTATCCATAACTTACTTGCATCAAAAATAAGTAAATAATATATACATACACAAAGTTTTATCAATACAAAACATAATTATAAAGATATTATTATTTCTAATAATTAAATTACTGATCAGGATATATTTGATCTAAAGTAATTTAATTTGAATTTAGATTAAATTGGAGAATTAGGTTTACCCATTGCAAATTGAGTCTCATTAGGTACATTTTAACCGATTGGCATTTCAACTATGGTACTGTTATTGTTATTTTTACATTATTATTACCTGGATCAATTAAATGGTCACTTCAAAGTGACATTCAAGTGACACTTAGCAACATAACATTTACCATCCCCATATTACAGCCTGGAAAGATTATATATAAGGTCTGGAGGTTAGGTAACCGAGAAATCGTCAAATCATAATTAATATAAATGTGGAAGTATTTTTGTTTGTTACGATTAATACGCCTTAGCTACTCAATTGATCGTCATGAAATTTTGCATACACGCGATCAGAGATGCAGAAAAGGACATTAAGGGTGCCTTTCATCCAAAAAATGTTCCCAAGGAATCATCTATAAATAAAAATAGAAATTTCAACACCTTACAATAATAATTATGAGCAATAAAGATTGAACAATTGTTTTAACACCTAAAAAAAGGAGCGCCTTTAATTTCACAGGCATAATCATGTTTAGATATCTTAATTTTTAAATTTATTTGTGTTTGCTATTATATATTTATTGATGTATTGATTTGCTAAAAGATTATTTTGTTATACAAGTGTCCCAAAATTCGACCGTAAGCGGGAACCAGGGAGTGGACAAGTTAACGACTACCCAGGGAAAAATAATAAAAAAAATCGATCTTTTTTTAAGTTATAATATAAAAAAAAACTTTTAAATTTGACACTCTTTACAATATTTTTAGTTACTATGACTACAAATTTGCCAGTATCACTGTAATTTTTTTTAATTAGCAACCTAAGTAGCATTGCTGTTCACAATAGTTCAAAATAAAACGAGAATGCCTGTAGTTTGAATACAAAAATAAAATTAAGTTGATTTTTTTCTTGCCATTTTAGAACATTTAGAACATTCAATGGCTTGTTTACGATCTTGTTTAGATTTTCTGGAAAATACAAAATACATCTAGGCATTTGGCGCCAAGTATAAATGAGAGCAGGCGGGCGAGATGAGTGAGTGATACAATAACCAGCGATACGAAAGCGACTCTTCGGAGCTTTTGCGAAGTTATCTGTGACAGTGAACCGGCGACACATTAAGGGATTCATTGACGACTTTTTGCATGTGTAACGGTTTCATCGGACAAGTTTGGTGATTTTGGAAGTCATCTTGGTTTGTGAAAATAAATCGTACGTTTCGCCCTTACACGGCATTGTAACTCACCCCGCACGTAACAATATTATAGCTTCAGGAAGAAGAGACCGACAATATATTTAATAGAACAAAAGCACAAGATGTTAAAAAAAATAAGGTGATTTTCATATTGTGGTGTATAATCATTTATAAAAATAATGAATTGAAGTTTTTTTTATTAAATTTGTCCATGTTGTTTGAAAAAAACATGTGACGAGACCGCGCGTTCACCCCCCAGAATACTTCAAAATAAATAAAGACGCCGTAGGTGGCGGGTGTCACTCACGGGCGACATCCACCCTCCGCCCGTGACTATAGACGCCCCTTGCGGCGGGTTGACTTGTTGACTGTTAATAGATTTTAGTTGATTTTTTAAAAAGTTCATAATATATTCAAAGTTAAAATTCCATGAAAAAATTGTAATAACTAATAGATAAGATGTAATAAGTTTAAAGAAGTTTTAATGTTGATAAAGTTATATTTTTTCATCCCGCTAGTGGATTGATGTTACTAAATAATGATACATATAAATATAATTAATTATTAGGTATAAAATCACCGATGTGATTAAGCCTGAATAGTTTAAATTAAAAAGTATTGTATAGCAAATTTATAGAAAGTAGGCAGCAGTTTTAAATGTAGGTACCTAAGCAAGGAGGAGTGGATACTTTTATGGGATTTATGTGGTGTATATTAAATAAGTATAAAGAAGTATCTTGAATCTGTAATTGCTATACTTTTTAACCCACGACGCTCAACGTAAAAAGTTTGACCTGTGTGTCTGGTCACTAGTGTGTCTCTCTTGCATCGTAGCTCCCAAACGGATGGACCGATTTTGATCCGGTTTTTTGGAGTTTATTCCTTATTCGATTTTCATATAAGGCCCCCGGTATGGAAATTTTATGAGGGGTAAAATTAATACAAGCGTTAACTAAAAAGCGTTACGTTATCTGTCACCTTGACATCTGTGCGACAGCTGACGCATATATTTATGTTCCCTAATTCTATTGTAATATAACAAGGAACACCAGAGGGTTTATCTGGGCTTATAAAAACAAACTTCGAAATCTTGTATGAATGTAGTCCGCGTTGATAGTAAGGTTTAAAGGATTAAATTAAACTCTCATGCGTCAGAGTTGACAGACACTTTTTTTTTGAAAGCTGGCATGATCGAGATTATTCTAACCTATAATTTATGAAGATCAAGGGCCTTAGTCAAAGTAACATTTTAAAAACGATAACGAAGTTTGCAAAAGATAACGAAGTTCGCAAGAATTAATGTATGGGATGTATCATGTGATTTAGCGACGGCATATGTCAATCCCATACATTTTATTGTTTTCGAACTTCGTTATCGTTTTAAATCGTTACTTTGACTGAGGCCCCTGTTCAGCCGTTTGAAGATCTTTAAGCTCATTTCATAGTTGACGAAGGGATCTCTCACTAGCTTCCGCAGGTTCAATTGATTTGAAATTTGGTGTACTGTTACTTCGGTGGTATTTCCATGGCATAGTAACTTTGACCTGATGCTGCAGCATCAAGTAGTCTGCGGGACACCCACCTCCTCAACAACTTATAGCAGATATATTGTGTTTTGACTCAATAGAATGTCGGGGGTTAGTTAATTATAGCTTGTAATATAATTGTATTTGGGGGAAATTTTTAACTAAGCCCTCCTTACGCTCATATCGAATAAGAATTCTATTTAAATAACTTATTTAAGCGCATTATTTAAATGTACCTAAGTACCTATTTCAAAATTAAATGTTAAATGTAAATATGGTAAATAATAAACAGAGGAATTATAGAAAAATGTAATTGGATACTTACTATGAATGTATTAATAATTATTATAGCAATAATTGAAAAGGAAATTGATTGAATATTTTTTTAATGAAATCAATTATTATGTAATTCAATTAATTTTTAAATGAAATGAAATTTTTATTTATATTTATTAAAATCTATAGTTTAAATGAGTCCCTATCTTTTATTCGTAAATTTAATCGCAATGTACCTTTATGACGACTACATTGGTCGAGTGGCGTTAGCGCTCCGCGACTTGGGGTTCCCGGGTTCGATTACCGGCTGAGCCAATTTTGCAAATGAATTTTCAAATTTAGCTCTGGTCTGGGTGTGCAGTGTTTTCCCCCTGTCCGTTTAATGGTTAAACATTAACACAAGCTTAATTTTTGGGGCCATAAAAATGGTGTGTTTAGTCTTAGGAATGTAAGGGGTGTGCAGTAATGCCGACAGTCCACTTGATGTAAGATGTAAGTGGCTAACGTCGTCTTTAAAAAGGAGCAAAGTTTTCCAACGCATACAAATATAATTATTGTCTGAAAAATATGCGTTAATTATTCACAGTTCGCATTCCATAAGGATTAAAAACAGGAGAATGGCTAAAAATTTAGTAAAATTAACAAAGGAAAACTAAATTAATTTTCCTTGGTACGGCCTCTTAGTATTGTTACGAAAAAATCTTCTGTCAAGTCATGCTGTACCTAAAATGTCACCGTAGATACAAGAAATGTAATAATATTAGTAACTATGAGTCTTTCATTTTGTTACGTTAAAGAGAATGGTTTTAAGTCGTATTATCGAAAATTGAATCATCTATCAGGAATACCCCCAGGGCGTTATACGTTAAAAGTAAAAACAAATCGACAAATTTTCTAATTTGTCAACTTGTCCAATCAGTCTATTTTCCCTGTCTAGTCGACTGTATAAAGATTGGCGCCAGTACCGGATGCGGGATTGTGGAGCTTTTTTCGAATTATTTTCACTAAGCAATTTTATTAATGACGCCCACAGGCGTCGTTTACACTGAACGATTGAGTGAGCGAGCAATCGTTCGCCGCGTCCAGCCGATCATCACTGAACAAACACGTTCGCTCGCTCAAGTGTTTTCATTTACGCACGAACGAACGATTGCTCGCTCAGAACTGTTCAGAACAAAGATGTTGTATTAGTCTTTTGGTTCAGAACACGTAGTGAAAACGCGGCTTTAGGCGCGCTTAAGTTCTCGCAATGCCACTGTGCATTTAGTTTGAACGCTCTCTTATCGAGGGTATCGTGCGCGCAATATGGAAGTCTGCATTCGTAACACCAGTGCCAAAAATAGGGAATAAAAAAATGTAGAAAACTACAGAGTATGTAGAAAACAAACTAGGTACATAAATAACAACTATTAAAGCACCATATCGTAAAGTAAGCGGTACCTAGATACTTTTATTGTTGCCGATGGATGATAACTGTTACCTACCTCTAAATTTTGTGAATATATAGGAATATGAATATTGGCTTCATCCAATAATGCAATTATTGTGACGATCTTAGTACTGGTTAAGTATACCGACTGGTAGCTCAATCGCCCAGGTACTAAGTATGTATGATTAGCAGGAATTAATAACACTTTTTTTTAGAAAACACCAATATTATACCGTAGATATATTCATAATTCTTAGCCAGGCCGATTCCGTATTTGGGATTCGAAAATAAAATACTGGTAATATATTTATCTAACATTTATTTTATTTGCTCTAGATCAAAATTGTATAGAAACAAAAATTATCGTTTAAGATGTAATAATCAGTCTTGTGTAGATATTATTTTTAACAATTCTACAATCTTACTCTACGTGATTTTTAAGCAGGAAGTTTATTTTACATACGATAAAAACAGTTTCGACAAAATAACATTCACTTTTTGAAAGTAGACTTAAAATCGTAATTTTTGTGACTGGTATAAAATAAGCCACAGACATTGAAAAATAACGTGCTAATAGAATTAAAAAAAAAACTCTCTTTAAATTCAAATCGGTCAAAAGGTTTGTGGATACGGATAGTGGGCCCTAAAGGTAACTTGGGTGGGCCAGTATGTATTGCGATCAATGATTGCTAATTAATCCATCAGTTTTCAGCGACAAAGGTAGACAGACAAGCTAACAATCCTCTTGATGGTAGGTGAGTAACTACCGTCGTCTATAAACTTTAAAAAAACTTTCTGATTCAGCGTCACCGAACCGAGCGTAACGGCTCACTTACGTTTACTCCTTCAAAATGTCAAGGGATCAAACGCTATATACATTATGCTGTTATTTCGCAGTTGTCTTCTGTAAGGGAGACGTACTGCGAAATGCAAGTAACTCGCAACGACATTAGAGCCTAGCGGTTACATAAATAGTCCGTGTTATATCCTATGCACTGGGGTATGTATATAAGTGGTTACCTGCTGGTTTCTTTTCGCAGCATTTGTATTATCGCTCAGAACCCAATATCCGTGTCCATTATAATTACGTACTTACCCTATCTGTACCTAGTTGTTCAATGATTACTAGACGCCTGTGCAAACGTTTAAGGTAAACACCTATAAGTAATTCGTAAGATTATTAACCATTCATCATAATTACTTGCGATCTATAAAATCTAAATAAAAATTTCACTTAGTTCTGTACTTGACTGGAAATTCGAATTACATTCTTCGCTCTTTATATCACCATAGAACAGTGATCTGTACCTTAATACTTATCAAGAGGTTTACAATAAACCGTACCTATGTGTGTAAGGTAATTCGTCTTAGGTTAGGTTTCCACTACACCGGACCGTCAGATTTGCCTGAAACCGGGGCCCGAACGTAGGCTTTCACATTACACCGGATCCAGCATCATCGAAGTTCATATTCTTCACGCCATGCTGCTAATTTCAAAGCGCCGAGGAGCGGGGTACAGGGATAACGGCGCGAGCTTGTTCACATTACTCCGCTCCGGGCGTTCTGCCGGCGCTCCGCAGTGATAAAACGCTCGACAAGAATGCCGAGCTCGGAGTTTTTGCTGGATCCGGCACAGTGTGAACAGCTTCATATAAATTGTACAGTCATTGGTCTTTCCAGCAGTTTTATTGGCCCGATAAATTCGCCGGACCGGAGTATGGGGAACCAAGTCTTAGGTATACTTAGAATTAAACATTGATTTGGTTTAGTCTGTGACAAATTATCTCACTTAAATATTTTCTAAAATTTTGTGGCCACAGATAATTATATTTACCTACACAAACTTTTTCAATATGCAATATAAAAGGCATTAAATGAAGTTTAAAATTTAATTAAATTTAAAATATCACTTTTTTCAAGTTTAATCATTGATTAAGTATGAAAAAAAAGTAATAATTAAATTTAATTAAATTAAAGCCTTACTTAATTTAAAAAAAATATATTTAAGAAATAGTTTTGTTTTATTTTGTAACATTTAAATTACCTCACAGAATACTTTTTACGTCACTCCAACCAATTTTCGCAACCCTCTCTGACGACGAAAGCTCATCTCTGAGTTATTGATTATGAAGTATGGATCAAAAATATTTAATCGGTTGACATTATAGTGTAAAAATTCTTGTGTCCCAGAATATTAGCAATCTTTTACGGCGATGACCTAGACCTAGGATCTATGACCTAGAAATCCACCGATACAAGCATGGTGCAATTTCCATTCGACACAATCTTAACACAATACAGTTATGTAAAACTTTGAAACAAACCAAGTCACATTCACATCGGTTTAAAAAAATACCTCCATTTATTTGTTTCTGCATATTTGTTAGCATGGAAGAAAATAAAATCTGCTTTCGTAACTGGTTGCGAAGTTTGGTTACCTTTGTGAATAAAATGTTATTACGATTGGTGCATATTTAATGACTTACTTATATTTAACATTAATGAAAACACAAATTACAACTAAAGGCAAATGGAAATGATAATAACATATAATCATGATGATTAAATTCTATTTCGTGTAATATCATTGAAATGCTTCTATATGATTATTGAATATATTATACAATTTACAGATATCAAGGTTTAGGACAAAATATAGGCTAATCTGCTATTTACAATGAAATATCTAATCAATATAATTCAAACAATATAAATTTATAATAACAATATCGTATAAAAATATATAAAATCAAACGAATAATTATAAATATATCTTATTCATTCATAAGCAAATAGTTTATTTTAGTTAAAAATATTCTCAAATTTGGCAAAGTAGCTACCTAAGAAAAAGGCTTTTTTATCCAACCCACCAAAAGATCAATTAATTTGATTTTATTAAGGCTTGTATAACAAAATTCAATGTTTTTTTGTGCAAATTTAAATTTAATATTAGTATTTAAATAGGATTAACATATTAATTTCATTATCCTTGATATTAAAAAATAATATTCAATTAAGAAAATTTACTGAGGGCACAAAGGCTGCTTTTTTGAATTTATTCTATAGTGTGCGAGAGAGACGTACACATTGTTGAGCGAAAGAGACGGAAGATAAAAAAAAGATGGCTACCGGCGTAACGCAGTATATTTTCAGAAGTTCATTTCGGTTCTCTTCTCACGCCAGTCGCATTGCTCCGGTATCTGAAGAACCAGCGGTCACGTCGTCGCACTGTTTCTGTTCCTCAATAACTACCCGTGAACCGCCACAACGCAAATTCAGAATAGTTTTTATTTAGAAATTTACCACAAAATTAACAATAATGAAAACATGGCTAAATATGGTTATATCACAGTCTAACCATACTTACGTCATACAGTCGGGCACGTTCAATGTTCGGTACATTCCTGATCTAAGGCCTGCAAACTGAAGCGAGTTCGCCGAACGTTGCTCTACGCAAGTACATTCGTTGCCTGACTGTATGACGTAAGTATGGTTAGACTGTGGTTATATATAGGTGACATTACAAACGGATAAAAGCTTTGAGCAAAACAAATTAAAGATAATGGTATTAATTTCACACAAATTTTCATATCCTGTACTGGTCAAAATGTATAAGGAGTTCAACTGAAAACTATGTTCAAAGTTGTTCATTAGTTAGTAGGTAAAGTTGCAAAGTACTATCAAATTTTTGAACTGTAATAGTTAACAAAAGAATCAGTTAATCTAGGTTACATATTTTCGTT
Source organism: Bembecia ichneumoniformis (assembly GCA_910589475.2). Lineage (NCBI taxonomy): Eukaryota > Metazoa > Arthropoda > Insecta > Lepidoptera > Sesiidae > Bembecia > Bembecia ichneumoniformis. The sequence goes on from OU342545.1 coordinate 4,881,640, forward strand.
AGATGACTTAGAAAATATCTTTGTTTTTTTGTGAAAGGACGTTTAAATAATGTTTCTCAACAAAGTTAAGGTGGAGTTTCCTTGATGCGTACGAACGCAACGATTACGTGCTGTGTAGGTATTGATGCGTTTAAACCACGTTTAAACGTAGACGATATATTCATCAGTCGTCTACTACTGTTCGAGGAAAACTGATGCTTAATTTTCTTCAAGCTGAAGAAGAAGAATTGATTTTAGCGAAATTGAGATGATGGGAGCCAATTAATAAAGTATATTCTACGAGGAAGAATGAAGGATACCCTATAATTCGATTAATGGTTAGTTCGTCTTGTTCTTTTGTAAATTTTAATAATTTTTTTGGCATTACAACTTTAAAAACAAACAAAATAAAACAAACCTTAAAAACTTGACAAGCCCGTTGGATGAGTGGTTAGGGTGCTTGCCTTAACGCTCTGTTCTAGGGTTTCCGGGTTCGATTCCCGGCAGGGTCAACTTTGAAAATGAACTTTTCAAATTCGGTTCTGGTTTGGATTTGGAAAGTAGTGGCAGGGCAAACTGCGTTTTCGCAGTCATTTGGGCAGCCCGTCTGGCGGCAGTAACCACCCCCTTACAGAAGACCACCGTGAAATAACAGCACGTGTGCTGTTGTGTTTCAGTGGTTTCGGTTGTGTTGCTTGTGAGTAATGGATGCTAGAGCCCATTTCCCTATCCACTCCTAATCCCTTATCCTTAATCCTATTGCAGTCGGCAGCGCACTTGCAGCAGCTTTGGCGTTGCTTGTGTTATAGGCGACGGTAGCCACCTACCATCAAGTGGACCGTCAGCCTGTCTGCCGAACTTAATATAACTTCCACGTTGCTTACAAGTCTAATACTAAACGCAACGTTTAACAGTTGTACGCTGTGTATTTATAAACGCATATAACAACCCAGATATTACATTATGTACGTATTCAACTTGGACGAATAAACGTTGCGTTTCTTCGTTGACGTTCGTTTGACGAACCTTAAACGGCAGTGTTTCTCAAGTCTTTGCAGATGTGAATTTATATGAAATTTACTTATTTTTTTTATTGACTAGAAATAAATACTGGACTATAATAATAAAAAAAAATATATATTGAGAAATAAAAATAAAAAAGGATTACTCCTGTTAAGTAGGTAAGTAATTCTGCTCTACAATAACAAATTGTAAACTATGTCCAACGTCGATATAAATGGCAGTGGCCTAATGTTACATACTTGTGGACTGACATTAAATATCATAATTAGGTACATTTATATACAATCACTTGGTGTATTGTCCATTTCAAATGATTATACCTACTCTACTATTTAGTTATCTATGGTGCGGCGTTCGGCAGACTTCTGAAAAAGAAATTTATTTTTGTACAATTTTAGTTTTAATCAAAGATTTTCAACTGTAGGTAGATTGGGCAAGACGAAAGAATCAGTAATGCGACATTTAGAACCACGTGGTACAAAATCGCTCAGTCAATCTCCAACTTTACAAGGCTATTTAGCTACGCCATGGCCATCATTATTACGGCAATCAGAAAAATTTCCCAATGCCCTCTATATATTCTACATATTTATTCTTTTTGGTTTTAATTTCTTCATTTATTTGACGCACGTGTTAGTAATTGAGATCGCAATCATTACTATTTTTTTTATTACTATTTCGCATTATGTTGGCAACCCTGATTGTAAGGCTGTGCTACTCACAGACCTACAATCACAGGCACTCTGTGCTCTGTATTTTGTGTGTAAGGCATGGAAGTATTATATACTACGTATGGTAGTGTAGGAGCGGTTGTCCTACTTCTAAACTATTCTATATATTGACTCCAAAACACAAGAAGTAAATACTATTTATTGTCTGTACACAAGAGAAATATATATTCACAAAATAAACAATCGACACTCACAAAACATTCACAAATATAAAGAATAAAATTTCACCATTAAAAAACCAAAAATATTTACATTAAACACATCACTATATACACTTTATATATATTTGCAAAACACTGTCACTAAAAAATGTTTCTCTTGGTATCTTCCAGAACTTTTGCTCATCAACGTGAAAATGAGATATCTTGATTCCTCTGTCTGCTCTTTCGATCCTCGCAGTCTTCGTCTGAATCCTGTCGTCGTCTGTCTGCACTTGTTTCTTTTAATTTCGTGTCAACTTCTCGTTTGATATTAAATAATCAAAACAGATTCGAAATTATGCCAGTAGGTACATCACGGAGGATGCATTACATGAACCTCTATAGTAGTATATAATACTTCCATGGTGTAAAGATAATGGCCGAATAAAATATGTTCGTGGTCATGTTCTGTCTGTTCAAAAACGTTATTTTAATGGTTTTATCCTCAAATATCATCAGCACGCAACTTCGTCCGTGCCTCGTTTTCTTATGTGTTAAAACATTTATTTAATTTTGGTCCCTATATTTTTGTCAGAAGTTGATTTTTTTATTTTTACATGATCCCTTGGGACAGTCCTTTTTTTCTGGATGAAAGGTACTCTATGTCTTTTTCTGTATCCCTGACAATGTGTATGCAAAATTTCATGATGATCGGTTGAGCGGTTAAGGCGTGAAAGCGTAACAAACAAACAAAATATCTTTGGGATTTAAAAAACATTGTTAGAACTAGCTGAGCTTGTAACTTCGTACGGTATTCGACATAGCGTGTAACTTTTTTGTTTGTTAACCGATTGGAATGAAACAAACATTAAATGTTACGGGAAGCTTGCTGCAATACATGAGTGAATACCGCATTCAAATCGGTTAAGCCGTTTCTGAGATTAGCTTGCACAAACACACAAACAAACAGACAAAAATTCTAAAAACAATTTTTTTGACTTTGGTAACATAAGAAAGTGTACAAATGGTTTTTTTTTTGAAAAATATTTAAGGTACAGACACGGCTCGTTTATGATTTTATTATATTATGTATAGAGAGAAAGATGAGGTTTAATTTATAAAGAAATTATAAAGGAACTAAATTTATTTTTAATTTTTTTTTTGAATTCAGAATTCATCATCGTTTTTAGAAAACTTCATTGTTATTTTAAGTTATATATATTTCATAAGTTATTATACAATTTTTTTTTAGTTTTAAGTTTTATTATGGCTAAAAGAGGATACTTACTTCTAGGCACACTTTTGAGCGTCGATTTAGATATTATACTGTCGCTGTCTTCTGATTCTGAACACACTTGGAAACTTGTTTCTGAAAAAAAAAAAGAGATTTTCGGTTTAGCGCGACCAGAGTTCCATAAATATTTTTATTTTTATTGTATTTTATGAAACAGATAGTAGTGGCAGGGCATAACTGGGTTTTACAGTCATTTGGGCAGCCCGTCTCGTGGCAGTAGCCACCTTCCCCTGCAGAAGACACCGTAAAATATCAGCATGTGTGCTTATGTGGTTAAAGGTGAGTAATTTAGGGATACCTGAGCCCATTTCCCTAACGCACCGTCCGCATATTAATGAAACGTAAAGATGAAATGTTAACGTAGTGTAAATAAAGTTAAATTTCATAAAATCAGTTTTTTACAACAAAAATTTAATTTTTTGTGGTGCCGTTTTGCATAAAACATCTAGATAGTTTCGTGATCTGCTTTTTTTATGTTAAGGCACTTGATGGTAGGTGGCTACCGTCGCCTATAACACAAGCAACGCCAAAAATGCTGCAAGTGCGCTGCCGACTACAATAGGATTAAGGATAAGGGATTAGAAGTGAATAGGGAAATGGGCTCTGGCATCCCTTACTCACTCACCGAAACACAACAGCACACGTGCTGTTATTTCACGGTTGTCTTCTGTAAGGGGGTGGTTACTGCCGCCAGACGGGCTGCCCAAATGACTGCGAAAACGCAGTGTGCCCTGCCACTACTGCTCGCCTGTTTGTGTGCCCTTTTGTCTTGCACGGATGAAGATAGTAACAATGCGTGCTCTGCATGCAAAAAAAAAATCGACTGATGCACAGAATCAATGTTTTCTACTCTTAATGTAAATAATTTTTAGTATCAGAGTTGCCTTTGGACTTGAGGGAGCCCGCTAGGCTGTTTGCTCGTCTTTGCAGGGAATTAGTTTTCTATCAGTGACGTATCAAATTTTCCATGCTTATTATAGTACGATGGATGGATGTCATTTTTACGATAAAGATATTTTTTTACGAAGCTTATGCATATGAGGTATTAGTCGAGGCTTACCTTATATTATGTCTTACCTTACCTAATAATAAGTTTGACGAATCGACATTCAACATGGCAGTCACCTCATAAGCTAGTTCGAGGTACTCACTATAAGTTAAGAAATATCTTATAATTACTTAATAATGTAATAATTATCTCACCTGTATCGTATCTATGTTTCGGATGTCTGGTGGGAAGGTCCTGATTGTCAACGTGACCAAACGTGCGAAAGCCAACGGCGAACTGGGCATACGGGCTTATTTCGTATAGTTCTGTCGAATTTAACACAATAACTAAATTAATTATATCAAGTAAAAGGAATGGCGATTAGATATGGGGACATATGTATGTACACCTAATAGCCTAAGCGGTATCTGCTTGAATAATTTTGATAAATATTGTATATATAAGTAAAATTTAATTATAAAATTTTTTAGTCATTTAATTTTTTTCTCTACAATTGATATTTACTAAGATATATGTATGAGAATACGCACTTGTTGAGAGGGTAGGCCTGAACCCCTGCAGTGGGGACATATAATAGGCTCTTAATGAAAAAATGTTGTTTACCAACACTTATAGAGAAACATCGTCAAAATGTGCATACACGTTGTAAGGGATAGAGAAAAGGACATACTACTTTTCATCCAGAAAAACATACTGTTCCCGAAGGATCAACTAAAAATAAAAACGCCTGACAAAAATATATAAGCAATAAACATTGGATAAATGTTTTAAAACCCAAAATAAAAGGGGTGCGGTTGATATCGCGGGCAAAAGCTAATAATAATACATATATTATCAAGTTAAAATGTAAAAAAAAAACGAACCATGTTTGCTATTGTTTCTCATGTGAATCGGCGCGCTATATATTCGGTTCTGCGAGTTGATTGAGTTCTCCTTCGCGTTGAGATTCGTGTGAGAAGTGTTTGCAGTCAAGTTTCCGCTCTCAGATTTGTTATCCACTGTTATCGAGTCACGATATTCAGTCAAGTTACCTGTCCTGAAAAAAAAGGATGTTTTTGATGTTATAGTACGCTAGTATTATTATTTATTCTGTGGTTATAGTCCGTGCCAAAGGTACGCCTCTCCACAAGCGAACTGCCTCCTGCTATGAAATACACAAGCCTCCACAGCGACAGTATGCATTACGAACTTGAATAAAATGGTAGAGGTGACCAAGTTGAACTTTTATGCACATCTAAGTATTTGGCACAATGCATGGTTAGGTATATGAACTAGTGATGTGTCGGATCGTATTGTAATTATATGCGCGGATATGGATCCGAATACGGATATTTGGTGTCAAGACTCAAGATCCGCGGATAAGGATACGGATCGTGACCTTGAAACGATGTTGACACCACTTGACGCTTTGCGTGACGGGCAGGACATGTTTCGACTCATTACGATAAATGTTTGCGACATAAAGGTGCCAAATATTCGATTTTAAGAAATAAAAAATAATATGAATGGAATTTAATAGTTTTCCATTGCTACCTAATCACCTATAAAATAATTTTATCTATGAATTGAAAATTAATAAGGTAAAGTCCATAAAAGATCGGCCAAAAGTAACGGATACGGTCCCAGAAAACGTGTCGAGCTAGTGCCGCGGGTTAATGGTTCACATTTACATGTAATTTCGATTATTATCCAAATATTTCTTGTTTTCGGCTATTCCTAAGCCCGATGAGGCCTGTATCCCAGAGGACGACCCGACATAAATGTATATATGAATATAGCATGACGAAGCGTCGATGTTTGGACTTAATATTGTACGAGTGCTTGCATTTTTTAACAGATGGCGTGACCGAAGTTGCTACGTACTAAATGCAGATCTATTTGTAGTCCTAAATTACCTCTGTCTCCTAACTAATATGTATATACAGCTGAGCAAGCAAATCGTGAGTAGAATGGAACTGCACACGATCACCACCATATTCAGGTCGAACAGCTCCGAAGGTGGACCAACTTCACCTGGAAAAATCACGTAAACAAGCTTGAGCGAGATACATTTTTAATGAGAATGCGTGACGGAGAAGGAGTAGGCCTATTGGATGAATGTCGCTTAAGTGCAACAAAATGTGAAAATTATATAGTGATTATATAGTAAAAATATTACAGAATAATAGTAGGTTAGGTAATCTTTAAAAAATTCAATATAAATTTATAAGATATGCAGGCGGCTTCACTTGCGTGGAATCCGGTATGTGACAAGAAGCCGTTAAAGACGACTTTTTATGATTAATCATAAAAGTAATTTTGACATTTTTAACAGTTTTTTTAAATATATAAATACATTCATAAATTCAAAACTTACAGAAACTTTTACTAAGAATCAAACCCCAATTTACTAATATTGGGGCTGTTGCCGGCAATTGTCAATTTAAATTAATTAATAGTAGTTCGCCGTGGTGTTTCTGTGTGTTGCCTCACTCCCATCATATACCTATCCATATGTCTGTCACTACCGCAAGCCGCGCGACAAGCCATTTTATTAAACTGCAGTCTGTCTAAGAAAAACATCGCAATAATAACACGCGAAAGACTCATCCCGTCGATCTCGAACCGCGAGATTTGAATTTATTTCATCCGCTAATGTTATCAGGTAATGTGCTTGTTGTTTATCTATATGGTCACGCTTCCCGCTCCGCGAGTGTAATAATTGAACTGGTGAAGGGCTGGAGCTTCTGGACTCTGTGTGTGAAAGGCCCGTTGCAATCTTCGCCGCCGGAGGACCAAGGACTTGGAGATTCACGAGGTAGGTGACAGATTTTCCTTCATTTCCTCGTCCTTTGATTACATGTACCACGAACGAAAAATACAGTCCACTTTTATAATTGCTTGGCGTGACCAAGGGCAAAGATATTTATATATATTGAACTCTCTTTTGTTGGGGTCTAATTAGTTGTATTTAGTAGTGACAGTGCATACTACGTTTCGCAGTTATTTGGGCGGCCCGTCTGGCGACAGTAACCAACCACCCCCTTAAAGAAGACCACTGTGAAATAACAGCATGTGTGCTGTTGTGTTTTCGGTGTGTAATCCCGGTTCCCTATCCATTCCTAATCCCTTATTATTAATACTACTATGGTCGGCAGCACCTGTGGCGTTTCTTACCTTATAGGTGACAGTAGCTACCTACCATCAAGTGGACCGTCAGCCTGTCTGTTTGACTTTTATATTTTCAATTTTGAAAAATTACAAAATTTTACCTAATTTTTTTAAAATTTTCTTATCAACTCATAAAATGTTACGTTGTAACTATTTGCAGCTTCACTGGGCCTTCGAGTTGCATGTGGTAATGGGATTTGACAGTACTTACTTCCATCTTCATTTTTAGTAGCATAATTGTAAGCGGTCGTAACAGTTCCAGCTTCGTTGGTGGCAGTTACCCGGACCTGGTACCAGGTGCCTGGACTCAGGTCAGCGATGGCGAACGACATCGAACGGTAAGTCTTAGCTTGGTACAGAGACGGGAGGTTCCACGAGGATAAATCTGAGTACGCCTGAAACACAAAATTCTTCATTCGTGGATATAGTGGCATCTAGTAATTTTAGCGTTTCGCAAACATAAACTGGGCAACAAGTCTGGTGGTACTAATCACTTGGAATAAAAGCACGTGCTGTTGTGGTTCGATGGGTGAGTAAGCCTATACCGGAGCTCATCCATCCAATTCCCATATAGTCGTTGTCAAATCAAAATCTGCAATGTGCCAAAAGTATACTTTTGAGATATTGGTAGTTCGACAAATAGTGCTCATAAGCACTTAGCATACACGTTGTCAGGGATTCAGAAAAGGACATAGAGTACCTTTCACCCAGAAAAAAGTCCTGTTCCCGAGGGATCATATAAAAAAAAATGAAAAAATTCAACGCCAACGCCAGCTTGTAAAATATATATATTTAGCTTGTCGATCGACAACTTTCCATCTTAGCCACATAACATACAGACATTATACAGGTGGAATTTTTAACCGCACCTGGAGGTAAAGTAACTATAAATACTGGAGAAAGCAAATTTTACTCAAAGGAAACACTCCTTAATTTTTTAAAAGAAGCAAAATTTCATTAATTTTTTTAAAACGAACCGGCTAAAATGAGAAAAATCACACCCTGTACTTTATGGCGTCAATCAATAGGGTCAATCGTAAGGATAAAATCTCTAACAAATATGCTAAATTAAATGAGAGGAAAACAAAATATTAAATGAACAAGAAAATAGATCAAAATCTTTGAATGCAGTTTTGCTTTTTTAAATATAAAGGAATGTTTCTTTTAAGTAAAAGTTGCTGTCTTCATTATTTAGAGTAATTTTTCTCCAGGTACGATTAAAAAATTTCATCCTGTAAATGCGTATGTCCCACTGTTGACCTTAGGTATTTCTTTTCTTATTCGTGTGACTAGGCTTCCTCAATGAGGATAGAAAAAACTCACATGTCTTCACGACATTATCCTTCACAGCTACAGCAAAGAGTTTTCGGCTCTATGGAGATTTAAATGACCCTCACTACCATTGCCCAAATGACAAACGAATCAAAGGTGACATACATTGGCATTGTGAGCCCTGATCCAGGGTCTGGAACCCCGCGGCCTGTAGTCTACATCCCAGGCCGTGAGCTCGCAGCCACCGTCATCCCATCCAGCTAGTTGCACCAGTAAGTGGCTGCTATTGCTCCACAGCCAGTCGTTCGTGGCCGCTGGTATCGGTACTGTAATGTATTTTGTTAATCTGGTAATCAATAGGTAATGGTAATATTACAGTTAAGCATAGCAATTACAAAGAGATATTAACTCTGTTTATTATAGATAACAGCACATTACTGCCGTGGCCGGAAACAATATAGATCAATGCCGGAAATAGACATTTGTCGGCCGAGTAGTATTGAAAATAAGAGGCGAAGCCGAGTACTTTCCAAGTGTATTGAAACGGCCGAGGCCCTTTTACAATAATGAGGCCGTTAATTGCTACCTCGGCCGAGCCTTATGTACAGTACTTTTATATAAGTTGTTAGAAAATAATACGTTTTGTCCGATGAAACCGTTAAACTTGCCAAAAGTCATCAATGATTCCCTTAATATGTCGCCGGTTCACTGTCGCAGGTAACTTCGCAAAAGCTCCCATGAGTCGCCTTGTTATAGCATAACTAACTCACTCACCGAAACACAACAGCACTTATTTAAATGTGGTCTTCTGTAAAGGGGTGGTTACTGCCGTCAGATGGCTAGTATATAATATGGTCCAGGGCTTTTCATGTCTATGGTAGGTATTTGATTTTTATTAATTTCTATGTACGCATGTAATTGTTCATTTGAATGTTGTGGATGCCTATAATTGGCCCATATACCAGCTGTTATAATTTGTCAATGATATGTTGTATAATTTAAGTATATGCGCTGTACGCCAACAGCGCATAAATAAATAAATAAAAATAAACGCAATGTGCTCTGTCATTACTAGCCAGATTCAGACCAGAGCCAACTATGGAAAGTTCTAATCCAAAGTTTATCCTGGCGGGAATCGAAACCGGGAGCCCTGAGACAGAGCGTTAAAGCAAACACCTTAACCATTCGACCCATAGCCGAATGGTTAAGGTGCTAAATGTATGTGGTATCACCGCATGCGGATCGCTGAATTTTGTAATGCAAGGATTTTAAGTAACAAAATAAAACATAACATACCACCACCCAATGTGCTTATGTCCATGTAAGCCGGTTGCGAAGTGCCGACCCTGTTGGTGGCTGTGATCCTCAAGGAGTATTTGGTGCCACATTTGAGACCTGTGAGCGCGTGTTTTTGAACCCCCGACAGATTCGGCAACTTGGTGGTGGGCCATGCTTCCTGCCACGGACCATTCGCCTCCTTCCACGTCAGACTGTAGGCTGACAAGATATATGGGTACAGGGTTAACTCTTTATGTACCTAGAGGTGTCCACATATCGTACAGAGCACAGAATCACAGCGCCGCCACCTATTAGAGACGATAGTAATAATAATATTCGTGCTGCGCAAAATTGCGCTGAGCGCAACTCAAGGCGCATTTGGCCGCCAGTTTCTATTTGCATGTTGTGGAGTAAACATTATTAAAAAAAAGCGATAGAAATGCTGTGATTTGGTATAATAATCAAAGTAAAAACATGAATAATCAAAATCACAAGCAATTAAATGTAATTTTTAGCTTTTAAACAATGCGAGTCAAGATTGTCTTGGAACACAAAACCTAAATAATGCGGAAGCCGTGCGTGTACTGGTATTGAATAAACGGTAACACACGCTGGATTTGTATGGAAAGCGTTGACCATACGGTCTCTAGTAAGGGGTTTCGCGGCTATTCTTTGCTCCTTGAGATATCGTATATCTCGACAGTAGAATAGTCTAATCGTTAAATGGAAACTGTATGGATTCTCAACATAATTTTCCACTTATCATAGAACTGCTGATTTACCAAACAAGGATATCTGGGACAATCGTTCGTCAGTCGAAGGAGCTGATGTAGGCATGAGTGTTTTATGATCGAACGCTTAACAGTAAGTTTGCAGTTAGCGATGAAGAAAAATCCTGTGAAGACCAGAATCTTCGAAGAGATGTGATTCTAGCTACTGTGATCAGCTACTCAGCAAGAATTACTTCTTTATGTTTATACAGAACAAATATTAAGAAATAATTGTCGTTTTCTTGATATCCAATGTATTTATATAAATACATTGGAATTGCCGGCTTCGCCCGGGGTGCAATTTTTATATATATGAACATTCCACGTTTATCCCTCTTTCCATTAGTGAAAACCGAATTAAACTCGGTCTACCCATTCACGCGTGATACCGTGACCAAGGGAAATGGGGATTCATTTTTATATATATAGATTACTACTACCACTATCCTACTTTAATTAAATATTATAACTGCAAAAGTTTTTGAGAATGGATGTATGAATGTATGGATGTTTGTTACTCTTTCGCGGAAAAACTGCTGAACGGATTTGGATGAAATTTGGCACATATATAGTTTATTACCTGGATTAACATACACAAAACTCTTTATCCTGGAAAAATGTTGGGTTCCCAAGGGATCGTCTAAAAAAATTAGGCGCCACTGTCGTCACAGCGATAAAGATGTCAGATGTTTTCTCAGGTGTTACATTTTTTATTTTTCAATGTTTCAATTCGTTTTTCAATTCATGAATTTTTCATTCATGTTACCTAAACTAGAAAATTTTACTGCACTAACCGCTTTTTTCTTCGAAGATGTAAAAAGTAAATATTTTTAAATTCTGTTTGCCCAATCTCTACTAAGAAAATAGCACTTTTTAATTCAAATTTAACAGTTCTAACACACTTAAACAATAAGACAAAACATTTCATTGTTTAGAAAAATAACATCGGATCGACCCATTATATCGTCTACCCCGGTATAAACATTGACACGTATGTCGATACTTACTGATTTTGTTGCTCAAACTCTTATTACTGGTTGAGAAATACGGCTGTTCCCATTCGACTAGAATAGAGTCTTTATAAGGAGTGCCTCTTAACACAGGCGCGTCTGGCAATGGCAACACGATCACCGTGTATTCCACTGAATCAGATCCGTATAAATTCTTCGCAAGACACGTATAGTTGCCGCTCAGGGACTGGTCTATATCTGGAATAATTTACAAGAACTGCATTACGTTTAGTTGGTATTCTTAATAGGCAACCTTTGGACGATCCGAGACTAGACCTCATTAGTTGGTATATTTTTTATGAGAAAGCGTGGCAGATAAGTTGACAGTCTAATTGGCAGTCAAATATAGGTTGTATAAACCGAAACATCAGGAGGATTTCAAAGTGGTCTTTGATTTTAAAGCATAAAGGTAATGGACAAGTTATTAATAGTAGGGGAATGGGTTCCGGCCCCTCTCACCTACGTCCGGAACTCAACAGCACATATGCTGTTATTTCACAGTAATTTTCTGCGAAGGAGTCACTGTCACTAGGAGGCTGCTCTGATTATAACTAGGAAACGAAAATTATTAGATACTTACTTACCTACGTCTTGATTTATTACTTAGAAATTATGAATTTACAACAAATAAGATAAAACATTACATCGAAAAAACTAATGGCCCAAGATACTCGGCACGTTATGTCTTACTTATTTAAAAAGGGACAAAACATGGGGAATCGAGTAGTGTTGTACTTTGGATGTATGCGTATCTGTTAACTTGGGTAGACGGCCAATTTAGAGCTATCAGTTAAGAAAGGTAAGTAAAATTAGAACTAACTCCACTTATTGTCTAACTAAAGGCTGATTTTTATATATGTTTTGTAGAATATTATTACAAAATACTGCCGGACACTTCCCGTGGGCCATAACTTCTGAAAGTCACTTTAAGACCTCTTTACTTTCTTTTTAGACACCTTTCTCACCTGATGATCTCTAATTAGCCGTCTACCCAACTTAGCAGATAGGCATACTTTCCAAGTTATATAGGAACACTACTCGATATCCCACATTTTGTCCTTTAGAAAATAAATTATGCCTTAAATTCAATAATTGAATATCTTTTATGTATATTGGATTCAGGATTTTTTTAATCAAAAATAAAATGCAATTTTAGAACAATATTTGAACACACATAGAAAAATTTAAATATATATTGCGAATTTTAAAAGGATATACCTCTATATTTAAATAGGAATTTAAATATAGAGGTATATATATATTTAATAGGATTGTAAATAGGATAGGATTGTAATGTAGTAAGAGCAGATCATTCCGCAGGTTTTTCTATTAACAGAGTTACACATTTTGCTACATGATATCAAAGATTTATCTTTGCATGATCATTCTTTCTATTACTTTATATATGGATCGTCCAAAATCCTAAAATAGTTGTCTCAAAGTATCTTTTATGTTAATGTGTAGGAGACGTGTAGAAAGCCAATTAAGTCGTATGTTCCTTTAGGCCTGTGCAACATTCGGTTTGATCACTAAAAGAAGTACAGGAATACCTTACTCACATACCGAATCACAACACAACAGCACATGTGCAGTTAGTTATCTTACCATAGTTATTACACTGGTAGAGGGTAGTAATTGCCATAATATCTATTGGAGAACGCAGTGCGCCTTATCATTCAATAGCGGCCGGTCCCGGCTTTTAAGCATTTTTGAGGTTATTCGTGAAAAATGGCAATTTTGTATGAAGGGGGGTAAAGGGCGGAGATGGGGGGAGGGTGAGTAGCCTATGTTACTCGCTGATAATGTAGGTGAAGGAATTTTTAAAATCGGTCCAGTAGTTTTTGAGTTTATTTATTACAAACATGCAAAAATACATACATACAAATATTTTCTCTTTAAATAATATTGGTATTTGATTAGTAAAGATAAAATATATCGCTTACTATTAATGAGCAGACTGTCGTCGTGGTTCCTGGTGAACCTGGGATGGTGTGTGATGATGTTGTGCTTGTGGTACCACACGGTCCTGGGAGGCGGAGAGCCCACGCATTGGCACACCAGCAGCAGAGAACTGCCCACTCCCACAGAAATTGGACCACCCAACGACGCCACTCCAGCCACCACTTGAAATACAATATCTTTGTCTTAATTTACAAGAAATTAAATGTAAGAGAAATTTTAAGTTTTTGAATAGGTACGCTTTTGACTTGGTATATTAAATCAAAGTAATTTTAGATTAGGTAATTTTAGTTTTTATTATAAATTATCGAATGTAAAAAAATAATTGTTTTCAGTTAATCAAAGTTAAAAATAAGAATTTTTTGTATAAGATTTTTTTATTATTATTATATTTAAAGCTTATATTGTATTAGGTTTGGATAACAAGCCGTAAACACAGCCGTAGATGTTGTTTGTAACGAAACCACTTCAACGGGGTGCGATAAAAAAAACAAAGGATGGGTGATTTCCTACCTGGATGTCGTTGTATTGATATTTACAATAATTTTTATTATGTATAATAATTTTATCGACATCATCAACAGCCTATTATATGTTTCCACTGCAAGGGCACAGGCCTACACTCTTAACAAGGGCGTATGGGTTATATGATCCACCACGCCGCCGGCTCAGTGCGGGTTGGTGGACTTCACATGCGCCTTAGAATTTCTTCTTTGGCGTATGCAGGTGTCCTCGCGATGTTTCTTTTCGCCGTTTGACAGCAGTCAGTAAATGCACTTAAGTTAAAAAAATATTAATAATATAATGTTGAAACAAAAATTATATATAAAAGAGTTACTAGTAGGACCATTCGTATAATCTTTATTTGACTGTTAAAACTGACTGGTATAGAAACCTAATATTTTTAGGGTTCCGTACGTCCGAATAAAAAAACGAACCCTATCACTCGTGTGTCCGTCTGTCAGACCATCCGAACTACTGAAAAAAAATACAGTGAACCTAAAAATATCTAAGAAACTACTGAACCTAAAATTTTGAAAAAAATACAGAATTTTTTTCTACTTATAGATTATAGGAAAACCTATAAGAAGTACATATTAAAATAACATGGTAAATCACTCAATATTGTGTGGATAGGTAACATCGTACGGAACCCTCATCACGCGAGTTCAACTCGCAGTTGTCCCGTTATTTTAAGATTGGTATTCCACCTCATCATGAAAAACTATAAACAAATACTATTGAAGACACAACAATCACAAGTTAGTCTATTTAACGTACCTCGATGAGTTGGTGTATGAGAGACTCTCCTAGTAGCCGATCCCTCTCCAGCACTAGTGCTGGCAGTCACCCAAGTCTCATACGTGCGTCCCGTTGTCAGGTCCTTTACTTCGAACGTACTGCGACCTTCAGATTCTACTCGATGGGTTTGTGGCGAACCGTTACTGTAGAAAACGGTCGCCCAATACATTATCGATATCAACATTTATATATCGCGCGAGAAAAAGTGCGAGGCACCCATCTGGCCAAAAAGCTTTATGTTCGTCTTTCCCCGCTCAGTCAGAACCGAACCAGCGTAACAAATTGTGGAAACTTCAGAAAATACTACATTTGCTACTAAACATTTCATTGGTTAGTATATTGTAATTTAGTACACCTATGATTTATTAATTAAAATCTCAAAAAAATTTATAATTTTTAAATTAATACTTCATTTTGATGTTATTTTCTTTTCTTTTTTTATGTTAAGATCGGCATACGTCGTCTATAACACAAGCAACGCCAAAGCTTCTGCAAATGCGCTGCCGACTACACTATAGGTGTAAGGATAAGGGACTAGATAGGAAAATGAGCTCTGGCATCCCTTACTTACTCACCGAAATACAACAGCACACGTACTGTTATTTCACGGTGGTCTTCTGTAAGGGGGTGGTTATTGCCACTAGACGGGCTGCCCAAATGACTGCGAAGCGCATTATGTCCTGTCACTACTATCCAGATCAGAGCAAAAAAAAAAGTTCATTTTCAAAATTGAATCAGCCGGGAATCGAACCCGGGAATCCTAGAACAGAGCATTAAGGCAGTTTTACCCAAATCCGATAGATGTCGCCGCTTCACCATTGAACAAAAATACATAGGTAGGTACATAATATGCTTTCAGTATTATAATAGTTACCCTCTTTTCCTATTGCATAGTCAAAGACAATCAGTCGTGCGTCGGAGGATATATTCTCTAAGGTCGGAGGTGACACACTTTTTTTTAATATTCTAGATTTCAGTTTACTATATAAGCTCTGGAATATACCGTTTTTTTTAAATTAGGTATGTATAGACACAATAAATTCCGCCGTAAACCTAGACTTTTCCAGGAAAAATATAAATGTCTAAAATATTTTGATAATGATCCTCTATAATTTATATTTTAAAATAACTTAATATAGTTATGTTAATTATATTTTTACGTCACGTTTAATACACTAGAAAGCAAGTATAAACATTTCACAGTAAGTCGGTTTGAAACTCACAATTTTGGCGAATATAGTCAAAATAACATAGATTTTAGATGTAAATTTTAGATACCTCGACGTAGGCTTCACGTATACTGTATAATACAATAGTTCACCGTTGGGATTTTCAGGCTTCTTCCAACTGACAAGCAACGACGTAGAAGAGAGAACCAACACTTTGATGTCTGAAGGCGGACCTGGCACTGTGAAGTGAAAAAATAAGTTCGTATAAAAAAAAAATAATAATTCAAGATTAACTGCATTCTGCACATAAATTCAAAGACAATATAAGGTACTATGTATGTACTATTATTGTATTCTGTGGTACTAGCCGATGTCCGCTACTTCGTTCGGTAGACCTCACCCTACAAATGAATATATTTGAATTAATTTCATTAATTTAATTAATGAAATTTAACTTAATTGTAATTATTGTAACGTCAATTGAAATTAACGTGAGCGAAATCAGATTTAATTAATGAAATTTAAGTTTAGGTTTAGGTTTTTAATTTAGGTTACATTTATTTTTCAATTCAGTTCAGTTCAGTTTTATTTCATTTTTGATAAAACTTGATCCCATATACAAACAGCTTTCCAGTTTTATGGGACAATGTAAATATTAGTGTAGTGTAATGTGTCTTTAATGTGTAATAAATAATTAAATAAATAAAATATAATTTTATAAACAAAAACTAATACTGAACTAAACAAAAAATAAAATGTGTCGGTAAGTGACTAATAAATAGACGCGTAGCGCTGTTCGCTCACAGTGACACGGTGGCATTTTTTAAACTTTTAGCATTTTTATACCCGTCGTAACGATGGTAACAACGCACCATCAAGTGTAAAGCCACCCTTCAACATCAAAAATTATTCCTGACTTCAATTGATATTTTAATTAAAAATAAACTCACCATCCTGCAATGTTGCACAAACTATAGGATAGGAATATGGTCCAGCCCCGTAATTGGAAAATCCTGCCACCTTCACAGTATAATTGGTATATTTCATTAAAGACTGAAGATAGAGTTCCGTGTGGAGTGACGTCTGATTCTGCCAGGCGCCTTCTGAAATATTGAGATTGATTTTTTTTGCAACCGAATCAAACACCTTAGTTGAAAGGTAAAGGCCCGATTTCGCCTCCATTGGTCCCAGAATGTTCAAAAAATCTGCTTGGTTTTTTGGATTAAGGTAAGGTAATTAATTAATTTTGAATTTTTAAGGTACTTAATATAATTCATTATATACGCGAGCGAAATCAGATTTTAAAATAAAAAGTATCTGCATATTTGTGATATGGATGGATCAACTATCTTCTTCTTCTTCTTTTTTTTGCTGTATTTTGCCAGTGTCATTTGTAAAAATAGCAATGTAAAAAACTCAAATTTCAAATTAAAATCGAAAGTAGTAGATCCCGAAATTAATTAGTCAAGTCAAGTATAATTTTTTTCTTTAAATTTTCCAAAACAGGTCTATCAAATCCAATCCAAAGTCTTGGATCAACTATTTTGTTTACGTTTCGTAATACGTTTGACGTTTGCAATATGGCCGCGACAGGTGAAAGTATAAGCAGATATAAAATCATTTTTTCCTTAAAGACCGCGGTATTCTCTGTAAAGTATCACAATTTTCATGTAAAATATAGGCACATACTGTTTTAAAACTAAAACTATCACTTTTGACATTATTTAATTGCTCTTTTCATTTTTAACAGGCGCTATTTTTTTATTTTTGTTTCTTATAATATCTTAAGATTCGCTCGATGCTTCGAATCTGTTCCTATTTGATCAAATAGGTTTTATAATTACCTATTCAGAACACCGAATACTGTGCGTTGAATTTTACAAGTGGGGAAAATCTCTATACATTTTTGGGCATTGTCCTTTTAATGTATAGAACCACCAGAGTATAAATTACGATAATGAGTTATAAACTGGGCATCCCGTCTTGCAGCACTATCCAATTGTTTATAGAGGTATTAAGTAATGGAAGGGCACAATGCGTCATTTGGGCCGTCCGCCTGGCGACAGTAACCACCTTACAGAAGACCACCGTAAAATAACAGCACGTGTGCTGTTGTATTTCAGTAAATGACCAGATAAGGGATTCCAGAGCCCATTTCCCTAACCCTTCCTAATCCTACTATGGTTGGCAGCGCACTTGCAGCACATGCGGCGTTGTTTGTGTTATAGACGACTAAACCGCCTATTATCAAATGGACTGTCAGCCTGTCTGTCAATCTTAACATAAAAAAGACAATTGCGAAATTAGTTATCCTCATCCTCTTCGTCGTCACATCAAGGTAAATAGCGCGATAAAAATTAATTTTACCTTCAGTTGCGTAAAGAAGAGTATATCCAATAAGAGAGCTTCCTTGTCCGGGTACAATGATGGGTTGCCATCCGATACGAAGAGACGTAGAAGACACTGCAGTGCACTCCACTGATGACGGCGCTTGTTCGGGCGCTGAACAGAGACACATATTATACGTATAATTCAGATGTCTTTAGGTCTGTCAATTACGGAATTTTCTCAGAAATTCTAAGAAAAAGCCGATCATCATCATCATCATGAGTCTGTGTCTTTACACTGCTGGATATAGGCCTCTCTCAAGGTTTGCCACCACGCATGGTCTTTTGTCCTTCGCATCCAGCCGCTTCCAGCGCAGCCTTTCAGGTAGTTTGTTCACCTGGCCGCAGGATGTCCCACGCTGTTTTCCAATTCGTAGCCTCCATTCGATAACTCTTCTACCGCATCGGTTGTCCTCTCTGCGACAGATGTGATCAGCCCATCGCTAATTTAACTCGCTAATTTTCTCGGCTATGTTGACAACCTTGGTTTATCGGCGATTTTCACAATTTCTGATCGTATCCATCAAAGAAACTCCGAGCATAGCTCGTTTCATAACCCGCTGAGCGACCCTATACTTGTGGATCAGTCCTGCCGCGAGAGGCCACGCTTCGGCACCATCACTGGCGCGATGCACTGATTATATAAGTTGGTCTTCAGACATTGCGGCAGTGGTGATGAGAACAGATGACGTAGCTTCCCGAATGCAGTCCAGCCGGAATCTTCTGTTAACCTCTTTGTCAAAGTTGTTCCTGCCTAATTGGAACTTTTGTCCCAAATAGACCTAATCCTGCCCTGCACAACTTCATTAAAAATCGCTTAATTATATGAAATTCTATTAAAGTCAACAGCGCACTTGCATCTCCGCTTGGTTTTATTTGCTTATAGGCGAAGGTAGCCCTAGCGACAGTCTGTCTGTCGAATTTTACATAAAAAAGAGGAAGAAGTAGATAGTTCATGGAGTGCAAATTTGTCTCATTTTAATGAAGCTATTTATTTTATGAATATTTAAAAATTATTAAACTTGTAAGGGTGTTAAGTCCTTACATAAAAATCGTACTATTAAATGTCAATTGTCAATTTCTTTATTCGTTTATATATCGACAGTGCGCTGAAGGAAGCAAATTAAATAATTTTAATAACAAATTAAATACTGGTATAATTTTACCATTGGCACTTACAATTAACCCAACTCCTCCGTCTTTCTTATATTAATGTAATGTACGTAACACCGTACAGAACTATTATTTATAATAAAGATTTTTATTTGTTGAAAATAGCTTAAACTTTTTTCTTAAAAGTTAAAATCTATTTATATATTATTTTAAAATGTAAGAACTGATAATTTCATGGTTTGGGACAACCATACCTCCTTCTCTAGTGTCTTGAAATACTGGCAACGAAAAGGGTCCCGATCCAGCACTTGTGAAGGTCGATACGGACACAGCATATCTAGAACAATTTTTAAAGATTTTTTTTAAGAACGATGTTAATAATTTATATTTCTTTTACACATACGAGTAGGTATATATCCCAATCCTAATCATAATCCTACTTATTAAAAATACGAAAGTTTCTGAGGATAAATGTGTATGAATGTATGTAAGTATGTTTGTTACTTTTCACGTTAAAAGTACTGAACGGTTTTGGATGAAATTTGGCACACAGATAGTTTATTACCTGGATTAACATATAGAATATTTATAACCCTGGAACGTAGTTCGGTTTTTGAAATTCCCACAGGAACCTATTCCCATGGGGTTTTCAAAAAACCTTTGTTTTCGCTTTAAACACGTGCTATATTACCTTGTATTTTTCAGGAGACCACTCAACAAAGCTTCTTGTTTCGCTGATTGCTGTGAAGCTTTCAGAGTTCTCGTATCGCCATCATCTGTAACTGAATTAAAATGTTCTTTAATCTATTTTTATTTTCCACAAGTGTATTACCATACGTACAGTAGATGACTTTAGTTTAACATAAAAAATAAAAATAAACATACATTATTCCAAGAATATTTGTAAGTATACAAAAATACCTGCGCCAATGTTTTGTGGAACAGCTTTGACGTGGTATCCTATAATGGCTCCATTGTGGCTATCTTTTAAGGGTGGGAGCCATGACACGTGCAGCTCGCCTGGATTCTCAGTTTGCTCCACATGGACGTTCATTGGTGGCGCGGAAGGTGCTGAAAAATAATAAAATGGAAACTATTAAACTAGTAGCCGCACTGTTGTCAAAATTAGTCCAACTCTGATTTGTTGTCATAAGATTTTTCTTCATTTATTAAGAGAGCTGTGTAGTCCGGTGGAAATTTAAAAAAAAAACCACGGTTAACGGCATTTAGTGAAACTTTTTGCCACCGGGTCTTTTTAGACTAATTCGACCCTGCTGAACACGATTCTGCCCGGTGTTACCCCCCTCCCCCGCTCCCTTCCCCCCCTTTCCGCCCCAAATGTGTCCCGATCTGCGGTTTTTTCAATTTTTTTCGGAATCTATTAGAGATAAAAGAAAACTGCCAATGACAAAATTTGTATATAAATGATTTGATAGGCATAATAACTTAAGAAGTTTTTTTTCAACATTTTTGTATTTGCATTTAATTTATCGAAAAACAAACGAAGCTGTTATAAAGTAGTTAAGGAGTGAATTTTTCTTTATATATTTACCTACAAAACAAGACCTTACTTATCCTCGTACGAGTATTCGTTCACGATTTATAGGTCGTAGCGTAGAAGGCCCGCCGCCCGCCGCCGCGCGTCACGAAGATACATACATACATAATATGTAGGTGGTATGAAAGACATTTAAGTAGTCCTTATTATATTGAAGTTGCCGTTAACTGTTGAAAGCAGGCCCTTTTTGAGATTTTTCCGCCAGACTAGTGTGTGTTTCATTTTCTACAGCACGTTAACAATCTGCAGACTATTGAAAAACATTTGAAATTACACAAAATTCATACCTCGACGCTCATTTAGTTATTATAATAAAATTATAATAAAATTATTCGTTGGATACAATTTGCAACAATCTACTCTGTACAACTGTTTAATTTTTGTTACATTGGTAGTATGCAAGCACGTATACAGAGGGGGGGATAGTTGGGATTTATCCCCCCCCGAAATCTGACTAAAAAAAAAAACGTTTTTAGCCGTCTGTTTACTCGCTTGCGTGTTCTTTCATGAAAATTTATTGGGAAGAAAGTGTTGGAGAATCACTAATAAAAGCAGAGTACATAGTATGTGGTGTGCCAAGTGGAAAAACACAGATAAGAAACCAGTCGAAATTATGGAAATTTTAGACACGTGTGACAAAATTTTCTGGAGCGGTCATTTTCATGCCTAAAGAGAATAAAATCCTTCCTAAGGAATAGAATGGCGGCCGAGAGGCTTACTGGTTTCGCTTTATTGTCTATTCATTCCGCTTTGGCGCCAGATCCTGATATGGTACTAGACGTAATGGCTGCCAGCGGAAACAGAAAAATACTTATATAATACTTACATAAAATACTTATAAGTATTAAAAATTATTGTACAGCGATTACAGCGATTTTTACACAGTTCACATGGTTGTTTCAATGTTTGTCCCCCCCCGAACCAAAAGTCTGGATACGTGCCTGGCAGTAAGAACGTAAACGATGAGTTTTTGTTATAAAATATATTATTTCACTTATTCTAACTATTTTTTTAAAGAAAGAAAGAAAGATTTATTCCTCACACAAAATGCAAAATACTAACATAAAAACAGTTTATAAAACTGTTTTATAAAAATATTTTATAAATAAAGCAATAAGCAACCAAGAGTAATATAACTCAAAAACAAAGTTCTTTCGTCCATTCTCCTTTATCTTATCAGGATCGCCATCAGATTTTCATGAATTAAAAAAAACATTATCATAAACGTGATAATCACCTTCCTCATGAGTAGTGAAGTGCACAGGAGCTGTGTAAACGCTGATTCCCACTTGGTTTCCAGTAGCGACGCGAACACCGTATGCCGTAGCAGGTCTTAAGTTCTGCAGTTCAAGCGACTGACGAATATCTGTGTCTTTTCTGAAAGCGATCAAGAAAAATGCTATTTTATGACTTTTTATTGTTGAAAGGTCAGATTAGCTTTGCCGTCAGATGTGACCTGCGATTTCATGAGTTTCATTTCCATTATCAGCGCTCAGCTAGACATAGGACGACCCATGTGTAGGATTATATCACAATATCACCAAGAAGATAATCACGTCTACATCTAAATTCAATGGAACCAAAAATATAAAAAACTAGGAGATGGAGGTTCATCATCAAATGACATGTTGTATTTACCTTTGTAGTAACTTTCAAGTTATTGTGGCTATTTACAATGAAAATTGTAAAAATCCCAAAGAAAATATTCTCGTGTTAAATGCTTTGTAAATAGAAAAATTAACCCATTCTCAAAGAGTTATTCTGTCAATCCTAACCTAACTAAAATTATGAATGCCAAAATAAGTTTTTTTTTTCACCTTAACTATTCTTATTAATCTGTGTTATTAATATTTGTTTATATTCAATTTATGTACTAGTATTTACTTATTAGAATGTAAGTTTATGATGCACCTTACCATAACTTTTACCAGCCACATTGTTTTATTTTTCATATATAATTTTCCTTACCCTAAGGTTGCCTGGAAGAAATCGCTATAAAGCGATAAGGCCGCCTTTTGTACTATTACTTGTTGTTTCTTTCTTTTTTTATTCTTTTTTATGTTTATAGTGCAAATAAATTTAAATTTCTGTATACACTTTATTAGGGACACAGAAAGGACATAGGCCCTTTACTTTATCCACAAAAAAGTACTGTTTCCGAGGGATCATATTAAAATTAAAATGAAAAATTCACTCCTGACATAAAAATATGACCAATAAGGATTAAAAGAAAAATAGGGGCGGACGAAGTCGCAGTCAAAAGCTAGTGAGTCTTTAATTTAGCAACATGTAACACATCAGTTAAGAATATGGGACTCTACAATTCCATTATTACTCTAAAAAAAATATTGCAGTACTGGAAGCAGCACTGGCCGCATACCTGGTTACGTTGACGGTGGCGGCCTGCTCCCAAACTGCGTAGTGGCCGGGCACGTATTGCAGCGCGTAGTACTGCGCGTGGGCACGCAGCGTGTCTCGCCACGACACAGTCGCTGCGCGCGATTGCACCGCCTCCACGCGCACGTCCGAAGGCGGAGTGGGCGGCTCTGGAATTGGTAAAGTCGCCATTATTGAATAAACAAAGACATGTAATGCCCCTTATGGCACGTTTACGTTATGCCACTGATGACCAATGACGGTTCCAAACATCCCTAGGACTAGATGCCTTTTTTTTACCAGTAATCCGATTACAGATCTCCTGCCGCTGGCTAGACGGCAGGAGTATGAGGGGGTCGCCCAGCGGAGTATGTGGGGCTCTGGGAATACCCACTAAAACTTTTGCCCTTTGAGCGTGGTGGACCGGGCTCTGCCGAGGCAACAACTTCGATCCACCCAAGGGCAGCCTAGCCATAGCTGACTATCCAATGGAGGATTGCCCGGAGGCACCGAGGCAATCCCCAGACGGAGTTACCTTGTGCAAGCACACATAGCTAGCCAACCATTTGCGCAGGTCCCCTAAGGCATTTGAAGACGGGCTTCGTATGCCCGCCTTTTCCTGCCCAACCGCCTACGTCTGAGAGAAGCGAGACCGGCCTCTTTCTCTCGCTCCTTCTCAGCTGCCTCCTTCTGTAAAATCACGTGTTCGCAGAAGGTAGCAACTGCTTTCCAGTTGGTCACACTATCAAGCATGGCTTCGACGATACTTGACAGTGTGATCTTTCCACCACCCAGCGCCGCCCTCAACTCCCGGCGCTGGGATCTCCAGGCCGAGCATATCTGAAGCGTATGCTCGGCCGTATCGTCAAGATCGCCGCAGTGTCATCACGGCGATCCTGACGATACGGCCCCTTTTTATATGGTGCAGATAATGACCGAAGCACCCGTGTCCGGTCATTACTTGCACCATATGGAAGGTGAGGCCACCTCGTCTGCGCCTCACTCATTCCTCCAGTACCGGACGAACCGCGAGGATCGTCTGAAGGATTAGATGCCTAGCTCAGTCGAGGGGTGGATGAAAATCCCACAGAACCCTATGCGTATTTGCATTGCATGGGGCACTTGATATATTTTGAAGATTTCTCCCCTCGTAAAAAAAAATATATATTGTGCCTCTCAAACATTTTAATAAATAATATATGTATGTACGTTATTATGATTTAACTGCAAAAACAAGAAATTACTGACAATTTTAAAATTTACCGATCGACCCGCGGGCTTACCGTCGCTTGGTAAATGACTCAAGTTAATATAAGTCATAGATTCACATCATTGTAGGGTGATGGTCCAAGTCGCTTGGAGCCCAATGGAGCCCTACCTGAAACATACCTAATATAGTGAGATGGACGCTGAAAGTGGCCGCACCGTAGGGATTGCTGGCTCGGCACTGATACAGTCCCGCGTCAGACGTCTCTGAGTACTGAAGACTAATCGTGCTGGTCACTCCGAGAGAGTGTTTGGCTTCCGTGTGTTTTATCCTGAAATTGAGAAATCAAACAGTTTAAAGGGATAAAATAAAAAAGTTACTTGATAAATCTCAAGTCACTTTTTGATTTTATCTGTGAGGTCTGGCCTGATTTAAGCCTTATTTTCAACTGAATGAATTCTTATGGTATTCGTATTGTATAATATTATTGCTTTATCTATGGCATTCGTTTGTGCTTATGCAACTTAGACAAAAAAAGCAATAATTCACAATGAAAATGAAAAGTCATAAATACTAAAAAACTTTGGATAAAAACATTTCAATTACGATTTTCATATTTTTTTAAAAATAATCGCCGATTAGAATGTAGAGTCTAAGAGCAACCAAAAATCCTCATATTTAGAATACCTATTGTTACGTGCGGGGTGAGTCAAAATGCCGTGTAAGGGCGAAACGAATGATTTATTTTCACAAACCAAGATGACTTCCAAAATCACTAGACTTGTCCGATGAAACCATTAAACTTGCCAAAAGTCGTCAATGATTCCCTTAAAGTGTCGCCGGTTCACTTTCGCAGGTAACTTCGCAAAAGCTCCAAAGAGTCGCTTTCGAATCGCTTGTTATCATACAAACTAACTCCCACTTGACTTGCCACCTCTTATTTATACTTGGCGTCAAACGCCTCGATGTATTTCGAGTTTTCCAGAAAATCTAAACAACATCGTAAACAAATCATTGAAATTCGGGAATGCTATTTCTGTTGAACTGTAAACTCTATGTTTTAAACACAAAGACCAATTTCCTTTGACACTAGTCGGGAAGGAGCAAGGCTACCATCGATAGAGTGGGACGTTCGAGACTTTCGGCCAGCGCGAACGCTTTTTCCAGAACGTTCCATAGTTAGTCGTTACAATATTAATTTGATTTACAGGCACTAAGTTAACAATGAACAAATGCTCAACTATCAATTCCAGTTGAACAAATCGTTACACAAACAGAAGCCTCTTCTAAGTTTTAAATAAAAGCGAAGATCCATGTAGGTCGGCAACAAGTTTTGAATAATAAGTTTTGTAATAATAGTAATACATATTAGCAAGAAAAGTATAATTGAA
Source organism: Bembecia ichneumoniformis (assembly GCA_910589475.2). NCBI lineage: Eukaryota > Metazoa > Arthropoda > Insecta > Lepidoptera > Sesiidae > Bembecia > Bembecia ichneumoniformis. The sequence goes on from OU342545.1 coordinate 4,907,758, forward strand.
AGTTATATATAAGGTAAAAGATTTGCGACTTATTCTTTTTTGGATCGTTAAATACTTCATTGGTCAAACGGGATTGGTTTTAAAAAAGTGTTTTTATTTTTATTTTCGCATAAATTAAAAATTATTCTATAAATAAAAAAAACAATGACAGTTTTTAGTATAAAAACTGTTGTTCATTATGAAAATTATTTTAGAAAAAAATTGTACTAAAGTAAGCTTTGAGATTCCTATATTTATCAAGACTAGTGTTCGCCCACTAACTTAAACATTTCGGAAGGAGAAAGTTTTCTTTCAATACTTTTTAATTTAAGAGATTAAAGCTCTTCAATAGCTACTAAACAAAAGAAAATCAGATCGCAAACAAAGGATAAATAGTTATTAAGGCATACGATTATAGTTACAGGACGTTATATTGTATATAGTTTACGTCAATAATACCTTTGGTTCCGAAGGTCCAGACTGTTTCCATCATGAGACCAGACGACCCTAATGGGTTCATCGCCTAGGGGACGGCACTCCAGGGTTACTGGATGACCGAGCCGCGATGTCACGTTGGAAGAGGACGTTTCAAAATGAACAGGTTCTGGAAAAATAATATTAAATAATGCACTCGACTTTTGAATTTTGTATACTTTTTAAATTAATGTTCTGCTTTTGTTTTGGTAATTTCTTCTATTACATTGGCGATTTCTGAAACTATTTTGGTAGTAGCAGGATAACTATAGCCATGAGCTGCGCAGGCCGCAAAAAGATCAATTTGTTTAAATATACTTACTATTGACGCTCATCCAAACAGATTTACTAAGAGGTGAACCAACACCGTTCTCCACATTGCAGGAGTAGAGACCTTCGTCTGTAAGAGACACCTCCTCAATAACAAGTGTCCCGTTCGGAAGGCTCAGAATCCCTCCACCAGCGAGTTCTAGGACTGGTTGCCATGTTCCTAGAAGACCTGAAAAATGTATACCTATTTTGACTAAGGTTGAAGATTGAAGAAACATTTATTATTCGATTTTCGCCTTTGCCGCCTAGTTCGTAGGTTCAAAAGGACTTCGAAGGTTGCTAGTCATATCTGAGAAGCAGATTTTCTTATTGATTGTTAAAAATCTGATATAATCCAACCTTAATTGAATTAATCTTTAATCAAAGTAGTGGCAGAGCAGACTGCGGTTCGCAGTCATTTGATCAGTCCGTCTGATGGCAGTAACTACTCCCTTACAGAAGACTACCGTGAAATAATAGCATGTTTACTGTTTTGTTTCGGTGATCGCTAAGAGGGGTCCACCTACGACGCCAAATCTTGAATTTTGGCTGCCAGTTTCTATTTGCACATTGTGTTTTACTCTCCTCATAGAATTATTAATCATAGAATTATTATCTCCTATTAATTTTACTCCTCATAGAATTTCCATACCGGGGGCTTTATATGAAAAGTAAACTCCAAGAACCTTCCTCGTTTAACGATCTTTCCATTAGTGAAAACTGCATCAAAATCCACTGCGTGGTTTGGAGGAGTTAGAGAACATACAGACAGACAGACGCGGGCAGCGACTGCAGTTTATACTATGTAAGGAGGATTAAAAAAAAGATACCGTCTTTTTTCATCCAATGCACTTGTGGCTGAGGATATCCATTGGCACTGCACGAGACAGTTCCTCTTCTTCCGAGAAGTAAAGATGAATTGGACGGTTCCTCTAACCATTTTGGCGCAACTGTATAATAATCACAATAACAATGGTATTATTAAATGCCGGAATTGCGGTTCGTGAGGTGTTTTTATTGTACGCATTTCAACTTATATTAAATATTTTACTTGAAGATATCGTTAAAATATCCTTATAATTATCATTACATGATAAATGAAGCCTGTGGAAACGGTCCTGATGGGCAGAAACACACGGGAGTGCAAAATTTGGAACAAACTCTACTTTTTTCTCCGAACTAACTACATATGGGCTTCTTTAAGCGTACTTTAACAAATTATTGCAGGGTTGAGAGTGACCCTGGTGTTGTTCATGTGGTTCAGGATTGGTAGCCACCTACCTTCAAGGGGACCGTCAGGTTGACAGGCATGTGGCAGAACATACTGCGTTCCGCAATCATAACCTTGGAGTCTAGTGACAGTAACGACCATTACGATACATCATCGTGAAATAATGACATGACTGTGTATTAAATTACGCCAGAGCTTATTATCCCTATCATCTTATCAATTAATATACAGGCTGATCAATCCGAAAGGGTCAGTGAGGGCAAATCTCAAACCATAGGAGATACAAAAATTTGTTCTTGGAAACTTAAGTTTCGATTTTTGAACAAATAAAAACTGCATTCAAACTTTTTTAAATTTCGCTCCAGGACGCGACCAGGAATCGAACCTAGTCAAATTTCAGTAAAAAAAATCGAAATTATTTAAGGAATAAATAATAAATTTTGCTCATAAGGAATAAAATGTCTACAATTTTAATAATTGCCAAAATGTTTCAATAATTGATTTAAATAATTGGTATAATTATTTGAAAGGAATTAATATATTATTATTGAATTGTTATTTGAATATATACAAACATTTTCTTCCGATATTTTTTTACAGAGTCCTGCGTGATCCATAGGCGTCTGTCATAATGTTTTCCCTGGCATTGTTTGATTAAGTTGACTGAGAAAATGGAAATTACCTTTGATATAAAGCTCAGTAGAACGATTCACTTTAGCGACATGATTTGATGCGACACACATGTACGTTCCACAATGTTCCAATGACACTTTCTTGATAACCAAAGCGCTGAATAATTCTGAGCTCCTCTCCACGACCTAAAAACATTTATTAAATTAGGATCGTCAACAATATCAACACCAAATGTGTTTATTGAATCTGTTGAACTGATTGTACCTACTGAACTGCTGGTAGACTCAAGACATGTAAAAGAGCCCCCTGCGGCCTATTTGCAGAATAAACTTTTGGATTTTGAATCTGTCTTGTTATTTAATAATATTAAAAATGCGTATTTTTTAATATTATTAAATAACAAGACAGCAGGCATTCAGTTACGTAATACTAAAAGTAAAGATTATAGTGTCGGTCTATACACACCTTTAGAGCACTAGGTATCCTCTTGCCGTCCTTTAACCACTCAAAGTGAATGGGCAAATCTCCGCTTCTTACGTTACAATATATGCTGACAATCTGTCCTTCCTGAAGATTATTTCCCAGTAACAGATCTTCCAGAACCGGCGCCTCTATGACCTGAATTTCGAAGGCCCGTCTAGCCATCTCTCCAGATGGACTGGTAGCGATACAAGTGAACACCGCTCCGTTCAAGTCTTTGCTGACTTCGGGAATGTTGAGTATACCGTTGAGGTTGACGGTCGGTGCGTTTCTTCTACTTTTCCTTTTCTGGTGGTAGTTGGATCTCTTGTAACGGCTTTGAAATGGATTGTTTGACGACAGCGTCTTCCCTTTGTACTCCCAATCGATTTTGCTGAAAATTGTAATAATAATAATATATTTAAAAAAACCACATTTATTAACTTTTTTCACAAATGGGTAGGTTTAATGCAAAGATTTAAATATGCGTATATTTACACAGTTTTTAGTAAAAAATGTCAATGACACAAACTATAATCATAGCATATTTTGCATAAAGAATATAAACAACAGGTATATGATTTCTATGATTTTCATTGTAATTTGACAGCTCAGCAGAGCTTTGCTCGTCTTTAAACTGCTTTTGGCGATGAAGCACCGTGCAAGACAAGTATTTATATCCAGTTTGCAGAATTCAATTGCGGTCGTATCAATCTCTGTGACGAATTTCGTGATGATCGCCCGTCGACCGTTCTGAACAACAATAACATTGATGCTGTGCGCCGAATGATCGAAACGGACAGGCACGTGACCTACCATGAGACTCGGGCATACTTAGACATAGGAATGGGTCTAATATAATCAATCCTGCACAAACATTTGGGTGTGAGAAACTTATGCTCTCGGTGGATCCCACACAATTTGGCTGAGACTCAAAAAACGGACAATCTTACTTGATCCAATGCCATGCTTGCCAGATTCAACGAAGGGGTGTCAAATTTGGTGTCGAATAGTGACAGGTGACGAAACATGGATTTATTGCTACAATCGCAAAACAAAGCAGCAATCGAGCCTTTGTTTTGCGTTTTTCAAGATGACCCGGAACAAATCAAAGTAGCACGCGTGTAAAGTGCCTCTAAGCGGGTGATTGCTTCTTTTTAGGGTTCCGTACGTTCGAATAAAAAACGGAACCCTTATAGGATCACTCGTGTGTCCGTCTGTCCGACCATTCCCCCCCCCCCCCCCCCCCTATTTCCGAACTTGCAGCAGCTTTGGCGTTGCTTGTGTTATAGGCGACGGTAGCCACCTACCATCAAGTGGATCGTCAGCCTGTCTGCCGACCTGATATAAAAAAAAACCTAAAATAAAAAAAATAATACAGAAATTAGTTTTCTACTTGTAGATTATAGAGAAACCTATAAAAAGTCCATGATATTAAAATAACATGGTAAATCACTCAATATTGTGCGGATAGGTAACATCGTACGGAACCCTCTTTACGCGAGTTCAACTCGCGCTTGTCCCTTTTTTTTTTAATAAAACTGGACACGTGGCTACTGTTGCTTTGAAGAATCGTCGTACCGTGAATATATATTTGCCATTTTTACACGACCATTTGTTTGCCGGAAATTATTGACTCCGTGAAAATAATAGCAATCGCCATATTATATTGCACCACGATAATGCCAGTTCTCACACGGCCAGACAGAAACGAATATTTGAAGGTGAAAAACGTAGAACTTATGAGTTCTGACCTGTCACAATGCGACTTTTTTTGCTTCCTAAAAATAAGAACCAGTTATGCAGTCAAAAGATTTTCATCACCAGAAGATGATGTCGATGAGTATAAAAACATGTTTCTGAGGAGTTGTTCATCACGGAGGAGTGGCATAGATGTTTACAAAATTGGTTTCTTCGTATGGAAAAGTGCATTCACTCATACAATAAATTCATTTTTGATCATTCATAGTAACTTTTTCTTATTGATTCCGGAAAATTAATAAGAAAAAGTTACCTTGTGTACATTATTTTCGAGTGTTTATATTTAAATTAATCATTAAAAATAAATCATATTTCCTCTATGTTATCCAAAAAAGAAGAAAATTCAATTATTTTTATTTGAAAATAAAATAATAACACTAAGTGAAATTGGAGTAGTTTCAGAAAATATCGCGGTTACCTTTATACACATCACAGGGTCATCTTTGAGTAATAAATTTTATATGTCGCATACGAAGGGTTGAATACAAAAGAATTTGGCAATAAAGGATATTGATGGTTAGCGATAGACAAACCTTATGGGATATCCGTAGAAAGGGCACCTTAGGTTGACTGATTCCCCAATTTGTATCTTAATAGGGGGCAGCGATCTGATATATGGCGGACCTGAAATTACAAAAAGGAAAGCCTTTAAAACGTTTCTTTGCCTTTTAGGATTTAGATTGTTATTTAGTTAAACATTGATTATAAAAATATTTACATTAAGAGAATACCTTATCGAAAATATTTTGAAATTTTAAGAGGTTAGGTACTAAATTTTATTTTACTTAATTACCTCTACTTTTTTAAATAAATTGTATTTATGTTTTATATGTCTAAAATTTAGATGTCTCTGAATTTCAGATATCCATACTAATATTATAAATGGGAAAGTAACTCTGTCTGTCTGTCTGTCTGTTACCTTTTCACGCCTAAACCGCTGAACCTATCATCATGAAATTTTGCATACACGTTGTCAGGGATACACGAAAGGACATAGGGACCTTTCATAGAGAAAAAGTACATTCCCCGAGGGATCATCTAACGCATGGCAAAGCTATAACTGCAATAAAGGTGTTAGGCATTACATTGCTCATTTATTTAGTAAGACGTTACTTTTTTATTTTTCAACGCGGGCGAATGATTAATGAATTATACTGAAAAATAATGTATAACAAAATATGTATATTTATGTGATATGTATAACTTGCGGCGAATATGTGTAATTTTTTTTTAATAAAATTTGCACAAAATACAAAAAAAATTAATAATTAAGTCATCTTTTTCCATATAAATTTATTAAAAAAAAAGTTTTTGTCTTGCCAAGTGCGAATCAGCGATTTAATATGTTTGATAAATCGTCATGTCAATGAAGAAACAAATTACCATAAACATCAAGTCGATTCTCATGAGTCGCCACATGGTCTCCTTCGGTGGCTATGCACGCGTATAATCCTCCATCTTCGACCCTCACTCTGGTGATGTTGAGTTGGGCTACGACCGAATTATCCGATATCATCAGTTGGCCCAGGGCGTATCTGGAAATTCATTTCATCATTTGTAAACATTCTTATATCTGGCGATGTTTACCTCGTTCAGCAAATAAGCTTTGCAATACAACGAGGTAATGCAGCCAGCATGCTTGGAACCCTGCCTAAGGGATCGAAGATTAATATAATATACTATTTGTAAATAAATAACATTATTAATATTTTTTTTATAAATTTGATACATATACATAGTTGCATATTGTAAGTACATATTTAAATATTAATTGTCGTTGCTCTGTAAATAAATACTTTTATTTTAGTAAAAACATCAGTAATGTATGTAAATAAAATTTTTGAAAATACATATAAATAGAAATACAACAATAACAACAAAATATATAATGTGCACGAACAAATGGCGACGAACGCGCGCCACTGCGAACAATAATAATAATATCTATACTTTAGGTAATATGTACTTTAGGTGGATATTGACATAACGACCATTTCTAAATGCTAATGAATTTTATTATTCGCAAATTGTAATAATTTAACCACAACATTAACTCTTTTCGGATACACTAATTTTAGGAAATAAATAAAAAAAATACATAATTGTCGATTATAACCTATTATTATTTTAAACTATTTCATAGGTCTATCCGCACACATCAGTGGCTGTACGTGACCCACAGTTACGTATCAGGGGCCTTAGACAAAGTAGCATTCGCTCCGTAGCGATGCGATATCGAAGTTCGTTATCGTCTCAGAGACAAAGGAATCGACACTGTAACACGTGATAAACACGTGATACCTTGTCATGATTTCTACGGAGCGAATTCTACTTTGTCTAAGGCCCATGTTCAGTCCAGTGTCGACAGACATCGACAAGTTCAGTGACTTTTACTTGGAGTACCTACCGCAGTTATACGTGCTAAAGAATGTCTCGCTATTCAAGAGCACAATCAGTAGCTACTGCTTTAATATTAGATGAAGGCAAAGAAACTTACGTGAACGCATGCATTGAACGCATAGAATTTAAAGAGAAAAAGAAGGAAACTTTGCCAATTTGTAGAAATATCAGATATTGATGAATGAAATTTTTTTTCGAATACTTTACTCGAAAACTTTGTTTTGACGCACTTTTTCTATATTTTTCCTCTAATTTTGAAATTAGAGGAAGTAAACGAACTTCGTCTTCCATTTTGGTATACTGCGACGGTGTCAAGCAAAATCCCAAAATAATCCCTGCTACGTCAGATTACTGAATTCGTCGGTCGGTGCATCACTGACGTAACTGAACGTCACTGACACTGACAAGTTCCAACGATGTCTTGAGAAAAGTATTTTCACCTGTACTGTACGGTACGGAACTGTTGGTCACATGCCTACATTGCTATTTGCGGATAGACAGATTTTTTTGTTATCCTAAAATGATTTTTTTTAAAAAAAAGCTAGTTAAATAGTGTTAGACGCGTAAGCACTTTGGGCTTTTTTCTCTGCTAACCATAGGGACTAACTTATTGATATATTTCTTACATTGGCAACTTTTCTAACATAATAAATATACAAGTTCTGATCTTTTTACCTTCACGAGCCAAAATCAGTAATCATAACTTCAATTTAAAAAGAAAAGGTAACGTTAAAATAGAGAAATAATTTTAATTACAAAATCAGTGAGTAGGTATAGATAGGTAACTTTTCACAGTTCTGGTTCTGTGTCGTACATAGAGTTAGAGGTGGGTAGGTCCGGATGGATACGAATCCGCGGACCCGCATCACTTGAGTGAGTGTTGGATGTACATCATCGTAGTATTCGGATACCATTCCGTGGATCCATTTGTGACGTACATTCATACGTTGCGCGTGGGAGTGGAGCACGAGCGGAACTGAATGGGTAGGTCCGGATGGATACGAATCCGCGGACCTGCATCACTTGCGTCAGCGTGAGCGAAGGATCCATTTGTGACGTACATTCATACGTTGCGGGCGGGAGTGGAGCACGAGCGGAACTGATTATGAATGAAAATGAAACGAAACTGAAAAAAAAAAACGAAAATGAAAAAGGAACGGAACGAAGCGTTAGCGCGATATAATTTCTCGGTGTAGCGACATCTAGTGACGAAACCATTCTAACAATTACTACGAGTATAAAAATAATACAAACCTAGGATCTGTGTTGGTGGAGACGACAACCCCATCTCTCTCCCAAACGAACTGCGGAGGTCTATCACCGGTAGCTGCACACTGCATGCTGATCTGAAAACCAATAAGTCTCATTTGTTGAAGGAATTACTTTATAAAAAGTGATAAATAAATAGCAATAAATTGCAAAACTAAATTCAATTGTATGGTCCTCAAAGTAAGTATTTAATTGGCTTGTGTTATGGGATAAGCGTACAACGGACAGGGGGCAAAACTCTGCATCAGAGTCATCTTTGAAAATCCAAAGTTCCTCGGTATCGAACTCGAGTTAGAGTTCTAGGGAAAGCACTCTAACTACTTGAACGGGTCGTCAAACAAAGTTAGTTTTTGAAGATTTTTAGTCTGAAAATATTCTTTTATAGTAATGGGCAGCGGACAAGCTGACGGCCCCCTTGATAATCGGTGACTACTACTAAGTGTGAGAGGATAGTGTCGAGGGTGAATACTAGAGAGATTCTGACCCTGATTCGTTTAAGGTTAAGAAACAAGGTCGGAAGAGACCTTTGGCAACTCAACTAAAAAAAAGTGCTCCAATTTCATGGTAGTCTTCTTGTGATTGAGAAAAGAATTGAAAGAGATTTTATACGCACATCTCCGCCAGGAGTAATAGTCCGTTCAGTGAAGTGCTGAGTGATGACCACGTGACTGCTCGACATGCTTCTTCGTTTTCGTCGATCGAGATCTGGAAGAGAAGTTAATTATTTTTATTAATATATATTTTTAATTAAATAAAGAGTGGCAGGTAAGCTGGCAGGTACGTAGAGCTACCGTCCTCTGACATCTCAAACAAAACCCGTGGACGTAGGCATGTTCTTTGCCGAACTTGCTAGAGTTTATTAGAAGATGAAAAGCCTGATGCAAGGAAACGAAAAAAGGTCAAACAGTGAAATGCGACTTTATTCCATACTAGCTGAAGCCGGCCACGCTTCGCTGCGGCCTATACGGGGGCGGCGGGCGTGCACATGAGGCGCGTGGTACTGGACACTGCTTATATATAATACTATTGATCGTAGCGTGATGTTATATAGCCTATATATGATGTTATATAGGAAGGCTATATCCTCGATAAATGGACTATTCAACACAAAAAGAATTTTTCAATTCGAACCAGTAGTTCCTGAGATTAGCGCGTTCAAACAAACAAACAAACTCTTCAACTTTATAATATTAGTATGGATTTCTTTTCGATCGCGAGGATTTGAAAATAATTTGTAATTGTTTAAACTATTGGTTATACAACACCGTCATGGCGTATTACTTCCAAATAACAGTTATATTAATAGAAGCTAATAGTAATTGTCATAACAAGTATATATTTTGTTGAAATCGATATATTAGAAGCAGTCCATATCTGAAAAATTAAATTATTTTGTGGTTATTTCAATTATCTTTTTTTAAGTTAGTTATCGTTCTTTTTTTATATGATAAAGTTGTCAGACGTCAATCCAATTAGGTAGGGCCAATTTCAAGATCAGCCGACGTATACAGCTCGGATGGGGAGGGTTCGGGAAGCTCCGATATTATTATTATCTTCTAATTCCTCAGTGCCTTAAAACAAAAGTTTTCGACCAATGTGTGTTGCCAATGATGATATATGGCGATGACACATGGTATCTAACTATGGGCCTCGTAGGAAAGCTCGGCGTCATCGCTCAACGAGCTATGGATAGAGCTATGCTCGGGGCTACACTGCGAGATTGAATCTGGAATGAGGAGAACCGTAGAATGAACTAAAGTTACCGACATAGCCCAGCGGATTAGTAAGTTGAAGTGGCAGTGGGCAGGACACACAGAACGGAGAGCCGAGGGCCGCTGGGGCCGGCAGGTTCTCGAGTGGAGGCCTCGGATCGGCAAGTACATCGTAGGACTGCTACCCATAAGGTGGACAGATGAATTGATAAGGGTTGCGACGGTGGATCCAAGCTGGTTTTGATCCGTCCAATTGGAAGCTGCTTTTGATCGTTCCAATTGGAAATTATCCAATGGAAAAAATGTCTATGTACAGCAGTAGACATCCTACGGCTGAGATGATGGAACTCGTCAAACAGGCTGACGGTCCATTTGATGGTAGGTGGCTACTGTCGCCTAAAACACAAGCAACGCCGAAACTTAACAAGAAAGAAATAAGAAAGAAAGAAACATTTATTGGGGTTTTTTTAAAAAAAAAGAGATACATTATATGAACACAAAAACATTATAAATAAACACCAAAAGGACACAACTCAGCTTAGGCTGTAACATTGTTACAGCGCTGATTTGCCGATGTCTCATGACACGCACTAGGACAAGTATTTATTATAAATATATTTTTATTATTAAAAAATAAAATAGTAGCACTATACGACAAAATAGATGCTAGTATTACGCGGTGGTCTTCTGTAAGGGGCTGATTAAGGGGGTTGCCCGAATGATTGCGAAACGCAGTATGCCCTGCCACTTGGAACTCACTTATGAAAAATACATTTCCAAAGTTGACTCCGCCGGGAATCGAACTCGGCACCACTGAGATGAAATCAAGTTATAAATTAAACACAGAGTTAATGTCAACAGCTAGCCTTTTATCTAACAAAAAACCTTTTCAACTCTGAATAAACATACGAAAAGTTGTCCCCTGAACAGAAACCATTTAAAAGGTAAAATTACAAGAAGTCCCGCCACCCCTTTCTAATATGTATTATATGGAGCCAATTTAGAGTAGTGAATAGATGACCCGGTTGCTAGGCGGCCGATGACGTCCCCAAGATGGCCGACGTAAAGGTAATGGACCACTGATTATTGCTCTCAGGCCGATATGATTTGGTATGCATACACTTGGTGGCAAAATTGTGCGAATTAAACTTGAGGCCTTTTTTGAGGAACTATTTATGAATAATGTCACATTCGTCAGTAGAATTTGCTCAATCGCTTAAAAATGAATTATTTTATTTTAGTTTTTAGTTATTTTTTAGTTATAAATGAAATCCAATAAAAGAAAACAATTCAGATATTAGACGTAATCGTTATTATTATTTTTTATAATTAGTAAACATAAACGTGTGGGGAGACGACTGGGAAAAGAAATCCCAATTGCCATCACTGGTGGCGTAGGGAAAGCTAATCCCATTTGCCACCACTGGTGACGAACACGGTGGTGGCGAATGGAAACATACCAGTTTTAAAGTGGCAGTACATACTGCGTTACCCAATCGTCGTGAAAGAACGTCACAAATGTTGTTATTGAAGTGTAAATATCCGTTATTTTGTAGATACCGATACCCCTTATTTAGGTACTATTTACCCATACATTATAGTATGGGTAAATAGTACCTAAAAACTCCTTTGACCAGTGTTAACAGACATCACATTAATTCAAATATGTGGGAGTTGCTTTTGGATAATAATTATTGATTTGGCTCGATTACACTGCGTCTTTATTAAAAATTAAATTATACACGTAACACTTCTTTACACACACGACTACATTATTCGCCATCCATCTTGTTCCTATCGAATCACTCCCTACCTCATTCACTCCCAGTCATTTTCTATATGATAGGTTCCGTTTAACAACAAAATTAATCTCATTATTAAAATAATATCGCACCCTCTCCTTTTTTTAAATCCCACATATATAAAATGTCAACTATCTGGTTAATAGTCACCTATTTACAGAAGCAATACCATAGGGAGTTGCAGGAGCGTTAGCTACCTTGAAAGGAAATGAAAATGATTTAAAGGGGATAGCGCAGTTGACACTGGCTGTCATTCTACGGTAGAATCTTATAAGGGAGTGGTTACGGTCGCCAGATGAGCTGCCCAATTCATGAGTGTGGAAAACAGTGGGCCCTACTACTTAAATATCATAAAAGTACATAAGATCATATCATAAGGCGACTCATAATCACTTATTAATGTTAATTAAGTAATAGTGTTTGGAATCTTTTTATGCACCTACAAGTATTTTATAAACTCTTTCTCAAGTAACTCAAGCAAATAACTTCATTTTGCATTAAAAATTAAAAATAATATTTACATTAAAAATAAATGTAAATATTAATTCTTTAAAGCTTAAAATCTTGTAAACTCTTTGGCTCTGCACAGAAGAGGGACAGTGCTCTGTGTACTTTTTGTCCGTCAAAATAAATCGCTTACAAATGCATTGTATAACACACACGAGGGACTAAAAGTATTGCGTACTAAAATAACCGAGGACATCCGGAGACAGGCCAGGACGAATCCGGAAAAAAAAAGAATAATAATAGAACTGACGTGCCAAATCGCAACAACACATACAGAGACTTGAAATCGATTGTATAATTTTAATAAACTAAGTTTTCCACACTTCCGGAATTTTTGTCCTCCGTGGACAAAAAGCCTCATCTGCTCAGGTTGTCTTTTTTCACAAGTCTTTCGTCTGCGCAGGCCCTTCAATCTACTTATGATTAATTGATAATTATGACTCACGTTATTGATAGAATGAGCAAAACATATCTATGACTTGTACTTGATCATAACGTTGTAGTAACACAAGTTATAAGTAAAATTATAAACGAACCCCCGAATTTCTATTGAGCTTATGCTAAACACGCCATAATATGTGCTATAAGTTGCTGAGAAGTCACGTACCCCGTAGACAAATTGATGTTGCAACATCAGGCCAAGGTTACTATGCCATGGAAATACCACCGAAGTAACAGTATATCAAATTTCACAACAATCGAACCTGTAGAAGTTAGTGAAATTCCTTCGTCGACTAGAAAATGGGCTTGTACCTACCGCACCGAGTGAAGGTGTGGAAATAAATACATAGATAACCCATTAACGGATAAATTAGAATAGCTCTGAATAGAGCAGTTTATTAGCATAGTTTTGAATATTCATTTGACCACTATCGCTGGATTCACGACGGAGGATGATTGGGAGCCAGTAGCAGCCGTCACAGCCAACACTTCGGAATTTGAACGATATTGATTGGCTTCTCGACGAGGTGTTGTCTCCCCGGCGTCGTCGGCGGTGCATATTTATAATATATTGTATACCAGCAAACATTACGCGCAAACGGCGGTTTTGCTGTCTCAGGCAACAGGCATACGTCGTCGCATACCTAATACTTATCGGTATGCCATTGTTAACACTGTACATAAATAGGGTAATTTTAAAATTAAAGACATTCCTGTACCTACATACCTACTGCCTACGGAGTATTATTACACCCACATAATCGCTAAAGACTGATGATCTTCAAATGCCTGAACAGATCTTCATAAACTATAGCTAAAAACCATCTCGATCACGTCATCTTTCAAACAAAAAAAAAACCGGATCAAAATCGGTCCATCCGTTTGCAAACTACGAGTTCACAGAAAGAAACGACACGAAGATACACACATACACAGACACACACGTCATAACAGCCGTTTTTGTGTCGAGTGTTACTTTTATTGCGCCTTAAGTGTAAAATATGCATACGTAATAATCAATCTACGAAGTCCATTATACTCATTATCTACATCATTATACTACATAACAATATTATTATCAAGCATGTCATGCATATGTTTATAACATATAAATACATCTTCACAATTAAATAATGTATGTGATTACTAAATAAAGACTCTTTCTTAAGATCAACAGTCACTCGTCAGTCTGTATTTCATATACTTGTTTGTTTGTTTGTATATATAATAAACGAAACGATTGAACCAATTTTTACACGAGATTCATTGAAAGATAACAATAGTTTCTAACATACTAGATATTTTAACAGAAAATGTGCAGAGAAATTGAATAAAATTGAAAAAATGCGCTAGAGTATTTAAAGCTAATAGCAATTTAAACAATGTTTTATTTGTCTTTCTAATTATAATATATCCACTACCTTCGCTGACTTGAGACAAAGCCAACCTAGATATGTGAGCAACGTTTGTCTGGCCTAGGACTGAGATTGGCAACAAGAAACCTCTTTCTTGTTTTGAAGTGGACAGGATAGTCCAGCTCGGTTACGAGTGCATTCGGCAAACCCTTGTTTATCGTTGTTTATTCTGCAATGATTAAAGACAAAAAGTCTTTGATATGTACATGCATCATTTCTATATCAAATAACTTACGGGAATAACTTAGCTTTATGGGAAACGAGTTTCCTAGAAAGCTAAGGATATGGAAATGTTCCCCTAATTGTAAAGGTTATGATCAGAAATATATTATACCTACCAGAAATATATTAATATATATTATTGAAAAAATATTATACTTCGAGGCAGTCAGCCTCGGGTTAATTAATCAATTTATTTATTTAACAATTTAAAAAAGAAACTAAATATACATTAATTGATAGCACTAAAAAACTAATACTATACTCCGAGCGGGCCTTGTGAAGCTGTCTCCGAGCGCACGGTGAAAACAAACATTTTATGAAATTTCGCGATTGGAGCGCTCCGGCCGTGCCCCGGCCGTGACGGACACGGCCCGGTGTAATATGAATTTGTTCATACTTCATACAAAAGCATACTAACAAAATCTTCACCAGGCTCCGGCCGAGGCACGGACGGGGCACGGCCCGGTGTAATATAAATCATCCTTAATGCGTAACAGACGTATATTATTCTTTGATTGATAGATTGACAGATTTCATAGGACAGACCAAAGATGTTGTATTAGTCTGTACCTATAGATGGATCACAATATGCAGCAATATTTTGTTCTTTCTAACACCTTCAAATTGTCATAAGATTGAAAGAGACATACATATATAATCTGTCGGGTCGAAGTTGAGTGAATGTCTCCATTTTGACTATACAATGCAAGCTAAAGTTATAGCGTATAATCGTGCTGTGCATTTTTATCGATAACTAGATATCGTTGATATAGATTTTAAATATATGACGGATAAAAAGTATGTCTAAATGCGTTTCGGTGTACTGTTTGGTTATTCAAAATAAATAAAATGTGGGTGCGTATTGGCATTGCTAATCGCTTGTATGAGATTGTACGCAACCTCTCGCATTTATTTCACCAAAATATTTCAAAAGAATAGTTATTTTTTGGATAGAAATATTTAGATTCCATCCTTAGGAGGTAGAACGGGAGTAGGTTTTTGTTACGATGAAAAAAAACTCGATAATCTTAAAGTTTTATTTTTAGAAACGATATCACAGATTATCCAATCTGTGATATCGTTTCTAAACTGAGATAGATAATTAAGAGCCATTTCACAAAATCACGCTGCGCAAGTGTAGATAAAGGCGCAGTACTAGTCAGTGCGCACGAATGCATCGGAATATAACTAAATAATGTAGTATTGTAAATTAAAAAACTATATGTTTTTATTAGTATCCTGATTGGGCAAGATTCCAATTTCATTTGGGGCATGTTTTCATTGGAAATAACGTTCAGTATAATTGTAAAATGTCAAGGTAAAATCGTAGAAATTTATACCTCATATCTATTTATTTTTTTTGGTGTTCTAAACTAGGTATCAAAAATCTGTTTTATTATGTGTCAATGAATTTATATTTGTGACCAATGGGTATTTTTTTTCAGTTTAATTTAATAATTTTAACGGTACAAAAACGTCTCTGAACTTACCTCTGCGCGTGTTTTTGATAAAATTAGCCGTAGCATTTTGGCTACTACTCAAAAAATAGAATAATTTTTCAAAATCTGTTTTATTAAATGTCAATACGAAGAATTGAGCTATTTGAAACAATACTTCAATATCATATAATTCTTTTATAGGTTGGAAAATTTAACACTCGAAATTGTATAAATCAAGCGAATTATGTAAAATGGCTCTTAAATGAAAATAGTAAAGAAAACTAGAACCAAAAAGTAACATTTTAATTTAAAGACTTGCAGTTAATATTGACGCTTGGGTATCCACGTATTTTTTAGTAAGTTTTCTTTTTTTGGGTAATTTCTGAAAAGAAATAGTTTTTGGTTATTAATGATTCAAAAGATTTTCATAATTTTCATAGCATTCATTCATTCATAACTTCTTTATAACTTATAGATATTACTTACTGGTTTACACGATGGTGGTAATTTTGGGAATATTGTCGGCACTGCATACGAGTGTAGAATTTTAGGCTGAAATCCTTGGCGAAAGCAAGAATCTTCATAGTGCATCGAGCATATTTTTGTATATTGCGAAGCTCTCTAATCGTCGCCTTTTCTTACATTTTTTGTCCACATTTTGTTTACATCGATGTCGATGGGAAATCTGTTATAAATTGATAAAAATTACTTTCAACCTGCAGTGAATGCTAGAAATTGTCAACACTCTACTAAAAATAAATTAGTTATCGATATCGATAAACTTATCAAGATCAGACTACAGCACTATAAAGCAAGACAAATGTCAAAAATTCCGATTAACTTTGGTTTTTGTAAATTTTAGTTATAAACACCAGCTTTTCTTTAAATAAATCAACCTTAGAGCTGTGTATGCATGTACAATGATTCATTTTTAGTAAACAATTATAAAAATTTGTTTACAAAACACCAAAATTAATGAGTGCGAGCTGTGCGACTTACCGGTGAAATGATATGTTTCCATTATTCTCCTTCAAAACACCCACTCTACTTGGACAAACGGGAACAGTACAAGCCATTCTTGGCAAGCAACAGATTTATGAAATCACACTTTCAGATTTTTAAGTATTTTAAATCACATAAAGCTAAACGCGCTTGTTAACCAGCATGATATAAACAAATATGACGTTGCCTCTTTTATGGCGCGCAGCGTTTTAAGACGTACATATTCGGCTATTGTTATCTCTTTTTAACATACGACATGCAGCCATTAGAAAGACGGGTATCGAGTATCGAAGGAATCTTCAATTTTTTGTGTTCCATCTATACACTAATACAATTATCTTTGGGACAGACTATTTGAAATGGCAGATGTCACAGAGTAATGTAATGTACGCGATTAGGAGCGCGAACAATGCCAAATTACAAAACGCTTCAATCAAGAAGTCGGGAAATATTACTGAGGTACAATATCGATATTGCCCCCATGTATTTTGCTGACGGTACATTGGCGACGCAAATTGCAATCCGTCCGGTTATCCGGCTATAATTATATTGCCCTGGCAGATTGCGAACGCTCACCATAACTGGAATCTGGCAAGCTAATGAAACAGCCAGTGGCTAGTTGGAGGAGTTAATGTGTGTTTAATTGCATTAGAGACACGTAATAGTTTGTACTCGTAGTCTAGATGTCTTTGATGTCTGTTAGCAATCAATTCTTGATTGCTACCAAAGAAATTACAATAATGTTTTTTTTTTTAAACTTAGGAAAATGAATATCTAAACTTTCCTGCGGTTCGGAGATATTATGCGACCCACATCATTGTAATCTAGAGACAGAGAGTTTATCTCTATATCCCTTAAACTCCTACATTTTTGTTTTTCGTTGCTTTAACTGGGCTGGGCAATTTGAGTTATTTTCGTTGACAGACTTTATATATTTTAATGTTAATTTTTAAATTAATGGTATGATTAATTATTTTAATTAACTTCTTTAATGTCAATGTGGCATCAAGAGTGCGTTATACCAGTCTGACATTTTCACCCTCAATTGGAAAATTTACCTTCAGTCCTTTTTATGGCTTTTTAACCCGCGGTTTTATTCATTTTTAATTTTAATGTTAAGATCGGCAGACAGGCTGATGGTCCACTTGATGGTAGGTGGATTAAGGGTGGCAGGTGGTCGGTCCAGTAAGGGGTGGTTACTGCCGCCAGACAGGCTGCCCAAAAGATTGAACGCAGTGTGCCCTGTCATTAGTACTTTTCACATCCAGACCATTTGAAACGTTCATTTCCAAAGTGGACCTTGTCGGGAAATGATATCGGGATACACAGCGCTTAGGCAATCACCTAATCATTCCACCAATTGGCTTGTTAATTGATCTTAAATTATCGTATTCGACATTATTTATTTATTTACTAACAGGTAGACCAACAGCACAAACAAAGAAAAGCTTACAATATGTATTAGGTAACACTAAGAACCTTAAATACGAGCTTTTGCTTGTGACTTCGTCCTAGTATAATTATTAAAATTAAAGTCAATATATTATACTTTGTTAAATCTGTTTAGTGGTATTATTCACAAACGCTTATTTGCAATAGAATTATTAAAAACCAACAGTAGGCGCCAGCGACTTCATCTGCGTTGAAAAATAAAAGGTTTAACGCCTGACAAAACATTTAAAGCGATATAACGCTTGACATACATTGACATCTGACATTATATTTTTGCCAAGTGTTGGAACTTTATTTTTAGATAGCTCGTGCCCGCGACCTCGCCCTGTGGAATATTGGAATAATTCCATCCTGAAATCCTATTCTAACTATTGGTGAAATATTTTTAATTTTTTTAAAATGTGATAAGTAGTTTTAAAGATTACCTCCTACATACAAACAAACAAATAAACAAACTTTACCTCTTTATATTTTGAGCTTTATTTTAAATCTATACTAATATTATAAAGCTGAAGAGTTTGTTTGTTTGAACGCGCTAATCTCAGGAACTACTGGTTCGAATTGAAAAATTCTTTTTGTTTTGAATATTCCATTTATCGAGGAAGGCTATAGGCTACATAACATCAAGCTACGATAAATAGTATTATATATAAGCAGTGTCCAGTACCGCGCGCCCCATGCGCACGCCGCGCCGTCATCGTCGCCTTATGGGCCGCAGCGAAGCGTGGCCGAGTTCAGCTACTTGTACTATTATTGTATTCTGTGGTTCAGCTAGTTAAAAATAAAGCTCAAAAGGAAGACTAGAAACTGCAATTTTGAAATCGCACGAGTATAATCTTTTTAATTTGTCAACTGTTACAAACAACGCAAACGCATCAATTATCAAGAAATGCCGGAACAAACAAACATACAAAATGTACAACGTTCCCACTCTAATATATCAAGACTACGTCCATATAACACGGTTGTATGGCAACCTATAAATTAAACTCAAACGTATGCCTTGTTCAAATATTAGGAGACCAACTAAATGAATTTTACACTAGCGACCCGCTGCGACTTTGCACGGGCAATTTTATATACACAAATCTCTCTCGTTTATCGCTTTTAATTTAGTGAAAACCGTATCAATATCCGTTGGGTGGTTTAGTAAAAGCGCAGAAATAGACAGAGGCGGATCGCGAATTTATCTATCTACACATAACTATTAATAAAATTGTTAGGGAGCTGTGTCTGTACATTAAATATTAAAAAAGCAATTTGTATACTTATATTATCGAGCTCAAAAAAAAAAACCAGTTTTTAGAGTTTTTGTCTGTATGTCTGTTTGTGCACGCTAATCTCAGAAAAAGCTTAACCGATTTGAATGCGGTTTTCACTGAAGTATTGTAGTAAGCTTCCCATAACATTTAGTGTTTGTTTCATTCCAATCGGTTTACAAACAAAAAAGATACGCGCTATACCGAATACCACGCGTACGAAGTTGCGGGCTCAGCTAGTTCACTATAATCTATATGTATTTAGTTTTTTAGTAGTAGCAGGCAGAGAATACTTTATTCTACAGCCATCTCATTTGGCTCCAGTGATCATCCATTTACAGAATACTATTATGAAAAAAAAAAAAAAAAAAAACGAAAAGACAATCTCTCACAATCTCATCCCTTTTCCATAAGTTTCGCAGTGCACTTACAGCACCAGTGGCTTTTATAAGCCAGTTGGTTTTATAGGCCTAGAGAACAGAATTAAGGAACGTAAATACATGCGTCCGCTTTTTAGTTAACTCTTGTATTAATTTTACTCCTTATAAATTTCCATATCGGGGGCCTTATACAAAAATCGATTCTTAAGGAGTAAACTCTAATATTGATTTGTTCCCACGGGCTCCAAATATTTATCAAAAGCTTCACTAAAAACGAGCCATTGGGAACATATTTCATATAAAAAAGAAATTCTTTGCAGCTCTTTGGAACGAAATCGGTAGGTATGGCTTAATGGCTTAATTTATTATTTAACATTTCTTTTTCGCGGGGCTCTTGGGAATCAATGTATGAAATTTTTAATTTTAGAGAACAATAGATTTGGAGCGGTTGGGAATAAGCAGTTATTCGTCAACAAACTTCATGTAAGTTTGACGACTTATTTAGTTTTAAGGTTTTTGTTATGTATTTTGAATTAAATTGGCCAATCACAGGCCATCGCGATGACGCGAAGCTGCGTTCCTATTGGTGCCGGCGCAATCCCATGCAACATTACCGACATCAGACAATCAGAATAAATACTCAAAGATTTCGGCTTCATAAGAGTTAAATATATATATTGTTACTCTTATGGTTATATTCGGATTACTTCAATTTAGAAACTCTTTCATTGGGATATTGTTTAATAAAACATCCAAAATAACTCATCATGATGGTGCACACATCCACATTAAAATATTCAAAATAACTTACATATATGTATTTCATAAACGTTTTATCAGATGTACAAAAACACACTATTTTTCTTCTTGCATGTTTTCACACTCAACTTTTTCTTTTTGCATGTTTGAATATCAAACCTTTTTAAATCAGCCAGTATTTAAGTTCAAAATACATTAACAGTTACATGTTTCTATAATTAAGGTAGATACTTAAATTAAAGTATTAAAAGTATTTAATTTTAGTAAACAGGATTCTTCTACATGTTTGATCCGCAGAGTCGGATACCTCTACAACAGATGTATTATACTTAGTTTAAGCGACACCATTTTGGAAAACGTAGATGTAACATTTGTACGTTCATTTCTAATAAATTACAATAAAAATTAAAAGAAATGTGCTTTCAGTGATGTACCAGTAAGTCAACAGTTAAATAACGACAAACGTATTCACAGTCATACGTTACGTAGCATCCACCGTTATCTATTTTCCTAACGCGAACATTTCAACGGTGGCTGCCTACAGTGCCCACTCCATTCACTCGGCTTAAATAAATAATGGCAATAAATACTCTGCGCTTGACACCGACCGTGTGGAGAGGCCTTTACTTTGCGGTTGATAGCGATTGTATGCGGACGCCTATCACACCGTAGCGTGAATTGGTATTATTATTATTCACACATTTATTTATTTTCTTAATTTTAAATTTTTTACAATATAAATATTAAAAAACAAACAAACAATATATATCATACAAAACTTAAAACTAGGATTCCGCAGATAGCGGGGCAAGGCCCAAGCTACCGGTGGTTAGGGCTGTAGAGTGTGGAAACTCCTGACAATTCGTGCCGTGTCAAGAAGTACCGCCTTCTGTATCTGCCCCTTGATCCAGCCACCTAGTGAGAGCCTCTTGAGATGTTGGTCGAGGCTCTTCGCTATAAGGCCGTTCGCAGAGTTTAATATTATTATTATTATTATGAGCACCAAATTTAATTAACACTATTATGCATCATTGAATTTACTACGGAAGTTGCTTCTAAATATTGAGCACCAGTCAATTGGCAGGTTGAAAGGGTTTAATTTTATCTAATCAGAAGCAGCCTGGATCCATCGTCCACCCGCGGCCTTTGTCAGGTCGTCAGTTGGCCTTCATTCGAGAACCTTCCGGCCTCAATGGCCATCGGCTCTCCGCAGTATGTATCCTGCCCACTGCCACTTCAACTTACTAATCCGCCGGGTTATGTCAGTAACTTTAGTTCGGAAAAAACTTAAGTCCTAAAATACATGGTTATCAGAAAAAAGGTTTTAAACACATAGCTGCTTACCGTTATCAATAGTACTTGCAAAACATATAATATGGAACAGTGTGACAGGCGGTCTAGAAGCGCACATGTACCTATTGAAAAACCTTTTGTTCTGCGAACGCATGACTCGTCTCGCGTGCTTTTTAACCCAAGATATAACGGTCGATATCACTACTCTGATGAGAGTTTTTGTCACTCGATAACTTTTATCCAGATTGCTCTACGCTTCTAGTCACTACTAGTAGATTTTTAGATTTTTTGTCTGTTTGCCTGTGCGTTTGTGTACGCTAATCTCAGAAACGACTTAACCGATTTGAATTCGGTTTTAATGACATATTGTAGCAAGCTTCCCGTAACATTTAGTGTTTTTTTTTATTCCAATTGGTTTACATACAAAAAAGTTATGCGCTATACCGAATATCACGCGCACGAAGTTGCGGGCTAAGCTAGTTCAGAATAAAATACTGTTCCCGAGGTATCGTCTAAAAATAAAAATTAAAAATTGAACAACTGACAAATATTAAATGTTAAATTATGAATAATTGTTAAACATCTGCGAAACACTAATTCACATTTCTGACATTGATATTGACATTAAATTTCGGGTGTTGTATTTCGAAAAGTAGACTGATTGGGAAAGTAGACGTACTGAAAAGTAGGCGGATCAGGAACCACAAGTTTGCCGTTTGGACAAGTTGACCAATTAGGAAAATAGACGGAATGTTCCGGAGAGGAAAAAGGGGGGGAAAATCAAAAAATCAAAATCAAAATATTTATTTATCAATTAGGTTTCTCCAAGAAACTCTTATGATCGTCATTTAAATTTACCAGGGTTTCGGAAAAAAAGCCAAGATCCTGAGAAGAAACCCCGAAAGAAACTCAGGATACTATTATTTTTGTCATCTTTAAAATATAAAATTACAACAATTATATACACTTAAAACTTAAATCAAAATACATATACAATACTAAACATAGTATGAGCTCCGAATCCAGGCTTCATTGTCACTTAAATAATCAGTAAGAGGAGTTTGGTTTTAATGACATCTTTAAATTTATTTATAGATAAGGTTCTGATCATCTCAGGTAGTTTATTATAAAACCGTATACACTCACCTATAAAAGAATTACTTATCTTGTGGAGTCGCGTCTTATGTAAATCTAAATCATTTTTAAACCTAGTTACCTATATTGTGTACATCAAATTTTTTATTAAATTGACTAATATTTTTATGCGCGTAAATTAAATTTTCATAAAATATACTGACATGTAACAGTTAAAATCTTAATTTCTTTGAAGTTTTCTCTGAGGGAAAACTTCGAATCTAGTTGATAGGTGGTTCTAATGGCCCTTTTTTGTAAAATGAAAATAGTATTTATGTTCGCAGCGCCACCCCAAAGAAGGATCCCATAACTCATTACACTGTGAAAGCAACTAAAATAGACTAAAATAGGGACAAAACACTATTATGTATCCTAGTTCTCCTGCATTCGATTTGGTTGTTATTCACGCATATTGCGTTTTAAAATATACTACTAGTGTTAAAAGTCCCCTGGAATACAAGCGGACGTAGCAAAACTCTCGTAGCTCCGAGAAAGCTTGAATAATTCATAATTCAACACTTCTTTAGCTTTATTCGTGAGAGTGGAGTCGGATAGGAAAACGATGTAAGTTGGGTTTTAGAATTTTTATGCACGTATTTATTTGTTTTAGAAATGAATTTGAAAATAAACATTGAGGCTTGTAATGCTACAACTGAATTTCTGGCTTTTTTATACTCTACTATATATATTTAGCACTTATAGGGTATACTTTTTTATGTTATGATCGGCAGACAGGCTGACGGCACACCTGATGGTAGGTGGCTACCGTCGACTATAACACTAGCAACGCCAAAGCTGCTGCAAGTGCGCTGCCGACTACAGTTGGATTAAGGATAAGGGATTGGGAGGGGATAGGGAAATTATTATTATTAAAAGTCTTTATTTGTACTATAATACATAAAAAAGAATAAAAAAAAAAGAAATGGGCTCTGGCATCCCTTACTCACTCACTGAAACACAACAGCACACGTGCTGTTATTTCACGGTGGTCTTCTGTAAGGGGGTGGTTACTGTCGCTAGACGGGTTGCCCAAATGACTGCGAAACGCAGTGTGCCTTGCCACTACTTTCCAGATCTTTTTTTTAAATTAACATTACTAACCATACTTACGTCATACAGTGAGGCAACGAATGTGCTTGTGTAGAGCAACGTTCGGCGAACTCGCTTCAGTTTGCAGGCTCGAACATTGAGCGTTGTCCGACTGTATGACGTAAGTATGATTAGACTGTGCTATAATCATGGAATACCGTGACCGTGAAATAATAGAAATTTGTGCTGTTGTGTTTCGATGAGCGAGTAAGTGTGTTCGGCATCGCACGTGTAGCATTGGCGTTGCTTGTGTTATAAGCGACGGTAGCCACCTACTATCAAGTAGACCGTCATACTGACTGACGACCTTACATTAAGATCAGCAAGCTGATAGTCACTTGATGTAAGATGCAGATGTACTTCCGAAAGCCATATTATCATAAAAAAGCCCACATTGCTCTCTTTGGCTGTAATATGGGTTTCTATGAGGTTTCTATTCCCTCTGAAAACACCTCCTAATGGAATTTGTTCCAAAGTACATGATTATCAGCATATCCTGCATCTTTCTATGATTATCAGCTTGCTTTTTTAATGTAAGGTCGCCAGAAAGGCTGACTGCCCACTCGATGGTAGGCGGCTAACATCCTATTAACACAAGCAACGCCACACGTGATGCCCTACCTTTTAATATAAAAAATTACACGAATTTCAATTAAACTCGGGTTGAACAGTTTTGTTTCAGGCCGTCAATATTTTGCCATCGATAGGATGTGAGTGCTTCTAGACCAGTGGAGCGAAAAGTTCCCGTATTGGACATATCGCTTTTATTTTATTTATGAAACTGGATTTTATGTTTATTCTTTACAACAGTAGGTAAAGATAAGTTATAAAGTAAAAGATGATTATTAAATTCATAGAAATTTCTTCCATAAAGCATTAATAAGTAGAAAAAGCATTAATAAGTACAAACATGGAAAGTTCACATAGATAATGTATGTAAGAAATTAAATCAGTATTCATTTGCTTTAAATAAGTTGAGAAAAATAGTAGAACTATCTGCAGTAGTTACTGCCTACCATGGCCTAGCGGCTGCAATCATAAGATATGGTGTTGTTTTCTGGGGAAACTCTACTGATATTTAAAGCTCAAAAAAAAAATGTATTAGAGCCATCTGCGATTTAAAACAAAGAGAATCATGCAAAATATATTTCAAAAAGTTAAAAATTTTGACTGTGCCTTCATTGTTTATATTTGAGTGTATAATGTTCATAAAAGAAAATTCTAACATATTTAAGTTCATGGAGCGTCCACGACATAATGATAAGCTTTGTATGGTCCCTGCCAAAACTAAAATGAAAAAAATAAGTGTCTTTTGTATGGTACCACACTTATACAATAAAATTCCAATAAATATAAGAAATATTGCAAAACTGACAGTGTTCAAGAAACAATTACGTGATTTTCTGGTGGAAAAAGCATATTATTCCCTCAAAGAATTTTTAGTGATAAAACTATATAAAGCAAACGATGCAAACTATGTCTTTAAATCATGTCTTTTAGTTTTTTATTTTGTCTTGATTTGCATACTGCTTGTCGGTAGAATATGTGGACATATATGTATAAAAATTTACAACTTGTATACCATATTCAGCAAATAAATTAATTTGAATTTGAATTAAAATAATGTTTTAATTTTGTTATTCAATTAGGGGCCCGCCTCCGTGAAAAAAATATCAAACTGTTAGTGAAAACCGTATCAAATCCGTTGCGTGGATAAGAAGGAGTTAGCAGATAAACAGACAGATGCGGGTAGCCACTTCAATATATATATGTAAATATAAGGAAGACCTATTTATACCAACCTAAAGCTAAGATTACATGAACGTTTTACCGGTGTTTTTGGCGATGTTTCGGACTCTGGAAGTGCCATTCAACAAAGTAACGTAATCACCGCCAAAAGCTGTGCTGTGCATGCGCCGAAAGAAACGATGACACTCAATTAATGGAGAACAATTAATTAAGACTTCATTTATACATATTATAAAAAAATAATTAATGCAGTTCATTAAATTAATTTTATATTATGGAGAATTTTAAATTAAGATTGGATGTTTTTTCTAAAAAAAATATTAATATGATTTTTTTAATGTAATGGTTGAAAACATTAATTCTTTAGCCTTCAAGCCTTAAAACCGTTTACCAGTTTGTGACATTCGCGTATGTTTAGGCCAATAAATGCTCTTAGTGTTGGTTTCATTAGGCTCAGTAATAGCTAAAAACACGACTCGATGCTTATAGTACACGATCGTATACGTATATTCCGATAATAAATCGAAGTTACATGTAAATTTGAACAATTATAAAATAAAAATAAAAAATAAAAAAGCCTTTTATTTCTTGCGAAAGTTAAATACATATATTCTCTATTAATCCTATTATATGTTAAACTTATGAATTAGAACTTATGTTTAAGGAGGATATTATTTTTTTATATTAATATTAACAAATTTATCTTAGTCTGCAAGAACCCCTCCGCAGGTCTTGGCCTCCTCCAAAGAAAATCTATTGTATCTGTCTCGGGCTGCTTGCATCCAGCATGGACATCTTCCAACCCGGTTGGTCACCGTGGAAGATCATGACCAAAATCCTCGAAATTTGAACAATTAACCCGATGAACACGCGTCGCGGAATTAGCTCAACACCTGTTCTCTTCAAACGATATCTCAAGAATGTCCATGGTTTTACCTCTATTATTGATGGCACCCTCTGTCATTTGCAAGCCTCATACGCATCAATGTTGCTAGTTCTGCGACGACCACACCCAAGCTTATTGCTTGACGTACGAGGGGCACACTGAAATGATCGGGAATAAGAAAAACCACATGCACGGTATAGCTAAATTGTATTTTATTGTTTTTCAAAGTATTCTCCGTTCAACTAACGTAGCCTATGTTACTCGCTGATAATGTAGTTTTCTATAAGTGAAAGAATTTTTAAAATCAGTCTAGTAGTTATTTCAGTTTATTCATTACAAACATACAAAAATACATACATACAAATCTTTTCTCTTTATAATATTAGTATAGATAGCGAGATAACTGCTGTGATGTATACCAATTGTGAAAGTCTATAGAAGCAATGCATATGACAAGCATCCTCGATAGTGAATGTTGCCAGGTCGCTGGCGCGGAAAACTGTTGTAAACACAACGGACACCGCCAGCTGCTCTAGACGTTGTCATCCCGACGTTTACACGTCAATAAATTAATGAGGTCATACATTTTGTTAAATAATGTAATAATTCTTAAAATAAAATCATATTAAAATTTTAAGTGATTGCGATTGGTTTTTTTAAAACAATAAACTACTTACCCGAATAAATTTACAAGAAATTTGACAAAATTGTTATTAGATTGTTGCTATTATGACTTTAGAATAATAAGAAAAGTTATAATAAATTGCATGGCTTTGTATTGCTTTGTAATAACTGCTATATATGAATTATCCTGTGTTTGTGCAATGGATTTTTTATATTTTTTAATATCAATTTTTTAATTTTCGCAAGAGGCGTTATTTTAATTTTGATGATCCCGTTGGATGAGTGGTTAGGGTGCTTGCCTTAACCCTCTGTTCTAGCTCAGCTGCCTCCTTCTGTGGCATGACATCTCCGCAGAAGGAGGCAACCGCTTTCCAGGTGGTCACATTCTCGATCATGACTCTTACCATGATTGGCAGTGTGACCTCTCCACCTTCCAGCGCCGCCTTCAGTGCCCAACGTGCCTAAAGAAGTTTTCACTTCAAAAAAGCTCGAAGCCGTGGCGACTCGCAAGTTTACTAAATTAAAAAATTAAAATTAATTAAAGTTTATTAAAGAAATTTCGATTTAATCTTAAAGAAAATATAAGTGAAGAGAAAATGGAAGAAAGCCACAATCACTTTTCACTATTGAATAATTTCAATCACTTTTCTTTTTAGTTGGATGAGTACAGGGAATGCGACGTGACGGAAAAATTACTGCGGCGGTGCTGTGACCGGAACGGGCGAGGGATGTATTCGTTGT
The DNA here is from genome assembly GCA_910589475.2 of Bembecia ichneumoniformis. Classification (NCBI taxonomy): domain Eukaryota; kingdom Metazoa; phylum Arthropoda; class Insecta; order Lepidoptera; family Sesiidae; genus Bembecia; species Bembecia ichneumoniformis. The sequence continues at coordinate 4,936,179 of OU342545.1, forward strand.
GACATACATATCGTATTTTTATATAAGGCAGTATCATCAAATGAAACAATTCATATCTATTTAATTTACATATTCCAATACGTGAGAGTGTATAATAGCATCGATGAAATATTACTTCAAAATACTGGCTAAGTAATACACAGTTTGCTTACGTGATAATAGTATTTACTCTCACTTATTGACCTGAATTCTGCAGGTATCTAACTCCTTAAGAATAGATTTTCATATAAGGCCAGCGGTATGGAAATTTTATGAGTAAAATTAATACAAGCGTTAACTAAAAAACGCTACATTATCTGTCACTGTCACTTAGAAATCTGTGCGACTGCTACGCGTGTATGGAAAGTGTAGTCCGCGTTGAGGAACAAAACGATAGCGCGTTATGCCGGCGCAGCGACATCATCATTCGCTTTTCGCATTCATTACAAACCTTTTTGTTTCACTTTTATAATGTGACCTTTTTATCTACTTATATTACATATACACTGGCCGGAGGGATTTCAAATGGAAAAAGAAAAACAGAATCGAAGAAAAAGAAAAAAGGAGGATTGACAGGGTTTTCTCAAGGGAGAGGGCATTCTAGAGAGAGAGAGAGAGAGAGAGAGAGAGAGCCTTAAAGAGAAGGAATATATATAAAAAGAGATTCAGATAATATATACATATATAAAAGAGATTCAGATTTTTTAATAAGGAATAAGAAAGGCGATTGAGCTGACGATTAATCCGCATCACGCGGATGAAGTTGCAGGCAAAAGCTAGTTAAAAATAAATAAAAACTTAAACTATAATGTGAACATGTGTAGAAATCAATATTATAAGAAGTTGGCAAAACGAGACAACTTTGAAAGTCGAACCCGTGACCCCTGGAATACAGTGTAGCACCCCAACGACTCATCCAACGGTCTCATTAAATCTACGAGATGCGATGAAGTGAAATTAATAAACTTTTATACCTTTACAAATACTCGTAGAGTAATGAAGGCTACGAAGTTTCAGGGGGTGTCAACTTTTCAGTTGTCTAATAAAACTTTTCTTGTTACATCCAGTGCACTGTTGACTCCAATCTAACGACTCAGTGTTGGTGAATATTTCATAGCAAGTTTGCCAGAGTTGTGTGTGGAACAGCTTGATTTTATGACGTACCTAACTTCAGGACGAAATTCACTACCAGTGTGATTCTTGAATTACTTAAGAGAACAATAGTTTTTGGTCCCGTTCGAGTATGATTATGTCGAATATTTGTTGTTGGTGGTACATGTAATCAAAGGGCGAGAAAATGAAGGAAATCTGCCACCTACCTCGTGAATCCCCAGGTTCCTGGTCTTCCATCGGCGAAGATTGCAATGGGTCCGCCACACACAGAGTACAGAAACTCCAGCACTTCACCACTTAAATGATGACACTCGCAGAGCGAAAAGCGGGACTAATTAGACATTTTAGAAGCACAATGCCTGATAATATTAGCGGATAATATTAATTCAAATCTCGCGGATCGAGATCAGTGGGATGAGTCCATTTGGCGTGTTTTCTTTACGATGTTTTACTTAGACTGACTGCGGTTTTAAATGGCCGCTCGCGGCTTGCAGCGGGGACAGATATATGGATAGGTATATGGTTGGAGTGAGATAGCACATAGATACTATTAATTAATTTGAATTAATAATTGACAATAATTTTTAATTTTCACGAATTTTTCAAATATGTATTAATAGATAGAAATTGAAATTTATAAAACTTATAAAATAGAAAAACAATTACTTGTTTTTGCTTGTTTCGTTCTAAATGTTTAGGAAACCTCCAATTTAAGAGTTTCTTTTTCCTTTTTTTTTGAGAAAGTGTAACTTTGGCTTTTATAAATTCCTAGAGTAACTTTTTGTATGTATTTTTATTTTAGGTTTTTTTGAGGTTTTTGACCTAAGGTTTTTTATTTTTCTACTTGGTTTGTAAAATTTAATAACAATATAAAAATTTTGGCCTCAAAAATATAAATTTCATTCGATACAGATTTTATAAAATATAAAAAGCTGTTAAGTTTAAAAAATTAACAGTAACCTGTCTTATTCCTTACATAAAAGTATTCGAATAAATTGAATACATTTTGACTAAAATTACGAAAACAATAAGTCTTTTATATTCCAATTTAAAATTCAAATATTTTTAATTTCAGACATAGTAAGTTAATGTATATACTCGTTAAGTAGTATTTTATCTATGATGTATAGAACCTTATTGTAACACTTCTACAAAAAGGTTCTACGTCACATTAAAGTCTTATACCATTATAAAAATTTAAGAGTAATAAATTAAAAAGTAATGGCTCCAAGCACATCCATCAGCAAGCACTGGTACATTTTTAGATCCCACAACCTTCAGAATTTCCATTTGCCTCCGCCTAGGGGTCCCGGTCTGCGCCCAACATCAATGTCCCTGTGGCAGTATAGTCGACCGTCTTGGTCACCACGGACTGTCTTGCCAGAAAAGTGCTGCCTTAAACGACATCCTCCGCCGGTCTCTTGCGTCAGCCAATGTACCAGCTATATTAGAGCCTGCAGGCATCCTAAGAAACGATGGCAAGAGACCGGATGGGATGTCCCTGATTCCGTGGAGATTGGGAAGAGTGCTGGTGTGGGATGCTACTTGTGTAGACACACTAGCCCCTTCGCATCTCCATGGAACATCCACTAAGGCAGCAGCCGCAGCAGAGGCGGCGGAAAAAAATAAAATCTCGAAATATAGTGGCCTCGGCGCCGAATATGGTTTTGTACCATTCGGTGTCGAGACACTCGGTCCGTGGGGGCCTGCAGCAATGAGCCTCTTCAAAGACATCTCGAAGAGGCTTATTGATGCGACGGGATACCGAAGAGCTGGCACTTTCCTCGGCCAACGTATTAGTTTGGCCATTCAACGAGGAAATGCTGCCAGCGTACTTGGTACAATGCCGCAGGGTCCATTTTTATATTATTAGTTTTTAATCAATTTAATATTAATTTATTTTTAGATTAGATAATTTTAGTTTTTATGTTAAATGATATGTAAATATTGTCTTCTATAATTTAATAAATATTTAGTATAATAAAACATAAATTATGTACAAAAGACTATTTATTATTCCTATAATAAAATTATTTAACTGCAGATGTAACTTTGATGGGATTGTTATTATGTATTATTAATATTTTTTTATTATATGCTACTTGTATAGCAAATTGATCTTGAAAAAAGCAACCAATTATGAAGGTTTCATTGCCAGTTCTTCTTCTTCGAACATGCTTTCCGAATTGGTGGTAAATGCAAAAGAATTGACTAGGTACGTAAGATGTTGAAATTTGGCCAAATAAAGTAATGTGTCTTTTTTGTATAATTTTTTATTATTAAACAAATAGGTTATCTCAACTTTGCAGTCGAATATGCACGCGTATAACATAAGCTATGAAGAACAGATGAAGAAGTAGTTTTTTTAAATAGATTTTTATTACAATAAAGTAAACGCTGCATTATTTAACAAGAAAAATGTATGTACTTTTAAAACATTCATTTAAAATGGAAGTACTCTCCCATCATTCAAATAGCGAACCGTATCTGTAAGCTCTTGTTTTGTAAAAAATTATTCCCAAAAATGTACTGTCAAAGCGAATTTTATCAAACGCTTGGATCGGCATACAAAGAGAGTTTATAAACTCGGACGTGCCCATGTCGAAATATGTTCTGTTCCATGTAACATTTTAGTCAATTAATTTCACAACAAGCTGCATCAGCCGTTTTTACACTAGGTCTCGCAGCTGCAGATAGTGAGTGACGTTAGAAAAAAATCAAAAAGCCTCGCTGGACCAAATTATAGTACCTGATTGAGAAAGTGTACCTACTGAATACTAAATAGTATACCACTGAACAGTCCAATTAGGTAGAGCCAATTTCGAGGTCAATCGTCGACTCCAGCTCGGATATATTGTATAGATAGACCGTTTAAATGAGTCTTCGTCCGTGCGGTACAGGGGCCGCGGGGGTATCACACTACGCGGGCCTGCCGCCCGCACCTCTCTCGGTCAACTTTGTCGTATATATTGGAGTTACACTGCGAGATCGAATCAGGAATGAGGATATTCGTAGACGAACGAAAGTTACCGACATAACCCGGCGGATTAGTAAGTTGAAGTGGCAGTGAGCAGGACACATAGTACGGAGAGCCGGCGGCCGCTGGGGTAGGAAGGTTCTCGAGTGGAGCCACGGCCCGGCAAGCGCAGTATAGGACGTCCAGTCATAAGGCGGTCAGACGACCTGATGACCGGCTGCTTCTGACCGGGTCTTTTGGAAGAGGGGAGGAATTTATCCAGCGGTGGACATCTACTGCTGAGATTATGATGATAATGATATTAAAGTATATACGGCACTGATAACAACCAATTATTAAAAAAATTGTAAAAAAATAAAGACGAAAATTCAAACCACACAGAGAGCAATGGAGAGAGGCTGTCTAGGAATCACTTTGAGAAACAGAGTTAAAGCTACTGATATTCGCAATAAAAGCGAGGTAACTGATGCAACAACCTTCGCTCAGAGACTGAAGTGGAAATGGGCTGGCCATGTGGCAAGGTACACAGACGAGAGATGGACTCGTGCACTAACAATATGGAAAGGACCACAGAGAAAAAGACGCAGAGGCCGACCATGTTTCAGGTGGCAAGACGAAATAGAAGCAGTTGCAGGCAGGGACTGGATTGAGAGAGCGAAAGACAAGGGTGTTTGGCATTCTATGGAGGAGGCTTTTATCCGAGAGGGGCTCATACAGAAAAAAAAAATTTAAATGACTCAAATGACTCAAAATCACTAATATTCAAAATACTAAAGAATAAATTTTATCATTATTATACTTGACTATCTGACTTTTTGACTATGTATGACTAATATATGTATGACTAATATTTCAATGAACGTTAACTTTGATTATTCATTTGTAATTATTGTGATTATGTATGTATGGGATAAATAAAGCTTTATGATTTATTCTTATTATATATGTTTGTTCCGCCTAATCTCCGAAACGGCTGGACCGATTTTGACGGGACTTTCACTGCCAAATAGCTGATGTTAGTAGTAACTTAGGCTACTTTTATTATAGAAAAAAAAAGCATTGTCTAGTACCGCGCGCGCCCCACTCGCTCGCCGCAGCGTAGCGGGGCGGTCTCAGCTAGTTAGAAAAATAGAAATGTATTAACTTCCATTTTTCGAAGATGGATTATTAAATTCGATTACAATAGATTACTGCAAATATTTTCATGCCCTTTTCGGTTAGAACCATGTTAGAACATACTTTGTATTGTAACTGCTGTATGTGAATTAAGATCCTGTATGCATGTGTAGTGTAAAGATTAATTTATTTACTACGACAATAATAATTTATTTATTGCCCGCGACTGCGTCCGCGTTGAAAAATGAAAAATATTACACCTGAGATCTTTATCACGTTACGATTTTTTATATTTCTAGACGATCCCGCGTGAATCTAATATTTTTCTAGGATAAAAAATTGCACGTTAATCCCGGTAACAAACTATCTATGTGCCAAATTTTATGCAAAATTCTTTCATATTGAGAAGCATGGTTACAGTGTCATGTGCGTCCTAATATCTTTGATCCTACCTTATTAGAATTCAGGTGGCTAGCTGCAACTTGCAATACCGCAATGACAGACATTCAGTGGATTTAGTCGCTGGATAGGAATTAAAATTTAACACATGCGAAACCTCGGGTCATAACCAGTTGGTAATATAACGCCATAATAATAGAGATTAGTGCATTTTACGTCGCTGATAATGACACATTAACGGTTAGTAATTTTAAAAGTTTAATAAACTTAGGTACTTAGATACCTACTTACATTATTATTTCAAATTTTATGAATATACTTTTTTATGCAACTTTGCGATGTACAGGAAGATGTCATTCTCGTTACACAGTAACAAATTAAGTGAGAGGTCTCCCATAGACCGGTGTACCTAACAGGAGGTTACACGTGTACTCGCATTTCAGTATTTCCTGTAGGACCGATTAGATGCAGTCTGTATCCATCGTATAATCATTAACTTACCGGTATCATCATCATCATCATCATCATCATCATCAGCAGCATCATCATCATCATCAGCCTGTATCTCTCCACTGCTAGATGTAGGCTTCTCTCAAGGCACACCACTACGCACGCTTCTGTGCTTCGCATCCAGCCGCTTCTCGCCATTCAGGTTGTCTGTCCGCCTGGTTGCAGGACGCCCAACATTGCTCTTTCCAATTCGTGGCCTCCATTCGAGAATTCTTCTAGCCCTTTGGTTATCCGATCTGCGACATTTGTGACCGGCCCGAAGAAACTCCGAGAATAGCCCTCTCCATAGCTCGCTGAGTGACTTTAAACTTGTGGATCAGACCTGCCGTGAGAGGCCAAATTTATTTACATTTTTTGCAAATAATATACTCAACTTTTCTCATTTATCACTCTTCCAATTAGTGAAAACCGTATCAAAACCCGTTGGATGGTTTTGAAGAAGTTAACACAGAGAGATCGGCGATGATAACTCTTTTTACGTAAACTTCAAGATTCCTTAACTTGTGCAGCTAAAAGGATCTATATTAAAAAAATGTATATTGTGTTGTCTTACAGTTCTGTAAGGATGTGTGTTGGCCACATGGATGGATTTTATCAAACAATTTCATGCATCTAGAGCTATTGCGGGGACACTTTAACGACAGGGTGTCTCAAGTAATATTCCATTCACTTCAATGATCTCCCAAGCGTAAAAAATCAATAGATGCATTTACATTGGTAGGGGATGCACTCAGTAGATATTTATTCGAATAGTCATCGAACGGTAGCTATCGACTACTATTTTGTATGCGGTTTGAATGATTACCCACATAATATTAAATATTCAACGTTTGCCGCCGTTGCAGACGGAGTAACATTTTAGTGTTGCACAGACATTCTAAGCTTAAAACATTCAAACAACAGACCATCGTCAGAACTGTTATGCTTTTAGTAAATCTTCCAAGTGGTACTGCACAATGATAAACAAAGCCAGTAGTCAGTCGATGAGGTCATCTCTGCATTTTTAGACCCACGACAATATTATCTAATGGCGGCTCATAAAGTCTATCGTCAATCGGCATGAATCCTTGTTCAAGCCACACGTTTGTACGGACAAGCGTGTGGCTACCATAATGAAGAATTAACTATATAATACATATAGTTCATGAGTTCATGAATGTCAACTGTCAACCGGTCATACTCGATTTAATATAAAAAACATAAAAATTCATGAAAAATTTGAGGTGTTAGTGGAAGCGGTCCTGGAACATATGCGATCTATTCACAAAGCGCTGGCTCAACTGTGCGCATGTGGGTGGCTTGTGGCGAGACAGCAGTGACCCATTGCCTGTGTTTTTGTTACCCCAATTGTGGTTGACACCCATTTTGAAAGGTACGCCATCTCGCCCAAAGACGTATCCCGGGGCAACCAACCGACACTAGTATCGCGCCCACACCTCATTGGACGGCCGCCTGCGTCTCCCGAGCGACAGCATAACAACACATGCGCCGTGCCTCAGTTTTTATTTATCAACGTGAAAGATCTCCAAGTCTGCGCAGTTGCGAACATCGGCGGTTGTCATCATTGTCACCTGGGACAGTTTTCATTTCGTTTATTTTAATGTACTATATTTTATTTTATTTTCTTTATTTCTTTATGTATTTCAGATTTTAGTTTCTATCCTATATCAGTGTACATGTTATTCCGTAGACCACTTTTTAATGTCTCAGAAAGCCGGCCCGTCCAGCAGCGGCCATAACTTAGCCCAGTGTCCGATCTGTCTGAAGCCAAAATTTCTCAAAGGAAATAATGGACTTAAAATCCACATCGGAAGAGTCCACAAATCTGCCCTTCAGGTTTCGGACGATTGCTCACCCGTTTTAATTGCTCCCTCCTCTTCACCTTTCTGGCAAACATTGAGCAATTTAAAAAACAATTATCCTATAATCAAAAGAATACCACGCGGGGCCCGCATTTCTGTGGCTAATTCTCTGTCCCAAAGTATAAAGTGCGTTATTCAAAATAATGATAGAGAGAGTTGGGAACAATTATTTACATTCCCATATCATACACTACATGTTAATAAAAAGGAGAGAGGTAGCGCCTCCCTCACTCAAAAAATCAAAGATAACTGTTCTTCGGCTAACATTCCACTGCAGTCACAGGAATCTCAGCAAAACAAAAAGATTTTCCGACCCTATAGCATTATTAGAAAAGTAGAAGACAAAATCAATGTCGGAGATATAAAAGGAGCCGCCCAACTCCTTTTTTCCAATGATGCCATTGCCCCTGATTCACCAGAAACCCTTTCCGCGTTGCATTCTAAACACCCACCTGCAGACCCAACAATGCAACTTCTAGATCCCCCACTCCCTTCGGACCAAATCCTGATAGCAAATGTAGACGAGGTCCGAGCCACAATATTATCCTTCCGCAGTGGTTCTGCCGGCGGCCTCGACGGATTATCACCACAACACTATAAAGACCTTATCGGTGATACAGCAGGGGACGCCGGCCAAACTCTTCTTAACGACATTGTGGAGCTAGTAAATTTAATGCTCGCCGGTAAAGTAGGCCCAGAAATAATTGACATTCTTTATGGTGCTAGTCTTTGTGCGCTGGTTAAAAAGGATGGGGGCATTAGACCAATAGCCGTAGGCAATACCATCCGCCGAATAGTTTCCAAAGTCTGCTGTAAACAGGTTCTGCCAGATTTAACAAAACTGTTTCAACCAATACAGCTTGGTTTCGGTAGTAAAGGTGGTTGCGAAGCAGCTGTCCACTCGGCACGCACCTTTTTAGAACTTAATGGTGGGGAAGTGCTGGTAAAGGTCGATGTGAAAAACGCCTTTAACTCAGTAGATAGAGGGGCTTTGCTGTCACAAATCAAAGAAAAGGCCCCCCTTATCTACAGTTACATGTGGCAATGCTACGGCTCTCCATCCAAACTAATTTTCAAAAATAACCTTATCCTTTCAGTCGTCGGATGTCAACAAGGTGACCCTCTCGGACCCGCGATCTTCAGTTTGGCTATACATCCTGCTATTTCAGAAATTTTATCTAAATTCAATGTATGGTATCTGGACGATGGGACTTTCGGAGGGGAATCGAGCCAAGTTCTCAAGGATTTAGAAATGGTAATCATGGAATTTAAAAAGATAGGCTTGGAGCTAAACTACTCTAAATGTGAGCTTTATGTAGCACAATCTGTATCCGAGCAAATCAAAATTGACATAATCTCGAAATTTAATAGTCTGGCTCCAAATATAAAGATCCTGGATCGAGAATCTCTTCACCTTTTGGGAAGTCCTGTCCTGCTCGATTCAATACCAAACTTCTTAAATAATCAACTAACTAAATTCTTCACAATCAGCAGTCGTCTTCGCGAAATACACCCCCACATGGCCCTAACTATAATCCGTTATTGCGTTTTTTCACCCAAATTCATTTACTACCTTCGCTGCTGCCCATTCTGGAGAGAAGAATCAAAATTAAAACCATTCGACGACCTAATTCGAAAAACACTTTCGGAAATTTTAAATTGCTCTTTTGACGATAGAAGCTGGTGCCAGGCTTCCCTCCCGGTCCGTCATGGTGGCTTGGGGATAAGAAAAATCTCCAGTGTGGCATTACCGGCGTTCTTGTCCTCCGGCTATAGTACGTATAACCTCTTCGGTAAAATCCTTTCCCCATCACTCGGTGATGTTGAGGTTACCTACTTGGCCGAAGCCAAGGACGCCTGGTCTCATTCATGCCCGAACCAAAACTACCCCTGCCCCCAATCCTTTAAGTCGCAAAAAGCCTGGGATGACCCAATTTGTAGCTTCGTGCAGCGAAATCTCATAGAAACATCCCTTAACCCAACAGATCGTGCCCGCCTCCTGGCAGCAGTTGAACATGAGTCAGGGTATTGGCTACACGCGCTCCCGTCAGCAAATATCGGGACGTTACTGGAGCGCTCAACACTCACTTTCGCTGTCTGCCTAAGACTTGGCGCAAAAACCAATGAGCCTCACGTGTGCAAATGTGGCGCCAGAGTTCACCAGTTGGGCCATCACGGGCTCTCGTGCCAACGAAGTGCAGGCCGCCTCTCCCGCCACGGGAACCTCAATGACATAATCCGCCGGGCGCTTGCCACCGTCAACGTACCAGCTGTTTTGGAACCAACTGGCATAGCCCGTGACGACGGCAAGCGTCCGGACGGCTTAACTCTAATCCAGTGGAGTCGTGGCAGGTCGCTGGTGTGGGACGTTACCTGTGTTGACACAGTGGCACCGTCCCACATCCAAACGACTTCCAATAAGGCGGGTGCGGCGGCCTCCAACGCGGAGAGCCTCAAAATGTGTAAATACTCCGGCTTAGGGGAGGGCTATATTTTCTCTCCTTTTGGGGTAGAAACCTTGGGGCCCTGAGGCCCAAAGGCGAAGCAGCTGTTTAACGAGCTGTCCTCGCGTCTCATTGAGGCCACGGGGGACAGGAGGGCTGGCGCTTACCTCGGGCAACCCCTAAGTCTGGCAATTCAAAGAGGTAATGCCGCCAGCCTCCTGGGTACCATCCCCCAAGGTACCAGACTCGAACAGATTTTTTATTTATTTTAGCATGTATTTTTATGTTTAGCTTTATATAGTGTTATTTAGTTTATAAGTTTCGTTTTAAGCTGTGTTAATATTTGTTTAAGTTTGTGTGTTTTAAATAAAGTTGTATACATATATTATTATTTGTTGTTTGAGTCTCACTACGCTAACTGGTCAGACCTTATGGCAGCTATAAATCATACTGAAAGGCTAACACATCTATTCTTATGTTTCGATTCATAAAACAGGAAGAGTGTCACAGTTCATTCCGCTCTTTCATCTTGTCCCTTTTCTTCCATCCTGATTTTCCCCTACATATTTTAATTTTACTTCTCATAATATTTCCATAGTGGAGGCCTTATGAAAATATATTCTTAAGAAGTTAACTCCAAAAAATTCTTTCTATACGGAATCGTAAAAAGCGTAGGTACTTGGAAATTTATTAAAAAGTATTTAAAAATTTACGGGGCCTGCCTTCATCATCCACTTATACACCTGCGTAGAAGCATAGGGCATTTTATGCAAGATGTTCTTGTTAAAAAGTTTTCTTTCCAACCGAAGACCATAACAAGATAAAAAAAACGGTACTTGGAAATTTATCGACGACATCTATGTACTGATCCTTAGTGGAAAACCCTAGCAATATTTAACGTCGAACTTTTTTTTATTGCTATGTGTGGAATTCCCTTGCATAATCGGCAGTTTTACTTACGTAGAACTGTACGTAACATATTGATGGTTAGTCGTAGTTTCTTAAGGCAGATTACAAATGTATTGACGGGATGAAAATGATGCAATTATTAAGTCTTTCAGCTCCTGCCATAATATCATAATGTGGCCTGTACACAACTTCATAATGAGCTAGGGTACCATTTTTTCCCACGTTATTTATTTTGTTTTATATCTAGGTATGTGAATTGTGTTCAAGCGAGGAATAAATGTTTCTTTAATTGTCATAATTGTTAGCTGTCCCTTTTCATTATCCTTTGTTTACCCAGAAACAGGACCACGTTATAAAATTAGCGCACTTCTTTATAAAATTAGCGCAACCGGTTACTGATTGAAATAAACACCTGTCTATTTAGTTGTTCAACATAGGATCGCTGCATAAACAATATAATACTCAGAAGCTTTATTTTCTAAAAATAAATAAATATTGCTTAAATTATAAAATTCAAAATACTCGTACGGAGAATTTGGAATATTGGTTTCGGGGCTTCATATTGGATAGCAAATTTCAATACAATTGCAACTTTATGTTCTGTGAAACACTGTCTATGTTCAGTTGAATTAGTCATTATTTAGCATCAACAGATATCCGACTATTTGAACTATTTCCAATAAATATTTTCATTGATGGAAATACTGTAACAATATTTCCGTTAAGCCTTTGCGATTTGTAATCTCTGCGACCCATGCATACTCAAACTAAGATACCTACATAAGATGTAATAAGATATAAATTAAGATATACCGGAAATATATAGGGCACATTATATGTTTCCGGAAATGGCACTTACATAAACAATGTAACACTAACATAAATGGAACTCTTTGGCTGTAGAATACAGTTTATTTCATCTGACTGTCACTTATTTTTAAATTGTGGCGTCATTTAAAAAAATATTCGACGCTGTAAGGTGTCAAATGGATCTAGCTGGTACTTAGGCGCGCCAGCCCAGAGGTGAGAGCAGTACTCCATGTGGGGCCTAATTTGGGTTTTATAAGAATAAGGCGCTGCTCCGGTGTGAAATACAGCTTTGCTCTGTTCAACACGCCAATTTTTTTTGAAGCTAGAGTATCCTTTCCTTCCAAATTACACCTAAACTCGACCCTGCTCGATATGTCCACCCACACCCAGGATACCAATGCTCTTTGATATTTCGAGGGGAGTGCCCTGAAAGTTAGGTGTCGCTACAAATGGGGCCTTTTTTGCGATGAAAGCACAGACTTGCGTCTTACAGGGGTTGAATTGAACAAGATTCGAGCAACCTCAATCTGCAATTAAGATGTTAGGCGTTACATTGCTCATATATTTTTATTTTTTAGGCGTTATTTTTTTTATTTTTCGATAATGTTGTATGGTTACATAAATCTGGCTAGATAAAAACACTTTTATGCATCAGAGCTTTATGTGCTTTGCGAATGCATAATCTAGTTGGATCTCTTTGAGCTCTTTCACTGTTATCGGAAATTCGTCTTAATGAGCTAGGGTTTCCTTTTTATACAATTCCTTTTTATACAAGTTCCTTTATACAACAACCCCATATACATAAAAAATGAAGGAAGTGTCAGCTGTTAATTTAATTGTCATTTAACTCAAGATACGTTTTCGAACCTTGTAAGAGGACAATTTGACGTTGGGTATAGTCGACAAAACATTAATTAATTCATAATTAATTTGCTACGGATTCTATCTAAACCAAACTCAATTTAGTACAGGAGCCTTGCGATTATTTCCTGTTATGAAAGCCAATTTTAACCTCATTAATATATCCGGGAAAATACGTTTCCTGTAAACAGGAAATTATAAATAATATTTCACACTGCGGTGTGTGTGTGATCGACAAAGTCTAACGATATTTATTTTGACATTGCCGAGATAAGAAACAAATTGAGACATTAATCATAAGCAGTCAATATATTAGGCTTGCTACACACTAGATCTGTTTATCTTAATTATAGCTGCGTTCGTCCGTCTGTCTAGTCTAGTTTATTTTATGACTTGCTTTCTATTGCTCATAAATTTATGCTAGGCGTTTATGATATCTCTGCGGGAATTGCACTTTTTTATAGAAGAAATAAAAATTTATAATATAAGTTAGGATTTCATAGATTTTATAGAGATGCTATAGTGAAGGCGTTACTATAGACCACTTATATGTATATGTATTGTAAATGAAAAAGTGCGTCTTTTTGTTGTTTGTTACGTTGTCAGACGTTGTAAATTTTGCGTACACGTTGTCAGGGATACAGAAAAGGACATTAGGCAACTTTCATCCAGAAAAAATTGCTGTTCCCGAGGGATCATTAAAATATTAATAAAAATTCAACGCCTAAGAAAAACATATGAGCAATAATGATTGAATAAATGATTGTCCACATATTTTTATTAGGCGTTGATTTTTTAATTTTTCAACGATTAAGGAAAAGGGACGCGAATAAAGTTGAGGCCAATAGCTAGTCAAAGCCGTGGGCAGTGGAAGCGTACTGCGTTTCCATTCTTTGGTGGTCTACTGGGGAGGCCTAAATCTGGCAGTTGTTAATGATTTATTTATTTATTTGTTTACAGAATAGCTTGGTACACTTTAAAAGGTGTAGTGTGCCAGACAATAGGGGATCGGACAGTAATCAGATTAAAATCTAAAATGTACTTAGAAAGAAAATATATAATTTTTTTACGATTATTTATCGAATAATAATTTAATATAATTCATTTAAATATTCTTAAATGAAGAAATAAAATTTTATTATTTTCAATATTTTCAATCTATACTGAAACACCAATCACAGTGCGTGACGTCATTTGTGGGCAATCATTGTCTTATGCCAATGCAGCTGTTTTGTTATGATATGACCACAAATGACGTTACGCGCTCTCAGATGAACTATTGTGGCGTTTTGGCGGCAATTTCAAACAAACAATATTAAAACATGATTTTGAGTACCTAAAAGGTTATAAATAAATAAAATAGTATTTTTTATGGAAATAAATATCCATGAAGATTAATTTAAAACACTTTCTGAAAATTTGTCCGATCCCCTATTACACCATTTGTACGGAGGAAACTGGTTATGTTTACTACATAACAAGTTACTTAAAAATAACTTAAAAATACTTAAACAAAATACTGTTGACTAAAAAATAACTACGACAAAAATACTGTTACAACTAATCATGGAACGTTCTGGAAAAAGCATTGCGCCGACCGAAAGTCTCGAAGGTCTCGAAACCCTTTTGATAGTAGTCACGCCACTTCCCACTTCCCGGTTAGGTCTTATGTTTACAACATAGAGTTCACATTCAACAGAAATAGCATTCCCGAACTTCAATGGACTTGTTTACAATCACGGAATAGAAAAAATTCCGTGTTTACAATTTTGTTTATAGTTCTAGTAAATTCGAAATAGGTCGAGGTGTTTGGCGCTAAATATAAATAAGAGAGCCGGCGGGCGGGAGTTAGTTGTGTGTGTAACAGCGATTCGAAAGTGAATCTTCGGAGCTTTTGTGAAGTTACCTGCGACAGTGAATCGGCGACTCATTAAGGGAATCATTGACAACTTTTGGCAGTTTGGCAGGTTTAACGGTTTTACCGGACAAGTTTAGCCCTTTTGGAAGTCATCTTGGTTTGTGGAAATAAATAGTTCACCCTGCACGTAACAATATACGTACATATGAAATTTTCACGTCCTTTTAGGATTTTATTTACATAGCATTTCGCCGAAACTTCATTTATAACCAACTTTGAACCTTATAAACACAGCAAATAGATATATTTCCATACGCGCGTTCAAAGTCGAGGTCTAGAGTTTGTTTTTAATATGTCCCAATAGCCGCAAGCATCGAATCTATTTTGCTCTGAGCAAATAATTTGTTTATATCGGATCCTGTCATTTCGGTAGATAAATAACATTACACAGTTCGCTGGAGCTGAAAATTGCTGCTTGCGCACACAGTAAATCATAAAATCAGTATGTAATCAATTTTGTCCTAACTAATTGTAGCTTTTGAATGATTAATTTTGTTTGCTTCATAGTTTACTTTTAGCGACAGATTGGCTGACAGCTCACTTGAACTGAAGTAACACTAGAAAGAAATAATTACGGTAATGGACCAAGGGCAAGGGCTAAATTACGAAATATGTATGTGCTACTGCATCCCTTACTTGCGCGCCGAAACACCATTTTTGTGTATTTTTTCATAGTAGTCCTCAATAGTGTGTTACTGTTGCTATACTTCTCCAGTTTATGACTGCAGAAACTGTGTTCTATTTACATAAAAGCCTGTATTTAAGTACAAAGACACCGCTTGTCAGATGTCCTAGAATTTTAAGAAACACTCTTGTAGTGACTATAATTTATCCAAATTTCATTTGTAATTGTAACTTTTGTTATGATATGTATATTTATAAATAAGAATAAATTTTAAGGTTGAACTAGTCGACACTTTTTCCATACAAATTTCGGGGGGGTTTTACTCCACTGTTTGACATTGTACATCAAAAGTTAAACCTGATATCGTTTTGTCTCATTATTACTTTTGTCTGTACGGAAACAGAATAGTAAAATAAAAAGCCGTTAAAAAGTTATTAGCGAACAAAGATTAATTTTTCTTGCTAATTTTAACGTAAGTTTGGGCGTAAATAAGTAATAAAAGAAGTGTAAAATCTCCAAAACAAAATCGGCACCGACAAAGCTCAATTATCGACGATTTCAATAAACTTTAATTATAATTATTTTATGCAGAATTTTTTTCATAAAACTCCATTTTTCAAAGGACTCTTCGTTTATTTTTACGCTCTCGGTTTACTTTGAATTATCGTGCATTTCACTCAGTAATCTCTGTCGGACACGATGCTAGGTGAGACAGCGTGCTTTTTGGCCGCGCTCACGCGTGACTTCGAGCCCGCGGCTAGTTCATCCTTAAGAGAGCTTACTATATTATATTATATTATATTCGTTCGTTCGTTCGTTTCAGCCGATGGACGTCCACTGCTGGACATAGGCCTCCTGCAATGACCGCCAAACACCACGATATATATATTATATTATATATATGTTATATATAATATATATTATATTATATTATATTATATTATATTATATTATATTATATTATATTATATTATATTATATTATATTATATTATATTATATTATATTATATTATATTATATTATATTATATTATATTATATTATATTATATTATATTATATTATATTATATTATATTATATTGTAAAAAACAGTGTTGATCTCATCTACTGTATATAAATTATACGATGTTTTATGAAATTATATGAAGTCGAATCGAACTGAAAGCGAGATTTTCCATTTGTTTTTCCATAAAGTAATTACGTAGATATATACTTTAAGAGTCCTATAGACCAATATTTTTTGTGAGAAAAGGCGATAGGCAGACTGACGGCCGTCTTAATGGTGCCTTAGTAACCCAAGGGAATACAAGAAAAATAAGCGAATTGATCATAACATCCCCTAAAGTCACGCACCGCAACATATGTATAATACAGTACACGTGCTATTAAACTAAGAGATTGTTAGTTTTTGTTTTATTTGTATAGCACCCAAACCCAATAGCGTGTTGGGTTTTAAGGCTTTGATAAGAGATGGACTTGTTTGAAAACGATGGGGTCAATTGATCTTATAAGTATTAAAATTGTAAAATAGTTAAACTGTACTTGAAATTTTATTGTTTTGAAACGTTTTTCATATAGGCATTGAAAAAATTTGCTCCTCATCACAATTTAATGACACCAAACAGGAACGCGTTAAGAAAAGGGCTAACATCAGACTGTACACATTTTTTAGCGAAATGAGCGCAACCTAATAACCTCTGAACTAAGGTGCAATATTGCAAAACAAATTTTTGTAGGTTCTTTTCTACAACTGAGCAATAGGATGGTTTTTCTTACATATTGTGTAAAATATGAAAAAAGAAGTAAATGTATACGATTAATGTATAAGCTTAAAAAATAATGTAGTTGTCACTGAATTTCTTTTTAATGTGACACGGCAGTAATTTACTATTTCTTTTTCTCAGAAAATATATATTTTTTTTATTATAGAAAATATAGTAAACTTTTTAAATATAGGCTATTATGATCGGTATTCTTATTTAAGTTTTAATATTACTCTAACAAGTCCAATTAGGAGACGAAAATAACGTATTTATGCTAAGAATTTGTCAAGGTTTCATTACCTAAACCATCTAAACTGAAAAGTCAGAATTTTCTTAAAAGAAAATTCCAATTTTGGAATACAAAAACTATTATCAATACTATTTTTTAAGTGTACATTTTTTCCTTTCATATATATACATAAAATGTCTAAATTTTATGTCGTAAATGTGAATGGCTACCACTTTTATGCTAACAATTACAACGAGTAGATTCTGAGACATTTCTTTTGAAATTCCTTCTTATCTAACCACAGAATGGCCTCAAACGCGACCGCATCATCGTTAAGACCCCGCTCATCATGTAGGTCATAATATCAGATGTTGGATAGTATCCAAACGGCCACGGCATTAAGATAAAATCTGTCGGCATGTGACACTAACATTTGCGCCAACCGCCCCTATCTGGAAAGTCTTGAGGGCGATTTGCAGTACAATTTACCGCTTCCAATTTACCTGGGACAATGAGCGGAGTGTCTCACGTTTATTTTGATCTATTTCATGCATTTTTCCTTTGATTCACACAGAACTCTTTACTTGAGAGAGTACCTATAGTAGACGTAAAGTGTAGTAGTATGTAAATGTAAGTAAGTAGTACGTGACATACTTAAGTAGTGGCAGGGCACACGACGTTTGGTGCAGGTACTCTCGGGGCACGGCTGCTTTGGGCGTTACCTTCACCGAGTCGTCGTGAGAGAACCAACCTAGGAATGCGGTTGACACTGCGCAACACACATTGGATGACAGACCAGCGCGCCGCTCTGTCCCTCGTCGTGGGCGCCGACCTCTCGCTGCCGGCCGTTGTGAAAGCAATGGTCGGCAGTAACCTTGCGTGGCAGGCGATGCTCACGTTTTGTGAGCACGTTACGTCGCGCAAGGAAACGAGGCAACGGGAAGAGGATCCCCTCTCTCAGCCCATCCGTCGGAGAAGGCTCGGGTGCAGGCGGCTGGCCTATATCCGCCACCTTCCCCCTTGACCAGGACCTGGGCGGTAGTCTAAGGGGCGAGTACCGCTCGTTGTGAGGTCCCCGAGATGGCCTGCGTACCTCCGCTTTCGGGTACGCCGAGGTTCCAACAGGGAGCGTAGTCCTCCCCGCGCCGCGGGTCGCCGTGACGGGTGTAACAACGTTCATCTACGGCCGCGCTAAAAAGTCGTTGAGTTTTAGCCGGTAGGAGTCCGGCATAACCCGCAGCGTCCCCTTCGCTGTCGGGTATCCATGATGGATTCCCCAACGTAAAAAAAAAGGGCACACTGCGTTTCGCAGTTATTTGGGCAGCAATCACCACCCCCTTACAGAAGACCATTGTGTGCTGTTGTATTTCGATGAGTGAGTAGGGGATGCTAAGGCCCGTTTCCCTTCCTAATCCCTAATCCTTAATCCTACTATTGCCGGCAGTGCATTTGCAGCACCTGTGGCGATGTTTGTGTTATAAGCGACGGTAGCCACTTACAATAAAGTGGAACGTCAGCCTGTCTGTCGAGCTTAACATAAAAAAAAGGGTAACGAACATCCATACCTACATATATTTTTATTTTTTTATCATTTTTAATATAAGTGAGGTAAGATTTGTAATGAAATTATTTTACATGGGTTTTTGGTAAACTGTATACTTTAAACCAAGAGGTCCACTCATAGTCAAATCCATTCCTAGGTTCTCTTGACACACCAGACAACTCAGACTTTTTAATCCTATGCAAACTCAATTAGGAATATGACACAATTTTAATTTGCAAAATCTATAGTTTATTACATAAAAATCGATGTGTATAATATGTATGTTCCCTAAGGACTCTAAAACCGCTCAACCGATGTTGATGAAATTTTTAGGCAATCTTCGAATTAGCCCAGCGGATGATCCTGTGAGGTTTAGTAACGATCGGATAAAATTTCCCTACAAATTAATACAAAATTGGTTTATTTTTCTATTTTAACATAAAAATTAAATATTCAATAAATGTTTTAACGCCTAAGAACAACGGGCGCGGACGAAGTCGCGATCAAAAGCTAGTAAATAATAAATAAATAAAATACCTAGATACATCAACGGACATTTTGAATGGCAGAGAAAAATGTAAAAACTTCATATTATGTAGACCACCCAAAGCATCCCTTTTTAATATATTTTATTTAATCGTGAACTTAGATATGGCTTCATTTTATCAGAAAATATTATTAAAAAAATAAAAATACCTATTCAAAAACTTATGGCAACTCATAAGACCAATATTTACATTTATTCTAATATTATGTACTTTTTTTTTGTTGCGTGTTGTTTGTTAATTTTTATGCGAAAACTACTATCCGTTGACGGATATCAATAAGGATTTCCCAACGTTAAAAAAAGGGAATAATGTGTATCATAGTCAAAACTGTGCAGGCTATGTGTTAGCAGTAACCACCACCTCTTCACAGAGCCACCTACTGTGAAATAACAGCACATGTGCGATTGTATTACGGTGTCTTCATTATGGAGTTGCTCGTGTTTATAGGTGACGGTAATGGACCAACAACCTTTTACATAAAAATGCTGCATTTATTTCAAATAGTCATAGTCTCAGCCGCAGGACGTCCACTGCTGGTAGGCTTCCCTCATATTTTTTCTGTGAATAGTGTCGATCCGCGGTCTTTATATTTATATAATACTAGCGACCCGCCCCCGGCTTCGCCCGGGGTGCAATTTTTATATATATATATAAACATTCCCCGTTTATCCCTCTTTATATTTATATAATACTAGCGACCCGCCCCCGGCTTCGCCCGGGGTGCAATTTTTATATATACCTATAAACATTCCCCGTTTATCCCTCTTTCCATTAGTGAAAACCGAATTAAAATCGGTTTACCCGTTCACGCATGATGCCGTGACCAAGGGTATTCATTTTTATATATAGAGAAAAGATAATATTAATTAATTAATATAACTTCTACATTTATCTATACATATATATTTTGTAACATCTACTTTTTTTAATATTTTGTATCTACTTATTATACAATAATTGAGTTGCAATGCCTATTTTGTGCAGTTGATAGTATTTGTAGTTATCCACATGAACTCTGAACTCGTATAAATAACGGCTTTACTGCTACCGTCTTTGTCGTTTCAAGTGCGTCTGACTGTACCACAATATACGGGATCGTTAACAGTAGATCATCTTCCAATGATTTCATGAAATCAAATTTGAGTACACTATTGAAAATTAACAATTTAACTGTGACATTGGAAAATTTGAAGAAACAAAAAATTCCTTTATATATATTTAATAGTACTGGTGCAACGGGGTTACTTTGATCATTTTTGAATTTAAAATAGCTCTATTTTTTTAAATATTGGGTCGCAAAAGAAATTTAAAAAAAATGAACTTCAACTTTTGTTTATCTTTCTATTTTCTAAATATGGTTTTAATATAATTATGTAAAAATAAACGGAATGTGTTACTTATTTATTTACTACTGTGCGTCTTAGAGCGTGTATAAATTTGTGTGTATGATTAAAGATACATTACTTACATATTATAAATTGTTGACATCTCATTATATTAATGTCTTCTCAAGTTTATGGGAAGTACAAGGGCCCACCAACAAGAAACTAACTACACAGCGAAAAGTAGTGAAAAAATATCGGACTTTTATTATAGGAATTTTTATTAAAGTTAAAGCTTTTTTAAGATAAAAAAAATAAGATAAATAAAAAACTTTTTTTTAATAGTAAGATCAGCAGACAGGCTGACGATCCACTTGATGGTAGGTGGTTATCGTCGCCTATAACATAAGCAACTTCACAGCTGCTGCAAGTGCGCTGTCGACTTCATTAGGATATTGGAAAGGGTTAGGGAAATGGGCATCCCTTGCTCACTCACCGAAACACAACAGCACACGTGCTGTTATTTCACGGTGGTCTTCTGTAAGGGGGTGGTTACTGCCGCCCCCTCATAAGGAAACAAAAAATCTTATCGCGAGAAATGAAGATTCTCGCTAGGACTCTGTCGCGTATATTAAAACAGATCTGAAGCTCGGTGCTTATTGTCGATATACAGGATATGCCCTAAATCAATCCCTACAGATAAAGAGAGTGGATCGATCAAAACGCCTTCTGTTCCGATACGCAGATGAAGACACAGAAATATCTTCTCTTAAGAAGAGACATTGAGTCTCTTACGAAATCTCTGGAGCAACCAGTGGCTAAATTTCCTATGGAAACAGTGCATAAATCCATAGATTCGTGGCCAAATAGATTAAAAGCCTGTATCAGATTAAAGCTAAAGGTGGCCATTTTGAATAGATTTATTTTTTATTTTTTTGCTGACACTTCAATATATATGTACCTACTTCTTAAAAAATTATCTTACTTCATAAAAAAATGAATGCATTTTCATTTGTAACAGAACTTATGACTAGACTAGGTACTGTAAAAAAGCTAGCTATCAAAACACAATGAGAACACATTATTAGTTTATATACTGTTTTTTTTATACACTGTTATTGTGGAAATAGACCGGTCGTCTATTCAAATTTAATCTGCGATATTTCTTTCCTCTGGCTTTGTGCTCGCTTTAAAGAAAATAGAACGTCTTGACACAAAAATGCTTGACATAATCACCAATAATGTTCTATATAGTTTTGATTCAGTTGTGAGGACATTTAAATATTAATCAAGATTGAGTTTGACTTCGTAACTTTTTTAATATGAGTATTGACAAGTATTGCCTGACAAGAAGTGTACAAGATAACTTGTGACGATTTTTTTGCCTTTTCAAGCAAAACACTACCAAGCTAATATTGATGACATTTAATATAGTTAAGACAAGCCTGTCTTACTCCGCACTATAGGTATGTATAAAATTGTACCTACGCCACGCGGCTCCTTCCCAATGACTGGCCAATCCAAGCAGTGTCATGCCTCGCCTGCATTCTTATTTTACATTATACATTATTTTACACTATACATAATTAAAATTGCTGCATAGCATATTATTATGGGTAATTTTCTGTTAAATTGTCATTTGATAACTGTATTCGTTTGTTCTCGGCGAAAAGGAGCCCTTTCGACTTGGCTCCAACTTTCCGAGGTGCATCCCGTACCTGTGGCCAATGATTTTGAGCTTCTGGGCATGAGGTTGTGCTCAAATCTCAACTTCAGCACTTCTATCGAGTCGAAAGCCAATTAACGTTTTTCTGATAAGTCCTCGCCTTAAGTCGATGGCAAAAGACAATGATACACAAGATCTATATCAATACCTACACTAATAATGTAAAGAAAGATTTGACTTTTTGATTGATGATGATGTACAAAAAACGAATCGCTCATGCACTAAGCGATTGGTTAGTAATATATATGGGACACAGACGATTGACATTCATATTAAATGATAATGTGTGATTGAGTAACAAACATAAGCCAAAGATCAAAACATCTTGATGTTTTTTGTAACATTGGCGAGATACACTGCGTTGCGCAGTCATAAACTGGGTCACTGTGAAAAAGTAGACCGCCGAAAAAAATAGCATATGTGCTTTCGATGAGATCCAGGGATGCTAGAACCATTTCCCTATCCTCTCTGTATGTTTTATTCTTTATTTTGTCAATGTCGGCAGCATACTTGGAACACTTATGCCGTTGTTTGTTATAGGCGACGGTAGTAACTTGTCATGTGGACTGTCAGTCTGCCTACATGTTATTCCATTAGATAAAACAAAAAAAAAAATGCGTTTAATAAAAAAATATAAAAAAATAAAGTGTCGCATTGAGCACATAAGTTTCACAATCCAAATTTAAAATGTAGTCCCCGTCTGGAAGCAGTAACCATCCTCTTACAAAAAAGATATCACCGTAAAATAACAGCACTTGTCTTTTGTGTTTCGGTGAGTGAGTAAGGGATGGCACAGTCCATTTTTCTATCCGTTCCTGCAAAAGATCTAACAAACTACATATATGTCTACTTCGCACTTTGACTAGTCGTAAAGAAACTTAATCCCACCACGCATTATTTATACTTATCTAAAAAGGCTAAAACCGACCATTGTCGGCAGCGCAGTTGCAACACCTATGGCGTTGTTTGTGTTATAGGCGACGGTGAACACCGACCATCAAGTGTAATATTCAACTTGACATAAAAAAAATCACGAAAGAATATAATAACAGACATTTAGTTTTAAAAGGGCACCGAGAATATTTTTCACGAGATATATCGTTCAACTTTACAACAGCGATATAACACGGCAGTCATGTTACATGACATTGCCAAGTATTTTAAATTCATGAATGGATTTCAACAGAGACACGAGTGACTTTACAAGCGAAATTTTCCCCATTTTCAACGTGTATTAAATTTTCTTGCTGTCTCTTTTGTTTTCATATTTTCCTTGTTTGGAGAAAATGTGGCGTACATATTGTTCCACCAGTGCATCACAAATGCTGTCAGCACTATCAGTTTCATAGATTCGTACGTTTTATACTTTTTATGTGCGTGATGAGAAAGATTTTCTCATTTGACATAAATGGACCACGAGCCAGGTGCAAATTTCGTCAATCATTTCCTCTCGGCCAATAACTCGTAAAATGCATGTGATATTAGTTGTATCATGAAGCCTTGTGAACGTCAGCTGCGGCTCCGTGGGTGTGTTGAGTAGCGACACCCTCCCATACACGTATAAAAAATATGTATTTTTGGTCCTTTCCTCCCGATTGAAATATTTAGCAAATTAAAGTCAGCTGACTGTAAATTGTGGTGGATTATATATCAGTTGTTCAAACGTACTTGAAAAAAAAAAAAAAAAAAAAAAAAAACAGCGATTTCGATGGCAGTTTATATGCTATATAATAAAAATGTCATCTGTCTCTATCGCGGTAGAAATATTGTCAGCTGATGACCTGAAGGGTGTAAAGCAGGAGTCAGACGGGAGCATCTGGCGTTTCGAGAAAGAAGAGGAAGACCGCTTCTCACCTTCAAGGCGCGACCAGCATACAGCGCCTGCGAAGGGTCTCCCGCCCCGAGGACCACTTGTGCTGATTGCGGCTCAAGCCGTCAGTTATGCAAGAGCTAGCCGGTCCCTAATAATTAGCAGCAGTTTTAAGTTTTTCTTTTTGTAAGGGCTGGGTGCGACCGATGACGGTTCCAAAGTCCCAAAGTCCCCTAACCACACCCAACTCGGTAAGAGTCCCACATAACTTATTGGGATCTTATTGGGCCTTGCTGACTTGCTGACCACGCCGCGCTATCGCGCGACCGCGCGTTGCCGGGTTCTCCAAAATTGTTCATTTAGTAACAAACAAAACCTACCTTCTTTGTCTATTTTGTGTTAATTCAAAAATAAAAAGCTGTTATTAGTATTATTATTAATTTTCATATAAAAAAGAGGAAGGAAATAAAAAAAGTAAGGGTATTTGATTGATTAAGCATTCACTTTTTATTATTTACTAGCGTCCCGCCCCCCGCTTCGCCCGGGATGCAATTTTTGTATATATGAACATTCCCCGTTGATCCCTCTTTCCATTAGTGAAAACCGAATTAAAATCTCTACCCGTTCACACGTGATGCCGTGACCAAGGGAAATAGGGATTCATTTTTATATATAGAGATTTTCTCCGAATTAATTAATAAAAGTTATTTTTTTTTCCTTTCAAATGTATTGTAAATTGCGAAAAGAAAGCGGACGTAAAAATTTGCGCAATCAAAGCAAAAACAAATCTCGAAGACGTTTTATTCATTTGTGAAAGAAAATATTATTTTATCTCGGGGCGTTCACAACTTTTTGTCACACTAATCTGGAAACAAGACATTTTCATTAAAAACGCTAAAAGGGACAATTAAAATGATGAGTGTGCGAGAAATTAAAAAACAAAGTTCTGACTTACGAACGGAGAGTAATCAAGAGGGTTCATGGGCAGAGTTCAACTGCGTGACGAATTAAAAGTTTCACGATGAAATATTTATAGACGAATAATGTATATATAGCTCTGAAAGTCTGATTCAAGTTCTACACAATGGACTGTTAAGAGTCTATTTTTTCCATTTCAATTTTTAAAACATGCTTACAAGTCTTTTGATCTTTATCTTTATCTTGTCTTAGTGGCTATTTCTCTCTGCTAGAGTACCAGTATCACGTCGTCCATTGCTGAAATATTGTGATCACCACGTGAACTAAAGCTCTCTACCTATACCTACCACGTTAAGGAACTGTAGTACTTTTTTGATAGAGGCATTCTTCACATCTTCACAAGCCATTGTGTGGCTTCATAGGATGTGACTGCGCTTGTGCATCAGAGGGCCACACTCGCACAGGATATGCATTGGTGTTTCTTCTGCCTCATGGCAGAAGCGACACTCTCCCGTACTAGTGAGCCCCATTACTTTAAGGTGCCTATTGAGGCGGCAGTGCCCCGTTAGCGCCCTAGATAGCATACACAAATTGCTCCTGCTAAGCGACATAGCCTGATTTGTCATGTTTCGACTATAGGCTTTAATGAGCGCTTTTGATACTATTTTCTTCTTTTCGTAGTGCCTCTTCTACTAGTGTACAGTCCTCTCTGTTTCTTGGTCGTTGAAACAGCTCCACTGCTTTAGTTGTCTCGGTCCACTCACTGATGTTCTTTAGCTACGACTTTTTCTTTGGCACTGTTGTTCTTTGAAGCAGGCCGTATCAGCTCTTTTTTTAATGTTAAGGTGGGCAGACAGGCTGGCGGTCCACTTGATGGTAGGTGGCTACCATCGCCTAGAACACAAGCAACGCCACAGGTTCTGCCAGTGCGCTACCGACTACAGTAGAATTAAGGATAAGGGATTAGAAACACAACGTGCTATTATTTCCCGGTGGTCTTCTGTAAGAGGGTGGTTAACGCCGCCAGACGCTGTTCATTTGTTACCGACCGTTACATATTCAGTTTTGAACTAGATTCCAGAAGTATCATTTATCATTTAAGAAGCTATGCAAGTTAGCTTTGCTGACAAATATTTTGAAAGAATTGCAGTCCTTCACTTCTTTCATGTCTATTTTAGATAATGTAACAATTTCCTTTGTAATCTCATACATATAGTCAATAATGTCAGTTTCTAGAAAATCCTTATTGACATTGGATACAAGCTGTGGTATTTTATATCAGCTGTGGTATTAAATATTCGGCCTAATTTATAAATACATTAACATACTCCTACATTAGGTCCTACTGCTAGACACACCTTTTCTGTTTAAGAAGCTATTATAGTCTACTCCTAGTCATCTACAAATAGGCAAGGCATCAAATATTTGCTAGTATTCTCACGGTACTAGTTTCTTAGGATATTTACTGTTTCAAAATGAATTTGCCGAATTATCGCACTTTAAATTAAAAGTAAACCTGTATGGTGTCAGATTCTATAACATTTCAAATAAAAAAAACATGACATTTGATTGATTGTTCGACTTTCAATTTTTTTACATTCAGCTTTTAACTCTGAAAAGGAAACAGCGACAATCAGAGTAATTTTCGTATATGAATTCCTACGTGGGACTAACGCAGAAGAAATAGCTTCGTAGTGGAAACGTCGACTTGAAGAATGAATTACTAGGAAGATCACTCACTAAGGTAAATAATGATCAATTGAAAGTGATGGTGGAAGCGGATCCGTATCAAACTACCAAGGGATTAGCGACATGGGTTAGCCCACTCGCGATATTGAACCACTTGCAGTAAATCGGTGAAATAAAAAATAAAAGAAAATGGATGACTGAAGATTTCACTGATCTGCAGAGAACAGCGCCTTTTGAAGCATGCCTTACCTTGTTAAATCGATAAAGAGGTATGTTCCAGCATTCCTTCGACCAAGGCAATTTTTGCTATAACCGCGAATATATTCGAGCATAATTTGATCTGGACAAGATTTGATCATACCCGTTCCGGGAGACCTATCAGGGCTAATTATGCTCTGCCTGTGTTCTGGTCCGGGAGACCAGAAATAAAGGGAGTTTGGGTCGAATTATGACGTTGGACAATAAGTGGATTCTTTACGGTAATTGCAAGCGAACAACGCAATGGCTGACACCAGATCAAAAGCCACAACAACGCCCTAAAGTGAAGCTTACACATAGAAAGGTGATAATAACGGTTTGGTGGTCACTTTAAACTCGAAAACGTCACGGTAAACTCGCAACAAAGCAGCCCATTGCTCCATGATAACGAAAGCTGCTCGAGAAACAATTTTAAGTCTACAAAACCTGAAATTATATCCGCTTAAATACTTAATTTAAGCTTAAATACACCCGCTGTTCTCCATACTCGCTGGTCCTCGCTCCAACCTACTGCCATTTTTTTCTGCGATTTGGACATTTTTTGCACGGAAATTTTCCCAACAAAATGCCTTCACGCAGTTTTTAAAGTCCAGATCCTCAGGATTCTACCGCAAATGTTTAAATGATCTTCCGTTTAGATGACAATATGTATAAGAACGAGGGTAAATACTTGATTAAATAAATATATCTTGTCCTACTAAAAAAATAACCATTTTAATTTTTCAGTACGAAACAACAATTTCATACTTTAAACTCTGTAATGAAATATCAATTAGACACTAAAGGTGTTGAATCACAAGTGGCTTATGATTATGTATTACACAAACGGAAGAGGAGGCGTCAGATTGTCTACTATCAATCTATGTCAGGTTGCCAATCCCTTTGAAGAGCTGAAAGGTACGCCCGTAACCTGAAGCTGGCTATTTGAAACGTAGCGACAGAAAGGAAATAATATTTCAATAAATGAATATTCTTAATAGGATTAAGGGTAACGGGTTATAAGTTCTGCCATCTCTTACTCACTCATCGAAACACAACAACAAACGTGCTATATTTCACAGTGGTCTTCTGTAAGGAGACAGTTACTGCTGCCAAACGGGCTGCCCAAATGACTGCGGATGTACTGCGCCCTGCCACTGCTTGCTAGATTCAGACAAGAGCCAACATTGAAATATCATTTCCAAAGTTGATCTTGCCGGGAATTTAATCCGGAAGCCCAGAGATTGAGCGTTACGGCAACCACCTTTTAAGGATGATTCATATTACACCGTGCCGGCACCAGGAAGTGCGTTCGCCGTGTTTTTTTCATTGACCGGGACACGGTAGTAGCACGGACACGGCCCGGTGAAGTATGAATTGGTTCATACAAAAGCATACTATGAATATCTTGACCGGGCTCCGGCCGGGGTTCAGCCTGGTGTAATATAAATCCACTTTTACCCCTCGGCTAATGGGTTCGTCATGTGTGTTTGTTTTGATACATTTGTATTTATTACTGAGCGTTTCCGCAGAAACAAATCTTAAGACTTTTTGAATTTATTAAAGACCTGCTCGTGCTTGCGACTTCGTCCATGTTGAAAAAATAAAAGATAACGCCTGACAAAATATGTAAAGCAATATAGAGCAATATAGCACTTCAGGATGGACATCCTGAAGTTCTCTTTAATAAATAAATAAAATAAATAAAATAAATCTTTATTTGCGCGAACACAATGTTTACAGGATTTTAATTTGTATACAGCAGTTACAGTACAAAGTATGTTCTACCCGCCAAGGGCATGCAAATATTTGTGTTTAATTGTTGGTAAACTAATATATTAATAAAGGAATTAATGTTTCTTATTATAAAATTCTTTAACATCATAATAACAACAATCTAATAACCATTTTGTTAATGTTCTTGTAAATTTAGGATCCGGCAATTCTTTTATATTATTAGGTAGTTTATTGTATGTTTTAATTGCCATAACATAAACATTTCTATTAAATAGTTCTAATCTACATTTTGGTCTTTGCAATAAATTACCTTGCCTAGTTATTTTGGTTCCTATTTCGTTATTTTCGACAAAACAGTTCGGATATTTTCTAACAAATATACACAACGTCTTTATATACAAGCAAGGTAAGGGAAGTATATGTAACTTTTTAAATAGTGGCACACAACTCTCCATACTCTTTCTTGTAATTGGTAGTTGTGCTTACACGACACTGTAGTTATAATTTAAATCTTCCACCGTACCTCTGCGATCCAATTATCTAAATCAATAAAACACTTTCATAACGACTGATGTGCACATATATTCTTTTCCATCCTAATCCTTTACAACATTTTCAATAAATAAATTAAAAACTATCAAACATTATTTCGATTTTGGTCTCTATACTTCAAATCATTTTTTTCTACTGACATTCTATATTTTTGAAATTCTATACATGCTACTTTCGATACTTTCTTTTTTCAATGTTTGAAAATCAAACCAATTTAAAATACATCCAGTATTTAAGTTCATCAACACTCTTCAGTATTGGTGAAAGATTTTTTTTAATTGGATGAGAAGTTTCTACATACAAACATACAAACTTTACCACTTTACATATAAGTATAGAAGTATATAAAAAATGTGAAGTCTTTTTTATTGTTACCTCATGATTGTAACTCACATTATTAGAATACCAAGACTCTGCGACAAAAAACATCTTGAAAATCCCGCGATCCTTTTACGCGTGTGAATTTTTCAGTAACTAATGAATAAATGAAGGGAAACACCTGCCTCCATTTAAATTATGGAGTCAGTAGAAGAAGAATATTTTAAAATATTAATGACTAGCTGGTGTCTGCGACTTCGTCCGCATTGAAAAATGAAGGATGTAGCGTCTGACGAAGTGTATAAAGCAATATAAAGCCTGAACATCTTTATTGTTGCTAATGGGTTGCCAGGTGTTCAATTCATTTCTAGATAGCAGGTTCCTGCGGGTTCGCCTGCGAGGAATAATAACATAGTCCATCCTAAAATTCTATTCAAACTACTGATGAAAGAATTTTTAAGTCGGTTAAGTAGCTTTGAAGATTACCTCCTACCTACAAACACACAAACTATATCTCTTATAAAATTAGTATAGATTTCGACCAGTGGGTAAACACAAGTATACTTAATACTCAATTCCAATATAATTCTAATCACTTAAAAGTGGCTTTCCAGAATACTATATCAATGTGACGGAGAGGTCACGTCTCCAATCTTCCAAAGTGCTCGGAGGTAAGCGTGAGACAGCTATATTTCATTCTTAATTTGTCTGAAATATTTAAAAAAATAATATAAGACGTGAAAATTAATTTATGTAATGAAATATTTTTTTGTTACAAGTTAGTAAGTAGATAATGAAATGTATCATCATCAGCATGTGTCTGGATGTAGGCCTCTCCCAAGGCTCGCCACCACGGACGGTCCTCTATCCTTCGCATCCAGCCGCTTTCCGCGAAGCCTTTCAGGTCGTCTGTCCACCAGAGCGTCCCACGCTGTGATTTCAAATTCAGGGCCTCCATTCGAGAACCTTCCAGCCCCAGCGAAGTCGGCCGCTACTCTCTGTACTAGGTATATGTCCTGCCCATTACCACTTCAACTTACTAATCCTTCGGGTTATGTCGGTAACTTTCGTTCGTCTATGGATCTCTTCATTCCTGATTCGATTTCGCAGTATAACCCGAGCATAGCCCTCCCCATAGCTCGTTGAGCGATATTGAGCTTTCTTACGAGACTCATAGTCAGAGACCATGTTTTAGCGCCTCTGAAAAGGCAGAACCGATTTTGATAGGACTTACATTATCAAAGGACTGCTAAGGCGACTCCAGCCGCAAAACTCGCCCCGCACTGAATTGACGGGACTGCTGAGAGGGAGTCGCTACTTGCAAATCTCGGAAATATCTATTTAAAAATTAAATAAAGTATAATTCAAATTTTTCTTTTGTTGAGACTTCAGATAGTGGATCTTAAAATTTATCTTAAGAATTAGCTATTTAAAATATTGATTTATTAAGCAAATCGCACGGTTACAACATCGATATTAGACCGCAAATTAGTAATTTTTTTATATATATAATTAAATATAATTTTAAAAAATAATTATGATGATCCCCTTTCATATATCCTGCAGATGATTTGAGTATTTTTAAATTATAATTATTATAATAATTTAAAAGAAAAACGGTTACAAGTAAGCGAATTTTTTTTATCATTAGGGGCTGGCGTCGCCTTAAGAATAGAATATAAATATCTAGAATAAAATAAAGTCACGGGCGATCGCTACCAGCTTAATAATTTTGAAATAGATAAACACTAAATATATGTTTCAGTGTGACGATATGAAAAGAGTCTGCGAGGTCATATACCTGCAATCTGCTAAAGTGCCTTGAGGTAACGCATTAGGGACACCATAAAATTAAGCGTTTTCCACAATTCGTGCTCTGTAGTAATTCAATTTATAGTTTTTGTAGTAACTAGTAACTCTGTAGTAAGTAGAAGCTTTTTGAGTTTTTTGCAGTAAAAAATTGGGCAGCCCCTCTGGCGGCAGTAACCATCCTCTTACAGAAGACCTCTTAACAGCTCGTGTGTTGTTGTGTATCGTTCATTAAATAATACTTGTTCTTTATGCTGTTTTAGGGTTCCCGGGTTCGATTCCCGGCTGGGTCAACTTTGAAAAATGATCTTTCAAATTTGGCTCTGGTTTGGAGCTGGAAAGTAGTGGCAGGGCACACTGTGTTTCGCAGTCATTTGGGCAGCCCGTCTGGCGGCAGTAACCACCCACATACAGAAGACTACCGTGAAATAACAGCACGTGTGCTGCTGTGTTTCGGTGAGTGAGTAAGGGATGCCAGAGCCCATGTCCCTATCCTCTCCTAATCCCTTATCCTTAATCCTACTGTAGTCGGCAGCCCACTTGCAGCACCTTTGGCGTTGCTTATGTTATAGGCGACGGTGGCCACCTACCATAAAGTGGACCGCCAGCCTGTCTGCCAATCTAAACATTAAAAAAAAAACGACACTGCCTTAGGTCTGTGCAAAATAGAATAATCTAGCTACTTTATATATTTAGTATAAAAATGCATACTGGCTGGGTACATTTTACTCTCTATTAAGTCGTCTTTTGTTCCCTCGGTGGAACTCTCACGGGAATCGTTACATGCTCTGATATTCTACGACTATAGAGGAACCTTAACGTTTAAAGATTCTCATAAAAAATTGCTCCATGCATTTGGGAATCCGGGTCAATCGTTAGCCACTATCTCACATTGCTGCGGGTTTAACGGTGTCGGGAGCGTACTAAAGGTATAAAAATTGAAACTATCCTAATTCTCAGCCACATTATCGTGCAATCACAAAATTTTTATCTGATTTGGAAATACCTATATCTTTCATTTTGTAAATATTAAAGGTATTTTATCACCATTCGTTTCTGTCGCCCAACTACCGTCTTGAGCAATACCCAACCAGTACACTCGTAGTATAAGCAGACTCGGCACAGTATTATTGCTATATAACAGTGCTGTAATCGCTACTGCAACACTGAATTCTGTATAGATTGGGCCCTTTCCGTGGTTCTCTATCGTTATTATACCGCTTACTTATGAGGGGGCTAAGCCGTTAAAAATAACAGTTAACCGGCTGTTTTAGCGCTTCTTATTATAACACTTGTGTACTAGTTGGGTGGTAGCCTTTTACACATAATTTTGAATAATATCCTTTTTTTTATGTTAAGACAGGCTGACGGTCCACTTGATGGTAGGTGGCTACTGTCGCCTATAACACAAGCAACGCCAAAGCTGCTGCAAGTGCGCTGCCGACTACAGTAGGATTAAGGATAAGGGATTAGGAGGGAGGATAGGGAAATGGGCTCTGGCATCCCTTACTCACTCACCGAAACACAACAACACACGTGCTGTTATTTCACGATGGTCTTCTGTAAGGTGGTGGTTACTGCCGCTAGACGTGCTCCCCAAATGACTGCGAAACGCAGTGTGCCCCTTGCCACTACTTTCCAGATCCAGACCAGAACCAAATTTGAAAAGTTCATTTTTTTCAAAGTTGACCCTGCCGGGAATCGAACCCAGAAACCCTAAACCAGAGCATCCTAACCACTCATCCAACTAAATGAATGACAATTAAAATTTTAGACCTACTTTAAAAAAATCTCATAAAATGTTAAAAGAAATAAAATAAAAAAGTGGAAAAGGTAAGTGTGCAGTCAATTCAAAATAACAGTAATCAATATGAGGCACATATCATAACACGCAAACATCGAATTATGGCTCATCAAATTTCGTTGATCGCCTATTATATCAATGGGTAACATCAAATAATGAAACGCAGAGTCGTACTCGTATTTCAATTTAACGATTTATGCTTGTTTAAATGCGTGCAAATATTTAGTTACGATTCAATGATATGCCAACCGTAAATTAATGGCAGTAAGTACATAAGTGTACATAAGTACATAAGTAACACATAAGTGTTCGATACCATATGTGTAGGGCTGTAAGTATATCATATTTAATTAATAATTAAGAAATTAGTTATTATAATCAGTTTTAGTTTGCAAAATGTAACATTTACTGGCACGTTCGTACCGTCTATCGTCTACACCGGCATCTGCAATCATTTCAGATGCATTACAGAAGCATGGGAGTTTCAATAGAACCCTGAAAGTCCAAAGTGCACATGTGTATGCTCTGGCAGTATGTTCTGAAAACATCTGAAAAGCATGAGTTTGACATTAAGCTAGTTCGGCACCTCGTGTATATGACGTCATTTGTACTTGTACACAAGCAACGCCTGCCGACTGTAGTAGTATTAAGGATAAGGGATTAGGAGTGGATAGGGAAATGGGCTCTAGCATCCCTTACTCACTCACCGAAACACAACAGCACACGTGCTGTTATTTCACGGTGGTCTTCTGTATAGGGGGTGGTTACTGCCGCCAGATGGGCTGCCCAAAACTGCGAAAAGCAGTGTGCCCTGCCACTAATTTCCAAATCCAGACCAGAGCCAGAAAAGTCAATTTTTCAAAGTTGATTCTGTCGGGAATCGAACCCGGGAACCCTAGAACAGAGCGTTAAGGCAAGCACCCTAACCACTCATCCAACGGGCTCGTCAATATATGCAAAATCTACTAGAAAATATAAGTGTTTCATGGTCACCCTACTGAGTGAGACGCGATCGTGAGTGATAAATGCGTGACATACCCGTAGACATTCATAACGATTACGTTTCGTTTTACGTATGTCTCAAAAATGTGCCAACCAATTTGTAAACGATTATTGCAAACGTTATTTTGAGATATTGATTTGTTGTTTCAATCTTATTGCATTATAGAGTAAATTACGAATATGTGCCTTATGTACTCAGTTGTATGTATCTCTGTACTCATTGCGCAAGTTATGGAACAATGTAGTAGAGAGATCTGGCGAGAAAGAATCTGGCGAGAAAGAACAATGTAGTAGAGAGATCTGGCGAGAAGAATGAGAGAAGAAGAAGTTGTGATCTAAAATTTGGAGTTTTTACTTAGTCATTACTTGACATATTTTAAAAATTTTAAAAATATGTCAAGTCATTACTTACTTATTGGTTTTTCCTGAGCTGACACATAAGGATCTAGAAATATTCTTTGGCGGTTCGTACCAATTAAAGAAATCAATATGCTACTTAGCCGAACTCCAAAACACAGAATACTCCATCAACCTAGAATACTTGAAAGAAAATGATATTTTAAGAATTCATATCCAGTCTCGACATATAAGTAAAAAGAGTTATCATATTTTCCTTAGTTATGGACTCAATCAGAATAATTACAGAGGTATCAATGAAATCGCTCTCACATTGCTACAGTGACTTATTATTTATCTAATCTTTGGGATGGCTCAGCAAAATACCAACTTGCTGCACTCGACTCGGTGGATCGCAGAGCTAGGAGGCTCATTGGCGATGATACACTAATAAGAACTAAGCTGCAGAGCCTGGCACATAGACGCAAAGTTGCCTGTCTGTGTGTATTCTATAAGATGTACTTCGGAGAGTGTGCTCGAGAGCTGCATGAGATCATACCGCCTTCCCCTTTCTTCTATCGGACATGCAGACGTACGGCTGGTTACCATCCTCACCTTGTCGATATCCCTCTAATTCGGACCAAGCGCTTTAAAACATCTTTTGTGATGCGCACTGCTAAGGATTGGAACTCCCTGCCGGCGTCTGTATTTCGATGGATAGATGCTGGTCAAGAGCAAACCCATCTATAATAAAAAAAAAAAAAAAAAAAAAAAGATACATATCAGGAATTATAAAACCTGCTGAAATTCTCACAAATATATTTGATTATAATATAGATATTTCTACGGTTATTAACGAAAATAATTAGAGGATTTATTATTTTTAAGTTATATGTACATATATTATACGTCTAATAACGTCTATTATACGTCAATAAAGTTTTTTTTATGTTTCTCTTTACATCTCACCAGATGAAAAATAAACAAGATCCTCGATAATATATATTCTACATTATAATTTATATAGTAGTGTTCCACCTTTGCTAGACAGACCAAACTTAAGGATTACGTAGGTTGGATGTTGGTACCAGGTACACATTTGAAAAAAAAAAAAGCGGTGTTTGTACCATCAAAGGAAATCATTATACAGGTTGTTACAATTTTTTTTTTATTTTTTTTTCAATATGGGGAGTACCTGGAGAGCTCTTGTTTTTTTATATTATTACTTTAAGTCATAGCAATATTTGTGCAAAATTTGATTTCCGTCAGTTACATAGATTTGGGGGGAAAAAAAACAGTTTTCGATTTAATTGGGTGTCGTAGCCTCCTGAGGGGAAGGGGGGGGGGGGGGGGTTAGAATTTTGTACGTCACATTATCTCTATAAAAAGTATAATTTGGTCATAGTTTCGAACTCTAGGCTTTGGGGGCACTTTTTCCAAGGCTATCCTGCTATACCCTTTGTACGTAAAGTGCATATTTAATCGAAACGAAAAAATATATTTACGACAATAATTTATTTGTTCGATTTTCGAATGTTGTCGAGTGCACGTCGTTCTGAATATCGGTTTCCGCCATGTTGGTGCAGATATTTCCCTCATCCCCGCTGACATTTTTGACATCGAAATGGTCGTCCATAATTAAAAACGTTTTTAGCATACATTAACGACCCGCCCTCGACTTCGCGCGAATGCAGTTTTTTTCTGCAAATTATGTACACAAACCTTCCTCATTCATCGCCTTTTCCATTAGTGAAACATCAGACACTTTCTTCGCGCTGTCCGCTTCTGTGCGTGACATGTCTACTCTACAATCACGGTCAACCTATTTTTAATTTAATGTAAACAACTAAAAATTCTTGTTTTTGTTCAGAAAAAT
Organism: Bembecia ichneumoniformis; assembly: GCA_910589475.2. NCBI lineage: Eukaryota > Metazoa > Arthropoda > Insecta > Lepidoptera > Sesiidae > Bembecia > Bembecia ichneumoniformis. Next base: position 4,972,922 of record OU342545.1, read on the forward strand.
ACATGTTATAGTTTAATAAATGTCACAACTTCACCCGATAATAAAATATTCCGAAAACAGGGAAATTTTGATAGTTTTCGTGTCGTAATTAAAGTATTCACACTTTTACTCAAGAAAAAATTACAAAAAATAAGTAACGACGTTTAAAAGAATATTTTATGGCTACCTTTTCTCAACTACGTCTTTAATTTTTTCCCACAAGATATTGTTTAACAAAGCACCAAGCGCATTCTTAGTTTGCTTCAGTAATTCAGTAGGCCGCCGCCGCCGGGCGCCTTCAAAGCAGGATCTATGTCGCTGTCCCTGCGTTCCTGATTTTTATCCATTGAAAATATCTGTTGTTTACATTATTGTAATTACGTGTTCGTAAGCAATTACGAAAATAAATCTATAAATATTGTTGTAGGTTGTACCTGTAAATATTAGTTTTTAGTGACTCCGGTGCGCGCGGTGTGAGGTAGCGCGAAATGCCTACTGCGCTCGAATATCTTGGCCTTAAATGGTAAGAAAGCGACAGCGGAATAGTTCTTGACATCCTTTACACATCCTTAACAGCACGTGGGCTTATGACACTTAATCATAATAGCCCACGTGCTGTTATTTCACGGTGGTCGTCTTTAAGGGTCTGCTTTAATTAAAGTACATATTTAAAAAATAATTACTGTAACCTTCTTTTGGACGTATCTCCGAAATGACTTGATTGACTGATAATGAAGGTCTTCGCTATTCATAGAAGAATGTAGACTTTTGTAATGTAATACATGTACAATTTGAATTGCCTAAAGATTTATTAAATAAATCATAAAAGGGTTAAGTAAGGAAGCAGTGGGCGAACGTTAGTATTGTAATTAAGGAATTAGGTACAATAAATTGAGAAATTTATGAATTGAAAACTTTTATCAATGTAAGAGTGTCAATTTGATGACCGCGATTGAAATGGGTCCGGGGTTCAATTCCGTTGTAATTTAAAACGATACCAAAACCCTCATCAAGTTGGGACAAAAATTCGTGAACGAATTTTAAAATTACAAATTGGATTGTGTTCATGGAAATTTTGTTTTGTCGAGTTTTGTTTATTTTGTGACGCAAAACGATTCTGCTAACGTGAACTCGAAAACAAAATAAACTGGTTATGTCATATCCGGTATCAAAAAAGCGAACGTATACATTAACGTTCGCTTTTTTGATACCGGATAGCATTATAGCTTGCATCATAGGCCACCTAAAGAGACTGGTCATAAAGAGGACCTCAGCTGGTCTGACGATCTGTAAATGATAAGGTTTATATAAATAGATAAACAGAAAATAAATTATCTGTAAAACACATAGTATATTATTAGGTAATTAATATTTAGAAAAAAAAAAGTGCTAATCGAAAGCAATGACTGTGAATGACTTTAGGTAATCCTACTAATCTATCTATAATATAAAAATGAATCCCTATTTCCCTTGGTCACGGCATCACGTGTGAACGGGTAGACCGATTTTAATTCGGTTTTCACTAATGGAAACAGGGATAAACGGGGAATGTTTATGTATATAAAAATTGCACCACGGGCGAAACCGGGGGCGGGCCGCAAGTATTATATATATGTATGTTTGGACGTTTGTTTGTTTCTCAATCACGCCAAAAGGTCTAAACGAATTTGGATGAAATTTGACAGATTGTTTATTACCAGGATTAACATATAGGATACTTTTTTTCATGGAAAAATGTTAGCTTCCCGAGGGATCGTCTAAAAACATAACAAAATCGGCGCCACCGTAGTCACAGCGATAAATATGTCAGGCATTAATCAACGCGGACGAAGTCGCGGCACCAGCTAGTGTCAAATAAAACTTTATGTGAAAAGGCAATTATTACCTACCCATTAAGGCGCGGTTTTACCTCAATTTCATTAATGTTTTCTCAAAAATCAAATAAGCACAAAATTACACAGTGTCTAAAAAGCATCAACATGAATATCAGCCATTTCGATCCACTGTTCGCAAAATGAACGCCAAAGTTGGTTCCAAAGTCCTATCTAAATCAACTGCCTCAAATATCTCACTCATTATATTCTTTCCTGGTGATTAAATTTCACATAGTACTTTTTCCTATCCCCCTCCTAAACTCTTCTTTTTATCCTACTACCTGTCTAAGTTCTTATTTTTGATATTTTATTTTGATATTTTCGAGTAGCGGATGCCAGCCTTGTATGGCAATTATGATTTCACGCTTTTGTCTTACCTTATCAAAACACGTAATGTCTTGTCATGGCATTTATATATATGTAAGTGAATGACTTTTAGCAGATATCGTAACAATTTGAGGATATGACGTGGTTTCGAGGTAAGGAATCTCTAAGTGGCGTCAGTGAATTAGGGCCCAGGTGTAGGGAGCCCAGATGCCCAAGGTCATTCACGTAGTAGAGAACGTTAACTGATTGTCACACTTGTTTGTTATGTTTTGTATTTTGTATAATCCTATCAGGTATTTTTTATGTGACATAATTTAAAAGTAGTATATATTATTCAGTAAAATATTATTCAGCACTAGATAACACAACTAGATAACTTTAAACAAGACTCAAACGATTTCATATTACCCATTGACTAAGTACAGTGCTAAACTAACTTTACACAGCCCTTGAATAGGGCGCGTTCTATCAACCCCTAAATAGTGGAGGGTTGAAACAAAAGGGTTCTAAATCGAGTCTAAAGGAAGAAAAACAGGCACTTGTATTTGTTAGACCCTCGCGAAGTAACGAGCTTCATACACATGCGGACAAATAGAGTGTAGGTTTAAAAAAAAAGAACAAAGTAATAATTGTTTATCACTATTATTAAAGTATTAATAAGTTTAAATTCTGCGTTCGCAGTTATTCCGTCTGGTGGCAGTAATCACCCCCTTGACAATAATCAAGACACGGTGAAATAACAGCATGTGTGCTGTTGTGTTTCGGTAAGTGAGTAAGGAATGCGAGAGCTTATTCCCCTATCCATTTCCTATCACTTACAGTACCTGTAGCGTTATTTGTGTTATAGGCGACGGCAGCTACTTGCCATCAAGTGGCCTGTCAGCCTGTCTGTCGACTTTAACATTAAGAAAAAACGACAACAAGCAACCGTAGTTGTTCTTTTCGAATAGATATTTCATTAATAAAATATATTAAATTTACTTTTTGCTTATCATAAATATTTAATTTTATTTACTGTATTAATTATTGATTATTAATTCCTCAACTAATTGCACAAAATAATAATTGGTGCCTGTGCCATAAGCACCTGTGGCGTTGCTTCTGTTATATGTGATGGTAGCTACCTACCATTAAGTAAGCCATCAGCCTGCCAGACGATATTTATATTATAAAAAAAGATTAAGTTGTTACCAACTGACCTTAGGTATTGGTATACGCGAACCAAAACCCAACTATAATTTGTAAAACCTTTTAATCGAGGCCTTGATACAAAAAAGACTAATTCGTTATTTGACTCACGTAATTCATCCGAATCAGCATGGTTTTCTCCCTCAAAGATCTACAGCGTCTAATCTTATGAGTTGTGTGGTAGACATATCAGAAACACTCGACGGTGGTGGTGAGGTGCATGCTATTTACACAGATTTCAGCAAGGCTTTTGATTTGGTAAACCATGATCTTTTGTTGCATAAACTTGATTGTGTGGGCATACATGGCTCTCTGTTGCGCTGGTGTGAATCTTATATACGGAATCGGTCTCAACTTGTTGCACTTCGTGGCTTTGAATCATCGGAATCTATAGTGCCATCTGGAGTCCCTCAGGGATCCCATCTTGGACCTTTATTTTTTACTTTGTTTGTTAACGACATTTCTACGGTAATAAAGTCAAAATTTAAAATGTTCGCTGATGATTTGAAGCTGTACCGACCTATTCTGGATGATACTGATGTTACAGCATTGCAATCAGATATCGACAACGTGGTGACCTGGTGCGAGGTCAACAAAATGAGACTTAATATAAAGAAGTGTTTTTTCCTGAGACTAACTAGGAAACGTCAGCTTACCAATGTGGTTTATAGTATGGGCGCATCGAAACTTGAAGAGGTTGGAGAGATTAGGGACCTTGGGATAATGATCGATGGGGCATTGAGTTTTCGTTCTCATATTGACAACATTGTGAATAGAGCGTCTAAATTATCGGGTTTTATATTTAGGCAAATGAAATTGTTTAAGAATCCTCATCTGACAACTCTCATTTACAATGCAAATGTGCGTCCCATTCTGGAATATTGTAGTGTAGTATGGAATCCCACATACCACGTTCATATCGACCGCATTGAGCGCACTCAAAAGAGATTTTTGTATTGCTTAGCGTATACCGATGGAAAGTGCGACAAGCTGCAGTCTTATGAACAGCGAGCTAAGGAATATGGGCTTTCAACTTTGCGAATGCGAAGGAGGATTTATGACGCTTTATTTGCCTTTAAGTTGATCCGAGGCTATATTGACTCGCCTGATCTCCTGGAGCGCTTGAATTTCACGGTTCCGAATTCTTATAGTCGCCTATGCAACAGAAAAACCCTCACTCCGCCTTCATCGAAGACGAATTTGGGCCAACATTCTCCTCTCCCACGCCTATGTAGGGCCATTAACGCATTACAAAATAACTTTGATATTTTTTCTGGTTCTTTGGCCTCTTTGAAGGTTGAACTAGCAAAAGACACTGCTTAATATTATGTACAAATATTTAGTTTTTAAGTTTTTTTTTTTTTTATTATTATTTTTATTTATTTAGGTACTTATTTTGTATTATTGCTTTTTCTTTTATTTTTGTATTGGATCTTTATGTTATTATTATTTTAGTGTTTTATATTGTTTATTACTGTCACTTTTATTTTGTTAAGTTGTGTTTGCATCGTGAAAGGCACAATCATTGTAGAGTTTTCTTCCAAATTACTGATATTATTTTTTATGTTAGATTGTGTGCTGTTTTGCAAACCAAATAAAGAAAAAAAAAAAAAAAAAAGAAAAAAAAAAAAAAAAAAAAAAAAAAAAAAAAAAAAAAATAATTCCAGAAAATAAAAAATGATTTTTATTCGCACAAAAAAGTACACGGCTGCGTTTAAATTACGTGACTGCAGTCTAAATGGCGAATTAAATCATAATATTAAATTTATTCACAAACATCCCGCACAAGTTAATTTTGACATTACCTTTGCTTACCACAGATGTTTGCATTCCAATCCATACTATTCATACTGATATTATAAATGTGAAAGTAACTCTGTCTCTCTGTCTATTACCTTTTCACGCCTAAACCGCTGAATTGATCATAATAAAATTACATACACGTTGTCAGAGATGCAGGAAAGGAAGAGTGGTTAGGGTGCTTGCCTTAACGCTCTGTTTTAAGGTTCCCGGGTTCGATTCCTGGCACAGTCAACTTTGTAAAATGAACTTTTCAAATTTGGCTCTGCTCTGGATCTGGAAAGTAGTGGCAGGGCACACTGCGCTTTGCAGTCATTTGGGCAGCCCGTCTGGCGGCAGTAACCACCCCCTTACAGAAGACCACGGTGAAATAACAGCACGTGTGTTGTTGTGTTTCGGTGAGTGAGTAAGGGATGCCAGAGCCCATTTTCCTATCCCCCTCCTAATCCCTTATCCTTAATCCTGCTATAGTCGGGAGCGCACTTGCAGCAGCTTTGGCGTTGCTTGTGTTATAGGCGACGGTAGCCACCTACCATCAAGTGGATCGTCAGCCTGTCTGCCGATATTAACATAAAAAAAGAAGATACCTTTTATCTAGAAAAAATAAATACTGTTCCCGAGCTATCAGTATTTTTTTTCTGGCCGTAAGAACCTAACGCCTAACGCATAGAAAAGCTATAACTGCAATAAAGATGTTAGGCGTTACATTGCTCATATGTATATTTAGTAAGGCGTTATTTTTTTATTTCTCAACGCGGGAAAAGCCGCGGTCATTAGCCAGTATCTGACAAATCAATGCCGAATCCTTGATATATACACTTGCCTATGTTTAGACAATAATGTATTATAAAAAGTTTTTATAACCAGCGGCGTAGGTTGTTATTGTTCTTATACACATCAATAAGGAAATCATGTGTAGTTTGTTATTGGAAAAGAAATTTTTAGGAAACAGAATATTTATGAAATGATATCCGCAAGTGAGAACAAAGAAAGATGAACATCTGGACCTACCTCGTACATAGACAGAGCAGCCTGTCTCCAGCTTTGCGTTTTGTTCTGATGATTGGATCCGGGACACTTGTAACCAGTTTGAAAGTTCACCAACACCTCACACACGACAACGATTCAAGGTCGGCAGCGCACATGTACACCTCCTAGTGTTGCTTTTGTCCTTAGGCGACGGTAGTCAACTACCATCAAGTGGACCGTCAGCCTGTCTGCCACCTTTAATAATATAAAAAAAACTGAGGTTGCACCCCTTCTAATTACTTGGTTTTTTGTTTAGATGTTGATGTAAGTCGTTTTTGCGTTTACTTCTCTTTTTTTGAGGTAGCGGGGAATGGGAAGGGAGGAAAATGTTACCAGAATGAATAAATTTAGAATGCGTTCAGTTAGTGAGTAGTTGTGTGAGTATTTTCTTTTTTTTTTAAAGACTTAAATAAAAATAAACAAATTAACATATAACTGGCGCAGCCAACATCTACTGATAATCCTCATAATTTAAAAATAAATGAGTATAAAAAAGAATGCCGACGAAATGAAAACCGTTATAATGTAATCTCTATTAAACTTTATTACGTTTTAGCAATTAACGGAACGAATTAAGAGAGATTTCGGTTCAAACATTTATTACAGTCATTACCAAAGTTTGACCCATAAATAATAATGAAGCGGATTATGTGATTTATTTGTGCGACAGTGTACGGCCCTTGTTAAGGTATACACGGTTGTAAAGTGACAATTTGCTAGAAGTGGAAGCGTGTGAGAGCCACTACGATGGCGTGCAATGTCGCGAATTGTCGACGATTGTTGTTTTGGGTTTTTTTTCATAAGATTTTATTTGAGTGGGCTTTATGAAACTGCTTCATACCCACATCAACACTGCTTGGTTTAATTTTGGTCGGTAAAATTTTGACAGGTAAACTCCATGTCCTGAATTTAGCCTGACTTCTCCAACAAATAATTTGACAAACGCTCAAAAGTCAAAAGCTCAAAACTCAAAACTCACTCGATTGGTGCAAGCAAACTATGAAAAAATACAGTCGAGGTGTATCAGAAGCTGTGTATAACATCTTCACAGTTGACGAACCATGGATCTATGCATATGAGGCTGAAACAAAACAGCAATCGACTATATTGGTCTTCCAAAACGGGCAAAAAAAGCAAAAAAGTTGTTAGCGGAAAAAGTAGATAGCAGCAAATAATTGCTTGTTTCTTCGAAATTACCGGTCACGTGGCGACAGTGCGATTGGTGAATCATAGGACGGTCAATTCTGAATGGTGCACGACCATTTGTTTGCCAGAAGTCTTCGGAGAAATCCGGAAAATTCGAAACCTATGCGAATCAATCTTCATCACGACACATCGGATCAAACAAACGAATTTTTGTACGGCCTAAACATCGAATTGATGGGTCATCCTCCGTACCGTCTTAACTTGGCACCTAACAACTTCTTTTTGTTCTCGAACATAAAGAACAAAATGTGTGGGTAACGATTTTCGTCAGCAGAAGAAGCTGTTTAAACGTTCAAAAGCCAATTTTTATGGGTACCTCAATCGATGTGAAAAAGTGCTTTGAAAATTGGTTCCAACGCGATGTTTTAAGCAAGTAAGTATACACTAGAATTGGAGCCCGTTGGATGAGTGGTTAGGTTAGAGTTCACGGGTTCGATTCATGGCAGGTTCAATTTGGAAAAATCAACTTTTCAAATTTGGCTCTGGTCTGGATTTGGAAAGTAGTGACAGGCAAATGCGTTTCGCAGTCATTTGGGCAGCCCGTCTGGCGACAGTAACCACCCCCTTACAGAAGACCACCGTGAAATAACAGCACGTGTGCTGTTGTGTTTCGGTGAGTGAGTAAGGGATGCTAGAGCCCATTTCCCTATCCACTCCTAATCCCTTATCCTTAATACTACTGCAGTCGGCAGCGCACTTGCAGCAGTTTAGGCGTTGCTTGTGTTATAGGCGACTGTAGCCACCTACCATCAAGTGGACCGTCAGCCTGTCTGCCGACCTTAACATAAAAAAAAATACACTAGAATTTTCAAGACTCATTCGAATCAATGAGTTTCTTTCAAGTATTTAAAATCTTCAGCGCTATATTTTAACACAGGCGAAGGTGCAGGCAATAGTTTAGTGTATGTGTTATAGGCAAACTCCGAAGCTCCGGCGCTCCTAGGTTGGACTGGTCAATCCTCAGGTCAGACTGAATGACTTAGTCAAAGCCCAAACAAATGTAAATTTTCGGCCTTTGACTAAACAATTTTCGTCAAACCTGGGAGAGACTAATTTGGTCAGGCAAACGTCAAAACACAATTTTATTAAATCGGGGTTTGACGAGTCAAACTCCAATATAGGTATGAAGTGTCTTATCTTCGTATATTTGGAAGCATTTTATCATTTAAGCAGCTTTCAAGTCTTAAGAACCGCTTAACTCTGCCAGTTCTGACACCTGATTGGTCAGCTTACGTGATTTTCACTTTTATATTTGAGATGCTTTGAGAGAATGCCGTGTGGCATTAGGCCCGCCTTTTGTACGATGTGCAATAAAGTATAAAATAAATAAATAAATGCTTTGGAATATACGGAGGTTAGTTTGTAAGATTAGGTATAAAAAAATAACATTTTCAAAATTTTGATGTTTATTGTTTTAATAATTTCTTAAGTAATTAAAATGGAAAATTAATCATTTTTCTGACATGGTGAGGCATTAACTTTAATGTTAATTGTTTTAATAATTTCTTAGGTAATTAAAGTGGACTTTCAATGTGAGATCTCTACCACCATGACCACATTCCTGATGAGCACATTCAATCACATCGAATAACTCGTCATCCGTAACGTAGTATTGTATATTTTTTGTATCTGACAATGGCTTAATCAATTTTTTTTCGTCCCCAAAACAAACAACGTCGTAGCGTTTGAGACGGCGATACTGCAAAGACGTTTTCTTTTCAGCTACTTTAGCGGATTCTGCCTCACTGATAATCTGCTCATACAACTGTTTGTTTTTTATGTGAAATGAACACTTATTTTTATTCAAATTAGAAATTTTCTCTTTAAACTTTACTTTTAAAGCTTCTTTATCCACGTTTTTAGTAACAACAACACCGTTTGATTCACTCATCTTCAATTTTACACAATTACACGCCTGCACGCTCAATGAACGAACATGAAATGACAAAACAATCGGTCGGAACACCGCGAGAGACATTATGAACCTGTTTAAACATGTTCAGATCAACGTTTGACCGAGTTTTGCAGTCGCTTCTAGGATTGACTAGGCCAAAACCGAAACAGAATAATTTACTTTCGACGTTTGACTGAAAAGTTAGGAGCTCCTGGGTTTGACTAAAAATACTTCAGGCAAAGGGCGAAATTGAAATGTATTTCGAGGATTGCCTGATGGCTTTGGCCAAACCTAGGATAAACCAGTCCTTCCGCGAAGAGACTGTGTATCGGACTTTGACTATAACATATGCACTATAAAATTTACAGTCGCTTATTTCGTGGCCCTAAGATTTATATAAATTTTCACTAATTAAACCGTATTTACTGATCGCGTGTATCCTTTGATTACATTCCGCTGTCTTCTGTTCCTGTTCGCAATTAAATATTTGTTTTTGTTCGGGCTTTAAGATCTGACTGATTAATTCGAGTTTGAGAACATGAGAGGAACTTTTTATACTGATTTTAACTTTAAAAGATGCAGTCAGACTGATGACAGTCTACTTAATGGTTGCTGACAGAATACTCAACCTGTCAGATTTTATAGCTAGATCGAGAAACCGCAGCATGGAGTACCTATACTTGTATGCAGGATAATAATAGCACGTGTGCTGTTGTGTTTCGGTGAGTGAGTAAGGGATGCCAGAGCCCATTTCCCTATCCACTCCAAATCCCTTATCCTTAATCCTACTGTAGGCGGCAGCGCACTTGCAGCAGCTTTGGCGTTGCTTGTGTTATAGGCGACGGTAGCCACCTACCATCAAGTGGGCCGTCAGCCTGTCGGCCGATCTTAACATAAAAAAAACCTATAACTTCCCAATCCCTTATTCTTAATCCTATTATTGCAGTGCACTTGCAGCACAGTGGCGTTGCTTGTGTTATAGGCGACGGTAGCCACCTACCATCAAGTGGGCCGTCAGCCTGTCGGCCGATCTTAACATAAAAAAAACCTATAACTTCCCAATCCCTTATTCTTAATCCTATTATTGCAGTGCACTTGCAGCACAGTGGCGTTGCTTGTGTTATAGGCGACGGTAGCCAAGTGGACCGTCAGCCTGTCTGTCCACCATAGCATAAAATATAACATTGATGTAAAATATGGCAAAAAAAACTAATTGCAGAAAAGTCCCTCACAAGAAATTGAAAGAGATTTCTATGGGATCACTCCATTGGCATATTATTAGCAACGTGAGGTATAAATAGTTAGCATTGCCATGGGTTACATTTTATGTCACCATTAGACCGAATTTATTTTGTGTTTTAGTCAAAATAAATTGAGCCTTATTATTAATAAGTTGATGTTTGGAAGGTCTTTGTTAGAACAACATAAAGGTATTGTTATCAAATATTTTGACAATCGCTAGACAAAATGTTTATAGATATGTGATGTTCTTTCCTATTTGCGAATCGATGTATATTGAGAACAAACCGAACGGAAATCGAGAGGAAATTGAAAACGGTCCAATACTAAAGTGATGACACTGGAGCAATGAGAACAGACCGCTTTTTCATTTTTATAACAGCGAGAGCCTCTAATAGAAAGACTCCTTTGTCCGCTGTTTCGAACATAGACCGATTGCAGAAAATTCAAAATATTAAAATTTCTATTTGTTACTATTAAGAATAATTTTTCGATATTTTTTTACGTAGGTAAAGACCTACACTGTTATATTTTCACTGTATTCTTCTCTATAATTCCTCCATATTGCAATGGGCAGGAACCTTTTCACATTAACATCACATGACGTCATCCGCCACTAAAAATACAGCTAACAAAACTGAATGACGGTACTGAGTGTGTCACGAAATTTCGTCATCAAAATGGCGGCCAGGCGTATTAGCAATTTGCGGGGTTTATAAGGGGTTAGTTGCTGCCTATAAACGGGCTTTTTCCAATATAAGCTTCAAGATCTATTATGTCCTGCCATTTTTAAAATATTAAATATAAAATATATTTTTGCGGCATAGTGTGTTGGAGGACATTACAAGAACAAATCTAAAAAATCTAGATTCGTTAAGCGAGACTTTTCGAGTTATAGAGGCCCCACTTACTCCAGAAAGTCCATATACCTTCTAGTTATAGTTTTATGAACAACGGTATCAGAAATAACATGCTGAGTGTGGCTTCTGAAATTTATACTTCACAGTAGCTCATTGTAGCTTAAGGCCGACACATAAAATTGACGATAGTTGGACAAACATTATTTACTTAAAAAAGGTCGTCAGATGGGCTGAGTGTCTATTTTATGGTAATTCTGTCGTCTAAAAACATTGTAGTTTTATTTGTTGTTCCATCGCTATTTAGTGGTATCGTTTTTGGTATTTAGTGGTATAGCCGGTCGTACGGTGGGTCCGCAACGAACAGAACATAATACTAAGGGAAATAAAAATGTACTGTCGATTTCCAAAGGATAATGGGATAAGTAACAAGTAAAGGATAAGGAAGGCGCTCTAGCTAGCATCTTTTAATCATGCATCGGAACACGGTGGGTAATGAGAATGATTGAGGAACGCTGTGTGTCCTCCCACTATACTGGAAAGACATAGTAAAAGTAAAATGTAATGAAAATATTTTTCTTAGCATTTGGTGTGTTAAATTTTAGGAAAATGATTTTCACTCCTCAAATAACCTCAGACAAACTTTTACCCCCGACTTCGCCCCCTTTTTCTTAAGGGATTCACTGAGGCAAATGACATTTACTATAGAACTCGCTGGCGGCGGATCCAATTCAACAGGCCTAGAAATGGTGTTTTTTTGTTTTTACCATTAGAACATTACACAAAAAAAAATTTTTTTTTATTAATACAATTTTTTAAACTGACATTAACTTATTAATAGGTACAGGATTCATATGCGCGCAATAAGCCGTTTTCGAGAGAATTTTCAATAAAAGTCAAATTCTTCTTGTGTTCTAACTTTTTTTGTGGAGTTTCTATTACTTTAACGAAAATTCTAATTAATACAATTGGTTCTTCACATGTTTAAGTATAATATATATATTTTTCAAAGCAATTGTCTTGTCTATTTCTTGTAACATCTTCATTAAACAATGGATATTTTTAGTATTTAGCGTTTGTCTCCACCTTAAGTGTTCAACATTTATTCAATATTTATTGCTCACTAGCGACCCGCCTCCGGGGTGTAATTTTTTATATATAAACATTCCCTGTTTATCCCTCCTTCCATTAGTGAAAACTGAATTAAAATCGGTCTACCCGTTCACGCGTGATGACCATGACCAAGGGAAATAGGGATCCATTTTTATATATAGAGATAAACTTTTGTCCGGGGTTGAATATTTTATTTTTTATTTTTATTTTCAGATAATTTATCCCTCGGGAACCGCGGGATACTTTTTCTGGATGAAAAGTACCCTATGTCCTTTTCTTTATACCTGAAAACGTTTTGAATGCAAATTTTATGATGATCGACTGAGTAGTTAAGGCGTGAAAGAGTAAAAAACAAACAAACTCATTTTTGCATTTTTAAATATTAGCTAGAATTATTGTTTGTGCAATCGAAGCACATGTGAACTGACAGACGGTGACAACTGAGGAGTATTTAAAAATGAATTAATTATCATCATTTCAGCCGCAGTCCACTGCTGAACAAAGGTCTCTGCCCTAATTCTTCAAAAGGACCGTTCAGAAGGATCCTGGATCCACCGTCGACTTAAAGCTAACTTATCAGGTCGTCCATCTACTTGTGGATTGACTTCCTACGCTGCGTTTGCCGGTCTGTGGGCCTCCACTCGAGCACCTTCCGTCCCCAGCGGTCGTCGGCTCTCCGTATTATGTGGCCTGTCCACTGCCACTTTAACACTAATCCGCTGGGTTATGTCGATCACTTTCGTTCGTTTACGGATCTCATCATTCCTGATTCGATCTCGCAATGTAATTCCGAGTTAGAGAGGCCCATAGTTAGAGACCACGTTTCAGCGCTATATATCATCACTGGCAACACATATTGGTCGAAAACTTTCGTTTTAAAACACTGAGAAATTTTGGACGAGAGGATGTCTTTGAGATTTCCGAACGCTGTGCATACGAGCTGGTAAAAAATGAATATATTATAACGTCAAATCATTCCAACATTTCCAAGGAATTCCTTCATGAAGTCAGAGCGCGTCCCCAGTATTTTTTTAATAAAAAGTCATCGACACCAACTGAATTCTCCCAGAACCTCATTAAATAACGTATGAGATAGGACAATCGGAAGGTATCACTGTGATCATTAGTGAGGAAGGGCTGAGCTATGTGTTTGTAATTATAATGAGATACGGCTGCGAGGCCGACAAATATAACAGAGATTTAAACGCAACCTATAATAACTCTTAATGCACAGTAAGAAAGATCATAATACTGGAATTTTGTTTTAATAATTATGTGGGTGGGTGGAGATATGATTTCGTATGTTACATGAAAAATACGCTTTATTTTAATGAGGATAAAATTCAATAAAATATGAATTTTTTTAGGAATATAAATTCATTTTATTTCGTGCAACGTATACCTACAATAAACTAAGTAATTTGCACAGTTACCTAAAAAAATTCTGTCTACGTGGTATATTTCTGCCATTAGTGTTATGTTTTCTATACTAATATTATAAAGAGGTAAAGTTTGTATGTTTGTTTCTTTGTTTGTAAGTAGGAGGTAATCTTCGAAAGTAGTTTTAGTAGTGGCAGGGCACACTGCGTTTTCGCAGTCATTTGGGCAGCCCGTCTGGCGGCAAAAACCACCCCCTTATAGAAAACCACCGTGAAATACCAGCACGTGTGCTGTTATGTTTCGGTGAGTGAGTAAGGGATGCCAAAGCCCATTTCTCTATCCACTCCTAATCACTTATTCATAATCCTAGTGTAGTCGGCAGCGCACTTGCAGCAGATTTGGCATTGCTTGTGTTATAGGCGACGGTAGCCACCTACCATCAAGTGGACCGTCAGCCTGTCTGCCGACCTAACATAAAAAAAAACTATTCATCCGATTTAAAAAAAAATACACCAATAGTGAGTTGTACGTCAACTCGGGGGCAATTAATTCGCGTATCTACGTGACTTGACGTAATTGTATTTTACCTATTTTTACTACGTCAACTCGCAGACAATAGTGCGTACTGTACAGTTGAATATAAAAGTCATATAAATATTAAATTTAAAACTCGATATTGCTTTTAAATAAAACAAATTATTCTCAATAGAATGGACATAGGGTAAATATAAAAACTTTTTTAAATATTAAATATGGGTTTGCTATTGACCAGCATCTATCCATGTAGGAAGGATGAGGCCGACGATGGAGCGAGCTCACCCAGAAAGATGTCTATTCACTGGCAACTTGAAAAGATTTGGGTTGTATGAGCTCGGAAATACAGACGCCGCTGCCGGCAGGGAGTTCCAATCCTTAGCAGCGCGCGTTATAAAAGATGTTTTAAGCGCTTGGTCCGAATTAGAGGAAACTCGACAAGGTGATGATGGTAAGCAGCCGTACGTCTGCGTGTCCGATAGAAGAAACGGGAAGGCGGTATGTAGCCCCCGAGCACGCTCTCCGAAGTATATCTTATAGAATACACACAGACAGGCAATTTTGCGTCTATGTACAAGGCTCTGCAGCTTAGTTCTTCTTCTTGGTCTATATTTCTGAGGAGTTTTATTTTAAGTATAAAAGTCCGTTTATAAATTCAGATAACGAACGTATCAGACACGCACCGTCTTAGACACCGTCAGACACAGTTTATTTACATCTAGCGTACTAGAAACGTGCTATATCAGACAAAAACAGAGAAGTCAGCGGCCATTCTCCGTTGGCAGTTACTTGCACGGTTCCGATTGTGGGGCACAGACACTCAGCCACGTTCAGACACGTTTCGGATCAGACAAAATATTCTCTCCGCGAATGCCGTCCGTGCGCGGACAGTGTCTGATGGCGTCTGGAGCGCGGACACGTTACACTAAATATGAATAAGTTCTTATATTTATATGAAATAATATTATTTTGTCTGACACGCTACGGGTCTGATACGTTCGTTGTCTGAAGATATAAACGGACCTTTATAGTTTAAGAGGAAATAAATAATATTTGAATGTCTTGCTTTGCTTTGTTTCAAGAAATACTCTACACTGGCCCCCGCTACTGGCATCCGCTACTCGAAAATATCAAGAACCTTTGTTTTTCTGAATATTGAATTAAATAAAAAAATGGTTCGTCTCATTTATAGTGTAAATGAAACTATAATTTGATTACAGACACTTCTTGATACAACCAAGTTGAATCGATTTTTGTAACAAAGCAAGACATTCAAATTTAATTTATTTTCTTGTAAACCATTATTTTTAAAACGAAAATAACTCGTCAGTAATGTAGACCAAGAAGTTATGTATCACATATACCTATATTTTTTTGTTACATTGGCTTTATGTTTGAACGAACTGAATAGGAAAACAAAGCAAGGATTTTTTTCTTATCGATAGCGTGGAGCCTCTTACGAGAAAACCGGATTTTTCGCGAATTCCTTAAGATTTCCGTGAAAACACGGTTTACGGGATCCATTGAGATGTGTATAGTAATGTGCGGGATTATGCTATTTGTATATACTGCACATATTATTACTCTCAAATCACGCAAAGCATTATCGACATGTGCATACGAAGTCTTTTTTCTAATACTTATTGATTCACAAAAGAATTCACGGAGTGGAAGTCCGATTCAGCATTTGCTTTAAATTTGTCGTCGCAAGCCTGGCTTTTACAAGTTGCACAGTTTATAAGAAGTTATAATAGGGCAACTACTAAGTTCTATTTTTAATGAAAAAGGAGCTATAATTATGTAATTTCTCAAGGTTAGTTATGTAATTGGTTAGTTATGTAACTATAGTTATGTAATTTCTTAACCTATATAATTAATAAAATTTGGGTTTTTTTTTATTGTGAATTAGTTTTTTAAAATTCTATAAATTTTTATTCGAATTTCTTAAATCTTTATCTGTCTTTTATTTTTCAAGGCGGGCGAAGCTGCGGGCATCAGCTAGTAACATTATAAATGTAAAAGTTTGAATGTTTGTTTGTTACTCAATCACGCAATAACCGCTGAACAGATCTGGATGAAATCTGGTACACAGATAGTTTATTATCTAGATTAACATATAGAATACTCTTTATCCTGGAAAAATGTTAGGTTCCTGTGAGATTTTCAAAACGCGAACTACAGTGTGTACAAAGTTGTGGTCACGGCTAGTAATTTATATAAATTTTTATTCATTGTAATTTTTTAATAGTATTAATGGTAAATTCGATTACATGCGTTTGAATATATTTTATAGCGGGCCGCCATTATAGTGCCTCATTGAAGTTAGTTTATGACCTTGAAATATCAAAGAGCATTGGTATCTTGAGTGTGGACATTTCGAGCAAGGTCGAGTTTAGGTGTCATTTGGAAAAAAGGCTATCTACTCTAGCTTGAAAAAATATTTGCGTGTTAAACAGAGCGAAGCAGTGTCTCTCATCGGAGCAGCACCTTGTTCTTTATAAGGCCCAAATTAGGCCCCACATGGTGTGCAGCTCTCACCTCTGGGCTGGCGCACATCCATTTGACACCTCGCAGCGTCGAATTGTTCGAATTGTTGAGGCTTCTTCAAGCGAGCAGTAAACAAATTCCTGCAGGGTCTGCATGTACCTGGTGTTGCTTGTGTCCTTAGGCGACGGTAGCCACTTACCATCAAGTAGACCGTCAACCTGTTTGCCACCCTTAATAATATTAAAAAATGCCCAGTCAATCCCTATAAAGAACTACAATACATTTTGAAACTAGAAATTTATGCAATCTATCAAAATCTATTTTGAAATTTGCAATTTTAGTGTTACCCAAATGATTCTTCTTAGTAGCACACTTCTGGAGTTGTGGTCGTGGTTATAGATCGTCTGAACGGTTGGTCGCGGCCTCTGCGAGACTTCTTCATCCCTATTCGTGTCACTTAGTAAGGGATATAAATGATAGTGGTCAGAATAGCCAATATAACTAAGTTGGAAGTGACAATGGTCAGGGCACATTTTACGATAAGTTCTCCAGAGTAGAGAAAGACTTCTAGCCACAAGAGGGACAGATGACCTAAGAGCAGTCCGATGTTTCTTCAAAAGATAATTGTTTTAATAACAATGTCTTAACATCGGATTAAAAGGCTCAGTAGTCCGTTGTTCTATATCACAGGACTACTGAGACGAAATAGTCTCATCAGTCCGATGATCGGAGTCCGGTGATTGGACTACTGATATTGCGGCATAAAACCGCGGGTCGACACGACACCAGATCCAGTACTGCTTCTGACAGGTCTATAGGAAAATAATGGGGGTGACGTATGTCCAGCAGTAGGGGTCCTACGGCTGAGAAAAAATGATTACAATTAAATGATAAATATCGAGGCGTGTTATTATTTTCAATTACCAAGTAATTCTCTTCATTTCTACGATCTTCAAAAGAAGGATTAGACGTGTTTGCTATTAACGTATGAAATAGAAAAGAAACTTAAACTATACAAAGAAATATCAACGTTATCATAAATAATTTAGATCGAAAATCGTATGAATGGTAAGGTTGAATTCTGCGAGATATATTGTACGGTGCTACTCCAAGGTATCGATACAATCTCATTCCGCTCTCTTTGTTATGTATGTTCATTTGTCTGCCGGGGTACGAAACTTGTTGGAAAGCATTCAACATTTCTCTTCCACAAATGCTAATCTAAATCTAATACGGTTCTTAGAGATTTTCATGTTTTCCAACACCGTTTTTATATGTATTCTTTGTTTTTAGGGTTCCGTACGTCCGAATAAAAAAAACGGAACCCTTATAGGGTCACTCTTGTGTCCGTCTGTCCGACTATTCTATTCCCCCCCCCCCCCATCTCCTAAACCACTGAACTTAACATTTTGAAAAAAAAAAAACAGAAATTAGTATTCTACTAATTAAAACGTAGCCTATGTACTACGCCAGGTTATAATATGAGCTAGATAACTTAGACAATGCAACTTAGCAGCTTTTTCGGCTATTACAAAATTGAGGACAGCTATTTTTTATATAAATAAGCATTTAACGTAATCTAAACTTATAAACGACTAGCGGTCCGTTCCGGCTTCGCACGGGTGGACTTTTATTTTTTTTACAGATTTGAGTTTATTCGTGGGAAACGGCAATTTTGTTTGGAGGGGAGATAAAGGGCGTAGATGGGGGAGGGTGAGTAGCCTATGTTACTCGCTGCTAGCTTCTCGTAGCTTTCTATAGGTGAAAGAATTTTGTAAAATAAAATTGGTCCAGTAGTTTTTGAGTTTATTCTTTACATCTTTTCTCTTTATAATATTAGTATAGATAACAACAAGAAGGTAATTAAAATTTAATAAGCATTCGCTCGCATGCGTTTTTTACATTTTAGTCTATTCAGTAAGAATATTAATACTCCCGTGTGCGCTTTAAACGATAGGGTATCTATTGAATCTAATGATGATATAACTTTATTAAGAAGCAACCCAGGTTGACAGGCAGGCTTACGGTCTACTAGACACTATCGACAATCACTTGCTATAGGGGCTTATTGGATTAAACTATAAGGGATAAAGAAAAGGGATAAGACTCCCTTACTTACTCATCCCTTTCACTGTAGTCTTCTATAAGCGGATGTTTAGTGGTTACTGCTGCCAAATGGGTTGCCTAAATTTATGAATGCAAAACGCAGTGTGCCCGGTCACTAAGAATTACAGATATTTAAAAAAATATATCCAATATTTTATTTTACAAAATGTACAAGATGGAGTCTAAGCTACGTCAAAACTTACAAGATAGAATCCCTTCCTAATCAACTGCTAAACAAGTTGAAAATAAGCAAACATCCCACAAAGTTTCGTAATGCTTGGCGACACGATAATTGCCAAAGTTTAAATCCAACCTCATCTATATAAATATGTATTCAAGTGGTTCTGAGAAATCTCGCGGTTATAACTTATAATGTACCAATGTTGATATTATATGATTAAGAGCATGGGGTATCAGAATCGATCTGCACCTGCTCGATTGGTGTACTGTGGGCGTGCCTCGGGACAGTTCGGGCGCACATTTGCTCGGCCGAGTGTGCCTCGGGCCCAAGCCGTGCGTTGGCGTTGCTCAAAAGTGCCTCGGTGTGCACTGTGCGTGCGGTGTGGACACAGCTGTTTTGGCTCGCGAGCCAATTCAAGTTGACATTATACGGAAAATTATTTCCGTATTGATCGCGACGCTCACAAAGTTTTTTAATCCAGCACTCTTGGTCTTTTATTAAATGGTGCCTGTTTTCTTTTTTTTTAACAATACATGGCTGTCTATTTCTGAATTTTCGAGAGCTTGTGGCTCAGACTGCCTCGCGAGGCCCGCCTCGGGGTATTAGTATTTACCCGAGACTGCCGCGCGAGCCAAAACCGCGAGGCTGCCTCTAGAGACCTTGCGGCTGGTGTGGACACGGCTATTGAGATATCGAATAAAGGATGAATCATATTACACCGTGCCGCCACCGGGCCGTGCGCTCGCCGTGTTTTTTTCAATGGCCCGGGCATCGCCGTGGCATGGACACGGCCCGTTGAAGTATGATTATGAGAAGTATGATTCAAGCCTGGTGAAGTATAATTATAAATATTTTGATCGGGCCCCGGCCGGCCACCTTAATGCTAAACTCACCTTAATGCTTGAAGCAGTAACTTACTATATTTGAAATTGAGAGTAACTAAAAACTCTTCTTATATATTTTTAATATTCAGAACAAACGACAACAAATTTAGCATTGGTGAAACTTGCAGATGGGATTTATCCCATCAATATTATAAATACGAAAGCCAGTTTGTTTTATTCTTTGTTACCTACTTTACTTCTCCTATCATCATAAAATTTTGCATACACGTTCTCAAGAATACAGAAAAGTACATAGGGAACATACAAAAGGACATGGGGTCTTTTAAGAGACCACATGATTATGGAGACAACTAAAAGATTTATCAATACAAACAAAAGACATCATTTATTTTAGATTAGTGTACATACTATTGTAGAAAATTCTAATAAACATATTTCCAATAGCATTGGTAAGAAAACTTATATCATCGGCCCCACCTGTACAATTTCCACAGTGTTCAGGGTTTAGTTCGGAAGGGAGAACATTAATTTTCCTCAGAAAAGGATCGCTTTTTATAGAATTTTCTTTGTGTTACATAATCGGAGGAATTGATAGTTGGGAAGAAAAAAGGTCCTTCGCATTATTCATTACACGATGGAAATAATGAGTAACTGATTTTTTTTTGTTCACTGACAATATTAAACTCATGCTGAATCTTGTGTATTAAATAATAAATGAGCATTTTTATGCCACTTACATTTTACACAGTAATTTTTTTTCTATGTAATATGCGTTTTTTTTTTCTATGTAATTTAGAATTATTGAAAAGCAACTACAGATCAAATATGAATTTGTTGCGCAAATAAAAATAAAATAAAAAAAGCAATATTTATAATTATTAATGTATTAATATTATTCTAATCAAAACGAAACTCTGTTCAAAAGGTTATTATAAAATCGCTGATTATTTAAGCGATAATGAAGCCTGGATTTAAACGCTTCTGAGCTCACACTTTAGTATCGTATATACTGTAATTTGTGTATAATAATTGTAATTCTTATATATATTATTTTAAAGATGATCGTCATCATCTTGGCTATTTTTTTCCGAAACCCTCTTAAAATATATAATCGACTTCAAAAAAGTGATCTTGTTATCCTATTTTTGAGAAATAAACGATTTGATTTTAATTTCATTGTTTTATACCCTTTGTATTGGACACAGTTATTTGCCAGAAAAATTGATGCGTACGATTGTTGTGCCCGTTGTAAAAAACAAAACTGGCGACTCATCTGATATGTCTAATTACAGGCCTATCTCGCTTGCTACTATTATTGCCAAAGTACTGGACAGTCTGCTTGACAAACAACTAGCCTTACATTTACTGCAATCGCCGATATTAAAATTCCTGTGCCCTGAATGCACCCTAGGAGTACGTCAGCTACCAGCTTTGAGGCGACAGGTATCGGAGATGAAGCAAGAAATCGAGGCCATAAGAAATCAACGGAATAGTGGTACTAATTTGGAGAGTATCTTGTCTGAAATCAGCGATCGTGAGAGGAGAAGCCGAAATGTTGTCATGTTTGGTATCGTAGAGGCGCCTCCTGGTCATGACAGTGATGCTCGCAAACAGCACGACCATGATGAGGTCAAAAAGGCACTAGCTGTCATACCCGACTCGGAGCCTCCAATTGCTGTCTTTCGGCTGGGCAAGCAAGAATCGGGGCGTGCACCTCGTCCTGTCAAGTTAGTATTCTCAAACAGAACACTGGCTACCCGTATACTTAAAAACGGGAAAATGCTACGTAGTGGAGTTACTGCAAAAAATGACTTGACACCATACCAGAGTGAGTACCTTAAAAAATTACGCAACGAACTCGACGAAAGAACCCGAAATGGTGAGTCAAATCTGACTATTAAGTATGTTAATAACACGCCTAAAATAGTACACTTAAAGAAATTTCCGAAAGGTAATTAGTAATGACATCATAGAACTTACTTTTTTCTACACGAACCTGGCTTCCCTAATGGCAAAACGAGACCTTTTATTGATTGAAATAGATAAATTGCAACCTACATTTATAATATTAACAGAAACTCACCTTAAACCTACAATTAGCGACAGCATTATTAATATTAAAGGCTATAATCTCTTTAGACGGGACAGAGTGGGCGGGAGTGGGTATGGCGGCGTTGTTATTTACTGTGCGCAGGAACACTTAGGAATTCCTGTTCACGTTACCCTACATGACTCTTACAACAATAATGAAAACGTTGAAGCGCTATGGTTGAACGTTTCCTACGGTAACTTCAAACTACTAATTGCTGGAATTTATCGCCCTACTCATTACACTTTTGAAGAAACTGATGAAATATTATTTAACACTATTAAGAAAGCAGATAGCAAAGAAACAGTTTTCATTGCAGGTGATTTTAACCTACCGGACATAAGATGGCCACTTTCTACATCTGACGGACTGAACCTGTTGCACTGTAAATTTGTCGAAATGTTTACAGACAGTAATCTCCAACAGCTTGTAAGAGGAATTACTCGCAAAAGAAATAAAGAGGAATCTCTCTTGGATTTGGTATTGTGTAATGAGGAAAACTTGTGCATAGATGTAGAACACTACCCAAACATAGGAAAGAGTGACCACCTGGTACTCTACGCAACAATGCAGATAACATCACAAAATCCAGGTACGGAACTCAAACAGACTCCAAGGCGAAACTTCTTTCATGCAAATTACGACTTAATATCTCCAATTCTACAAAAAGAGACGAGCCCTTCGACAGACCTGAACACCCCAGTTACTAATGTATGGAATGCATACAAAGCAAAAATCCACTGTGCAATAGAAACTTACATCCCCTTCCAACGCAAAACTCGGAAATGTAACCTTAATAAGCCATGGATTGGTCCAGATATAATTAAAATGTCACGAGAAAAGGCTTCCTTATGGAGAATGTATCGCTTGGAAAATACTACAACAAGTTATGATAAATATCGAAAAGCAAACAATAGACTAATTGCAGAGGTAAGAAAATCAAGAATTATGTTTGAAACTAAAATAGTCAGTAGTGGAGCCAAATCATTTTACAAGTATATGCGTCAACAATTGTCATCTAAAGTATCGGTTCCCCCCTCACTAAAGGATGATGCTACAGGAACAGTTGTGTATGATCATAATGAAGTGGCAAACATATTTGCAAGGCAATTTGAACAATCTTATGTAAGAGAACCAACTAGCACATCTATTCCAATGATAAGATCTCCAAGAATCCATGACTGCATAGACAGTGTAACATTTTCCCCAGACCTGGTGGAGAAGGCCCTTATGACCTTCAAGGATGACTCTGCCATGGGACCTGATGGCATACCAGCTATCCTATTAAAGAGATGCAGTAAGACTATAAGTCCTCAGTTGGCCAACATGATGACACTCTCCCTTGAACAAGCTACACTCCCACTGGATTGGAAAGAAGCGGTGGTAACACCAATATACAAAAAGGGAAATAAACGGATTGCGGCTAATTACCGTCCCATAAGCCTCACAAGCATTATTTGCAAAACGATGGAGAAAATTATAGCCACAGAACTAAGAACCTTTTTGGCCAAGGAAATGATAGTGCTTGATGAACAACATGGTTTTATCCCAGGGAGATCAACGGTAACAAACCTGCTCTTGTGTGTTGACATGTGGACCAAAAACTGGGACAGAGGTCAACCAACAGATGTCATTTACTTAGATTATGAGAAAGCCTTTGACCGTGTGCCTATAAGGAGACTTGTTTCTAAGCTTGAACACTTTGGGATACGTGGCAAGCTCCTGAAATGGATGGAAAACTTCTTGTCGGGCAGGAGTTTCAAAGTAAGAGTAGGAGAGTCCCTATCTGACCGCCACGAAGTCCTTAGTGGTGTGCCACAGGGTTCTGTACTTGGACCTATCCTCTTTGGAGTTTTTGTGACTGATCTCAGGCAGTGTGTGCAGTCACAGCTATCACTTTTTGCGGATGATACAAAAATTATGGGTAACCCACTCATAGTCCACAACATTATCCAAAAGGATCTTGATGATATTTACCAATGGACACAAGACTGGTTAATAAGCTTGAATAAAACTAAATGCACAGTACTGCACATTGGTAATAAGAATCCTAAAATAAAATATTACATTAATAATAATGCAGTAGAAACTGTGAAATGCCAAAAGGACCTTGGAATCCACATCACATCCAATTTAAAATGGGAGACACACATTATCAGTATAACAAAAAAAGCAAACTCCATTTTATACATAGTAAGGAAGGCTTTTTTGTACCTTGATGAACAACTGTTTTTAAAGGTCTACAAGATGTATATAAGACCCTTACTCGAATATGCATTCCAGATTTGGAATCCCTACTTTAAGAAGGATATTGAAGTTCTTGAGAAGGTACAGCGCAAAGCTACAAGGATGGTGTCATCTCTGCGTGACTATTCATATGATGTTCGACTTAAAAAACTAGGCCTTACTACATTAGAGAAACGAAGACAGCGAGGTGACCTTATAGAGGCATATAAAATATTAAATGGGCACTATAACGTACCAAACATGGCAAATATATTTATGTTAAATGAAAATAAGAACCTTAGAGGACACTCACTGAAACTGAACACTCGGGCTTGTTCAAGTAATCCCAAAAGACACTTCTTGCCTAACCGTGTGGTGAAAGAATGGAATAAACTGCCGGAATCTGTGATTGGTGCCCCGTCCGTGAACTGTTTCAAGGGTAGACTAGATAAATATTTGAAGTGTACTGAAAGTAATATACACGCAACAGCTTAAAGCTGCTAGTGTATTAGAATAATAATAATAATAATAATAATAATAATAATAATTTGGTTTCAGGTCTAATTTATCTACTGAAAGTGCTATTTTGTCTCTCAAGCAAAAACTCCTGTCTACGCCTGTTACCTAGATTTAAGTAAGGCTTTCGATCTTGTATCGTACAATGTGTTATGGGAAAAGCTAAAACTCGATACTAGCTTGCCTAATGAAATTATATGTTTATTTAAGTATTGGTATGAACATCAGAAATGTCGTGTAAGGTGGGCAGACTCTTTATCAGATGAGTACGGATTGGAGTGTGGAGTAAGACAGGGGGGCTTGTCGTCGCCTCGACTTTTCAATCTGTACATAAATCAATTAATAGAGGAGCTCAGCGGTACCAAAGTCGGATGTCACATTGACGGTGTCTGTGTCAATAATATTAGTTATGCTGACGACATGGTCCTGCTGAGTCCCTCCATTGGTGCGATGAGGAGACTGCTTGCCATTTGCGAATCTTATGCGGAGACCCATGGGCTTAGGTACAATGCACAAAAAAGTGAACTAATGGTTTTTAAGGCAGGCAAAAAATGCTTTTCAGTTGTACCCAATGCTACACTTTGTGGTGCCTCTTTAAAGAAAGTTGAAAAGTTCAAATACTTAGGCCACTGGGTCTCCGAAGATTTGAATGATGATATTGATGTAGAACGAGAGCGCAGATCGTTGGCTGTCCGGTGCAATATGTTGGCTCGTAGGTTCGCACGTTGTAGTGATGAAGTCAAAGTTTCACTCTTTAAGGCATATTGCCAAACATTTTTTACAATATAAATATTAAAAAACAACAATATATATCATAAAAAACTTAAAACTAGGATTCCGCAGATAGCGGGGCAAGGCCCAAGCTACCGGTGGTTAGGGCTGCAAAGTGAGGAACCTCCTGACAATACGTGCCGTGCCAAGAAGTACCGCCTTCTGTATCTGTCCCTTGACCCAGCCATCTAGTGAGAGCCTCTTGAGATGTTTTATAACAAAAATAAAAAATAGAAATTGTTGGTCCTATGAAGTTTTATATACTCCGTGTCTACTTTAAATTATGTTATTTAATCTATGATCTTCGGTTTTTGGTCTTATTTGATATTTTTAAGGTTCAAGTCAAACTTAATTTCCTTTGTCAAATCTTGACTCTAATGAAGTAATGTCTAGTTTGGAATGCTTTGTAGACATAATTAAATATTGTAGCATTATCTTTTTGAAGTGACAAAGAATTCTCTCTATTAGCCCCATTCAACGACCCGGTGGAGTACGGTTTTCTCATTGTGGAGGCGTACAAATTGTGTCACTGGGAATTTTAAATTTGACGTCAAAACGTTGGAACAGTTGAAGCGTGACGCATTAATATTCAATGTCTCCGGATGTTACGTTATTTCACGGAAGTCACGTGACGTTTAAGAGTTTCATTGGGTAACCGTCTAATGGATTATTTTTGTGTAGGTAATGCTGCAAAGTGTGTGCCTCGAATCACAGTCAAACCATACTTACGTCATACAGTAAGGCAACGAATGCACTTGTGTAGAGCATGCAACGTTCGGCGAACTCGCTTCAGTTTGCAGGCTCGAACATTGAGGGTTACCCGACTGTGTAACGTAAGTATGGTTAGTCTGTGTTCGAATCATTAGATTTTTTAATGTAAAGGTCGTCAGATAGGTTGACGGTCTACTTGATGGCAGGTGGCTACTGGCGCCTATAACACAAGCAAAGCTGCAAGTGCAAGCAAGTAATCCCTTTAGTCGGAACTCCCTGTCGGCGTCCGAGCTCATTAGATCCTAATATTTTCAAGGTTCGAGTTTGGGTGAGTTCGCTTCTTTGTCGGCCTTATCTTTCATACACGAATAGATGCCACGGATGGCCAAGAGAAAATCATCTTTAATAAAAAAAATATATATGATGATTATCATGGAGCAAAAAATGTACTTAATGTAGCTTCTAAACTTTAGTACCGTCAATGACTCGAACCTGTGTTTACAGTTTCGGCAGCCGAACTTTCGAACCACTGGGCTTTATCGATATTATACGATATTTGTATCGATATTATAGGATATTTGTATCATATTTCAACAGAAACTATTGCAATTAAGGCTATTTTCATGCGACGTACTGTACATGGGTAATGAAGTACGGAATGTTGTTCGACCCTTCCAGAGTGACCGCGGCCCTAAACTTTACTAATTAAGAGTTCGCAACGCCACTCACGGTCCGGTAATTAATAGTATATGAGCTCACTATTTGTGTACCATTAAAGTTAGCCGAGTTAGTTGTGAAACTTTAGTTTCTTGGTTTTAAATTTAAGAAAAAAAATATAAGGGATTTTTTTTTCATTTTACTGACAGGAATTTCAACCGGTTTTAGTTCAAGGTCCGAATAATAATTGGTATTGTAATAGGTATTGTCTTTATGAAACATAAAAATATATTCTAGTCTGGATTTAGAAAGTAGTGGCAGGGCACAATGCGTTTTGTAGTAATTTGGGCAGCCCGTCTGGAAGCAGTAACCAACCCCCTCACTGTGAAATAACAGGCATGTGTGGTGTTTTCTTTCGGTGAGAGTAAGGGATGCCAGAGCCCATTTCTCTATCCCGTCCTAATTCCTTATCCTTAATCCTAATATAGTCGTAAGCACACTTGCAGCACCTGTGATGTTGCTTCTGCTGTAGGTGACAATACCCACTTACCATCAAGTGGACCGTCAGCATGTCTGTTGACATACACAAAAAAAAACATGTTTAGTAGTGGCAGGTCATACTCAGTTTAGCAGTCTACTGGCTAGCCTGTCTGGTGGCAGCAACCACACCCTTACAGAAGAATATTGTGATAAAACAACACATGCTGTTGTGTTTCGGTGTGTGTAAGAGATTCCAGAGCCCATTATGAATTCTATTCTATGTCGGCGTTGCTTTTGCTATAGTTGACTGTAGCGACCTACCAACAAGTCATACATCAGCCTGCCTGTAAATGTCTCTTTAAAAAATAGTTAGGGGGTTTAACTCTGTCTCGTTCTCCGTTAACTTCTAAACCACCCAATGGA
The DNA here is from genome assembly GCA_910589475.2 of Bembecia ichneumoniformis. Lineage (NCBI taxonomy): Eukaryota > Metazoa > Arthropoda > Insecta > Lepidoptera > Sesiidae > Bembecia > Bembecia ichneumoniformis. The sequence goes on from OU342545.1 coordinate 5,000,834, forward strand.
ATTTGATGCGGTTTTCACTAATGGACCCAAAAAAAGGAAAAAAAATTGCAAAAAAATGACATCCGTGCGAAGCTGTGGGAGTGTCTAGTATGTTATAAATTATATTTTTACCTCGAATCACCATAAAGGAAAATCAAAATATTAATATTTCTGTAAATGGTTTATTTTTTATGTTTTTCTCGACAGACAGGGTGATGGTCCACTTGATGGTACGTGCCTACTGTTGCCTATAACACAAGCAACGCCACAGATGCTGCGAGTTGCTGACGACAGTGGGATTGTGGATAAGGGACTATCCACTTATCTATACTGTTATTTCACAGTGGTATTACGTGGTGGTTACTGCTGCCAGACGGGCTGCCCAAATGACTGCGAAACGGAGTGTGCCCTGCCTCCACTTAAACCATTATTAGTTTTAAAAAGTTTTAAAAAGCAACAGTTCTCAAAATCATGAAAATATATTAAAATTTGAGTTATAATTTACAATAAGACTTTTATTCGATGCACAAGAAAATTGTAGATCAGGCAACCTTTAGGGAAGGTCAACTTTTTTTGAATCAATTTCCCGCCAAAACGGTCCCGAGTTAATTTCCTAAGGGAAATAAACTAAGTTTGAACTACCAAATTGACTCCCAAACAGAAAACAAATAACAAAGAAAATTTACTCGGACAAATAACCTTTTTAACGATATTTAAAGGTTCTTTTACAAATACCTACTTATTTCGTTGTACAAGAACGAAAGCGTTTTCTTTTATTATTACATAGAGAGCCCCTTTTTTATATCCACGCTTTGGCATATTGGCAGTATACTTGGATTAACAGTAGCGTTGTTTGGATTGTAGGTGACGAAAGCTATCTATATCTATATCTATATCTATATCTATATCTATATCTATATCTATATCTATATCTATATCTATATCTATATCTATATCTATATCTATATCTATATCTATATCTATATCTATATCTATATCTATATCTATATCTATATCTATATCTATATCTATATCTATATCTATATCTATATCTATATCTATATCTATATCTACATCTATATCTACATCTACATCTACATCTACATCTACATCTACATCTACATCTACATCTACATCTACATCTACATCTACATCTACATCTACATCTACATCTATATCTATATCTATAATATAATAAAATCGTAAAAGAGCCCTGTCCTGTACATCAAATATAAAAAAAAAACATTTTGTACCCGTTTTACTAATGTTACCGAGGTTAAAAAAATAGTTTTTAGAATTTTTGTCTGTTTGTGCGTTTGTGCATGCTAATCTCAGAAACGGCTTAACCAATTTGTATGCGGTTTTCAGTGATGCATTGTAGCAAGTTTCCCGTAACATTTAGTGTTTGTTTCATTCCAATTGGTTTATAAACAAAGAAGGTCAGCGCTATACCGTATACCACGCGTACGAAGTTGCGGGCCCAGCTAGTATATAATAAGTGTATACAGCTTATTTGATGACTTCTGTAAAAAAAGGGACCAATATACTATGTCAATAATCAGTTATTATCACTCCTAATAATATAGAAAGAACACTTAACTTATATGAATCTTATCAATCAAAATCAGGCCATTGTTTTTTTTTTAATTTACATTTTGGAGAATTTGGCAATAAAAACTTTCTTAATTTAAGTAATTTCCTGTGAATATTACAGATTTTATAAATGGCGATAATATTCGAAAATTAACACGTACCCGATACGTTGTTCGATTCAGTGCGCAGTTCTAACAGATTTTTTAATATTTTCAAACTTATATATCTATCAAACTCCATTACCAAATTACACGATATTTTCCCAGTATTTATAATTTCTTCTTACCTAATGGTACAAGTTGCAACCGTTAAAACGAAAATAAACTGATTGCATGATCTCCATAAAAAAGTGATCGATCTCCTTTATGTGTGGGCAAAATCAGAGGATATAAAAGTTATAAAATTATGAATTTTTTATTATATTGAAATATTAATTTCTCGGGTGTCCCCCACAACTGGGTTCCTTATGTCCAAACTGGTTTAGGATGCAACAGTTTATTTTCCAGCGACAGTTGAGATTTTCTGTTTTTCTCGATTGGATTCAGAATGCCTTGCTTCTTGTGAAGATACGTTTTTGTCATGTTAGTTGAAGGTGTAAGTAGAGTCCTGGGTATTTAGCTTCATTAGCTTGAGGTATTTGCACTCTATTCAGAGATAATGGTGGAAAATTTCTCATTAACATATAGAATACTCTTCATACTGGAAAAATGTTCCCGAAGGATCGTTTAAAATAATAAATCGGTGAAACTGTCGCAGTGGCCGTCGTCACAGCGATAAAGAAGTAGGCGTTATTTATTTATTATACCGGCTAGTAGGTAGTTTAATATTCATGAATATGGGAACTTTTTTCCTACAACTTTGACGGTAATGAGATATTTGTTCGGGCTTGTCCTTAAAACTTCGACTCAGAGGGATCAATGGCTCACAAAATTATCTGTTAGTAGAGGTTACTGAAAGGTCTCCTGTGTTTTCAACTTATGTATTTGAATTTACATAAATAATGTTTTGCGAGCGAAATTTGTCTTTTGATACTTCGTCCTCTCCTTTAATCAAGATGATGGTAGCCTAAACATATGTGAGTGTGTGTGTGTTTATGTGTGATTGTTTTAAATAGGCTTTTACAAAGAGGATACATATTTACCTTCATATAGACTAGGATAGAACACGATATCATGAAATGAATGTTTTTCGGAGGAAGACTCTGATTTAGACTTAGAGGGAATTTGAAAAACCCACATATCTTAACGTTGTAAACAAATTGCCTTGTGATAATAAAACTCCTTGTCGCGGAAGGGGTATACCCACCAAATTATAGTGCTCTCACCAAGGATGAGGGTACCCAAATTAAAATAAAACAGTAATTAATGGATGCTCTCAAAGTCTCTGAAATAGTCTTGTAATTATTGTGTGTGCATGTCGCACAGTAAGTCGGTTCAGTATTACACATTTTTTAATATAAAGTTGGGGAGACAGGATGATGGTTCAGTTGATGGTAAGGGGCTCTATTCATCTATTAACCTGAGGTCTGAGGCTCCTGTGGCCAAGCAACGCCTCAGGTGCTGCAAGTTCGCTGCTAACCTTAGTAAGATCAAGACAATGGGATTGGAAGGACTTAAAATGTCCAGTTTAAGTCTTCGTAATTCAAACTGAAATATTACTTTTTAAGATTAATATTAAGTACTAGCGATCCGCCCCGGCTTCGCCCGGGGTGTAATTTTTATATATATACACATACCCCGTTTATACCTCTTTCCATTATTGAAAACCGAATTAAAATCGGCCTACCCGTTCACGCGTGATGCCGTGACCAAGGGAAATAGAGATTCATTTTTATACATATAAGATAAATCCAATATTAAGTTAAACTGTACTTAAGGCTCGTACTATTGTCAATTTTTAGGATTCCGTACGTCCGAATAAAAAAACGGAACCCTTATAGGATCACCCGTGTGTCCGTCTGTCCGAACATTCCCCCCCCCTATCTCCGAAACTACTGAACCTAAAATAAAAAAAAAATACAAAAATTAGTATTCTACTATAGATTATAGGAGAACCTATAAGAAGTCCATGATATTAAAATAACATGGTAAATCACTCAATATTGAGCGGATGGGTAACATCGTACGGAACCCTCTTCATGCGAGTTCAACTCGCACTTGTCCCGTTTTTTATTTTTTACACCTTTCGTTAGACCATTCTCGACCCTGGCACTAATGACCATTATGGCGGAACGCAGTGTTTTCTGCAGTATGTGGAATTGACCAAATAAACACAATCACACACACACATTACATGTCATCCAATCTAATTTCGAGCTTTCAATGACGATAATTTATTTTATTTATATTTCATTACAAATATGATTAAATATTTAAAATGAGCGTACGAAGATGCGGGCTCAGCGACTCTATCTTCTATAATTATAATATTGCAAACGAGCCGTGTCTGTACAGTAAATATTTTCGTTAAAACAATTTGTTACTAAGATCAAAAAAATAGTATTTAGAATTTTTGTCTGTGCGTTTGTGCACGCTAATCTCAGAAACTGCTTAACCGATTTGAATTCGGTTTTCACCGAGTTATTGCAGCAAGCTTCCCGTAACATTTAGTATATATTTTATTCGGTTCACAAACAAAAAGTTACGCGCTATACCGAATACCACGCGTACGAAGTTGCGGGCTCAGCTAGTTTTCAAAAAAGTAAAGTGAAAACCATAAAAGAAATCGCAATATAAAGTTACACCAGTTGAACTGAAAGTGCATTCACTACTCTGAAACACGTCCACTCACTTGTGTCTCTTTACACTTTAAGTTTATAAAACTACTACATACGACAGTTTAATAGCACAACCGAAATACACACGGTCTTCAAGATCGAAGAACAAATTAAGAAATTTATCGAATTCTGTATATTAACCTGGATAATAAAATATATGTGTGTTGAATTTCATCCAGATTCGTTCAGCCGTTTTTGCCTGATTGAGTAATAAACATACAAACTTTCGAATTTATAACAGTGAAAATTAAAGTCACCTGATTAATTTTTAATACCTTGGAATTTATTGACGAATGTATTGATCGACGATGATGATTAATCAATAAGTACCTACACAATTAAGTAATTAATTAATTAATTAATCAATAATTACCACAAAATTATATTGCTTCACTTACAAAAATAGGACAAAATATAATGGCGTTACACACACTGCGTTCGTGATCATTTGGGCAGCCCGTCTGGCGGCAGTAATCACTCCTTACAGAAGACCACCGTGAAATAACAGCACGTGTGCTATTGTGTTTCGGTGAGTGAGTAAAGAATGTCAGAGCCCATTTCCCTAACCCCTTCTAATCACTTATCCTTAATCCTACTGTAGTCGGCAGCGCACTTGCAGCACCTGTGGCTTTGCTTATATTATAGGCGACGGTAGCCACCTACCATCAAGTGGACCGTCAGCCTGTCTGCCGATCTTTTAGGGTCTAGACTCGCTGTGTAAATCGAAGAAATAGAGGACCCCAGACCGTGCGCGCGGGGAGCACCGCCGTTGCCATCCTACCTAAATTCTTATATCAATTATGTACCTAACAGTTGCTCTTTATGAAAATAAATGTTAATTACCATTATTTTTTGCCTAGACATATTAAAAAAGAACGATGATTATGAGAGAAACAATTAGCCAATTTCCAATATTGTAAGGTCTTAATTAAGAAAATGGAAAAGTTTCTGAAGAAAATAAACAGCACATTTTATGGCGATTATATAGAAATAATTTTGCGCTAAACAAATTTTTAATTTGTTATTAATTGTGAAGTATTGAGTCCATAAAGACATCTCAAAATGGTGCCGGGCTTGAGAGAGCTATATTTAAATCTATATTTACATAATAAAAACCCCGTTTTGTAGCAGTAGTTCGGTTGTTAGTTCGGTTATAAACCACATAAATTAATGTTTAAAAAATACTTGAACGTTAAATATATTATGAGTTCTTTTTTCTACTCAATATATTTGTAGTTTTTCCTTTATTTTATTAGAAAGTAATGTTATCAGCAATTTTTAACAGATTGCAGCCTTAAGTAGAAAATTTTGAGTCTTATAATAATAGTGTTTTTGCCTGCTATTTGATAAAGAAATTTAAACGGAATTTTGTTCTCAGTTGAGGTTACTCGTATGTCACTTGCAGTATCTACGCCTCAGTTTCCTCTGAGTTGCCAAACTTTCATCAAGTTTGTTCGACTGAAATGGGTCTGATATTTTTTTTGTCGAAATATAGCTTCTTTCTGTGTCCTTTTTCTTTGTAAATGAGTTTTTTCTAAACTGAATTTGCAGTCAGAGCGTAATTTGTTTAGGTTTATTTTGTAATAGCTTTTGCTCGTGACTACGTCCGCGCCCATATTTCTTTGGCGTTAAAAGATTCATTTAATCTTTATGGTTCATAATAGGTTGGAGAAAAGTTTCTTCGCGTTTTTTCTTTTTGTTTTTTCAAAATTTATGTGTATATGTGTCATTTTGTTCGATGACTTTTTGCCATCTTGTAGGCAGTGACATGATCCCATTGCTGTAGAAATTTTGGGAGTTCTGATAAAAAAAACGCGACAAGCAGTCCTCTCTTGATGTTAACCTGACACTGCCTAAAGAACTGTGAAGAGACCGACAGAGGTGGAAATCTGAGGGTGCAATTGGCCGATGCCTTAACACTTCCCAGCCAAACTCTCTTAATTTTTGCTGAGTGGCTAAATATGTGTGTGGTCTAGCATTGTCGGCGGCTTTCTCTCAACTTCTTGATTTAATCTCATGAGTTGTTGGCAGTAGAGATCCGAATCGATGGTTCTGCCCGGCGGTAAAAGCTCATAATACAATGCCCTTCCAATCCCACCATACACACAGCATCACCTTATTGAGAGTTAACCCGTTTATAAGATTTCTTTCAGGGAGATCGTGTGGCATCCAAATATCGAGCTTTTTATGTACCCAGCTTTTTTCAAATGGGTGAAAATGGTTTTGTGGTCAATTCCCAGTTCCTCAGGTACATCATGTCGATCTTTTTCAAAAATGGCGTACATTTTTGAAAACGCTTAAACCAACTTTGTGCTACTT